>OV815980.1:6250000-7500000 GCA_929112965.1 Mythimna albipuncta
ATATAGAAAGTTGTATAACTCTTAATGGTAATGGTGAATTAGCAGACCGTTCATGTGAAGTTACACGTCCGTACATTTGTTACCGCCCCGAGAGCTCTCAAGCAGAAGTAACAGAGTGTGGCACGGTCGATCCAGGTAAATATATATGCTCGTGTTAATGAAAATGTACTCTTTGAAACCTTGGTATTATTACGTTGTAAATTGATCCATACAATAAACATTATACCTCCATTTCAGAATACCACTTGGATAAAAGAACAAACAAATGCTACAAGTTCCATACAGAACCACGAAACTTCACTCGAGCCTTCCTCGCATGTTCAGCTGAAGGCGGCCATCTTGCCATCATCAACAGTGACACTGAAGCAACAGTATTGAGAGAACTCTACGCTAAATATCCAGATGCTTCAATCTTGGGAAATTTCCGGAAAGATTTAGCTTTCATCGGTTTTCATGATTGGGGTGAAAAATGGGTTTATAGGACAATTCATGGTGTGTATATACATTTGTACGTCTTTGTCGGTTCTCTTGTGTAAAGTGATTGTCAAGTACATTAAACTGTCGGGAACAGAATGTACGATGGAAAATAGGCTAGTTTTAAATATTTTAAAATTACAGGCCACGTAAACAACGAATGAAAATGACCGTTGCTTACAGGTGAATTTGAATTTGGATTGAATATGGTTTGGGAATATATAGGGTGATTGCTGTTCACTACATTTATGTTTACCTAATGTACTGAACAGCTGATATTTTTTTCGCGATTTCGGCTTTGCTCCCATATTAGAAGTTGTTTGTTATCATGAGCAAATCACGAGTTTAAGTATCGTACACTAATTGCCAGTCAGCCTATATAAGAAAAAGTGGGAACAAGAAGTTTTTTGTTGCATAACTTTTTGATTCACAAATAATGTTAGGTTAGTTATTAATGTCTTCAATAATTCATATTTATTGTTTTTATTTATAAATTAGGTTTGATTACTTAATTTAGAAGCAACTTAAATTGAATAAACAGATATGAAAAAATAATCATAAAAAATATATATTTATGTTGATGTCCATATTTATTTACAAATAACTTTATTTATAGTCTTGAATAACGTTTGATAATTATGACTGTGTATTTTTCATTTCAGGTGAAACGCTTATGAAAGCAGGATACAATAAATTTGTTCAAGGAGAGCCAACAAATATACCGGAGCAATCTTGTGGTGGGATATATCGCTCAGGACTACTACTTGACCTGTGGTGTGATAGACCAGCCGCATTTTTCTGTGAGAAGAGTCCAGACTTTCCTGTCGTCTGCCGTGCTTTACCTTAAAATTGGCATGATAATTAAGAAGATAATGTAGATAAATAAAACAATAGATATTTCGAGCGATAGTTTCAGTACTTTGTATTTTTTTTTCATAATGCAAAGAAACTTTTCTAAAAATTCGCTTTCATTGAAAAGCACTATAACATAATATACGCGGTCTCTCAGGCCTCATATCGCTCTTCCTTACTCCGCTCTACCCTATTCTACCCCACTCTACCCTACTCTACCCTACTCTACCCTACTCTACCCTACTCTACCCTACTCTACCCTACACTATCCTACTCTACCCTACTCTACCCTACTCTACCCTACTCTACCCTACTCTACCCTACTCTACCCTACTCTACCCTACTCTACCCTACTCTACCCTACTCTACCCTACTCCACATAAACTATCTACTAAATAGTCCGAACGGTTGGATAGGTGAACCCGTTCTTGAGTTATAAAATTACAACGAAAAGTGGCATTGATTTTTATATATATGGATAGATTAAGTGCAGGTAATAAAATTATTTATAATATTATTTTTAACATAGCATCAATATCCATGCTTGAAAGGCAAAAATTATTAATATAAGTGACATTAGGTGAACTCTACAGGAGCCTGATTAAAATATAAAAAAAAAGTAAAAAATTACGATTTTTTTTTTTTTTATTGTTGATAGGTTCGCACTTGACCGCTATCTCACCTGATGGAAAGCGACGATGCGGTCGACGATGGAACGCGCTTATCTAAAAGAAACCTATTCACTCTCGACTTAAAGATTCCCGGGTTGTAGCTATCAGGAAACACAGACTCCGGCAAGGAATTCCACTCCCGAGCCGCAATAAATCGGATTAATCGGATTTAGATACTATTAACATACCAATTACCAATTATAGGTTATGAACAGTGGTGGTTGAGTGGTAACGGCCCCGACTTTGTTGATGAAATTTGTTTCATCACCACTGCTCTCAAAACGGTGAGAGAAAAAACATCGTGAGGAAACTGGCATATCCTAGAACCAAAAATTAAAAAACATATTGTGTCATTCGCCAAAACGGACTAGGCCCACGTGGTGGATTACGGTCTATTTCCCTCCCAGAGAGAGGAAGCCTGAGTCCCAGCAGTGGGAACATTAAAAAGGTTGATCTTGCTTTGCTATGCTAGATGGCTATTTTTTATAACTTTGAGAACTACTGTATCAAGGTGTTTTTTTTCGTCTACCATATGCTTATGATTCATAGAAAGTATAAGTACTTCCAAAAATAATTATTTCTCCACATTCGCGAGTCAGTTCTCACAAAATGAAGTCTCCTTTCATATATTTTGTGGTCCTGTTCTGTTTGGACTCTATTGGTAAGTTTTAAGAATTTATTCTAGTTAACAAGGTTTTGGTCACAGGGATTGATTTCTACTTATATATAATTACTTATTAATACCTATATATAATTTTCTACTTACTCTCATTAAAAAACACTAAAATATCACGCACAGACTTTTTGGGGTAGTATTTAAACGAGTAACAGTTAATAAAAGTTTCAAGTGACAAACATTATAATTTAGGTGATAGAATTAGTAAGTGAGCGACTGATTGCGAGTGACGAGAAATCAACAGAATAGAAATTTATTAACATCAATTTGAGTTACTTAAAATACAAAACGAGAAGCTTCATAATATTTGAGTGACTGAATATTTGTTTGAGTGTCAACGTTATGTCCTGTTTTTTTTTAATTCGTTATGTAAAATCTCAATTTTATTTCTAATTGCTCACTTAGTAATTTAGTCACTCAATTACTAATTTTATTAACCCACTTTTAGTTAGCTCCATTTGGATTTTATAATTGATCAATATTTGTCGTTAGTTTAGTTAATTTGTCACTTCTCAAATCAATACCGCTCAAGTTATTAAAATATTATCTTTTTTTTATGCGCTCGTTTTATAATTCCCCAATTTTTGTGACAGCTACATATATTATCGAATTTTCCATGACGTTTGGTCATATTGCAACAATTTCTCCTTAAAAATAATAGTCAACTGTAAGTGTGGCATGCATTTACTAATTGCTGTTTGAATTTCACCATGTCAATGTGATGTATCGATAACCCTAACAGCTTTTACTATGTTATGTGGTAAACCAAATTCTAAAAGTCAATGATTTTTTGTTGAAATGGTAAAGCAATGTTATGTGAAATAAAAATATTTTTGATTTTGATTTTGATATCGTGATTGTTTTGGCTTTTCCATTGTCCATCGAGATAAATTGTGAGTTTTATATGAGCTCTCGACACGAGTAAAAAGACAAAAAAAAAAACAGTTTATTTTTGTCGCCCAGTGACTTTTTAAAAATAATACTAGCGTAACTTTAACTTACCGTGCTCAAATATTACCTTTTCTTCCAGAACACTAAGGGTGAATTGCACCATATAACTATAACGATAACCAAACCATAACCAGCCGTGAAACGGCCGCCTATTGGTCAATTCGACGATTTGACAACTGTTAAAGGCTTTATTATCTTTATAGTTAAATGGTACAACTCACCCTAAATTTAAATTATTTTCTTGTATTTTAGAAGGTGCATTCAGATGTGACTACAAATACAGTTCAAAAACCAACACCTGGTTTAAACTTTCTGTTGTGCCAGCAAATTGGTTTGATGCCCGGCTGCGATGCACACTGGAGGGTAAATTATTTAATTTTAGCCTGCAGTTGTCTACGAACACTTTTAAAAGGCATGGTTATTTATTTTAATTCGTTGTTTCATCAGGTGCTGTTCTAGCTTCCCCCACAACACCAGAAATACTGGCTGAAATGAAAAATATCATGGATCGCTCCAATCCGGAATATGAAATCTTTACTGGTATTCATGCCACTTTTTCTCAAGGAGATTATTATACGATTGAAGGTTGGTAACTGTCCCTGTTCTAGTTATTAAGACTTGATTTATGGTTGTATTCCAAATAAAATTATTATTATATTATATTATTAATTGATATGAAATTAAACCCTTATAGTACTGATCTCTCGCGCCGGGCCTTAGTACAGGCCATGGTCCGGAGCGAGGAGTGGCAGGCGGTCGCCTCCTTCTGCGAAGCAGTAATGCTAGCAAAGGAGGAGGCGCTCACGCCCCAGCCGAAGGAATTCCGATCCCGATTTCCGGCCACTGTAGGTGCAGACTTGCGGACGGCGAGCAATGGTTAGCTCGCTGTTCAACTGTCTGGCAACCGTCTGGACCGAGCTCAAGTCGTTGACGGCGCGTACTGTTCATACGCGCCTCAACGAGTTGTCAGCAACCGTAGGGGCTCAGCTGGGTCGAAGCCTATTGGGTTCAAGGATCTGCTTCTGAAAGGAAGGCTTGGCACCGGTATAAAAGACGACGAAAGAATAGGATCAGTCTTTTAGTCAGTAAAAATCTGATACTATCTTTTGCTCCGCCCAAGGGTGGGGGATGTCACCTAAATGATTTTTACCCATCAAAAAAACACATAACACCATCAAAAAAAAAAATGTTCCATAAAAAAAAAATACTGCTTTTACCTCAAACTTAAAAAAAAACCCTGAATTGAAATAATCAATAATCCCAATGGCGAAGTATAATATTTTTTTCTTTAAATGTTATATTTTTAATACCATCAAAGAGAGAGCGAACGCCAGCGTTAGCTCGGAGTTTAATGAATTTTTATTAAGTATAATGTTATTTAATTAATTAATACACAATTTTTTAATTTAAACTGAGAATTCTACTTTACAAATTACAGGCACACCGTTGTCTACAATTGCAGTCAATTGGGCTGAAAATGAGCCTGATAATCAGAATAATATAGAAAGTTGTATGACTCTTAATGGTAACGGAGAATTAGCAGATCGTCCGTGTGAAGTTACACGTCCGTACATCTGTTACCGCCCTGAGAGCTCTCGAGTAGAAGTCACCGAGTGCGGTACTGTGGATCCAGGTAAATACCTACATATGTATATATTTAGTTTGAGCTAATGAAAACAAAGTGACGGAAATAAATTTATAGAAGTAAAAAGTTTTTTGAGCTTTGGACTTCGATCACAACAAAACAAGTAGTTTTGTAACGTTGTACAATAAATATTACCTATTTCTCTGTTTCAGAATACTATTTCGATAGAAGAACTAACAAATGCTACAAGTTGCATACAGTACCAAGAAATTTCTCCCGAGCCTACCTCGCATGTTCAGCTGAAGGCGGCCATCTTGCTATTATTAACAGTGACACTGAAGCTGCAGTATTGAGAGACCTCTTCGCTAAATATCCAGATTCAAAGTTCTTGGGAAATTATCTAAAAGGTTTTGCCTTCATCGGTTTTCATGATTGGGGTGAAAAATGGGATTGGAGAACAGTTCATGGTAGTGTATTATTGTAATATTCATATACCTTACATTTTTTATTTTTTTTTTTATTATTATTGATAGGCTCGCGTTTGACCTATCTCACCTGATGGTAAGTGATGATGTGGCCGACGATGGAGCATCCAAAAGCTTTTGCAAATCAATGGTTAAACATGCTATTTTGAATGGTTAAGTTGACAATAGTTATCCGGCAGTTTACACAAATGGATAAAAACACAAATGCAAAGAAAAATGTAAGAGAAAGCATGAAAAAAGTATCGTTGACTGTAAATCTATTTATTAATGTACATATGTGAAATAAAAAGAAAAGAAAAGGAAATAAAGAAAAAATATAAAGTTGATGCTGGCAAAGATGAAATAGACAGTGCTATAAAATAACAGCAAAATTAAAATTTAAAAAAAACCCGACGCATAAACTCTATAAAAAGTAAAAGAACTGGTTAAGACGAGTCTAATGAGCCTAAATTCGACGTATGTACTAGTAGGCATTCCAGGGTTTCATTAACCACCTGTCCGATCTAGCATCAGGTCTTCGTCATCATAAAAAATATTTAGAACTGGTTAAGACGAATCTAATGAGGCCAAACTCGACGGATTTATCAATAGGGAATCCAAGGTTACGTCTCTTACCTTCAACGTACATCATCAGAACAGCTTGATAGAGCCGGCATGTAGGTACATGAGTATTTCAAACACTAAGTCACATATACGTGTTTATTATTAAAGTATACATCCATTAAGCGTTTAAAATCTCTGCCACAGCCAACAAACGAGCTGCTGACCTTGAACACCGGAATAGATCTTCATAAATTGTATTTAAGAACGATCTCGTTAATATCAGCTATCAAATAAAACCGCACCAAAATCGGTCTATTCGCTTAAGTGCTATGGTGCCACAGACAGACACACAGACACCTCGAACTTATAATTCCCCTCTTTTTCGTCGGGGGTTAAAAATCCTTCACATATAACTTTTTTCAAGTAATTTTATTTATATTTTTCATTTCAGGTGAAACGTTAATCGAGGCAGGATATAACAAATTTTCTCCAGGGGACCCAAACAATTGGACACCTGGTGAATCCTGTGGAGGGATATTCCGCACAGGTCTATTAATTGATGTGTGGTGTGACAAACCAGCCGCGTTTATATGCGAAAAGAGCACCTCTACTGCTATCTGTCGTACTTTACCTTAAAATTGATAAGACAACTAAGAATATTATGTAGATAATAATAATGTAATGAATAAACGAACTTGCGACGAAAATCGAACAATTAACGATATGTTGAATGCAGTCTCGGTGATCATTGTACCGATAGTCGTACATGTAAATTAATTGAAATAAAGAAATAATAAATAAAATGTTCCGTCATACTGTGTTGTTTATGTATTTTAAGGCAAATAAAACTTCATAAATTTCTTCTGTAATGCTCCTGTAATATTCTGATATCCTAAAATGGCATAGTCGTCACTTGAACATGCTTGTAGGAAGACAAATTTAACTTTATTGCTAAAAAAATTCAAATAATATTGTAATCAATCTCATTCTTATTGTTATCAATGTAATTGGCATTTTGTATAAATAAAATAATATTAATTGCTGTGGTAATGGTTTTGATATTGTTTAAATCACTAGTCAACAGCATGAGATCATTCAGCAGTACCATTACGAGCTCTTAAAGCAATCTTGAGAGGCGAGCCAAGAGGATCATCGGTGATGATGCGCTTGTTGAGTCAAAGCTCCAAAGCCTTGAGCATCGACACCGAGTTGCTGGCCTGGCGGTTTTCTATCGATTACACTTCGGTGAGTGTGCGTTGGAATTGCACAATTTAATTCCACCAAGTCCGTTCCATCATCGGACCACTAGACGTACGGCGTTGTGCCACCGGTACATGGTGGATATCCCACCCACGTACAAAGCGTTTTGGAAACACATTCATTATGCGTACAGCTAAAGAGTGGAATTCCCTGCCGTCTGTGTTTCCTGATAGCTACAACTTAGGGGTCTTTAAGTCGAGAGTGAATAGGTTACTTCTAGGCAAGCAAGCTCCATCGTCGGCCACATCATCACTTACCATCAGGTGAGATAGTGGTCAAACGTGAGCCAATCAATAATAAAAAAATAAAAAATAAATCTGTACTACGAAACTTCTCCAGAGCCTTCCTCGCATGCTAAGCTGAAGGCGGCCATCTTGCTATCATCAACAGTGACACTAAAGCTGCAATATTGAGAGATCTCTTTTCTGGATATCCCGAAAACGTTTTATCTGGAGTTTATATGAAAAATTTTGCTATCACTGGTTTTCGTGATTCGGGGCAAAGGTTGGGACTGGAGGACTACTTATGGTTATTAAATTTATATGAAAGACATATGTCGGTGAAAATACAGAATCTGAATTTATCTTATTAAAAAAATGGTAATTTTGACTCGCGCACTAATAGTTCGTACGATTTTATGTTAATTTGTTTTTATAGTAGCAATATAATTTATATACTTACTCTGACATGAAAATATGAAAACTGTCTACCTGTTACGATTCTTATTTATTGTTATTTTATTTTTTTCGTCAAACGTTAATACAGCTGGATGGTCTACTTAAGAACCAAACACTGGACTTATGGTGTGACAAACATATCACATTTTTTTTTTTGTGAAAAGAGTCCAGGCTTTTTTTGTTCTCACATTTGTTCAGCTTCCCTTGTAATACCCATGACAATTATTGTTAATAATATGTAATCAGGAAATTTAACGTGAACTACGCTTTCGCTCCTTCTTCTTCTTTTTGTGTCGATACTCTCAAACTATACTTTTTTTGAGCAATATTTAGCAACCTGTACGGCTTTTTTGTTAGCCTCGTATAGATCCTGAAAATTGAAGTTGGTTATGTAGAATGGGCAGCATAGCCCGTGGCGCATATCCTGTAGAAAGGCTCCACACTGGTATTATGCTAGATATGGGTCAAGGAAGCCCAATTTTGCTAGATTGTTTTTACAGCGACCAACTTGGGTTAGAGATTTCCATATTTGCCACTGTAGTTTCCGTCCGGGAGGAAAATGTTCAGATGGGGTGATGAAAAGTATAGGAGTAGAGTGGTGATGGCGGTGGTGAAGCTGACTAATCCTTTAACCACGGTGTCTCAAACTCAAGGTCTTCGCTGGTACTAAAACAATGTGATAGCTGCGAATGTAGAGCACACACCAGCGCCTCATTTCTCTTGTGCATGGGCAAACAAGTTTAACGAAGCCGCGGTGGTATGGAGCGGTACTCTCGAAATGCGTCCTCCAAAGCGCTCCTCAATCTTTCAATACATCCTTTTTTATTGAAAATGATAAAACGACTTCTGCTTTGCATAGACTGAGAAGAAGTGTCAGACTTTTACTGACTAAAGGCCACCCGTGTTCTTACTACGTGTGAGGACAAGGTGTAACGGCACGGGCACGGTGTTTTTCAACTTTACCGATCCAGTAAGGCAGGAGCAAATTGGTTGACAGACAGACAAACAGAAAAGGGTTTCGTTCTTTTATTCAGACGTGCCTTAAAAAGTCACAAAGACACTTGTATACCAAACATGTTGTATATTGAAATTGAGTATGTATTGTATATATTTATTCTATGGTTTATAAGTATATCTATTCTATGGTATATTGGTATATTAATTCTTGTCTGACTTTTTCTCACTCTTTTATTGCACCTACCACTTACTTTTTCTTTGCATCACCCAAAGTGGAAGAAAATGCCTAAGGCATTAAGTCCGCCTCTGTACTCATGTCTGCATAGAGTGTTAAATGAATTAATAAACAAATAAGTATATATATATATATATAAATAAATCCTAACTAATATTATAAATGTGAAAGTGTGGATGATTGGATGTTTGTTACTTAATCACGCAAAAACGGCCGAACGGATTTGGATGTTTGGCATGCATATAGCCTTTGATTTGGAAAAAAACATAGGCCACGCAGGCGAAGCTGAAGGCAAAAGCTAGTAAACAAATAAAATTATACTAATCATCATCTAAACTGTTTTAAATTTTTTATTTAAAGTTTAAAAAAAAAGTTGTAACAATGTTTTTAAATATCTGTTCGGTACAATATTGAGAATCACTGTCTCAATGAGTTATATCTCTGCAATATGATTAGATACATATGACTCCAAAATTTCATATAAATATCTGTAACAAGAATTATATCGCCACATTTGTAACTCCGGTGCTTACAACATGAAATCTTGTTTAAAATATTTTGTGCTGCTGTTCTGTCTAAACTTTATTGGTAAGTAGTTTTTCAGCTGCCACCGTCTATTTTTTTTTGCAGTAAACGATATTACTACATCGTTTTCAATTATTATCAGTTTAGTAGCAGTGATTACCATTAATCTATAGCCATAGCCCAAGTTCTGCTTAGCTTTGGACTAGATAGTGATAGATGTGAGAAAGTTGTGGAATATTGTATTGTATTATTATTATCATAAATATGTACGATTTATAACAATATAGCCATAATTATGTGACTATTTATGCATTTTGAAGAGAGAGAGTGAAGTTTCTTGTACGTTATTTTCCCTAGCTATCTACGATTTGGAATGTTTCTTTTCTTTGACTAACCTCACGGTTAGTTAGCCCGGACATCGAGTTGCTAGCCTGTCGGTTTCTATCGAACACATTCCGATTAGTATGCTTTGGAATTGCATAATTTGATTCCGCCAAGTCCATTTCATCATCGAACTAATACACATCCCATCTTAAGCGTTTCGAGAATTCATTCATTTTGCGTACAGTTAAGAAGTGGAATTCTCTACCTAAGTCTTTCTCCATAGCTACAACCTAGGAGTCTGTAAGCTAAGATTGATTGAAGACCACATCATCGCTAACCATCAGGTGATAGAGAGGTCAAACGCGAACCAATGCATAAAAAAAAAATCGAGATATAATTTGTATTATATGTCCAAATAAAATAATTGTTTCTTGTATTTTAGAAGGATCATTCAGATGTGACTACAAATACAATTCAAAGGCCGAAGCATGGTTTAGACCTGCTATCGTGCCAGCAAATTGGTTTGATGCCCGGCTGCGATGCTCACTGGAAGGTATGTAAGTAATAGCCTGCAGTTGGTCACGGATTGTTAACAAACGTGATGTTTAATTCATTTTGTTTTCTCATCAGGTGCCGTTCTAGCTTCCCCCACCAGACCAGAAATATTAACTGAAATGATAAACATCATAAATCGCTCCAATCCGGAATATGAAATCTTTACTGGTATTCATGCCACTGTTTCTCAAGGAGACTATTATACAATTGAGGGTAAGTTAATTGCCACCGTAGGCGCGGGCTTGCGGACGGTGAGCAATGAGTAGCTCGCTGTCCGGCCGTCCGGTAACTGTCCATACCAAGCCCAAGTCGTCGATGGCACGCGCTGTTCCCGCGCGCCTCAAGGAGTTGTCAGCAACAGCACTGACCCAGCCGGGTCGAAGCCGACTAGGGCCAGGGTTATCCGAAAGGGCGCTCGAGCCCCGGTATGAAGGCTTGAAGGAACGGGATGGGTTTTTTAGTCAGTAAGAGTCTGACACTATCTCCCGCTCCGTCCAAGAGCGGGGGTTGTCATCGAATGATTTTCCCATCGAAAAAAAAAAAAAACGGTAAATTAATTGCAATAGAGCATTAAATTATTTAGATGGAACATTCAGTGAAATTAAATCCCAATGAATAATATACTACCACGTTTATCTAATACAAAAAATAAGCAGGTACTACTCTGGTTCTTGGAACTTATAAGGTTCCTGAGTTAGAATTTGACAGCACCAGCCAGTGAGAGGTTGAGTGGCTGCTATGTTGCGAGAGGTTTGGTTCCCACTCCGAACAAAATATTTGTATGACTGACAGATAGTGGTTTCGGGTCTTTAAGTTAAGATTACATATTAATGAGTGCGCTCATAATACAAGAAAAATTTTTAGTTTGAGTAACGGATTTGATTTCTATAAAAAAAAAAACCAAAGAAACACTCTTTCGTTAAATTCGCAAGAACGAAGTGAAGTTCCTTTTCGGGTTTTTAATTCATTTTTTAATCCTAAATGTGGATATTTTTATAGACCAAATCAATTTTTTGAAACAATCTAATAAAACGTTTTCGTTTTGTCGATTATGAAATAAGTAATTCAATCATTTTTTATATTATTCTCAAACTATAAGAGCCACAAATTATTTAAATCATTACATTAATAATTTGTGGCTCTCACATTTAATGAATATGCTTTGTTAATTTGAGACTTATTTATGAATTACAGGTACAGGTCGCGCGGTGAATCAAGATCGCTCGGTGAAAATAGTGGGGGCAATCGGCGCATGTGTACAATTGCGCACAGAAATTCTTAGTATGTTAGGATTTTATTTTTAATTTCGTATGTTTGAACCTTAGTAACATAACTTATAAAACACTAGTTTTTGCTTGTAATTTATCTTATAACTAGGTAAATTAAAAAAAAATTAAAAATGTTAAAATAAAACATAAAATTTTAAAAAAATAATTTCGTTAGTTTCTTTCTTTAACTTAATAATTCACGTCGTAAACCATTTTTCTGGCTAGCCGTTTTAAAACTTTATTTTTAACCTTTTTTTTACGACTACGTATTACTATTACGATAACACAAGCTGTACGCAACAGTACCCAAGTACAACAGTATCCAATGAGAGGCGAGAACGCAACGCGGGAATTGAAGAGCGACTCTATCTACCAATGACATGTCGCCGACGGTGCACACCCGCCCGTACGTCGCCAAATAGACCGTAGAATTGAATACTGCGCATGCCACTTCCACTTTTGCCGAGCGATCTTGATTCATCGCGCGACCTGTACGCCACTCTCAAAAATTCAAGTGACTTGGGCTGAAAACGAGCCGGATAATAAAAATAATATAGAAAGTTGTATAACTATTAATGGTAACGGAGAATTAGCAGATCGTCCGTGTGAAGATACTCGTCCATACATCTGTTACCGCCCTGAGAGCTTTCACGAAGTTAGTGAGTGCGGCACTGTCGATCCAGGTATAAGTGGCAAGAACGCCATGCATTCGTGAAACAGTCACAACTTTTTTTAAATTATTATTAATAGTGCATTTTTTATAGGTATTCAATTTTTATGTCAGACAAATGTCATATTGTTAAAGTAGTAACAATTCACTTAGTGTGTAATGTAGGTACATAATTATATCTACACTAATATTATAAAGAAGTAAAGTTCGTGTTTTTGTTTGTAGGAAGTAATCTCTGAAAGTACTGGTCCGATTGCTAAAATTTGCTTTATTCCTGTGTGAAATAGACTATATTTTAAATACACGGACAAAGCCGCGGGCAAAAGCTAGTGTGTAATATACGTACATAATTTTATCTAATAATAATATCTAATATTATAAAGAAGTAAAGTTTGTTTTTCTTTTGTTTCTTGATTGTAATCTCTGGAAGTACAAGCCCGATTTCTACATTTTTTTTTTTTACCGATAGAATGTTGATTTATTCCTGAATGACGTAACCTTTATTTTATGTACGTAAACAAAGCCGCGAGCAAAAGCTAGTTAAAGTATAAATAAAACAATTAACTTAAAATGGAATTTAATTTATTTAAATTGATTAGAATATAATTGAATTGAACTTAATAAAATATAATTAAACTAAATTAAATAAAATTCAATAAAACTAAATTGAATTAAATGAACTTAATTGAATTGAATTCGATTAAATGAAAAGAAATAAAACCCAGCATGGAGCTGTAACCACTACTAAATTCATTTTATTTCAGGATACCATTTGGATAAAAGAACCAACAAATGCTACAAGTTTCATACAGTACCAAGGAACTTCTCTCGAGCCTTCCTCGCATGTTCAGCTGAAGGCGGCCATCTTGCTATTATCAACAGTGTCACTGAAGCCACAGTGCTAAGTGAACTCTTTACTAAATTTCCAGAAGCAAAGTTGTTGGGAACTTTCCGGAAAGATGTTGCATTGATTGGTTTTCACGATTGGGGAGAAAGTTGGGAATGGAGGACTATTCATGGTAAATTAGTTATATTAATATCATATAACCATTTCACCAAATACATTTTTGACTGACCTGTTGGTCTAGTGGTTATATTGGCCCTGAGAGATGTCGGAAGTCGTGGGTTCAATTTCCACCCAAGACAAATGTTTGTGTGATGAGCACGATCATTTATTGTGTCTGGATGTTTATATATAAATATATATTAAGAATTTAGATATATATAAGTATGTTTATCAGTTGTCTAGTACTCATAGAACAAGCTCTGCTTAGTCTGGAACCAGATGGCGTTGTGTGAAAGTTGTGGAAAATTATTATTATTTATATTGTGACATTAAAGTAAAACTTTGATTTACACCAGTATTTCTGGACACAGAGTTCCAACTTTCCTGAGATAGACATTTGCTTAGTAGAATACTTACAAACTGTGAAGTGGATTTAAATGTGGTGGTACAATTTGTCGCAGAAATGCTCTAACATAAACGAAAGCAAAGTTCCATTATAATTAGAGACAGTACAAGTTAAGGACAATATTTTGTAAAGTTTTTATGTAGGTACTGTTAGTATTCCTCTTTCAGGTCAAACTCTAGCAGAAGCAGGATACTGCAAATTTGCCGTTGGAGAGCCGAATAATGTAGCACCAGGGCAATCGTGTGGTGGAATGTTTCGATCGAGTCTACTGGTTGACTTCTTTTGCGACAAACCAGCTGCATTTATCTGTGAGAAGAGTCCAGGCCTTCCTTTCGTTTGTCGTGCTTAACCATAAAATAGACAAGACAATTAAAGCATGAATTAATGTATCTGAAAAATACTTTATCATTAATAGACTTTTCCGAATTCATGTACATGCAATAAATGTTTCATTACAAAAAAAAAAATCACATAAAAATTGATTTAGAATTATTTATGTAAGAGGCTGCTTTTCCACTCGCCTATCGTAAACATCAATCATAGTTTTGTTACTTCATCTAACGCAATCCAACGTGATGTTTGACGAAAAGGTAACGTGAAAAAAGAAAGATAATACCTGAAAACTCTGTTAGCATTCGGTAATTCCGTGATTTACTCAGATATTTTACAAAACTTGTTTCAGGAAATACGTGTTTTTTTTTAAACCCTTAAAAGTCTTTGAAAAAAAATTGTCGTCATTTAGAATCTTGATAAAAGCAAGGCTTCTATTGTAATTTTTTTTTTTAAATTTTCATTTTTGAGTAAATATGAAGTGTCAAAGTTCATGCATTTTCAGAAATCTTTACTGGATTAGTTTTACACAAATTTACAAAATGATTTCAATAGAAGCCTAGATAATATCACCAAGATATTGTGTTTTTAAAATGTCTAATGAAAAATGTGTAATAAAGTCATAATCGCGTAAGAGCGGTTGTATGAAAAACAGTTAAAATGTATGTCGAGTTGCATCCCCTTAAGAGGGCCATTTCCGATCCGTTTATCGTCAACGGGAACATGCTTTAAGGACTTGATGTTTTTTGTGTCTAAAGAGGTAAAGTTTTTTTTTTAGTTTTCAGTACCCCTAGCCAAGTTGCTAATCTGCAATAGTTAACGCTTGTAGAAAGCTTCAAATGTACGGGAATGACGTTGTCTTCACGCTCAGTCACGTGGTCAGAACAAAAGAATTGGCGGCAAAGTCAACTCGAAGCGTTCGGCGCAAGCGAAACGGTTGTATCTTGGTTAGGGGGGCAGGTTTTTTTGTTTGTACGAGATAATCTCTGAAAGTACCGGTCCGATTGCTAAAATTTTCGTCGATAGATAGCTGGTTTATTCCTGAGTGATATAGGCTATATTTTATGTACGTGGACGAAGCTGTGTCCAGCAGGGTCGATGCCTGTTGGGCCTTTGGGTACACAGTAACTAAGCAAGTTTGCTAATCTAATCGATGCTAATTATACATTTGTTTCCCTTTGTTGTTCACTCAAAAGGTAAAAAACATGTTTTTCTTGTTTTGCCTTCAGAAAAACCAACTCCATGTGATAACAAACACAATACACTGATCTTATTAGTTACCTATGTCATTTATGTTAATTAAACAAAATAATATATCAAAATAAAGTAATGAACAAAACTGTATTGTATATTTAATTCAGTATCGTATATTTTTTTCCTGTGTCAGTGGTTTCCAAACACATTGATTTTGAAATACTAATAGTATTTCGCATTTAATATTACTTGAGATTCAAACACTAGGAATATCAAAGAAACTACATCTTAACCATGTTTTTGCGTGGATTATGTCTTCTTATTTTTAAAAGGCTAACAAAATAATAGGCACCCAGTATTTCTAAATCCTGGCTTCATGCTGAACTGGACCTACATATATGCCTCAGCCGTGAGATACACAATGTTGATGTAGGTATTTTAAGCCCAAGTTTCTATACTATAATTGTTATCTCATCGTGTATACCTGTATGCCAAATAAATGTGTTTTCTTTTCAAAAACCCCTACAGACTTATGTTGTCCCAAGGGACGTAAATTGTCATGCCTAAAAAAATAATTGTAATCCCGATTGCAGTACCATCCACCAGATTTAGTTGTATTTTCAAACCAATCAAGGACACCCTCAAATAAACACACATTTTTCACCAATTCAGTCGAACCGGTTAAGAGCAGTTAGGTGACAAACACACGCATAAAAAAAAATATATGTTAAGATTACAGAAAAGAATAAACTTCATTGTACACCAAAATAGTAACAATTTCACAGAAACTTCAATCTATGGATACAATATGGTTTTATGGGTAATTCTTACGTTGCGCGTTGTCTCTACTATAAAACTATGAAATGTGCTTGCCCTTGACATCAGTAAAGCTGAAAGTAAATCCTTTAAGCGTGAAATTCAGAACTACTACTTGAAGCATTCGCTATCTTGGTTTGATCTTCGTCATTGGTATATTTCAAGTTCTCTTAATTATAATGATTTCAATTTTACCATAGTATTTATTATTTTATTGTATTAGCATACGTATTCGGTATTAATTACGGCATTCAAAGAGTTAACTATACTACTTTCTACATCTGTTATTTATTTATTGTGCACAACTACCAGTGTAGTCTTTTGACAGTCAGAGAATGCCTTTTGGCATTAAGTTCGCCTATGTACCACCACTGTAGATGATGTTTAAATAAATATTATAAAATACAATATAATATGCAGTCTTATCAATATAGGTCTTATAGTCAATAATGATAAGACACACACATGGCTTATGGTGGTTATTATCGTACAATTGACACTCCCCAGCTTCAAATACTTCGGTTAAATTCTACAAAGCTTGGAACACGAAGGGTGAGTTGCACCATTTAACTGTAACGATAACAAAGCCGTTAATAGTTGTCAAATCGTCGAATTGACCAGTAGGCGGCCGTTTCCCGGCTGGTTATGGTTTGATTACCGTGTATCGTTATAGTTCAATGGTGCAACTCACCCTTAGAACACAAGTGTAGGGAGTCCAGCGTTTCGGTATTTTTTAGAATGCATTTTGAAGAGTGTGCGCTGGGATAATATGACTTGATTCCGCCATCACCTTTCTACAATCGGATAACTTGACGTTGAGACAGAATGTCAACACCTCCATATTATATTCCAGACAAACGTGCAATAACGGTCATTGACCCACCTACATTTGTTGAAATTCTTAATTTCAAAAACAGAAACAAAGACAAAAAGCTGTCTTGAATCGACATGTATCGTGATCCTTTGCTTGACATAGTAATGAAAAGCAGTACATTGTTTATTTTTCGTGTACCTACGCAGAGATATTAGGAAAAAGTCAATGTACTTTATTGCACGGTCTTCTATACGATCTGGACTAAGCGTTTCTCCTCGTCGTTTACACCGTGTACATCGAAGGATTGGAACAATTTGCCTGTGTTGGTTTACCCGTTCGATTATAATTTCAGTGTATTATTATAATGTTTATAAACGCTAGAGTGAATAGGCTTAATAAACTATTACGATTCGCTATCAGCGATTGCATCACTTTTCATCAAGTGATATCGCAGTCTGACTGGTCTATGTCATTTAATTACAATTTTTAGTGAAACCACATCAAAATCTTTTGCACGTGGGAAAGGCTTTGAGAAACACTGGTTTAACAGGATGTATTGTTTATATCCGCCGATAATAATAGTTATTGTAATCATATAAATATTTGTTAAACCAACATATGACCCCTATACGATCACAGCTATCACAAAATGAAGTCTCCTTTGAAATATTTTGTGTTACTATTCTGCCTGAATTTTATTGGTAAGATATTGTGGTATTTTTTTTTCTTTGATTTTATAAGTTTTAAGCAACTGGTACTCTGAGACTTTTTTTTCCCTAGCCATTACTGTCCCACTGCTGGGCAAAGGCCTCCCCCAAGTCTTTCCAGTCATTCTTCTCTCGGGCCGTTTCGAGCCAGTTCTCATGATACGCGTCTAGATCATCTTGCCACCTCTTTATAGGGCGCTTTCCCTTTGCAGGAACTCACTGCGTGTCGATACTTGCCCAGCGCGCGGTCACTGCTCACGCGGTTGACGTGATCCGCTCAATCCCATTTGAGCCTGGCAGCCTTTTTGCCCACGTCTATTACGCCCATTTTGAAGCGCAGCGTGTTATTCCGAACTCGGTCTGTTCTTTTTACACCCAGAATGCGACGTTAAAAAAAAAATCTGTAATCCAAAGATCTAGATGATATATACTTTTGCTAGATAATGTCAATAAGTTTTATTTATAATCATCCAGCATAGCTATGTTGAAAAGGGAGGATCCTCCAACCTGACTGGTGCGGGTTGTGATTTGTGTGTATAATTGGTCCTGTGGAGAACCGGGTCGGGTTCCTAGTGATTGAAATGTTTTCATCACTAGTAATTACGTGAATCTATCATTTTATACACAGCTCCAGGAGTCCCTATAGGGCCAATTATAGATCTTTGTAGGTTGTTGCATACTGGTCAAAATCAATTTTTCATTCTCAATTAATTAAAAAAAAAAAAAAATATTAAAAAAATTATTTAATTTTTCTTTTTCAATTTTTAATTCTTTTTTCTTTTAGATGGCGCATTCAGATGTGACTACAAATACAGTTTTATAGCCAAAGCATGGTTTAAACACTTCGTTGTACCAGCGACTTGGTCCGATGCTCGACTGCGATGCGCACTGGAGGGTAAGTATTTTTACAAGAATACATTATTTTAATACATTATTTAAGATACATTATTTCTTATATATATTTATAATAGTTATGCTACTATTTTTATCGTTGTTATACAATTTTTTTTTTTATTTTTATTATCAATAGGTTCACGTCTGATCACTATCTCATCTGATGGTGACAGGTTGGCTACATGGTTGCAAACTAGGGTTCCAACCAAGGTGACCTTGGTTTGTATGTTTGGTTTATGTTGTGGCTATATGGATGTAATCACGCGCTAACACGTTTGGTGGTTGGGAAAACGCGCCTTCCAACTAAGAGCGTTGAAGGTCATGGATTTCAACTGCTGTCTACATGGATTGCAACTAGTGAGGTCACGTTAGTTGGGAAATCGGAATACAACCATGTGGTCACCTCTTAAGCAATAATGTGGTCGACGATGGAGCACGCTTTCCTAGAAGTATCGTTTTTCTCTCTCGACTTAAAGAACCCCAAGTTCGGCGGCGATCTCTCGCACTGGGTACTTGGTACATGGTCCGGTGCGAGGAGGAGTGGCAGGCGGTCGCCTCCTTCTACGAAGCAGTAATACTAGCAAAGGAGGAGGCCGACTGCATCAGGCAACGGCGATCAGCGAGCAAAAGGTAGCTCGCTGTCCAACCGTCCGGTAGCTGTCCATACCGAGCCTAAGTCGTCACTGTTCCCGCGCGCCTCAAGGAGCTATCAGCAACAGCAGGGGCCCAGCTGGGTCAGGGTTAGCTTCGAAAGATAGCTCGGCCCCGATATGAAAGGCAAGAAGGAACGGGGTGAGATTTCAGTCAGTAAAAGACTGACACCATGTCCCTCTCCGTCCACGGGTGGGGTATATCATTGGGATGATTTTTTTATACCCATCAAGAAACAAAGACTCCGGTAGAGAAGTTCTCTCCTTAGCTGTAGACATAATGAATGTGATCCCAAAACGCTTTGTACGCGTGGATGGGATGTTCGCCAAAAAAAGTAGATTTGCAAAAAACTGTACTGTATTTAAAGAATATAATACGTTCAATGCAATTTTTCCGTCCACAGGTGCTGTTCTAGCTTCTCCAACCACACTTGGAATAAAATCAGAAATGATCAACCTCATAAAAGACTCAACTTTAAAACAAGAAATCTTCACCGGAATACACTCCACTCTCTCTCAAGGAGATTATCATACAGTTGACGGTTAGTTAATTAGTTTGACAAAATATACGTCTATTAGAAAGAAGAGTTTGAGTGAAACGGTAAGAAGTATTAAATCAGATTAGACCAACATATAATATAAAATAATGAGTTTACTGCTGAACTATACAAAGTAGGCAGACCAAAACTCACGTGTCTTAAGAAAAACTGTTTATAGAATCATTATGTACAATTTTAAATATTTTATTTTACTTATTCTACAGCAAATAATATTATTATTATAATAACAAAGACTAAAATAGATTTTAAAAATGCAGGTACACCGCTTGCAAAAATTCCTGTGGATTGGGCTACAGGTGAACCGGATAATAAGAACAATGTAGAAAGTTGTATAACTTTTAATAGCAATGGAAAAGTAGCAGACCGTGCCTGTGAAGATACTCGTCCTTACATCTGCTATCGACCGGAGGATCCTCAAATAGAAGCTAATGAATGTGGAACTGTTGATCCAGGTAAGAATATATAAATTAGTACTTGACTACGGTTCTATCTGACAGTAAGCAGTGACGCAATCGTTGATGGTAAGCGCACTAGTTTAGAACCTATTCACTCTAACCTTGAATACACTTAAATTTTGCTTGTTGAATTTTGTAATTGTTGAAGCCTTGACCATTATTTATATTTCAGGATACCGCTTTGATACAAGAACTAACAAATGCTACAAGTTCCACTTAGAGCCACGTAATTTCTCCCGAGCATCCTTCGCGTGTGTGGCTGAAGGCGGCCATCTTGCTGTTATAAACAGTGACACCGAAGCCACAGTATTAACAGAACTCTTCGCTACAATCCCTAAAAGCGATATGTTAGGAATGCCAGAAACTTGGAAAAATGCAGCTCTTATTGGTTTTTACGATTGGGGTGAACATGGAGAGTGGAGGACCATTCATGGTATTTATATTTTTGATCACCTTTTGTATTATGGGGGAATGATGAAGAATATACATAGTTCAAAACTTGCTTTTTCATTATAATGACACATCACAGTAGACGCTTTTACATAGTCTGTTCATTCAAAGTTTTGCAAGTGGAGGCTTGCGATTGTTGTGTAAGTTGCAGTATGAAATGTGACTTTGGTTCGTGGTTGATTTGGTCTTAATTGTGGACCGGAGGAAACGGCTCAGACTTACAAGTTGTAGGGGCAATGTTTCAAACCCAGCCATAACTTTGTATAATTTATGTCATCACCACTGCTATCAAACCGGTTAAGGAAAACATCGTAAGGAATTCGACACGTTTTAGAACCAAAAATTCGAAGACATGTGACATCCACCAATCCGCAAGGTGGAGTACTGTTCTCTCTAGAAAAGGGGTCTTTGATTACTAGCAGTCGAAACTTTAAATGATTGTTTAAGATCATGGTTAAAGTTACAGGTTTTCCTTTCTCTGACCTTTTTTTTTAGAGTGATAAATCATCAAATTACTTCGTCCACTCTGGGAGATTTCTACTGACTAAAACCAACCCTAAGTTGCCCTTTGCATTGCAACACATCTGTGACTCTTTCTTAGGAGTATTAAAAAAAATTGTTTTAAACTTCTTAATCACAATAATGTTTCTTCTTTCAGGACAAACATTACCGGAGGCAGGATATGGTAAATGGAATACAGGAGAGCCAACTACAACAGCAGGTGAATTCTGTGGCTCGTTATGGCGTAATGGGTATCTAAATGATGTATGGTGTGACAAGAACTTCTCATTTATCTGCGAGAAGGATCCTCACTATCCGGGCGTGTGTCGTGCTGATCAGCCATCACTAATCAGGCATGCTCAACCCCGGTGCCGTTAAGATTTTCAAATCTACGGCTCAAGCCTAAGAAGTACCGTTTGACAGTTCTGAGAGATGGAAGAATAGGCGGTCAAATAAATCGATTACTATTTTTTTAGAGATATTGATTTCATTTCTTTGTATTCACTAATCGATTACGGTTTTATAGGTTTTCGTTACTGTTAAAACCCGTTATTGGTATATGTTAGGTTTTATTAGTAAATCTTAAGATACAGTAACTTGTGTATTATAAGTGTCTGAATTTTATGAAATGGACAATTAAAATAGTGTGACTTACGCTTAAATACAAGATTACTTCGGCTTGAAAAGTGTGAAATGTCAAACGATACGTTTTAAATTTGATGGCTTAAAGGATATTTCAAATTGAATTACTAAATATGCTTTTAATACGATACCATAATCAATCAATATAATTATTTACTTTTTGCTTAACTTTAAGGTTTCTTATTGTAATGATTTTTACTATAAATAAATATGAGTACTTTGAAACTGTGTTTTAATAGTAGTTTATGTGACTAGGGGATAAAGCAGTGACTTTAAGTCGCGGTTGGCATGTTTATTTCCGAACGAAACGAAGGTTGCTGATTTTAATTCCGAACGATAGTAAGGAATTTATAAAATTAACTCCCGAGCATTGCGAGAGACTTAATAAAGAAATCTGAGTAAAGTGAGGAATTCAAGCCGTCCAAGACTAGACAGCTTTATCCCCGTGTTGCATACTCTACTTTTTACACCATCTGTGAGATAATTAAAAGACAATTTGGTCGTCCAAATCATTTATTAGAGAAAAAATTATAAATATTATAATTACAAGATCATCAAACACAAAATTCACTACATACTCCAAGATTCTATAATTTCAATTTTCTATAACGTTTCCGTCAGTAAGCACGTTTTACTCTATTTTCATTTTTTTTTGTTAGTGGCCAGTTTGAATTTCGAGCCGACTTGTTCGATGCACGTACATTTTAATTCACAATGTTAACGATTTTTGATGTTCCAAATTCAAATCTCATTATTCCTTAGGGATCGGACATACTGCATTTTCTCCCCAAGGATAGAATGACTTGCTTTAAGTGAGGTTTGTATTACGTATAAAACGACACTATCGAGCAGGTTCGGCAAATCGGCAAAATTTTGATTAAAATGATTATATAGTTTTTATTAATATCTTAATATTAAATAAATAAAAAACAATTAATTTCTCATTACAAATTATTATGTTACCCATTTTTGGGTGAATTAACACAAGAGGCGAGAAAATCTGGAGCCTTCTCACAAATAAAAGGTATTATTCCATCGCACCACCAGTCGTTCAGTTGAGCCTTGCGGTCAATTGCGCCACAAGATTGCCCTGACGCTAGATATCCTTGAAATTTGCTGTATCCCGCATCCGTCAGCGTTTGGCCTGCGAAGGTACTCATTAATACAGATTATATACAAAAACTGGGCAAGTGCGAGTCGGTCTCTCGCACTGAGGGTTTTGTGCAAACTACAATTCCCGAATGGAGTCTCGAAGATTTTTCCGAATTGAAAGAAAAAGAAAGAAAACATGTTTATTTTGCTTGAACTGCATTTTGCTTTTTTTTTTTTGTGAGGTAGGTAACAACGAATTAACTGATTTCGGATTTATTCCTACACTTATGCTATAAGACCTTGCTTTGTGCCAAATTTTAGGATTTTGGATCCACGGGATGTAGGCCGTTTCTTTTTTATTCGTTAACTCAGAAGTTTGTTTTCTTTCAAACAGCTTGAAGAAACCTCAGACCTGAGTATACGGTTTTAATTTCAACTCAGTACCTCCACGCGTTCTCGAGATAAAGGCTCTAGACAGACAAACAAGCAGACAGACGGACAACAAAGTGATCCTATAAGGGTTCTGTTTTTTCTTTTTGAGGTACGGAACCCTAAAAACTAGCTGATCTAGAAAACATTGTTCTGCCTTAAACAAAATTAGTTTTAGTATATGCGAGACTCAAAACACGTGTCTAGTATTATTATATAAAGAATCAATGTAAAAATTCATAACTGTACCATGAAAAATCACAAAGTTATAAGTTTGTTATTACGTGGTTAGTTACCGGACCATGCATCCGGACGACTGAAGGGTTATTTTGTCTCCGCACCCAGCTGTGCTGTACTTCATGTTGGTGGTGTCCAACTAGCAAAGTTTTTTAATTATTTTTGGGAAAAAATATAACATAGTGTAAACATTATTGGAATCGATTCAGTAATTGATTCTGAACAGCCTATATTCTGGTTCGCATATAGTAACAATGATGTTATAGATTGTCAAAGAAGTACCATGCTGAAAAATTGAGGGTGAAAGGGTTTTGTTAATATTTGTATATTCATCATCATCATCATCATTTCAGCCGATACACGTCCACTGTTGGACATAGGCCTCCCCCAAACGTCGCCACATCGAACGTTCTTGTGCGTCCCGCATCCATCGGTTTCCCGCTACCTTCTCCAGGTCATCGGTCCACCTTGTAGGAAGCCTTTAAACACTGCGTCTTCCGGTACGCGGTCGCCACCCCAGAACCTTTCGGCCCCAACCTATTTGTATATTGATGCACACGAATTTCAGTGCGCAGAAGTGACGTATTGGCTTGTCATACGTTAAAGATTTTGCTAGCTGCAAATTGTGTTCTTGTCACTAGAACATAGTTTTATAAAATGCATTTCAATTTTTTTAAGCGTAAGAGAATATAATTAAATTACCGTGAATAGTCCTCCAATTCATACTATCACCCCAATCATGAAAACCGATAAAAGCTGCATCTTTTCGAAAATTTCCTGACAACTTGTTTTCTGGATATTTAGCAAAGAGTTCCTTGAGAACTGCGGCTTCAGTGTCACTGTTGATTATAGCAAGATGGCCACCTTCAGCTGAACATGCGAGGAAGGCTCTGGAGAAGTTTCTTGGTACTGTATGAAACTTGTAGCATTTGTTAGTTCTATTATCCAAGTAGTATTCTGAAACAAAAGCAAACTTGCTTTATTGACAAGATTGGCGGAGCAGGCAACTCGACGTACATTTTC
Organism: Mythimna albipuncta; assembly: GCA_929112965.1. Taxonomy (NCBI): domain Eukaryota; kingdom Metazoa; phylum Arthropoda; class Insecta; order Lepidoptera; family Noctuidae; genus Mythimna; species Mythimna albipuncta. The sequence continues at coordinate 6,274,915 of OV815980.1, forward strand.
ATACAACCGCTCTTACGCGATAATGATGTTACTACACATGGAATGGATACAATGTGGATATTATCTAGGCTTCTATAGAAATCATAACATAAAGTGTAAACCTAATCCAGTAAAGACCTCTGAAAATATGCCATTTTACGTGAATGTTTGGTCCTAAGTAATCTACTCACATGTTAAAAATAACTATAAAAGTACATCAATAGGCCTGGCACATTTAATCGAGTTTTTGAATGACGACCATTTTTCTCAAAAAGGGTTTTTTTTTTTTAAAAAAAAAACACGTATTTCCTGGGCCCCAAGTCTGCTATTACAATAGTGTCAAAATTGTCTATCATTTATGACATAATTATCGATTTTGACAAGTTTGGTAATCTACTAATATAATGACGTCATTATGACTTTCCAATAGTCAACCACTGACACTCCATTGAAAGAAGTGACATAGAATAGTAATCTCGTACATATTGACAAATTAATATTTGACTTATGCGGTAATCTACAAAAATTTTGACAGTTCCTTTTATCAGTGACCTACCATTACGATGTCATTTCGCAATTAGTACTTTTAATAAGCTCGATATTGTCATTCTACCACAATTATATTACAAGACCATTGACCGATCAATGATCGATCATAATGAATTACCAGATTACAAACTTTTAGCAAAATGACAATGGGATCGTGTTGGAATTACGAATTTATAAAAATTGCAGACTTAGGCCCCTGGACCAAGTTTTTGTAAAATATTCGAGCAAATCACGGAATTGTCGAATGCCAACAGAGTTTTCAGGCGTTTTCTTTTTTTTTTGTCTTAGCTTGATTTTGACGATAGGCGATTGGAAAATAACCATTTTATAATAGTTTTTTATTTATCAAGTAACTTAGTTCATCAACAAATTCATATTTCATTTTTATTTGTATGATTGTGTTTACCTGAATCAATAGTGCCACACTCATTATTTTCATCTTGAAAGGTCTTAATACGGTAACAGATATAAGGACGTATATCTTGACATTGACGATCTGCTAGTTCTCCTTTACCATTAAGAGTTATACAAGTTTCTATATTGTCCTTATTGTTTGGCTCATTTTCAGCCCAAGTAACTGGAATATTCGAGAGTGGTGTGCCTGCAATTTTCAAATCAGCTTGAATTTCATTTTCAAATAATGCATCTAACATACTGACTCTTTAGCACCTATGGTTGACTGACAGATAAAGCTTAAAATCAGTAAATCTTCGTATCAGAATAGAGATCTTTAAGTTATAGAACCTGATTTTCAAAACGAATAATTTTAAACTTGATACCATTTGACTGACCTTCAATTGTATAAAAATCTCCTTTAGAAAAAGTGGCATGAATACCAGTAAAGACTTCATATTCCAAATTGGAGCGATTTATGATGTTTTTCATTTCAGCCAGTATTTCTGGTGTTATGGGGGAAGCTAGTATAGTACCTGATGATAAAATAAAATGAAATTAACACACGCCTGTTAACGGTACCTGTAAAGAATATGTGTATTTATACATATTCTTGAAACTAATTACTAGAGAAATTGTCTGATGTCTGCCTCAATGCCAGCTAATACTTTCTTCTTCTTTTTGTTTTGATAGACTCAGATTAAATTTTCTGTGACTCGTATTTGGCAATCTGGACGACGGAACGGTGAGCTAACCATTGCTCGCTGTTCGCAAGACCACGCCTAGGATCCCAGGGCGTGAGGGCCGCTCCCTCGCACTTGCACGTGTGGCCTTCTCTATTTCTAGCATTATTGCTTAGTAGAAGTAGGCGACCGCCTGTAATTCCTCCTCGCTTCGGACTACGGTTAGATGATACATTGACACGGCGCAAGATAATTTTGCAGCGAGTAACCTGGATCCACAGACAGAAGATTTCCATATTGGTCACTGCAGTTTACGTACAAGGGACAAAAGTTTAGCTGGGGTGATAAATTGAATAGGAGTTAGGTGCTCCTGCTTCCACAGCATGCATCTCTTATCTTCTGCATTATGATTTTTGCATACATGCACATTTGTCTTCTTGTTAATTTTGGACACCAGTTTTGGCAGGTTTAGTTTTAATAAATCTAAAATAACCAACTTGTTCTTGATAAGTTTGGTGATTAAAGCTCGCCATACACTCCAGTAAGACAGTTACAATCAAGTAAAATTATTAGACTAAAAATATTTAAGTGCGTCCAGATATAGCGAATGCGCCGCTCTTGTGGCGTTCACGAGCCGCTTGTGAACTGCGCAAGTGTAACTTCATGTTATTCCCACTGCAGAGACTCAGGCCTCCTCTCTAGGAGAGGGAATGGGCCGTAAACCACCAAGCGGGCCCAGTACGGCTTGGTAAATGTGTTTGAATTTTTGGTTCTAGGACATGTCGGTTTCCTAACGATGTTTTCCTTCACCATTTTGAGAGCAGTGGTGATGAAATAAATTACTTGCACAAATTAATGTGCCTAGCTGGGTTTGAACCTGCAATCTACAACTCGTAAGTCAGACAAAACGTGCGCCAAATGCAAGTAAATCGAGAGTGCTGTATTCGCCAGGTCTGGCGTACCATTAGCTTACCTTCTAGTGAGCATCGCAGTTGGGCATCAAACCAAGTCGCTGGTACAATAAAGGGTTTGAACCATGCTTTGGCTTTTGAACTGTATTGGTAGTCACATCTGAATGATCCTTCTAAAATATGAGTAAATAACATAATAATAATTATTATTATAAATAAAATTTATTTTTTAAAATTTTACTAAACGGTAGTCTGATTTAAGAATCATGGTATATTATTTAATGTTTTACAATATATATTTTTTTGCAATTCTGTCTGAATTCAAATAGAACAATAAATGGAATGTATGCACTCAAATAAATCCATTAAATGAAATCTCTAAAATTGTTCTGGGCAATAACATAAAAACCTTTTTATTATTGTAAAACGATAAACGGCTTACAAAAAAGTGAGATTTTTTAACATAATTATTTATTTCAACTCATAAAATTACAACGTTAATATATACCATTTGTTAACTCAGTTTTATAGTACAAGCATACAATTTCAGAAGTTGGTGTTAAATAAGATGCAAACAATACCTCAAAACACTGACTTCCGAAATTAAAGTTATTTTGATCTTTTTGTAAAAAGATTCGGATTTCTGGCGCCGACATTTGTATGTGCCGAACATCAGCCTATCATATGGACATATGGTTTTAGAATAATGTTGTATTAAAAGATAGGCTAAGTTAGTCTTACATGAACTCCTGTAAAGCTCGGGTCGTAATTATTATTACGACTGTTATTTTGATCTCTACTCGTTCTTCGTTTAATTTGTACTCCCGAAATCTAACTACATTGCGATGAAACTAGTTTTTGTAAAGATCATCGATATATGTACTACGCACTAGATTAGGCGTGCCGAAGACTCACTTCAGTTGACTCAGGTATGATCTTAAACGCGTTATAGTACGAAAATTTATAGCGCTTAAGAACTTTTGGTCTTGAAAAGTATCCTCTAAAAGCTATTTTAGCACTGCAAGTTTTAATAGTTCTGTTAGACGACATAATGTCATTGTAGCGCTGCAGTGAACTTTTGTTTTAATTTTTAGTATTTTGATAAATAGTTTCTATGAAAAAGCTTGTCTACCACTAGAATCTAAGTAGATGGTAAAGAAACGTTACCAAATGCATGAAGTTTAAATAATGGTAGTTTTAATAGTCACTAAATAACTTAAAAGCAACTTACCAATAGTGTTCAGGATAAATAGCAACACAAAATATTTTAATTGGGACTTCATTTTGCAATCATTGCAATGAAGTGTGGCAATGCAACATTTGTACAAATATTTATAGAAAATTCTTATCAATGTATTGCAGTGGTTTCTAAATTAGTTGAATATTCAATATTATTGTTGAATTTATATAAATATTAATAATAATAGTATATGGATCGCAGGAGAAGAAGAAGAAGCAAAAAGTGGCTCAAAGCCAGGAACAATAGAAGGAATGGATAGAGGCCTTTTCCCAAGACAGTGAGTCAGTATAGGCAAGATATTATATAATTACATAATTTATGTATACAGAGTATAAGAGACAGCCCTCCACAAACTTTAAGGGCCTGCTCAGCAGACAGAACTGAACAACCTACCACAAGATTTTTTTTCAGGAAACGAAAAAAAAAAAGTCGGCCTCTTTATATCCAATCAAGTTTTTAATTTTGTATGGTGAGGCTGATTTCTTTTTTCGCTTCCTAAAAAAAAGTCTATTCATCTATTGTATTCTCCTGCTAAAGTGGAGCCCAGGTGTGCCAGACTTTTACTGATTAAAACCACACCTATGTTCTTTTAGTTGCCCATGTGTTCTAGGACAATGGGTAACCTTTTCAAAAGTCAACCTATGGCCCCAGTAAGCGTCGAACTTGCTGGGTCCCTACGGATATGTTGTCATCTCTTTGAGGCGCATGTGGAACTCTACGCGCCGTCCATGACTCAGGCTCGGTTTGTACGGTTACCGGACGGCAGCTAACCATTACTCGTCGTCTGTAAGCCCACGCCTACGGTGGCTGGTTATTGGAGTCGGGGTCTCAGCGGCTGGAGCATGAGGATATTTGTATATGTTCCCTCATGCATGCAGCCATCTCATTTGCTAGCATTACTGCTTTGCTGAAGGAGGCAACAACATATTGATGTATAATAAGTTCTGATTTCTTCTTGACTAGACTCTATCCTATTTATTTATTTATTTTACAATTTATGTACACACAACTGAGGAGGATAACATTATTAGAAAACTTTGTACAAAGGTACTGCTTATTTCAAATAGAAATTTCTTCCAGCAGACCTGCGAAAGAAGAAATTACAAGAGATGTAGACAGGACTGGACAGGACCTAGCCAAGTTACAACCGTTTAGCTCGCGCCGAACGCTTCGTGTTGACCTCGCCGCCAATTCTTTTGTTCTGACCACGTGACTGAGCGTTAAGACGACGTCATTCCCGTACATTTTAAACGTTCTACAAGCGTTAACTATTGCAGATTAGCAACTTGGCTAGGGGTACAGATGTTTATTAGAAGTTGATCCTATTTTTCTTCATTTTCCATTGACATAAATTCTGACTAAACGTCTATATAAACACTTTGCCTTTGAGTACAAAAACTAGAATATTTGAAAACCACAGACACAGGAAATAATTTATGGCAAATAATTATGCCTTTATTTCAAATAAAACAAAGGCTCTGCTTTGTTACTACTATAATTATGACCTAATGTGGTTTAGCTTAGATAATACATAAAATTCTAAGGCAATTATAAATAAATAAATACTCGTAAGTCATAATTTTATTCTTAATTAAATATCACAAGTATATACTTGAAAACATTGACTATTTAGTATCAATCTAACAAGAATTAAGTAACGAAACCAAAATTAAGAATTTTTTATAAATAAATTTTATGTATACAATGAATTTTGACGCTAACTAATTTTATAAAAGCTTTTGCCCGCGACATAAAATATAGTGTATGTCACTCGGAAATAAAGCAGCTTTCTATAGGCGAAAAAATTTTTGCAATTTGACCAGTACTTTCAGAGATTACCTCCTACAAACAAAAAAAAAAAAAAACAAAAACAAACTTTACCTGTTTAAAATAAAAGTGTAGATGGCGATGTGATTAATAATTTTGTAATTATCATATAATTTTAAAATACTAAAGTAAACTACCAATTAGGTAGGTAGGCACTGCAACAAATACTCGTATGTGACCCCAATGCATTTATATTAGAAGAACTGCATATCTCCTTATGAAAAGCAATTTATAATTTTGATACATAGATTGATTTGATTCATTGAGACAAACATAACCGTATCCTGATAATTCTCAAATTATGGTCATTAGAGCACTTATAAGTAAGGTACACTATGTAGGATCGTCTACGTCTCGTCTTAGTCCGGACCTTTGATTCAACAACGTAAGGATGGATACTCGCCGTACGTCGGGTTGTCTGATGGTAGAAATGAGATGGCGGAATCAAATCATGCAATTCCCGCGCACGCTCTCCAAAATACATCCCGCAAAACATCGGAAGGCAGGCTACCCTACGTCTGTGCTCAAGGTTTTGTAAATTGAGCTTAACCAAATCTCAACTATCAATTAGCCTCTTCGTATGCCTTTCCACCGAGTCCCAAGATGCTAGATGGCATTTTGCAGCACCAGCCCGTATTTGGGTACAGTATTCCAAACGCGGACGGACGGACTTTAAATGACTAAAGAACCTACCCCGTTCCTTCGTTGCCTTTTATACCAGGATTGAGCCTTCCTTTCAGAAGTAGACCCTTTTTTTATGGTGGGAAAATTCATCCAATGACAACCTCCGCTCTTGGGCGGAGCGGGAGATAGTGTCAGACTCTTACTGATTAAAAGCCCACCCCGTTCCTTCTAGCCATCATATTCGAGTTCCCTTTCGGATAACCCTGACCCCAGTAGGCTTCGACCCGGCTAGGCCCCTGCTGTTGCTGACAACTCCTTGAAGCGCACGGGAACAGAGCGCGCCGTCGTCGACTTGGGCTTGGTCCGGACAGTTACCGGACGGCCGGACAGCGAGCTACCTATTGCTCACTGTCCACAAGCCTGCGCCTACGGTGGCCGGAAATCAAGATCGGAATTCCGGCGGCAGCGGCGAGAGCGCCGTTGCCTGATGCGGTCGGCCTCGTCCTTTGCGAGCATTATTGCAGAAGTCGGCGACCGCCTGCCTCTCCTCCTCGCTCCGGACCATGGCCTCAACCAAGGACCTGAAAAGTAGACCCTTGGCCCCAGTAGGTTTTGATCCTGCTGAGACCCTACGGTTGCTGACAACTCCTTGAGGCGTGAAGGAACAGTACGTGCCGACTTGGGTTTGGTCCGGACGGTTGCAAGATGATCGAACAGCGAGCTACCCATTGCTCGCCGTCTGCATTGCCGCGCTTACGGTGGTGGGAAATCAGGATCGGGATCTCGACGGCTGGGGCGTGAAGACTGTTGCCTCATTCTGTCAGTCTCCTCCTTTGCTAGCAACATCTCAGAAGGAGGCGAAAGCCTTCTACTTGTCCTCGCTTCGGTCCATGGCCTGTGCTAAGGCTCGGTGCGAGAGATCGCTGCCGCCAATCACCCCCACAAGGACACGGCGATGCTACTCCGTGCCCTTCGAGTAATCTACACAGTGGCGACACCCGGGTGTAACTAAGCAAAGCTTGTGATATGATTACTAGACAACTGATAAACATACCTACTTATACTTCTAAATTCATATACATTATAGATAAATTACACCCAGTGGTTAATGGCCGATAGATTCCCACCCAGGACAAATGTTTGTGTGATGAGCACGATCATAATTTGTTGTGTGTCTGGGTGTAATTTATCTATAGTATGTATGTATTTAGACCGCTGGTGAATATGCTTGTCCAGTATGGAGCCGCACCGCACACTCCAACTTAGTGGATACAGTACTTAACGAGACGTGCCGAATACTGCTACTGGTTGCCTTAAACCGACTCCGGTACGAATGTTGTATCCACTAATCGGCATTGCACCCCCAGAATTCGCTATTCGCAGGGCTGTGGCTAGTTGCATAGAAAAGGCGAAACAACAAAACGACCCTCGCCATCCAATGCACAATTACAGCTCGGTGCCCCTGAGACTTAAAAGTCGTAAAAGTTTTGTTGCAAGCGTGAGCCCATCTCAAAATAATACCACCTCGGAGAGATGCGACCTCTGGCGGCAGAAGTTTAAACCTCCCGATGATTTTATCGAGCCGTCGGAGAGCCTTTCTCCTGGACACGAGTTGCCATGGCCGACCTGGAAAACTCTAAACAGACTCCGCACCCAGGTTGGGCGCAGCAAAAACAATCTCCACAGCCCCCAATGTGGAGATTTTCTTTTCTCGGATGGTTCCGATCTTCAGTATTTGTGCGGCGTCTCTCCGCAGACCATGTCCCACCTTCCGTCCTGCATCACGTGCCCTGTTGCCTGCTCACGCAGGGACCTAATGACAGCATCAGCGGACGGCATTGCCGTGGCCGAATTCTGGGCCAGGCAAGGAATTTAACTAGTTTTGCTATCGAAACGATAATAAGAAAAAGATGTATTTAGAATTATAAAAGTATGTTTATCAGTTGTCTAGTACTCATAACACAAGTTCTGCTTAGCTTGAGACTAGACGGTGTTGTGTGATTGACAGCGTTGTGTGCTTGTTGTGGAATATTATTAAATGAAAACAAAAATTTTAATTATTTAAGAGCTTTATTTGAAAAACACAATTTTGTGTACATTTCCCCTTATTGTTCATCAGTTTCTGCGCGACAAATGTCTGGGTAATCTGGATCCTTCTCACAGATAAACGGTGCTGGTCTGTCACACCACAAGTCGTCATATTTACCTGAGCGGTATATCGCACCACATTGTTCACCTGGTGAAACATTGTTGGGTTCTCCTCCAGAAAATGTTGCGTATCCTGTTTCTGCAAGCGATTGACCTGAAATAGGGAATAAAATAGATGATAAAATAAAATATTATATCAACTAAACATAGATTAGGAGCTATGAGGGAACAGATAAACATACTCGCATACATACATACATAGCCTGTCAAAATCATAACCCTGCTTTGGCTTTGCCGTAGTCGCCGTAGTTGGACATAAGCTTTCTCTAAGTGTCTCCATAAAGACCGGTCCTGTGCGTCTCGCATCCTTCGGATTCCCATGACCCTCAACAGGTCATTGATTTTTTTTTTCGATGGGAAGTATCATCCTATGACAACTCCCGCTCTTGGGCGGAGCGGGACATAGTGTCAGACTCTTACTGACTAAAAAACCCATCCCGTTCCTTCAAGCCTTCATACTGGGCCTCGAGCGCACTTTCGGATAACCCTGGCCCCAGTAGGCTTCGACCCGGCTGGGCCCCTGCTGTTGCTGACAACTCCTTGAGGCGCGCGGGAACAGTGCGTGCCGTCGACCAAACAGGTCATTGATCTACCTTGTGGAAGGCTTTCCAACGCTACGTCTTCTAGTACGTGGTCCCAACACACCAGAACCTTTCGGCCCATCGACATTTCGTTCGTTGTTGTTTCTGCGTGAAATGTGCCCTACCCACTGACACTTAAGTTTGGCGATTCTTCGAGCTATGTCACTAACTTTGGTTCTCCTGCAGTTATTTCATTATTTGTAGTTATAATTAGTTTTTAAGGAATGATTACCATGAATTGACCTGAAGTCCCAACGTTCGCCCCAATCATGAAATCCAACGAATGCTACATCTTTCCAGAAATTGCCCTGCATATGTCCTCCAGGATACTTAGCAAAGAGTTCTCTTAGCACCGTAGCTTCAATGTCACTGTTAATGACAGCAAGATGGCCACCTTCAGCGTAACACGTGAAGAAGGCTCGGGTGAAATTTCGTGCTATTGTGTGGAATTTGTAACAACTGTTGGTTCTTGCATCCAAGCGGTATTCTGAAATGATTTAAAAGAAAATTGTAGAAGAGTTTTTTGACGCTATATTTTAGATAGTTTGATTAGTTTAGGGTTGTCATTACGGTTTTTTGATTTTACTATAACTATAGTTAGCTAAGTATTTTTTTATGTAAATATTTAGTGAAAAAAAAAGTTAGTAATAAAAAAGAAGTTTTATATTAAAAAAGAAATGTTGATATTTTCTTTCATTTTTTCTTTTTCTTTTTTTTTTCAGTAATTTGGTCGTTTATCTCGCAGTTATTGTACTTTATGCGGTATACAATACACTGTCTGGACAATAGGGTGATTAATTTTTTTTTTCAACAGTTTCAGCGATAAAAAGGTGCCAAATAGGTTAATTTATACGTAAAGTTTTATCAAATTATTTAAAGTTAAAATACCTCCGATTTGTGAACAAAGTTTTGAAAAAAATATTTTATGGTTTGATCACGTCGTTAGTACTTTTGAAGTTAAACGTTACAGTTTTCTTCCGTAATAGTTCTCAAAAATTATATTTACCTGGATCGATAGTCCCGCATTCGTTTACCCTTTTTTTAGATGCTACAGAGCGGTAACAAATATAAGAACGTGGAGTGTCACAAGAAACATCTGCTAACTCTCCATTACTGTTCAAAGTGAGACAACTTTCTTTATCTTCTTTATTATCCGGTTCATTTGGTGCCCAAACTTGAGGAATTCTGGAAAGCGGAATACCTGTAATTGATATGAATATATTAGTCCTGATTTAAGCGTGTTTTTTGAAAGAGGATCTCAATCCTTGGAGGCAAAGGGTCACTAAAACAGAAAAATAGGTTTTAGTCAGTATAAGTAACACTACACCTAGAGCGACAGAAGTTGTTTGACGATTTCCAATTTAAAAACAAAGCGATGAATGAATATTTCCCAGTATTGCGTAGCCTAATTATGGTTCGGTTACGGTGCACATTGTGGGGCGCTCATTGTGGCAGATTAAACTGACAGAAAACCGAAGAGCCTGTCTGCTTAGCGTTTGTGGACGATAAAGCTTTAGATGCGATCGAGACTTGGACTGTAGTGTTCTCAACGGTGGTGTACATCAAAGTGCCTTGGTTAATCAGAGTGTATAATAGTGTGCGGTGCTTTAGCTTGCTCTCAAAACGGTGAAGGAAAATATCGTGAGGAAACCGGCATGTCCTAGAACCAGGTAGCTCACTGTCTGGCCGTCCGGTAACTGTCCGGACCAAGGCCAAGTCGTCGACGGCGCGCACTGTTCTCGCGCGCCTCAAGGAGTTGCCAGCAACAGCAGGGACCCAGCCGGGTCGAAGCCTACTGGGGCCAAGGTTATCCGAATGGGAGCCCCGGTATGAAAGCTAGAAGGAACGGGGTGGGTCTTTTAGTCAGTAAGAGTCTGACACTATCTCCCGCTCCGCCCAAGAGCGGGGGTTGTCATTGGATGATTTTTTCCCAACATAAAAAAAATGTCCTATAACTAAAAATTCGAAGACATGTGACATCCACCAACAACAACCCCTCTTCAAGGAGGAGGCCTAAGTCCCAACAGTGGGAACATTATAATGCCGACTATGCTATGCTATGCTTTAGGAATTCCGTTGGCTGGCTTGGCTGTACGCACTATACTTATGTTACCAAAATAATTTGTGCGTATAGGTGGGGTGTTCACCATGTACCGGTGGCGTATCGCTGTACGTGGTGGTCTGATAATGGATCGGGCTTGGCGGAATTAGGCCATGCAATGCAAGATGGCGACATTTTTTTTAAGAGGGCATTTCATTTCGAAACTTTGCCAGTAATTAACTAACCTTCAACCGTAAGATAAGCTCCTTGTGCGAAAGTGGCGTGAATCCCGGTAAAAATTTCAAAGAATGACTCTTCATTTCCTGTGCCATTTATGGCCTTAATCATTTCGTTTCTCATTTTGTGTGTGGTCGGGGAAGCAAGAACTGCACCTGGTGACAAAATGAATTAAAATTATAAATAAAAATAATTATAATAGATAATTATTGTTTTATAATTATTATTATTTTATAATAATAATTATAAACATTATAACTATAAATATTATAAAGAAAAAAAAATCTTATGTTTGTAATGCATTAACTCACAAAAAAAGTAGGTAGAAGGGTCTGAAAAAGAATAATATAAAAACGAAATAATCATAATAATTAAAAAAAAGGTGACTGGTAGAGATTGCATTGCTGCATAAAGTGTTCCGTCTATGTGTTTCTTGCACGTGAAGTCAAATAAATAAATAAATTAGTAGGTATAGATTTCAGAACATGGTCTACCCCTGTATCAAATGTCATCCAAAAACATTCAGGCGTTTAAGCGTGAAATAGTAACAAAAATACACACACATAGAAACTTTCTCGTTATTATTTATCGTTTATTTCAGGCATTATTCCATATTGACAATATAGAATTATACACGGTGTAAAAAGTACAGTTTTTTTTTTTGATTATGAAAAACCCCAACCAAAAATTCTACCACTGGAGGGTTTAGAATCATGTACTGGATCCCTGGTATGCAGGCCTGTTGGTCTAGTGGTTAGTGACCCTGACTGCTATGCCGGAGGTCGTGGGTTCGATTCCCACCCAGGACAAATCTTTGTGTGATGAGCATGATCATTTGTTCTGTGTCTGGGTGTAGTTTATGTATAGTATGTATTTATTTAGAAATATTTAAGTATGTTTATCATTTGTCTAGTACTCATAACACAAGCTCTGCTTAGCTTGAGACTAGATGGCGTTGTGTGATAGTTGTGGAATATTATTATTATTATTCCTTTGTGCGCCGATGTCAAAAACACACTGTATAAAATAAGAAAAAAATTGAGACTGTTTTTGTTTTTTGTTTGATTTTTTTGTTTTTGCTTATTTTTATTTTATTTTTTGTTAATTGTTAAATTGTTATTGTTGGTGGCGTGTGTTGTGTGTAAATTGTTAATATTAATGACTAGCTTTTGCCCGGAAGTCGCTATGCATATTAGTGACTTCCGGCAGATAGTACTGAATTGATGCCGACTCGTGACCAATAGATGGCGCTGTATGTCCGGAATAAATTTTATTTTTTATTTTATTGTTTGTAATAAAAACTATCCTATGTCCTTTCTCAAGTTCCAAACTATGTCTGTACCAAATTTCACATAAATCGGTCCAGTAGTTTAAGCGTGAAGCAAAGACAGACGGACAGAGTTACTTTCGCATTTATAATATTAGTTTGGATTACCTTCCAGTGCGCATCGCAGCCGAGCATCGTACCAGTTTGCAGGTATAATGATATGCTTAAACCATCCCTTGGCTTCGGAATTGTATGTGTAGTCACATCTGAATGATTGCGATCCCTCTGTGAAAATATAATATAAGGAAATGTTTTAAAGAAAATTTTAAAAAGACATTTTGATAGATGCACCATAATATTCAAAGATAGAGAAAAGTGATGACAAGGGTCTGTCCTGATCTGCATATATTCTGGAATTTGAAGCGAAAGAATCTAAAAGGGGTTTTAAGACGGCCCTTCCCGACTCGCTCCTTGTTGTTTTATCCAACACAATCCAATGCAATGTTTGATAAAGAAGCCAAACAAAAAAGTGACATGACACTCTGTTGGTATTCGATATTCCGTTACTCGAAAATACCACAAAAGTTCTTCCTGAGAATCTGTGTTTTTAAGCTAATGCATAGCTTCTATCGCGGGCTTTGAGCGTGGAGACCGAATCCAGAAATTCCGTAACGAAAATAACTTAACACCCCCCACTCATTTGTTTTTTGAGCGTGGTGACCGATAAGAAAACAAATGAGTGAATAATCAATCAAAATTCAATTCAATGTGTGAAAGTGTAACTTCAATTATCAAAGAAAAAAAAACAAAGGAAGAAAAATACTGCATAAATAAAATAAATAAATAATTATAATTGCATAAGTTGATAAAAATGCTATGCAATAGCTTTACCGCGGCAGTCCCCGAGTGCCACACGTCTTTTTGTTAAAGCTTTAGTGTTTAGAAATATATGTAAAAATCAAAATTTTTAATTATGAAATTATCAAAATAAAATTTAAAATATTTTTTATAACCTTTAGGTTTTTTGGTATTTTTATCGTATGAGTAAATTATGAAGGGTCAAAAAGTGAATGTTCAGAGATTTTTATAAGATTAGTTTTACACAGATGTATGTTTTGTTTTCAAAAGAAACTTAGACTATCTAGAGATTATCTATATTTCCAAAATATTTAGATAAAGATCAGTATTGACCTCATAACTGACGTATGGAAATGTATCTCGGGTTGGCCGCTTTTAATACTAATAAGTAAATAGCTATTCCAGATCGGAGTGTTGTGTAATATACATATAAGTAAGTTTACATGTTTCTAATCGCACCCACGATACAGGAATTATTACTAGTATGAGGCAACATTTACAAACAAAAAATTAAAAAAAAATATTATAATTGCTGTTAGAAAAGAAGACTAAAAATTATATCTACTCTATGATAGAGCAACCACCGGTGAGTCTTCAGCCGTGACTAAGCCAACCAATAATACAGGGTGACTGGCAATTAGTGTACGATACTTAAACGTGATTGTGCCCATGATTACAAACAATTTTTATTATGGGAGCAAAGCCGAAATCGCGAAAAAATATCAGCTGTTCAGTACATTAGGCAAACATAAATGTACTGAACAGCTGATTTTTTCACTCGCCTATAGTCAACATCGAGCATAGTTTAAAAAAATTTTGTGTTGCTATATTTAACGCAATCGCCATTTTTGATGAAGAGGCAACGCAAAAAAGGAAGATACTCCCTGAAAACTTTGTAATAAAATATCTATAGTAATTCCGTGATTTAATCGAATATTTCACAAAACTTGTTCGAAATACATACTTTGTTTTAAGTTTTTGGAAAAAAAAAAAAAATTGTCGTCATTCCAATCTTGATTAAATTTGCAAGGATTCTATTGCTATATATTTTTTTTATTTTTTTTTAGTACCAGATTTTCAGGGAACTTTACTGGATTAGTCTTACACAAATTTATAAATTGATTTCAATAGAAGCCTAGATAACATCTCCAAGATATGTAAGTTTCTAAAATATCTAATGAAAAATGTGTAATAACATCATAATAGCTTAAGAGCGGTTGTATGAAAATTAGTGAAAATGTATGTCAAATTGCAAGCCCATAAATAAAAAAAACATAGTTATTAATCAAGAAGAATAAGAAATTACATTAACACTTATAGTGTTATTTAACCTTTTAACAGGGCCTCAAGTCTGCTATTACAATAGTGTCAGAATAGTCTATCATTGATGTCATAATTGTCGATTTTCACAAGTTTGGTAATCTACTAATATAATGACGTCATTATGACTTTCCAATGGGCAACCAGTCTACGTCAGATTTATCCGACAAACACTCTTTTGTTTATCCCACTAGGGTCACACATCCACGACCAAATACTCACATCTTGTCAGCTCTTCTGTCACCTATAAGAGTTGAAGAGCTAAACGAGATCGAGTACCCAGTCGCAAATACACGACAATGGTGAATAGTACGTGAAAACACCCGTCGAACTAATCCGACGCAATCGGTTAAAAATTGATTGCCATATTTACAATAACTATTGATTGGGATAAAAAAAGATCCCAAACTGCGTAGATAAAAAAAAAATCAAAGTAAAATAAAAAATGGTTTATTACCATTATAACGCAGGAAAAAGAGTAAAACAAAATATTTTAATAAACACTTCATTTTAAACAAGTTAAAATGCAAATGTGGAGTTTACACTTGTTTAAGCCATTATTTATAGTTGATATTTTATCTTAATCGCCACAGTGGTTCTCAAATGAAGTAAAACATTTTTTTTTTAAATCTTTTATCAATAAATTTACTCGAAAACCCTCTCCTATCCCTGCAGTTTTAGGAACGCTATTGATATTTTTTGAACTAGTGCGGAAAAGTGGGCGAATTTACTCCCGTCACAATTTATTACATTTATCGTATCAGGCTAGGCGCTAAGCGACCCCACGAGTCACGCGTTAAACCCCGTTTATTTATATTTTCGTAAATGTATTGAAAAACGCTGTGTGATACACGTGGAAATATATCACCGCGGTCTAATGACACCCTTTTTTTATGGTGGAAAAAATCATGCATTGTCATCCCCCGCCCTTGGGCGGAGCGGGAGATAGTGTCAGACTCTTACTGACTAAAAGACCCACCCCGTTCCTTCTAGCCTTCGTACCGGGGCTCGAGCGCCCTTTCGGATAACCCTGTCCCCAGTAGACTTCGACCCGGCTGGGCCCCTGCTGTTGTTGACAACTCCTTGAGGCGCGCGGGAACAGTGCGCGCCGTCGACGACTTAGGCTTGGTCCGGACAGTTACACCCTCAAAGCTCGGGTGAATTCTGCCTCGGTTGCATTGGCCTACTTTCTGCACATTTATCAAAATGTACTGTTTGTCATTTCGCCACAGAACTTTAGAATACATTAATATATAAATGATAAACCAAATAGGTTACATTCTAAATCCCTTGTATCAGCTGTACGTTTTACATGATCGACAAATTCCTTATTATATATAATAAGACCTTTGACAGACATATTGTACACTTATTTAAAAAAATGTTGTTTTTTGTGTTAATTTGTGGTAAACCATAAATTTTATAATAAATAGGTACCTAAATTATAAATGTTTTTATTATTACCTTATGCCTAGAATAGATGTGTTGAATAGTTACCTCAAAGTATGTGACTACCATTACCATTTATATTTTCTGATCCCGATTTCCGGCCAACGTAAGCGCGGGCTTGCGGACAGTGAGCAATGGGTAGCTCACTGTCCGGCCGTTCGGTAACTGTCCGGACCAAGCCCAAGTCGTCGACGGCGCCAACTGTTCCCGCGCGCCTCAAGGAGTTGTCAGCAACAGCAGGGTCGAAGCCTACTGGGGCCAGGGTTATCCGAAAGGGCGCTCGAGCCCCTGAAAGAAAGCTAGAAGGAACGGGGTGGGTCTTTTAGTCAGTACTAGTCTGACACTATCTCCCGCTCCGCCCAAGGGCGGGGGATGTCAATGCATGATTTTTTCCCACCATAAAAAAAAAACCATTTATATTATTTGACCGCCCGGAGGACACAGTGGAGCATACAATGGAGGTGTGCCCTACTTGTCATTTAGGTAACCTCCCGCGCCAATATCTGGTACTGGCCATGGTCCGAAATAAGGGGAATGGGTAACGGCCGTATTTTTCTGCGAACCAGTAATGTTAGGAAAGGAGACGGCCGCACGAATGAGTGAACGGACATTCTGTCGCCCCAGCCACCGAGACCCCAACCTCAACTACCAGCCACCGTAGGCGCGAGCTTGCGGACTACGAGCAACAGGTAACTTGCCGTCCAGCCGTCTGGTAACCGAACCAAGCCCGATTCGTCGACGGCGTGTAGAGTATCACGCGCGCCTCAAAAGTTATTCGATGATTTCACGCCTTAAAAAAAAACCTATGAGAATTTCCACTACATACAAAAAGGCATTCAAAAACAGTAAAGTTTAAAAACCACTGACACAGGAAAATAAAAAAATAGTAACTCAACTCTACATAACAATGAAAAGATTATAGTTATCGTAAATAATGAGCTTAAGTAATAGGAACGTTAGGTGTTCACATCAAAACATCCTTAACATCGAAACTAATTAGTTTAAAATAACAATAACTCAACTACTAATGATCATCAAAATAATCTGTAACAAACAGGAAAACAGGATGATAATCATAATTAAGATATAATACTAGCTTTTGTCCTTCCACGTACATAAAATATAGACCATATCACTCAGGAATAAAGAAATATATAGGAAGAAGAAATATATTTAATATTGTATATATTTGTTTCTCTTCTGTTTTGCCTATATATTAAGTTGCACCTGCCATGTTATGTTTCTGCACCACCCTAAGGTCGACTGGCAGATAATGCCTAAGGCATTAAGTCCGCCTTTGTACAGTTTTGTTGTGCATAAAGCTTTAAATAAATAAAGCAGCTTTCTGTTGGTAAAAATATTCAGCAATCGGATCAGTACTTTCAGAGATTACATTCTACAAACAATAAAAAAAAAAACGACTTTACCTCTTTATAATACACAGTTGGTCTGAAAAATTTCTGACCTAATAAAGATAGAAGACATTTTTCTTTTAATTTATTTTTAATTGTCTCTTTGTGACTCTACACACTTCTCCCAGCGATGCCTTCATCTCTCTAACCCGTTCAAATGGTAGTTGGCGTTTTTCTCTGAAAAATAATTATTCATAGATTTTGCCTCCGCATTTGACGTGACGAAAATTGCTATCCTGCGAGCGTAATTTTTGAAAAGTACGCTCGGAGGATAGTAATTAAGAAGAATTATCTAAATAATTGATTCAAAAGAAGTTGCTTGTGGCTAGGATCTAGTGAGTAAGGCAGCTCATTAAACAGTTCAAACCGTAATTCGTGGATTTTCACCATTAGAACCTTTACTCTGAAGTGTGAGAGGATTGTCTTATTGAAAAAAGATTTTCTTTATCTCGCATCGACTCATTCAAATGACTGTCAAATAACAACTACCGGTCCAAAACGGCTATACTTTTGGTGAGGAGCAGTTAAAAAATGTAGTCACATTCACTAGCTTTTATTGACGAGTGCTACTATCTTCACATTGATGTCGGAAACTTATCAGACTCAAAATCGTAAAAAAAAAAGTATTTTCTTGTGATGTAAAAAATTTTCAGTTTTCAGATTTATTCTTTAGACCTGTGCTATAAGACCTTACTTTATGCCGAATTTTAGGCTTCTGGGCTAACGGAAAGTACCCTAAAAGATTTGATTTCTTTGAGAGTGTCGAAATATATATACGTTTTTTACGTTATATTTGGTCATACTTTGTTTTTTTCGTTAACTTAGAAGTTTTTTTTTTCAAAACTATCCATTAAGATTTGGGATTGCAAACCTGACTAGACAGTTTTAATTTCAACTCGATACATTACTCCACGCATTCCCGAAATAAAGGGTATTGACAAACTAACAGACAGACGGACAATAAAGTGATCCTGTAAGGGTTCCGTGTTCCTTTTGAGGTATGGAACCCTGAAAATACTTAACCTAATGCCTCATCGGCAACCGCAACCAGTGATTGCTCACTGGCGCATCATGCTTATCGGCTAAGTTTCAAGAATAGCATTGGAGCTGGTCCTTGATCTGTTTAGCAATATAATTAAAAATCTTCCATGTATTTTTGAATCCTTTGCCAACGATCCTTAGAAATTCTTGCTGTGTATTTACATGTAGATAATAAAATGTTTTTGTAGAAAGATTGCTCGCAGGTTTAACGGGCTTCTACGGAGGTTAAGAAAATACTTTTTAGGATTTTCTGTTCATCGTTTTATACCTGTAGCCTGTGGGTACGTTTTAGGCAAAAATCGTACAGTGCCCTTCGCGTGCAATATAATAATGCTTTCGGGGTGTTGATGGGGCTGCCTCGCTTCTTTAGCGCATCAGGGATGTTTTCAAAAATTCGTATTGATTGCTTCTATGCGTTAATGCGTAAAAGATGTGCATCCCTGGTGCGCAGGGTATGAGTCAGTCCCATCGGCATCCTGGGCATGATTGCGGACAGGCTGGACTGCTGCACAGTGAATCATTGCTCCAGTATCTCAGCTGGGATGCTGAAGCAATGCTTCACTGTGTGTGGTACTATAATTTATATATGTATATGTGTCACTAACATAGTTGTAAATTTGTTTTATTATTACTAACCCTAAATGAGTCTCATTATTACATGCAAATGAAGATATTATTATTTAAGTGAGTAAAAATCCCAGGCTTGGGTCAGTTCACAGTGAAACACTATGCTGCACGAAGAGTGACTCAGAATATAACTTTATTTACCACACAAAAATATTTTCGTTTCAGATCGAGATGCCTCGCAGCGCAGCGCTGTGTGGTGCAACATATTAGGAATTCTCACAATAAAATGTGTATCTTTTTGTGTAGTAAATAAAGTTGTATTCTGGCTTACTCGTCATGCAGCGTCACGTCACGTCTAGGTGTGAACTGACCCTTATTAGTAAAGTAAACCTAACGTCTGAGAAGCTTAGCACATAGCATAGCATAGTCAGCCTTTTTTTAGTGGAACTCAGGCCTCTCTTGGAGAAGGAATGGGCTGTAATCCACCACGCGGACTCAGTGCAGGTTGGTGAATGTCACATGTCTTCAAATTTTTGGTTCCAGGACATGCCGGTTTCCTATCGATGTTTTTCTCCACCGTTTTTGAGAGCAATGGTGATGAAATAAATTACATAAAGTAATTCGCCTGGATGGGTTTGAACCCGCGACCTACAACTTTTAAGTCGGAGCCATTACCACTTGGCCACCACTGTTCTCACAGTTTAGCACATACAAGTTTAAATCGATGTTATTCTAAAGTCTCAAAGCCTATGTTTCTACTGTCCGCATAGTCAACTAATCTTCTTCCTTTTATAGTCTGTCTAATAAGTCAACCGACTTGGGAATTTTGTATAATATTAAATCATTTAAAAAATACTTATATTCGATACTTTTCATAAGGTTCTTCTGTTAGTAAACAATGATCTATATCTCTTATTCAACCTTGATTATTGGACCCGTGTTGACTACCTCAGATTTCATTAAATCCTAATAAATACCGAAGTCGTTTAACTTAGTAGACAGACTCTACTTTTTTGTTTCTGATTACTCGTCCGCTGACTTTACCAACCAGCATTACTTCTACGGTTTCAAATCGCCTATCTCGTTATTATTATAATAAACATATCTGAAAATAATTTTCAAGTGTACTAAAAATCCTACCTAGCTTTTAATGGATACAGTCGGTTAAAAATTATAGTTTTCAAGCCAAATAGCAATGTAAAGGTAGCCTAGGTAATGTAGGGTACACCTGACATACCTGTCAGGTATACCCTACCGTACTAACTAACTGTACAGCTATACATGCTAAGGTATACCACCCTAGTGTGTATGGCTGTACAGTTTGCTTATAGAGTTGAGTTTTACAGTTAAACCGGAGCGTGTACGTTGCAAAAGTATGCAGGTTTGAACATAAACTTACCTGACAGTTATAACTATACACGCAAACCTGTCAGTTATACCCTACCTTAAGGGCGTTTAAGCGGGTGGCCAATCGTACATCATATATTATGTTCATCGTATATTCATATATACGTGGATAGTGAACGCTCTACATGATGATTGTAATAAGATTTTCGGTTTCGTCATCCATTAACTTTGCGATCATTTGATAAGTTTAGTTTTACTGTTGAGTTAAAAGACAAAAGGATATTATTTATTTTACAGTAGAATGGAGAGCTAATCTGTTTTATTTTTATTTATTAAGTGCCATAAGCACACGGAAGTACAAAGGCGGACTTATTGCTTTAGGCATTTTTTACCCGTCAACCATTAGGTGATGGTAAAAAAAATAGTGTTTTATTGATGACTAGATGCCCCGAAGAACTTTGTACCGCTTATATTTGATACAGTTATATGCTGATACAGTTATATTTGTTCTATATGAAAGCGTAAACATCAGACCCAGAACTCCGACACAAGTATCAGCAGAGCATGGTTGAAGATGGCGATAAGTGAATATTACGAATATTTTTAGAGTTCTAGTAAAAAAATCATAAAAAACTTCTGGAAGGACCCGAGAATAAAACAGATTCATTTGTATATGAAACTGAAAATTTCGTGGTCTCGAGTACTTCCAGAAGTTTTTTATGATTTTTTTACTAGAATACTGAAAATTTTCGTAATTTTCACATACAACTATCTTCAACCATGCTCTGCTGATACTTGTGTCGGAGTTTTAGGTTTGACATTTATGATTTCATATAGCACATAATTATATAGTTATATAAGAAACTGAAGTGTTCCCGGTTTTGGGTTTTTTCAGCAGTTTTTTTACTAGAACACTGAAAATATTCCTAATTATCACTTACCGCCATTTTCAACCATGCTCTGCTTATATTTGTGTCGGAGTTCTGGTTTTTTTTCCACCATTTTGTCTAAAACTAATATATTTATATAAGAAACTAAGGAGTTCCCGGTCTCAGAAACTTACAGAAGTTCCTAATGATTTTTTTATATTTGAACACTGAAAATATTCGTAATTTTCACTTATCGACTTCTTCAACCTTGCTGTGCTGATATTTGAAGTCGAATGTTTTGTGTTTTGCATTTCTTTGTTTATACAACATCTCATGTACTTATTATAGTCAGATTTTTATGTGAAAACTGTTGTATTGCGTAATTATCGGTCGTTTCATGATATTTATTTGTTTTTTTTTTTGGTATTACGTTGATACGTTTTTATTTTTTGTGACCTCTAATTGACAGAACTATTACTAAAAGTAATTAGGAACTATAGAACTCATCTTTGTCCATCTAAAGCACTTTTAAAATTTTGCTTTTGGAAAAAATGATCTGCTACCGGAAGTTAGCAGATCATATATTTTCATTTGATATTTTTTTCAGGAAAATCACCAGAACTTTTCCTGAAAAGTATCAGGAACTCCAGAACTATGCTGCATGCGACTAGAACTCTCATTTTTTTATGCTCTGCTGGAAAATGATCTGCTAAGTTCACGGCCATCATTCACAACTCCCACATCTGTCTGTAATATATATATGATATGATAATACCAGAACCAGCATAATTCATCTTAAAATTATATTTCTATTAAGGATGAAGTGGTATTCGGATTTTTTTTTTGACTATTTTTCCATATTATTATTTTCTCACCGTTTAAACTTTCCGTAGACTATCACAATTATTTCAAGACTAAAATTAGCTGAAGTGATTTAGCCATTCTCGAGTCTTAGCGAGACTAACAAACAGCTACAAAAAAACAAATAGCAGTTTTGAGCATCGACGCAAAGTTGCTAAGCCTGTTGGTTTTCTACCGGTTGCATTTCGGGGGGTGTGCATGTTATCCGAAAGGGCGCTCGAGCCCCGGTATGAAGGCTAGAAGGAACGGGGTGGGTCTTTTAGTCAGTAAGAGTCTGACACAATCTCCCGCTCCTCCCAAGGGTGGGGGATGTCAATGCATGATTTTTCCCACCATAAAAAAAGGGTTGTGCGTCGGAATTGCATGACCTAATTCCGCCTAGCCCGTTCCATCATCGGACTACCAGACGTACGGCTATGCGCTACCGGTACATAGTAAATATCCCACCTACACGCACAAAACGTTTTGGAAACACATTCATTGTGCGTGCAGCTAGGGAGTGGAATTCCTTACCGGACTGTCTGTGTTCCCTGATAGCTACAATCCGGTAATATTTAAGTCCAGAGTGTATAGGTTTCTTCTAGGTAAGCGCGTTTCATCGTCGACCCCATCGTCGCTTTCCATCAGATGAGATAGCGGTTAAGCGCGGACCTATCAATAATAATACAAAAAAAAAAGCTATTCATTTTAACCTTTCAAATACTGTAATTAGAAACACAATAGAAAGGCAATGAGATAGCGAACGCCGGTGTTCGCTTGGGGGTTAATTAATTTAATTAGATTACAGTTCTTTAGAAGGGCAAATACTAAACAATAACACACATTTTTTTTTTTTTATTTTAACCATCAACATATTGCGTTCATATTATGTTTGTGTTTACTAATCTTCTTCCACAACATCTTTTCCATCTTCTCCATCTTCTACATCTTCTACTTCTTCTTCTTTGCAAATAGGAGGAAAATCGGGACACTTCTCACAAATAAATGGGGCTGGTCTATCACACCACAAGTCGTTTAGTTTACCGTCGCGATATATAGCGCCGCAGTTTTCACCTGGAGGTGAGTCGTTCGGTTCTCCACCTTTGAATTTATCGTAACCTGCTTCAGTCAGTGTTTGGCCTGAAATGGAAAATATTTAAGAGATTGTTATTATTTGAGGCAGTTGCACCTGTACACCATGCCAAGTTGATAATCTACAAACGTTAAAACGTAAGTAAAAAACTTCATATGTACGGGAATGACGTCCTTTCAACGCTCAGTCACGTCGTTAGAAAAAAATAATCGGGGGAGTGGAGGTTGTAACTTGGCTAGGGAAACTGATTTTGTTTTAGGTAAGGCGCGCGCAAACGGATACACTTTTTGTTCCAGTTACCGACACCAAATACTTTTTGATCGTCATCATTATGTGTTAAGTGGTAGCAACTAGACACAAAAAATGTTTACGTATGCTCAGGATGTGGACATATTGGTTCCATAATAGTCAAATATGATAGCTTGTATCTAACACAAGAAATCATCAAAGGACTTCTTTCGCTTTAGAGCCACCGTAGGCGCGGACGATGAGCATTGAGTAACTCGCCGTCAAGCCGTTTAGTAAGGACCGAGCCTAAATTATCCGCCATTGATAAGTTGTGATAGTATTGCACGTGCAAATCGAAGAAAATTCAGCAAAGTCACCCTATAAAAGGACCACTACTAGATTTGAAAGGGAAACTAAAGGACAGCTTAGTTTTCGGTAAAAGTCTAACACGCTCTTCTACTACGTTTAAGATCGGGGAAGTCACTGGATAATTTTCCACCCAAAAAAGGATAGCTAGATAAGTTTAATTACCATGAATTGTTCTAAATTCTCCGGTTTCACCATAATCAAAAATACCGACAAAAGCAACGTCTTTCCAAATTTTTCCCGGTATCGTTGCTGCTGGATATTTAGCGAATAGCTCACTGAGTACTTTGGCTTCAACTTCACTGTTTATAATAGCAAGATGGCCGCCTTCAGCTGAACACGTGAGGAAAGCTCGAGAAAAATTCCGTGCCATCGTATGGAACTTGTAGCAACTGTTCGTTCTTGTATCTAAACCATAGTCTGAAAAAAAAATTTTTTTTTAAATTATTTTCTGTTTTTAAAAAATTTGTAAGTGTGTAAGTTTTAAATAGACAAAGTAAAATTTGAACCATTTCAAAAAAAAAAACAGGAATCAGGCCTAAGCAATTTTACTTTTGTTTGTGTTTAATTTTTGAATAAAATTATACTCGTACGTACATGTAATATTATTATGTATAAGACTAGTCCTAGTTTGAATACTTAAACGTTGTTAAACCCCTGAGTAGACTGTTAGTTAGTATATTGCGCGTAATTTGTTGCATTCATTTCAAGATTTTTTTTCTATACTTTTTAGAGTAGGATAATTAAGTTCTTTATAAGGTCTAACTATGTTACTTGTGGTCGGTGCAACACCTTTTTTTCTTCCGTTCTGTCCTGTCACCCTTCATGCTATCCTTAACCCCCTTTTCTGTCATACCACTTCTCACGCAACCCACCCATTTACTATTTATTTATTTATTCTTCATGCAACACAAAGTACATAGGCGGACAACAATACAGACAATATGGTAGGCGCACAAAAAGAAAATTTTGGTATTGAAACAAGAGTAAAAATTATACATAATTATAGATAAAATATATATACTACATATATATTTATATAAAGTAAGGCCTTCCTCTCCCACTATAACTAATATTATAATTCTTTTAGTAACATGCGTTTTAAAGGAGGCGTTGGTCAAAATTTGGTGATAGAGTGTTCCGAATTCTGAGACGTGCAACATAACTGTCCTAGACTAGTATTGGCCTGCTACCCTTGGGCCTCATTTCACATTCGGAAGTGGCTCTCCTATATGTCTAAAAGCATGCATGGGACACTATTTTGGTCCACCTCTGGTCCAGATTGATGGGCCGAAAGATAACCCTGGCGATAACAATATACCTGGATCAACTGTTCCGCACTCATTGACTACTGCTTTTTTTTCTTCAGAACGGTAACAAATATACGGCCGAGAATCTTCACAGGAATGGTCAGCCATTTCTCCTTTACCATTAAAAGTGATACAGTTTTCATTGTTGTCTTTATTGTCTGGTTCATTCTCAGCCCAAGGTAAAGGAACCTCTGAGAGTGGTACACCTGTAAATTGTAAATCTTTATCAGTCTTTGAAATAGTTGCAACTCAAAAACGGACTTAATCGTAGTGTGAAGTAAAATTGTATGTAGTTTATGTACTTTCAAAAATTTCAGAAGACCTCTACACAGCTCCTGCAAAACTTACTTGGTATAAACGTATGCCCCAAACGACTAAAAATTAATTCAACGGAAATGTTATAATAAAATCATCCGTAGTTTTATGGGAACTCTTAATTTTGCTACAGTCAATTGGTTGATGTAATTGTACGTAGCTGTGTCTTAATTTTTTTCAAAGTTTTATCCTATTTGATATCGTCTATTCGCCGAGCTTTTATGTCTGATTAGCAAGCAAGCAAGGTTAAAGTTGGAAATTGTCCCAAAAAAACATACTACTGGGATAAACAAGTCCTATGTGTAATGCCAGGAAATGTTCCACTCGTATACAAGTTTCATCAAAATCTGTCTACCTACATGTTCAAACGGATGAACTTCTAAAGTAACAAACTTACACACACACACACTGAAAAACTTTCACCTTTATAAAATTAGTGTGACATTTTTATAAAAAATTGCATAAGTGGTTGTCATCGCAATCTAGCACGCTCACTTGTTATGAGGTCGAAAAAGCGACATCCGTAACTTCTCGCAGGTACGGCAGTCAAAATCGCTTTCTTCTACTCTGTGGGGGGACAGCTATGTTAACTTTTCTATGGGTATAACAGAGACAAATATATAAAATTGAATCTCTCACGAAGCGTTGTGGCGGTGATTTTTACAAACAAAATTTTGTGAGGCCGGAAAGGTCTCATACACACTGAAAAATAGCCCCGTAGCGATCGTGTTATGCTGCAAAAGTTAAAACTTGGATGCAATCATTCTTATTATGATAGATGGCATATTATATGGCTGCATAGTCAAGTGCTTGAAGCGTCTATACATTATCCTTATGTTAACCAACCTTCAATTGAATAAAAATCTCCTGGAGAAATAGATGCATGAAGTCCAGTAAAAATTTCAGATTCCGAAGTGAAGAAGTTTTTTATGATATGGTTCATTTCAGTTATTAATTCTGCTGTAGTTGGAGAAGCCAGAATTGCACCTGACGAAAAAAAAAACTATTAAGTAATAAATAGGCTATTGATATTTATAAATTTCACTATTTATTTACATACATAAAAATATAAGACAAGAAAAAGGAAACAGAAAATTTGGTACAAAGATGATGCTTATTTCTAAAGAAAATTTTCCAGCATACCTGCGAAAGGAGAAATGGAGAAAATAGGGATGTGCGTACATAGACACCATTCTAAGTAAACACACCAAAGTAAGTACACACAAAATAATTATCAACGAAATAATATAACATGCAAATAAAGATATACTATAATAATGATAGTTGGAACTAAGGAAGACAACTAACTTTATATTCACTTGGTGATAAAGGAGTAAAGCGTGACACGTCGCGTCGTAACAACAAAGTTAGAGTGCCCATAATATTCTCCCTTGAGGTACACCGTGCCATTCACTGTTCCAAGTTTTGATGGATATACAATAATAACATTAATATTGATATTTCTGCATATTGTTACAAGTTGCTTATTTTTGATGTAATCAGATTTAAACTTTTATTATACATAATATATTCATTATCTTTAAAATGTTCGACAAGTACTATTGTAGTCTACCTTATCGAAGGCTTTCGTTATGTCCAAATAAATAGCACTGCTGTGTATCGTGTTAATCCACTATTACATGTTTTTTAAGTAAGTTTTTGGTGTATAATTAGAGAACATACATGAATATACTTATTTGTAAAGTAAAAAATTTGAATTTGCAAAACTAGGACGATACAGTCAAAACCGTACACGTTCCCTTTCGCAATATAATTGATTTCTTATTATTGTATTAGAAAATTTTATCATTGTACATATATTAGTACTTTGAAAAAATTGAGAATTCCTCAATAATAATAAATATTATCGTTGGTTTTTCTCGTCTAGCTAACGCATTTTTTTTTTGTTAAAATCTTTTGCGCGAACTAATTAATTTGTTTGCTGTGCACCTCATAATGAGCACAGGAAAAAGTTTTTACAAAAACAAGTGAACAATAGGCGGTCGTATGTTGCTCTTTATAATTTTATCTGGATTTTGAATTTTTCCTTTAATTATAAAACTGTGAATATTTGTTTTTGACTTATAATGACAGAAATTCACAAAAATATAATTCTTGCTAAGTGTAAAGTTTTTAATGTTCATACATTAAAGTGGCCATTTTGAATAGAACGGTTTTCTAGTACTTACTCAGTAAATATATTACTTACATTCAGTTTTGCGGTGGCTTCTTCTTTTCCCTATCCTTGTCTTATATTGGAGCCCACGCAACACGTTTTTGTCTTCCATTCTGTTATGTCACCCGTCACACTATCACTGTCTTTTCTTTCGTATCACTCCTCACACAATCCATCCATCTTTTTTTAGCCTCCCTCTCCCTCTCCATTCTTCTACAAGTATACTCGGAAATTTTTTGAGGTCGCAATATGTGTTAGTTTTGAAAACTTTGGATTGATGAGTTCATTAAAGTCTTTGTAGGTTACAATAAAAAAATTATCTGAGTCATCAAGTTACTTTTGGGTCATGGTGTACCTATCAAGGCGAAATTTTAATTTACGTTACGCTCGTTACGGTACTTGCAGCTATTTTAAAACCTTTAAAGATTTCAAGAAAATTTTCTTACCCATGCTTTACCTGTATCATTTTCTTTGTTATAAAAAGGAGGCTAGATACATTTATATGAGTACAAGAGTTAAGAGCTCACCTTCCAGTGCACATCGTAACCGAGCATCGGCCCACTTTGCTGGATTGACGTAATGTTTAAACCACCCTTTCGTCACTGTGCTGAAAGTGTAGTCGCATCTGAATGATCCCTCTGAAAATGAGATTAACAATTTCAATTTTATATGTAAATATATCAATCTTTAGTGGTAAGTTAAAGCGGGTGTAGTCAAAGATTTATTTGCAGAGAATATAGTTACTAGAGTTCTTACAACAGTTACATACTTAGTTAGTTTGAACTAGAGGAATTATTTTATGGTATATAGACATCTAGATCTTAGGGATAATGCTGATATTGAAAGGGAGCGGAGGGATCTATCAGTGCGTGCGAATATGATAGCCCGCCGGTTTGCACGTTGCACTACTGACGTAAAGGTGACGCTCTTTAGAGCATTCTGCACTACATTTTACACGTGTAGCTTGTGGGAGAAGTATTCGCAGGCATATGGAGCCCTTCGTATCCAGTTTAATAACGCTGTCAGAAAACTGATAGGGTTGCCCTGGCGTTGCAGTGCATCAGGAATGTTTGCGGCTGCACGTGTTGAATGTTTTTATGCCACATTGTGGAAGCGTGCGGTATCACTGATAACACGAGTCATAGCTAGCCCTAACAGGGTTCTGAAAATGGTAGCTGACAGAGTGGACTGTCCGTACATGGTTCACTGCTGCGGATTACATGTACCTTTCCAGAATTTTATTTACTAACACTTAGGTTAAGATTATTGTTATTAACACTAAACGAGTTTTGCTCGAAATAAAGGTTATATTATTAATATATTAGGGATTCTGAATCAACCGTCAGCAAGACCTTTTGAAGCGGATCACTGTAAGTTTCCAAATTCAATCTGGAACCTTGTTATAAATTTTAATGCACATTCACATAGGGTAGCAACTTCCCCTATATGGTTCCGTTAAAAAAGGAGATTCCTCTGACCAGACTAGTGATGTGCCTGATTCGGCCATGTGCTCGATAGATGGTTTCGAGCTGCTGTATATGCAAGAAGAACTCCAATACCGTAATGCACTATTTTTAGTTCCTATATTTTTTTTTAAGTTGGAAAATCATACAATGACATCTCCAGCCCTTTTCGTGTCAGATTTAGACAGGCCTGCTGGTCTAGTGGTTAGTGACCCTATATGCTATGCTGGAGGTCGTGGGTTTGATCCCCAGCCAGGATAAATGTTTATGTGATGAGGTTTTAATTCTGTGTCTGGGTGTAATTTATCTATATTATGTAGGGTATTTAAAAATATATATTTTACTTTAATGGTAATATTCTATTTTGGTGGCGACTTGTAACGTACCCAAAAGATTAGCGGCATTGCCACGCTGAATAGCAACGCTAATCCTATGTCCCAAGTAAAAGCCAGCCCTTGGGTAGCGTGAAATGTCAACGAGGCGTTTCGAAAGGTCTTTAAATAATCATTGCCGCCAGTCTTTTGGGTATATTACCAGTGAACAGCAATGCGGAGAAATTTTTCGACACTTGACTGTACATTGTTTTTTTTTAGTTTTTTAGGTCGTTTTTGTTTTTATTTTATAAGTTAGTTTTAATTAGGTTAAGTTAAACATATTAACGAATTTTTAAATTATATCTGTTTATATTTTGGTGGCTTTCTGTAAAATTTGTAATATTACTATTATTTATCATATTAACTCCTTTCTGCAAGAATTATAATGTTAATGATATACCTACTGTGTGCAAGATAAAGAACATTAAATATAAAGTCACGGTAATTTTCAAATGAACTGCAAATAGAGATATGTTTTGAATCAATAGATCAATATAATCACCACGGTCGGTCATGCAAACAAAGCGCGAGTCGCGTAGCGTGGCACGCCTGTATTAAGGCTGTAGCTCCCAAGCGGTACCATGAAACACTGATTTTCATGGTAAATAGGTTTGAAAAAAAAAATAGATATGTTTTATGGCTGTCATCGTTGTCGAGATTATCACCTTTGTTAAAACTGAAACAAAACTATTCAACTGTTTAATAAATAGTCACTGTGAATGTAATATTAATTTTCTTGCTTATTTTTGTCCAATATTCTTTCGCAATCTTTCGTATACTGTTCGTAAGTATATCTATACATACATATAAATAAAATTGGAGTGTCTGTTTGTAATATTGAAATAACTGCTTTTTACTACATCCATATGAATATATATACGGTACATACACCAAAATAACATTTTTTACAATTTTAGTCTGTCTATTTGTCCGGGCTAATTTCTGAAATGGCTGGACCGATTTCGACGGACTTTTTTTGGCAGGTAGGTGATGTAATAAGGAGTAACATAGGCTACTTTTATTTTAGAAAAAATAAGTTCAAAATCCTGTAGTCCACGTGAACGAAGTCGCGGGTACAACTAGTAGTTATATAACATTATAAACTTGTTTTTTTTTCTTATGATTAATGCTTTAGCTAAAAAAATAATGTTTTAACAACATGTTATTTTTTCCCTTTTTTCCTTCTTTTTTCAAACGGGTTTGTGCGTTAGAAATATGTTTACGTAATAAAACTGCTGGTTAAATGTTCTTAAGAATGTACAATGAATACCTGAATTAACATTTTGCAAAAAATATTGTTTTTTGTTTCTTTTAATGGTTTTATAGTTCAGCGGGGTTTCATGTTGGCGCAGGCGGCTGTACGAGTTTGTGTGCATTTAACTTTGCCCAGACGTTAAAGGGACTATACGCCTTAACGAAATCATCCAACGTGCTCTGGCCACCGTCAGCGTTCCGGCTGTTTTGGAACCATATGGACTCTAACGCGACGATATCAAAGAACCGGGTGACTTGTTTTTATTTCCATAGAAGATAGAAAGGCCTTTAGTATGGAATGCTACTTGTGTCAATACTCTTGCGCCATTCCATCTTTCTAGCTCATCGTGCTGTACTGATACGGCAGTTGTGGTTAAGCAAAATAATATAATATTATATTCCACAACTATCACACAACGCCGTCTAGTCCCAAGCTAAGCAGAGCTTGTGTTATGAGCCCTACAAAACTGATAAACATACTTACATATTGTTACGCCATTAAACGTGAACACGCCATATCTCCAATAAAATAATGAGTAACACAAAATAATTAAAACGCATGGCTGTTCGAAAGATCTAGAATGGTGGTTCGTAGCCAGGCTTAGAAAAATCTCGAAACATCTACCAAGTACATACCACTAGTTGGTAGGTATGTATCTACCGATTAGAGAAATGGTCCTCTCCACCATTAACAATAGAGTCGAAATTCGCATGACTCGTAGTACATTATGCAATAAAAATGATTTATGACCTCGCGACGCGACCCTATTGTTCTGGATTAATCCTGAGAAGACTGTATCTAGAATTTTCTTCGCTCCGCATATAAATACGAGCCCCTGACCGGAAGTGAATCAGTTGTGATTTCGACTGCGATCAAGAGCGAACTACCTAAGTGTGTGAAGTGATTTTATCTAACGACCTAAGCGATAGTGTAACGGTACTCTAGTGTTTATTGCGATTCGGATTATTGTTGACTGGACTAATTTGTTATTATTTGTGGTGTATAAAGTTCTCTGTTAGTAAATCGGCTTTGGATTACTCACGTACGTAACAATATATATTTCTAAATACATACACTTTATAGATAAATTACACCCAGGCACAGAACAAATGATAAAAATGATGAAGGAACAAACCTTTGTCCTAGGTGGGAATCGAATCTACAACCACCGGCATAGCAGTCAGGGCCACTAACCACTAGACCATCAGGCTAGTCTAGAATCAAGAAAAGCAAGAAAATCTCCCAGTAGAGATAGGCCTTGTTGGCAGTCCTCCCACCACGTAAACCTGGTAATGGTCGCAGTGGTCTAAGTGATAGGAGACACACAAGATCGGGAATTATGGCGACACATAGGAAAGACCTAAGTCCAACAGTGAACGCTAAATCTTCACATAAATTACATACCAATCAACACACCTTCCTATGCATCACTCAAGCATATATCGCTAAACACAAAAAGAAGGACATTACTCTCTTCTTTAGTAAATAATTGTCAGAAAGTAATGTAATAATTTATTACCTACATAAATTGGTAAATTGTACAATAAAGAACATACACTTGGTTGGCACAATATTATTGTATAAAAATAATTAAGGGAAATAGCACTGATAAGCAAAATAAGGGCTTTGCCTATCTCGGTTACAGAAGTTACAACCATTATCTTAAAATTATCTTGTCTAACTGTATCTATAATCTTAGTGGTAAGCTTTTTAAAAAATAAATTATTATTTATATATTTATTTATCTCAGGATCCTGAGGTTATGGACCTTCGGAAGGTATACGAGGAGCCGGAACCAACTCGCAGAGACCCTTTTAGATGCTTGTAATGGAACGTGGTAACAATCGGTGATTATCCCTGTATGCGCTAAGCCAGTGAATCTAAGGATAACCCCCGGTTGAAAGGAAACTATTGCAACATGTGAAAAACTAATATAAGGCTATGGTTTTTTGAGTCTTAAGTGGACTAGTTACCAGGAACTATGTTAACACTATGTCCCCTGCCTGAAAAATGTTAAAAATATTATTATTATTATTTTCAAGTCGTTTGGGGGTCAAAACTCCCGGTCCGATGTTCACATATTGTACAAAGATCTATCTAAAGACCTTTTTGGCTCTTCACGTCACCCTTTATGTCGTGAGACCTTGAGAAGAAGAGGATAAGCGTTCCCAAGTTTTATGCTTGAGTGTCGTTTCCGCACTTCGTCCTATGTGAACCATTATATTTATTTTAAGCTTATTCCACCACCACCACACCAGACGTACCAGACGTACGGCTATGCGCCACCGGTATATGGTGGATATCCCACCAACACGCACAAAACGTTTTGGGAACACATTCATTGTGCGTGCGGCTAGGGAGTGGAATTCCTTGCCGGAGTCTGTGTTTCCTGATAGCTACAACCCTGGAATCTTTAAGTCGAGAGTGAATAGGTTTCTTTTAGGTAAGCGCGTTCCATCGTCGACCGCATCGTCGCTTTCCATCAGGTGAGATAGCGGTCAAGTGCGAACCTATCAACAATAAAAAAAAAAAAAAAAAAAAAAAATTCTAACCAGCCTGACTCTCTCCAAATATTAGGCCTCTTAGGTTTTTCAGGGCGTCAATAAGGAAGTTCGGTGATCATAAGGTTCGTGTGCGTATTTCAGTGACACCTGTGCAGTTTGGGAGCCATGTGCAATTGTCTGCTCCAAGCTTGCTCTGCACAGGGGACTGTCTGATCACAGACAGTACAGACATCAGTCTGTTGTGTGGAGGTGTTTATTTAGTGTGTGGTCCCCACTACTAGGCGCAGGTTTCTCCATAAGCATTACCCATATAGTTTTCCTTCCCCACATTATGCTTTGGTATATCTAAATGCGTGTAACAGTGTTGGTTTTTGAACTCCTCTGAAACGGTTTGACTGATTTTTATTTGAACTAGAGGAATTATTTTATGGTCGGTATAGAAGGGATTCTAAATCAACCATCTGCATAAATCCTTTTGAAAAATTTGTTTTTTGTGTGTATCTCGTAGGTCTGAGAATAGGTTGTAGGTTAATTTTTACTCTCCTAACACAACCAGTTTATCTTTTTTATATTTTAAATGACAGAACGTTTGCCGAGACAGCTAGTATAATATAACAGTTATAATAGTATAAATTTTTAAAGTATTGTGTTTAAATAGTATGAGCATTAGAAATTCTATCTAATTATAAAATTATATGAAAAAATAGTAGTTTGATATAAAGTAATTAATTTACGCCACTTGAAAAAAGTAAAGTAGGCCAACGTAGGCCCCGCCATGATTACTATTTTATATTTTAAACTTTTTAATTTTATAAAATATAAACCGATATCACGTCTTACCTATAAAATCCAGGCTGAGCAGTAAAATAAAATAATAATAAAAACTCTTCATTGTTTGAAATTTGAAATAATCGGATGTAAAGGTGTTGACACGATTATGTTACATATTTATACTAACTGCAAGGATATAAAATTCTTGAGTCAGTGGTTCCCAAATGTTCTAAGTCATTTCATCCACTATATTCAAACAAGCTCACAAAATATCTTGTTTACAGTATTGGGCAATATGAAATCTAATTATTGGTTATTAACTACGACTACATAATGTATTCAGTAATCATAACTACTAATTACATGAAGATTTTGATTACTAACTAGATACTAATTGTAGTCGTAATCATGATTACGAGATTACTTTTATAAGTACAAAAAAAAAACATTAATAAATATTGAAACATTTCATGTGCAGTTTTAGTTTATTTAAAAATCGTATCTGCATTGAAATAAGAACTTTTTTTATCCCGCGTATGAGAAAATTTAATTGGACTACAATCAATTGTGTTTGTGTACCTATTTGGGCGGGTTTGCGCATGCTTTACCTATTAATAAATAGACATTTTTAATTTGAATAGATTTTTTTGAAAAATGTAACCTATATTAAAAAGTGGTTCAATTGATTCTGCTCGTTATTCTGATCAAACTATTTTCAGGTTTTGGCGCATTTAACGTTACACGTTGGATGTAACTATTTTATGCGAATATCATCACTCACGACAATATAGACTTGACAATATACTATTATCATGAGATAATCGTGCGTTTAGGTGTTCATGTTATTACACATAGAGTGTTCATTGATTCGGTTGAACACATCATGAAATTTTCAATTCTAAGATCGAGCCGTGACAGGTACAATAGATGTAATAAAGTCTATCTATCTATTTCAAGTATGGTCATTGTCAGGGTACAGATGATGCGAAACGAGGTAATGCCTTGTATTATATAGCAAATTTATTGAAAAAATGAAAAAGTTACTCTCTATTACAAGTCCGTTCCATCATTGGGCCACTAGATGAATGGCGTTGCGCTACCGGTACATGGTGTACATCCACACATACATACAAGGCATATTAGCATAGCATTTAGCATTATCAGCCTTATAATGTTCTTACTGCTTTTTTTTTATAGTGGGACAAAATCATGCATTGACATCCCCCGCTCTTGGGCGGAGCGGGAGATAGTGTCGGACTCTTACTGACTAAAAGACCCACCTAGTTCCTTCTAGCCTTCATACTGGGGCTCGAGCGCCCTTTCGGATAACCCTGGCCCCAGTAGGCTTCGACCCGGTTGGGTCATTGCTGTTGCTGACAACTCCTTGAGGCGCGCGGGAACAGTGCGCGCCGTCGACGACTTGGGCTTGGTCCGGACAGTTACCGGACGGCCCGACAGTGAGCTATCCATTGCTCACTGTCGGCAAGCCCGCGATGTTCTTACTGCTGGGACTCTGGCCTCCTCTCTAGGAGTAGGAATGGGCCGTAATCCACCACGTGGGCCCAGCGCGACTTGGCAAATGTCACATGTCTTCGAATTTTTGGATCTAGAATATGTTGTTTTCCTTAGCCGTTATGAAAGCGGATTGGGAACACATTTATTGAGTGTACAGCTAAAGAGTGGATTCTCTTGATAATACAGCTCAGGGGTCTTCAAGTCAAAAGTAGAGTTACAGAAAATTCAGACACAGTGTCCGTGTAAGTCAAAGAGTAAATAGGTTACTTCTAGGCAAGCGAGCTCCATCGTCAGCTACATCTTCTCTTGCCATCTGGTGTGTTAGTGCTCACACGTAAGCCTATCAAAAATAATAAAATAAATGATAATAATAAATGTTATTTGTTTATTGTGCAAACTTGTGTAAAGACAACACTGTGATAGAACAATGTTGTCTTTTTTAACCCAAAAGTTGACTGGTAGAGAATGCCTTGTTGCATTAAGTCCACCTATGTACCACTACTGTACATGAAGTTTAAATAAATAAATAAAATATGTTTTCAGCCTGTTTTATTCCACTACTAGGCATAGACCTACCTTACTTTCCAATGTTTGAGGCCATTGCAATTATGAACCTATGAACCAATTCTGCCATTAAGCTTTAGCGTTAGAACCTTCAATTTTCAATTGGCTACTACACTGGTTCCGATTATCATAAGAATCAAATATTTGTATGGTCTACAGAAATGTAATAATAATAATATTCCACAACGCAAGCAGAGCTTCTGTTATGAGTACTAGACAACTAATAAATATACTTATATATTTCTAAATACATACATTTATAGATAAAAGTACATCCAGACAATTGTGTCTGGGTGTGTTTGTGTGATGAGCATGATCTTTGGATCGCGCTCATCACACAAACATTTTTCCTGGGTGGGAATCGAACGCACAAACTCCAGCATCAGGGCCAAGAACCACTAGACCAATATGCCAGTCAAATGTTCTGAGACCGACGGTTTTTTTAATAATAATAATAATAGATGGCAGCAGTCCTAGACACGGCGCGTATTGTCCGGAGGTTCCTCTCTCAGGAGCCTTGACCATCGGCAGCTTGGGCCCTGTTCCCAATGCCGGTGGGCTACAATTTTTTGTATTTTTAAATGTTTTTTTTTTTAATAAATAATTATTAAATATAATTAATATGTGTAAATAGGAATTATGTGAGATAATAATAATTATGTTAGTTTAATATTTGTGAAGGTACCCACGATACAGGAGAAATTATAAGCAATTTAAAAAAAAATCACCCAATTTATATTTTACATGACCAATTTGTTGAGCACGTTGTGGTTAATTTGTCATGTCCATTATGTTATTATTTACTTGTCAGGTGGTCGTTGTGGTTAAGTTGTTAAATTGTTAAATTAGAGACACAATAGAAAGACAATGAGAGAGCAAAAACCGACGTTTGCTTAGGGTTTAGTAAATGAAATTTAATTAAAATGTTAAAAAATTAAAAAAAAACTTATGGCAATTATCTATTACCTATAGGTATCTCAAATAAAAATTCGATACTCTTTCAACCTACACTTTGTCTATATGATGATATTACTCTTTGAGAATCTCTGAACATTTAAATGAGTTACATTCAACACAGTAAATGTTGCACAAATTCAATTAAACACTATAATTTAGAGACTAACGATAAACACCTTCATTATAATATATAGAGAACGCGTGTTTGCTTGCTTGCCATAAAATGAAAAAAGAAAGATAATCACATATTCACAGATTTAATTATCCCTCTTTCTCCTTGCGTCGTATTCCTCAATGCTGAGGTTTGTGACCTTCCTGCTTCATCACTTTCATTTCTATAATGTTTCTCCAAAAGGCTGTCCAAGGAATACGGAACATTTTTCTCTAGCACCACATGATTTCATTATATCAACAGAAAATGTTTGATAACATTGCTTTAGACCCAGGTGAAAATGGAGAGAATATAGCTATGAATAAAAACATACATATATATACATAGCCGGCCTTATAATGTTTCTACTGTTGGGACTCAGACCTCCTCTTTAGGGAATGGGCCGTAATCCACTACGCGGGCTCAGTACGGGTTGGTGGATGTCACATGTCTTCGAATAAAAACATATCAACGAATAATCAATTGTTCGTCTGTATAATTCCAAGCTGCTTTCCTAAACGTACTCTCGTTAGAAATGTGTGTGCTATTTCAGGACATGGCCCATTTATGTGCCAAATTTCATCTAAGTCGGTTTAGCAGTTCAAGTTTAAAGAAGTATCAAACACACAAACTTAACGTTAACATTATAATAAGAGACCTGAGTAAATATCTCTTTTTTTACTTGTAGCTATTTTCAGAATAATGTTAGGATCGACAACCGAAATATCCATATACAGCTGTATTTGGTTAGATTATGTAGTAGCCTAATAGAAAGTAGCTCCCGGTCAACGTAAAGACCCAGCAGGGTCAAAGCCTGCAAGGGCCAAGGGTTTGTTTCTGAAAGGAAAACCCGGCCCTGGTATGAAAGACTAAGTGACAAGTTGACTGATCTGTTGGTCTAGTGGTTGGTGGCCCTGACTGCTATGCTATCGTGGGTTCGATTCCCCCCAGGACAAATGTTTGTGTGATGAGCACGATCATATTTTGTTCTGTGTCTGGGTGTAATTTATCTATAATATATAGGTATGTATTTAGAAATATATAAGTATGTTTATCAGTTGTCTAGTACTCATAACACAAGCTCTGCTTAGCTTGAGACTAGACGGCGTGTGATAGTTGTGGAATATATGATACATTATTATATTATATTATAAGTAAACGTCTGACACACCCTCCCACTCCGTCCAAAAACCCAAGGATGTCATTGGATGATTATGTCACCTAAAAAAAAGCTCCCGGTCATAACGGTCCTCACAATATATATTTATTTTCATCAACTTGGCAGCCTTTCAATCAGGAATGAGGATACCCGCAGAAAAACCAAAGTTACCGGCATATCACGAAGAATCGCCAAACTTAAGTGGCAATGGGCAGGGCACATTGCTCGCAGAACAGATGGCCGTTGGGGCCGAAAGGTTCTGGAATGGTGACCATGTACCAGAAGACGTAGCGTTTCAAGGCCTCGTACAAGGTGGACTGATGACCTGGTAAGGGTTGCGGGAATCCGATGGATGCGAGACGCACAGGACCGTTCATTGTGGCGATACTTGGGGGAGGCCTACGTCCAACAGGACGTCTTTTGGCTGAAATGATGATGATGATGATGGCAGTCTTTTTTTTTTACTGTCCTCTATTATTTTAGAACGGTAGTAGGAAGCAATTCTAGCTAGCGGTAGGAGTGTTAGGATTAGGTTTAACAGCCGCGGCGAGCCAAGGCGAGCTTAGTTTGAACAGCAAGCCATTAAGGGCTGCTCGTGCGCGAAGTCACATTGTGTGGCTTATCACACCCCAGAAAGGGGAGAAGTGAAATTAGTAGAGAGGGACAGGAAAAAGAATTTAAGGAGTTTACAAAGCACGTCCCGGTAGAGCAAGCTGTAAAGACATACGCAGTCACGCAATTGCCGGGAGTGTCTCCAATGGTCCGTATGCCGCAAGGCGGGTAGGACCTACAGTGGTGGGAGGTGGGATTTGTCCTCTATTATTAAAGAGCTTGAAGTTCATTAATATCTGGTTTTTGTACGGAACCCTCACTTGCCCGGTTGTCGTAATTATTTGCGGTTCACATAGTTCTTAAGTAAAAGTTTTTATTATTATTAAAAACTAAATACGGTTTATCATCTTTTGAAAGTAATAAAATCTCTATTCAGTTTTTGGTTTGCTCACGGCATCCTCACCTTCTGCATGATGCAAGTTCTCACCGAATATGGTAAGTTCAGGAGGTTCCTGCATCGGATTCGTGCGGAAGTGACGCCCAGGTATCGCCACTATGTGGAACGCTCGGAGGACACGGTGGAGCACACAGTCGAGGTGTGCCCAGCTTGGGTAGAGCATCGCTGTGCCCTCGTGGGGGCGATTGGCGGCGGCGATCTCTCGCGCCGGGCCTTGGTACAGGCCACGGTCTGGAGCGAGGAGGAGTGGCAGGCGGTCGCCTCCTTCTGCGAAGCAGAAATGCTAGCAAAAGAGGAAGCCGACCACATCAAGCAACGGCGCTCACAGTGCCGTAGCCGCCGCCGGGATTCCTATCACGATTTCCGGAAACCGAAGGCGCGGGCTTGCAGACCGTGAGTAACGCGTAACTCGCTGTCTGACCGTCCTGTAACTGTCCGGACCGAGCCCGAGTCGTCAACGCGCGCTCACTGTTCTCGCGCGCCTCAAGCAGTAGTCAGCAACAGCAGGGGCCCAGCTGGGATGAAGTCTACTGGGGCCAGGGTTAGCTTCGAAGGGTACAAAGGCAAGAAGGAACGGGGAGGGTTTTTTAGTTAGTAAAATGTGCTTTGCCCGTCTTTTGAGTTTGGCGATTCTTCGAGTTTTGACGCCCAAAACCAAAGTCAAAGCCAATGTTAACCACAAGGCAATGTTAACGGCTATGCTTGGAGTTGCCTTGCATATTTTGATATTTGCAAGATTTAACCATTCGTCCTAAACTGTAAGCAGACAAATTCTATTGGTTTGACTTAGGAATCTTTATTTCAAATACACAAAATATAGATAAATTCTTCAATCTATTAGGAAACTTTTTAGGTTAACAATCGAATTTGGCTAACATACGAGTATTTTGGTAGTCTTCCAAAACGATAAAATGTGAACAAAATATTGTAGTTTCTGCACTAAAATTTTGGATACAATTCAACTCGTGTTTTACTATAAAAGCCAGTTTTCAAGAGTAAGCACCCACCATGCAGATGAAGTTTAAAGCAGAATTTCTAAAATAAGCTAACCTCACCATGTATAGAAAACCTTTAAAATGCAAGGTCAGCTTATACTGGAGATAAAAGTTTATTTATTTCTACAAAACGCACACAGTTTAAAACTAAATCAATTTTATATTATTTATAAGTTTTAGCTTTATTTAGCTTTATACATCATAACAGTATTTTTAAATGTAATTTAAATTCAGTTGCTGCCGAGTGTAATAGATCATTAATATTTATAAATCAAGGGCTTATTAAACTAGAGATAATGGTACAAAATTGCATGCTACTTGAATTAATCAACCTAGTTTTCAGGTAATTTAATTAAGTTCTTAGATGTTAATTACTATAAACTAAAAAATCTTTGAACAAACAGTACTGTAGTAATACTACTTCACTACTATCATTATATTAAACGCGAGCCTATTCATTATAAAAAAAAACATAGATTAATTACACCCAGACACAGAAAAAATTATTATGCTCATCACACGAACATTTGTCCTGGGTGGGAATCGAACCCACGACCTCCGGCATAGCAGTCAGGGCCACTAACCACTACACTAACAGGCCAGTCAGTATTATTTCATTAACTGATTTTTCTTATAATCTAGTCTCTTTTCTTTCAGTTTGTTGAACTTTGCCAAGTGACTCTTTGTGTATATTTCTATGTATGTCTTTGCTCATCCGTGTTCTATCTCAGCAAAATATTAAACAAAGTCGCTCATCTATTCACTACTAGCTTTTGCCCGCGGCTTCGCCCGCGTGGCCTTAGGTACTCAAGAAATCGGGATAAAAGGTAGGCTATGTTATTTTCCATGTCATAGGCTATATGCATGCCAAATTTCATCCAAATCCGTTTAGCCGTTTTTGCGTGATTAAGTAACAAACATCCAAACATATCCACATGTCATTGGATAGGTAATTTTAATTGGAACACAACAACAATTGTTATGATAGCTTTATTATTACAACTGTCCGTTCAAAGTTATAAGACTTTTTATTTATTAAAAAAAAAGAAATAAATAAAAAAAACTACTCTCTATGTTTTGCTTTTTCATATCCCTGTAAGTCTGTCTAGATTAAACACTGTATCGTTGGGTTGCGTTCAGGTAGACACGCTGCTGAGCCCT
Organism: Mythimna albipuncta; assembly: GCA_929112965.1. Lineage (NCBI taxonomy): Eukaryota > Metazoa > Arthropoda > Insecta > Lepidoptera > Noctuidae > Mythimna > Mythimna albipuncta. The sequence continues at coordinate 6,316,524 of OV815980.1, forward strand.
CCCCACTCAAAACCGGCCTCGTGGAGCGCGTGCCACGCGTTGGCGCGGACAGTTGTCATAACAATTTTTGTTCCAATTGAAAAGACCTATCCAACGATATAAATATCTCATTGCTTTTGGAGGGTTGTCCCAGGTTTCATACATTTTTGCCCATTCTCTTTTGGAAGGAGAAAGGGGAGGTCTTTGCCCAACAGTGGCACACACAATAGGCTTATAAAAAAATATGTATGAGTAATTAAATAGAATTTAATTAGGAAGGAGTATAGGAATATTTACGGCCAGTCTTTTTATTATCACTGATAATATGAGTAAAACTCTTAACGTATCGGAAAATACAAGCATAATAATTATGAAGGTAAATAATACTGCAGCTGCTCAAACTTTATCAAGGGCAAGTTCGATCTTGTATAGAGTACTGCTCTCATCTTTGAGACAGATTTGCCAGATACCAGCTTGATGCACTTGAGACAATTATTGAGAAGCGAGCTGAGAAGATTATTGGCAATTATGCAGTCGTCGAGCCGAGGCTTCAAAGTCTTGAGCATCGACGCCGAGATCCTAGCCAGTCGGTTTTATATCGATTGCATTTCGGGGAGTATGCGACGGAATTGCATAGCCTAATTCCGACAACCCTGTTTTATCATCAGCCCACCAGTCATACGGCGATGTGCTACTGGTACATGGGGACATCCCATTTATCCGCACAAAACGTTTTGGAAGAAAGAAAGAAAAAAAAAATCGTTAGTTCCAGCAACAGGCCGCGCGCATGCCATGCACTATTTACACGAACCGTTTCGACCCACTTTTGACTCCCCGTAGCTCAGTGCTTATTATAAGTACAGAGATAAAATTGTACCTACGTATTTATATACTAGTACTAAAGTAGTACGCCAAATTTCATAAATATAATTTTAGTAGGTCCTGAAATATGACCCTGTGAATGTAGCTAATTTTGGCACTGACTCTCTGACCGAAACTTAACTACTTAGTCTTAAAATACATCAACATTGTGTGTCTCGCGACTGCGCCAAATAGATCAAGTTCAGCATAGTGCCAGGTCACTACGTGGCAGTTGCCTGACGCTGGTTTTTAACTGAACCTACTACTACTCAGGTACTAATCAGTTTGTTAGGTGTGAGGTAAATAAATATAGGTATGCGTATTCATTTATCCAGGTATACCTTTTTTATTTTTTAGTTATGGTATCACCACTAAAAAGTACCCCTTATAGCCAGAGTGCATCTCATTAGGATTCTAATAATCCCAAACATGGTTAGATTACGATTAATTTACCTTCCGGCTTCATCATCAGATCAGTTCGACCTTACATCCCCCCTTTTCTTTCAGTTAGTCATCGCCTACGCGTACAAGCCGAGCAATTTTACTTATTACGTCAATTCTGCTGTGATCCTATGAGGAGTTCTGTTCCATATCTTCGAAGTTCATGATATCATAACAATATTTCTATGAGAGCAACTTGGAAGCATAACCTTTAAGTCAAAAAAATAATTTTCAAAATCGGTCCACAATTGACCAAGATATCGAAAGAAAGAAAAAAAAGTGTTTATTCAAGTAAAACATGACGCATACCATAACAAAATAAATAACAATATCGGTGAGCATACAATACATAAAAAAATACATTCAGCCGAACACAGAACCTTTTTCTTTTCGAAGTCGGTTAATAAGTCACTGTTGTTCGTGGTACGTAACAATATCATTATGCTTTGGGTAGCTGAGTGCAAGACAAGTTGCTTTCAGCCAAATCATACATAGCTAAGGAATGGAATTACCTATCGGAGTCTGTGTTTCCTGATAGCTACAACCTAAGGATTTTTTAGTTACTAGTGAATAGGTTAGTTCCAGCCTGTTAACAATAAAAAAACAAGTGCAAGTCAGACTTACGCACTGAGAGTTCCGTACAAACTCACCCATAATAACAGTTCAATTCCCGAATTCAGTTACGAAGATTTTACTTTTTTTTATTGATGCGTATCGACTAATTTACAGTTTTCAGATTTTTTCCTATATTTGTACTATGAGACCATGTTTCACGCCAAATTTCAGGATTCTAGGTCAACGGGAAATTACACTATGGATTTAGATTCCCTTAAGAGTCGAATATCTACCGATACCTCCACGGGTTCACGAGATAAAGGGTCTTGACCAACAAACGAACAACAAGGTGTTCTTATAACGGTTCTGTTTTTTTCCTTTTGAGGTATGAAACTCTAAAATCATAATTTTACATCTCTAATCCTTACATTACTAGCTAAAACGTGCACAACCTATCGGAAAATACAAACGTAATTATAATTACGTAGGTAAGTAATGCTTTAAAATCCAAACGGAAAATAGGTACCGTTGAAAATACATGATTTATTTTCAACGGTATCTAAATTTCATCAAAATAACTAACCTAATAATAACACAGCCGGCTCAGTTTATCGAACATTCATTATTTTTGTTATTTTCCCTCTCAACACTAATATAATTAGCTTCTATGTATAACCTAATCAGATTAGCCTACAGCAGGTTAATTACGATATTGTTGTAATGCAATTAGTGGTTCAATACTGCTTATCAACCATTCATTGAATTGCATTGCAAACTGTACTCACCGAAATAATATCAAACGGCAGAAAATATAATAACCTTGCTGGAAGTTATATTTTTGAACCGTTTGGGGTTTTTTTTATGGTGGGAAAAATCATCCAATGACCACCCCCGCTCTTGGGCGGATCGGGAGATAGTGTCAAACTCTTACTGACTAAAAGCCCACCCCGTTCCTTTGTTGACTTCGAACCGGGGCTTGAGCTATCTTTCGAATTAACCCTGACCCCAGTAGGCTTCGACCCAGCTGGACCCCTGCTGTTGCTGACAGCTCATTGAGGCACGCGGGAACAGTGCGCACCGTCGACGATTTGGGTTCGGTCCGGACAGTAACTGGACTATCGGACAGCGAGCTACCCATTGCCCGCTGTCCGCAAGCCCGCGCCTATGGTGGCCTGAAATCGGGATCGGAACCGTTTGGGGTTGAAACTCTCGGATCGCGTGCTTTTTTTTGGTGGGTAAAATCATCCAAATGACATCCCCGAGCGGGAGATAGTGTCAGACTCTTACTTGCTTAAAAACCCACGCCGTTCTTTCGTGCCTTGCGTAAAGAAGCCGAGCGTCTCTTACGGATAACACAGTACTCTTCGACCCGGCTGGGCCCCTGCTGCTGCTGACCTACGATGGCTGGAAATGTGGGTCGGGATCCAGGTGGCTGGAGCATTAGAAGATCCATTTCTTCACTCTTGTGGTGATCTCCTTCGCTAGCATTACGACTACACAGGAGGCGATTAGTTCCAATGTTGCGTCATAGATGTCGCTATACGTCTTTTATGCATTGGATTCCCGTAGCCTTCATCAGGTCATCGGATGACCTTGTAGAAGGCTTTTTCCCGTTAATTGCTTACTTCTCACGAACCAGACGGCTAACGCCACAATCTTACAAATTAATACGAGTATGTTTCACTCAAGGGCGCCATTTTTATTATTAAAATGTTTAATATTAAAATAAGTTATTACTTTCATGATCTTGGAATTACGCTCGCTGTTTGCGTGTGCTTAATATTTTTTTTAAAGTTATTTGTGAATTTCTTTATAGTCTTGTAGCTACGTAATATTATATTAAACTATTCTTTGCCAACAGCTTCGCTCGCGTCTTTGTAAGCTAAACTATTTAATTGTTGTAGCTTGTGCCGTGTCCAGCACCATCATCATTTCAGCCGATATCTATCTAGCCTCCCCCAAGTGTCGCCACAACGAACTTTCCTGTGCGTCCCGCATACATCGGATTTCTAGTACCTTCACCAGGTCATCGGTTCAACTTGTACGAGGCCTTCCAACACTGCGTCTTCCGGTACGCGGTCGCCACTCCAAAACCTTTCGGCCCCAACGGCCATCTGTTCTGCGAGCAATGTACCCTGCCCATTGCCACTTATGTTTGGCAATTCTTTCTGCTATGTCGGCAACCTTAGTTTTTCTTGCGCGACAGCCTTTAGCACTTGAGAGTTGAAATATCCTTTGGGCGGTTCATTGAGTCTAAAGCTAAAGCAGTTGTCGGGAAACTCGGCGTTCTTGCAAAGGTTCGGCGGTAATTTACACCGGGACGGCTTCTAATGTTATACAAAGCACAGGCCCGATCGTGTGTGGAGTACTGCAGCCACATATGAAATGGCGCTGCAAAATGCTATCCAGCAACTTTGGACTCGGTAGAAAGGCGTGTAAAGAGGCTAATTGGTGATCCCGATTTGGTTAAGTTCAATTTACAAAGCCTCAGGAACTGGCGTAGGGTAGCGAGCCTTTCGGTATTTTTCAGGATGCATATTGGAAAGCGTGTGCGAATTGCATGATTCCCCCATCATCATCATCATCATCATATCAGCCGAAAGACGTCCACTGTTGGACATAGGCCTCCCCCAAGCGTCGCCACAACGACCGGTCCTGTGCATCACGCATCCATCGGATTCCCGCGACCCTGACCAGGTCATCGGTCCACCTTGTTGGAGGCCGTCGAACGCTGCGTCTTCCGGTTCGTGATTCCCCCATCTGCTTTCTATTAGCGGACAACCCGTCGTACGGTGAGTATCCACACTTACATTGTTGAAATTTTTACGGTTCGGACTAAGCGTTTCGCTTTGTTCTTTATACCGCGCACATCAAAGGATTGCCGTCTTCCCGTCTAATTATAATTTAGGCATCATTAAAGCTGTGAGTTAATAGGCTCTTAATAAACTAGTGCGCCACACCATCAACGATTGCATCACTGCTTACCATCAGATGAGATCGCAGCCAAGCCCTGGTTTATCCTTACTAATATTATAAAAACGAAAGTGAGTTGGTTTGTTGCATCTTCACGCCTAAATGGCAAAACCGATTTTGATGAATTTTGGTACAGGGATAGTTGGGACCCTGGAGACGGACATAGACTTTTTTTTTATAAAAAAAAAGTGAGGAAAGTGGGAGTTAAAGTGAAGGTCTTTTATGTACGCGGGCGAAGCCGCGGGCAAAAGCTAGTATCATATGTATAGGAAAAAAAAGTAGGTACGTTTATCTAAATAAACCAATTCTTCAAATATGTAAGATTACTTAGTTGTCATGCAATATTTTAATGAAATTCTGCTCATAAATACATAATATATAGAAATTGCACACCTTAAGTTTGACTGAAGGGTACTTTTTAGGGTTCCGTAGTCAACTAGGAACCCTTATAGTTTCGCCATGTCTGTCTGTCTGTCTGTCCGTCGGTCCATTCTCGCTTAATCTCTGTGACCGTTAGCACTAGAAAGCTGAAATTTGGTACTAATATATTATATATCAATCACGTCGACAAAGTGGCAAAATAAAAATTGGAAAAAAATGTTTTATTAGGGTAGCCCCCTATATGTAAACTGGGAAGTGATTTTTTTTTTATTTCAACCCTAACGTGTGATATATTGTTGGATAGGTATTCAAAAATGAATAGAGGTTTACTGAAAACTTTTTTTGATAATGTCAATAATTTCGGATATAATCGCTCCAAAAGTAAAAAACAATGTGTGTGTCCCCCTCTAACTTTTTAACCATAAGTTTAGAAAATATGAAAAAATCTGAAAAGTAGAAGTACTTTATAAAGACTTTATGAAAATCATTTTGAACTTGATGGAAAGAACAGTTTTTGTACAAAAAAGACAAAAAGGTTGTACAAAATAATTTCTGGACTAAGTTTGTAGTATAATCGTGTGTGCAAGCATTTTTTTAAACTCAAAAGTGGGTACACTTATTGTGACGAACGGGAAACTACGGAACCCTACACTGAGCGTGACCCGACACGCTCTTGGCCGGTTTTTTTTTTACTTGTAGTACTGCAATAAAAAGTGTAAAATAAAGAACTATTTACAAAAAAAAAATACAACCGTCTTCAACGTAAAAAAAAAACCTAAAAAGTGCAAAATAACTTTAATTTCGGAAGTCGATGTTAAATAATTAAGAGACAAAACTATTATAGAAACACCGTCTTCCGAAATTAAAGAAATTTTGCATTTTTAAGCGATTCTGTAAAAAACTTTTTATTGACAAATTATTTACTATTCAAGCAGCTCATTTACCCATAGAAGTAAGACCTACGAACTTCTTTCTTTCTTTTCTACCTTCTTTACCTTTCACTATAATATTTCTCTATTCTCCTTTTTCAGTTTTAAATTGATAAATCATTATTTCTGTATTGGTATTATACAATCTTATTTTTAGCATTTGCGAAAAATGAAACAGCTGTGTAATATTTTTAACCCCCGACGGAAAAGAGGGGTGTTATAAGTTTTTCGGTTCGTGCTTGACCGCTATCTCACCTGATGGAAAGCGATGATGTTTGAGGTGTCTGTATGTCTCTCTGCGTGTCTGTCCGTGGCATCGTAGCGCCTAAGCGAATAGACCGATATTGATACGGTTTTTTTTTTGAAAGCTGACATTATCGATATGGATCTTAAATACAATTTATGAAGATTTATTCAAGTGTTCATCAGCTCGTTTGTTGACTTTGACAGGGATCTTAAACACTTATTGGAATATATACTTTACTAATAAACATATTTATATGTACCGCTATCAAGCTGGACTGATCATGGAAGTCGGAGGTAAGAGATGGAAACTTGGAATGCCTACTTGTAAACTCGTCGAGTTTGGGCTCATTAGGATCGTCTTAACCAGTTCTTTTACGTTTTATAGATTTTATCGGGGGCGTTGGGGGTTTTTCATAATTTTTATTTTACTTTTTTTAGTAAAAAAAAACTATGTAGAAAACAAAACAGTATTATAAAAAATCTGAAAATGATAAGCTCGTGGTAATTATGGTACCCGGTTGGCGACGTCATGGTCACCGGGCCACCCAGGTGACTGAGGGGTGGTTTTGCTCCCGCATCAGCTGTGCGATAGTGTCTAATGCCCACTATGACCTGCCGTGACCTATTTTGTACTTAGTGCCGATGGTGTCAATTTTTAGGGTTCCGTAGTCAACTAGGAACCCTTATAGTTTCGCCATGTCTGTCTGTCCGTCTGTCTGTCTGTCTGTCCGTCCTCGCTTAATCTCTGTGACCGTTAGCACTAGAAAGCTGAAATTTGGTACTAATATGTATATCAATCACGCCGACAAAGTGGGAAAATAAAAATTGGAAAAAAATGTTTTATTAGGGTAGCCCCCCTATATGTAAAGTGGGAAGTGATGTTTTTTTTTAATTTCAACCCTAACGTGTGATATATCGTTGGATAGGTATTTAAAAATGAATAGGGGTTTGCTAAAATGATTTTTTGATAATGTCAATAATTTCGGAAATAATCGCTCCAAAAGTAAAAAACAATGTGTCGTATCGTCAATCGTAGCAAACATTTTTTGTGACGGACGGGAAACTACAGAACCCTACACTGAGCGTGGCCCGACACGCTCTTGGCCGGTTTTTTAATATATTTGGGAAAAATAAATGATGGTGTAAACATTATTGGATTCGATTCAGTTGAAGATTCTGAACAAACTATTTTCAGGTTTCGCATATTATGTACTAAAAATAATAATAATAATATTCCACAACTACCACACAACGCCGTCTAGTCCCAAGCTAAGCAGAGCTTGTGTTATGGGTACTAGACAACTGATAAACATACTTATATATTTCTAAATACATACATATTATAGATAAATTACACCCAGACACAGAACAAATGATCATGCTCATCACATAAACATTTGTCCTGGGTGGGAATCGAACCCACGACCTCCGTCATAGCAGTCAGGGCCACTAACCACTAGACCAACGGGCCAGTCAAAACACGTTTAAAAATAATGTTGTTTAAACGTGTTTCATATTATCATGTGTAATTAATATTGTTAATGATTTTTGTATATTGACAGACTCAAATGTAATCTCCTTTCGTTAAGTCCATCTAAAGGTTATCTGTAAGATATGGCCCTGTGCAATAAAACAGTTCAATTGTACGTTTGTTTTTGTAATTTTTTATCCTGTTGACATTATGAGATAATAAAGTGTATAATAAATTAATATTAGATATCTAAAATCATAAACATGGTCTATCCATTTTTCATCTAAAACTTTTAAGGTTTTTTAGGTGTGAAATCATCTAATGGCTTCTCCCGCTCCTCTTTAATTTATTAGTGTCTACATGTTGTTACTACATTGTGTGTATCTACGAGTGTGTATGCCAAATAAAATAGTTTTCCTTTTTTTTCTTTTTTCTTTCTTTCTTTAGAGCGGCAGAACAAAGGCATGTCTGACTTGTACTAATACCACACTTCTCTTTTTTTTTTCTTCTCTTTTTTTTTCTTCTTTTCTTCTTCTTCTTATTTTTTTTTCGTGTTTTTAGTGTACAATAAAGAATAAAGAGAGAAATAAAGAGACTTCTGTCTTTCAGTTATCTTGTCCGCTTTTTTACCGCCGGTTTCCTTTTCAAAAAATCCCTGCAGCCCTAGCGGGCATTAACCCTACTCTGTTCGGAGTCTGGTCTACGGTTTGCTGACATCTCTTTGAAGAGCGCGTGGAAAACTACGCGCTGTCGATGAGTTGGGTTCGGTCCGACGAATTGCCGGACGGTCGGACGGCCGGACGGCCAGACGGTGGGCTACCAATTGCGCGTCGTGGGTGATCGTTGGGATCGGGGTCGCGAGGACTGGGGTGTGAGGATACAATAATAATATTCCACAACTATAATGCTAGAACTACACTGCCCACACGTGTGCCACACACGCCGATCTGGGCGCGTCGGTCTCCATACATTTTATATGGAAACTAGACATGTAGAGCTACACTAGATCCACGCCACGCGACGTCGTTCTCCGTACAAATCAGGCGTGTTACACGTGTGCGTCGGACTAATGTAGTTCTAGCTTTACACAACACCGTCTAATCGCAAACTAAGCAAAGCTTGTGTTATGAGTACTAGACAACTGATAGACGTACTTATATATTTCTAAAAACATACATACTATAAATAAATTACACCCAGACACAGAAAAAAATATCAGGCTCATCACACAAACATTTGTCCTGGATGGAAATCGAACCCACGATCTCCGGTATAGCAGTCAGGGCTACTAATCACTAGACCAGCAGGCCAGTCATCCTATCATTTTATACAAATTGAGACTTCATCACTCACATTACTCTCAAGTCACAGGTTTGGTACTAACATTTCTTTTGTAATTTATTTATTTATTAAAACTTCGTGCAAAACAAAGGTACATGGCTTAATGCATTAGGCATTCTCTACCATTCAAACAAAGATGGTGAAGAGAAAACATGGCTGGTGCATAAAAAAAGAAAAGATTAATAAGAAAATAAGGCAACAAATGTTTAAAATAAGAACAACAAGAAACAAATGTATGTAATAAGTAGCACCATTGTCATCACCATTATCATCATTTCAGCCGAAAGACGTCCACTGTTGGACCTAAACCTCCCCCAAGTGTCGCCACAATGAGCGGTCCTGTGCGTCTCGCATCCATCGGATTCCAGCAACCCTTACCACCATTGTGATCTATTCTATCTGTATTTGTTGTTTTTCATTTTAAATGTTTGTGAGTACGTAAAAGAAAATCTCTGCCAGCTTTACAACCATGGCATATAAAAATATTTTGTGGAATATCTCAGGCATGTTTTCGGAATAAAAAATAGGTTTGTACAAACAAAGTTAGTGTAGCTTTTTGTCATTGAAAGAGATCATTTTACAATCCGATTTTTACAGAGATAGACCTATTTTATAATCATATTAATACGATTCAAAAGAAAACCCTATCCTGCCCGTCCTAACCTACGGAGCTTTTTTTTTTTTTTTTTTTCGATGGGAAAAATCATCTTATGACAACCCCCGCTCTTGGGCGGAGCGGGAGATAGTGTCAGACTCTTACTGACTAAAAAACCCATCCCGTTCCTTCAAGCCTTCATACCGGGGCTCGAGCGCCCTTTCGGATAACCCTGGCCCCAGTAGGCTTCGACCCGGCTGGGTCCCTGCTGTTGCTGACAACTCCTTGAGGCGCGCGGGAACAGCGCGCGCCGTCGACGACTTGGGCTTGGTCCGGACAGTTACCGGACGGCCGGACAGCGAGCTACCCATTGCACACTGTCCGCAAGCCCGCGCCTACGGTGGCTGGAAATCGGGATCGGAATCCCGGCGGCGGCGAGAGCGCCGTTGCCTGATGCGGTCGGCCTCCTCCTTAGCGAGCATTACTGCTTCGCAGAAGTCGGCGACCGCCTGCCACTCCTCCTCGCTCCGGACCATGGCCTCGACCAAGGCCCGGCGCGAGAGGTCTCCGCCGCCGATCACCCCCACGAGGGCACGGCGATGCTCCACCCAAGCAGGGCACACCGCGATTGTGTGCTCCACCGTGTCCTCCGGGTGTTCCGCACAGTGGCGACACCCGGGCGTCACTTCCGCTTTAATTCGGAACAGGAACCTCCCGAACTTGCCATTTCCGGTGAGGACCTGTGTCATGCGGAAGGTAAGGACGCCGTGAGGTCTTTCCAGCCACGCCTCAAAGAGGGGACTTATCGCCATAATTGTGGCGTGCCCAGCACTGGGTTGCGATAGTCGCTGACGCCATTCCACCATGAGATCCCGCTGGAGCTCTGTCCGCCATGCCGCGACCTGTCGCGGCAGAGGACTTTCACCCCGGCGTTGCATCTCCACGCGCATGTCGTGCATGTGTGCAAGGACTGTTGCCTCCAGATCCCACGGTGGTAGGCCAGCCAGAAGGCTCGCCGCTTCGCGGGAAATCGTGCGGTATCCCCGCACCATCCGAATTGCCATGACCCTCTGGCAGGCGTTTAGTATGGCCGCCGGTTGCTTTTTCAGCAACGGCGCCCACACCGGCGCCCCGTAGAGGGCCATGGACCGAACGATCCCCGCGTAGAGCCTCCGGCAGGAGGCATCTGGACCCCCAAGGTTGGGCAGGAGCCGCTTGAGCGCAGCCCCAGTCCGGTTCAGTTTGGGAGCCAGACGTCGGAAATGCTCCACGAAATTCCACCGGCTGTCGAGGACGAGTCCCAGGTACTTCATCGTCGACCCGACACCGATGTGAACTCCTCCTACCGTTAGTTGGGAACTCATTGGCGGCGCGTTCCGAGAGCGGCGACCGTGAAAGCACATCGCCTCGGACTTGTGCAGCGCCACCTCGAGTCCCAACTCCTGGATCCTATTAACGACTATCGCAACCCCGCGTGTCGCTAGAGCGACCGCCGCCTGGTACGACTCTCCCTGCGCTAGAACCAGCGTGTCGTCTGCGTAGCAAACCACGCTGACCCCGTCAGGGAGGTCGCCCCGCAGCACGTAATCGTACCCGATGTTCCACAAGGGTGGCCCTAGTACCGACCCCTGCGGAACACCGCACGACATCTCCCGACGTTTCCAGTCTCCCTGGTGACCGGGGTAGACAATGTACCTGTCCGACAGGTAGGCCTCGACTACTCGACAGAGGTATTCGGGCACCCGGTGGTACCGGAGTGCCCTCCGGATCGTACTCCAAGGCAGGGAATTGAAAGCGTTGGCAATGTCCAAAGACACTGCCACGACACACCTACCCTGGGACACCGCATCCCCCGTCGTGAGGGCTCGCACGCGCATGATGGCGTCCACCGTCGAGCGCATCCTGCGAAAGCCGAACTGTCCGTCCGAAAGGTCCGGCCCCACCCGTGAAAGGCGCGCGACGAGGCGGCTCGCAATCACTCTTTCAAAGAGCTTGCCCACCTCGTCGAGCAGCACAATGGGCCGGTACGCGGACGGAGAGTCCGCAGGGCGCCCTGGCTTCGCGATGAGGACCAGTTTCCCCGTCTTCCAGCGAAGTGGGAACTGGCCCCTCTCCAAGCATGCGCTGAAGAGCCCTCTCAGTCGAGGCCCGAGAGCCTCCATGGCCAGGACCCAGGCTTTCCCAGGCAAGCCATCGGGTCCTGGGGCGGCGTTCTTGGCACTCAGCCTTTGCACCGCCACTCTCATCTCTACCTCGGTCACCTCTGGAGCATTATCGTCGTCGTCGCTATTGCGGTCCGCGTCAGACACCGCTGGCGGAGGCGGAGCCATGGGCGGGGGGGAGTGTTCCCCTCGCGCAGGGAACAGAGCGCTTACCACACCCTCCACGAGTTGGGGCCGGAGACTCTGAGTCAGCGGGGGAGCCCAGTTTCTCCCGTACCAATTTGTACGGGCGCCCCCACGGGTCCGCGTTCAGAGACCCCAGCCACACGTCGCGGGCCTCGAGTTTGGCCCGCTTAATCTCCGCTCGGAGGGTGTGTTTTGCCTCTCTGTAACGTTCGTACAGCTCCGCCTCTCTGGCCTCCGCATCCGGCGGGCGGATGCGGCGCCTGCAGTATCTGGCGTACCGGCGTCGCGCGTGATTGCACGTGTTGCGCAGTGCAGCGATTTCCGGCGACCACCAGTACACCTGGCGCTTAGCACGTCCTGGACGGACTCGGGGCATTGCCGCATCGCAAATTTGCGACATGGCCTCCCGGAACCACTCCGCCTCGACGTCGATATCGACAGGCCTGTCCGGTGCTTGCACCCAGGCCTGTACCGTCGCGGCTTCCAGGAGGAGCTCCCGGTCCATCTGCTTAAGCGCCCACCGCGGACCGCAAGGGCTCTGTCGGACCGGCGCGGCCGAGGTTTCGGCGGAGACGTCCAACCGGATGTACCGGTGGTCGGAGTACGTCTCCACCTCCTCCATAACGCGCCAGTCAACGACACGCGGCGACAGAGCGGGGCTGGCGAACGAAAGGTCCACCACTGATTCACCCCGCCTCCGCACCAACGTGGGGACAGAACCCCGGTTCAGGACGACCAGGCCCAGCTCCAAGGCCCAGTCCTCCACCATCCGACCCCGTGTGTTCGTGCGCCGGGAACCCCAAGCCGTATTCCAGGCGTTGAAGTCCCCGCAAACGACCACGGGGAGGGTACCAAACCCAGCGACGACGGCACTTAGCTCCATAAGGGAGACATGGAGTTCGTCGGGAGTTCTGGTCGGGGACAGGTAGACGCCTACCACTGCAATGTCCCCGACCCGTGCTGCCACGCAACCCCGTCCCCTCGCAACAGCCTCCAGGGGCGGGGTACCGGCGGCGGCCGACGAAATTAGCGTCACCGAGCCGTCTAGGTCCTGAACCCAACGGGGATGGACGTAGTACGGCTCGGAGACGACGGCGACATTGATCGACCACTGCGCCATGCTCTGGAGCAACAGATCCTGAGCGGGGGCGCAGTGGTTGATGTTCGCCTGGAGGAGACGTAATGGTGTCGTTATTGACATTCCATTACAGTCTCCTCCCGAGCCCCCTGTGAGGGCACCGCTGCGGCGGGAGCGGCGGCGACAGCGGCGGCAGCCAAGATGGTGGCTGCTGCGGTGAGGGTGTCAGGGTCCTCTACGGGGCGCCGGTGTGGGCGCCGTCGCTGAAAAAGCAACCGGCGGCCATACTGAACGCCTGCCAGAGGGTCATGGCGATAAGGATGGTGCGGGGATACTGCACGGTCTCCCGCGAAGCGGCGAGCCTTCTGGCTGGCCTACCACCGTGGGATCTGGAGGCAACAGTCCTTGCACACATGCACGATATGCGCGTGGAGATGCAACGCCGGGGTGAAAGTCCACTGCCGCGACAGGTCACGGCATGGCGGACAGAGCTCCGGCGGGATCTCATGGGGAAATGGCGTCAACGACTATCGCAACCCAGTGCTGGGCACGCCACAATCATGGCGGTAAGTCCCCTCTTTGAGGCGTGGCTGGAAAGGCCTCACGGCGTCCTTACCTTCCGCATGACGCAGGTCCTCACCGGACATGGTTCGTTCGGGAGTTTCCTGCACCGGATTCATGCGGAAGTGACGCCCGGGTGTCGCCACTGTGCGGAACGCCCGGAGGACACGGTGGAGCACACAGTCGAGGTGTGCCCTGCTTGGGCGGAGCATCGCCGTGCCCTCGTGGGGGCGATCGGCGGCGGAGACCTCTCGCGCCGGGCCTTGGTTGAGGCCATGGTCCGGAGCGAGGAGGAGTGGCAGGCGGTCGCCGACTTCTGCGAAGCAGTAATGCTCGCAAAGGAGGAGGCCGAACGCATCAGGCAACGGCGTTATCGCCGCCGCCGTCGCCGGGATTCTGATCCCGATTTCCGGCCAACGTAGACGCGGGCTTGCGGACAGTGAGCAATGGGTAGCTCGCTGTCCGGCCGTCCGGTAACTGTCCGGACCAAGCCCAAGTCGTCGACGGCGCGCACTGTTCCCGCGCGCCTCAAGGAGTTGTCAGCAACAGCAGGGACCCAGCCGGGTCGAAGCCTACTGGGGCCAGGGTTATCCGAAAGGGCGCTCGAGCCCCGGTATGAAGGCTAGAAGGAACGGGGTGGGTCTTTTAGTCAGTAAGAGTCTGACACTATCTCCCGCTCCGCCCAAGGGCGGGGGATGTCAATGCATGATTTTTCCCACCATAAAAAAAAAAAAAAAAAAAAAGGGTGTCAGGGTGGATGAGCCTGACTTTGCCCTTGGCCTTGGCGGGGGGGTCGCAGGACCTGTCCCCAGCCCGGTGGTCGGCCGGCTTGCCTGCAGCCGCACATGCGTAGCAGTGCGGCTTTGCACGGCATTCAACGGCCTTGTGCCCGGGCTGTCCGCACTGGTGGCAGCGGTCACTGCGGTCCTCTGCGGCGCAATAGGCACCCACGTGGTGCCCCACGTGACAGCGGTAGCACCGCAGAGGTCTGGGCTCCAGCAGCTTTACCTGGGCCGAAACCCAGCCCACCAACAGCCTTCGGCCCTCGGCCGTGATGGCCTTGGCCGCCGACACGGGGCAGCTCACCGTGACGGCTCGCATGCCCGTGCCGTCAGCGCGGATGGTGCCCGCCCGGACCTGATCGTTCGTGCACCCTCCCGCCTTGACGATGGCGGCCACCACCTCTTCCACCCTGACAGAGTCGTCCAGACCCATTATGCGCATGTCCATGCTTTTGGTGGGTCTGGACACTCGGGCCTCCTCGACGTCCAGGGACGCCCTGATCCTTTCAGCCAGGGCGTCGGCGAGCTCTCCGCTGTCTGCCCCAGGGACCTCCAACATTCGGACCCCGGTCGCGGTACGCCTCATTCGGAAGCCCCCGGAGGCTCCGAACTCGTCGAGGTGGCCCACCACCGCCTGTTTCGCCTTCGCCATGACTACATCGTAGTTCACGCCCTTCTTTTCCGCATCTGGCTGCAGTGTGATCACTACAGCTGCGGAAGTTGGGGCGCGAAGACGAGCAGCCATGGCCCGCTTCTTGCGCTCCTGTCGCCGCCTGCGCTTTTTGGCCGCCCTTGCCGCCTTACTCGCCTTCTTCTTGGCGCCGACGACCGTCCACTCGGCGCCAGCCGAGGGGTCTTCGGGCGGAGAAGGCGGCAGGCGCGACCTAGTCGCCGCCGCGGCGGGAGGACCCGCCGGTTTGGTGGCAGCCACCACCCTGCTCTTCGGGGGAGGGGCAGGCTTCCCCTGCCGTTGCTGCTGCTTGACCGCCGGGGCCGGCCTTGCAGGCACTGACGCCACGGCCACGCGCCTGGCTTGCCCCGTTGGGCCTGCCTTAGATGCTGCAGTCGTCGTGGCCGCGGCGACAGCGGCATACGACGCCGTCTTCTTCTGGCCGGAGGCCGCGAGAGGGGGGCGCAGAACAATGCCCTCCAGGACGGAGAGCTGGCGCTGGATGTGCCCCTGGAACTGCTGCTGCTGCTGCTGCTGTTGCTCCCTGAAGACAGCCAGCTCTTGCCGCAGCAGAGACACAACCTCGCCTTCCACCTGGGGCGAAGGCCGGGATCGGCCCTGCTCCTGCCTGCACTCCTCTTCGGGACGAGAACCCTGGAGAGCGGCCACAGCCTCCTCGAGCCGGCCAAACCTCCCGCTGAGGGTGCGCTCGTAGGGCTCAAAAACGATCCCCAGCGCCGCCTCAATCGAGGTGTTGGCCAGCTCAATAGATCGCTTTTTTGCCACCCTCTCCCTCTTGTTGGCCACGCTCGTGATTGCGGCTGCCACAACCTCCCGAAACTTTACCATCCCTTCTGGCAAGTCCTGAGGGATCTTCGGCACTAAGGCGCTGGCCTGGCGTCCCTTGCTGGCAATCTCGGCGGGGAGCCCTCTTCCTATACCCGTTTTTCGGGCTGCGCCCCGCCCCGAGGTCGAGATTTTCCGGGCAGGTCCCGTCTCGTCGTCGGATGCAGAGCGCAAGGCGCGCATGAACGCCCTCCTTCTGTTGGATGTGGATTCCTCCACTTCCATCAAAAGGAGAGGCTGCCGCATCTCCTCCTCCACCTCCTTCCCGTCTGAAGTGAGTGAAGACGCGGCATCTGAATCCGACGCCGCGCCTTCACTCACCTCTCTAAGGCCAAACCTACGCCCGGCCTCCACCGGCGTCGCGGACGTGCTGGGAACTGGTCCCAGGGACTCCGAGCTACCGAAATGTGAGCCACCCTGGCTCTCTGCGTCCACAGGGGACGGTATAGGGTCCTGAGACCCGAGGCTCCTTCTTCTGGACTGCGCGTCGGACTCCGACCGCGCGTCACTCTCATGTTGGGGTTTTTTAAACATATTATTCATATTTGATCCCACGAGTACAAACTTTATTTACCTGCTCAAATTTAGTGGTTCGCACTAGAGACTAATTTAGCTACCCATTAGTCAAGCTAGCAACCTCCCTCACGGTGCGCCGCCGCTTGGAGGTTTGGGGTAATTTTTTATAGAGGTTGTCTTCCTCGCGGCCCGGGCGGTTAAGCCAAGACCCTCGTTCCCATCAAAAGTCAGAAACATGACCTTGGACAATCTTTGGGGCTACGAGACTAACGGTGGCAAAAGGAGGAGCAAGCCTTTCTCCTGCCTGCCCGGCGGCAGTGTGAGTGCACACCGAGCCCGCTCTTACTTCGCCACTGTGCCCTCTGCTATAGCAGAGGGGCACGCGTTGAAGTGTTCCGACAGACAGAACATTCGCAGACGGCCATCGAGGCCCCTTAGGTAGCAATACCCAAGGGGGTCGTTGGCCGCCTCCCAGGGTGCACCGTCCCGCAGACTGGCCTTCGCTCCGGACGTATCCGCAAGCGAACTACAGCCTGCGGGCACTCGTGGAGGTTTTCTGTCGTGGCACCCCTAACCTACGGTGCTCAAAGTTGGTCACTTACTGAACAACTAAAGTTCAAACTCAAGTTTTGTCGAAGGGCAATGGAGCGCAGCGTAATAAGTGCTAAGCAAATAGATCGCATTAGAAACACCACATTGCGCTCCATAATTCAAATTAATGGCAGATGTTGGGGAAAAAACAGCCGGGAAGTGGGAGTGGGATTTTTTTAATTTTTTTTATGGTAGGAAAAAATCATGCATTGATATCCCCCGCCCTTGGGCGGAGCGGGAGATAGTGTCAGACTCTTACTGACTAAAAGACCCACCCCGTTTCTTCTAGCCTTCATACCGGGGCTCGAGCACCCTTTCAGATAACTCTGGCCCCAGTAGGCTTTTTTTTTTTTTTCGATGGGAAAAATCATCTTATGACAACCCCCGCTCTTGGGCGGAGCGGGAGATAGTGTCAGACTCTTACTGACTAAAAAACCCATCCCGTTCCTTCAAGCCTTCATACCGGGGCTCGAGCGCCCTTTCGGATAACCCTGGCCCCAGTAGGCTTCGACCCGGCTAGGCCCCTGCTGTTGCTGACAACTCCTTGAGGCGCGCGGGAACAGCGCGCGCCACCCCAGTAGGCTTCACTCGGCTGCAATGTGACCTTAGAGGGCAAGCAGTTTATCAAATAATTCAAATCATCCTTCTTCTTCTTCTTCCTGCCCTTATCCCATATTACTTTGGGTCGGCACTTCACGTTTTCTTCTTCCATTCTGTCCTGTCACCCGTCAAACTATCACTAACTCCCTTTTCTTTCATATCACTTCTCACACAATCCATCCATCTTTTCTTCGGCCTTCCTCTCCCTCTCCATCTAGATTCAAATCATCATTCATTGCAAAGAAAGTGTTATTTATTTATTTAAGGACAACAAATAAAGCAAATTATGTTACAATTTGTAATCAGGGGACATTAAATTTCAGAATATTATTATTATAATAGTTATTTCATACTTATTTTTTCGCCCGCGCTGCGTTGCGACAGTCGCTGTCCATTCCACTATGAGATCCTGCTGGAGCTTTGTCCGCGGAACTACGACGAAAATCGGTTGTCGTGACTCGTCATGGCCGCGAAATTTTGCTCCGGTGTTGCATCTCCATGCGCCGCGCGTGTATGTATTCAAGGATTATTATTACCTCCAGATTCCACGGTGCCTGGCTGGCAAGGAGGCTCAGCGCTCTACAAGAGACTGTGTGATATTCCCACAATGTCAGTAAGGCCTTTGGGGTATGTTCAACCTGCAGGCTAGTTGTTTCCGGAGAAAAATTGGTGCAGTTTATATTTTCAAAATTGGAAGTCTAATATACTGTTCAGAATATTGTCTTAGCTGGTTCAAATTTTGCATTAAAGCTTCTTACGTTACGGAACACTATTAATACCACGGGAATAACAAAATCCGATGCTTTTGTTACATACATACTTAGTGTACGCTACTTTCGTTCAGGTATTGCGGAATTTTATAGTCAAGTGGTTGAATTTTCAAGCAAATTATTCGTTGTACGGAATTTTCTCGTTCGAACAATGGAATTTTATGCCAGCATAGCTAAACCAGTGGATTCGTGGAAAAATTGGCACAATGTTTTTTTTGTATTTATCTTTTTTATTATTATTGATAGGCTCGCGTTTGACCACCTTCTCACTTGAACCATCTCATCTCATCTCAGCTGCTGTTTTGTGTTTATCTAAACATTTTCATTGAACTGGATAATTTTGTATTTCAGCCCTGTAAGTCAACCCTTAGCAAAATATTAGTAAGTACGTGTGTATCTAAAAATAGCTCAACAAGATCCGAGAATAGATCTACAGCTAGTGGAGATCTTAGACCAGCAAGCACATGTGTAGCACCCCTAAGTAAGTAAACTGAAGAGTTTGAAAAAGTCGTTTGGACAAACTGTATGTGAAAAGTGGAGACCCAAGCGTTGAGATGCAGCTTGGCAGAAGTTTAGATCCAGCACTGGTCTGCAACAGGTATATTTGATGGATTTTCAATACTAATTTGTCGTTGCAACCGAGACAGCATTCACCCGAGTTAAAAGCAAGGGTGTTGTGGAGTTAAAAGCTGCAGTGACAAATTTCTACGTGTGTCAAACGACGTTTTTCAATTCACTTACAAAGACAAAAAAGGGGGGTTGACGTGCGACTCGTGAAGGTCTCGTCCTGATACAATAAATGTAATAAAATTGAAGAACTCTCCCCGACTTCACCCACTTTTCCTCACCGTGTGGAAAATACATAAGAGAGGATAAGAGAGTGTTTTCGAGTAAATGTATTGAAAACATATTTCTTTTTTCAGGACAAACGCTGGCAGAAGCAGGGTTTGTAAAATTTTCTGCAAACCCATGATAAAACACAAAAAGTGATTTGAAATTTCACTAAAGTAAATCTTGTAAAATGTCAGAAAAGCGTATACTGCCGAATAAAAATCGAGCCATGCATTTCTCTTGCTCGCGCGCTCGGTCTAGTACCAAAAAATTCACCAGTTAATTTGTAATTTGGTTTTATTCTTTTTTCATCAAGGGTGGGTATTCTTTGTTTCACTACATTTAGTTTAGTGAAATGCTACATCTCTGATATTATATTAGTATTTGGTCATATCACTAGATACTTTTAGTAAAAAGACGTGATAAACAGAATATTCGGCATCTACCGGGATTTCGTGATATTCTAGGGATTTCGTGAAATCCCTGATAACCTCATTTCCTTGCAACATAGATACTGCAGCAAATTAGCCGCGTTTTTCTGTGACAAGAGTCCGGATTATTATGCTACTTGAGCTTCATCAGACATAGAATATTAGATCCACAAAAAAATTATAAACCAATTTTTTTTTTAATTATTATTATTGCTTGGCTCGCGCTTGACCACTATCTCACTTGATGGTAAGCGATGATATTGTATTTGACGATGGAAATCATCAGAAGGCCAAAAAGTATTTGTTCAATTTTGATTTTATCATGATCACCCATACAAATAAATAGTTTATGCTTTCATTTAAAATACGAATTTTATTTTTATCTTATTTGTATTATTAATTACGCCATAGTTGCAGCAAAGTAACAAATGCTACAGGTTCCATGTTATAGGGTAGGAACCGGGTATTGGATTGGGCCCCATTAGACGTACAAAAACAAGTCAAGATATTACATCACGTAGTACATCACGAATTCGAACCATAATTTTTATAAAAACAATGTAAGCAGTACTGATAAGTCCATAAGTATTATCTTATTATTAGAACCTAAGCTCTACGATCTTTTTTTTTTAAAGAAGTTATCATGCTGAATATTAAACAGTGACATAAATGACTTGATAACCCTAATAAATATCACTTCACAAACATAACTGTTAAAATATTGCGTCATCACTTTTTGATCTAGGGTGATTCGCTAAAACATTATTTTTAACCGACTTTTAAAAAAGGAGGAGGTTCTCAATTCGGATGGTTGTATTTTTTTTTAATGTTTGTCGCTTGCCAACCGATTTGAAAAATTCTTGTAGAAAAGGGAATGCTTTCCAAATGGTCCCATAGTCACCAAGTTTGGATCTGATGAAGGAATCTTTGCGAAATCGAGGGAACTCCTCAAATATAATAGGCAACTATATAGTCATTTTGATATTCTCATCAAGGACCTAAGTATTTACAGTCAAAGAGTGACATTTAATGAGGAACTGGTGAAGAAGACCAGAAATTGCAAACGGAACTTCATACTCAAACAGATATCACAATAAACATAATAACTATGTTTATTTTTATGCGACTATGACAATACAAATAAATGAATAGTTCTGAATAGTTGTGTTGAAAATGGTATCATCGAATAGTGACCTGATGATAGTGATGGAGCCGGAATATGGGCACCGGAACTCCGTAACTAATCAATGTATTCTAGCAGTGTTTGGGCTTATTAGAATTGTCATGAGATGCACTTTGGCTATAAGGTACTATCGAACTGATCTGATGATGATGAGGATGATGATGATGATGATGATAATGGAGCTGGAAGATAGGAACCGGAACTCCATAATAAAATTAATCAATGTATCCTACCCGTGTTTGGGCTTATTAAAAATGTCATGAGATGCACTTTGGCTATAAGGTACTGTCGAAGTGATCTGATGATGGAGCTGGAAGGTGGAAGGTAGACACGGAAAATTCATATTAAAATGATGTATTCTAGCAGGGTTTGAGTTAATTGTAATTGTCATGAGAAAAAGGTACTCTGGCTGTAAGTGTATTGCAATTAAAAAGTGTCAAATTACAAACTTTTTATAAAAAACATTAAACGACTTCACAAAAAAAAAACACAAAAACGATCAAAATAACTTCAATTTCGGAAGTCGGTGTTAAATAAGGAACAAACAATAACGAAAAACAACGACTTCCGAAATTAAAGTTATTTTGATCGTTTTTGTAAACGCCACGCGCCAGCGTTCGTGCATCTATTGTCTCACTATTGTGTCTTAAATTGACGGTATCTGAAAGGTTAACTATCTTTTTAAGGCTAAGAACTCACGAAGCGGTTTTCTCCCACGACCGCCACGGTTGCGGGCTCGCAGCTTCTGTAGAATCGCTAAAACACTATTTTACAACTATCCAGTTTTAACTACCCATTTAAGACACTTCTATAAGTTGTTTCTCATAGTCATCACGAATTGCCTTCGGAAACGATTACACGAGGTAAATATTTTTTTGCAATTTTTGCGCGTTAGTCATTCATGTTATATTAGCTTTTAACCGCAGCTTCGCCCGCGTACATAAAATATTGACAATATCACTCAGGAATAAAGCAGCTTTCTACTGGCGGAAAAATGTTATCAATCGAACCAGTACTTTTAGAGATTACCTCCTATAAACAATAAAACAAACTTTGCCTCCATATAATGTTATATAGTGTCGATTACAATTTCATTGTATACCTATGCCATAATATTGTTTTCTTTTTGACTTCCGAAAGAGTGGGACTTAAAATGAACTTGGACAAAACCAGAACCGTAGTAAAACATCTATGTAGCACCCAATTATCAAGATCAGAGACTCTACACTTGAAGTTGTGGACGTTTACTTAGGACATGCGGTCCAGTTGTATAAGTCTAACTTTAGAAATGAAGAAATCCGCAGGAGAAGCAAGGATACCGGCACAGCCCGAATCGTAAAACTTCAATAGCAGTGCCCAGGCCACATAATTTAAGGAATATATGATCTCCCAGAATATATGGTCGATGAGGGTGAAAGGTTCTGAAGTGGCGACCACGTACTGGACGACACAGCATTGGAACCTCCCACATGGTGGGTCGAGAAACTGGTGAGGGTCGCAGGAATCCGCTATGACCACTTATCCACGAACTGATCTTAGCAAGCGTTACTTAAACTTCATCATCATCATCATCATCATCATTTAACCAAAAGATGTTCACAGACAACTCAAACTTATAACACCCCTCTTTTCTGTTAGGGTTTAAAAACCAAATGAAGGGTGAACAAAAATGTTTTATAGAATTACCCAACGACGTTTAACTCACATGAAAGTCTCTTGTTTAATTGATCTCGGGACTCATACATTTTAAACTTAGAGATAAATAAGCATACATATAGTAACTGAAATCCACTCGTAATTATTGTGTAGCTTAGACCTCATAAAATGAAGTCGTGGTATAATTTCGTGTTATTATTCTGTCTGAATTTAACTGGTTCATTTTCAGTGGAATCGAAAGCTTTTAGATGTGACTATAAATATAGTTCCACAGCCAAGGGATGGTTCAAATATTTTGATGTGCCATCGACGTGGTTCGATGCGCGGATGCGATGTAGTTTGGAAGGTAAGTGCTTATGTCCGCTCTATAAACTAAATCATATTCTATTTATACGGGGGTTTTTTATCTACTTCAGAAACTAGCGCACTTCACTATCAACGATTCCGTCACTGCTCATTAGAATAGAATAGAATAAATTAGTTACTACTAGACAACCATCTTTTTTTTTTATGGTGGGAAAAAATCATGCATTGACATCCCCCGCCCTTGGGCGGAGCGGGACATAGTGTCAGACTCTTACTGACTAAAAGATCCACCCCGTTCCTTCTAGCCTTCATACCGGGGCTCAAGCGCCCTTTCGGATAACCCTGGCCCCAGTAGGCTTCGACCCGGCTGGGCCCCTGCTGTTGCTGACAACTCCTTGAGGCGCGCGGGAACAGTGCGCGCCGTCGACGACTTGGGCTTGGTCCGGACAGTGAGCTACCCATTGCTCACTGTCCGCAAGCCCGCGTCTACGTTGGCCGGAAATCGGGATCAGAATCCCGGCGACGGCGGCGGCGATAACGCCGTTGCCTGATGCGTTCGGCCTCCTCCTTTGCGAGCATTACTGCTTCGCAGAAGTCGGCGACCGCCTGCCACTCCTCCTCGCTCCGGACCATGGCCTCAACCAAGGCCCGGCGCGAGAGGTCTCCGCCGCCGATCACCCCCACGAGGGCACGGCGATGCTCCGCCCAAGCAGGGCACACCGCGATTGTGTGCTCCACCGTATCCTTCGGGCGTTCCGCACAGTGGCGATACCCGGGCGTCACTTCCGCTTTAATTTGGAACAGGAACCTCCCGAACTTGCCATTTCCGGTGAGGACCTGTGTCATGCGGAAGGTAAGGACGCCGTGAGGTCTTTCCAGCCACGCCTTTTTTTTTTTTTTTTATGGTGGGAAAAATCATGCATTGACATCCCCCGCCCTTGGGCGGAGCGGGAGGTAGTGTCAGACTCTTACTGACTAAAAGACCCACCCCGTTCCTTCTAGCCATCATACCGGGGCTCGAGCGCCCTTTCGGATAACCCTGGCCCCAGTAGGCTTCGACCCCGCTGGGCCCCTGCTGTTGCTGACAACTCCTTGAGGCGCGCGGGAACAGTGCGCGCCGTCGACGACTTGGGCTTGGTCCGGACAGTGAGCTACCCATTGCTCACTGTCCGCAAGCCCGCGTCTACGTTGGCCGGAAATCGGGATCAGAATCCCGGCGACGGCGGCGGCGATAACGCCGTTGCCTGATGCGTTCGGCCTCCTCCTTTGCGAGCATTACTGCTTCGCAGAAGTCGGCGACCGCCTGCCACTCCTCCTCGCTCCGAACCATGGCCTCAACCAAGGCCCGGCGCGAGAGGTCTCCGCCACCGATCGCCCCCACGAGGGCACGGCGATGCTCCGCCCAAGCAGGGCACACCTCGACCGTGTGCTAAACCGTGTCCTCCGGGCGTTCCGCAGACAACCATCTTACAGCCACCAAACGTCTAATATTGGTGGATGTTACATGTCTTCGAATTTTCGGTTTTAGGACATGCCGGTTTCCTCACAATGCTTTCTTTCACTAGTTTGACAACTCGTAAGTCGGAGCCATTACCACTAGGCCACCACTGCTCTTCATATTATTTGAATTCCATATTATTTCATTTTGTCATCAGGTGCGGTTCTCGCTTCTCCAACTACACCAGAAATAAAAGCTGAGATGATTAATTACATAAACATATCAGACAATGAGGAGTTAATATTCGAAATGTTTACTGGGATTCACGCTACTGTCGCTCCAGGAGTTTATCATTCAGTTGAAGGTTAGTAAAATTTAGTGTGTATTTAATTACTCTAGTCCATCTGGAATAAGATACCTTTCAAATAGTGAAAGAATTTAAATATAAGGTATTCGAATCTTTACACCCTGTTCCACATATGTATATCTAAAGGCTAATTGAGGAATGAAGATATAAGTCAGGTTATTGGAAAAATCAATTAACTATACACATTCGTTCCGAATTTCACTTTATGTGGCTTTAAAAAGAAAGTCGAGCAATTTAAGTCTTTGGGTCACCGAGCACCTTATGGACAGAGCGAATATAAAAAGGGAGCGCAGAGCGCTGTCAGACTGAAGCAACATATTAGGCAGGTTTTCACGGTTTACGGAAACTGTGGAAGTTGCGCTTTTTAAAGCTTACTGTGATTGTCAGTCCTTTTACACCTGTAGTCTATGGATTAACTATCGCAGTGGACATACAATGATCTGAAGACTAGTTTGTAAGCTCGCAATTGTGCCAACAAATATGCGACTACATCGGAAGATGAATCTGAAATAAATGACTATTTCTTATTATGATAAAGTGTGGTTATCAAAAAAAAAATTAAAGTAGAAACCTAAATTTAAAAGAGTAAGCTCATATGGTTTTATTATGATTAGAGGATGAATGAAAGGTGACAAAGTAAAGGTAGTTTAAAAGACACAGATTTTATCGATGATGTACTTCAGAAAGGTGCACAACAGTTAATCTATAGATATGCACAAGGAGTATAGTGTCAAGATCGTAAAGAGAAAGTGGCATTCAGTAGATTCTGCCTGACTGCAGATCAGAGATGATCTCTGGGATTAAAGAGAATATAAAAATATATATAAACGTATTGATGCTTGAACAGGAATCTTACACCAAAAAGAGAATTTGTACTATTTCATACTTAGTTTACATCGATAAGTTTTATTAAAAAAAGCATGAGATCACATGCCTTCTGATTTGTGAAAGATCTTTGGGATTGAAGACGGAAAATAAATGATAAACGTATTGATGCTTGAACAAGAATCTTACACCAATAGAATTATTTTACCATTTCATAAATTACAGGTACACCACTTTCGGCGATTCCTCGAACTTGGGCGGCAAATGAACCTGATAATAAGGATAATAAAGAAAAGTGTCTCACTTTAAACAGTATCGGGCAACTAGCTGATGTTTCCTGTAATGAAACTCGACCCTACGTTTGTTACCGTTCTGAGAGCACAAAATTTACAATTAACGAATGCGGAACTATAGATAAAGGTAAGTTTTGCTAAAGCTCAATAGTTGAAAAATCAACCTTTTCCTTTTAACCCTAGATAGATAACCATATTTCACTGTACACTAAAGATAACCATACGTCGACTCTTCGTGCGAATGTTTGAGTGAGCATATATTGGATTATGTGTATACTAGGTTTATAAATGTGATATTATATATTATGTATTAAAATTGTATTGTGAGTAAATGAAAAACATTAGAGTTTATTTATATATTTATTAGAAAAAAAAATTAAAGAACAGAACAAGGCACTTCTTACTTTATCAATCTTAAGCATTTCGGAAATTCTCCGTCAGTCGTGTAACTTACTATGTATACTTTTTAAAATTAACTTTTTACAATTTCTATAATATAAAAAACCTAAGAAAATCTTTTTATCCATTTTAGCCTCAAAGGTACTTAGAACAGGCGCTGGACTTGTGCTTTCCACAAAAGAGATTTTTGCAGCGGCCAGATATTGTTTTTGTCATCCTTCTAATTTTTGATGGAAAAAAGGCATAATATTTTCTTTCCCTTGCCTCAGGTATACCTTCACGTTGTGTGGAAGGTTTGACTTGTCTTTTTGGCAATATATGACAAAAAAAATCTTATAGATTCGTCTGCAAAGTAAGCATTTGCTACCTTGACTAAATTCATTCTATTTTTTCATAGGTCATCAAGGTATTGCCAAGTTTCTTCATAAGTTTCATCATGTCCACATAATATAAGGCCCTTACATATGAAATTGGCGTTTGGTATAGGAAGAATATAAATTTTTGTTTTTGTAAAAAAAAAAAAAATAGTCAAAGTATGCACCGTTGTTATCTATGCCCTTTTGCCATCTCATAGATAGTTAATTGATCCCTTTACTAAATAAACAATGGGGGCGAGAATCAATAAACTGTTTGAAGGCAGTTTGGACTGCCGCATCGCAGTTGATTTTTTTTCTTGTAAGAAGTTATCCAAATTCCAGAAAAAATAGTAATCGTTTGGAGCAACGTCCGGGGAGTACGGTGGATGTCGCAGACATTCCAATTGTAGACAAAACGCTAATTTCATATGTAAGGACCTAATATTAGCCACTTGTTCTACCTTTAGTAGCTGCACAATGATGGTCGTGTTTTGCTCTAAGAATTTGTCACTGTGGCATGATAGTACAACTGAGCATACTTGGCAAAGCATTTTGAGGAATTTCAGGATCATTTCCAGAAACATCTTCAATATCGAATGGGTATACCACTAGGAGAACACTCACTTTAGTCTTCGGTATCACTCTGTATTTTATCTTCTAATAAATTGTCTTCAGTTTCACTGTCCGACCCCTGAATCTCTTCATGGCTCGTTTCATGCAACAACTGACTGATTTCTGACCCGTCTGTATGATTTCGTGACGTCATTATGTCATTTTTATTGTGAATATAACAAGTAAAAAAAGTAATAAAAAAAACATGTATATTTATTCTCAAAAAAGAAAGTTACACAGTTTTCTCAATAGACTAGAAACTGACACTAAAGATAACCATACGTCACTTCGACGTACGGCAGATAAATATCGACGAAAGTATTGCACTTACCCGAGTGGTGAGGGTGTGTTCTGCAAGCTCCGACAGCCGACTGAGTTGGCAGGAATGGGCAATTTAGTGATGCAAAAAACAAACGATTTACAACATTTTTTCAAATTCGAATACGTCGTTTCGACGTAGGTTATCTATCTAGGGTTAGTAAATTATCACTACGGGAAGAATGTTTGTGAAATAAATTTTAAAAGTAATCGCATTTCCTTTTTAGAATACCGCTTTGATGGCAGAACCAACAAATGCTACAAGTTCCACAGATATACGAGGACTTTCACCCAAGCTTATGCCATATGCTCAGCAGAAGGCAGCCATCTTGCTATAATAAACAGTGAAACTGAAGCAACAGTACTCAAAGAACTCTTTGCCAAACATCCTCCTATGAATGGAGATGTCCTTAAAAACATAGCTTTTGTCGGTTTTAGTGATTGGGCTGACCATAAGGAATGGAGAACTGTTCATGGTAAGTTTAATTCTGTTTATTATTTTAGTGAAATTTTAGCCCATAGCTATATAAATGTTTGTTGCTTAATTTTTTTTTTATATACTCGTATTAAGAATTTGAAACCTAAAAAAGAAGAAAAGAAAATAAAGAAAGAAGAAAACATTTTATTTGCTGGAAATTCCGAAAAGTATTAACAGATTATAGAAGTTATTAGTTCCAGTTGTCTGTCCATCCATCACCTAGCTTTAATTTCAAAAATGTCTGAATTATTGAAAAAATAATCTTTTTTAGAGTTCCTCAAAATTACCTCACATCAACCTCAAAATGAAAAAAACGGAACCCTTATAGGATCGGTTCATTGTCTGTCTGTCGAGACCCTTTAATCTCAAAAATGCGTAAAGGTATCGTGTTGAAATTAAAACCATTTACTCAGGTTGGAGGTCCCTTTAAGTTGTAAAAAAATCAAACTTCTTTAGGTTTACGCTGTAACTTTGTCATCAAAAAAGAAACGGAATTCGGCCGTTTATGTCGCAAAAAACGTATAATTTCATAGGGTATTTTCCGTTGACCCAGAATCCTGAAATTAGGCACAAAGCAAGGTTTTATAGTACAGATATAGATATTAATCTGAAAACAATACATTTTTTGTTAAACTACGTCACAAAAAAAATTGCAATTTGGAAAAATCTTTGAGACTCCATTCGGGAATTGTAGTTTGTACGGAACCCTCAGTGCGTGAGTCCGACTCGCACTTGCCCAGATGTTTTTTCCATGGGTCCCCTATTTTTGAGAACATCCCGATGTAGTTGAACAAAAATATAAAACAACTAGCGTTTGGCCGCAGCTTTGCCCGCGTACATAAAATATATAATCTATGTCACTCAAGGATAAAACAGCTTTCGATCGGTGAAAAAATTTTTGCAATCGGTCCAGTACTTCCAGAGATTACCTCCTATAAACAAAAAAAAAAACAAAAAAGAACAAACTTTACCTCATTATTACAGTGTAGATGTAGATTAGTGTAGACGATATTTCGGAAAGATTTTTCCAAATTAACAAACGTTCGGTCATCACCTTTATCTGTGTTTGCTTCTTCGGCCCTAAATTATCATAATTTCTTCGTGTTTTTCATTTGTGGGAAAAATGAACTAAATTATCATACATCGGATAAACTTTAATTTATTAAATCCCAAGCGAACGTTCGCGCATCTATTGTCTTACTATTTTGTCTCAAATTGAAGGTATCTCAAGGGTTAAATGTGACCATGGACCGCTTTACTTGTACAAGGTTCTCAGGTTCTCACCAAGCATAGTCAGTTTGGGAAGTTCCTGCACCAGATCTGTGTAGAAGTAACGTCCGTGTGTTACCACTGCATGGACCGCCCTGAAGACACGGTAGAGCATAAAGTAGAGGTGTGCCCCACTTGGGTAGAGAGCACCACCGTGTCCTCAGGGCGGTCCATGTAGTAGTGACATTGACCGTGTGTATTTAATTTAGCTATTCTTACACTTGGCTCGTATGAAACATAGTAAATAACTATTAAATCTAAAATGTCTGGAGAAAAAGACGAGTCATTGAATATATTTTTTCTATGTATTGTGTTACAGAAGATGATATTTCAATTAAATATGTATATATACGATATGGTTTTTCTTATTTATATATATATAAGAAAAACCATTACACTTCATGAAAAACCCCATAAAATTACCACGATTTAAAGGCCTTTGAATCACAACTGACTTTTTCTGATTCCAACGTCGAAACAAACAGGTTTTTTATAAGCTTTTATGTATTTTCATCTGTCCCGATGTTTGTCTGTAATCAATTCTAGCAAAATAAATTTGATCCACTTCCCGGTTATCTACCGATTGAGCTGAAAATGCAAAATTATTAAGTCATGGAGCTGATCCGTAACTGATAACTGACCGTAGCTGATCAGGGACGTTTTTTTGATGATGGGAAAAATCATCTTATGACAACCCCCGCTCTTGGGCGGAGCGGGAGATAGTGTCAGACTCTTACTGACTAAAAAACCCATCCCGTTCCTTCAAGCCTTCATACCGGGGCTCGAGCGCCCTTTCGGATAACCCTGGCCCCAGTAGGCTTCGACCCGGCTGGGTCCCTGCTGTTGCTGACAACTCCTTGAGGCGCGCGGGAACAGCGCGCGCCGTCGACGACTTGGGCTTGGTCCGGACAGTTACCGGACGGCCGGACAGCGAGCTACCCATTGCACACTGTCCGCAAGCCCGCGCCTACGGTGGCTGGAAATCGGGATCGGAATCCCGGCGGCGGCGAGAGCGCCGTTGCCTGATGCGGTCGGCCTCCTCCTTAGCGAGCATTACTGCTTCGCAGAAGTCGGCGACCGCCTGCCACTCCTCCTCGCTCCGGACCATGGCCTCGACCAAGGCCCGGCGCGAGAGGTCTCCGCCGCCGATCACCTCCACGAGGGCACGGCGATGCTCCACCCAAGCAGGGCACACCGCGATTGTGTGCTCCACCGTGTCCTCCGGGTGTTCCGCACAGTGGCGACACCCGGGCGTCACTTCCGCTTTAATTCGGAACAGGAACCTCCCGAACTTGCCATTTCCGGTGAGGACCTGTGTCATGCGGAAGGTAAGGACGCCGTGAGGTCTTTCCAGCCACGCCTCAAAGAGGGGACTTATCGCCATAATTGTGGCGTGCCCAGCACTGGGTTGCGATAGTCGCTGACGCCATTCCACCATGAGATCCCGCCGGAGCTCTGTCCGCCATCCCGCGACCTGTCGCGGCAGAGGACTTTCATCCCGGCGTTGCATCTCCACGCGCATGTCGTGCATGTGTGCAAGGACTGTTGCCTCCAGATCCCACGGTGGTAGGCCAGCCAGAAGGCTCGCCGCTTCGCGGGAAATCGTGCGGTATCCCCGCACCATCCGAATTGCCATGACCCTCTGGCAGGCGTTTAGTATGGCCGCCGGTTGCTTTTTCAGCAACGGCGCCCACACCGGCGCCCCGTAGAGGGCCATGGACCGAACGATCCCCGCGTAGAGCCTCCGGCAGGAGGCATCTGGACCCCCAAGGTTGGGCAGGAGCCGCTTGAGCGCAGCCCCAGTCCGGTTCAGTTTGGGAGCCAGACGTCGGAAATGCTCCACGAAATTCCACCGGCTGTCGAGGACGAGTCCCAGGTACTTCATCGTCGACCCGACACCGATGTGAACTCCTCCTACCGTTAGTTGGGAACTCATTGGCGGCGCGTTCCGAGAGCGGCGACCGTGAAAGCACATCGCCTCGGACTTGTGCAGCGCCACCTCGAGTCCCAACTCCTGGATCCGATCAACGACTATCGCAACCCCGCGTGTCGCTAGAGCGACCGCCGCCTGGTACGACTCTCCCTGCGCTAGAACCAGCGTGTCGTCTGCGTAGCAAACCACGCTGACCCCGTCAGGGAGGTCGCCTCGCAGCACGTAATCGTACCCGATGTTCCACAAGGGTGGCCCTAGTACCGACCCCTGCGGAACACCGCACGACATCTCCCGACGTTTCCAGTCTCCCTGGTGACCGGGGTAGACAATGTACCTGTCCGACAGGTAGGCCTCGACTACTCGACAGAGGTATTCGGGCACCCGGTGGTACCGGAGTGCCCTCCGGATCGTACTCCAAGGCAGGGAATTGAAAGCGTTGGCAATGTCCAAAGACACTGCCACGACACACCTACCCTGGGACACCGCATCCCCCGTCGTGAGGGCTCGCACGCGCATGATGGCGTCCACCGTCGAGCGCATCCTGCGAAAGCCGAACTGTCCGTCCGAAAGGTCCGGCCCCACCCGTGAAAGGCGCGCGACGAGGTGGCTCGCAATCACTCTTTCAAAGAGCTTGCCCACCTCGTCGAGCAGCACAATGGGCCGGTACGCGGACGGAGAGTCCGCAGGGCGCCCTGGCTTCGCGATGAGGACCAGTTTCCCCGTCTTCCAGCGAAGTGGGAACTGGCCCCTCTCCAAGCATGCGCTGAAGAGCCCTCTCAGTCGAGGCCCGAGAGCCTCCATGGCCAGGACCCAGGCTTTCCCAGGCAAGCCATCGGGTCCTGGGGCGGCGTTCTTGGCACTCAGCCTTTGCACCGCCACTCTCATCTCTACCTCGGTCACCTCTGGAGCATTATCGTCGTCGTCGCTATTGCGGTCCGCGTCAGACACCGCTGGCGGAGGCGGAGCTATGGGCGGGGGGGAGTGTTCCCCTCGCGCAGGGAACAGAGCGCTTACCACACCCTCCACGAGTTGGGGCCGGAGACTCTGAGTCAGCGGGGGAGCCCAGGGGCGCAGTTTCTCCCGTACCAATTTGTACGGGTGCCCCCACGGGTCCGCGTTCAGAGACCCCAGCCACACGTCACGGGCCTCGAGTTTGGCCCGCTTAATCTCCGCTCGGAGGGTGTGTTTTGCCTCTCTGTAACCTTCGTACAGCTCCGCCTCTCTGGCCTCCGCATCCGGCGGGCGGATGCGGCACCTGCAGTATCTGGCGTACCGGCGTCGCGCGTGATTGCACGTGTTGCGCAGTGCAGTGATCAGGGACGTTCAATGTGGTGACGCTTGGGGGTGGCCTATGTTCAACAGTGAACGTGTATCGGCTGAAATGATGAGTTGATCCGATGATGGAACCGAAAGGCGGCCATAGGAACTCGGTAGTTAAACGACACAACCCCATAGAGTTTGGACTCGTATGGTTCATCTTGACGGGTGTGAATTATATAGGTACAAACCGCGCTATAAAAGCTTGCTATGAAAAAAAAATTTAAATTAATACATAATGTATAATTAGGAGATGAAAAGCATGTTGCTAAAAGAGTTATGAATTTACATGTGGATAGATGGAGAGGGGGAGGGAGGCCAAAGAAAAGATGGATGGATTGTGTGAGAAGTGATATGAAAGAAAAGGGAGTTAGTGATAGCGTGACGAGTGACAGGACAGAATGGAAGGAAAAAACGGGTTGCGCCGACCCCAAATAAAATGGGACAAGGGCAGGAAGAAGAAGAAGAAGAGGAGTGTAATTAAGATAACTTTACAACAATGTTTTACCTTTTCAGGACAAACCTTGACGGAAGCAGGGTATGACTCATTTTCTAAAGGAAACCCTGACAACTTTGGATCTAGTGAATACTGTGGTTCGATATTTAACGATGGGCACCTAAATGACTTGGACTGTAATGCAAAAGTTTCTTTTATATGTGAGAAGAGTCCGAGTTACAATGCCACTTGTTCGTTACAAACCTGGTAAAAGTTTTTTTTTTTGTTCTGGCACCTCTCACCTGACGGTAAGGGGTGATATGGTCTACGATAGGGCACGCTTGTCTAAGAGCAACAACCTTACAGTTACTAGACGCCTCATGATTGAACTAGAGCACCCAAAACAATTCTGTCAACTAGCCGAGGTAACATTAGGTCAGCCAATACTAATATAATATGTAACACATAATATGATTTAAAAGACTGTCCATGGAGTTTCTTGCACGTTCTTCTCCATTGAGATCTACGCTTTGGAACGTGCAATTTAGCTTCACTTTTCTTGGACTGACCGACATTTGACTATTCAAAAGTGCCTGCAAATGGTCTATTTGAAATAAATGCTTTGACTTTGACTTTGAATATAATACAAGGTGTAAGGGATAGCCATCCGCAAACTTTAAGGGCTTGCTCAGTAGACAAAACTGAACAACCTACCACAAGAAATTTTTTCAAGAAACGAAAAAAAAATTCGGCCTCTCCAAACTCACAAACTGTCCAATCAAGTTTATAATTTTCTATGGTGAGGTGGATGTTTCCCGAAAAAAATTTTGTGGAAGGTTGTTCAGTTTCGTCTACTGAGCAAGCCCTTAAAGTTTGCGGAGGGCTGTCCCTTACACCCTGTATATTCCAGAACTATCACACAACGCCGTCTAGTCCCAAGCTAAGCAGAACTTGTGTTATGAGTACTAAATACCTGATAAACACCTTATTTTATGTACCTACATTCTAAGCAAATAAACTATTATTATTATTATTAAACATTATCTACTTGTATATAATTATCTAAATACATACATAATTATAGATAAATTACAACCAGACACAGAACAAATGATCATGCTCATCACACATACATTTGTCCTGGGTGGGAATCGAATCAACAACCTCCGGCATAGCTGTCAGGTTCACTAATCACTAGGCCAATAGGCCAGACAAATTTGTTGTTACGGGGAGCAGGATACTACGTTCTGATTGGTCGAAACATCAGATCTACGCATATCATATCATATCATATCATATCATATCATATCATATCATATCGTCATATGTGTTGACCGACATGGCTCGCCTGATGTTAGACGTTTGGTAACTGTAACGTGGTTGCCTAGTGGTCCCTAATTTATTCTATACTCTGGACTTAAAGTTACCCAGCTTGTATTTAATGTGACCTAAATACACCATTATTTTTTAATTAGTACACATACTGAAAGGGCTTATTAGAAAAGCCCTTTTTATTTTATAAGTAAAATCTCAATAAATAATATTCATAAATAGCAAAGTTTTTAGCGTTGGTTTATGTCCCAAAATGTCACTCAATTTATGGAAATATTGTGCAGGCTATTGATTAATGAATGAATAAGTGACAATTATTAAGGAAAAACACTGCCCGCAGTATTTTCTACTAGCAATTGTTATGTTTGATTGATTCTATGATGAATTTACCTTTTCGTGGTCAATTTTAGGATTTCGGTTTTTTCTACTTTTGACTACAAAAATATGATCAGTAACGGGTACAGATAGAGCCCCATTTTTTTGTGTACTAATTAAAAAGTAGGGGTGTATATTTATTTATTATTTTTATACTTACATTATTAGTTCAACGCTTGAGTTGACGCTTTGGATTTGGTTTGTCTGTAATTGTTACAAGAATAAAACTTGATAATGAAAAACTTAAAATTTTCTTTTCTTTTATAAAACTGCCTCACACTAGGAACACAAAATATATAGGTACAGTTGCCATCACGAATCTTGAGCGCTCGGCGTCAGAGTGGAGATCGCTTTGCACATTCCATACATTGGTGAGCCAATCGTCTTCGTTGTTGGATACATGCTGCAACGCAGGGAACGAATTAGGAGTGACGTCTATGATGCGATGGCGTGGCAAGTCAATCACTGATACTCCCTGTCCCCGCGTCTCACTTCGCACTACTAAAGAGACCGAATATTTGACTTCTGCGCAACCGTTCAAGATCCGTGATGGCAACTGTACAGAAGTTAATCTACATACAAAGCACGCTCGAGCAACGCACACATAGACACCGCTCACGGACACGATATCTCGGAGCGCCTCGGCCCAGTGCGAGCGCGAGTGTAGCCGCTTGAGACACGCGTCTGTGAACTTTTTTGTGAAATAATGGAGCAAAAAAAAGTTATAACTGTTAAGTAGACGGTTTTTTAATACAACATTAATTGCTAAATTAACGTTTTTTAAGCTACTAGTTATTTTAAGACGTAACTAGGTTGCTTTTGCTTTGATAGTTGGTTTTTACGTAACGCAGAACAGTTAGGTAGGTAGATACGTACATGACTTTGTGGCCATGTAATATTTATACAATTTATATTAGTTATTTATCGCTGCGCCCGAACGCGCTCGGAGAGAGCGGCGCCGACCCTAGCGCGATTCATTGCTGAGCGTAGGTATGAAAAGTGAAGTAGGTACATACATGAGATTGACTTCTGTCCGGGCCTTAGTTCAGGCCATGGTCCGGAGTGAGAAGGAGTGGCAGGCGGCTCTCCAAAATGCTCGCAAAGGAAGAGGCCAACCGCATCAGGCAACGGCGCTCTTGCCGCCGCCGGAATTCCGATCTCGACTTCCGGCCACCGTATGCGCGGGCTTGTTTTCCTTAACCGTTTTGAGAGCAGTGGTGATAAAATAAATTACACAAAGTAATGCGCGCGGCTGGGTTTGAACCCGCGACATACAACTCGTAAGTCTGGGCCTTTACCACTCAGCAACCACTGCTCTTGAATATTACATATCATATTATGTTAGGTACATAATTTCAAGGTGGTTTAGTGACGGCAGAACTGAATTTAGGAAGAAGCAGAATGAATTGCAATGACTGGAAATTACTTTTGACACAGAACTTGGTAGAATGTGAGGGCATTAAAAGTTTCAAATTCTCCGATGATCTCAAATGTCTAGAATGTGTGTCATAAAGGAACTTAAAACTGTCTTAGAGGTAAGAGGGGGTTGTAGGGACAAGACACTGTAAAGCAACGATAAGATATGGGTATTCCGGCGAAGGCGGATTGGCTGCCACGGATAACTAGACAACTTACCAATACTCTCACTTACTACTCGAATAAATAACTTTTATACATTTAAACTGTGCCTAACTTGATATATTCTTAGACTTTCATCGAAATCGGTTAACTATTTCGAAAGATAAAGAAAATTAAAGTGTTCAAGAACGAAAATATCACACCACATGCAATTCAGATACTCGCAACGCCATCTAAGGATTCAAAGTAGAACTAGTTGAGAATGAGTTCAACTTCATATTTTACATTCATTTACTGAGGCGATAGAAAATTTGCTAGGTAAGCTATTAGGCATATAAAATCTACTAAGTAATGTATTTAAATGAAAAAAATAGCTAAATTATAAAAGGAGATATTGATTTGACTACAACAGTACTCTTTCTAAGTCAATGTTATTACTATAGTATATATATTATTAACACAGAAGTAAAATTACGTTTTAAAAAAAAATAAAGGTTTATTAACCTTAATACAAATCACATGAGTTTTATAAGAATAATTAACAAATGTAGCAATATTACGATCAGAGGAACAGAGTCATCAATAAATCAACAAGAAAGTAATGAAAATACAGAGATACCAGATCACACCGAACAGCTGGCGGGGAGCGTTTTCCCGCGCTTCCGCACGCAAGCGAGTCCAAACCATAAAGATGGCGTGGCGCGTCCCATCGCTGCGATAGTTTTTTTTTTTGTTGCCTCTTCTATGCAAAGGTATCCAACACGACCATCCTGATCATGCGTCGTCCTCGACAGCATTACAGAGGTCCGGCAAGCTTGGCATTGCTGCTCCATGAGTCTCACTAGCTGTATGAGAAAGCCCAGCGACTGTGTCTTCAGTCAGGTCGTCTGCTGTGAAACCAACAAGGAAGATTAACGTCTCTCGGAAAGCACACACATTTGCCTATTCTTTAGCTTGCACCCATTTCATCTTATGTGGCCTTTTTCTTTCATTCGTCAGAGACATACATTTACTAGCTAAGTAGTCTATGAGGTACCAAGACGTTATCTTAGTACTTCATAGAGTTCCATTCGTCTCACTAAAATACCATGACTCCTGGCACCAACAGTCATACATCATGCAAGTGCTGTCATGTAGGGCGTTTATCGCCAAGAGGAGCGTCTCGCAGTCCGTCCTCTACATGACCCATCGTGTAGGGCGATTACCAAATCACCGAAAGGAACGTCTCGCAGTCCGTCCTCTACACGACAAAACACACGTTATACGGGAACAACCTCCGTTATACGTGGGTGGCAAGGCCACACTTCATGAGACCGGTCAGGTACCTCGCAGTTTACCTGACGTAGACGTCTCGCAGTCCGTCTACTGTCTCACCATAAGATCTGCATCACCCTTTATAGCAATGTAGATTCCTTCAGTACACGAGCACACTCGTGCTCAACGACTGCAGCGGAGGTCTCAGGACACCACGCACCGTCCCGCAAGTCCAGAGCACCATGTACTGAGCAGCAGCTTGCGTCGTCTTGCCATAAGAGCTGGTCAATAAGTGCAGCTCACATCGTCCACTTGGCAGCGTGCGTATGACCCGGTATGGCCCTCGCATCCCATGGTCCATCTTTCCAGTTGCCTGTGAAAACTTAATTACGAAAACCAAATCATTCACATTCAAGACTTTTGGCTTTTGTCGGTTTCGATTTACGTTGAGGGTCAGCTGGAGTCTCCACAGTGTTTCAGACCAAGCTGCCCCTTTGTGATTGGTCTCGATTCGAAGAAAGTTAAGAACGGTTCGGGCGTACCTCTCGACCTGGCCGTTTGATTGGTGCATCTCTGGAGTAACCAAATGTACCACCGATCTTTAACAAAATTTAAAAATTTAGCAGACTGATACATTCTGCTTCTATCTGTCACAATCATTTTTGGCACACCAAAATGTGAAACTGCGTTTGTGAACACTCTTAAAAGTTCTTCGACATCCTGCCTATAAAACGGGTAAAGGAGCGTGTATTTAGTGAACGCATCCTCGATGAGGAGAACAAACTTAAAGCCGTTCGACTCGGGAAGTGGACCTAGGACATCTGAATGTAATACAGAGAAAGGTTGATCGGGTTTTTCCCATGAAATTATTGTTTTGTTGTGGAACCCTAGGCACACGTTTCTTGGAAATACAGATCAAAAAGTGTTCGAGGTACTTTTTAACGAATTGCCTGAGGCCTGGAAACCAAAGTGCATAAGGATTAGATCCAAGGTCTAGTCATAGCCAATGTGATTGTGCTCATCATGGAATACTCGTAGCAGACTAAGTCTGTGACCTCGGGAAACAAAGCAAAGAAATCGGGGTTGCTCGCCTACTGGGGTGTATCTATAATACAGCAGGTCGTTTTTCTCAACATAGCCATTAGGATCTAGATTGTTTTCTCCAAATTTTTAGAGAAGTTCCCGTGTCTCCTCATCGGCAGCTTGTGCTATCTGAGCCCAATTGCGATGTTGAGTGATATGAAGCACTTTACGATGAGAATTTCTGCTTAACCTTTTGAATGTCTTATGTTACACAGTTCGACATAAGCAATTGTCCTTCTATTGTGTCTCTAATTACGGCATTCAAAGAGTTAAATAATCGGCGTGTGACATTATTGCCCCTTTTCGGTACTCCATATCAAAAGTGAAATCTTGGTACATCCACCAGCAAGCAACTCTAGGCAGTAGATCCTTTTTACGCTCGGTGGATTTGAGTGCATTGCAGTCTGTAATTAATTTAAACTGGAGTCCCATTAGATAGTATCGAAAATTCTGCAACGCTCTCACAACCGCCAACTTCTCTAACTCATAAAAGTGGTATCCTACTCTTTGCGCCTTGAGTGGTCTAGCTGAAGAAAGCCACAACTCTTTTGTTACCGTTCGGGTGCGTTTGCAAAAGAATTGCGCCATAACTGATGCTGCTCGCATCAGTAGTGAACCTCTGTGGGTAGACACGGATCAAAAATAGCTAACACCGAATCATTGGTCAAGACTGAAATAATTTTCTTAACGCACTTTTTCCTGTTTAGAACCCCATTTGAACTGAACACCTTTTTGTTTTGGTTAATTGTGAGACTGGGAACGTTTTCGTGGATTGCCCTCAATGTACTTTCGAAAATACCAGGCCAGTCCCAAGAATATCCCTAACTTGTTTGACATTTTCTGAGGCGGGCGAGTCTATTCATGCCTGAATCTTGTGAGGGCTCGGCCTAACCTGACCTTGACTGATTATTCGGCCAAATGTTTTATTACGTCCGACGATATAATATCTCCCACATTAAGCGCGTCACGGCGCGACGGTGGTTATGTCGTTGTTTTTTTTTTTCGCAGGTTCCTGACAAAAATTTGCGTTACGCTTGTTCTGCTGACCCTGTGGTCTAGACGATATTTCTTTAGCATAACAAACATCCTCAGTATGCCCTATCTTTTTACAGAACGAGCATGTTTGTACATTGTTGCGTATTTTGGGCACTGGCTTGGACGCCTTGGAGTTTTTTGAGCAGTTGTGAGATAAGTGACATTGGCACTTACAGTTAAAACAGGTCTTACGCTTATTCGAGTCTGCATGTCCAGCATCGCGTTTTTGTGGTGGTGAGTAGGCAGACTAGTATCAGATTTAGTTGAGCCACCCTTAAATTAACCTGGTTTCGCAAATATGGACAGGAAAGACACCAGATTTTCCGAAGAGAGTTTAGCATTTGCCGCCGCTGCCCGCACTTGTGCGTCGTCTATTCCACGGATCACAATTTAAGTCATTAATACTTCACTAATGCCTTTGACAATGCGTAAGCGGAGCAGCGTACGCCGCGCGTACACGACGTACGACGTGAAACTATTAGATGTCGTATTAACGGTTTAAAAAAGTATCGTCGCATAATCTAATTTTCGAAAGAATAGTGGTTTAAACTCGCGTTTATAATTACTCCACGATCTATCAGAGAACCTATTCATTCAACCACGTTTTTGTGTTGTCCTTTAAACGTCCGGTTACGTGTGTCAAGCATTCTTTGTCAACCCAGCGATTTGCTATTAGAGCGAGATTTACTTCATCACACCAAGAGTCCACGTCATTGTTAGACGGGTCGAAGTTTAAAAAGAAAACAATTAG
This sequence comes from Mythimna albipuncta, assembly GCA_929112965.1. NCBI lineage: Eukaryota > Metazoa > Arthropoda > Insecta > Lepidoptera > Noctuidae > Mythimna > Mythimna albipuncta. Next base: position 6,356,914 of record OV815980.1, read on the forward strand.
AACGTCCTGGATTTAAGACGAACATTCCACGGTAGGTTTGCTGTCAGTTTTACCACGGTCAATGTTTTGATTGACGAAAAACCTACCGTTTAATTCGATGATTGACGTTTTTTTTTTTTAGGACTGACTGACGAAAACCACCATGCAAGATTTGATGTAGTTGATTGACGCTTGAATGACCGCGTAATGAACGCCTATGCAGTGGATTGCGTCTACTATAGCTTGAGTCGCGGACAACGCTGTTGATTCCGGTTGCGAATTGGCGGTTGACGTGATTTTATTTTCGATAATTTCTAGTCGGGAGAAAATTATGTCTAGCGATCGCGATTCAATACGGGTTGATCGCGGTGTATGGCTAATGTATGAAGTAAGCGTTGGTATCCCGTTCGATCGTATACTAGAAGAAGTCCGTTCGCGAGCTATCTCGCGACCGATCGTGCCTACAAAGCCGCCGGTGTGATCTGCTACGTGATCTACTCCGCGAACTATGCGTGTTAGGCATAATCACACGTAAAAACAAATTCTATGTTCACTAAACAACAACAAAGCAAACAAAATTTTACAAACGTGAGTAGGTGACGACGAAGTTCCTCTGTTAAGAAATTCAAGCTAGTCAGTGGGCCCAAATAGGGGTAGGATTGTAATCCCACTTCTGATATTAACACAGAAGTAAAATTACGTTTAAAAAAAAATAAAGGTTTATTAACCTTAATACAAATCACATGAGTTTTATAAGAATAATTAACAAATGTAGCAATATTACGATCAGAGGATCAACAAGAAAGTAATGAAAATACAGAGATACCAGATCACACCGAACAGCTGGCGGGGAGCGTTTTCCCGCGCTTCCGCACGCAAGCGAGTCCAAACCATAAAGATGGCGTGGCGCGTCCCATCGCCTGCGATAGTTTTTTTTTTTTGTTGCCTCTTCTATGCAAAGGTATCCAACAATATATATATACATTATTATGCTATTACCCCAGAAATATACACAGTTTCTGTGAAATAGGCTAAGGTAAGAAGTATGTAAGATATAAATGGGCAACATCAAGTCTAAAAACGGGCCTTACATTCTTATCATCATTTCCAAGATTCCGAGAAACAAAACCTTTTTATGCAAAACTATAAAATGGTCGTATTTTTCTCTCATATCTTGTATATGTCATTCGGAATGACAGATGTCTTTTGTTTACAACCGCAATAAAATTGATGTCGAATTAGAATATGTTTCTACTGGAGACGTGTAAGGAGCTGAGTGGGGCAGAGATGTGGCGGACTCGGGAGATAACTGGACAGAGATTTATTTATTTATTTATTATTATTCCATTTATTATCCATATATGTACATATTATTTACATTTTTAAATATTTCTTAAAAAGAACATTAAAAAAAAACATTTAAAAATATAAAAAATAGTAGCCCTCTGGCATCGGGAACAGGGTCCAAGCTGCCGGTGGTCAGGGCTCCTGAGAGAGGAATCTCCTAACTATGCGCGCCGTGTCCAGGAGTACTGCTTTCTGGATCAGGCCCTTGATCCAGCTGCCTTACGAGAGCCTCCTTAGATGTTGTTCGGGGCTCTTAGCTATTAAGCCATTGGCCGTTACGACTATCAGCACAATGATTGCTCTATCCACTTCCCACATGTCGACAACCTCGCGAGCTAAGTCAAGATATTGATCTGCTTATCTTTCTCAGCTTTCACAAGGTTCTCGTCATGAGGGACCGCTATATCAACAATCATTGTGCAACGCTCTAGGCGATCTATCACCACTATATCAGGTTTATTGGCAACAATAGTCCTGTCAGTGATGATAGACCGATCCCAATATAACGTGATACTGCCATTGTCGAGAACTGGGTCGGGCACATACCTGTAGTACGGTACTTCTGATTCTACACGATTGTATTTAAGAGCAAGTTACTGGTGATTAATCCTGGCTACGAGGTTGTGTCTATGCAAATAGTCTTATTATTATTATTATTACTAATAAACAAAACTAAACAAGCATAAATTACATAAAACTTGAAAATGATTTATTTTGCTTCGGCTTATCATGGAAGATATCCAGATCTATGTGCTGAGTGAGCAAAGAGTTCAGCAGTGTAATTGCTGGTAAGATCATTATATTGAACTGGAGATCAGAATTTAATTTGAAGTATCTTTGAAACAGAACTACCTGATACTAGCTTGACGCACATACATCATTTGAAAAAGGAGCCGAGAAGATTAAGGATAAAAAATGGTTATTGTGGATTATTCCTTAAAGATAGATATATATACCATCGCGGATTTTTTGTAGGCTCTTTTAACGTATACAATACTGTAGTACATTATTTTGATCTGTCTTGTAGGGTTCAGCCAGCGTTTGCAATTTCAATGCAAAAATAGTGTTTATTTACGATACCATCACACACATCAAAATCCGCTGTGTAGTTTTAAAGATTTAAGCTAAAACAGAGACAGACAGACAGCGGGCTATTTTGTTTTATACTATGTAGTGATACTGATAAAAACTAAAAACCAAAACAAAAAAAAAATGGTTTGATTCAATTGCGCAGCCTCGCACATCTTTGACGAAAACGCAACCTTATCATGCCCGGATTCGAGTGACAAGAAATTGTTTCAGGATAACATATATCAGTTCAATAAAAGGGTAGGGCTATCTGAGGGTTGAATTTGAAGGTTGCGTGAATGAAAGGTAGGCAAAAATAAGATTAAATGTGGTAGATCTAAAAGGCATGAATAAGAAATTCAGAGGTAGAGTTGGTTACGGTTTAACATTAATCTATTTAATAATTTATAAAAAAATATAGTTTAAAAAAACTAAAAAAACACGCTTTCATAGCATATCAAACTAAAAAGTTTTAAGTATTAGAGTATCTGCTGGTACACCGGCAATGTGTAAAATAGTTTTTTTCACATAGCCAAAATTTTTTTATAAATTTTTTATTGCTGTGCAAATGCCGAGGACAGACGTTTGACGTTTTGGAAAAGGGAGAGGGAGGCCTTCGCCCAGCAGTAGGACATAAATGGGCTAACTAACCTATACAATTACGCATTTATAATATTTGTGTGTATCAGTGTGTTCCTTTATACATACAGGTATACGTATTATGAATATGAGTGGTTCTCTAACTCAACCTTGAGAATAATATTTTTTTATAACATTATCTTAGTCTGCTGCCAAATCCACCACGTCTTCAATATTGTCTGCTGCTATCAAGTCAATGAACTCGTAATTTTTTGTGTCTGCCTCAGTTTATAAAGGTGCGCGCATGTTGTAGTAAAATACTTGTTTATTAAAGTCAATCAATTAGTGAAAAAAATATTTTTATTTGCAAATCTGAGTCTTTATTAAGGTAAGAGTTTTTTAATAAATATTAAAGAATACAATTTAATATAGCCTGTATGCAAATAATTGGTCATAAGAGACATAAAATAAGAACTAATATAATAAGACGTACAGCGTTGCGCCACTGGAACATGGTAGACATCCCACGTATACGCACAAAACGTTTCGCGAACACCTTTATTGTGCAGCCAAGCAGTGGAATTCCCTGCTGGAATCTGTGTTTCCTGATAGCTACAACTTAGGAGTCTTTAAGTCGAGAGTGAATAGGTTTCTTCTTGGCAAGCGTGCTCCATCGTCGACCACATCATCGCTTACCATCAGAGGAGATAGTGGTCAAATGCAAGCCTATCATTAATAAAAGAAAATATACTCTATAAATATAAAATTAATGATAAAATGTTATAAAGTTTACTTTATTTATTTTCTAAAATTCTAATCACTGGTTCAACGCAAAGTTATGATCTTTTTCCACACGACTATCGTCAACATCGTGCATGGTTCAAAAGCTTGTTGATCCATCCAAAGCAATTCAACGCGATGTTTGATGAAAAGGCAATGCAAAAAAAGGTAGATAACCCCTGATTGAGTCCAAAATTTAACTTCTCAAGGACCGCCATTATTTACGTCAACCAATATTAATAATCAGTAAAATATTATCTGCCGTCGAGAACATTCGTTCAGAAACGATTTTAATACTTATCTTTACTACAAATACAGTTTTAAATCGGCGGATTTGGTGGCACAAATTTGTGCCAGCGGGGCTCAACGGTAATACTTGTTTACTGGCACGTTTTTGTGCCACTGGGGCTCTAGAGGTTAACTTGTTCCCGAAAATAAGTGTCTTTTTTAAACCTACTTTCAGAGTATGAGTATTGAAAAATAACTTTAATTTCGAAAGTCGGTGTTAAGTAATGATTTTTTTTATAACAGTTTTTTTATTAAAAATAAATAATGTTAAATTAATACATAGGTTATGGAGACAAATCACTCCGTGTAAAACTGCCACGAAATTCATTTGCAAGCAACGTTTTAAGTTAGTCCTGTAAAATCAATCGCATCATCGCTTTCAATCAGGTAAGATAACGATCAAGTGCGAACCTATCAACAATAAAAAAAAAAACATGTTTCACTCTTATATAAGTCTTCAAACCGCACCTTTACTTAAAAATAGGGTCGTCACGTTTACTTGTGACTAAGTATCATACTTTGCATAAATCACTGAGACATAAAAAATATGCTTAGTTATCGTACTCACTTGAACAGATTTGAAGTGGATTGGACAGAAAAAAAGAAGCATTTTGATTGGGTGCTATTATTGATCTGGTAGATTTTGCAAAAGAAAATTATACATTATTAATTTTAAGTAGGTACGCATTGTTATCTATTATTGCACCTCCGCTCAAATACATAGTTTCTAAAGATGTAATCAACATTTATGTAACTCAAAACAATGATTTAAAAAGAGTGTCCATGGAGTTTTTTGCACGTTCTTATCTGTCTGTTTTTGACTGACCGAGATTCTGACAATTCAAAAGTGCCTTTTTTCCGGTGGGAAAAATCATCCTTTGACAACCCCCGCTTTTGGGCGGAGCGGGAGATAGTGTCAGACTCTTACTGACTAAAAAACCCATCCCGTTTCTTCAAGCCTTCATACCGGGGCTCGAGCGCCCTTTCGGATAACCCTGGCGCCAGTAGGCTTCGACCCGGCTGGGCCCCTGCTGTTGCTGACAACTCCTTGAGGCGGCCGGGAACAGTGCGCGCCGTCGACAACTTGGGCTTGATCCAGACAGTTACCGGACGGCCGGACAGCGAGCTACCCATTGCTCACTGTCCGCAAGCCCTACGGAATTCAAAAGTGCTTGTAGTTGGTCTATTTGAAATAAACATTTCTGAATAAAAATATACAGAATTGGGTCACCTTGTGCGTATAATTCAATCACAAATATGACAATATCTAAGGCAAAAAATACACACAACAACAATACAATAGTTAAGGTGTGCAATAAAGTTATAATAATAATAATAAGGAAGGAGCGCTTTTTTGGTCGCCTGAAGTAGGTACTAAACAGCCTTCTGTCAGGTGGAAACAAGGTGCGTGCCTTCAACGGTTGGGTCATGCCGGTATTGATGTACGCTTTCGGTGTACTCAAATGGACTCAGCGGAACTTGACGCCCTGGATAGAAAAGTTCGTTCACTGCTGACTACATATCGAATGCATCACCCTCGGTCGTCGGTAATGAGGCTGTATATCCCGTGGAAGTGTGGAGGTCGAGGCTTTTTAAATGCTAAGACCCTGCACAATCGCGAGTTATGCAGTCTCAGGGAATACTTCCTAGCCGCCGACGTGGGTATGCATCGTGATGTAGTAGCAGTGGACAAGGGACTCACCCCGCTCTCCTTGGCTAACGAGAATTGGCGCAAACCTGTAGTGCTTGACACTAACGTACGCAAGGAAGTATGGCAGAGTAAGGAACTTCACGGACGCTTTTTCCGGGCCCTTCATGGGCCCGATGTAGACCAACTAGCGTCCGTAGCCTGGCTGCGCGTCGGTGACCTCTTTGGGGAAATCGAAGGTTTTGTCTGTGCAATTATGGACGAAATTATCATGACGAATAACTACCGGAGATTTATTGTGAAGGACGGCACGGTTGACATCTGTCGGGCATGTCACCGGGTGAATCAATCCGCCACATTATCTCTGGTTGTTCTCGTCTAGCTAATGGGAAATACTTGCATAGAAACAACCTTGTAGCCAAGATTAACCATCAGCAACTTGCTCAAAAGTACTCTCTTGTGGAATCGGAGGTGCCGTACATACATACAATATAATATGTAATTTATTTATCCTACACCAAATCACTAATACCTAACTGAGTACTAAAAATAAACCAATTTCAATCGTACACTCGAAATAAGGTTCAGTAGAAAACCAGCGTCAGGCAACTACCATGTAGTTGTCTGGCATTATTGCTGAACTGGACCTATTTGGCGCCGCCGTGAGACACACATTGCTAGTTGTGTTTTTTTTTTAATTATAATGTGTTTAATTATATATAGTGTTTAATTATAATAATTTATTAGTGTCTACATGTTGTTACTACATTTTGTGTATCTACGAATGTGTATGCCAAATAAAATAGTTTTCTTTCTTTCTTTCTTTCCATACTACAGGCATGTGCCCGACCCAATTCTCGATAATGGCGATATCACGTTGTACTGGGATCGGTCCATCATAACTGACAGGACTATTGTAGCCGATAAGCCTGATATAGTGGTGGTGGACCGAAGCGAGAGGCGTGCAATGATTGTTGACATATCCGTTTCGCATGACGAGAACTTCGTGAAAGCCGAGAAAGATAAACAAATCAAGTATATTCACTTGGCTCGCGAGGTTGTCAACATGTGGGAAGTGGATAGAGCAATCATTGTGCCGATAGTCGTGACGGCCAATGACTTAATAGCCAAGAGCCTTGACCATCATCTGCGGAGGCTCTCGTTAGGCTGTTGGATCAAGGGCTTGATCCAGAAGGCAGTACCCCTAGACACGGCGCGTATTGTCCGGAGGTTCCTCTCTTAGGAGCCCTGACCGCCGGCAGCTTGGATCCTGTTCCCGATGCCGGTGGGCTACTATTTTTTATATTTTTAAATGTATTTTTATGTTATTTTTTTAATATAATATATTTTAAAATATAAATAATGATATAATATTAAAAAAAAATCACATTTGCAGTTTTTCATCATTAAAACTAGTAAAAAAAAAACTAATAAACAAATCAAAAAGATACGCGTTAGTGTTGTGTTAGTGATTGACACTATTTAATGTGAACTCACCATAAAAAACCGAAACTGAAACTATATTTAACAATGGGAAACTGAAAATATCAGACATACAGAATTTTTATTTAGGAAAAATAACGCCTGATAACCAACAGACTATAGTAATAAATGGTCTTTAACTTCGTTTGATTACAAGTCTAAATCCACTATTTTTTCGTAAATTCACTGCTTATAATCCCAATCCAACTCGGTATGGACCAAAATGTTAGGGAATCTTAGGGATTCTTCAAGGTAATTCAAAATTGCTGTTAGCTAGTCAGATGTATTGTTCTTAATTAATGTACAAAGATGGAGTGCGATGACGTACACGTAAATTGAACCTTATAACTAATTAAAGTCATGAGACATTGCGCCGTTGACTTGCTCAGTAAAAACAAGCAGGCGTTTGGTGACTCGAACAGTCATTTCATTTATAATAACAACATTAAAAATTAAAAAAAAAACCCGTCGGATAAATCTATTAAAATAAAAGAACTGGTTAAGATGAATCTAATGAGCCCAAACTCAATATATTTCCTAGAAGGCGTTCCAGGGTTCCATCAGCCACATCACAGCATCAGGTCCTCGTCATCATGAAAAATGTTTAGAATTGGTTGAGAAGAATCTATGAAACCCAAACTCAATGGGTTTATTAATAGGCAAGCCAAGGTTACGTCTCTTACCTCCAACCTCCATCATCAGACCAGCTTGATAGCGCCGGCATGTAGGTACATGAGTATTTCAAACATTAGGTCACGTATATGTGTTTATTAGTGAAGTATATATCCATTATGTGTTTAAGAGCCCTGCCACAGCCAAAAAACGAGCTGCTGACCTTGAACACCTGAACAGATCTTACCTTTATGTTGTGTGAAGTTTCAATAAATAAATGAATAAACTAATATACTAAAAATAAGTTTATATAAAGCACGGTCAAGCCGACTGTGAGAAACTAGTCGTACAACAAAGTTCTCGAAAGTTAATAAAAAAATATCTAGTGCATGTTACGCATTGTCAGTTCTTGCAGAAACTACGAATCTAACTAAAAATGCTTATTTTGGAAATGTGTACCCACTGTTAACTTATTGTGTAATATATTGGGGGAACTCGACAAACGTACAATCTACATTCATTCTCCAGAAAAAATGTCTTAGAACAATATAATATAACATGCATAGCACTGAATCATTAAGAGATGTCTTCAGAACCGAGGGTTTCCTGACGCTGACTGGTATTTTTATACTTGAATTATGTTTATTTGTTAAAAACAATATGCAATATTTTAATTTCATATCAAATTCTAAAAGAAACATTCGGAAACAATATAAATATGACATTAATTTACCAGTTATCAATAATATGATGTATTACAAAAGTACCTATGTTACTGCTATTCGTGTGTACAACCAGTTACCGCCAGCCATTAAGCAATTAAATGGAAATTTATGCTTAAAAATAAATTGAAAAAATTTATGATTGACAATGTATTTTATAATCTGCATGAGTTTTTTGACAAAAAAATAATATTATTATGTGTATTCTTTTTTTTTTGATATAACATAAATTTTAATGCCTAGCTTCCATCAATAATATTGCATATCCGACTTGGGTACACTGTTGAAACTAAAAATGTAATGTTTATAAATACGATCTTAATGTACACAGTTACGCAATAAATATATCTTTATCTTTACCTCGCTGATTGAAATAGTATGACGGTGTTGACGATAGAGTTTGTAAGGTGGACTTGTAGAAATCAGGAACAACTTACGAGTATTAAGAGAGCCCTAAGCAACCTGTTTTTCGTCAACGTGACCAATCTTTAGAGCTATGGCAAGCTTTAGCTTGTTGTTTTATCTACAAAAACGTTTGATAAATAGGTGCGGTAAAAAATTTTTTTTACAAAAAAGAAAAAAACACCAAGCAAAATATATTTTTTTTTTATTTCGCACTTGTTAGTTACTTTAGCAACTAAAAAGTGTGAAATACATCACATCTAAAAAGTGTGCAATAAGAAACTTTAAAATTAATTTTAAAGTTTCTTATTGGTAACCAGACAGCCTACTTCTCATGACAATCCCGATTAACCCAAACTCTGCTAGGATACATTGTTATGAAGTTCCTGTATCCACCTTCCATTTTCAAGCTCTATCATCTTGATAGTACGTTATAGCCAAAGAGCATCTCATGAGAATTCCAATAAGCCCAAACACGGCAAGGATACATTGATCAATTACGGAGTTCCGGTGCCTATCTTCCGGCTCCATCATCATCATCAGGTCACTTCAATGATACCTTTTTCAACGTAATCCAGAACTATTTATTTATTTGTATTGTCATAGTCGCTTAACTAACTATTTTCAGTGTGATATCTATATGAATATGAAGCTCCGTTGGCCATTTCTGGTCTTCTTCATCAGTTTCATTTCGTCAAATGTTGCTAAATTACTATGTGGTTGCCTATAATATTTGAGGAGTTCCTTCTCAATTCTTTATAGATCCCATCATCAGAACTGGATTTTGAAAATATTGTGAAAAAAAAGCAATCAACGAAAAAAAATATTGCAAATCGGTCCACAAGCGACGGAGTTCTGATACATACAAAATAAAAAAATATAACCGAATTGATAAACTCCTCTTATTTTTGAAGCCGGTTAAAAATAAAGTTAACACCTGAATCACGCCTGAATGCTCTGTTGGCATTCGGAATAGTAGATAAGTGGAGTGGAGTAATAGAATTAAAAACTTGCCTTTTACATATTTATTTCAATATAATTTATTTATTAACAAGGCCTTGAATCACTTTAAGAACTAAGGGTCGCTACACACGGGCCACTAGCAACAACCACAAAATGCCACCACTGATGTTATTTCCTGTATTTCATACATTTTATATGGATTTGCCGCACATGGTAGACGCCAATGGCTGCCAAATGCTACAAATCGCCACTGCTCGCTTTTTCTGGCCTACATTAGGCACTAAATGGCGATAAAAAACGCCGTCATATGCCACTCACGCATATAAACCTTTTTCGTCAGGGTCCATTATGATAGAGTCTGTCTAATAAGTCAACCGACTTGTGTAATTATTAGGGTAAAATGAAATCTGATGTAGGCAACTCTGGTTCAATAATCAAGGTTGATTAAGAGATATTGATCATTGTTTACTACTGGAAGAACCTTATAAAAAGTATCGAATATATAAGTATTTTTTAAATAATTAAATATTATACAAAATTCCTAAGTCGGTTGACTTTATAGATAGACTATACTGCGTGAATGAGTAAAAAGTAGCAAGTGGCTAGTGGCCGTTTCTAGCTTCTCATGGCTACGTTTGTGGCTATGGTATCTGGCCCATGTGTGGCCAACACTTAGAAAATTCAAAACGGTCTACGTGTAATTTGGCGCCTTAAAATGTGAGCAAAAAAAGAAAATACAGCTAAAAAAATTATTGGTTTTGCAACGAACAAGCAGCATTATAATCAGGACTCTTCTCACATATAAAAGCGGCTACTTGGTCACAGAACATGTCATTCAGGACGCCGGAACGTATTATTGATCCACAGTATTGACCAAAACCATCGGTCTCAGGATTTCCTGCATTAATATTTTCGTACCCTGCTTCTTTCAACGTTTGTCCTGGAAAGGTAAAAAATACATTGCTATTTTACCAGATTTTTTTTTTCAACTAACCGAAGACCAAGTGAAGGTTGCGGGAATCCGATGGATGCGGGACGCACAGGATCGTTCATTGTGGTGACACTTGGGGGAAGCCTATGTCCAACAGTGGACGTCTATCGGCTGAAATAATGATGATGATGATGAATCGCTTGAACAATATAAACCTATACTTTCGCACGATATGAATAAACACACAAACGGACAGCCCACAGTAAAAGTAAATAACCGTAAAATTTGAGGCTGTGACTTTTTTTTTTATTATGGATCTCACCTGTTAATAAATAACGATGTGGTCGACGATGGAGCACGCTTGCCTAGAAGTAACCTATTCGCTCCAGACTTAAAGAGCTCTAGGTTGCTACCAGAAAATACAGACTTCGGCAGAAGATTCCAATCCATACCTGTACGCATGATGAACATGTTCCCAAAACGATTTTGTGAGTATGAGTGGGACACCCACCATATGCCGGTAGTGCATCACCGTATGACTATTCGTCCGATGACAGAAAAAGCTTAACGGAATTGAATTATGCAATTCCGACATGCAACCAATTGAAAACCGATAGGCTGGCAACACAGCGTGCATGTTCAAGACTTTGATACTTCGACTCATTAAGCGCATCATTGCCGATGACCTTCTCTGCTCGCTTCTTAATCGACTCTAGCGCATTAAGCTGGTATTTGGCAGATCCATCCCAAGGATGTGCGGTCTTGCGCGGTTCGTCAGCATTATATCAGCCAAAAGACGTCAGACGTGCTAGATAGCTTCTCCTACTTGTCACCACAACGCGCCCATTGCGTCTTAAATCCATTGGATTTCCAAAACCCTCAACAGACCTTTAATCTACTATCTGTTTCGTATGCCAAACTTAAGTAAGCTTGGCGTGAAATATTTTGAGTGCCTAACTAAAGTTTCTATAAATTGATCTTATCTCTAAAAAAATAAAATAGAATTTTAATAACCATGAATGGTCCTCCAGTCCGTATGATCAGCCCAATCGCTAAAACCGATTAAAGCTACATGTTTCCATTTCATTCCCGTCAGAGAACTATCAGGATATTTAGCGAAAAGTTCTTTGAGTGCTATAGCTTCCGTGGCACTGTTTATAATAGCAAGATGGCCGCCTTCAGCTGAGCATGTGAGGTAGGCTTGGGCAAAGAATTTTGGATATTTGTGGAACTTGTAGCATTTTTTGGTCCTTATATCCAAGTGGTATTCTGAAAAGAAAATTTTAAATAATTTTCACTAAAATTTATTTCATCCATATATTTAACAAATGTTCTTCCCAAATTGATAGTTCACTGAAAAGTAAAAAAAAAATAATGTTTTTTTATTATTATATAAACTAGTGCTTGACTGCTATCTGACCTGATCGTAAGCAGTGATACAATCGTTGATGCTGAGGCGCACTAGTTCATTTAAATCAAAATAAAATCTTTAATTTATGTTCAATGGATGTATTGTACAATAAAGGGTGAGCCAGATACACAGTAGGATACCAAAATTATAATCGGTCGGGAAGACCGCAGTAGGCATAGTGTGCCAGTCCTTCGATGTACGCTGTATAAATGACTAAGCGAAACGCTTAGTCCGGACCATAAAAGTGTTGATAATGTAAGGGTAACCACTTACCGTAGCGTATTGCTATTCTATACAAGGCCTGAACGCAGCCATAGGAAACTACTCGCGTATATTTTGTATTTATATTGAATAGTTGTGGCGGCAATACCGTGTGACACTTTTCAAAGTTTTCTACGAAGACCAGCCTAAAAGATAGTAAAAAATCGGAAGTCAGGTACTCACTGGATGCTGAGAGCGAGGATCATGTTGGACGCACTTTCAGACGATATTTTCAAAGATTGCTGACCTCGCGCTTAGGAACGAACCAAGGCCGGCCGCCTCTTGGATTCGTATCGTAGCTTTATTTCTTTCACCGTTAGACAACGGATGTGGGATTTTGGATATGAGGAGACGAGGTTTTTGGAAGGCATGGAATTAACGAATTTATCCTAATGCCTGTTCTGATTTTTTTTTTTTTTAGTTTACAACGTATACACCAATTTTGCGTACTATGTGTGGTCTTGTACAGCTTATAAAGTGTACGCGCGAGTCCTGGTTCAAAACTAAACTACAGTTAACATCACTGATGCCTGAAAAAAGCTGAGGTGTGTTTTAATAAAATTATTTATTAGTATAATGGAATGATGTTTGTACATTATTAATGTAGAATTGGATAAGTACAAACAATAATTGATTTTATAACTTAACCTAACCTAAATGATTCGCTAACAATAGAAGGGGATCTGGCTAGATCTTTAATGGTCACTGTTCCAACCTAAACCACATAATCGCTTCGATCACTCGCCATCGTGTTCTAATGGTCACTATTTTAACCTGACCTTATCCAAGGGCGATTATTCAGATCTACAAATGATTAGTTCATATTCGTACTGGCACTGAATAATTGTTTATATTACTGAATAAACTTAGGCAGTTACGTCACTACGATGTGTACGCAAATCGTACTTCTCTTACATAGTTGGAAGACTTTGATTAAAAAGTGATTTCCAATCCATTTATAACTAGTTTTATACACCTACTTCCTGGCTTTGTACAGAAAGGAAATACGCCTGGCCGTACTTCGGGTTGTACGATGGCAGAAAGGCAATGGTGGAATTAAGTTTTTAATATTCGCATACAATGTTAATTGTTCTTTGAATAAATCAATCAATTAGTCATGTATTTCCAACGCACACTCTCCAAAATGTATCCTATAGAAAACCAAAAGGCTGAATACCCTACGCCAATACCTCAAATAGCAGTTAGAGTTTTAGGATTCACCTGGATCTATAGTTCCACATTCATTAATTGTAAATTTCATGCTCTCAGAACGGTAACAGACGTAGGGTCGAGTTTCATTACAAGAAACATCAGCTAATTGTCCAGTGAAATATGGCTGTGCGGAATTGTAAAAATTCTGATGTAACTCTAGAGCATTTATTTATATTTTCCTTTTTTCGATCCAATAGATTATATAATTTATTTTAACATGAGAATGTGATGCATCTGGAAGCTGTGGCATGCACAGAAATTCGATATAAAAACTCACAGTAACTAGAAACAACAACTACAATCGTCACAAATATTCTTTTGGCAGGTGGCTAGCTGTGTAGTGGTTTGTGCAGCGGTTTGTCTTTGTAAAGAACATCACCAATAAAATCTTGTTCCTCCAACCTTTTGTTAGTGGCCTTTTATTCGTCCTCTTATCACAACAAAACCATCAGAGTTTACCCTTTTCTATTCTGATTTCTAAATCTTCGCTTAAACGGCACTTTTACCTTACATCTTCATCCTTAAATTTACCATGGTTAAATTCATTTGCTATTTCAAATATGTTTTATTCTAGATAAAATTGAGTTATTCTATGCTCAATAAATTTCACTAACCTTCAATCGTATAATAATCTCCTTGTGCGACAGTAGCGTGAATCCCGGTAAATAGTTCAAACATTAACTCCTCATTTTCAGTTAAGTTTATGAAACGAGTCATTTCAGCTTTTATTTCTGGTGTAGTTGGAGAAGCGAGAACCGCACCTGATGACAAAATTAAATAACGTCGATTTTGCTATCACGTTCATAATCGAAATATGTTACCAACATTTACTTAAGTAACTCATAATGTGATTTAAAAAAGGTCCATAGACTTTCTTGCACGTTTTTCTTTATAGATATCTGCTTCGAACGCGCATTTTAGCTTAATATTTTTGACAGTTCAAAAGTTCCTGTAAATAGTTTTTTGAAATGTATGTTTTTCATTTAATTTAATTTGAATTCAAAGGCCAATGCAAAATGTTGGCATGATTTACCTACTTTTTCTTTTCGCCAGGAATGAAATTTTAATTATAAATTAGAGGAAAATACGAGGAATCAATAGCAAACAGAACACTATTGGTAAAAAGAAAAAAATAACATGCCAGCTATGTATGGCAAAAGTTTAATTTCCCTTTATTGACACCCGCTTTTGGTTATTTTTTAACAGACTTTAAAATAGTTGGAAATTTATGCTGTATCCAGCGATATCTTCGCCAAATGCTGACTGATTTGGATGATTCTTCTTTAATTTGAACAATATTTTCTCCGCGTAGTTCCATGATTTTAAAGAACCTTCAGCAATAAACTTTTAAATAAATGAGCAAATCCGCAAAATCATTACAAAAATCATAACATCACTAATAAGCGACAGGGAATGCAGGTCTGTAAAGTTTACTTTGGTATACAAATGAGTACCAAACACAAACAGAAACACAACAAAACTTAATTTGTGGAATGATCCACAAATTGAGTTTTATTGTTTTGTTATAGAATTTCATTCATTCGAGGACAACTTTTTTTTTTGATAAAATTCTTTTGTAGAAGTCAGTAAAAAAATATTTAACCGATAGAATGACACTTTTTATCCAGAATAGAAAATAATAGAATAGATCTTTATTTGCACAGAAAATGGGTACAGGTTACAGGTCTTTGTCAATTTTGATGATCCATACTAACTACCTTAACTAAGGCATGCAAATTAATGTTAATATAATGTTATCATAATATGTTTATTGCTAAAACAGACACAGTAAAATTTATATAATATCAAATCAATTTGTCAAAATTATATTAATTAATTATGAGTCAACAATACAAAAAAAAAGAGTTGCTGGATATAAGAGCTTACCTTCCAGAGCGCATCGCATCCGAGCATCAAACCACGTCACTGGCACATCAAAGTGTTTGAACCATCCTTTGGCTGTTGAACTATATTTATAGTCACATCTAAAAGCTGGCGACTCTACTGAAAATGATCTAGTTAAATTCAGACAGAATAGTAACACAAAACAATTAAGCCACGACTTCATTGTGCAAGGTTTCAGATTTGCACTAATATTATAAGTCCGATTCAGTCACTATAATGACATGACTGAAATCGACAAATAATTACTGTGTCTCTGAATAATTACTCGTACATTAATAAGTTCAGAGGTCAATTAAACTGCAAAAGAGATAGGTACAGAAATCAATTTACATACAAAGCGCGATCGAGCAACGCACACATTGACATTGCTTACACTCTTTGAGGAATGGCTGGAAAGACGTCACGGCATCCTTATCTTCCACATGACGCAGATCCTCACCGGATATTGTAAGTTCGGGAGGTTCCTGCACTGGATACTTGCAGAAGAAACGCGCAGTTGTCACTATTATTTGAAAACGGTAGAGCATATGGTAGAGGTGTGCCCCTTTTGAGCAGAGCCCTGCCGTATCCTTGCGGGGTCGAGTGGTGGCAAAGACCTCTCGCGCCGTACCCTGGTACAGGCTATGGTTCGGAGCTAAGAGGAATGGCGGGCGGTAGCCTCCTTCTGTGTAGAAGTAATTCTAGTGCAGGAGACGGCCGCATGCGTGATGGAACGGCCCTCACGCCCCAGCCGCTGGGATCCCGGTCCCGATTACAGTAGGCGTAGGCTTGCGGATGGCTAGCAATGGGTAGTTTGCCATCTGGCCGTCAGAGCTCGAGTCATCGGCAGTGTTTAGTGTTTCAAGCGCTTTAAACTCAGCCCTTCTCTCTAGTAGAGGGAATGGGCCGTAATCCACCACGTGGGGCCAGAGTGTATTTTCATTTCTAGGATAAGTATGCCAGTGTCTTCACGATTTTTTTCACCATTTTGAGAGCAGTGGTGGTGGAATGATTAAACCATACCAGAAAAGTACTTTTTTTTCTTGCAAAATATTCGAAATACCTGCCAGAATGGATTAATGCTCACCAAATTGTGTTTCTTAAAATACTGTAAAAATTAACCTATTTTCCTTATTATTCCATGCCATAAAAGTTTATATACGCTTTAAAAGTTAATTTCAGACCAAATATTTTTTATTATCGCTAAATAGATGTTACCAATTTATATTTCGCGACTTTCAATTTAGTCAGCTTTGGTGTGGCAAAAAATCTAATGGTCGAACGTACACATTTTAAAAATATCAAAGATAATATTGCGTAGATATTTTATGAATTTAATTTATATATGATAACATAGCGAACTAAATATTTTGCCCGCCGCTCGACGGTAGCGGTCACTCGCGCCGGGCCTTAGTAGTCCGGAGCGAAGAGGAGTGACAGGCGGTCGCCTCCATCGGCGAAACAGTAATGCTAGCAAAGGAGGCAGCCGCACGCACCAGAAGACTGCCCTCACCCACTGTAGCCACTGGCTTGCGGAGAGCAATGTATCAGCTCGCTGTCCGATCATCGCCAGGACCGAGCCCAAGTCATCGACGACATCGAGATGTCAGCGAACCGTAGGGCCCAGCCGGGTCGAAGCCTACTGGGGCAACGAGTTGTGTGAAAGAGAACCCCAGGGCTCTGTAACGAAGGCAAAAAAGGAATAGGAGTTGGTTTTCGTCAGTAAAAGTTTGATAGTCTCTCACTCGCACAAGGGCGGGAGATGTCATTAGATAATATCCCACCTAATAAAGGTCAGAGTCAGGGTGCCCCAAATCCCGAACTGACTAAGTTGTTGCGATCGCTTCTGTACATACTTACTAATGTTCGTCACGCTGGTGGTGGCTGGGCAAATTGTAGGGAGATAAAAAAATCATCATCATCATCATTTCAGCAGAAAGACGTCCACTGTTAGACATAGGCCTCCTCCAAGTGTCGCCACAATGAACGGTCCTGTGCGTCTCGCATCCATCAAATTCCCGCAACCCTTACCAAGTCATCGGACAACGTGGATAGAAAAAAATATAAATAAATAAAAGGAAACGACTTTAAGTTTAGTTTGACAATAATATATTATTTTGAATTCAGGTTGGATAATTTTATTACATTAAATAATAAAAAATAATAGTAATAATATTAAATTAATAATTAATTTAATTTATAATTATTATTTTTAATTTCTTTTTATCGCCCTAAGGTTGACCGGCAGATAATGCCTAAGGCATTAAGTCCGCCTTTGTACAGTTTTTTTGTGCATAAAGCTTTAAATAAATAAATAAAGCTATTTAGATTTTAGGTATTAATGTTACTATTTCTGGAAAACAAGATTTGGTGAACATTCATCCATTTTGATAGGCAAAAAGAATATGAATACAACACTTACAATTAATCAAAATGTTGTTCTTTAGGCACCTCAGTATAAAGTAAATCTTAACATAGCCGAAAACTGTCACTGTTTTGACTGTCTGTGCTTTGGCTGAAACATAGAACCAGCCTTCTTTAATTGGATTTTCTGGTTAAAATAATAATCATCAAGTTCATCAAGTGCAATTTGCCTCTTCAAAATTTTTGATTTGGTCAGATTCTATTCTTGCCCTTTTTTCCAAATGGCTTTTGTGTACTGAAGAAGGCAACCGCTGACAGTTTCTTTCGAGAAGACCTCTGTATATTATATAGATTAGACTTATGCATATACATTAAAATCTATCTTCCTTTCCTGTTAATATAGGTAAATTGTTTATCTCTGCATGCATATTGCATGTATGATAAACCAGATTTCTAGTGACTAAAGTCTTGCAATTTATATTGTGCTAAAAATTTATAAGCAATTCTAAATTAATTAAATTGATTCACGCATTTTTTTGTTAAATAATTAAGAAACAAATGTATCTGGGGTTCTTAGGTACATATTTTTCCAAAAATCCTAACTGAGATGATTTTATTTATTAGCTTTTATTTAGCTAAGGGGGATTTCTGGGAAAAATTTCGTACACCACCAAGTTTATTGAAGCGGTTTAATTTTTCATTACGTATTTACTAATCCATATGGATGTCAGTAAACAGAATTAAAGATTTTTTTTGTTGTTTACGAAAAAATATATTCAAATTATTTTCTGAAATTCCATACAATTTTTAACATTGTGTATAGTAGAGCTTTGTTTTTTTTTTACAATTCTGTGTTAATTAATGTAATTGAGCATGTACCGTTTTATTAACCATAAATAAATAAATAAATGTATGTAGGTATTTAAACAAAATTAAATACAACCTAAAAAAAATTAAGTCAAGAGGGAATAAATTGGTTACTATTAGTTGCCTAATAGTAACCAATTTATTCCCTATACTCTACAGTTGACAACATCATCGTTCACTATCAGATTAGATACTACTATCTAGGATAGGATAGGCGCGCGCTTGACTACTCAAGCGTGCGCCTATCCATGTCCATGGCAAGAAAAACAGTCTTATTGGTTTTGTAATGAACAAGCAGCATTGTAGTCCGGGCTCTTCTCACATATAAAAGCGGCTACTTTGTCACAGAACATGTCATCCAGCTGGCCAGTACGAAATATTGCACCACAGTATTGACCAGGGCCAGAGTTGTCAGGATTTCCTGGACCAAATTTGTCATACCCTGCTTCCGTCAACGTTTGTCCTGGAAAGGTAAAATATTGTTGTAAAGCTATTTATTCAAAGTTATCTTAATTATATAATTTATGTATTAGAAAACCTATTTATTTCGACTTTCAAAACTAACACAATGAATACAGTTGCAATTCTGGTTACGTCGACCAAGACCTTTTCATCTTGGTCATTCACGTAAGATTGTTCATTGAGTAATACATTATTTTGTATATCTACTATAGACGTATTTAAAAATACTAAACTAACTATACTTATATGTACTTCTACAATATAATAATTTAAGCCCTAATACAACTAAGTTGTATTTTGCAGATAGCCATTTTGGATTTCACAGGGGCGCTAGATGGTGGACACTATCATGCGCGTGCAAGCCCTCCGGACGGGGATAAGGTGTTTTTAGACATCGCCAACGCGTTCAATTCCCTGCCCTGGAGTAGCATTAGGGAAGCACTCCGATATCTCTATCTTATCTCTCCGACCTGCATATCTCCGTCGTGTGATCAAGGCTTTTCTGACTTACTGGATCATTATCTACCGCGGTCACCAGGGAGAGTGGAAACGGCAAGAGGTATCAAGCGGTGTTCCGAAGGGATCGGTAATAGGACCGCCCTTATGGAAAATCGGGTATGCTGCGCGGCGACTACCCTTGCGGAGTCAGCGTAGTCTTATACGTAGACAACATGCTTGACCTAAGCAGGGAGAGTCATACCAGGTCGCGGTCAAACAAGCTTTACGCAGGGTGGTGACAGTCTTGGATAGGATCCAACAGTAGGGACTAGAGGTGGCACTGCATAAGTCCGAACCCATGTGCTTATAGCCCTTGGATTGACAGCCAAATAGGACCAACAACTTATCAGACCAGCTCAGGTTTTGAAGTCTTGATATATAAAATAATTTGGCAACATACATTTTTGTGAACTAAAGATTTTTGGAATAATAAACAGAATTAAAATTACCATGAACGGTTCTCCACTCCGTATGATCACCCCAATCGCTAAAACCAATTAGTGCTACATATTTCCAAATCATTCCCACTAGAGAACTATCAGGATATTTAGCAAAGAGTTCTTTGAGCACTGTGGCTTCAGTGTCACTATTTATAATAGCAAGATGGCCGCCTTCAGCTGAGCATGCTAGATTAGCTTGGGGAAAAATCTTCGGATGTTTGTGGAACTTGTAGCACTTGTTGGTTCTTCTGTCCAAGTGGTATCCTGAAAAATATAATTTTAATTGATTTTATTTATTTAACAAAGGTTCTTTCCGAAGTGATCATTTACATTAAAGTAAAAATTTGATTTTTGAATTACTGAGCTATAGCAAAATTTACCTGGATCTATCGTACCGCATTCATTGATTGTAAATTTCTTGCCTTCAGAACGGTAACAGACGTAGGGTTGAGTTTCACCACAAGAAACATCAGCTAATTGTCCGAGGCTGTTCAAAGTGAGACACTTTTCTTTATTATCCTTATTATCAGGCTCATTTGCTGCCCAAGTACGAGGAATCGCCGAAAGCGGTGTACCTGTAATTTATGACATGGTAAAATAATTCTGTTGAAGTAAGATTCTTGTTCGAACATCAATACGTTAATCATTTGTTTTCCGTCTTCAATCCCAAAGATCATCCTACACAAACCAGAAGGCGCTGGGCATGTGTGATCCCATGCTTTTTTCCGCATTCAGGCAGAATCTACTGAAGGACATTTTCTATATACGAGTACAATCCTCACGTTGTATTCCTTATTTAAGTGTTTAGTTAGTGTGTGGTGTAATTTTTTGTAGTTCTGTTTATCATCTCATGTCGTCTTTTCCCAGTGTTTTCACTCATGATTGTCTTTAGTTAGTCACCTTTCATTCATTGTCTCATAATAGTCCAGTGTATCAATAGCAAAAAGAAAAGAGAATGGCTATTTTATACTCACTAAACTTGACATACCTTCAATTGTATGATAATCTCCTTGGACTACAGTGGTGTGAATCCCGGTAAAGATTTCATATAACATCTCTTCATTATCAGTTAAGTTTATAAATTGAGTCATCTCAGCTTTCAATTCTGGTGTTGTTGGGGAAGCGAGAACAGCACCTGATGATAAAATGAAATTATATTATAGAATTTAGCAATAGCTGACGAAATGCAATTTTTTTGACACCAAGTTTAGGGTAACATAATTGCAACTTGAGTATTTGGATTTTTAATGCAAAAATTAGAGTGAAGTGACGAAATAGTGTTTGTGTTTTTACATTTTGAATCCGAGACAAATTTAAAAAGAAAATGTCATAAAAAGAATACACAATTAATTCGTGTATTTTTTTTAATAATACATAATTATAACTTTTTCAAAATTCACAAACCTATCATAAATCAAACGGAACATCCAACCGCCAATAGCCGTCGCCGTTGTTTTTATCCGATTTTAAAATGAAAGATTTTTTGTACGTTGTAAAGCGATTTTTAACCGTTTTTTCATGATTTTTCTTTTATTTAAAAGAATAGTTTTAGCGGATTCTTTACTAAATAATAGTAAATCCTCCGGGATGACTACATTTATTGTAAAAAAATATTTCATGCTAACACGATATGTAATAATGTTTTTTTTTTTTTTTAAAAAAAAGAACGGTTATCAATATGCAAAGTTTTGCATCAAATTTTAATATATTTGTAAACAATAAATAACCGTCGAATCGATTAACATTTTGCATGGTAATCGATGAACAAAATAAAAAATATATTACATTGATTCGGATATTTCTCTCTTTTTTCTAAACGTGGTGAAAAAATCATTGCACCGATAGAATATATTTTTTTTTAAATGCGGACATAAACGCTTACCTTCCAGAGCGCATCGCATCCGAGCATCGAACCACGTCACTGGCACATCAAAATATTTGAACCATCCCTTGGCTGTTGAACTATATCTATAGTCACATCTAAAAGCTGGCGATTCCACTGAAAATGAACCAGTTAAATTCAGGCAGAATAATAACACAATATAATTGCACCACGACTTCATTTTGTGAGGACTAAGATACACAATCATTATGTCCATTTCAGTTGTTATAAATATATTTATTTATCTCCAAGTTTTTTATGAGTTCAGATGTCAATTAAACATCAAATCAATTAATCGTCCATAGAGTCAGATGTTGTTGGGTGATTCCGAAACATTTTTATTGACTCTTGATTTAATTTTAATTTATCTAATATATTTATGTTTAACATTTATATTTTTTAGGGTTCCGTACGCAAAGAGTAAAACGAGACCCTGTTACTAAGACTCCACTGTCCGTCTGTCCGTCTGCCTGTCCGTCCATCTGTCCATCTGTCACCAGACAGGCATATTCTAGAACCATAAATTAAAACACTGGACTTTTACCAACCCGCACCGGGTCCGTGGTAAATTCTGGTCCATTCCCTCTCTTAAAGAGGAGGCCTGAGTCCCAGCAGTGGGAACATTAAGTGTCCCCGAAACAGGGGCACAAAAATGCCGCTTCTTTTTGTGGCTAGTGTGCGGCGGTGCCGCAACAAAAAAAGCTCTAGATTCTTTTTGTGGTGGCGCGTTTTTACGGCGGCGTTTTTTTGTGGCCCGAGTGCAGGGGCACTAAAAAACTGATTATGCTACGCGGCTAGCCTTTGGTAACCACGTGACGATCGCAAATAGTTCTTACCTCGTCTAATCACTCCCAAGGGAGTTCGTAATGACTGTCAGAAACAATTTATAAAAATGTCTTAGAAGAGTTGTTAAAATTGCATAGTTGTAAAAGGGGAATTATTAAACGAGCGAATATAAAAACTTAGCGACTGATGATGCGATAATGTTTTAATAACTTGAGCGGTATGAATTTGAGTAAGCGATAAATTGGCTAAACTAACGACAAATATATTTATCTATACTAATATTATAAAGCCTTCCGCTTTCTTAATGAGAACGCCTTTAATTCTATGAAATCTCATACTTACTGTCAGTGTAATTGTAAATCATTGTTTGTGTTGATGTCAATCCTTGCTATTCAAAATGATTAGGCGTTTTTTTGAAATCTCATTTATAGTATCTCTCGTTCTATCTCTGATCATAAAACTTAAACTACTGTAAAGCCGTACCTTTAAGCTTTAATACGACATACCGTTTTTTTATGTACATGAATATTTTTAGTTTGGACACAGCACCCTACTAATTCCGGCCATGTCATTTCAACAATTGGATCAGTACTTCCAAAGATTACCTCCTACATAAAAAAAAATAAATAAAAACAAACTACCTCTTTATTACATTAATGCAGCTGTTTTAGCGAATCACCCTGTATCAAGTAGTAATGACGCAATATTTTAACAGTTTGTGCAGTGATACGTGATAGGGTTATCACGTCGTTTATGTTAATGTTTAAAATTCAGTATGTTTTTATAAAATGTACAATCAAGTGCGAAGTCGAACTCGCGCACCGAGGGCTCCGTACAGAGTTTGCAAATATTCCTCCCTTTTTAATGATTTTGCCTTTCGAGATGATTGCGAGACTCTATGCCCTGTTTCGCATTACTTAGACATACAATGTATTTCCCACATGTAATTGTAATTTAGATTAAACTTTTGTATACCGTAATTAGACACAATAGAAAGACAGTGAGAAAGCGAACGCTGGCATTCGCTTGGGAAGACATGTGATAGTCGTGGTGGATTACGGCCCATTCTCTCTCCTTGAGAGGAGCCCTGAATCCCAACAATGGGCTTATATAGCCTCATATTAAAGCCAAGTTCCAACAGTGATAAAATTATAAAGCTGACTATAAATATCATAAGATAGTGAACTGGAGATCGGAATTAAATTGGAGTGCTGTTCTTATAGTTTGCGGAAGATGACCAATAAGTAGCTCGTCATTCAGTCGTTCAGAAATTGTACGGATCAAGCCCCAGTAATCGACGGCGCATGAAGTTTACCGAGCCCATCAAAGTGTTATCAGCAGCCGTGAGATCTCAGTAGAATCAACGCCCGCTTGGGCCAAGGGTAATTTCAAAAAATGCTTGCCCCTGAGAAAGTACATTTTTATATCTAAGGTGGAGCCGGATGGGTCGATCGCCTCTACGAGGTTATGGCGATGCTCCTCCTAAACGGGGCATACCTCCACCATGGTCTTCAGGGAATCAAATCCCAATCTTTTTTTTATGGGTAAAAATTAACCAAATTCATGACATCCCCCGCCCTTTGGCTGAGTGGGAGATAGTGTCAGATTCTTACCGACCAAAAAACCCATCCCGTTCCTTCTTGCCTTTCATATTGGAGCCGAGCCTCCCTTTCATAACTAGACCCTGGCCCTAGTGGGCTTCGACCCAGCTGGGCCTCTGCTGTTGCTGACAACTCCTTGAGGTGCGCGGGAACAGTACGCACTGTCGACGACTTAGGCTTGGTACAGACAGTTACTGGACAGTCAGACAGCGAGCTATCCATTGCTCACCATCCGCAAGCCCGCGCCTACAATGACCAGAAATCGGAATGCTCTGCCCAAGCGGGGCACACTTACCGTGTGCTCGACCGTGTCCTCCAGGCGGTCCACGGACGTCAAGTCTTCAAATTTATCGTTCTAAGACATGACGGTTTCCTCACAATGTTTTCTTTCAACGTTTTAAGAGCAGCGGTGGCTAAATAAAATACAAAAAGTAAGACGCCTTCGCTGGGTTTGAACCCGTGACCCTCGAGGTCGTTACC
This sequence comes from Mythimna albipuncta, assembly GCA_929112965.1. Classification (NCBI taxonomy): domain Eukaryota; kingdom Metazoa; phylum Arthropoda; class Insecta; order Lepidoptera; family Noctuidae; genus Mythimna; species Mythimna albipuncta. Next base: position 6,381,863 of record OV815980.1, read on the forward strand.
ACTAGGCCACCACTGCTCGCATTGCATCAACCTGGAAGTGAACTGACATATTAGCGAAAAGGCATAATGTTAGTCAGTGTTTTTACAAGGAGTCTTATTAAAAACACCACATTAAAAAAAAAAACTCAGAGCAGGGCAGATTGTTTCTCCACAATAGTGTTACCAAAGATAGCACTACTAAGATATAACTTTGATAGTCCTCGTAAAATACGACGGCAACTTCCTTTTGCAGTGAAGATACGGGATCTGAAACCATTTTGCTCCTTATATTGTGATGTGGAATGAGTTAGTGCTCTGTGATAACGGAATTTGTGTTAGTGTGAAAAGATTTGATGCTGTCTGAAAGGAACGAAATTCAAAGAAAACTTTTTAGCAATCATATTTTATTTATAGAAAAAAACTGGATAAGTAAGGAGGTGGAGGACAAGAATGGAGGCTCGAAGATTTTTCCGAATTGATATTTTTTTGTTTTGTTACCTCGGTAACAACAAATATTGTTTTCAGATTTTTCCTATACCTGTGCTATAAGACCTTGCTTTCTGCCGTATTTCAGGATTCTGGGTCAACGGGAAGTACTCTATGAATTTCGATCTTTGAGAATATCAAAATATACGTTTTTTTTGCGACATGAACGGCCGTATCTTTTTTATTCGCTAATTTAAAAGTTTGATTTTTTCACAGCTTGAAGGGACCGCAGACCTGAGTATATGGTTTTAATTTCAACTCGATGCGTTCTTGAGATAAAGGGTCTTTACAGACAAACAGACGGACGGACAACAAAGTGATCCTATAAAGGTTTCGTTTTTTCCTTTTGAGGTACCCTAAAAATGACTGAGCTTCTGTCAGCGCCTTTACCTGAATGAAAGTAGGGTTTTCTCTGTACTTTGGGACGCTCGTTTCATCTCCTCAAGGTTCCTTTTTGGTTTCCTGGTCCTTTTCGATTCGCCTATCATCACTATCAGGTATGGTGTCCGATCCCCTGTCGACGGCGTGCACTGTTCCCGCGCGCCGTAAGGAATTGTCAGCATCCGTAGGGGCCAAGCAGGGTCGAAGCCTACTAGGGTCAAGGGTCTGCTTCTGAAAGGAAGGCTCGACCCCGTGCGTTTTTTAGTCAGTAAAAGTCTAACACTATATCCCGCTCCGCCCAAGAGCGGGGGATGTCATCCGGATTTTAAACCCACCGAAAAAAAATAAACATCGAGCATGGTTGAAAAGCTTGTTGCTTCATCTATCGTAATCCAACGCGATGTTTGATTAAGATAAAATGCAAAATAAGTGAAATAACGGCTGAAAACTCTTTTGGTATTCGGTAATTCCGTGATTTACTCGAATATTTCACAAAACTTGTTCGAAACCCTTAACAGTTTTTCAGAAAAATTTTCGTCATTCAGATCCCAATTATATGTGTAAGGCTTATATTAATGTATTTTTTTTTTTGTATATTTAATATACAAGTACTTAAATTACGGAGGGCAAAGTTCACGTAAAGTAGCAAATTTTCAGAAGTCTTTACCAGATTAGTTTTATACAAAATGTTTTGATTTCGACTTTATAGAAGCCTAGATACTATACACAAGACAGCTGTGTATCAAAAATATCTAGAGAAGGATCTGAAAGGACGCCCTTGTGGAATTCAAAATATGCCCAAATCTTTGTGTACTAAAATTTGCCGCGGTCTTCTTGTCCGATTATAATTCAGGTGTCTTCAAAGCTTGCGTGAATGGGCTCATTATAAACTAGTGCAATTCACCATCATCGATTGCATCACTGCTTACCATCAAGTGGGATTTATTTTTGATTTTATTGTGTTCCCTTTGACAACCTGAAGGATGGAGCTATATTGGGGCTATATGGCTTCATCTCTTTTTCTCGATTACGCGCTTGACATTTTACCACATCACATCATGGTAAGGCCCTCATATCGAATTCACGAGCACTGCATCATATAAAGCTGGCAAAATACAAATATTCCGTTAGGAATGTTAGTCATTTCGTTATAATCGATTCTATCTGTGTTTGGACCATTCATTTGTATTGCATGTCATACAATCTCACTGGACTGCGGTTATCAGAATATCAGGCCAGCTCATTCCATAGGGATCACTTTGTAACATTTGTAAAATTACAATGTACAGAGATCACTTTGTAACGTAATATTGTGCGTTCATTTGTCATTTATGTCGATAGTGGTATTGGTCTCATTTACAAACGTGGATTTTCGTGGTAAATGATATGACATACTAAATTATAAAGAAATGGTTGACCAATTTCACGTTAATTATTGTTAAACAATAAAATATATTGTACAATGTATCTTTTGATGCTTTTAGCAATCTTGGCTGTCAGTGTTGAAATATGAAATGTACAGTAATAATAATAAATTGGTTGATTCAGAAAGCGGTATTGTTAGACATCGCTTGTATTGTAGGAGGTTCCTTTCTTTTCCAAAGCCCTGATCGCTAGTAGCTTGGTCGCTGGTATCTTTTTCCCGATCCCAGTAAGATACCACTTTTTTTGTTTTTTTTTTTAAGAGAAATATTTTAAAATGTATTTAATAAGTTTGAAGAAATAATAACTATAAAATAAGCTGTTATCTACATTTATTTTAACCTTCATTTCGCTGGTTTTTGCCGCCGCGCTCCTTTGTTGTTATTCCATATAAATAAAAAGCGTGCAACTACTGCGCTACACCCGCGCTGCAGTCGCACTACTTTGTTATTTGCATGGAATAGGAAAGCAGCGTGGTGGCAGCGCTGCAGCCACTGCAGTTGCGTGACACTTTGCGGCTAATTGAAGGCGCCCTTAGAAATGTGTTAACAAACACGCAAACTGTCAAATGCTCAAAGGTTGTAGTCGTGGTTTTCTGTAACTTTCTGATCAATTTTCGATTTTTTCTTAAAATATTAGTACCTTTTTCTGACAATAACGAACACAATAAAAAATAATTAGTGAAATAAATTGATCTAGTCGGGGATTTTTATTAAGGATTCAGTTTTTAAACACGGGTATATACGAGTATACACCCTTAAATTTTAATCGTTTTAATCCCGTGGAGGGTCGATCCGGTACATGAAACACTATCGATTTGTAAAGATAAAATTAAAAAATAAAGTACCTGTTTTTCAAAACTCGTATTAATTTACGCATGTACGAAATTAGTATCTTTAAGAAAACGTCAGCTGAGCGAGTTCAATGACCTGTATGAGCGTTGCGTACAAAGTACCTACAGGTCATTGAACTCGCTCGGCTGACCTTTTTTTTGACACGTGATTGTGCTCATGATAACAAACAATTTTTACTATAGGAACAAAGCCGAAATCGCGAAAAAAAATCAGCTGTTCGGTACATTAGGCAGCCATAAATGTACTGAACGGCTGATTTTTAACGGCGTCAATATATTTATGTTATTTTATTGTTATCTGTTCTTTATTCACTTTAGCCTTGAAAACACCCTAATTAAAATAAGTAGAGGAAGACCGCATTAGGTAAATTGTTCAGTTCTTTGATTTACGCGGTATTAACAACCAGGCAAAAGGTTTGGTTGGATGTAGGTGGGTGACATGGTGTTTGGGTTCGCTAAGCGGGTAGAAAAGTGATGGCGGAATAAAGTTTTTTTTTTTTTAATTTGTATAAACTAGTGCTTGACTGCGATCCCACCTGATGGTAAGCCATGATGCAATCGTTGATGGTGAGGCGCACTAGTTTATTAACCTTATGAATGTCTTATGTTACACAGTTCGACATAAGCAATTGTCCTTCTATTGTGTCTCTAATTACGGCATTCAAAGAGTTAAGAGCCTATTCACTTTTGCCTTAAAGACACCTAAATTATAATCAGACGGGAAGACTGCAGCTGGCAAATTGTTCCAGTCCCTCGATGTAAGTCATGTAATTTCCGTGCAAACTTTCCAAAATGTATCTACACTGATATTATCAAGAAGTAAAGTTTGTTTTTTTGTTTGTAGGAGGTAATCTGGTCCAACTGCTAAATTGTTTCACCGAAAGCTGCTTTATTCCTGAGTGACAAGGCTATATTTTAAGCCACGAGCAAAATCTATTCTTATATCAAAGCGGCGACCCAACGCCTATACTCCAGGCTCTGTACATTAGTTTTAGCCAAATCTGGATCATTAATTAACCTCTTCGTAGGCATCACCACTGAATACAAAGTTGCTAGATACATGGGTTAAGTAATAGCCTCTACTAATTGAACGTTTATCGCTGCCTTTCATCTCATAACTATGATTGATGGTGTTCAATAAAATTTTAGCTGGAAACTTTACTTACACATAGTCCTGACATTTAACGTAGTATTTAAAGGTTGTCTGTAAGAGATTGCCCTGTGCGATAAGACCGCCCATTGTTTACTTATTTAAAAAAATGTTTGCCCTGTATTTTTGTTTGTGTGGTGTATATTTATTTTAGGATAATAATTAAATAAATTAAATAATAAAATACACTTAAATAATATAATTATACACTAAAGGCCTAGCTAACTATGACGTCATAAAACTCCTCCGCATCGCTGTCGACTGGAAGTGTGCCCGAAAGGCTGGCGGCATTGAAACGTTGTATGGCAATGCTTAATCTATGACCGAGGTAGAAGCCAGCCCTTGGGTCACGCGAAGAATCAACTAAGCGATTGGATAATTCTTTAAAAAGCATATGAGCACTCGGACCCCACGGCCCAAGAGTTTCTATTTGAATTCACGAAGGCTCCTTTGAATGATGTTCCTTTTTCGAAACTTTTTTTATATATTAGTCAACTGACCAAGTTATTTTTACAGTCAACAAATTCAAAATCATACTAAAATAGACGTTATGTTGTTAGCATAAAGATTAATATTGTGTTTCAGGATAGTTTTCCTAGTTGGGTATCAGTTTGCCTTGATGACGGTCCGCGGTTCAAACTCCAGGGAACACCTAATTTCGCAAGTTTAATGAAGCCTGTCGAACGTTCAAATCAATCGTAGTAGGTATTGAGTTTGTAAAAATGTTTCTGACTCAAGCCAGATTTTTTGTTGCCCAATAAATTACCGATTACTGGACCGATGACTTGGTGAAGGTTGCGATGGATGCGAGACGCACAGGAAAGTTCGTTGTGGCGACGGTTGGGGGAGGCCTATGTCCAATAGTTGACGTTTATCCGCTGAAATGATGATGACGATGAATAAACTACCCCACTTGGTTCAAAAGCCCTTCTTATAGAGAGGAGTGTAAGTTTACACTTTTCGTTTTATCAGCCTGTTCCTTGTCGCTGGCTCTGTTTTTTTTAGTGGGTAATATCATCCAATGACAACTTCCGCTCTTGGGCGGAGCGGGAGATAGTGTCAGACTCTTACTGACTAAAAAACCCACCCCGTTCCTTCAAGCCTTCATACCGGGGATCGAGTTCCCTTTCGCCCTGGCCGAAGTAGGCTTTGACCCGGCTTGGCCCCTGCTGTTGCTGACAACTCCTTGAGGCGCGCGGGGACAATGCGCGCCGTCGACGACTTGGGCTTGGTCCGGACAGTTACCGGACGGCCAGACAGCGAGCTACCCATTGCTCACTGTCCGCAAGCCCGTGCCTACGGTGGCTGAAAATCGGGATCGGAATCCCAGCGGCAGCGAGAGCGCCGTTGCCTGATGCGATCCGCCTCCTCCTTTGCGAGCAATAACTGCTTCGCAGAAGTCGACGCCCGCCTGTCACTAGTCGCTGGCTCCTGACTTTGGTTAGGTTTGCACACCTGGTCGTGGAGATGACCACTGGAGTTTGACGAAATGAGGGCTAAAAGGGTATAAAAATAAAGACTGGCCCTTGAACGCAAAGAGCAACTAAAGTATTGAAAAAAAGAATTAGTGGCGTAACAACTTTAGTTTTCAGATTTATTCCTATCTTTATACTAGTAGACCTTGCTTTATGCCAAATTTTAGGATTCTGAATCAACGGGTTGTTAATTCCCTCAAGAGTGTCAAAATTTACGTTTTTTGCCACATAAACCGAACCTTTTTTTCTCGTTTACTTACAACTTTCATTTTTTTACAGCTTCAAGAGTCCGCAGACTTGAGTTATGGTTTTAATTTCAACCCAATACTTCCATGCGTCTCTGAGATAAAGGGTCTTGACCGACAGACAGACGAACTACAAAGTAATGGGTTCCGGATTTTTCTTTTGGGTTACGGAACCCTATAAAGATAAAAAAAATAAAAACAAGAAAAACCCGGCTACACACTTAAAATTATTTAAAAATGCGAAAAAATTAAACACCGTTTTTAGGTGAAAAAAAATTGAGCAATCGGACTGCTTTCAGAGAGTACTTTCAGAGAATACCTCCTAGAAACAAAAAAACAACTTTTCCTCCTTATAATATTAATAGTTTAGACTGTAGATTGTAACTAGCTTCTGCGTTTTTCCCAAGTGTAATTAGTACTTCTTTCATTATACATTTTTATGAGGCACGTAGGAGTCTCGGAATGACTGCGGGTTAATTTGAAAGGGACTTGAGGACAACTTGAGGACTAATTGTGTCCTCAAGTTGCTTACATATTATGTGAATTTTAGTCATCAAAAATCTGACATGTACGCTCGTTCCGAAAGAAGACTATGATTTCTCACCTCAACAAAAGGATTTTCAAAATGTAAGTTACAGCCACCCTCAGGCCTGTCTTGCCCACTGGGCACACTGGGCAACTTCCAAAGGCCCCGTGATGGATTAAGGCCCCCACCTCGCTACTCGATTACCAAACGATAACCGATAGCTGCTACTCTCGCCTAAAAATTTAGGTTTAACAATTGCAGCATGTTTGATAAAATTTAAGCGAATTTTGAAATTAATTTTATGAATAGTCTACCGCTAATGTTGATAAAATGTACTAAGCTCGAAAACACATATTTTGAACGATTTTGCTTAACTCAAATCTAGAAAGAAGGGGGCCTAACCATATCTTCAATCAGCAAAAATAGGTGCTTATGTAAGGACACTAATCGTGGATGCTGATTACTTAGTGTAAATTACATTATATTATCTGTAGAAATTAAAAACAAGCCATCCCTACTTTCTTCGTCTCGTCTAACAAAACAGCTATATTATTATGGTCCCTATTATAAGAATGTGCCCAGGGCCGCTAATATGTGATATACGGCCCTGGCCCACCCTTACCCATTCACAGGTCAAACTTAACCAATTCCTTAAGCCTGAAGATCGACCCTTCATATGTTATTATTGTCGTGTACTCCTTTGAAAGTCGTTAAAGCTATTACGAGTACTAATTAACTCCATTGAGTCCAGTAGATCTTATTAACACTTTGTCTGTATGACCTTGTTCAATATCAAACAGTCACTCTTTCGTGTGTAAAACGGCAATCGTGCGCGAAAGACCGAACTTGTGAAGACGTTGAAAGAACAAGAAAGACCACGCATTCACGCATTCAGTGCTTGTAAAGGGCCTATTACATTACTCGATATTCAGACAGTCTTAGTCGATGTCGCGTCGTGTCGCGTGGTGTAATAAGGGTCAGACTGTCTTACTCGGAATGAAAAATAAGACTAGTCGGAATAACGCGTCATAGGCCCTCTATTACACCACTCTTTATTCAGACAGTCTTAGTCCAGTCGCGTCGTGTCCCGTCGTGTTGCATGGTGTAATAAGAGTCAAACCAGGTCAGACTGTCTTTCTTGGATTGAAAAATAAGACGGGTCTTTTTTTATGGTGGGAAAAAATCATCCAATGACAACCCCCGCTCTTGGGCGGAGCGGGGGATAGTGTCAGACTCTTACTGACTAAAAGACCCACCCCGTTCCTTCTAGTCTTCATACCGGGGCTCGAGCTCCCTTTCGGATAACCCTGGCCCCAGTAGGCTTCGACCCGGCTGGGTCCCTGCTGTTGCTGACAACTTCTTGAGGCGCGCGGGAACAGTGCGCGCCGTCGACGACTAGGGCTTGGTCCGGACAGTTACCGGACGGCCGGACAGCGAGCTACCCATTGCTCACTGTCCGACGGGTCTGAATAACGCGTAGTGTAATAAGCCTTTTCCTTTCACCAGTCGCTGGCGCAATCTTGTACGCTTCTAAAAACGCACGATAGAACGTTATGTACGCTGTGTATAGGGGGCTAATTTGTATTTCAGGGGGCCACTTGAGCTATACCGGAAACACTAGTAGCATAATAGCATTGCTTTGTTTGTTCAATGTACCTCACAAATTTACTGACAAGATCCGTCATTATCATCAACATCATTTCAGCTGATAGACGTCCACTGTTGGACATAAACCTCATAAATCCAATGTACCTCAACTATGTTGATGGAAATTATAATTACTCGCCTCATCCATTCAGATGTGCCTTCGATTCTATTATACTTGGATTAGATAAAAATAATACTGTTCTGTGTACTTATATTCTGTTGTTGTGTTAATGTGTGTGTTTGTGTACTGTTTGTAACTTTTGCCAATGTACTTTGATTTATCTATAAGTTACTAAAGGATTTTTAACAAAACAGGAGAAATTTTGCAAAAAATAATGTCTGCCCTTCTTAATCGTTTCACTCTTGCCTTAGTGGTCGTGGTTATCACGAAGATAGCTCTACGGAAGCCGTCAGGGTACGCTGCACGACTTCCCGCTACTTTTGCCTGCCAGCAGTCATCCTGGCGCACTTGTTCAATGGGCAGCCAACAGCCGTTTTGATTTGGTCAGTCCATTGCATCGGTGTTCTGCCACGCGGCCTCGTTCCGTCCCTTTCCTTGTATACCAAGGCATTCGATGCAGTTACCTCCATGTAGACAAATAATGGCCACAGTATTTAAAAATACGACTGCGCACCAGCGTAGACCAGCGTTCCTTGACGCCCAGCTTCTGGAATGGAAGCGTTTGTTTGAAACTCGGTCCAAGGGATCCTAAGCATTTTTCTCCAGCACTACATTTCCCAAGCGTCATTCTTTTTGGTCTCTGTCTGTTGTAGGGTCCATGTTTTAGCAGCGTATAAAAATATGGGAAACACTAATGTTTTAATGAGCCTGGTCTTTGTGGCTTTAGTTATTTTCCGGTTTCCCCATATTTTTGAGGTTATCCGTTGCTGCTCTGGACAGCCCAGTAGGACCCTTTAAAATTTTAATTCATACATGAAAAAAACATACCATTGTCATAATCAATTCATGAGGGGCATTCAAAAATCAAGGGGTTGTATGTATGTACTATTCTTTATTACCTCATAATTATCTTCCAAACCGCTGAATAGATTTTTATAATTAACATATCGTTAGAATTGTCTTGATAACCCAAGTGTTCTTAGATAGGTGACGTTAAAAAAAAAAACAATATACAGACTGTGAGATGCTAAATGTTAGAGTAAAGATACCCATATTAGATATAGAATAATAAACAAGTTCAGTCCACAGTTCAGCAACAGTCGGGACCCATTAAAATAATCTAGACTAAAATCATTCTATCTAATGTGGCTGTGTGGGTGGACTGAACTTGTTTCTTATTCTTTTCAGTTTTTATTTAAAGTATTTTTTAACGCAGTCGGGTTTTTTTTATTTTTTAAATTAATTTTTTATTTACGTCTATATCGAGTGGCCTCGCTGAGATCAAAACACATCGGACATTGATGTATTAAAAAACCTCATAGGGGTAATGTTACAGACTGATGTGGATTTCAATTGAGCTTGAAAGTTATATTTATCAGCTATGAAGTATTTCATAGGGTTATATCGAAAGATTAAGAAAAAAACTTTTATAAGAATTAATTAATGATAATTTATTATTCACAGCATTTATGTACAGGTATTAACACTAACTTATAATGAATACTTAATATATGATACGGTTGCAAAAGTTTATCCCAAAGCTTTAGCTTGTCCGAGGACCCCGATGGCTGGTCCAGCCTTGACGATGCCATCTCTGACGTTGCGACCAACCTTCTCCTGAAAAAAGGAATGATGAAATTAGTATGAATTGGATTAGTATGTCTTGTACCGAACATGGGTTTTCCAGTAGTCGCTGATTTTAAGGAAAATTAATGAAAGCCTTTAATTGCAAATTGAATATGAATTTCTTGGGCACAAAGTAATTTTAAGTTTTAAGACAGCCAAAAGATCAGTTATCACTAATCAACCGCGTTGAATTTTAGACACACTGCCTGAATTAGGAATTGAACTTAAAACTTAGTCTGTATAGCCTCATTAAGAACCACTAGATTAAAGGGGTAGTTACATTGCTAGCTTACCTCGTGTCTAGGTAACATTTTACCTAAGGACTACAATCAACAGCCAGCTTAAACTAGTCTTGCTAAGAATAGAGTTTAAATACAGTGGGAGGTCAGCGTTTATTACAAATAATCCTGCAATAACAATCTATTCGTAAATAAATCTATGAAAAAAAGAACACTTACAATTTTCTTAAAGACCTTCCACCTGGGCTCGGGCGCCGCCGACACGGCGCACATGGCGACCAGACAAGCGAATACGAATACCAAAATGCGAGAGAAATTCATTTTTATTATTATTGTTTTTAATTCAAATTATTATTATATTGAATTCACGAAAACTCCTTCGAGTTGAATGATATTCCAGATTCAAAACTCTCGTTTTATATACTAGTAAACTGACCAAGATATTGTTATTGTTAATAAACTCAAAATTATACAAAAATGGACTCTATCGTGTTGACATAAAGATCATGTTATTGTTTAAGATGATGTTCCGAGTGTGCGTGTCAGTTTGCATTGATAACGGTTTGCGGTGTGTTGACTCCAGGGAAGTCCCATTTTTATGAGTTTAACGAAGCCCCTAAAATATAAATGTTGATTGTTTAGTACCAACTATATTATATTGTATACTTATTATTATTAATTTTAATTTTATAATAACATTTAAATATAAACAAAATTTAAAAATGATGATGATAAAAAAAATTCGAACAATCTACCAATACTTAGGCATATACAGATTTAATAAAATATATATTATATCTACATTAACAAATAATTCCATGTATTGTTACTTAGCGTTCAATCTCTGTCCTAACTTTCCTGTGCCTGACAGGGTTCCATATTGATTTTGATAATATTTTATACCATCTATGTACATAATATGGAATGGAATAAAGTATTGAGTATTTAAGTAACGGTCCTTTTGATTTGATAAATTTTTACTGGCCTGTTGGTCTAGTGATTAGTGACCCTGACTGCTATTTCGGAGGTCGTGGGTTCGATTCCCACCCAGGACAAATGTTTGTGTGATGAGCATAATCACTTGTTCTGTGTCTGGGTGTAATTTATCTTTAATATGTATGTATTTAGAAGTATATGCTCATCACTTATGTGATGAGCATATTATTAAACCCACAGCCTTCAGAGTAACGGAGCCATCGTAGCATTTCATTCATTGACAGGTCTGTTGGTCTAGTGGTTAGTAGCCCTGACTGCTATGCTGATCGTGGGTTCGATTCCCACACATGACAAATGTTTAATGCCGCTAATGTTTATCTGTTTAGGGTTTCTATTATATTAAACTAGCTTCTACCAGCGGCTTCGCCCGCGTGTAATTTGCTTTCTCCATTCAAACTTTGGACCCCCGTTTTACGTCTTTAGAGGTCGAATTTCGTGAAATCCGTTCGGAGCGGATTCCAGTTATCTTCAGCAGGTTTACGTCCGAACGCCTGGCATGGAGTTACCTTTCGTGATTGTATCAATAATAAAGATATCAGCGGGAGAACCAAAGTTACTGATACAGCCCAAAAAATCACCAAACTTAAGTAGTGTGTGTGCACATTTTTCGCAGAACAGATGGTCGATGGGGCCGAAAGGTTCTAGAGTGGTGACCATGCATTGGAAGAGGCAGCGTTGGAAGGATTAAGTTGCCGTGGTATAATTTTCTAAAGCTTTCACTCTGCTCGCCAGTGGGTGCTAGTAAATAATGAGTTCGTCATTTAACAAACACGGCCGATCCACTGTCATACTATGATTTCATTAAAAAAGTTATCAACTTATTAAAAACCGGACAAGTACGAGTCGAACTCGCGCTTTGAAGGTTCTGTACAACCTTACCTATGAAAAGAGTTCATTCCCGAATTGAGTTACGAATAATTTCCCGAATCACATTTTTTTATTTTTGTTTTTTGACTTAACTATAAAACAGTTTTTAGATTTCTTAATATACTTGTACTGTGAGACTTTACTTCAAACTAGATTTACGAATTTTAAGTCAACAGGAAGTATCCTATAAATGTTGATTCCCTTGAGAATGTCGTAATATTAGTTGTTTTGCGATACCAACGGCAGTATCTTTTTTTTTTCGTTAATTCAAAAGTATGATTTTTTTTTTACAGTTTCTTGGGACTTCAGATCTGAGTTATATGGTTTTAATTTTAATTCGATACCTTTTACGCGTTCTCGAGATAAAGGGTCTTGACAGATAGACAGACAGAAAGACAACAAACTGATCCTATAAGGGTTCCGTTTTATCTTTTGAGATACGAAACCCAAAAAAATCATGTATTTTATTGCGTATCGTTGGGGAATTATTTTGTGTTTTTATATTATATATTATTATACATAGGGTTAGTATAAATACTTAGTTTATTTTGTACGTAGTTTGTTAAACAAACGAATAAATAAACTATCGTACTAAATTGCTAACTCTACCAACCATTTAGGTAACTCGGTTTCTCCGGATTTATCAGTAAAGGACAGTAACCGTCATTTTACTCAACATCAAATACGGAAAATGTTTTTTTATTTAACAGCAGAGGTGTTAAATGACCTAACCGCGTGGCTTGTATCCATTATCTTAAAAACGTCATACTAAATAGCAAACATGTATTATCTCCATTTGCGTCGCGTCCGGATAAAATTGTTGTTCCTCTACTAAACTAATTATTTTGAACATTGTGAGTTAAAAACATGGTGTAGGTTAGTGGCATAGTTTGAGTTTCAATTTAACCTTTCTAATACTACAGAAAGAACTGGCGTTCGCTTGGGGTTTTATGAATTAAATTATCTTAGTAAAAAAAAAGTTTTAACAAAAAATAAAATCCGACTTCAATGTTAAAAACCGGCCAAGTGCGAGTCGGACTCGCCCATGAAGGGTTCCGTAGCAGCAAGTAATATAATAAAGTTGCGAACTACAAGAACTTTTATATTATAAAAGTTCTTGTAGTTCGTTGTAATTTTGATCGATGTTTTAAAAATTGTGTATTTTTTATTTTATTTATGACGTATTAAAAAAACTACTTACTAGATCTCGTTCAAACCAATTTTCGTTCGAACCTCTTCCTTTTTGAAGTCGGTTAAAAAAAGTCAGCTAGACTTTGCTTAGTTGTTTTAGGTGTCAAATCATCCCCTACAATTTCTCTAACCAAGTCAAAAAACATACACTAGTGCGCCTCACCATCATCGCTTGCATGTGGAATCGCAGTTAAGCACCAGATCAATTAAAAAAAAAAAAACATATTTTCACAGACACGCAAATTCATGAAGTCAATATTTTTATGTTCCTTCGACATTGTCGCCAGATGTTTTTCTAGGGAAAGAACCTTTTAAATGCGCTAATTAAACAAATTCCTTATCTACAGCTGTTGCTAATTACTATTGACACAGACGTTTAAATAACCGGAATAGTTTTCCTTATTTTTTAAACTTCTTTGTTTATTCTCTGGAAGATGAATCATCGTTTAGTTTCGGTAAAGTACCTCGGGCTGCGCTTTGTTCAAAATCATGAGATATTGTTTGTATACACATTGTCACTAATAATATAATGACCTTCTTCTCCTTGTATGTTGAGTTATATTTGGTGTCGTTTTTTTTTACATAATTGTACAAAACTCTAAAAAAAAAAAAACTGGGAAAACTGATGTACCATCAAAGACACTTCAGCCTGACCACCACTTAGTTCACTTTTGCTTGCACTCAAAACAAAAACTTCAAAGGTTTTAGATTGACCGAGGCGCGACCGCCGCGCCGGAGGTTTCAAGCGAATTTTTTTTCAAAGTGGTTTCAGGCAGATATGACCGCGATGGAACACACACGAGTTTAACCTACAATTGGGTTTTCTTACAGCAAACCTTAGGGATTATAATTATGTATGTTATACATATAACTATTAACATAAATTAAATCATACTTTAACCTTTCAATTGTGATAATTACAGACACAATTGAAAGACAATAGGTGCGCGAACGCCGGCGTTCGCTTGGGGTTTAATGAATTAAACATAAAATTAACTACACAAAATATATACTTAATTTTGTTATCATTGTTTTTATTTTATGCAGGTACTATCCTGTCAATAATATATTAAAAAAAAATGTCTATTATAAACTAGTACTTGACTGCGATCCCGCCTGATGGTAAGCAGTGATGCAATCGTTGATGGTGAGGCGCACTAGTTTATTAATAGCCTATTCACTCTAGCCTTGAAGACACCTAAATTATAACGGACCACCTAATTTAAATTTATTACTAAATTATAAAAATAATAATATACATGAATAAGAACAATAACATTACATAAATATCATATTAGCAACGGGTTAAAACTACACACACAGACATGTAAATTAGTGACGGGGCAGACCCGTGTTATTCATAACACTGACGATATTATTACTACTACTACGATTCCACAAACCGTAGTAAATTCTTGTGCAGAATTAATGTCTAATAACATTTTCTAGTAATAGTGATCGTGGGGGAATGACCAGGTATGACTCAGTTTGTGAACTTCCTAGTTTACGCGGAATGCAGGAAAAACATCGTTTGTGTGATGAATGATTGGTACTACTGATTACGTACTAGATCATTGGGTTAGAGGTCAAGGAAAAACCTTTTCCCTCGAGCGCCGATTGTACATTTATTTACGTCTATAGGTGTAACTTGAGTGACCTGGAAAAATACTAAATTGTCGTTTTGTACACAAGGATATACGAAATTTATTTGGTCGGAAATTTTCGTCTATATCTTCGTTTTTTTTTTTTAAATTCTATTTCTTTTTTTTTTAGTAGTTTTACGTAAAACGCTCAATTACGTAATAAGAATACTCATATAAGCGAGGGGTTAAAACCAATAGGGAAAATGCATTTTTTTTATTTATTTGCTATATTAATTTTTTTAATATCTCAACGAAGTTCAAATTACCTTAGTCTAATAATTTTTGATTTTATAGTTACTAATCAATCTACACTAATATTATAATTTCTGACAGTACTGGGCTTTTTTTTGCTATAGAAAGCTGTTTTATTCTTGAACGACATGGGCTATATTTAATGTTTGCGAGCAAAAGTTTGTATATTTATTGATAAATTGGTTAGATAAAAAATATATTTTTTTTGTAGATATTTCCATGTACGACGAGCTTGACTTGTCACTGCGACATGCTTTTTATAATTAGGTATTCTACAAGCAAAAATATAGATATTTGTGAACTATATTTAATTTTTTTTAACTGATATATTTAGTGCTTGACTGCGATCCCACCTGATACTGAGCAATGATGCAATCACACTACACTACTACTTACCTTTCAATCGTGGAAATAACAGACACAATAGAAAGACAATAGGTGCGCGAACGCCGGCGTTCGCTTGGGGTTTAATTAATTAAGAGCCAATCGTTACATCCAACATCCAACATTCCATCCGTCATCTATTCCATCCTCGGACTGTAAAGCAATTAGCTACATGGTGTGAATATCTCACCCGGCAATTATACATACAAAATATATTGAGAACACATTAATTGTGCGTACATGAGTAGAATTTCCTACTGGAGTCTATGTCTCCTGATCTACAATCTTCAAAGGGGGTCTCCCTTTAACCCGTTGTGTGTCCGAAACGTGGATCCACGCGAGACACAATAACTTTTTAATTGTGTCTCTAATTACGGCATACGAAAGGTTAAGCCAAGAGTCAATAGGTTACTTCTAAACAAGCGTGCTCCATCGTCATCGGTGAGATAATGAACAAGCTAGACCTTAACAGTAGTAAAAAAAAACAAGTTATGGAGCTCAAACGGAGTTCGACGGCGACGAGATACGTTTATGGTGGGGTAGGTCAACGACCGAGCAACGTCAGCGAGATGTACCGACGACAATGCCATTGTTAAAGTCGCGGTTAGAATAATAATTATAATATTCTACAACTATCACACACACACTTTAGGTGCCCTTTGCGTACCATGGCTTTATTTTTTTTTCTACAAGAACCTTCCCATGACAGTAAAATCCACAACAAAAAAGAATTAGCGAAATTGGTCCAGGCGTTCACGCGTGATGGCGTGACCAAGGTAAATAGGGATTATTTTTTTATGTGTATAGATATGTATGTAATTATTTAGAAATATATAAGTATAGTATAATAAGTATCAGTTGTCTAGTACTCAAAAATCTGCTTAGCTTGGGACTAGACACATTTCGTGTGATAATTGTGGAAAAAAATAAATAAATAAAAGAAATCCTACAGCCCATTGCTACCCATCACGACTGCTTTTGATAGTCAGCAGCGTAACGGGAAGAACCCTCAGCGTGCGATACCCGTGCGGTAAATGCCTATTGAGTAATTACATACCCAAGTCATTATTGCCATAGAGTTAGTTTTCGTAGAATTTTAGTCATCCACATTTTAATAGATGCTCACCGGGTATTTTATAATCGACCGAGAATCTTTATCCTCATTAAAATCAATACGGATAAATGTTTACGTGTACACTTACCACAGCGTTATCTTTTTTTAAAATATTATTAACACGCTTATGTTAGCTTCACCTGTATGTTTGTAACCAACGCCTTTGAGCTCGATTTTGACCTACTTTGGGCGATCAGATTTTCTTCAAACTTTGCACACCCATCAAAGACTGATGACAATAAAATAATCCATTTTTTTTTAGTCAAAAATAAAAATATAGTTAAAAAAAAAACTAAAAAAGCACGCTTTCATAGCATATCAAACTAAAAAGTGTAAAATAATTTTCAATATAGGTAGAAAATAATAATAATGAACGCTTTTTTCATAATGATATTAATATTTTTCGTTCATTATTATTATTTTCTACATATATTGAAAATTATTGCACACTTTTTAGTTTGATATGCTACGAAAGCGAGTTTTTTTATTATTTTTTTAAACTATATTTTTATAATTCATGAAACACCACGTGAACGTCAGCGTTCGCTCTCCCATTGTCTTTCTCTTGTGTCTCTAATTACGATACTTAAAAGGTTAATGCCTTGTTGCATTAAGTTCGTCTATGTACCACTGTTCTACATGAAGTTTAATAAAAAAAATAAAACTAAAGGGACTACATAAAAAAAAAATTGCACAACACGACTTCTGAAATTAAAATTAGAACTCCTTTTTTTGAAGTCGGTGGATTATAGGTACCCATACCCATACGTAAATACAGAGAGTTTTGGGAATACATTCATTATGCGCACAGCTAAGGAGTGAATTCCCTGTCGGAGTTTGTTTCCTTATAGCTGCAACCTAGGGGTCTTCAAGTCAAGAGTGAATAAGTTACTTCTAGGTAAGCGTGCTCCATCGTCGGTCACATAATCGCTTACCATCAGGTGAGATAGTGGTCAAACGCGAGTCTATCGGTAATAATAAAAAAAAGCATTAGCAGCTAGTCAGTCTTATATTGTTTCCTCATACTGCTGGAACTCAGGCCTCCTGTCTAGGAGAAATAACAAGCTGTAATCCACCACGCAGTCTTGTTTTGGATTAATGGATGTCACATGTCTTTGAGTTTTAGGTTCTGGTTCTAAGTTCGCTGTTCGACCGTCCGGTAACCGACCGAACCGAGCCCAAGATGTCGACGGCGCGTATTGTTCCACGCGCGCCTCAAAGAGTTGTCAGCAAACCGTAGGGGCCCAGCAGGGTCGAAGCCTACTGGGGCTAAGAATCTGCTTCTGAAAGGAAGATTCGGCCCTGGTACGAAAGGCACCAAAGGAACAGGAGTAGGTTTTTAGTCAGTAAAAGTCTGACACTAACTCCAGCTTTGCCCAAGACCGGAGGATGTCATTGGATGATTTTCCCACCTAAAAAAAAATTCTAGTTCTAGACATGCTGGTTTCCTCTCGATGTTTTCCTGTCACCGTTTTGCGTGATCAGATCATTATTTTACAATACCAATTTGCTACAATACCAATAAGTTATGTATGGTAAGCTATACAAATGTTACATGAATACAGAAATATACGTAAATTCAAACCAGTATAATATGGCCTGGTATTCTATTGAAACACCTTTCCATGCTAGGGACAATCAAGCTCATTGTAATGCCAGTTATACTTTCCATTACCTACAGTTCTATTACTAAATTAAACTTATAATATACTAGCGACCGCGCAGCTACGCACGGTTGCAATTCTGATAGCACCATTACCGCTATGTCCCTGCATTTTTGATATGTATGTATCTTTAAAACTGAGCAGTGTTAGCCGAGTGATAACGGCCCCGACTTACTTTTTTTTTTTGGTCGGAAAAATCATGCATTGACATCCCCCGCCCTTGGGCGGAGCGGGAGATAGTGTCAGACTCTTACTGACTAAAAGACCCATCCCGTTCCTTATGGCCTTCATACCGGGGCTCGAGCGAGCTTTCGGATAACCCTGGCCTCAGTAGGCTTCGACCCGGCTGGGTCCCTGCTGTTGCTGACAACTCCTTGAGGCGCGCGGGAACAGTGCCGTCGACGAATTGGGCTTGGTCCGGAGAGTTACCAGACGGCCGGACAGTGAGCTACCCATTGCTCACTGTCCGCAAGCCCGCGCCTACGTTGGCCGGAAATCGGGATCACAATCTCGGCGGTGGCGGCGGCGATAACGCCGTTGCGGGAAAGAAGGAAAACGTGAGGAAACCGACATGTCCTAGAACCAAAAATTCGAAGACATGTGACATTTACCAACCCGCACTGGGCCCGCGTGGTGGATTACCAACCATCCTCTTTCCTAAAGAGGATGTCTGAGTCCCAGCAGTAGTAACATTAAAAAGGTTGATGATGTTCTTCGAAAATAATAATGCTGTAAAGGGTCTAAATATATATTTTTTTTCACAACTATCACACAACGCCGCCTATTCCCAAGCTAAGTGGAGCTTGTGTTATGAGTACTAGACAACTGATAAACAGACTTATAATTATACTTCTAAATGCATACAGTACAATTCACGAATGATTTCGGCCGTGAAGTTTGCCAAATGGTGACGTGCGTGTGCGAGAAGAGTGTAGCATGCGCGAACGTTCGCAAAGGCTAATTTCACGGCCGCCATCATTCGTGAATTGTACTGTACATATTTTAGATACATTACACCCAGACAGAACGAATGATTATGATCATCACACAAACATTTGTCCTGGGTAGGAATCGAACCCACGACCTCCGGCATAGCAGTCAAATTATGCACAAGGTTTCCTTTTGTGACGTAGGCGAGCACTAAGAGAGGATTTTCCAAAATTATCCTTACGATAACTGTCTGAACCGAGCCCAAGTCGTCGACGGCGCCCACTGTTCCCGCGCGCCTCAAGGAGTTGTCAGCAACAGCAGAAGCCCAACTTGGTCGAAGCCTATTGAGGCCAGGGTTAGTTTCAAGAGATAGCTCAGCCCTGATATGAAGGCACGAAGGAACGGGGTGGGTTTTTAGTCAGTAAGAGACTGACACTATTTCCCGCTCCGCCTAAGAGCGGGGGATGTCATTAGGTGCTTTCCCGCCTTAACAAATAAATAATAAAAAAAAGATGTGTGGCACTCGGGGACTGAATTGAATTTTGATTGATTGTTCACTCATTTGTTTTCTTATCGGTCACCACACCCAAAAAACAAATGAGTGGGGGGGTGTTAGGTTATTTTCGTTACGAAATTTCTGGATTCGGTCTCCACGGCCCCACGGCTCAAGGCCCGCGATAGAAGCTATGCAATAGCTTAAAACCCCCCAAGGGAGGAAACTGAGATTCAAAGTTTGTACTGAGAAGCCTATGCCAAAGCCAATGTCGGCAGCTAGTATGTACCATAATATTATTGTAAAATCTATTTATTTATGCATATGTACTGCGTCTATCGTTTCTGTAATAACTAATAACTTATCATTAGGTTATAAAGTGTAACAATTATAGATAGGCAAATAACAAATATATAAAAACTAGTTTCATAACTGATAAGCAAATATAAATTGACATTTAATTTATTTACTTTACACGGGACTTCATTAAGCTTACAAAAACGGGAGTTCCCAGGAGTCACCATACCGCGGATGGCCCGTTATCAATGCGAACGGCTTTAAACACATATATAAGAAAACATCTGACACAACCAGATGTTCTTTATGTCACTAGCATAAAGTCTATGTTTGTGTAATTTTAAGTTTGTTAACAGCAAACGATATGTTGGTCGGTTCAGTAGTATAAAAAACGAGAGTTTCGCAAAAGGAACATCATTCAATTCGAAGCAGTCTTCGTGAATTCAATATAATAATAATTTTAATTAAAAATAATAACATTAAAAATGAATTTCTCTCGCGTGTTGGTGTTCGTGTTCGCTTGCCTGGTCGCCATGTGCGCCGTGTCGGCGGCGCCCGAGCCCAGGTGGAAGGTCTTCAAGAAAATTGTAAGTGATTTAATTTATTGCAACTCTTAAATTAATGCTACAACCTAAGAGTTTTTTAATTCATGAGTGAATAGGTTAATTCTGGGTAGGCTCTATCGTCTACCATATCATTTCTTACCATCAGTTGAGATCAAACGCAGGCCTATCAAATATAAAAATAAAAAATTGGAGGTGACAAATTCATATTACGTAGATCATAGTTTTCATACAGTGAGGCGCACTAGTTTATTATTATATTCACTCTAACCTTGAAGACACCTAAATTATTATTATAGTCAGACTGGTAGACAACAGTAGGCAAATTGTTGCAGCCCTGCATATAAGGACTAAAACAATTTGCCTGCTGTGCTCTAAACTACGAGGCGAAAGGAATTGAACTAATTGTTTGTTGATTAGTAATGATCATTTAGAATGTCTATTTTCGCACTCCATCCTCATCCCCACCTCCACTCTACGTATTTTACATTTCTTCATTATTAAAACATATAATTTAATTTTTTAAATATTTTTTTAATCATGCCATATAAAAAAAAAAAACGTTTAAAATATAAAAAAATAGAAGCCCACCGGCATCACGAACAGGGTCTAAGCTACCGGTTGTCAGGGCTCCTGAGAGAGGAGCCTCCGGACAATACGCGCAGTGTCCAGGAGTACTGCCTTCTGAATCAAGCCCTTGATCCAACTACCTTACGAGAGCCTCCTCAGATGTTGGTCTTGGCTATTAAGCCATTGGCCGTCACGGACTATCGGCACAATGATTGCTCTATCCACTTCCCAAATGTCGACACCATTATTATTATTATTTTCGTAACTTTCCACATTTACTACACGTTTTAGAACTGTAGCTAATATATATTTAATTTTCTTTTTCAGGAGAAGGTCGGTCGCAACGTCAGAGATGGCATCGTCAAGGCTGGACCAGCCATCGGCGTCCTCGGACAAGCTAAAGCTCTGGGATAAACTATTAAAGCCATATCGTAATTAAGAGTTCATTATAAGATAATGTAAATATCTATTTATTTATAATGCTGTGATAATAAATTATGACTTTATTCTTATCTATGTCTTTTCTTACAAAATCTATCAAACATTTTGATTTACATTTTATTTAGATCTAATTATTTTTTTTAGGATATAGCATTTCACACAGGCCAACATATCAGCCATTTCAATAATAGCTACAGGTACCCCAGGTTTCAAGGGCCCCGACTTGTGGAAGCATAAAATCGTAAAATTTTGTCCACAAACTTAGCGTTCAAGTTTATTGAACAATATGTGGCTTGACTCACTAATATTAAAAAGCCGAAAGTTTGTGAGAGTGTGTGACATACACACACTCTCACATGTTTGTTAATTCTGCACCTTCGAACGGTTGAACGGATTCAGGGTCCAGACCATGTCCCGGAATAGCCCATAGGATACTTTTTGTCTCGGGAGTATGTTTCTTTTGAGCAAGAGACGCATAAGCACCTCTTGTGTGAATGCGGGCCCCTTATCCACAAACGCAGTGTCTAAAGGTCTGACCTTTGATGACTATCACTCCACTGCGCCCATGATGTTAAAAAGTAGCCAATTCTGGAGTAATTGTGCTTCATTGGTGTAATTGCTGTAAGGCGTTCCAACGTGAGGATAAACAAAGCATAAATAAATGAAAAAGGATAATTACCAAATTTTTTATGGGTCCTTTTGGGGTTAGCTGCGCCACTGGTCAGAAGTAAGTAAGACACACACACAGAAAACGATAATTAAGAATCGTCTAGGGTTCATAATGATCGTTTTCTGTGTAGAAAAACTGTCAAGAAACTTCAATGTTATTTGTTTATTTATTTATTATACAAAGTGTAAGAGACAGCCCTACACAAACTTTAAGGGCTTGCTCAGTAGACGAAACTGAACAACCTTCCACAAAAACTTTTTTCAGGAAATGAAAAAAAAAAATCGTCTACTGAGCAAGCCCTTAAAGTTTGTGGAAGGCTGTCCCTTACACCTTGTATACTTTACTGCACACCATTACACATTTCTACGCGCGCCTCAAGGAGTTGTCAGCAACCACAGGGGCCTAGCAGGGTCGAAGCCTACTTGGACTATAGGTGATGTGAAAGAAATTCCCGAGGCCCTAGAACAATGGAAAAATTGGAACAAGAGTGGGTTTTTAGTCAGTAAAAGTCTGACACTAGCTGGGGATGTCATTACATGATTTTCCCACATAAGAACTGCGAAGAATATACGAAATCCTGCATCGCGCAATCAAAGTTCTCCACGCGATTTGAACATATACGACAGCCCGAAATCATCTATCGGGCAGTCGCCCACCAGACCATAACACCTGTCTGGTCGGAGGATCCTCCCTTTTCAACGGAGGTTTGCGGGACTTTACCTACTCTCTGTTCCGCATACCTCCAAAATATGTTTACTATGTCTGAATACCTATATAAAGTTTCATTCTATCAGCGATGATGTTTGTCGAGAAATTCAAAATTAATGGAATTTACATGCCTGGCATGCCTGCCTGCCTAGCCGTTTCCCCATCTTTGCGGGAGTCAGCTTCCATTGATCGTTCCATACTCATATAGAGGATAGACGTAACACAGATGGGTCGGTAGTTGCCGGGTTAGATCGACTTGGGCACAGCAGCATCATGAGCACCAGCAGCAGCTTAAGTTTGGTTTACGTTAGCTTGCTTCCAAGCCATCGGCTTTTTCCAGTCTTATATGAGAGGCGAAATAGTCGAGTCAAAATCGGAGGATAGGTGGCGAAAAGCGTGAGATATAAAACTTCTTCACACCCAAGACCCCGGAACCGCCAGCCGCCGCCGGAAGCCATAGGTACCACCTCGGGCGTCGTGAGTCGCATGGCAATTCCCGGCCATGGGTAGCTGGCCGTCTGTATAAAGGTATCTACAGAAGTTAATCTCACGCATGTACTTCACTTTTCATGCCTACGCTCGACGGTCGCGCTAGGTTCGGCGCCGCTCCGTCCGAGCGCGCTCGGATGCAGTGATAAATACCTAATATAAATTGTAAAAATATTACATGGCCATAAAGTCTTGTTCGTTTTCTTTCTCGGCGCGGGGCTAGTGGCTACTGAGGTATTAATTATTCTGCGTTACGTTGAAACAAATTATCAAAATACCTACGTACTTCTCTATAACAACTGGTAGCTTAAAAAACGATAATTTACCAATTAATGTTGAATTTCAACAACCGTCCACTGAACAGTTATAACTTTTTTTTTGTTGATCCATTATTCCACGACAAGTTCACAGACGCGTGTCTCAAACGGATGGCACTCGCACTACTTCCAACTGGGTTGAGATATCGTGTCCATGAGCGGTCAGTGTGTGCGTTATTCGAGCCCACTTTTTAAGTAGATTGACTTCTGTACTTATCTATTTTGTGGCTAAAGTCAACGTTGCGTTTTGTTCCACGCGCGCTTTATAAGCTATTAGCAAAATCGACTGAGCCTGTTAGGACTTTCAAAAGAGTTACCGCGGCCCTGAACTAATGTGACTGAAGAAACACAGGTGGGTTATATTGCGTAAAAACCTGACAATACTTCTCGCTCCAACCAGAGCAGAAAGAGCTAAAAAGCTACTTGTAAACACACACATTGACATTATCCACACTCCCCTCACCTCCCTCATACCTCACACAATTCACAAACGCTCGAAAAAAGTGTATTAGTACTAGTGTAGTATTAATGAACATAATTTTAAAAAAAATCTTTGTGACATAGTATAGTATATAATTAGTAAGTATTGTAAACAGCCAACGCTATGGAGGAGCGGAGTCTTCTAATACAGGCATCACCATGCTTAAAAGGATGCTCCAATCAACAACTTAGAAGTTCGATTTTTCACAGCATATATGGACCGCAGACATGAGTATATGGTTTAAATTCCAACTCGATACCTCCACGCGTTCTTGAGATAAAGAGTCTTGACAGACAGGCAGACGGACGGACAACAAACTGATCCTAAGGGTTGCATTTTTCCTTTTGAGTTAGGGAACCCTAAAAAGAAGAAAAAGAAAACTGGTTAGATAACAAATATTATTATTTGCACATTCTTTATTTAGACTTTCCTGATGTCAATACGCCGCTGATTCTTATCAATGCAAAATGAAAACACAAGGAAACACCTGAAACAAAACGTAATACTTATTTATGTCAACACTGTAAAATCTCTGTTTGTCCAGTTTTGAGTTTGTTGATAGTTAACCATATCTTGGTCAGCTCAGTGGTATATAAAACGAGAATTTTGAATTTAGAACATCATTCAACTCGAAGAAGTCTTCGTGAATTCAACTAAATAATAATTTGAATTAAAAATAATAGTAGTAAAAATGAATTTCTCTCGCGTGTTGGTGTTCGTGTTCGCTTGTCTAGTCGCCATGTGCGCCGTGTCGGCGGCGCCCGAGCCCAGGTGGAAGGTCTTCAAGAAAATTGTAAGTGTTTCAATATATATTTATTGTTTGCTGTCTCTAAAATTCAAGTTAACACTCATTCAAGTAGACCTCAGTATACGGCTTTAACTTCGACTCGATACCTCCATGCGTTCCTAAGATAAAGGTTCTTGAGTGATCGGCAGACAAACGGACAAAAAAATTATCTATAAGGGTTCCGTTGTTTTATATTTAAGGTACGTTGCCCTAAAAATAATATTATCTATGTTCAGTAGTGTACTTTTTTTTTCGATGAGAAAAATCATCCTATGACAACCCCCGCTCTTGGGTGGAGCGGGAGATAGCGTCAGACTCTAACTGACTAAAAAGCCCATCCCGTTCCTTCAAGCCTTCATACTGGGGCTCGAGCGCCCTTTCGGATGACCCTGGCCCCAGTAGGCTTCGACCCGGCTGGGCCCCTGCTGTTGTTGACAACTCCTTGAGGCGCGCGGGAACAGTGCGCGCCGTCGACGACTTGGGCTTGGTCCGGACAGTTACCGGACGGCCGGTAAGCGAGCTACCCATTGCTCACTGTCCACAAGCCCGCGCCTACGGTAGCTGGAAATCAGGATCGGAATCCCGGCGGTGGCGAGAGCGCCGTTGCCTGATGGGGTCGGCCTTCAGTAGTGTACCTCAAATAACTTTCATGCAATAGATTATATACTTGTATTTTTTTTCTAGGAGAAGATTGGCCGCAACGTCAGAAATGGCATCGTCAAAGCTGGACCAGTCATCGGCGTTCTCGGGCAAGCTAAAGCGTTGGGATAAACTTCTGTAGCAGAACTATTAATAAGAAGTTAATTTTAATTTTTAATCATCATCATTGAAGAAAGACGTCTGCTGTGGCGCTATGGGACATACATAGGTCGCCCCAAGTGTCGCCAAAATGAACAGTTCCCCTAGCCAAGTTGCTAATCTGCAATCGTTAATGCTAGTAGAAAGCTTCAAATGTACGGGAATGACGTCATCTCAACGCTCAGTCCCGTGGTCTGGAGAAAAGAATCGGAAGCATGGCCAACTCGAAGCGAGCGACGCGACGAAAGCGAAACGATTGTAACTTGGGTAGGGGGCGGTGCTGTGCATCTCGCATCCATCAGTCCACTTGTGCATTTAATTGTGTTTAAGTTTACAATAATTGTATTATATAGATACCTATACATCTTAATTATTAAATATTATAATTTAATAGGTAGGTATTTATACAAACTGAAAATAATTATGCACAGACGGGTAAATAAAAAACTCATTTAAAGGCATCAAAATATTTTCCCCACATCTATGTTAATGGAAAAAATGGCCAAGAATGCTGGCAGCGTTGACACGCTGGATACCAATGCTGACTCGTTGACCGTAGAAAAGTCCAGCCCTTTAAGCTTAAAGTTAATTTTAAAATAGTTTTAAGTTAAATTAATTTTAATACCTGTACAAAATTAAATGCTAAAAAAATAAATGTTAATTCAAATCTTATCTATGTCTATTTTTAGGGTTCCGTATCCTAAATAGGCAAAAACCGAACCCTTATACATTGTCACATTGACAGGATCACTTTATTGTCCGTGTATCCGTTTACCGAAGTAATTTTTCTTTAGAACGGGTTGAGTACAGAACAGATTAGAGAGGTTAGAATGGCCTTGCGGGCGGGGCAGACGTGCTACAAAGTAGGGCAAAGCTCATAGTTCAGCTACCAATAGCAAACTTGCGATCTAAGTGTGCGTGGTCTGTTGGTTGCGTAATGCGCGTTCGTATTGGTTTATTGCCTGAAGCGGAGTTAAAGCTAGTAATATATATGTCAATGGTGTGAGACAAGCGGTGACACTCGTTGTAGTACAAATCAGAAAGTATTTTCTTTCTAACCTCTTTCATCTTTTTTGTAGGGTGAGTTATGCATCCAACCGTTCTTAAAAAAAGCTGAAATTAATATCAATTACTTAAATCTGTTAGTCCAAGTAGTAGTGAAATAAAAACTTTTAAGTAAACACAATCTAAAGATAAGGCCATTTACGCTCTTTCAGGCGCATATTTAGGCAGTACTGTGACGTGGGGAGACGCCAATGAAAGGCTTTATGTTTAAATGTACTAAATTATATTGAATGAGCCTTAAATTATGTTAACATATTATATAAAATTATATTCATATTTTTCTTAGTTGTCAACTTCTGTCATATTCGAATCAATATTCTTAATACCATAAGCCTTAAAAGGTCCATTACAATGAAGTTTCTACTTCAACTAATATGTGACCTTCGTGGTTGTCACAGTACATACCGGTGACCTAGAATTCTGAAATGTGTCAAGAAGCAAGGTCTCATAGCACAAGCATAGGAAAAAGACTTCTAAAAACTAAGTTTGTAGGTAATAACGTCCCAAAAAAACCTTTTAGCAATTTGGAAAAATCCATGTCAAATGATAAATATAATAAAAAAAAAAATTAAATCAATAAAAGTAAATATAAGAAACAAATACACAGATATGAAACCACCCAAAAATAAATTAAATCAAAAGAAAAGTCACAATAAATTTCAGTCTAAATTAATCTTCATGTCAAAGTTCGTCATAGGAAGCTTGTTCGATATCGATATGCTATTTTTTGAACAAATTATGAAGCTACCTATAGTTGGGGCCACGTACCAGAAGACGTAGCGTTGGAAGATCTCCAACAAGGTAGACCGATGACCTGATCAGGGTCGCGGGAATCCGATGGATGCGTGACGCGCAGGACCGGTCGTTGTGGCGACGCTTGGGGGAGGCCTGTGTCCAACAGTGGACGTCTTTCGGCTGATATGATGGTGATAGTCGGTGATAGTCACAGCTTAGGAGAGTAATTTTTTTTAGCTAACTTTAACTATTTTTAGCTTTATTAAACAAATGTGAAACAAGTTTTTAAATGCCTTCATGCACAATGAAAAGCTTTTAAGCTTCTAATAAAAAGTCCAACGTGAACTCAATTTATCACGCCCACCATGAAAATGATATTTTGACAAGAAATATATTTTAAAATAAAACTATCTCGTTAGCTTTTCTACCAGTTTTGATATTGATTTCACTGTTATTATTCTATTTTTGTATAATAATATTCCACAACTATTATACAACGTTGTCTAGTCCCAAGCTAAGCAGAGAGAGTTATGAGTTCTAGACAACTGATAAATATACTTATATATTTCTAAATACATACATATTATAGATAAAATACACCCTGACACAGAACAAATAATTATGCTCATCACACAAACATTTTTCCTGGGTGGGAATCGAACCAACGACCTCTGGCATAGCAGTCAGGGTCACTAACCACTAGACAAACAGGCCAGTCAGTGTATATTAATTGATTACTTAGCTTTTGCCCGCGTCTTCGTCCACGTACATAAAATATAGCCTATGTCACTCCGAAATAAAGCAGCTTACTACAGGTGAAAAAATTTTAGCAATCCGACCAGTACTTCCAGAGATTTTTTTATTGATATAAACTAGTTCTTATCTACGATCCCACCTGATGGTAAGCAGTGATGCAATCGTTGATGGTGAGGTGCACTAGTTTATCAAGAGCCTATTCACTCTTCCCTTGAAGACACCTAAATTATAATCGGACGGGAAGACCGCAGCAGGCAAATTGTTCCAAACCCCTCGATGTACATACGTGGTAAAAACGACGAGGCAAAACGCTTGGTTCGGACCGTACAGGTTTCAACAACATAAGGGTGGATACTCGCCGTTTGTGGGCTTGTCCAATGATAAAAATGAGATGATGGATTACTACTACTACGGATTACCGTGGTAGGATATTATAAATTGTAGATAAAGTTAGACATCAAAATTTTTTTTCACGCTTAAAGGAATATGCATTACTATATGTACTACGGTCTCATAACAATGCAAAGTGATATTTATATACAGGAAAAGATCTGATAAAACAATATACTTATATCTATGTCAACATTGTAAATTTTA
Organism: Mythimna albipuncta; assembly: GCA_929112965.1. NCBI lineage: Eukaryota > Metazoa > Arthropoda > Insecta > Lepidoptera > Noctuidae > Mythimna > Mythimna albipuncta. The sequence goes on from OV815980.1 coordinate 6,410,821, forward strand.
TATTTGCACAGTGTTGAGTTTGTTGCTGATAGCAAACCATATCTTGGTCAGCTCAGTGGTATATAAAACCAGAGTTTTGAATTTGGAATATCACTCGACTCGAAGGAGTCTCCGTGAATTCAAATAAAATAATCTGAATTACAAAAAATAATAGTAAAAATGAATTTCTCTCGCATGTTGGTGTTCGTGTTCGCTTGTATAGTTGCCATGGGCGTCGTGTCGGCGGCGCCCGAGCCCAGGTGGAAGGGTTTAAAAAAAGTAAGTGTAGATTGATATTATATATTTTTCGTATTTCAAAAGTTTAAGTATATGTGCAACTTCTAGACCAATCAAGTCCAACTCAAAGTCACTGTCGGGCGCATAAAGACCACAGAGTAGGTTAGCTGCAAAACCAAATCTTAAAGAAGACAAACTACATTTTTTTTTTTTATTGATAGGCTCTTGTTTGACCACCATCTCACCTGAGCAAGGTAAGCGGTGATGTGGTCGACGATGGAGCAAGCTTCCCTAGAAGTAACCTTGACGAAACGAAAAAAAAAAATGATAGGATTTTACAGGCACATTTTCTAATATCTTAACGGAACAGGCTTATAAAATTTGAATGCACCAACACTATCAATTTCTTGTTCTAAATTGGTCTGACACTGAATCTCTATCACTTACATTTACAAGTGCCCCACTCTCTATCAATATTTATAGCCGTTTGCTATTTATATTTGTTAGACTCTCGTTTAACCACCATCTCATCTGAGCAAGGTAAGCGATGTTGTGGTCAACGATGGAGCACGCTTGCCTAAAAGTAACCTTGATGAAACGAAAAAAAAAAATGATAGGATTTTACAGGCACATTTTCTAATATCTGAACAGAACAGGCTCACAAAATTTGAATGTACCAAGACTATCAATTTCTTGTTTTAAATTGGTCTGACACTGAATTTCTATCACTTACATTTAAGAGTGCCCCACTCTCTATCAATATTTATAGCAAACGGTTTTTTACAACCACTCGAGCCGCAGTATTTAACTTTTTTCAAAATTTATCGGGTTAATGTTTTATTATTTAATGGTATAATGATTTTTAAATAAAGCAAAAATGTATTACTTCTTCACGCACTAACATCTGAACAGCCCCCCTAGTCAAGTTACAAACGTATCATGTCGAATTCCGTTCTCCAATCGGTAACGCTTCGGTGTCAGCAATTGTAGAAAACGATAAGTGGGTAGCCATATTGACGCGCCTGAGTCGGCCGCTCGTTCTACAATGTAGCGTTTGTTTATCAAAGGATGTAGCGTTACACGTTGTAGAAATTCATTCTATCATTTTGAACGATGTAAACTCGGTTACGAATTTTCTATTCGTTTGTTCCGACCACGTGAATTAACGTTGAGATGATGTCATTCCCATATATTTGATTACTTTTCGACTAGCGTTAACGATTGCAGATTATCAACTTGGCTAGGGGTGCAGATTCGATGTAACTTAGTACACGGTTAGACCATGTCCTGCCCCCTAGCCAAGCTACAATCGAATTCCGTTCTCTAATCGGTAACGCCTTGGTGACAGCAAAAACGATAAGTTGGTAGCCTTTTGACGCGCCTGAGTCGGCTGCTCGTTCTACAATGTAGCGTTTTGTATAACAAAGGATGTAGCGTTAAATATTGTAGAAACGATTTTGAACGGTGTGAACTTGGCTACGAATTGTCTAATCGTTTGTTGTGACCACGTGACTTTACGTTGAGATGACGTCATTCCCATAAGTTTCATCACTTTTCGACAGCGTTAACGATTGCAGAATAGCAACTTGGCTAAGCGTGCTGGAATAGCAAAAATCTTTTTCTACTGTCATGCAGGCAAAGCCGCTAGCAGCAGTTAGTCTTATTAATAAATTAAAAAATAGCACTATCTATATTCGATAGTGGACCTCTAACAACTTTTATACAGTCGATATATAATATACCTTTACATTTTTTTTTTGTTAGGAGAAGATTGGCGACAACGACAGAGGTGGCATCGTCGAGCTAAAAACTCATGAAGCAGTTTTCAACCGCGTCCGCCGCAGTTGCGAGCCCGCTGCTTCTGCAGAATGCAGATATATTAAATGTAAAAAACTACAGTTTCTTTCACGACGTGTTTTACGCCCGCGGTGTGTGCGGTTGCTTGCGGCTCCCGCTGTACCGGCGGGCAACTAGTAGGATCACGCGGGCCGCGGTCACCCGCAGCCTCGGCGGGTTGCGCCCGCATGCTCTGCGGTCGGTGAGGTCCCGCAGTTTGGCCGGGGTACAGAAATCCGAAAATCAGTGGATGCATCCAGAACCATAATTTCTCACTTCTTCTGTGAAGTAAGTACAACGTAACATGTCGTTTTTGGCGTGTGTCCATTGCGGTTTGCAGCTCAACTAATAATTACCAACTCAACCCGCTAAGTTTGCAAGCCATAATTGTAACTGCAACGGCTGCGTAACCCGCATAACGGTCTCGTGACTTTAGAAATAAAACAGCTGTTTACTCCACCGCGATGGGCACGTTATTGGCTTCAAGGCTGGACCAGACATTGGCATCCTCGGACAAGTTCCAGGATATACTTTTGTAGCAATATTATTTGTAAGCTAATTTTATTATCTGTACAAAATTAAATGCTGCCAAAATAAATGATCATTCGTATCATGTCTATTTTTGGGGTAATGTATTTTGTATAAAACGGAGCCTTTGTAGGATCACTTTGTTGTCCGTCTGGCCGTCTGCCAAAACCCTTTTTCTTAGGAATGGGTAAGTATGAAGCTGATATTAACATCAAATACTAAAGTCTGTTATCCCAAGCAGAAATCTAAACCTATGTAATATAACTTTCCATTGACCTAGAATCCTCAAAGGCATAAAGTAAGGTATAGGTTTAAAAAAATCTGAAAAGTGTGTCATAAAAAAATACTTTTTTGCATTAAAAAAGGTGTAGAATCCGGTACAGTGACGCAGCTGGATTTGAAGGTGCTTACAATATTAGCCAATAATGGAACATTCAAGACAAGGCAATCGAGCCGGAAACTCAAAATAGGTTTTTAGGAAAGGCAAAGGTACCAAAGTATTACGTAAGTTAAAAAACCAAGGCGGTGTCAGACGGAGGCGATTTATTGCACTAACTTCTAACGTTTTTTATGAGTAAAAGATTTCCAATTTCGAACGCGAAAGGAAACAGTACGCGATGCGGCGTGAATAGAACAAACAATTAAAACCTTATTGCAGTAACCAACGCAACGTGGCCAACTGCATATAAATGCGGTGTGGCTACGAACGAAGCGAAGCGGTCGAGATCAGTTGATTTGATACTTTCGCGTGAACGCGTCCATTGCTGTGACTTGTATTATATAAATGAAAGAAAAGAAACACAGAATGAATAACATTATATATGGCGGACGCAATTTTAGGACTAACTTAAAAATTATAAGTACGCTTTATGAAAAATTTGCGCCCCGTCCATGCAAAATGTCCAAAAGCACAGCATAATGCCGTGACTCACACGCAAAATGCGACGTGTGTACAGCGCCGGTCTAAATGGCGACTATAGCGAGTGTTCTTGCGGTGACTTCGCGTTCACGTAGAACAAAGCAGCCGCATCGCGTTGAATTCGCATGAACTGCATCCGATCACTTCGTAACCACAATCGTATCAGTAGGGGCCCAGCTGGGTCGAAGCCTGCTGGGGCCTGGGTTAGTTCGAAAGGTAGCTCAGCCCCGGTATGAAAGGCAACAAAGGAACAGGAGTGGGTTTTTAGTCAGTAAAAGTCTTACACTATCATCCGATCCGCCCAAGAGCGCGGGATGTCATTAGATGATTTTCCCACCGTGAAAAAAAAACCAAAATCGTATTGAATCGCTCTCGAAAAACTGTAGTTTAGGTATGTTTTACTTATGTTCCGTAGGCATAGGTTTAGGACTTTAAGTCACGAGAAAATAGGTTAATTCTAAGAAAGCATGCGCCATCGTTGATCACATTATCGCTTACTTTCAGGCAGAATTGTCAAGCACTAGTTTATAATTATCATTTAAAAATAAAACCATCAGGTGAGAAAGTGGTCAAACGCAAGCATATCAGTAATATACTTATTGGCTGTCGAGTTTTAAAAAACCTAATAATATTTTGCAAAATGCTTGTAGGTAACAAGCAATTATATTCGGTTTAACAACTAGAACTAACTGTAGACCATGTACTCAATGACTGGCTTCTCAGATATTTGATGACACGAAAAGTAAACAAATTTAATTACGAACCAATTCTGAAATCATACAAATATTTTAAAGGGAAAAGCTTGTTTCCTACACGCTCTGACGGTAGAGTGATGGATGGATGAGGTTAGGCGCTCCTGTAGACTAGGTCCTGGAATAGCTTATAAAACACACTTTATTCCAAGGGTACGATATTTTGGAATAACTTTCTATTTTCATGTGAAGTTGCTGACAGAAGGAGGCTGAAAATAAAAAACCTGTTTCATTTAATATTTTCGATTGAGTGTGTATCGTATTAAGTAATAAATCTACTTTCACGCGATTGTAACCCCTGCCAGACGCGAGTGATTTATTTATTTATTTAATTTTCTATTTAATTATTTATTTATTTATTCATTTACGTACACACACAAACACTTAAAAATTAGAATAGAATACATTTTATTGTACAACAAAAGTAACACAGTTTATACAGAAACTTAAATTTATGGGTACAATGGCGGTCTTATCGCTGACAGCGTTATCTACCAGACTACCTTAAGATGGATAAGAATTTAAAATAATACCGTGGGTAGTCTGTGGTGTACTGCTAACAAATTGATCAAACTCTAGGTATATAAAACACAATACATAACTATAATTATACATATATATATTATACATATTATACATTAAAAGGGCAAATACAGATAAAAAATAAACTAAGGTACTTGTAAGGGCAGAAACCTTTACATATAATGTTGAATGTTATAAATGAAAAGATGTTAATGTTCTATGAATAATGTTTAATAAAACACTTCACTAATTTAATGTTACTTAAAAAATGTTATTTAAAAAAACTAATAAATGTTCTTTAATGTAAATGTTAATAAGATGTTAAAATGTTATGAGAGTTCGATGCCAAACGTACTACTCACGCACTTGTCTACGTGACGATACAGCAAACCTAATTTTACCCGATTTGCTGTAATTACTAACTAGGTCCGAGTCCAATGTACGGATGCTGATCGTACAGTACTGCTTATTTTAAATGAAATTTCTTCCAGCAGACCTACGACAGGAGAGTTGGATGAAAGCCCACACCTAGGGTGGCTGCTAGTCAAGATTTAGCTGGAATAAATAGATAGACGGACAGACCGAGAAGTAATTATAATAAAAAGATAAGTATGTACTTCAATTTTATTATTGTGTAAATATTGCATTCATCTAGTTGATTAAAAGACGACTATTGATACTTTATACTCATTTGTTCAAATGTAAAAAGTGTGAAGGAATCAGCATAATTATAGGCCCTGTCTGGTAAGGATCATTCGAAAGGGAGCTCTGGGGTCCTGGGTCCTGGTTCTGGGGAAACGCAAGGCAAAGAAGGAACTTAAGAGTGGGTTTTAGTCAGTAAAAGTCTGACATGCCCGGCCTCGAGCAGAGAAGTCATTGGATGATTTCCTAAAAAAAGCCAGGTAAATAACCTGATCTGCCTCTGAATCATCAATAATTTGCAAAATTGATTGTGCCGTCTCATACATACCTACTATTGACATGAAAGTTTGAGGGGCTTCATTAAGCTCCAAGAATCGGGAGTTCCCACTACACGCCGCGGACACTATCAAAGCAAACCGTTATATGTACACAGGAAAACATCTGACACAATAACATGATCTCTATATCAACACAATAAAGTCTTTATTCGCTCAATTTTGAGTTGCTTACCGCAAACAATAGCTTTATGAACTCAGTAGTATATAAACGAGATGTTTGAATCTGGAACATCATTCAACTCGAAGGAGTCTTCGTGAATTCAAGTAAATATTAATTTGAATTAAAAACAATAACAGTAAAAATGAATTTCTCTCGCGTGTTGGTGTTCGTGTTCGCTTGTCTGGTCGCCATGTGCGCCGTGTCGGCGGCGCCCGAGCCCAGGTGGAAGGTCTTCAAGAAAATTGTAAGTGTTTACGTATTATTATTTTAGTTTATTGAAATTCAAAATTATATTATTATATATATTCTGTCAACTAGGAACAACTCCAATTAAAATGAAACATCAAATGTCTTCTCCCGCTCTGAAAGAGGGAGGTAGAGAGCGTTTCAGACTTTTAGTAATTAAAACCACTTCTACCTTGCTACCAACGGAAGAAACACTGGTCGATTTTAGTCTGAAAAAGTTCAAAGCTCCACCAACAGCGGTAACAATTACTTGAAGTACAGCGACATTAAGTCGAAAACCATTTCTTTAATATGACTAAATATCGGTGCACTTTTTCCAGTAGTTAATATCTATGTCCTAAATTACTGTAATACTGAACTTCTATTAACAAAATATTTTTTTTCTTCAGGAGAAGATTGGGCGCAACGTCCGAGATGGCATCATCAAAGCTGGACCAGCCATTGGAGTCCTCGGACAAGCTAAAGCATTGGGATAAACTTAAAAAAAAACAATACGGTTAATAATAATTATTTTCGTTATTAAGAATGTAAAGACTGCTGTAAAATAAATTTATTCTTAAGGAATTTCTGTCTTTTCAATTGTCATTCATGTACCCAAATGTAACGGTTTTGTCGATCTAATAATGCGTTGGCCGCTGCAAAAACAAAGTGACTAAATGAGGCTTCGTCGACCCCTCTGACACAGTGCCAATGTTCATCCAATGCAAAGGACATGCGTTACCTTCTATGCTTTTTTTTCGATGGGAAAATCATCTAATGACATCCCCCGCTCTTGAGAGATAGTGTTAGACTTTTACTGACTAAAAACCCACTCCTGTTCCTTCGTTGCCTTTCGTACCGGGGCTGAGCTACCTTTCGTAGCTAACCCTGGTCCCAGTAGACTTCGACCCGGTTGGACCCCTTCTGTTGCTGACTACTCCTTGAGGCGCACGGGAACAGTTCGCGTCGTCGATGACTTCGGCTCTATCCGGACAGTTACCGGACGGTCGGACAGCGAGCTACCGATTGCTCGCATCGTGCTTATTTTGCAAGTAGGTTTTATAAAAACACTTTTAAATGTCAAAATAAAAGAAAAAGAAAGCATTCAGGGTTCTGTTACAACTAAAAAACTTTTGCAGTACCTCAGGATTGTTTGCTGACGCGCGCGCCGACAACTTTGACGCAGAATAGCGTAAAAAGTCTACCTCAATGTTTTGTAGGTTACGTAGCAGTCCATTCGGTACTCAATAGTAGCTTGGGCGTACGCTGGTCAATCGGACCAGCCAAGTTACAACTGTTTCTATTCTATTCTCTTGTGTCGAATGCCTCAAGATGGCCACGTCTTCGTTTCTTTTGTTCTGACGTCATCTCAACGTTCAGTCACGAGGTCAGAACAAACGAATCGGAGTAGCCAACTCAACAAGAGAATCGAAACGAAATGGTTGTAACTTGGCTAGGCCTACAAATCATTACTAGTTATCACGTTCAGTGCTATACGAGGTCTTATAAGCCCCTTACGTGTCTTCCCTGTTGCGGTGTGAAGGTCGTAACTTAAATCTGGTTTTATTTAGAAAAGAGATGAAAATGCAAAGAAAATAAAAATATAAAAAATAAGTATTACAAAAAAATCATTTACTCCTAACTAGCTAGCTTTTCCCAGCAGTTTTTACATAAAATATAGCCTATGTCACTCAAGAATAAAGCCAATTTTTCACCGATAGAAATATCAGTGAAAAATTTACTTCCTCCTACAAAGAAAAAACAATATTTAGATCTGTTCCTTAGGCGCGAAATACACATAATAAACGGCGTAAGGCGAAGGCACATATTATATGTTCTTTTAGTTGTCTTTTGCATTCTTAGACCAAAGGATAACCTTTTCAGAACTCGAGCCATGGTCCTTGTAGGCTTCGGCCCTGTTGAGCTCCTACGGTTTTGCTGACATTTCTTTGAGTTGCGCGTAGAAACACTAGGTGCTGAAGATGGCTAGGGCTTGGGCCCGAAGATTATCGGACGGTACGGGACTGAAGGCAACCTACCAAACCCATTCTCCTTCACTCCGGACCATCCAACATGGTCCTGCAATTTATGGTCCTTACACAGAATGAAGCAGGAAACGTCAGCAAATGAAGCTATTATTTAACTGCAAACCCAGGGTAGCCACTGTAAAAACATCTGGGCAAACGGGGCTTTCTCAACCCTTCTCTAACACAGTGCTAGTGTGGAGCCTCTCCTCACGACATGGGCCACGTACTATGCTGCCAATCCTGCATAACCACCTACAGTTTTTAAGATCTATACAGGGCCAACAATAGAGATGTACATCTTTATTGTTGGCCCTGTTGCCAAATATAAGTCAGAAAAAAAAAATCTTTTTGTTTGTTTGCCTTGAAGTTGCACCTACCATGTTTTGTCTCTGCACCACCCTAAGGTCGACTGGTAGATAATGCCTAAGGCATTAAGTCCGCCTTTGTACAGTTTTTTGTGCAAGAAGTGTCAATAAATAAATAAAATTAAAAAAAAATTGACAGCATCGACACGAAAAGAAGAAGATCGTTTTCAAGTCTTAAGATTTTTTGTGGAAATCATTGAATAATTTTGCCTGTTTTTTGTTAATGCAAAAAGGAGTGTCAAAGAAAAAAGACTCTAAATAAGACGAGATGAAGGAGGCATTTGGCAAGGAGTGGGACAGAAAAGACTAATAAAAACCAAACTAAGAAAGTCAGAGATTAAGACAAGTATTGCCATACAACGTGGCAATGCCGCCAGTCTTTTGGGCACACTTACAGTCGACAGCGATACGGAGGAATTTTTTGACGCCATATTTTAGGTAAGAGTTATTGTGTATATATGGTTTTAATTAGTTAGGTATTTTTATTTTTTATGTTCTTTATATCAATAATCTCCTACCCTTATTCCTATATTTTCAAAGGTCTACATGGCATGTATGTGATATAACATTTCTACGAAACTGTTCACAGTTGTAAAGGAGGATGTCTTCAAGATTCGGGACGGAAGAGAGCTAGGCATTAATGTTGATGGCGACTAGGTACATCACTCACTTTCGGTTTGCCGTCGACATAGTAGTCATACGTTGTACACTTGTTTTGCATAAAGTTAAATAAATAAGAGCAGTGAGTTAGGGCATGTATTGCACCTTGTGCTTAAAAAAAAAAAAACAGAAAAAAAGAAAAACGAGAAGTGTAACTTAAAAAATATTTTATATTTTATGGCACTTTGAGTATTACAAAACTAAAGTAGGTAGTACTTAACTTAATTAAAATAAATACTTTGGTATTATTTATAAGACAAAAAGATACTGTACAAATTTAAACACTTGGGAGATATAAATAAGAACTATTTTCCTAAAGCTTTGGCGTCGCCGAGGACAGCAATGGCCGGTCCAGCTTTGACAATACCATCTCGGATGTTGCGTCCCATTTTCTCCTGTTGAAAAGAAAAATAAAAGTTTAAGCATCTTCTTATTATATATGAAAGAAAGAAAAACGTTTTTTCCCGAAAAGGTGCAAACTTAAGACTAACATTTACACTAATATAATAAAGAGGCAGTTTGTTATTTTGCTTTTAGCAAAATAACAAACTGCCTTCACCTGTTTTCACCGACAGAAATCTGCTTTATTCCTGAGTGACATAGGCTATATTTTATGTATGCGGGCGAAGCCGCGGGCAAAAGCTAGTATTATATAAATATTAATGATTTTATTTTATTATTATTTTACACATTTTTCAAGGCAAAATAACAATAAAACAATAAATATGGACCTCCTTTTTTGTACTAATTATAAAATAAGGGTGTACATTCACCTGGTATTTTAACACGTCATGGTTAAGCACCAGATTAGGAAATTCTCAGTAGTATTTCAAATGAGATCGAGCGAGTGGCTGTACACTCTAAACCTCTATTGAATGAGACTTAACACATTAACTTAGAAAAGGTCAGTTTACGCAGGACTGAATGAACTCCCCTTTTTTTAGTTAGGATATCATCTAATAACATCTGTCGCCCTTGAGCGGAGTGAGAAGACGTATCAGACTTTATTGCCCACTCCTGTTTTTTCTTTGCTTTCGTTCTAGCGCCTCGGGGATCTCTTTCGCAAAACCCATGTGAATGACCTTCCCTGAGAAATCAATAAGTATCAAACTGACAGTAGTTCTTATTTGGAAAATTAATCTAGCTAGAAAATTAAAACACTTACAATTTTCTTGAAGACCTTCCACCTTGGCTCGGGCGCCGCCGACACGGCGCACATGGCGACCAGGCAAGCGAACACGAACAACAATATGCGAGAGAAATTCATTTTTACTGTTATTGTTTTTAATTCAAATTATTAATGTATTGAATTCAGAAAGACTCCTTTGAGTTGAATGATACTCTGCTTACATATGTTTCGTTTTATATAGTACTCAATTGACCAAAATTTAGTTTACAGTTGGAAAACAAAAACAAATTATATTTTAACTCGTGTGTCTTGCGCATAAAGACTATTTTGTTTTGTTAGCATAATATAGCGACTGTAAATATAATGTTTGTACTGATAACGCTTCTCATTCAGTTGAACTCCAGGAAAGCCCCTTTTCTGAGATGATAAATGTTATCCCCCGTGTCAATCTTAGTGGTCATATGTTTAGTTTTTAAAGTAAATAATCTTATTTATAAAACTTCTTAATCATAAATATGACTTGCTTAAATACTGATTAGTGTATTCTTATTCAATATCTCTGCCATTATTATCACCATTATCACTTCAGCGGAAAGACGTCCACTGTTGGATAAAGGACTCTCTGAAGGCTTACCACAATGAACGGTTCTGTGCGCCTTGCATCCATTGGATTCCTGCAATCCTTACCAGGTTATCGGTCCACCTTGTAGGAGGCGTTTCAACGCTTTGACTTGCGTTACACGGTCACTGCTCTAGAGGCTTTAGGCCCCAACCTGTCTGTCTAATCGGTTCTGCAAGCAATATGCCTTGCCCATTGCCACTTTAGTTTGGTAGTTCTTCGTGCTATGTCAGCAACCTTGGTTCTCCTACAAAGAAACTCCGAGCAGAGCTTTTTCCATTGCCCTTTGGGTGACTTTTAGCTTTCTGATGAGGCCCATTGTAAGCGACCACGTTTCAGAGCCATATGTTCTCACTGGCAACAAGCACTGGTTATAGACTTACGTCTTGAGACACTGTGGTGTATTGGACGAGAAGACACCGTGCAGCTTCCTGAATGCTACCCAACCGAGTAGAATTCGACAGTTGGAGCCGAAGCGAAATTTCTCTATAGAAAAATTTAAATTATGAACAAGCTAGTTTGTGACTTGTGTTCGCATCGTCACATGGTTGTTTCTGCCTGGGTGGAGCATCGCCGTGCCATCGTGGGGGCGATCAGCGGCGGAGACCTCTCGCGCCGGGCCTTGGTTGAGGCCATGGTTCGGAGTGAGGGGGATTGGCAGGCGGGTGCCGACTTCTGCAAAGCAGTAATGCTCGCAAAGGAGGAGGCCGACCGCATTAGGCAACGGCGTTCTCGCCGCCGCCGCCGGGATTCTGATCCCAATTTCCGGCCACCGTAGGCGCAGGCATGCGGACAGTGAGCAATGGGTAGCTCGCTGTCCGGCCGTCCGGTAACTGTCCAGACTAAGCCCTAGTCGTCGACGGCGCGCTCTGTTCCCGCACGCCTCAATGATTTGTTAGCAACAGCAGGGACCCAGCCGGGTCGAAGCCTACTGGGGCAGTGTTAGTTTCTAAAGACAGCTTGAGCCCCGGTATGAAGGCTAGAACGAACGGGGTGGGTCTTCTAGTCAGTAAGAGTCTGACACTATCTCCCGCTACGCCCAAGAGCGGGGGTTGTCATTGGATGATTTTTCCCACCACAAAAAAAAAAACCACATGGTTGTTTTATTTCATCGACTTATAGTCTAGTGATGAGCATGGAAGCTAATATAAAAACACGCTTGTTACAAAACCGCCAAACGTATGTTTTATAGTGAAAGGTTTTGAATGGTCAAATAATTTTCAAAACTAGGTTAAATAGTGTTTGATTATATTTATTACAAAAAAAATACAAATCTTTATAATATTTGTGTAGAAAGGTAGCAAAATGATTTACAATTTAACTAAAATAAAAAAAAGCATTACAATTACGTAAAAAAGTAGATTTTGATTTGTTTGTGAGTAAATATATTAATATTATTATGATTTTTATTATAACTGTTGATTCTTAACGAAACTGTTAGTGTTCATTTGCGACAATTGATTGTTGATCAGTACGACACACAGCAGGATAGCGTGGACTCTTCTCGCATATGAATGGTAATCTTGTGGTACACCCAGCATCATATATTAACCTATTGCGATACAATGCACCGCAATATTCCTCAGCATATAATGTAGGCTCTCCTGAATACCATCTGCTGTATCCTGCCTCCTCTAACGTTTGACCTGGAAGAATATATGATTTTATTTTTATTATTATTGCTAGGCTTTTTTTTTTCGCTGGGAAAAATCATCCTATGACAACCCCCGCTCTTGGGCGGAGCGGGAGATAGTGTCAGACTCTTACTGACTAAACAACCCATCCCGTTCCTTCAAGCCTTCATACCGGGGCTCGAGCGCCCTTTCGGATAACCCTGGCCCCAGTAGGCTTTGACCCGGCTGGGCCCCTGCTGTTGCTGACAACTCCTTGAGGCGCGCGGGAACAGCGCGTGCCATCGAAGACTTGGGCTTGGTCCGGACAGTTACCGGGCGGCCGGACAGCGAGCTACCCATTGCTCACTGTCCGCAAGCCCGCGCCTACGATGGCAGGAAATCGGGATCTGAATCCCGGCGACGGCGAGAGCGCCGTTGCCTGATGCGGTCGTCCTCCTCCTTAGCGAATTATTGATAGGCTCGCGTTTGATCACAATCTCACGTGATTTTAAGCGACGAGGTCGACGATAGAGCACGCTTGCCTAGAAGTAACCTATTCACTCTGGACTTAAATACCCCTAAGTTATAGTAATCAGAAATCACACACTTCTTGGCTGTACGCACAATAAATGTGTCCTTAAAACGCTTTGTTTATGGTACCAACATTATTGTGTTTGAAATTAAATAATATCTATAATATCGCCTTTGATTTTTACTAAGAGTCACAGAGATCAATATACGTACCTGTAGTCCTGTTTCATATTTCCACTTATGGGCTGGTAAAGCAAAATGCCATCTTGCTTTGGACGCAGTAGAGAAGCATGCAAAGAAGCTAATACACACACAGATAGAATCTACAAAGCCTGGAACAGTCGGTAGGGGTAGCCAGCATCTTGGTGTTTTACAAGATGCACTTTAAAGAATGTTCGCACTACCTATTACCTAATTTTGCCATAACCTTCCTACCATCGGACAACCCAACGTTAGGTGAGTGTCTACCTTTATATTGTTGATACCTTCGGTCTAAGTCTAATCTAAGGATTGGAACAATTTACCTGCTGCGGTCTTCCCGTCCAATTATTATAACTTAAGTGTATTAAAGGCAAGAGCGTATATGCTCTTAATAAACTAGTGCGCGTCATCATCGACGTTGTAATCACTGCTTATCGTCAGGTGAGATCGCAGTCAAGCTCCTGTTTTGTGCATGTTCAAAACTACGCTTGTAAGTGAGAGAAAGGTGAAAAATACTTACCGTGGACCGTCCTCCATTCTCCACGTTCACCCCAATCGTGAATACCAATGAAAGCTAAATCTTTCCACATGTCATTTACTCCCATTATTTTAGTTTTATCTGTAACTGTAGCGAAGAGTTCTTGGAGTACAGTGGCTTCAGTGTCACTGTTTATAATAGCAAGATGGCCGCCTTCAGCTGAGCATGCGAAGGATGCTCGGGTGAAATTTCTTCCCTGTAGGTGAAACTTGTAGCATTTTTTAGTTCTTTTGTCATAGCGGTATCCTGAAACGAAAATAATAAAATAAATCATTATTCGACGAGACTTTCGTGAAAGCTGAGAAAGATGAGCAAACTAAGTATCTTGACTCAGTCCACGAGGTTATGCCTCGATCACACGTACCGAGTAAAAGGGCGAAAAGCAGCGCAGTAAAATGTTGCTCGGCGGAGACAGTGACGTAAGCGAGTTGTAGAGATAAGCGCTCGGCAGAGCACTCGACGCTGTGTTTACACGCACCGAGTACTCAACCGAGAGCACTGTCTCGCCCGTTTACTCGATACTTGTGATCAAGGCATTACTGATATGTGGGAAATGGATGAAGCATATCCCTATATAGGTATCTGTTTTCTATATGTTGTGGTAATAGTTTCTTTAGGTAGTACACTAGTATGTCCAAGGAGAATGGTCGGTTGGCATCACATCCCACGAAAACTGTCTAAGGGGCCTCTGCAAGTTAGCTTCGGCCCTTTTTTATTAGTTAGAAAATCATTCAATGACTTCTTTCGCTCAAAGGATGAGCGGTAGGAAGTCTCAGACTTTTACTGAAAAAAACCCACCCGTTTGTCAGTAAAAAGTCTTGTCTTTGCCTTTGATACCGAACCTCGGGGTTTTTTTTCGCTCAACCCATGACCTCAGTAGACTTTGACTCTGCTGGGCTTCTACAGTTTTGATGATACCTCTTTGATGTGTGCGTGGAAAACTACGTGCCGTCAGCGAGCAATGGGTAGCTCACCGTCCGCAAGGTCAGGCAGCTTCGGCTCCTTGGCCTCTGAATCTTAGGAAGGTACACCAAAGGTCCAGGGCTCCAGACTCCTGAGATAAATAAATAAAGAAGGAACTAATATGATAAAATAATACTACGAATTTACTAACCGGAATCTACAGTGCCGCATTCATTGACTTCAACTTGTGGATCCTTCTCTGGATGGTAACAGATGTAAGGACGAGTATCTTCACATGAACGATCTGCCACTTCTCCATTACTAGTGAAAGTAATGCAACTTTCTTTATTGTCCGCATTATCTGGTTCATTTTCAAGCCAATCTACTGGAATTCTCGAAAGAGGTGTGCCTAAAATTTTAAATTTGTTGTAATTTTTTTTTTTATTCAAATAGAACGGCCGAAGACAATTACACTAATTAAACACATAACACAAAAAGAGAAAACAATAAAACATTAAAATTAACACAGACAAGTCATATGTCGCACAGGACTTTAGTGGTACCTAGATACTACTTAAAATAAATAATAATTAAATAATTAATTCAAAATAATAAAAAATATAAATTAATAATATATATATTATTATTTATTTTTATTATTATTATTTTTATTTTCTTTTTGTGCGCCTACCATATTGTCTCTTTACCACCCTAGGTTGACTAGTAGAGAATGCCTAAGGCATTAAGTCCGCCTATCTACTTTTTGTTGCATGAAGATTAAATAAATAAATACTTATTTAATAAATAGTAGACACAGTCATGCATTCATCTCACAGAATTTCATACATTCTGACAGTATCGTCTTCCATTCTTCCCCAAACATATCAAAATCTGTGTTTTGATCAAGGAGAGCATTCAGCGCAGAGATGGCGATTTGGATAGTGCAACTGTACAACACGTCAGAACTGCCAGGAGCCGATGTTTCCTGCCACGGTTGTAGTTGTTTGGCACATACAAATTACAGATAAGGTTTTGTAGATCAGGAGCATCTATAATTCCCCTGAGTATTTTGAATGCCACAATCATCTGGTCACGTGACCGTCTAGCTTCTATGGAATTGAAACCCAAGCGACTCAGCAAGAAATTCTTGGGTTATAAAAAAGGATAATAGCCATAAAGACGTTCATAGAGATTCCTTAGGAATGCTTTTTGCAAGTATATTGTTTTTCAAAAGGATTCCAAACGCAAGCACTTGAATCAAGCTTGCTACGGGCTAAAGCACCGAAAACAAGTTTGATGACATGGGGACTGTGGAAATCGCGACAGTTTCTTAAGACGAAACCAAGAAGCTTAAAAGATTCCTTGGCGGTAGATGTTATATGGTTGTGAAAGGTGTAATATAATAACGTAATATAATATCGAAAGGTTGTATGACGTGTGTTGTTTTTCTTTGGCATAATTTGTTTGACATCATTTTACAGATTTTAATTAATGTTTTAATGAATTTCGTAAATTTTATTTAGGTAATAGAAATTAATTTTATAGATTTATTTGAATAAGTCTATCTGTAACTGTATATCTTTTATAATTTTACTTGCTTTTAATGTGGACGTTTATTTATATATTTTTTTTCAATGACTTGGTCCTCTGTTGGACATAGGCCTCCCCTAACTGTCGCCACTATGAACGATCCTATGCGTCTCGCATCCATCGATTTCCCGCAATCTTGACCAGGTCATCGGTCCACCTTGTAGGAGGCTTTCCAACGCTGCGTTATCTGGTACGCGGTCGCCACTGCAGAACCTTTCGGCCCCAACGGCAATCTGTTCTTCGAGCAATGTGCCCTGCCCATTGCTACTTAAGTTTGGCAATTCTTCGTGCTATGTCGGTAACCGTAGTTCTTCTGCGAATATCTTCATTTTTTATTCGACCACGCAAGGAAACCCCGGACATACCCCTTTCCATTGATCCTTGGGTGACTGTAAGCCTTCTCATGAGGCCCATTGTGAGCGACCATGTATATATTATAGTACAATGCAATAGTATAATTTTTTTATTGACATAATTTTAGGTATCTAACTATACTTACAAATTATTGATCGTGTATTTAAAACAAATAAATAAGAAAAAAAAACTACTCTCACGAGGGCAAAGTCACTTGTTGTATAAGTTTATTAAAAATAAGTGATTGTTGGTTTATAATTCCAATCTACTAACCTTCAATTGTATGATAATCTCCTTGAGAGAAAGTGGCGTGAATTCCGGTAAAGATTTCTTGTTTCGAAGACGAATCCTTTATCATGTTGATCATTTCAGTTTTAATTTCCAGGGTGGTTGGGGAAACTAGAATTGCACCTGAGGATGATAAAAATAGTATATTTAGTACCATCACGATAAAAACACCAGTAGAAGTAAGAATATAAATTCACACTTTTGTTGTCTTTTAAGCTATTGCATAGCTTCTATCGCGGGCCTTGAGCGTGGAGACCGAATCCAGAAATTCCGTAACGAAAATAACCTACCACCCCCCACTCATTTGTTTTTTGAGTGTGGTGAGCGATAAGAAAACAAATGAGTGAACAATCAATCAAAATTCAATTCAATGTGTGAAAGTGTAACTTCAATTAATATCGAAGAAAAAAAAACAAAGGAAAAATATACTGCATAAATAAAATAAATAAATAATTATAATTGCATAAGTTGATAAAAATGCTATGCAATAGCTTTACCGCGTCAGTCTCCGAGTGCCACACGTCTTTTTTTTTTAATTATATCAATTTATTAGTGTCTACATGTTGTTACTACATTGTGTGTATCTACGAGCGAGCCAAATAAAATAGTTTTCTATCTTTCTTTCTTTTCACTTTCTACATACTAGGAAAAACAATGTACTCAGCATTTATTTTTAGTTCATGCGAAACTTGAATGTAGTTTATTCAAAATCAGTAATTGAATGGATTCTAATAGTTTTTACACCATGTTATATTCTTTCCCAAAAATATTTATATAAAGTCACAAGTTGGACACTACTGACACTAAGTGCGACACAGTTACGGCGGGTCATAGCGGGAATTAGGCGCCAGCAAACAGCTGGGTGCAAGTGCAAAACAACGCCTCAGTCACCTAGATGGCCCGGTGACTATGTATTTTTGCTGACATAACAAGCTTATAACTTTTTGAATTTTTATAATACAGTTACGAAATTTTGTACATAGATTTTTTACTTATAAATACTAGACACGTGTTTCGGATTCCGCATATATTAAAACTTTTTTTGTATACAGGGTTATTGTTAAAACACTGGCAACCTCTCACAACTATGTTACTAACATCTTAGACTATATACTCTTACTTATATTAGATTTTTTACAAAATACAAGGTGCAGTTTTAAAACTGCACAATATTTTAGGAGGTTGTAATAAAACTCATTAATAATCATGTGAAAAAACGATACCTGGTCAATAATCAGTAATACTTGTTATTTTATTTTTTAATTATACTAAACTAATTCGATTGATCGATCGGCCGCGGGGGCGTGGCTAGGGTGTGGCGTGCGGGATGATGATTGGATGATACATTATTTATGAAACTATCGTTGCGAGTTAGTGTGTGTGAAAACGCCCTTTATTGTTCCGTGTTTGTGTGTGTGAAAGAAAGCGCGGTTATAAGGCAGGTATCAGACTAGCTGCTTTTTAAGAAACGTAGTTCACACATGCCGATTTCCATAAATAAGAAAAAAAAAAAAAATTATCTACTCATTTTATTATTGATTCGGGTCGAGAATCACTAACATAATTACCTCCTGAAATATTTTGCAGCTTCAAAACGACACCTTGTATAATACATTGACTAAAAATAAATCTTCAAGATTTTGTTGTTCTATCTAACACATTTCAACTCTGTATTTTTCTAAACCTACCACCGTCTGTATGAAGCAGCCGCATCAAGCACTCGCCGCCCGACCCCCGCTTCCCCTCCGCTTTTGTACTATAGCTTGTTTCGCATAGACTTCGTAATATTTAGAACGTTCAATTTCAATATTTTTATTTTTGTATGAAAATCTGATGAACTAAAATATTATTATGATAAGTCATAGAACAAAAGTGGTTGTTTATGATGTTAGTAACACACTCCTGAGAGGTTGCGAGTGTTTACAAAAAAACCTGTATAAACAATAAAAAATAAGACAGCTGATGTACGAGTAGATGTATGAGTGTCCTGATAGAAGAACTTACCCTCCAGCGCGCATCGTAGCCGAGCATCAGACCAAGTCGCTGGTACAACGAAGTGTTTAAACCATGCTTTGGCTATAAAACTGTATTTATAGTCACATCTGAATGCTCCATCTAAAATAAGAAGATAAAGTTAAAAACAAAAAACGTCGAAGAATGTCACAGATTAAATCTACTCGTAACTCTAGACGACATAAAAAAACAAATTGTCATTATCTTGCAAAGGTTGCATCAAAATACCGTAAATAAGTATAATAAAGAAATATTGTTTTAACCTTTCAATCGTGAAAATTACAGACACAATAGAAAGACAATAGGTGCGCGTACGCCGACTTCCCTTGGGGTTTAATGAATTAAATATATATTTACTTGAAAACCCGCTCTTATCCGCACTAGTGTGGCAAAGTGCGCGAGCTCGGCCTCACCACATGTTATTGTATTTATCGTATCAGGCTGGGCGCTAACCGAACTCCACGAGTCGTCGTATTGAAAACGTTGATTGGTACACGTGTAAAGTCGCTGCAGTAATCAGCTCCACAACATCTTAGCTTGCGACTGAGGTGAATTCTGCTTCGATCACAGTGATTAACTTTTTTCACTTGTATCAAAATGTACCTTCTAATTTTGCAGAAGAGCTTCTTAGCAATCTCCTAGACCAACACTTTTTTTAGATGGAAAAATCATCCAATGAAATTCCCCACTCTTTGGTGGAGCAGGAGATAGTGTCAGACATTTACTGAATAAAAACCCACTTCTGTTCCTTTGTTGCCTTTCGTCATCATCATCCTCATCATCATATCAGCCGAAAGACGTCCACTGTTGGACATAGGCCTCCCCCAAGCGTCGCCAAAACGACCGGTCCTGTGCGTCACGCATCCATCGGCCTTGCCTTGCCTTTCGTACTTGGTCTGAATTACCTTTCAGAAGTAGATCCTTGGCCCCATTAGGTTTCGACCCTGCTGGGCCCCTATGGTTTGCTGATTCAGATTTGTTTATATAGGGTGACTGGCAATTAGTGTACGATACTTAAACACGTGATTATGTGTTCAGTACATTTATATTTGCCTAATGTACTGAACAGCTGATACTTTTTTCGCGATTTCGACTTTGCTGCCATAATAGAAATTGTTGGTTATCATGAGCACAATCACGTGTTTAAGTATTGTACACTAATTACCAGTCACCCTATAAAAGGTGTAAGGGACAGCCCTCCACAAACTTTAGGAGCTTGCTCAGTAGACGAAACTGAACAACCTTCCACAATTTTTTTTATCAGGAAACGAAAAAAAAAAACCGCCTCACCATACAAAATTATAAACTTGATTGGACAATTTGTATGGCGAGGCCGATTTTTTTTCGTTCCCTGCCGGAGTTTGTGTTTCCTGATATAACGCTATAAACCTAGGTGTCTTTAAGTCAAGAGTGAATAGGTTGCTTCTAAGCAAGCGTGCTCCATTGTTGGCAATTTCATAGTTTACCATCAAGTAAAGTAGTAGTCTAATGCTAGTAATATACATAATACATAATATTCCAAAATATCACAAAACGCAACCTGTGGCCCGATTCACGTAATCAAAACCGTAACGATATCGTGGCGATTTAGTCGTTTAGACCATTTTCGTATTCACATCCATCAATCGAGTTTGAACGACACCGATTTTAAAGTCGATTGGTCGAAGAGTCGATTTAAAAATAATATATCTGTAATTCATTATCCTGGTAGAATACTTATTAATGTAACTGGAAATAAGTCATCGGTAGATCGTTTAGTTTTGAGCAAGTTGAGTTGTCGTTATATCCAATCCCGATTAAGGAACACGTGAATACCGCTTTTGGATAGGACTTCGATCGAACGACTATAAAACTTCAACGATATTTGGCTGTTTTGATTTTACGTGAATAAAAACCAGACAACTGATAAACATACTTAGTATATTTCTAAATACACACATACATAATTACATATTGTAGATAAATTACACCGAGACATAACAAATGATCGTGCACAAATCTTTGTCTTGGGTAGGAATCGAAACCATGATTTCCGGCATAGCAGTCAAAGCCACTACATTAGACCAACATATCAGTCAAAATAAAAAAAATAAAAACATATTACCAATAAAATTCAGGCAGAATAGTAACAAAAAATATTTCACAAAAGACTTCATTTTGCTGTAACTGTAATCGTATAGTGATCAAACAAAGTTTAAACGGATATTTATATATGATTTAATTGCTATCGGCGGATATTAATACATCCTGCTAAGTCAGGAATTCTCAAAGAAGTATGGTAATTATATAAATAATTGTTTAAAAAAAACGGCTAAGGACGTGTGCGGGTGTTTAAATCTTTACCATACCTGTTCTGCAAACTACAAACAAAATAAAAACTGGGCAAGTGCGAGTCAGATTCGCGCACTGAGGGTTCCGTGCAAACTACAATTCCCGAATGGAGTCTCGAAGATTTTTCCGAATTGCAAATGTTTTTGACGTAGGTAACAACAAATTTACTGTTTTCAGATTTTTTCCTAAACCTGTGCTATAGGACCTTGCTTTGTTCCAAATTTCAGGATTCTGGGTCAACGGAAAGTACTCTATGAATTTGGATCTTTGAGAGTTTTAAATATACGTTTTATTTGCGACATAAACGGACGTATCTTTTTTATTCGTTAACGTAGAAGTTTGATTTTTTCACAGTTTGAAGGGACCGCAGACTTGAGTATATAATTCAGCAGTAACAATAATTTCAACTCAATACCTTTACGCGTTCTCGAGATAAATGGTATTGATAGACAAACAGAGGGACGGACAATAAAGTGATCCTATAAGGGTTCTGATTTTTCCTTATGAGGAGCGGAACTCTAAAAATAACTCAATGCTACTACTACTGCTTAAGGTCACATCTTTATTTGAGCTTTGACATTTTAACTACGTGAGGACTTTTAATTGGTTTGCTGTCGTCTATGATTGTTTTTATTTTTAATTTTTTTTTTTTGTAAACTTCAGATCAGGCAGATCACCCTTCATTAGCGTCTTCATGGATCAGCCATAAGCCGATTAATCTCCTTTTCCTGCCTGTTTTCGAAAGCTACTAACTGGCCTAAGTAGATGTACTCGACATCACGTATTTTCTGCGCATCTTCCTCGAACATATGTTTGATGCTGTTAGTCATCACTTTCGTTTTGGACCGGTTCATTGAAAGTCCCACTTTGAGGCTATCCGTGTTCAGTTCTTGGAGCATTGATTGCAGCTCCTAAGCTGTGTAGCACTGTATACTTCACCGTGTCTGGTGATTCATTTATTTATGGTTTTACTTTAACAAAAACAGCTATCCGCCAATTATATTAGTTAAAGACCATATACAAAAAAAATCACACACTCACCTCACAAAACTCCAGACACACTGACATTACCGTCTTCCATTCGTCCGCGAACACATCACAGTCAGGGTGCGTGTCCAAAAGAGTGTTGAGCGCAGAAAGAGTGCGAGGGACAGGAGACTGGGCTCGCGCAACAGTGTGACTCGCAGGCACAGCGAACAAGCTGTTTCTCCTGATGCGGCTGTAATTGACTGGGGCTCATAGTTGAGACAGTTCGGCATGCAGCTCTGGAGTATCAGTTTTCCCATGAAGGATTTTACACATGATGATTTATTCGATACTTAGTTTGAAACTTAGAAGACCATGTAAACATTTTTGTTAACAATATGAAGTTGTCCAAAAAAAAGTAGGAAGTAAATTATATTATTAGCAAGAATGTTTGAAAACCACTGACGGGGAAAAAATATAATCAGTACTCCACTGTGGGATTTCCAAATCGGATGTCATAAAACTTTAAATTACGAAAATAAATATGTATTAGATAACAAGTAAGTAACTCCCATGTACCTATGTTACATGGGAGATAATAAAAAATAGATAATAATAATATTCCACAACTATCACACAACGCCGTCTAGTCTCAAGCTAAGCAGAGGTTGTGTTATGAGTACTAGACAACTGATAAACATACTTATATTATATGTTTCCAAATACATACATATTGTAGATAAATTACACCCAGATACAGAACAAATGATCGTGCTCATCGCACAAACATTTGCCCTGGGTGGGAATCGAACATACGACCTCCGGCATAGCTGTCAGGGCCACTAACCACTAGACCAATATGTCAGTCAGATACCTGATGATTAATGATTATTTCATAGGTTTTGCAAAAGTGAATGATCAAAAAAAAAACCCAAATTAAAAAAAAAATCCTTACTTGCAAACATATAAAAATTAGCAGTTTTATTAATCTGGCGTCGATATTAACAAATAGCTTAATTGTTAATTAGTTATTTTTGATTACTATATTTTTGTTACGCTGCTTTATTTTTCATCGATAACTCAAGCAATTATAGTCAATAAGTATCATTTGATAAAGTGGAACTGGTGAAGAAGACCAAAATTGGCCACCGGAATTTCACATCCACATAGATCTCACAAAGAAGATAGTTAAGCAATCATAACAATACAAATAAAAAACTATTTAAATAGTTATGTTGAAAATAGTCCCGTCAAACTGATCTGATGGTGATAATGAGGCCGCAGGGTAGGCACCGGAACTCTAATTAATCAATGTATCCTAGCCATATTTGGGCTTATTAGAATTGTCCATCCAATTGATCTGACTGTATTCTAGCACCCGCCTAGCACCGTTTTGACTAATTGAAATTGTCATGGGATGTTGGTACTCTAGCACTAAAAAGTGCAAAATAAAAAAGACTTATCTACAAAAAACATTAAAACGTCCGAAATAATTTTTCATATCGGAATCGGTGTTAAATAAAAAAATATAGTTTAAAAAAACACGCTTTCATAGCCTATCAAACTAAAAAGTGTAAATTAATTTTCAATATAGGTAGATAATAATAATAATGAACAAAATAAATAGAAACGTCTTTGATGGGTGTGCAAAGTTTGAAGAAAATCTGATCGCCCAAAGTAGGTCAAAATCGAGCTCAAAGGGGTTGGTTACAAACATACAGGTGAAGCTAATATAAGCGTGTTAAAAACAATAGTCGTACTCATTTTTCGAGACTTTTTGTTTATTTGTACCTTCTACTATCGCAGAGGGAGATGCTTTCATCCCGCCATCTCATACGAGCAGGACTCTCAGGGTTCAGTGCCATTCCCCTTAGTTTACATCCTGTTCAAGAACAATATTTCAAAAAGTAAAAATACCCAGTTGGCTATTTTTACCGACGACACGGTCATTAACCGACTTCTAAAAAAGGAGGAGGTTCTCAATTCGGATTTAATTTCGGAAGTCCAGGTTTCTCGATATTGTTTGTTCCTTATTAAACACCGACTTCCGAAATTAAAATTATTTTGATGGTTTTAGTGTTTTTTTAGTGAAGTCCGTTTTTTTTTTGAAAAATGTTTTTTTTTTACTACACCAATCGAAACCTTGGCGCGCACCCTGAACACATTCTAAGCGTACAGTTAAGGAGTGAAATTCCCTGCCTTAGCTTTTTCCTGATATTTATAATCTAGGGGTCTTTAAGTCAAGAGTGGATAGATTGCTTCTAGGCAAGCGTGTTCCATCGTTGGCCACATCAACGCTTACCATCAGGTGAGATAGTGGTCAAAATCAAGCCTATCGATAATCAAAATAATAATCCAAATCCAAATCCAAACTTCCAAACTAATATTATAAATGCGAAAGTAACTCTGTCTGTCTGTCTGTCTGTCTTTGCTTCACGCCTAAACTACTGAACCGATTTGTGTGAAATTTGGTACAGACATAGTTTGGAACTTGAGAAAGGACATAGGATAGTTTTTATCACAATAAATAAAATAAAATAAAAAATAAAATTTATTCCGGACATACAGCGCCATCTATTGGTCAAGAGTCGGCATCAATTCAGGGAACTATGTGGGTAAAACCAAAAATCTGCCGGAAGTCACTATTCCACGCGAACGAAGTCGCGGGCAAAAGCTAGTATAATATAATAATAATAATATTCCACAACTATCACACAGCGCTGTCTAGTCCCAAGCTAAGCAGAGCTTGTGTTATTGGTACTAGACAACTGATAAACATACTTATATATTTCTAAATGCATAAATAATTATAGATAAATTACACCCGTAGATAAAAAGAAGCTACAGTTGCCATCACGGATCTTGAACGCTCGGCGTCAGAGTGGGAATAGCTTTACGCATTCCATACATTGGCGAGCCAATCGTCTTCGTTGTTAGATACATGCAGCAACGCAGTGAACGAATGAGGAATGATGTCTTTGACGCGATGGCGCGGCCAGCCAATCACTGACACTCCCCGCCACCGCGTCGCACTTCGCACCACTAAAGAGACCGAATATTTGACTTCTGCGCAAGTGTTCAAGATTCGTGATGGCAACTGTACATTATTGATTCGATCACATAAGGAAACTCTATGCATATTCCTTTCTATTGCCATTTGGGTGACTTTAATCCTTCTCATGAAGCCCATTGTTTGCGATTAAGTTTCAGAGCTATAATGTTATCACTGTATATATACAGGGTTATTTGTAAAACACTAACAAACTTGCTGGACTGTATAACAATATTATCACACAAATACACTAGTATCAATATTTATTTTAATTATGGGTTATATTTATATAGATTATATTTATTTGTTTAAGTATACTTTATTTACCATCATCCGTGCGTCACTGCGAGGTGCCAGCTGAAAATCAGCGCTGGGTGTTTGACGCCCAGCAATTGCTGAGTAGGTGACCCTTTCGGTTCAGGCACAGTCACTGCAACTTGTATTGTATGTCTGTACTCTTTTTTTTATTATTATTTTATGTTGTTGTATATTGTGTTGCTTGCGCCGAATAAATGCTGTTCTGTTCTATTCTATTCTATTCTATTAACATCATAAACAACAACTTTTGTTCTGTGACTTAAAAAAAAATACCAAAACAAGCCTTCAAAATTTCGTTGTTTTATCTGACAGATTTCAACTCTGTATTTTTCTATACCTACCTACGTCTCTCTGTATGATGCACCCCGCCCTCCGATCCTGATAGTACAATAGCGGAGGGGAGCCCGCTATTGTACTATCGCTTGCTTCGCATAGACGTAATATTTGAAACGTTCAAATATTTTTATTTTTGTATGAGAATCTGATGAACTAAAATATTTTTTCAAAAGTTGTTGATCATTGTATTAGTAACATAGTCCGGAGAGGTAGCTAGTGTTTTACAAATAACCCCCTACCGCCCCTTTTGTTTTCCCCTGTATATATAAGTATGTACTGATGACATCATTTAAATTAATATTAGATTATGTCATCAGTAATGTATTTAACTACCTTGATATTTAAAGGAAGAGAAAAAAACTGTAAAATTAACTTAAAAATATTTTATATTATGACACTTTGAGCATTACATAAAGTAGGTAGTAGGTACTTAACTTAATTAAAATAAATACTTTGGCATTATTTATAACATAAAAAGACGCTGTACAAATTTAAATACTTTCACGATATAAATAAGAACTATTTTCCTAGAGCTTTGGCGTCGCCGAGGACAGCAATGGCCGGTCCAGCTTTGATTATACCATCTCTGATGTTGCGACCCACTTTTTCCTGAAAAAAGAAATTTAAGCACGTTAAAATTTTGAATTAAATATTTGATATTTACTAGCTTGCTCTCAAAACGGTGAAGGAAAACATCGTGAGGAAACCGGCATGTCCTAAAACCAAAAATTCGAAGACATGTGACATTCACCAACACGCACTGAGCCCGCGTGGTGGATAACGGCCCATTCCCCCTCCTAGAGAGGAGGCTTGAGTCCCAACAGTGGGAACATGATGACTAGCCTGTTGGCTTAGTAGTTAGTGGCCCTAGATTCTATGGCGAAGGGTTCGATTTCCACCCAAGACGATGATGCTTTGTATGATGAGCATGATCATAATATTTTGTTCCGTGTCTGGGTGTAATTTACTTATAATATATTTTATCAGTTGTCTAGTACTCGTAACAAAAGTTCTACTGCGTTTAGGACTTGATAGCGTTATGTGGTAGTTGTGGAATATTGTTATTAATACCTTTTGGCCTTTTTTACCATTAAGGCCATTAAGGCCTTTGCCCAGCAGTGGGACAATATGGGCTAGATATAATAATACATAACACCCCAAGCGAACGCCCGCCGTTCGCGCTGCCCTTGTCTTTCTATTGTGTCTCTAATGACGATAGTTTATAAATTTACTAGCTTTTGCCCGCGGCTTTGCATACATAAAATATAGCCTATGTCATTCAGGAATAAAGCAATTTTCTATAGGGGATTTTTTTTAACAATTGTACCTGTATTTGCAGGTGGTCAGGCAAAGTTATATTTTGTTCAGAACTTCTATATAGCAGTTCGCATTGGTCCGATAACTTTAAACCTTAAACTCTGTTAAAATTTAGTTAAACATAACCTAAAAAAAGGTTTATGCAGGACTGAGTTAACTCCATCTAAGCTTATATTATAAAGAGGTAAAGTTTATTTTTTTGTTTGTAGGAGGTCATCTCTGAAAGTAGTGGTCCGAATACTAAATTTTTTTCTCCAATAGAAAGCTGCTTTATTCTTGAGTGACATAGACTATTTCACGTACGCAGGCGAAGCTGCTGGCAAAAGCTAGTTGAATATAAATTCCTAAGAATAACTTAATTAAAACCTAAAAAACAATAATTGAAATTAAAAAATATAAAAACACTTACAATTTTCTTGAAGACCTTCCACCTGGGCTCGGGCGCCGCCGACACGGCGCACATGGCGACCAGGCAAGCGAACACGAACACCAACACGCGAGAGAAATTCATTTTTACTGTTATTGTTTTTAATTCAAATTATTATTATATTGAATTCACGAAGACTTCTTCGAGATGAATGATATTCTAGATTCGAACATCTCGTTTTATATACTACTCTAATTTGTAAACAAACTATGACCTCCGTGTAAAGATAATTTTGTTAGTGTCAGTGTTTGTTATGACTGATGTAACATGTGTACTGATAAATCTTCTCATTCAAATGAACTTCAGGAAAGCCCCTTTTCTGTTATGATAAATGTTATGCCCCGTATCAATCTGTGTTAACATTTTCGTGGTTTTTGTTTCATAATCTTAACAGAAGTGCATCATCATGTTTTTTTCTTGTTTTTATCGTTTTTAGATTTTGTAAACCGACGTTTATCGAAATAGCTACGTATAGTCTTCTGCCCAAGTTTGATGTGTTGAATTATTTAGACCTGCAATTTTTAGATCTGTTTCTTATGTTTTATGTAGTAGTTGTAGTAATAGTTCGTGTCGACAATGTTACTTCGGGTCACTGCAAGACTTTTCTTTCTTCCATTCAGTCCTATCATACATCACGCTATCACTTTTTTTTTCTTTTTAGGGTTCCGTAATTCAAAAAGATAAAACAGAACCCTTATATAGGATCACTTTGTCTGATACGACCGTTTATGTCGTAAAGACGCATATTTCGACACTGTCAAGGAAAACAAAATTCATAGGATACTTTCCGTTGACCTAGAAGAAGGTCGCATAGCACAAATATAGGTAAAATTCTGAAAACTGTATATTTGTAGTTACGTCATAAAAAAAAAACTTTTTTGCGATTATGAAAAATCTTCGTAAGTTAATTCAGGAATTGGTCGGTTTTCAGTAAGTTTGCACGGAACCTTCAGTGCACGAGTTCGACTCGGACTTGTATACAAATAAACAAGTAAATTCAAAAAAAATATTTAACCTAACTTAAAATATTTAAACTTTTACACTATTTATTTATTATTTTTTTAAACTATTAATAAAATTAACAATTAACAAAGACTGCCATTATAAGTTTCTCATACAATTTCAGGAGTGTTAAAGTTTTAGTATTTATTTGTATTCATTTAATATACAACATAATTTTTAGTATATACGAAACATGAATATAGTTTGTTTAGAATCAGTAACTGAATCGATTCAAATAATACACCATGTTATATTTTTATCAAAAAGGATTTAAAATTGGTCACAAGTTTGACACCGCGACACTAAGTACAAAATAGGTCACGGCATGTCATAGCGGGCATTAGGCGCCAGCGCACAGTTGGATGTGGAAGCAAAACAACCCCTCAATAGCCTGGATGGCCCGGTGACCATGTATTTACGTCTCCAACCAGGTACCATAACTGGCTTATAACATTGTGATATTTCATAATGCAGTTTTGAACTTTTGTAAAGAATCTATTCTTTACATAAAAAAAGTGTTTCAGGTTTCGCACTAAAGATAAGGTTGTATAAAATATGATCTCGTATAATATGTAGATTTATGGCGATTAACACACGGCACCGCGCACCGCCGCGGTTGGCGGTGAAGCGGATCTCATGTTACATTGGTCACTTAGAAATCCGTTGATACCTTACATACGTATACCGCCCGACCGCGCGGTCGAGCCACGGTCGAGCGGTGCTCTCGCCGCCACCGCCCCCTCCGCGCTGATTTCCGCGCGGTGGAGCGGCGCCTTACACACGGGGCGCCGCATAACTGCGCGGATTATTGTGGGTAACAGTAGGACATGTTGCCATTTATCTTTGCTAACAAATAATCAAATAAAGAAGTGGACATTCGTGTATGGTTAAAAAAATATCTTTGTGTTTTCTCAAACTTTTGTAGAATAACATGATAGTCCCATTTAGAGTTCTGCAACGTAAAAATGGATGAACCCAATAGCTTCTTATTTTTTCTGTGCTATAAAATCCAGATGCTACCACCACCGACACCTGACCACTTCAGAGTCCATTTTCGCCAGTGTCTGTAATAAAACTGGTCAAAATCGCGTTTTAAATCCATCCGGGCGGTTGGGCGCGTAAACCGCCTAACCGCGCGGAGCACCGCCAAGAAATCCGCTTCACCGCCACCGCCCTCCGCGGCGGTGCGCGGTGGCGTGTGTTAATCACCTAAATTTTACACTAGATCCAAGGATATGATCTAGCGTACAATTTAAACTTACATACACTGATTTCTTTGTCTCTATAATTCAAAAGTACTGTTTGCTGGGAGAAAATTCACAGTTAATCTCGCCTTTCTACATGAAGGCACTGTGTATGGTTGTAACGTTTTGTGTGTTACAACAAACTAGATTTTGCCAGCGGCTTTGCCCGCATACATAAAATATAGCTTATAACACTCAAGAATAAAGCAGCTTTCTAACGGTCAAAAATTATCGCAATCGGACCAATACTTTCAGAGATTACCTCCTACAAACAAAAAAAGTGAAAAAAAAAACAAAGTTTACCTCTTTATTATAGGTATTAGTATAGATGAAGAATAAATATAATTGTCTTCTCCATTCAACCGATAGGACATATTTATTCTCGTTGTATTGAACCCAATTAAGTTATGAAACAGTAATAAGGTCTAAATGTATTTCAATGATTGATTCATTTATAATTCCAATGACATTTATTTAACGGTTGCTCATTTTACCGCCGCAGCTGTCAGGCTCTGAAACATGATAACTCGATCAGGACCAAAATTTCTTATAATAATAATATTCCACAACGCCATCTAGTCTCAAACTAAGTAGAACTTGTGCTTTGAGTACTACACAACTGATATACATACTTGTTTAATTCTAAAGAATAACATATAGTCTGAGTATGCTTTCCGCACTTAGTAGTCCTATGCAGACCATTGTACGTGGGCCATAGCGGCCATAACCTTGAGTGGGCTTATTCCAGCCAGCCCACCACTCTCCAGAAGCAGATTAGGCCTCTCAGGTTTTTCAGGGCATCTATAAGGGTATTCGGGGATCCCATTGTTCGTGTCGGTAACGTTGGTTCTCCCGCGGATATCTTCATTTCTGATGTGATCACGCAAGGAAACTCCAAGTAAGCTGTTTCCATCGCCCTTTGGGTGACTTTGAGTTTTCTTATGAGGCCCATTGTAAGCGACCATATTTCGGAGCCATAAGTCATGGAGTGGCGACCACGTACCGAAAGACGCAGCGTTGGACGGCCTCCAACAAGGTGCACCGATGACCTGGTCTGGGTCGCAGGAATCCGATGGATGCGTGATGCACAGGACCGGTCGTTGTGGCGACGCTTGGGGGAGGCCTATGTCCAACAGTGGACGTCTTTCGGCTGATATCATCATGATGATGATGGATCGTGTGCGTATTTCAATGACACCTGTGCAGTCTAGGAGTACATGCGCAATGGTCCCCGTCACCAGGAGCAGGCCGCCTCTATTCAATCTTAAAAGTATATGTAGATAAATACAGCTAGAGCACAGTGGCAGTGGTTGAGAGCAGTGATGGCCAAATGGTAACGGCCCCGACTTGCGAGTTGTTTTGCTCACGGGTTCAAACCTAGCCAGGCGCATTATTGTGTAATTTATTTCATCAGCGGTGAAGGATAACATCGTGAGGAAACTGGTATGTTCTAGAACCAAAAATTCGAAGATATGTGACATCCACCACCCGCACTGGTCCCGCGTAGTGAATTACCGTCCATTCCGTCTCCTAGAGAAGAGGCCTGAATCCTAACAGTGGGAACCATTATAAGGCTGACTACACTATACTATAATACAGCCAGACACAGAACAAATGATCGTGCTCATCACACAATCATATTTTGTCATGGGTGGTAATTGAACCCACAACATCTGGCATAACAGACAGGGCCATTATCCATTATACTAACAGGTCAGTTTAAAGAATCAAAGATCGAACTACAGATGATCAGAGATCGCTATTATTGTTATTTTCAAAGTTTACAACAGAATATAACATTATGGTTACCGTCGACAAAATATTAAATTAAATCAAAGCATTTATTTCAAATTAATAAACCATTTACATTGTCGAGAAGTCAGTCTGAAAATTTATGCTTATAGCTATAGAGAAAAATGTTCAAGAAACTCCATGGTAAATAAAAATAGTGCCGACTTTTTTTTGGTGAGAAACCATCGACTTCTTCCGCTCAGGAAAATTAGTATCTACCTTTCAAAGATCCTTCAGATAAATTTACTTATACTTTTAAAAGTTATGAAACAGGCCATCGGTATGTAAGAACAGATCATTCTATCTGCCTTTTTCCCATTATGCCAGGATCGGCTTCCAGTATATATGAAAACTAGTAAAAACAAAAAAGTCCAGTACTAGTACAGTACCTGAACGCCACTTTACATAGGGCGTCACCCTATTTAAACTCCAAAACCCAGAAACTCGGTAACCCTCATTAGTAAGATTATTGACAAATTTTCCGGCATCTTATTTTCTGTTTTAGTATTGAAAATTCGTCTAATGACTTCCTCTTGCTCTAAGGTGGAGTGAGAGGATGTGTGTTTTAGCAGGCATAAGTTCCACTGCACCCCTACAATTATGCTGACATCTTTTTCGATTCGATTCTATCCAGTCCTCATCATCCACAAACCCGTAAACCCGTACCTACGGTAACCGAGGATCGACTCCCTGTGACTCTTGATGCCCGGTGCGTCCTTTCCGAAGCACAGAGAAAAAGGTCACCCTTCCACTAACCGGGCTTAGTAAGCTTAACTTTGAAGTTTAACCCGTACTTTTATTATTTTGTGACTGGGTAAGAAAGCTAACCCCAAGCTAGTTGGAAAAAAGCTAAGGAGATCATGTGGTGTTCAAGGAAACAGCATAGCATAGCTTAATTGGCCTTAAAATATTCCCACTGTTAGGACTCAGGCCTCCTCTCTAGAAGAGGAAATGGGCCGTAATCTACGCGTTCCCAGTGCGGGTTGGTGGATGTCAAATGTCTTCGAATTTTTGGCTCTAGGACATACCGGTTTCTTTACAATGTTCATTGAAATACCAGGTAACAATAGGTTAGATACAAACACAAAAGTACTTAAAAATATTTATTTTATGGCAGACTTGAGTATTGAGGGTAACTTATAAATAACAATTGATTCTTATAATTAACTATTCTAAGATAAAGGTTTATCCTAACGCTTTGGCTTCTCCCAACACGGCTATCGCTGGACCAGCCTTGATAATGCCATCTCTGATGTTGCGACCCACTTTCTCCTGAAAGAATAAAGAAAAATTGTGGTTAATTTATTGTGAAATATTTTTGTTTTAACACAAACATTGCCCACACTAGGAATTTCTCCTGTATCTTGGGTGCGTTCACAAACATATAAAGTCATGTGTCTTGTCTATTACTAGACATTCAAACCCGGAATACCTTATCTATAGGACATAAAAATATTTGTTCTGTGTGGGTCAGCTTCCACCCTACCCTCAGGCCAGCAGTCAATAACTCAACCACTGCTCTAACCGTGCCATCAAGTTAGTGTTTTTCTTTTGTGAGTTGTGGTAAAAAAAAATACTAGAGCCATTTTTTTTAGCTTAGAATGTGACGGACAGGACCCCTCAAATCTGCATTACCTCAAAAGACAATCACAGACACCAATTTGCATGGTTTTCTTATGATTATGACCATTACAAGTTTACTGTACGGACTTTAGAAGAGACTTCATCTGAGTTTGTTTCGGTCTTTTCAAATTAGTCAGGAAAAATCCGTGCAGTTTAAATTTACTCAACGAAAAATTAAGAAGAATAAGTTTGAGCTTATTTATTACCAATTTGCAAAAAAAAAGTCATTTATTATGAAATATTTTCTCTCGCTCTGCCCAGAGAGAAATAGGAGTCTCAGATTTTTACTAACTAAACCCACTCGAGTTCTTTCAGATGCACTTTGCGTTCCAGAGCTACTGAGTCTCTTTCACATCACTCCACAGCCCAATGGCTTTTCATAAATCAACAGGTACACAAATTTAAAATAAAATTAAGAACTGTATGAAAAGTACTTACAATTTTCTTGAAGACCTTCCACCTGGGCTCGGGCGCCGCCGACACGGCGCACATCGCAACCAGGCAAGCGAAAACGAACAAGAAGATGCGGGAGAAATTCATTTTTATTTATTTTAATAATTCGATTTGACTTTAATAAAATTGAAATTCACACTGAAGTTCAAACGCTTCGAATGATACTCTACCAAGCATTTATGACATATTTATACTGAGTTTTGAAAACCAAACAATTTAATATTTACCGTTGTTTTAGTTTATCTCGTTTGAATTTGTGCTTTACGTGATCAGGAATAAGACTGAATTGGGTCGTGTTTTGTAGTTTTTTGACGGCAAAATGTTTGTGATAAGAAACTTCTCAGTTAATTAGTGGTGAGGGGATTCCGGGATGTTCGATGTGAATTTCCTTATCCGACAGCTGTTTTATCGCTTGCAATTTAATGCTATTATTTATATTATTTCTGTTTTGATTATGATTACGTATTTGACGATATGTTTTATTGTCATATTTGATTAATTAATAAAATTAATAATTAATTACTTAATTAGATATTGGAATTGGTTTACATTGATGTTTGCACTTTGCGAAAAATAATGAAACTTTTTAACCGACTTCGAAAAAGAGGAGGTTCTATGTTCAGCTGAATGTATGTTTTTTTTTTATAAAACAGATTTGTTTAAAGAAACAAAGTTCTTAAGTTCTTTTTTATTACAAGAATTAGCTATGTTGTTCTGAAAAAATAGGCCAAGTTTTGTTTTTGTTACATAATAAAAGTCAACAGAAAAATCAGAACTGCCAGTATAACAGTTTAAAAAAAATTGGGAGTTTTTTATTTATGTCTTATGTTTTTTTTGTTTCTCTTAATATAATAATATTATTTACACCATACGTAGTTTTTAAAATATCATTTTTTTAACCAAACCATTAAAACCAAGTAATCTTCTGGAATAAGTTGGGACATTTGCCCAACAGTGGAAAGTTTAGACTAAATAAAAAAAAAACTTTGATGAAGTTGTATGCTCATAATATATGATTATTTAAATTCCACATATATTATATAATTTTAATTTGATGTGAAATAAAGAAATATGATGAATAAGGAAAATATTATATCGATCGATAAAGATTTTAGAACGTAAACATGAGTGAGAAATATATGAAAAATTAGAACCAACACTTATTTTTTCCCTTTTTGTGCTCATGTTAATTTAAAAAGTTAACAATAGAGACGTCTGAGCTCCTGAATAACTCGTTTATTAAATAAGATAAATACTTATCTAAATCTACAGAGTACTCATCAACTACTAGACCCTTACGAAATCATATATAATTTCTGTTTTATTATTTACTTGGAAATACTTGCATAAACACTCGTAAAAGTGTGCCAAGATTATAAAATCTTCAGTTACCACTTAGATTTATCTTTTGAGATTTATGTAGGTTAGTAACCACTAGGTATACTTTGGTGTTGCAATAAATGATTATAGAAAACAATGTCAATGGTTTGTCCTGTTTTTTTTTAAAGAAAAAGGAAATTGTTATGCAATTTTCGTATTCGGTCATCGTGAAAGACAACTGTATGATAAAAACAGCAATTTCTTCTTTCTGAATTTCTTGACAGCTTTGTCGCACTGGGTTGATTTGTTTGATAACTGTTATATATTTATTTGAAAGTGTTATTTATTTGTTTGAAGTGGAATTGGATTAACCTAATAACTATGAAATTAAAATTGTAATTAATAATTTTGACTACACTATCGCATTGGATTCGTCTGTAATGATAGGTGTATGTAGGTCTAACAAAAAAAAAAAAAACAGAATTTGGTTTGTTAGTATCGCTGCCAGAAGTATGTTTACAAAGTCATAGCTTCATGCCATAATATTATTTTGACTAAAGCGAAATCAGTTGTAGTTAAATAAAAGATAATTAGGGGAAATACTCCAGGGTAACCCGCAAAGTTCGAAGTTGCAATTTGCGGTACATTATCAGATAGTATGACACTAAAATTTATAATTGCGGTAATAATACTATTATCATTGTTTCAGCTGAAAGACGTTTTTTTTTTTCGGCGGGAAAAATTATCATATGACAACCCCCGCTCTTGGGCGGAGCGGGAGATAGTGTCAGACTCTTACTGACTAAAAAACCCATCCCGTTCCTTCAAGCCGTCATACCGAGGCTCGAGCGCCCTTTCGGATAACCCTGGCCCCAGTAGGCTTCGACAACTGTTGGAGATAGACCAAGCGTCACCATAACGACCGATCCTGTGCGTCTCGCAGCCACCGTATTCCTGCGACTCTCACAAGGTCGTCGGTCTACCTTTTGGGCCGTCTAACGCTGCGTCTTCCGGTACGCGGTTATTACATCGAATATCTTCATTTTGCGATGATGCGATCACGCATGTATGTACTTGTATTTACATAAATATACTCCTGAAAGTCATCTAATGTCCAACTTAGGTCTAAAAAAGGATCAAAAAGGCATCGTGATTTGAGCTTAATCCACAATCCAAAACAACCAGCATTTGGAATAGCGGAAGATAGGAGCGTGGGTACAATCTAGACCTAATTTTTGTCAGCTCAAGTAGCCACTTTAATAAAAACTTGACGTTTTACCTCATCTCACAATAGAAATTACTCCTATATCGTTTACAAACATAAAATCACATTTACAAGTATCAAGACCATTTAAACATTTGCTGTTCGGAAACCGAACCCGCGACACGCAGCGCGAATACCATTCGCTCACAAACAAAAGGCATTAAACATTTTCTTTTATTATCTGCTAGCTTTTGCTAGCGGCTTCGCTCGCGAACATAAAATATAGCCTATGTCACTCAGGAATAGTGTTGCCAGGCATCCCGATTTGCGCGGGACGTCCCGATTTTTAGGGGTCTAGGGACGCGTCCCGATTTGCACCTGATCGGGACGCTAAATGTCCCGATAAATCTCTCTTGCGCAGCGTCTTTTACGTTACTCAATCCACACAATTATAAGTAATCTGTGACTCAATAATCTATCTTCGTTTATCCATTCCATTCATAAAAATATGCAATAAAATGTAACCAACAATATAATTTTAATATAATATTAAAACTTTTAAAACAGCGGGAATCATTCATAACTTCAATATTTTTGTAGTTTTTGTCTTTATTCCTGCACTTGAATCGTGCGAAAGAAATGCTCGGGTGTCAGCATTGTGTGGATCGCCCGGGTGACACCATGGAGTGGAGCTTATGATGTAAGTGTGCCCTGCTTGAGCGGAGCACTGCTGTTTCCTTGTGCTGCTCGCTCGCTCGCTGGGCCCTGGTTCTGGCCATGATCCAAAGCGAGAGGGGATAGGAAGCAGTCGCCTCTTACCACGAAGGAGTTGACTGCAACCGCGAAAGAGTTGACCCCAACCATAAAAGAACGTACACCCCCACGTCCCAGTCGTCTCCGAAGGAGATATCCCGGGCGAGTCATGCAGCAATTTCCGGCCACAATAGATATGTGTTTGCAAACGACGAGCAATGGTAGGTCGTCGTTCGCCCGTTCAATAAGTACCAGGTCCGAGGCTATTGGGCATGCCATAATCATGGCGGTAAGTCCCCTCTTTGAGGCGTGGCTGGAAAGACCTCACGGCGTCCTTACCTTCCGCATGACACAGGTCCTCACTGGACATGGTTCGTTCGGGAGGTTCCTGTTCCAAATTAAAACGGAAGTGACGCCCGGGTGTCGCCATTGTGCGGAATGCCCGGAGGACACGGTGGAGCACACAGTCGAGGTGTGCCCCGCTTGGGCGGAGCATCGCCGTGCCCTCGTGGGGGCGATCGGCGGCGGAGACCTCTCGCGCCGAGCCTTGGTTGAGGCCATGGTCCGGAGCGAGGAGGAGTGGCAGGCGGTCGCCGACTTCTGCGAAGCAGTAATGCTCGCAAAGGAGGAGGCCGAACGCATCAGGCAACGGCGTTATCGCCGCCGCCGCCGGCGCCGGGATACTGATCCCGATTTCCGGCCACCGTAGGCGCGGGCTTGCGGACAGTAAGCAATGGGTAGCTCGCTATCCGGCCGTCCGGTAACTGTCCGGACCAAGCCCAAGTCGTCGACGGTGCGCGCTATTCCCGCGCGCCTCAAGGAGTTGTCAGCAACAGCAGGGGCCCAGCCGGGTCGAAGCCTACTGGGGCCAGGGTTATCCGAAAAGGCACTTGAGCCCCGGTATGAAGGCTTGAAGGAACGGGATGGGTTTTTTAGTCAGCAAGAGTCTGACACTATCTCCCGCTCCGCCCAAGAGCGGGGGTTGTCATAGGATGATTTTTCCCGTCGGAAAAAAAAGGTCCGAGGCGATGCCGCATACGTTTCTCAAAGAGATACCAGGAAAACTGAAGAAACTCGTAGGGCCGATGCCTACTAGGGCTACTGGAACGTTTCAAACAGTGCCGGTGCCCCAGGAATGCAAAGGTCGACGGAAGAAGTCTGGCTTTTAATCAGTACATGTTTGCTTTCGTTCAACCCTAGAAAGGGAGAAGTTATTAGATGATATCCCAACGCAAAAAAAAAATACTGAAAAAAAACTGTCCCGATCTAAAACCCTAAATCCCGGTTTTTTTTTGCTGTCTGTCCCGATTTTTATCCAATCGGACCTGGCAACACTACTCAGGAATGAAGCAGCTTTCTATCGGTGAAAAAATTTTAGCAATCGGACCAGTACCTACTTTATGACATTACCTCCTACAAACAAAAAAAAACATAAAAACAAACTTTACCTCTTTATTATATTAGTGTAGATGTACAGATAATGGTATTTATTGAATGTCAATCATCTACGAATCGATGACGAAGATTACAGCTCTTCGCATTTTGCACTGGTTATAATCTATAGTTATTAATATACCTACTGAATTATGGTTTATTTGCATTTTAACGTGAATCATTGTGGTTTAACTACTTATTTAATTACATTTACATCATTTATGACTTATTTATGCTCGACTAAATATGTATAGAGCAAATATGGGTTAGAGCAGTGGTAGTCAAGTGGTAACGGCGGCCCCGACTTACTTAATTGTTGGTCGCGACGCATTACTTAGAGTAATTTATTTCATCACCACTGCTCTCACAACGGTGAAGGAAAACATCGTGAGGAAACCGGCATGTACTAGAACCACTAGGTGGGTTTTTTAGTTAATAAGAGTCTGACAATATCTCTTTTCCGCCAAAGGGCGGGGGATGTCATTTGGATGATTTTTACCAACAAAAAAAAACAGTGGTGATAAAAAAAATTACACAAAGTAATGTGCCTGGCTGTGTTTGAACCCGCGACTTACAACTCGTAAGTTGGGAGGCCGTTACCACTCGGCCACCACTGCTCACATTAAAAAAAATTATAATACATTTAATTTTACTAATTATTCGTTTTGCTGAGATAAATGTAACATAGCCAGGAACACAAGATTCGTGTACATGCAAAAAACTTCAAAACCAACTTAAGAATTTATACAATAATATACAAAATTAAGAATCTATTGTACGTGTATTTTATGATAGTACATTTTTTACATAAGTACGAGAC
Source organism: Mythimna albipuncta (assembly GCA_929112965.1). Taxonomy (NCBI): domain Eukaryota; kingdom Metazoa; phylum Arthropoda; class Insecta; order Lepidoptera; family Noctuidae; genus Mythimna; species Mythimna albipuncta. The sequence goes on from OV815980.1 coordinate 6,450,181, forward strand.
CATTGAAATCGCTTTGAATTCCAACGGGTTCAAGAAACCTGTTTTTGTTTAAGTTTTAAAGGCATAACTTATTACACAGACATTTAACCTATAAATATAATTACACTCATCAATAGTATTATGCCAATATTTACTCATTTTAAATGGTTTCCTAACAGGAAAAATTGCTTGCTAATAAAATCAATCAACAATATGAAACCGCAATTCCAAAAAAGAATAATTGTGCTCAGTTCATGGTATCGCGAGTTAGCCGGGACCGAGGGAGTCCCCATGCCAAAGTATTCATCGGATACGGAACACACTTAACAGTTAGAACGAGTTCACATTCAAATATGATTCACTTCTTTATCAATATAAGGTTCAAAATACTTTAGACACGTTAAAGAGATAGCTGAACCACTTTATAAAGAAAGAAAGTATTTAAACGCACATTTATTCAGGTAGAGCATCATTCGAGTCATATCACCTGAGTGAGATATAAGTTTAAAAATCATTTTGAAAAAATAATTTCTGTTGTGAAAAAATAATTTCTATTTTGAAAAATGAATTTCACAAAGATTCTTTTCTTCGTTTTCGCTTGCTTGGTAGCTCTTTCTACGGTTACAGCGGCGCCTGAACCGAGATGGAAATTCTTCAAGAAAGTTGTAAGTGCTTTTAAAAGTTCTACTTAGAGTCATTAAGCTAGTTCCTTCAAAGGTTCTATCAAGAGAGAAGTCCTTTAAAAGTTCTTATTGTTCTTTTTTTTTTAATTTTTGTTTGGTATTAGATACTGTTTTTAAATGTTTTGAGAACACATTCATTATGTGTATAATTAATGAGTGGAATCTTCCGCCGGAGTCTATAGTTCCTGATAGCTACAACGTAGGAATATTTATGCCAAGGATTAATCTAATCAAGGATTACTTTCGACCACATCGTCACTTCGCATCAGGTGATATAGTTTTCAAGTGCGAACCTACAAATAATTATAAAAATAAAACTCGGTTATTTCTTAATTATTGTCAAACTTACCTAACGTTTATCATTTACAGGCACTTTTTAAATATCAAAGAATTGATCATTTTGGACAAAAGTTGTTGATATTTGCCACTAACGACTCTTTACCCCTTACAATAGTACCTAAACTTTTGTAAGACAACTCATTAGCTTCATGTTTGAAAAGTAACTGAAATGAACTGTTCCATCCTTAGAAAATATACCTATTTCCATTTGTGACCTGTAGGGTGAATGATACAAATGTCGTCTTAGTTCAAGATTTTTTATTATTATTGAATAGCTTTATCCAGCGGCTTCGCCCGCATACATAAAATTTAGTCTATGTCACACAGGAATAAAGCAGCTTTCTGTCGGTGAAAAAAATTTTGCAATCGGACTAGTACTTTCAGAGAACTACTTCAAACAAAAAAAAAAACAAACTTTACCTCTTTATAATATTACTGTAGAAGTCACTATCTCATGTCTTCTCCTTCTTCCTGCCCTTATCCCAAATTACTTGGGGTCGGCGCAAGATGTATTTCTCTTCCATTCTGTCCTGTCACCCGTCAAACTATCACTAACTCCCTTTTCTTTCATATTACTCCTCACACAATCCATCCATCTTTTTTTCGGCTTTCCACTCCCTCTCCATCCACCTACATGTATACTCAGAACTCTTTTAGTATTATGCGTTTGATCACTATCTCACGTGATGGTAAGCAATTGCGAAATTATTCGAAAGAATTACCCTGGTTCTGGAACGCTATGAGCAAATGGATGAACACAGCTGGGTTTTAGTCAGTAAAAGTCTGACACGCTCTCTTATTCCACCGGAGCGGATTTTTTTTTTCAAGATTTTCCATCTCCAAAGAAATAATAATAATATGATTAGCCATGATATAATTGGCGATGGACCACTCTTGTCTAGACGTAACTTATTAACTCTTGACTAGACCCATAGGTTGTATTTAAGTATACATAGTTCAAGATAAAAAATACATCAGCCCCCGTAGCCAAGTTACAACCGTTTCGGTTGCGTCGAACGCTTCGAGTTGACCTTGCCGCCAATTCTTTAATTCTGACCACGTGACTGAGAGTTGAGACGACGTCATTCTCGTACATTTCAAGCTTTCTACAAGCGTTAACTATTGCAGATTAGAAACTTGGCTAAGGGTACAGGTAATTCCCAGTGTGGTTCTCTACCATCTTAAGTTTCTGCCCCATACTAGGAATTATTCATGTACACATATCTCTCAAAATGATGAAGCAAAACATCTTGAGGAAACCGGCATGTCCTAGAACCAAAAATTCGAAGATATGTGACGTCTACCAACAAACACTGGGTCTGCATGGTGGCTTACGGCCCATTCCCTCTCTTAGTAAGGAGACTTGAGCCACAACTGAGGAACATTATAAGGCCAACTACGCTTTGCTTATATCTATCTATAACTATGTGAACCTTCTACATTTAAGCACAAAGCGTTTTGAGTGTAATTCCCAGCCGGGTCTTTTTTTTATGAGAGCTACAACATGATGGGAAACTTTTGTCAAGAATGAATAAGTTACTTCTAGGCAAGCGCGCTCCATCGTCGACCACATCATTGATTTCCATCAGTTCAGATAGTGGTCAAGCGCGAGCTTATCAATAATAAAATGTAGCTGCGTTAACAACAACATAAACTCACACAAGACACTCAGAACCCGACACAACTATCTGTAGACCATATTTCTATATTTTCCGTCCGTTTATACTTTGGATATCTTCAAGGCTAGATCGAATAGTCTCTTAAGCTAGTGCACCTCACCGTTAACGATAGCATCACTGCTTTCCATCAGGCGGGATCGCAGTCAAACACTAGTTTGTATCAGATAAAAAAAATTGTTACGTACTGGAGTCGAAACTGCGACCCACAGCGCAGCAGTCAATCGCTCAACCACTGCGTCAACTGTGCTTTAATAAATGTTAAAAACTTGCTGTTTTACCCTATTAATATGGTCACAGGGGAAGCCCTTTTCCTAGGTTTTAACATCTTCTTATCTTTATGTAATAATATGTACTCTTAACAAAGTATCACAATGAAGAGCATTTAATTAAAATACTATCGCACTTTTCAGTCTGTCACGTCTTCTCGCCCTATCCTAGAGTGGGGCAAGTCATTGGATGATATGACTGGCCTGTTGGTCTAGTGGTTAGTGGTCTTGACTGCTATGCCGGAGGTCGTTCGTTCGATTTCCATCCAGGACAATTGTTTGTGTGATGAGCAAGATCATTTGTTCTGTGTCTAGGTGTAATTTATCTATAATATGTATCTATTCAGAAATAGTGTAGTATGTTTATCTGTTGTCTAGTTCTCATAACATAAGCTCTGTTTAGCTTAAGACTAGACGGCGTTTTGTGATAGTTGTGGCATAAAAAATATATCTAACTTAGTAAAAAAAGTGTCAAACTTCTGAGATTGTTTCGTAGGTGACCATCAATTATGTGCTAAATTTCGTCTGTGTCCGTCATCCAAACCGTTAATCTGCTGTCATTTGAACATCTTTGACAGTTTTTACGCGTAGTCAGAGGTCTGAAAATTGGACGCCAGTCTTGCCAAAGGGTATTCATGCTTGTGAACAAATGCCGTCAGTTGAGACTGGTCATCTCTTAGCTGCCAGTGGCCTAATTCAATTTAGTTTTATTTTTATTACTTATTTACGTTGTGCTCACATAATAGAAGCAACAAGAAAAACGCAAATAAGATTATAAATATTTAACTTACAATATGATTTAAATTAGTGTCCATGAAGTTTCTTGCACGTTAGCTTCGTGCAATTTAGTTTCATTTGTTTTTGGACTGACCGACATTGGACTATTCAAAAGTGCCTGTAAATGGTCTATTTGAAATAAATGCTTTGATTTTGATTTTGGTACTGACGGTTTCAATGCTAGGTCAAGATAGCACGGGGCTTGCAAATTTTAATACATATTACATAAATATTATAGATAAATTACACCCGGAGGAAATATCAGAGGGAATGGGATGTATTGATTAAAAAAAAAATTTGTTTCTTTTTTTAATTTTTTCAACAAATTTTTTTTTCATTCCCTCTGTTATTTCTTCCGGGTGTAATTTATCTATAATATTTATGTAAAGGCCTTAAAAAGAATTGACTGACCAATGACTTGAAAGTAAAACTGTGTCAGTTTTCAAATTCACTTATTATTGTGATTTTGACTCCTTTTTTAAATCATATTATGATATACCGTTACTGTATCTATTGTTTACAGGAAAAGGTTGGTCAACACATTCGCGATGGCATCATCAAGGCTGGACCCGCAGTCGTCGTGGTAGGCCAAGCAGCTACCATTGCGGGAAAGTAAATCTTCTGAAACGAGCAATAACGACTAGTATTCATTGAATTAAGACTGACATTTTGAAGGAGGCTTATATTTGTATTATTTATTATGGTTTGAAATTAAATTTTATTGGAGACTGAGTAATTTGCTTTTGAACTAAATATGTACTTTTACCCACTTTTTTAAATCTCAATAAAATTTTGGTAATGCTTAATATTCTTTTAAAGACGTCTTCTAAACTAACAAAACAAAATTAGCTAAACATTGCAAATTTTTTCGTCAATAATCAAATTTTTATTTTATTTAGAAGACTCCTATTGTAAACTTAAAATTGGGATTATAGCTACTGGAAACACACTAAATCTGTTAAACCGTATATTTACTCTACTTTGAAACTAAGCAGCCACTTATCTGCTTTGCTGATGTTCAGTCCAGTTTGCAAGATATCAGTGACTTAAATTTAACAGACACAACTTTAAGAAACTATTGTAGTCAGTGGTATTTGACTGGTGATTAAGAAAATATGATAAAGTCAAAAAACTTCAACCGTAATCATGATCATCAACATATCAGACGAAAGACGTCCACAGCTGGAATAGGCGTCCCCCAAGCGTCACCACAACGACCGGTCCTGTGCGTCACGCATCCTTTAGATTCCCGCGACCCTGACCAGGTCATCAGTCTACCTCGTTGGGGGCCTTCCAACGGTACGTGGTCGCCACTCCAGAACATTTCGTCCCCATCAACCATCGGTTCTGTGTGCAATGTGCCCTGGCCCATTGAACGTCTTTCGGCTGATATGATAATGATGATAAAATAAAAATTAAATAACTTATTAGCAATATTATTTCCAACTCATGATGACTATTTTGCTTAGTCAACAAATCTGATCGCAAGACATTATTGTGACACAACATTCCATAATTATTTTTTTTTGTATGGTATTGGTTTTATATAGATTTTTAAAATTAAAACGCTATACACTAAAGGCTTAGCGCTATTTACGTGTCCTTCATAAAATCAATCGAATTTATGAGTCTTGTGAAACATGACTTATAAATTCGATGAATGATTTGTTTTATAAAATTGTCATTTTTTTTCGCTTGGGGAAACAGTTGAGTTAAACGGTTAAGTGAATAAATTATTTATCCACTTAAAGCTAACAATTAATTAATATTGTACAAGCCAACTAGTATTCCACAACTTAATTTTCCTTCCTTACTATAAAACATTGACTCTGTAATTAAATAAACATAGGCAATGTTATTCCCCTAGTCCCTGTTAAAATAACTTTGTTGTTTATTATATAAATAACAAACAGTGTTATCAGAAAATATTTATAACATGACATATACATAACATAATCAGCCTTTAAATGTTCCCACTGCTGGGTCTCAGGCCTCCTAGGAGAGGGAATTGGCCGTAATCCACCACGCGGACCCAGTGCGGGTTGGTGAATGTCACATGTCTTCGAACTTTTGGTTCTAGGACATAGGTTTAGAGCAGTGGTGATAAAATAAAATACACAAACTTAATGAGCCTGACTGGGTTTGCACCTACGACCCAACTCGTAAGTCCCGGCCGTTACCACTCGGCCACCCGTCTGTCGGTCAAATGTCGTAATTTTTCTTTTCCTTTTCTGCTAATTGGCAATTTGCTTTGGGAGTAAAAGTCCAATGTGCTGGCTGAAATCTGTCTTCGATGTCGTGAGTAAATTTGTCCAGCGATGTATCTCTCAAAATCTGAGATCCTGGATACCATGCCTTTTCAATCGGAATTCCGGAATCTCCCGAACGAAAAGGCAGTGTCGTAAAAATAAAAATATTTTACTGATAAATTCGCACATTATTAAAGTTTTGATAATGCTAATTACTATTATCTTATTGTGAGTTGAGAGATCACATCTTACGAGTCGTTTGGGGTAAGGGAATGTACTCTTATCAGAGTTCTGACCTGAATCATTTTAATGTTTATTAATTGTATAGTAATTATCGACGTATGACGTAGTTTCTATAAGATAATGGTAGTGTCCCTGTCTGCAATAATAGAGTTGACTTTGGTTAAAAATAGTTTGAGATAACTAATGTCTGAGCGATGTAAGGAAGAGAGTATCACTTTTACGGCCGGATAAAAATGAATCCGTGAAATCATAAGAGGCTTCTTTTCGACTCGACTATAGTAATTAACATCAGTACCCCTAGCCAAGTTGCAAATCTACAATATTTAACGCAAGTAGAAAGCTTCAAATGTACGGAAATGACGTCATCGCAACGCTCAGTCACGTAGTTAGAACAAAAGATTCGGCGACGCGGCCAACTCGAAGTGTTCGACGCAAGCGAAACGGTTGTAACTTGGCTAGGGGAGCAGGTCTGTTTGCAATCTATCCATAGATAATATCTGTACATATAATACATGGATATTTTTGTTGTGCGCGCACAACACATAAAATGTACGAAATTGATGTAACTTTTATAAAACAAAATTGTCCGTAACTTGATCTTTGACTTATACTTTGATCCACACAACGGTTAACAATATCGAAAGATATAATTGTTAATAAAAAAAAATTGCCTCTCCTGAGCCCTATTTCAGTGTATCCTATATTTCAACCTGTTGCTTTGTATCTAACTTATCCATAAATTGTACACAACTGGTTTCCCGGAGTTATTCACATATCCCTGAGGTACAACTTTAATTACGGTTGCACGTGCCAGATAGTATCAGCTTAATTATGTTATTAGCGGCTAGTTCATTAGATAAGTAGGTTATTTAGAGTATTGATAATGAACTACTTAATACAAATACCCAGGGCCCAATCCAAGGGGGTGAGCCGGGCATTTTCCCAGAGCCGAAAAAAATGAAGGGCGAAAAAATTTACTTATAAACTTATCTTTCAACCCAGCCATCTACACCCAAGTAGCAGGTTTAGAATCTTATGTGCTATCTTCCAAACTACTTCAGGTCGCGGGCTTGCGGACAGTGAGCAATGGGTAGCTCACTGTCCGGCCGTCCGGTAACTGTCCGGACCAAGCCCAAGTCGTCGACGGCGCGCACTGTTCCCGCGCGCCTCAAGGAGTTGTCAGCAGCAGCAGGGACCCAGCCGGGTCGAAGCCTACTGGGGCCAGGGTTATCCGAAAGGGCGCTCGAGCCCCGGTATGAATGCTAGAAGGAACGGGTTGAAGAAACTTCAGGTTGGATAGTGGAAATATTTAAGACTTATATGGTTTTGTGTATGTGGCAATCAGATTAAACAATCTAATTTAGTATAATACGTATTACTTGTGATATACATGCGATTGCCAAGTCAATCTAGGTCATCGAGGCCCCTTTAGTACGGACTGAATCAAATTAACAGACTTGTTTTTACATACACAACTTTATACCATAGAAAACTGAGTTCCAACTTTGATTTTTAAAAAAGTTAGGAATACAAGTTATGAATAATAGATGCCATCAAAAAGATGGCATCTATTTTTTTTATGACATAACATATAGCATAGTATAATCAGCCTTTTAATGTTCCCACTGTTGGGACTGAAGCCTCCTCTCTAGGAGAGGTAATGGGCTGTAATCCACCACGCGGACCCAGTGCAGATAGGTTGCTTTATCTACACTAATATAATAAAGAGATAAAGTTTGTTTTTTTTTTTTATTTGTAGGAAGTAATCTCTGAAAGTACAGGTCGGATTGCGAATTTTCTTTCACCGATAGAAAGTTGCTTTATTCCTAGGTGACATAGGCTGTAAACGAGCGAAGCTGCGAGCAAAAGCTAGTTATAAATATACAGGAACACTGTACGGCTGTGCTACTTTTTTGCTTACTTTGGTGAAGGCACTGCCGTGCCTTAATATAGCTGTTAGAGACAGGTACAAAGTTGTTCGCATCTTCCTTAATTTAATTCACAATATGGCGCCTCCTTCGCTTCGTTTATTTTAATTACTCATTCTCTTTTATCAAAATATTACGTAATAAACAGATTATAATCCGTCAGATTAATATTATTATGGAATCTTTTGATATTAAGCAAGAAATCCAATATCTTTGCATGTTATGCGAAAAATGTATTTAGATATTGTCGTCCATGTCGCTTCATTAGACTCGTATGTTCCATAATTATATTATATTAGGCTTAATTATTTCAAGATTTTACTTATTCTTGTCATAGTCTGTCTGTCTGTCTGTTTGTTCTAGCTAATCTCTGAAATGGCTGGACCGATTTTGACGGGACTTTTTTTGACAGGTAGCTGATGTAATAAGGAGTAGGTATCTTAGGCTACTTTTATTAAAAAAAAGTTCAGATTCCTGTCGTCCACGAGAACGAAGTCGCGGGCACAGCTAGTATTATATAAAATCGTTATGGCTCACTAACTAAGGCACCCGCTGGGTTCGAAACCGGGCAGATACCAATGTAAATATTCGAATTCATAATAAGCTCCAATACAGTTCTGGCGGTGATTGCCGGCAGATTTGATTGCCCTTATATCGGACATTGCTGTAGCAGACATGTTGCTGGTTATGTCCGATAATGTAATCATGTTATGTATTTCCTTATGTGTTTGCGTTCTGTTTTGTAATTGCTTTATGTGCCCTATTGCAGTATATGAAGATAAAAAGGAACTGGACTCTGAGACTGTTTTTTTTTATGGTGAGACATCATCTAATGACATCCCCCGCTCTTGGGCGGAGTGGGAGATAGAGTCAGACTCTTATTGACTAAAAACCACCCGTAACTTCAAGCGTGGAGCTCGAGCTATTTTTCGAAACTAACTCTAGCCCCGGTAAGTTATTATTTATATTAATCTCAAGCTCAGTGGCGTATCGTGAACTAAATTAGACGTGGATGAAGGCACATTAGCGAGGTCATTTTCTTTCATAAACTCGAAAACGAGATTCACACACACACTGTCACAACCCAGTGTTCGACAACATCGTCGCTTACCATCAGGTGAAATAGTGGTCAAATACGAGCTTATCAATATCTACACTAATATAATAAAGAGGTAGTTTGTTTTTAAGCTATTGCATAGCTTCTATCGTGGGCCTTGAGCGTGGAGACCGAATCCAGAAATTCCGTAACGAAAATAACCTAACACCCCCCACTCATTTGTTTTTTGAGCGTGGTGACCGATAAGAAAACAAATGAGTGAACAATCAATCAAAATTCAATTCAATGTGTGAAAGTGTAACTACTGTGTGAAAAAAAAAATACTGCAAAAATAAAATAAATAAATAATTATAATTGCATAAGTTGATAAAAATGCTATGCAATAGCTTTACCGCGGCAGTCCCCGAGTGCCACACGTCTTTTTTTATGTTTGTAGGAGGTAATCTCTGGAAGTACTGGTCCGATTACTAAAATTTTTTCATCGATAAAAAGCTGTTTTATTTTTGAGTAACATAGGCAATATTTTATGTACGCGGGCGAAGCTGCGGGTAAAAGCTAGTCAATAATAAAAAAAACCTCGTTCTCATAGAGCCCTCGTTTGGGCAAGGCCCTTTTGGGTGCGAGGCCGTGGGCTGGGCCCGCTGCACCCATGCCTAGCTTTGTTTGCGAGACCATTGAGGCAATTTCTAGAAGTAGAACTAAATGGAATAATAAACTAGTAGGTCACATTTCAAAGAATAATCTTCTATATAAAAATCAATTGCTGTTTGTTAATCTCTAGAACTAGAAAATGGCTAGATCGATTTTAATCCATTCTTTTTTCTTTTGTTCACCAGCATACAGGTCAGGTATAAAAGCAAAAAAAAATATAGGTAGGTAGGGTAGGGTACATACTCAGTTGAAGGGAGCGAAGCCGCGGGTAAAAGCTAGTACAAAATAGAATACTTTGTTGTATGCCGCCTACAATACAACTCATAGCAATATTGTGCTCGTAAGTCGAAACTATTGTTATTGCGTAGGTACGAAGTTTTATAATGAAACATTTTGAACTGTCTAGGTTCATAAAGACGACTTAGTGGAATCTACCGTGCATAAAGTAGATTTGAAAGTCACCAACTGAAATGTAATAAGACCAGACTGTTACAACCTACGATAGAAATCAGAAACGTTTATTTCAAATAGACCAGTTACAGGCACTTTTGAATTGTCAAAATGTCGGTCAGTCAAACAAGTGAAGCTAAATTGCACGTTCCAAAGAGTAGGTCTCTATGGAGAAGAACGTGCAAGAAACTCCATGGACACTCACTCATGATACACTGTAACAGTAGTACAGTATTTATTAAAATAGGTTTATTAAGAAAACTAGCTGCTGCCCGCGACGTCGTCTGCGTGAAGCCTCTACAGCACTAAAAATACCTAAGGTGCCAGTGTCGCTATAGCATTATAAATAAACATCTTTTAAAATAGCATTATATTATAAGTTTCTTTCGGTCCATCTTGTAGGAGGCCGTCCAACGCTGCGTCTTCAAGATGGACCGATGACCTGGTCAGGGTCGCGGAAACCCGATGGATGCGTGACGCACAGAACCGGTCGTTGTGGCGACGCTTGGGGGAGGCCTATGTCCAACAGTGGACGTCTTTCGGCTGATATGATGATGATGATGATGATGATAAGTTTTTTTCGCAAACGAAGCTAGTGAAGAGAGTTATATGGGAATCCTGCTGAGTTCAGTCATAAGATGTGACTGAAGGAAATAGAGAAAATAATGCAGGAATACATTCCAGGACACAAAAGAGTAAAAATACGTATAAAGGTATCATACTTTACAAGACTTACCTATAAACTACGTTGGTAGTTATACTGCCAGGAGCTAAAATGTAAAGAGAGTCAGGACTGGTGGCGCGGGAGCAAGCGACGCACAGTTGCCCGTGTGAGAAGCAACTTGTCCTGAGGTCGACACCCGCTGCCCTCAGTGTCTGCCCCTGCGACTTATTGATGGTCATCGCGAAGCAAACACACACGGGGAACTGTACGCGCTTGAACTGGAACGGGAAGTTATGGGGTATGAGGGGAATGCGTGGTATAAATACTGCCTCGCTGACGCCACAACCCGTAAGAATTTCCGCCTCAATGGTGTGTCTGTGTGGAGCGAGATGACTTTAAGGCGGGTCCCGTCACAACTTCAAAGCATAATCGGGACACCGACCTTCAGCTTGATGGTATGCGCCGGAAGTCCACTTGCTGACAGGGAAATCAGAAATTCCACGGAATAACGTGTGGCATCATCTTGCTCGACAACAGTGTTTATCGAGGTGTAGACAACTTCATTCTTCACAATTTCCGAGAGAATGGATTCGTTAACTGCTGCAGCCTGATCATTTTTGGGCGTCAAAATGGCCCGCTCACACACCCAAGAATTCTGCTGGTGCGGTATACGACTGATGTCCCCGTACACACAGTAAATGAGTTTTTCTAAGCTGGATACCACTCTACCGAGAGACTCTGGAAGCACCACCTGTCCACTTCTCTCTTCTGGTAGAGTGCCTTCGCCAAGACTTAGAAGGACATCAGAGAATTCTTGAGCACGTGCATTGCCGCCGAGCCGAGCTCTCATATTAATGGTCAAGCGCAGTGTACGAACTCGTGACCACAACGAAGATCGTTTCGACGAAGCATTCATCTCGTCAGCCCTCGATCTCCGCGTCACCTTGGGAAGTGTTTGCCGGAAATCGCCACTGAACAGAACTGTGACACCATCCATCAAATGTTAGTTCCTGCGGATGTCCTGCAGGGTTCTGTCCACGACCTCAACTGCCTTCATAATGGCCATCGTACACTCATCATCAGAGAGCAATCCTTGAGCACGTGTCCCTTATCGCTGTTACGTGACACACCACAAACAGGCGTTTTGGCGCTGTCTAAATCGATGGGAAATTTTAACATGGCATGTGCTATCTTTCCTTCCGGAAGCAGTGTGGCAGCGATTCCCGACGACGCTACAGCAATAGCAAGTTTGCCTTAGCTCCTGACCTCTGCAAGTATGCCAGTGGTAACAAATGTTTTTCCAGTTCCACCAGGAGCATCCAAGAAAAACATTTTACCCAGGTTTTGCCCAACGCTTTCAAGGACGGTGTCATAAATTTGTTTTTGCTTTCCAGAGAACAAAGTGACATGGTAATTTCGTATGGTGGTTATTTCGCCCGGATCGTAATTTATCTCAGCGTTATACTCCCGATTTCCACGGTCTTGATGTGATGTGATGGATGATTGGGGAGCTGGTAAGCTCAAAGCTCGTAGAAAATCTTCAGACAGATGATGGCGATACTTCTCGCACAAAGCTACCGGGTTCGCGACTTCACAAAACACCAAGATGACGGCAAGCAGATGACGCATGTGACTGGGACTGTCACTGACGCTTGCCTCCGCGAGGGTGTCATCCCAATTAGGCAAAAGGCTGCGCGGTAAGTGGGATACTCCACGCCATCAAATGTCCTCAGAAAGGCGAAAGAAGTTTGACCTGAGACAGTGTGATGTAACAACCGCAAAAATAGCATTCGCCACTATTCGGGTGCACGGCATAAACCCTATCCAATGCGGTGTCCTTGAAAATTCCCGGAACCCTTTCACAGTACCTCCTCGTCGATGTCGGTTGAATACACCCCTTTGCTTGTCGTACGTGTAATATGAAGGCACCTCGTCATACGTAAGGGATTTCGCAAACAGAGCGACTTCACAGAGTCTGAGAAATGCCACCATGTAATACCTAACACCGCATTTTTTTTTAAATTATCTTCCTCAACTCTGCTCAAGGTTTTTTGGAGTTTTGTTGGAATTTGAATTTGTCAAAACGAACTATAATATGAAGAAAATGCACATTACCATCTATGAATTTTAAGAATAACTAACTACTAACCTCGCTAACATGATCAAATTTAAATGAATAATTTCCAAAAACTGTTAACATATAATTTGATTTGATTTTAATGAAATCTCATAGATGGCGCTGTTTTAAAATTGTGTTTATACTACTAATATTCATTAAATTATGTTTCTCTGCCCAAGTTACTTTAATGGCGTAGTTTTTGTAGTGTAAAGCTAGATAATAGCATGACTTACTCATAAACAACATTTAAATATGCGTCCTTATATTACACGCTGTCACAGAATGCGTAAGAAAAATAAAGACTCACAGCTCCTCCCCCGTAGGTGATAGCGTGATAATATGTAGCCTATATGTTGACCCGACCTCTTAGTAATATTCATGCAAAATTTGAAGTAAATCCATGCAGTACTTTTTGAGTTTATCCCGGACATACATACAGACAAACAGACAAACAGACAAACAGACAAACAGACAAAAATTCTAAAAACTATATTTTTGGCTTCGGTATCGATTGTAGATCACGCCCCAAGTATTCTTTTAAAAAAATATTCAATGTACAGTTTTGACTTTCCTACGATTTTATTATATGTATAGATACCCTAGTTTAAGTCCAAGCATTTTAAAGTAAATTCTGAATATTTTTCTTCTCGACAAGATTTCATAGTAGGTATAATGTAGGTAGGTAAAATATTCATGGTTTTAGAGCAAGTGGTACACTCAGCGTGTCTACTAAGGCGCTCGCAATACTTGGGCATCGCAGAATGAATTTTACTCTAATATAAATAGGGTTAAAAATTCGAAGACGTGTGACATCCACCAACCCGCACTGGGCCTGCGTGGTGGATTACGGACCATTCCCTCTCATAAATAGGAGGCCTGAGGCTCAACAGTGGGAACATTATTAGGCCGACTACCTATGCTATGTTATGCTAAATAGGGTGAAGTTTGTATTGCCCGAGTAGCGCGAGTTCTTTGCTAGACGCGCTGAATGCTTGGCGAATGTTTGGCAAGGTAATTTTGTTCAAAAACAACAAAATCTTTCTCTCCGCCCAAGAAAAGAAGATGTCATTGGATGATTTTCCCACCTAAAAAAATCCCCTAGCATATGGAAAGAGGTTTTACTCGATTAGACTTTTCAACCGACTTCAAAAAAAGGAAGAAATTCTCAATTCGGTTGTATGTTTTTTTCCTCAGAATTCCGTCATTAACTATCCCTCGCACATGGGCTACAAAAAAACGCCGCTTCAAGCTTCATTTTGAGGCGGCCTTTTTTTGTGGCTCGTGTGCGGTGGTGCCGCCACAAAAAAACGCTTGAAGCGGCTTCAAGCTTCACCGGGCACAGGTGTCACGCGCTTCAGCTGTTTTTTGCGGCCGCTTCTAGTTTTTTTTTTGTGGCCGCATCTAGCGTTTTTTGTGGCGGCGTCTTTTTGAAGTCCATGGGCGAGGACATTCGTGAGTTGCAGAATTTCGGTCGCGTAATTTCTATTGCATGCATTTCTACTGCAGCTGCGACTCACGGCTCACAAAATTACGTTCCTTTGGCCTCACCTTTATGGACCGATTTGCATTTAAAAAAAAATTAGAATAGCATTTATTCGGCACAGGCATACAACAACATGAAATAATAATAATAAAAAGGAATACAGAAATATAATCCAGTTGCGTTGAGCATCCCCGAACCGAAAGGGTCTCCAACTCAGCAATTGCTGGGTGTCAAACACCCAGCGCCGATTTTCAGCTGGCACCCCGCAGCCACACTGACGCACGTATTACCTACTTAAAAGGATATGCTTTCAGATTGGCTTGATTTTTCAAAATCCAGTTCTGTTGATAGGATTTATGAGGAATTGAGTAAACTCCTCAAATATCATAAGAATATACTTTAATTTTGGAAGTCGGTCTTAAATAACAAACAAATAAAACCTAAAACTTCACTATTTCACAACTATCACGCGGCGTTTATTTCTAAAAAATCTATTATTGTAAAATTAGATTTTTTGTAAAAAAAAAAAAGCTGTACTTCATATATTATAACGTCGTATTAATCACTGTATGTATTAGGTACATTTATGATCTTTTTACTGATGCAAATATAAAGGAAAGTCCCTTTTCACATGACATAATAAATGGTTAGGGTTGTCACCAAGTTCAGTCTTGGCTTAATTTATATTTTCTTGCCGCTTTTAATTTGTGTCCTGTCGTTAATATATTACCTAAAGTTCAAGGCCTGCTAAATGTTACCATATTTATCGTCACGATACTAACATATTACATAAAGTAAATACAACTTATTGTTAGTAAATAAGACTTAGGACGATGTTAGCAACATTCTATATTGTGTTATAATTTTTTGGTACTTTTTTTAAGATGGGAAAATCATTTAATCTAATAAATCAGTCTTGGGCGGAGCTGGATATAATGACAGACTTTTACTGACTAAAAACCCACTCCTGTTCCTTCGTTGCTTTTCATATCGGGGCTGAGCTATCTTTCGAAACTAACCCTGGCCCTAGGCTTCGACCTAGCTGAGCCCCTTCTGTTGCTGCCAACTCCTTGAGGTGCAGGGGAACAGTGCGCGCCGTCGACGACTTGGGATCGGTCCGGACAGTTACCGGACGGTCGGACAGCGAGCTATTCATTGCTCGCCGTCCGCAGGCACGCGTCTACGGTTGGTACTTAACCCACATTTGTGTCTAATTGGCTGCTGTTCTGCACTTTTGTCTGTAAGAGAAGTTCTATTTGATACCAAATATTTTGTAAACTAGAATTAGTGAGAACTAAAAATCGAAATTTATTTATTTACACGAATAATTTAAATGAAAAAAAAAACTTATCTAACTACAATTACAGTAAAATCAAATAATAATAAAAAAAACATCCTAAACCAATTACAATTAACTAAAAACAATCTAAATTATGGCGTCAAAAAAACTCCTACATCGCTATCAACTGGTAATGTGCCCTTGAGACTGGTAGTATTGCAAGGCTGTATGGAAATGTTTATCCTCTGTCAGAAGGAAAAGCCAGCCCTTGGGTCACGCGAAGTCTTAGTGTCAACAAGACGTTTAGACAGAATTCGGACCATAGCTTGAACCAGGGTCCGACCACCACCTATCGCATTCATGAGGACAAAGTGGTTATTCGACTAGGTGGGGCACATGTCCACCGTATGCTCCTCGGAGTGGTCTGTGAAATGGTGACACCTGAATGTTTCTTCCAACTGAATCCAGAGCAGGAATCTCCCCAACTTATGTTCGATGAGGAGCTGCATCATGCGAAATATCAGAACGCCGAGACGCTTCTCCAGCCACTCCTCAAAGAAGGACTTACTAACATAATTATGGTGTGCCTATTTTCCAGTTAATTTATTATATACTTTATTGTAGTTACATAAAGTCGTTGAGCTCCTTAGTAGTTCTGAGTTGAGCTTTGCGAATACTGACAAATGCTTGCACCGACTGGACAGGTACACTCAAATCTGTATGGTCCTTTCTTCAAAAGACCATCTCAGACTAATCTGCATGGTTTTCATGTGATTTGACCATTACATATTAACTGTATGGACTTTAAAAGATTTTTTGACCCTGAGTTTGTTTCGGTGTTTCTTTTCAAGGTAGTCTAGCTAGAAAACAACGGTGTTATCTAGTTCAAAGTGACGAAAAAAAAATTGACGTTTTTCAAACCTTTTTGCTAATTAATAGCATTTATCAAAGAAACATAACAAAGAAAAACTTACAGTCACCTAAAACACATACGAAGATGTGGCAAGAGATATAACCTTAAAAGTGTTAAAATAGAATCTACAACCCTGAATCGTGTTCCATCCTAAATCTGCCCAGTACCCAAAGTCTTCCCAATCGCAGGGTAAACCTCTAACACGTTTCTGCAATCAAGATTAATGTTCAATGCTAGACATTCTAGCAATTAATACTTCGGACCTTTGGGGCCGTATTTAGTGATCGAGAGCCATTCATTTCGTTGTAGTCGTGGTCCGTGCAGATATTTATGGTAAACGAATTCTCACCAAGCTTCTATGGGGTAATTGAATTAATGTTATTTTGTTATTTATTTATAGGGTACCGCTTGACTCCAAATCTCCTCGCGGTTGTCATCCGAGTGTCTTCGCAAAATTCTGCAATACTTCGGGTCACATTGCAAGGAAAAACGATGGAAACTTCGAAAGGCTAATCGTGACTGGTAAAGCAGATGGAAAAAGGGCTCGCGGGCGCAGCCCAATACGTTGGTCTGACCAGATCCGCGCCGCTCTTGACTCCATAGTATACAAGGCCCTTCACACCGCCAGAGACAGGAATAAATGGAAAAACACCATAAAAAGTAAAGTGATGAAGCAGAAAGGTCACGACTCGGAATACGACGCAAGGAGAAGGAGGTACAGCTTGTCTACTATCTCACCTGATGGAAACAGACGATGTGGTCGGCGATGGAACACGCTTCATCAACATCATCATTTCAGCCGAAAGACGTCTTATGCGTCTCACATCCACCACATTCCCGCGACTCTCGCCAGTTTGTCAGTCCACCTTTTAGCAGGCCTTCCAACTTCTTCTTCTTTTCGTGTCGATGCTCTTAAACTATACATACTTCTTTTGAAAAATATTTGGCAACCTGTACAGCTCTATTGTTGGCCTCGTATAGATCCTGAAAACTGCAGTTCGTTACGCAGGATGGGCAGCATAGCAGGTGGCGCATGTCTTGTGGGGAGGCTCCACATGGGCACTGTGTTAGTGATGGGTTTAGGAAACCCCATTTGGCCAGATGGTTTTTACAGCGGCCAACCTGGGTTTGCAGTCGATTTAGAGATTTCCAAATTGGCCACTGTAGTTCGTGTCCAAGGGGAAGATGTTCCGATGGAGTGATAAAAAGTGGTGGAGTTGGATGTTTCTGCCTCTACAGCACGCATCTCTCGTCCTCTGCACTGTCTTTCGAAGAGGTTGTTAATCGCATAAAACTTTTACGGCTCTTTAAACGTGCTGGTATGAGTTGGTGTTTATACAGGGGGTGACGTTCGTGCCGTTCCTGTTTACTCTTCTCGGCCTTCCAACGCTGCACACACACACGCGCTTAACACGCGCTGAACACGCTTGCTTAGAAGTAACCTAATTTCTTTTGACTTAAAGATTCCCAAGTTATACCAAACCCGAAAACACACACTCAGGAAATTCCACTTCTTAGCTGTTCGCACAATGAATAAATTCTCAAAACGTTTTGTGCGTATTGGTTGGATGTCCTGCATGTACGGTGGCGCATCGCCATAAGCCTGGTTAGGATAATGCAAAAATTAGGATCTAAGCAATTTCGAAGCACTCTCCTCGAAATGCCACCAGTATAAAACCAATAGGCTAGCAGCTCGGAGTTCATGCTGAAGACTTTTGATGCATCAAGTCATGATGTGCATGCAATGCTATGATCCTTGACGATCAGTTGGTTAGAATTGTATCCAAAGTAAGTATTTATTTCAAACTAGTATGATATTAATGTCTGTTAAAAGAATTTTGGAAAGATGATTGCTCTAAAGATGCGTACAGATACCGCGAGGAATGCGTTGCGAATGGTTTGCCTCGCATGGCTCCTGCTGTGTGGACATGTGTGCTCACAGTGAGCATTCGCGTCATACGATCGTTGCAAACACTGCCTAATTGTGTGCCGTGTGCTTCTTGTGGACGGATATATAAGTGATATTTTCGTAAAATGTAGGTATTCCCATTGTAATTATTTAGTCACCCAGTGTCTTTTCTTCTTGTCTGATTTTTGAAATATTGAATGTATCACTTTATAAACCGCAGCTGCAATCTGCATATCTCGCCTTGTCGGAGCCATTTTTCTACTGACGATCACGATGCGTGGTTGTTTGCGTGCTCAGCTTGAGCAAGTATTGTTCGTGACGCATGTATAAATATGCCGTCGTATAGCTCAGGTTGAGGCATACGTGACGAACCATTCGCGACGCACATGCCTGTACGTACGCACGCCATATCTGTACGTGGCTTAAACCCGCGCCTATGCCGGAAATTGTCCTGTAACTATCGATGCGCAACTGGCATGGTATTTGTTCTTTGCCCTAAGAATTATTACTGCCATTCAACATGGCAATTCTGCCAGTCTTTTTGGCCCATTTTTGGATGACAGCGACATGGAGGAGTACTTCAACGCTTGAGTGTATTTTTTTTTTCTATGCATCATGCAACTGGAATAATGCATATTATACATCCCAATTATAAAACTAAGTTACAATCATGATTAATACATTGTAAATTTATTTGAATTTACTTTAGGACCTAGTGTTTTTAAATAAATAAGTTATTTGTAATATTATCAGGAAGGTTATCAATGCTAAAATCAATGTTATTAACTAGTAGCGCGACGGTTACTAGTTGTATTGTCGGTATTTATGTCTGTATGGTGTCTACACCATACACACATAAATACGCTAGTCACGGAATTAGGTTTTATCAAAATAGGTATTTTTTAACCTAAAGTAATTATTTATTATTTTAAGGTAATTAATTAGCTGTTTAAAAATATAAACGAAACAGAATTAGTAGCCGATTTTGAACATAGATATACACTTTCAAGATATGTTTATTATAATGCTGTTGTAATGTACTTATATACGTGTATGTACCTACTTAGGTTTAGTATAAATACTCGAACTTAGTTGATATTTAAGTTTTTTATTATTTATGATTATAATGCCTACTTTGATTATTTTCATTATTATGATTTTCTTAATTTAAATTACTATATACTAAATTATATTTTTTTTACTTGATTTGACTACAATGATTGTTTCGATTGCTTTGATTGATTATTTCTATTATTTTAACTACTAGCTGTGCCCCGCGGTTTCACCCGCGTTTTTCTCGTTTCCGTAGAAATACCGAGATAAAATATTGCCTATAATTGCCTCCCTCAATAAATGGACTATTGAATATTTAAACAGTTTTCATATCAGATCAGTATTTCCCAAGATTACCGCATTCATAAATGTATTTATTATACTCTTCAAAGATCTTATACTTACAATCATCAACAAATATTATTTCGAAAAAGATTATTACAGGATTTTATGTTGATAAAAAACTCTATGGCCCATAACTCATTAATAGGTACCAACTCTTAACATCTTACAAACGTGATAACTTTTAAACGAAATATCCGATTGAGATGAAACAAAAAGTATTTTACTTCTACATAAATACTCTTGATAACATAATGCTTAATTTTGATAAAGATTAATATTACGGTACATATTTAACGTATTGTTTTTTTCTTCAGACCATTTAATAATTATTTTGAACACAAAATCGGTTATTGTGATTAAACCATGATAGCTAGATATATGTTCTCGCAGACTTTTTTGTAGGTCTTAATGGGATCTACAAACCCGTAGTACATCATTATGTTCTATTGTCAATAGTTTTTGCAGCGCACGAAAAAATAGGTTTTCGATTTTACACCTTGTGTTACAAAATAGCAATTTTATTACGGATCCCTAATTTTGAAAAAAAAAACATAGCCTATAGCCTTTCTCGATAAATGGACTACCCAACACTGAAAGAATCATTCAAATCGGACCAGTAGTTCCAGAGATTATCGCGTTCAAACAAACGAACAAACTCTTCAGCTTTATAATATTAATAATATTATATATTATAATATATTTTATATATAAATATATAATATATATAAAATTTATAAATATATAATAAATATTATATATTATATAAGTATATAGATTTGACAATTTGATTATATTAATCATTTTGTTGGTTTGTTCTTTTTCAATTGCATTGTATGATTTATGTATATCAACAACTTTTGTGTTATGTTTCACTCCTTATTTTGTGAATGCTGGAGGACCTTTTGTGATCGATTGTCTATGACTTAAGCCAATTGTTACTTTTTCCTGTAAAAAATTGTACATAGAAGCTGTTGTTTTATTATTATGAGCCCATTGTGTCCTACTGCAAGGCAAAAGCTCCCCTTCCGTTATTCCAATCTTTTCTGTCCTTAGCTACTTCTGACTAATAATTAAAATAGTAGTCCGAATCGTCACGCCATCTCCTTCTGGATGCGTCGCGGGCTCCTGCTGTTCGGAATCCAGTCAGTAGTTCTTTTCGCCCAATTTGGTTGCGACATGCGGCAAATGTGACCTGCCCAGTTCCATTTTATTTTGGTGGCTGAGTTACCTACGTCTGCTAACTGTTCTTTTAACCCCGAGACTTCTTGTGTATAAATCCTTATAATTAAATTATTTCAACAAAAGAAAGAACTAAGTGAGTGCCAACCCTATACCAAAGTGTTTACCTATAAATATTCCGTTTGTAACTTAATAAAGCATTCTTAAAGAAGTCTCAGGACAGTCTTTAGTTCAAGTTAAACTGAGGAAAATACTCGACATACAATAATAATGAATTTCGCCAAGGTCCTCTTCTTTGTGTGTGCCTGTGTTATGGCTTTGGCTACCGTATCGGCAGCACCGGGGAATTTCTTTAAGGATTTGGTAAGATATGTTTGTATATTTTTTATTCTGAATTCGTAACTATTATTAATTTAGTCAGTGTCCCTCCAGTATTTATTGCACTGTTTTTTATAAAGCAATCGCTTTCTTTTTTATTGTTAGTATTTTTCATTTTATTTATTTAACTATATATACTATAACCATTAATTTTACAACATTAATTTTAGTATATTATGCGAAACTTGAAACACTTGTCTATTATTTATATATAAGAAATCTATGTCCAAATTTCATTACTGTATCATGAAAAATCACAAAGTTATAAGCTTGTTATGTCAGAAAAAAATTATTGGCACCGGGCCATTCAGGCAAATGAGGGGTCGTTTGTTTGGCGCCTAATTCCCACCATGACCTGTGTTGTACTTAGTGTAGGTGATGTCTTACTTGTGACCATTTTAAATATTTTTGGTAAAAAATATAACATGGTGTAAAAACTATTGGAATCCATTCATTTATTGATTCTGAACAAAGTTTATTCAGTTTTCGCATAAACTAAAAATAATGTTGTATATTGTATAAACCATTCACTGATTTTTAATTAACTGTATTAAATTGACAGTAGAGAACAATGCCCAATTTTTTTTTTTTTTTTTTATTGTTGATAGGTTCGCACTTGACCGCTATCTCACTATCAATGATTAATGCCCATTTGTCATTAAATCCTAGCTATAACAAAAGTGTGAGGCTCATCTAATTAGAAATTAGGGTTTATTTATTTATTATCTACCTTACAACTACTGAATTATCCTTCAAACGTAAAATTCGGAACTAGTACTTGATCCTCTCAACCTTAGTTCGGTCTCCGTTCAGAATTGTTATTAAGTTTTCATAGTGATTTGATATTTTTCATAGTATTTATTAGTTTATTATTTTAGCATAGATATGTATTTTATTATTATAAATAATTTATTTTATATTTTTCTATTTGAAATATTTGTTATGTATTTGTTTATTGTGCAAACCTACCACAGTGTTGTCATTTTTAAACCAAAGGTTGATTGGTGGAGAATGCCTTGTGGCATTAAGTTCGCCTATGTACCACTATTGTACATGAAATTTGAACTACCATTACAGGTACCTATATCATTACATTACATTATAGGTTACCTATAGTTGAATGCGATCTTACCTTTGTTTCGGTGTTTCTTCTTATAATCAGCTAGGAGACTTCGGTCTCATCTAGTTAAAGCTGCCGAAAAAAAAAATTAACGTATATTTTTTTTTTAAACCTTCAATCATCATTTACCTGATGGTAAGCATTGCGGACGGCGAGCAATGGGTAGCTTGCTCGGGTGTTCCACGCACGCCTCAAAGAGTCAGCAAACCGTAGGGGCTCAGCAGGGTGGAAGCCTACTGAGGCTATGGGGTGTGCGAAAGAGAACCTGGGCTGAAACGGAGGCAAAGAAGGAACAGGAGTGGGTTTTAGTCAGTAAAAGTCTGATACGGCCTCTCGCCCTGCCCAAGAGCGGGATAAGTCATTGGATGATTTCCCATCTAAAAAAATCTGATGTTAAGCAATGATTTGTGTTTGAACTTTATATTCTTTTTTCAGGAAAAGGTGGGACAAAGAGTTCGTGATGCAGTCATAAGCGCAGGACCAGCCGTTGATGTGGTCGGCAAAGCAACGCTCTTAGCCAAAGGAAAATAGACCTTATAATGATTAGATGACCCATTAAATAAGATCTGTATTTGATTAACCTTAAATATATAAAAAAAACTATGTAATCTTCAATGCCATCGGTTATTTTTTTATTGAATTAAATATGTAAACAAATAAATAGTGTTATATTTTACTGCCTACTTTGTAATGAACTATTGATTTGGAGGCGATTCGAGGTACGGATTCATTCCATCGCTTCACAATTCACGACGTGCAACGGGTAGTTCGCCGTCAAATTGTGCGGTAAAGACAAAGCTTAGTCGTCGACGGCTCGTAGTTTACCACAAACGCCTCAAAGACATTTCAGCAAAATCTTAGGGGCCCAGCAAGACCATATTATTTCTTTATATTCATCCTGCAATTAGAATCTAAACAACAGTCCAAAATCAACTTTAGGCACGTTTATCAAGAAACCGCGGTCTAATTATACATCAGCATTTGCCTGCCTCCCGTCCACTGACTTCCTACCCTAATCTATCCTACCTATTTACTCACCGTACTCTAAAATGCTTCCAGAAGGTACCCTACCTAACTACCTACCCATCTACCAAGTTTACCTATTTTTTTAATGCTTTTAAAACTTTTTTTTTAATTGAGATAAACTATTGCTTGACTGCGATCCCACCTGATGGCAATCTTTGATGGTGAGGCGCACTAGTTTATTAAGAGCTTATTCACTCTAGCCTTGAAGACACCCAAATTATTATCGGACGGGAAGACCGCAGCAGGCAGACTGTTCCAGTCCTTCGACGAACGCGGTATAAATGACGAGGCGAAAAGCTTATTCCGGAACGGTCCTCTACGGAGAGGTTTCAACAACGTAAGGGTGAATATTCGCCGTACGTCCGGTTGTTCGATGGTAGAATTGCGATGGCGGAATCAAGTCATGCAATTCCTGCGCACACTCTCCAAAATGCATCCTGTAAAACACCGAAAAACTTCTCTGTATGTTGGTGAAAAAAACGAAAATGAATTATTTAAGTGAAGCAGCCTAAACTTCGAGGTTTTAGCATGACCAACGAACAGCAATCTATTTTTTATATGTATAGATTAAAATAAACTCGTACTATAAATAAAAATTATTACTTCACCTTTGTGTATCTGTAATAAACTGTCAAAAATTGGACAGTATTGACATTGATTAAAGCTGCCCGCCCACGTCAGACTTTTTGTAGGACTGATAATCGGGCCGATTTTGTACAACATTGTTCTATTTTCTGACCGACTTTTTGTAGGACGTGTGCGTTGCACTATTGCTATCAGTGTGTTCTATTTTTCTCCTACAAAAATCGGTTGCCAATTATTGGTAGAAAAATAGGACGTAGTAATAGAATAATATTATAGGACGTGGGCGGGCAACCTAAGACGGAGATAATATGGCGACTACGTAAAAATATTTTTATATATTTTGGAGTACGAAAATTTGTCTTCTGTTTTGGAAGGTTTGAGTAATATAACCGATGTACCAGGCGGCGGTCACTCTAGCGACACGCGGGGTTGCGATGGTCGTTGATCGGATCCAGGAGTTGGGACTCGGGGTGGCGCTTCACAAATCCGAGGCGATGTGTTTTCACGGTCGCCGGTCTCGGAACGCGCCGCCATCGAGTTCCCAACTACCGGTAGGAGGAGTTCACATCGGTGTCGGGTCGACGATGAAGTACCTGGGACTCGTCCTCGACAGCCGGTGGAATTTCGTGGAGCATTTCCGACGTCTGGCTCCCAAACTCAACCGGGCTGGGGCTGCGCTCAAGCGGCTCCTGCCCAACCTTGGGGGTCCAGACGCTTCCTGCCGGAGGCTCTACGCGGGGATCATTCGGTCCATGGCCCTCTACGGGGCGCCGGTGTGGGCGCCGTCGCTGAAAAAGCAACCGGCGGCCACACTGAACGCCTGCCAGAGGGTCATGGCGATAAGGATGGTGCGGGGATACTGCACGGTCTCCCGCGAAGCGGCGAGCCTTCTGGCTTGGCCTACCACCGTGGGATCTGGAGGCAACAGTCCTTGCACACATGCACGATATGCGCGTGGAGATGCAACGCCGGGGTGAAAGTCCGCTGCCGCGACAGGTCACGGCATGGCGGACAGAGCTCCGGCGGGATCTCATGGTGAAATGGCGTCAACGACTATCGCAACCCAGCGCTGGGCACGCCACAATCATGGCGGTAAGTCCCCTCTTTGAGGCGTGGCTGGAAAGACCTCACGGCGTCCTTACCTTCCGCATGACGCAGGTACTCACCGGACATGGTTCGTTCGGGAGATTCCTGCACTCGATTCATGCGGAAGTGACGCCCTGGTGTCGCCACTGTGCGGAACGCCCGGAGGACACGGTGGAGCACACAGTCGAGGTGTGCCCTGCTTGGGCGGAGCATCGCCGTGCCCTCGTAGGGGCGATCGGCGGCGGAGACCTGTCGCACCGGGCCTTGGTTGAGGCCATGGTCCGGAGCGAGGAGGAGTGGCAGGCGGTCGCCGACTTCTGCGAAGCAGTAATGCTCGCAAAGGAGGAGGCCGAAGGCATCAGGCAACGGCGTTATCGCCGCCACCGCCGTCGCCGGGATTCTGATCCCGATTTCCGGCCAACGTAGACGCGGGCTTGCGGACAGTGAGCAATGGGTAGCTCGCTGTCCGGCCGTCCGGTAACTGTCCGGACCAAGCTCAAGTCGTCGACGGCGCGCACTGTTCCCGCGCGCCTCAAGGAGTTGTCAGCAACAGCAGGGACCCAGCCGGGTCGAAGCCTACTGGGGCCAGGGTTATCCGAAAGGGCGCTCGAGCCCCGGTATGAAGGCTAGAAGGAACGGGGTGGGTCTTTTAGTCAGTAACAGTCTGACACTATCTCCCGCTCCGCCCAAAGGCGGGGGATGTCAATGCATGATTTTTCCCACCATAAAATAAAAAGTAATATAACCGATGTTTAACAGTCAGATCAGAAAAGTTAAAATGTTTTTAAAAATCCCAGCGCACAAAATTAGCCGAAACTAATTATCCGATGAAAAAAGTTAAATTGAAACTAACATTATTAATTATGTTGGTACCTTTTAAATCATTTATCAAGCTCCAATTTGCAAGAACTTCAACCGAACCGTTTGAATAAAAAATAAACTTTGAACTTTTTTCTTTAAATTAAAACTTTTCACAAAAGAGGACCTAATTGATTTGTAAGTTATTAACGATCTTTTAAACCGTTGAATAAGTTTTATTTGAAGAATACATGAGACGATTTGACATTTTTTTGTGGTTCTGTAACTTAGTCTGCAAATATGGAACCTCTATAGGATCACTTTGTTGTCCGTCTGCAAACATGCCAAAACCTTTTTTCTCAAAAACCTTTTACCGTGGAGGTATAACGTAGTCGCCCTTATAATGTTCCCACAGTTGGGTCTCACCCGTCCTCTCTAGGAGAGGGAATGGGCCGTATTCCACCACACGGGCTCAGTGAGGGTTGGTGGATGTCACATGTCTTCAAATTTTTGGTTCTAGGACATGCCGGTTTCCTCACGATGTTTTCTTTTACCGTTTTGAGGGCAGAGGTGATGAAATAAATTACACAAAGTAATGTACTTGGTTGGGTTTGAACCCGCGACCTACAACTTGTAAGTCGGGGCTGTTACCACTCGAGGAGGTAATAATTTAAATAAATATCAAATACTCAAATTTGTATCTCCATAAAGCAATGAAAAAGTCAACCTGTTTAGATTTAGACCTATTTATGTACCGATATTTACCTAACTTTTTCTTTTTTGACATTAGAGCTTAGTTTCACTTCGGCGTTGCATCTCAAGGAGCAAATTCTGCATGCGTGTAAGGACCATTGCCTTGTTGGATCTGAAATCCCACGGCGGTAGGCCGTCGAGGAGACTCGCTGAATTGCGGGAGACCCTTTCAGATCTCACGGTTGCAATCCGGCAAGGAGAGTCGTTGAAATGCGGGAGACCCCTTCGGATCCCAGGGCGGTAGGCCGGCAAGGAGATTCGCTGCATTGCGGGAGACCCTTTCAGATACCACAGCGGCAATCCGGCAAGGAGACTCGCTAAATTGCGGGTGACCTCTTCAGATCCCACGGTGGTAGGCTGGCAAGGAGACTCGCTTAATTGCGGGAAACCATGCAGTATTCCCGCACCATCCCAACAGTCATGAACCAGTGGCCTGTAAAACGCATTTAGGGTTGGCTCTTGGCCGCTGGTCACTTAATGACCTACTCTAGGAAGGATTGAGAAAGTGTGTTAGACTTTCACTGACTAAAACCCACATATATTATTTTGTTAACTGTCTAGGGCTACAGTAACTTTTTCAAATGTTTCCACAGCCCCTAGCTTGCATAGGCCTTACTGGGTCTCTTCAGTTTTGCAGATATTTATTTGAGTCGCGCATGAAACACTACTCGCCGTTCACTCGGTTCCTTTTTTTATGGTGGGAAAAATCATGCAACGACATCCACCGCTCTTGGGCGGAGCGGGAGATAGTGTCAGACTCTTACTGACTAAAAGATCCACCCCGTTACTTCTAGCCTTCATACCGGGGCTCGAGCGCCCTTTCGGATAACCCTGGCCCCAGTAGGCTTCGACCCGGTTGGGTCCCTGCTGTTGCTGACAACTCCTTGAGGCGCGCGGGAACAGTGCGCGCCGTCGACGACTTAGGCTTGGTCCGGATAGTTACCAGACGGCCGGACAGCGAGCTACCCATTGCTCACTGGCCGGAAATCGGGATCAGAATCCCGGCGGCGGCGGCGGCGGCGGCGATAACGCCGTTGCCTGATGCGTTCGTCCTCCTCCTTTGCGAGCATTACTGCTTCGCATAAGTTGGCGACCGCCTGCCACTCCTCCTCGCTCCGGACCATGGCCTCAACCAAGGCCCGGCGCGAACCAAGGCCCGGCGCGAGGTCACTCGGTTCCTTAGCGGACGACCGAAATGTTTCTAATTGTCATTATGACAGTTACAAATATTGTAATATACATTTTCTATATACTTGCTCAGAAAGTGACTTATTGCACTGCACTTAGTTACATAATGGCCCTTGTTACCAAATTGTGACATTTTGATTACCATTACGCACTAGTCCTATAATGTAGTTAAAGCCTCATTGTTCAACCTCTCCCCCGTCATATTTTTATTACATTCACCGTATCAGAGTCACAAGTCGCCGGTCAAACCTCGTTTATCAATTTCAGTGAGTGTATTGAAAGGTAAAAAAAAAAAATTCGGGCGCATATGAAAACAGATTTTTATCGCCAGAAAAGTTTACAATTTTTACAGTTATTTTCTTCGCAAGTGTGAAAAACGTCATATATGATACACGTGAGTAATTAATGATTACCGTTCTCGGCTCTTTTAAGACCCTCGCCACGTCTTGGGTCTAAATACTGCCTCTACGGTAATCACTATCATTACACATTTATATCATAATGTACTATTATTAACTGGTATTGACTCTCATAAATGATAAATCTGAGTCATAAAAACCATTTCTTTATAAAACATACAACACTCCTATAGGTAATGAATCGTGAAGGAAAATAAACACAATGAAATCCATCAAACTGTTTGGCAGCCATACTATTTAATGATAAAAAGAACATTATAATAACCTCAGTCTTGTGGTAGGAGGAATCCCCGTCAATAAAGAAGAAACATAGCCGCAAGATAAGGAACAAAGAAATTTTTGTTTTTTTTCCGGCCATTGTAGGTATGTAGGTAGTAATTGGTTTATGTCAGTTATAAAAGCAAAAGCATATTTTTATGGTTCATCGCCGGTATCTTTTTTTTTTTCTCTACGAGATATTGATTGATTTACATATGCAATGTTCACTTTGAAGAATATTTAACCACCTATTTTTATGTGTAAAAATGTTTCTAAAGGTCCAAGCCGTTTCGAAGGAGTAGGGAAAAGTTGCGAAATTGCTTAATATTTTTTTTGACAAAAGTATTAATTGCACGATAAAATCAAATGTTGATATTGTTGTACATGAATCTATAATAAACATATATTTTTTTCAAACCAATTGACCTAGCCGTTACGGAGGAGTAGGCCTCAGAAAATCACTATTTTATGGCACTTTTCGGGCGCTTGGCCCTTAAAAGCTAATGTTAGTAAACAAAACAAATGAAATAAGACAAAAATAAAAAATAACAAACGACGTAAAGCACAGATTTTAGGTTAATACGACACCAGAACGCTTAAAATATGCTATTTTACTGCATGCAGTCGTATCCAGCGCTGAAGCATCGGAGAATCCCACCAGTCCGTCAATACGCTCAAGATGCTGTTGGAACTAGCTCATGCGAGTTAGGGTCGAGGCGCAACATTTACGCATGATTGTAAAGTAAATGAAAGTATCTATTTTTAATTCTCCTGATTTCTTTCGCTCAAGCGTATTGCTTAAACACTATTGTTCAGAGACATAAACACTCAGAATTAAGTAGTTTTTTAAGGTTCCGTACTTCAAAAGGAAAAAACCGGCCAAGAGCATGTCGGGCCACGCTCAGTGTAGGGTTTCGTAGTTTCCCGTCCGTCTTAAATTCACAATAAGTGTACCCACTTATGAGTTTACAAAGATGCTTGCATATAAGATTACACTACAAACTTAGCCCAGAAATTATTTTGTAGAACCCTTTTGTCTTTTTTGTACAAAAACTGTTCTTTCCATCAAGTTCAAAATAATTTTCCTAGAAAGTCCTTATAAAGTTCTACTTTTCAGAATTTTTTCATATTTTCTAAACTCTTGGTTCATAAGTTAGAGGGGGGACACATTGTTTTTTGTTTTTTTTTACGATTATTTCCGAAATTATTGACATTATCAAAAAATGATTTTAGTAAACCCCTATTCATTTTTAAATACCTATCCAACAATATATCACACGTTGGGTTTGAAATAAAAAAAAAAATCACTTCCTACTTTACATATAGGGGGCTAATAAAACATACCCTAATAAAACATTTTTCTCCAATTTTTATTTGACCACTTTGTCGGCGTGATTGATATACATATTGGTACCAAATTTCAGCTTTCTAGTGCTAACGGTCCCAGAGATTAAGCGAGGACGGACAGACATACAGACAGACATGGCGAAACTATAAGGGTTCCTAGTTGACTAGGAACCCTAAAAAACGGAACTCTTATAGGATCACTTTGTTGTCCGTCTGTCGTCCGTCGATTAATATAAATTAGTGCTTGACTACAAACCCATCTGCTGGTAAGCAGTGATGCAATTGTAGATGTTGAATCGCATTAGTTTTTTAAGAGCCTATTCACTCAAGCCTTGAAGGCACCTTAATTTTAATCGGCCGGGAAGAAACGGTCATCCAACTGCCAGCGGCTTCGCCTACGTTAAATTAGGTTTCTTCATACAAACTTTCTTATACGTCATAAAAGGAAGCTTGGTGCAAAATTTCACTCTCCTAGTCTGTCAGTTTCTCCTTTAACAACATAATTTTTAGTTCCTACGAAACTCGAATATAGTTTCTAATAGTTTTTACTCCATGTTTTATTTTTTCTTATAAATATTTAAGGTGACAAGCTCCATCCATGACATTAAGTACAACACAGGTTACGGCAGGTCACAGCACGCGTCAGGCGCTAGCAAACAACTGGGTGCAAATACAAAACAACCCCTCAGTCGCCTGGATGGCCCGCTGACTATGCATTTTTGTTAACATAACAATTTTATAACTTTGTGAGTTTTCATAATACAGTTATGAAATTTTGTATAAAACTAATGTTGTATAGATAATAACCAGTAAACTGAAAAATTTACATCGCACATTCATAAATAATACATAAAACATCTTTACGCAGACGATTTGCAGCTGTATCGTCATTTCCTGTTGACTGATGCACACTCAACGATTAAAGCCATGAATCGTCAAAAGTAAGTAAAGTCGAAACCTGGAGAGTATTAATCATTGGCCAAGTCTTACGGCTTACAGGTTAATCCTTCCAAGTCCCAGGCCATGGTCATAGGCAGTCGTTACTATCGCAATGCGCTTGACATTTCTTCTTTATCGCCTTTATCTTTCAACGGCTCGACTATTGCGTACTCTGACTCAGCTAAGAATCTCGGTGTCACTATTGTCAGCAATCTCTCTTGGCGAGCGCAAGTAAATGAGGTTAGCCGTAAAGTACACTTTTCCTTCCATAGCCTTAAATCCCTTCAAAAGTTCTTGCCCTTTAAAACCAAAATATATTTAGCTCAAACTTTGATTCAGGTTTTTTTCGCGGGTAGGTGTTAAAAAAGCACAGACGTTTGGTTTTTTTCGGAGTTTTATTTAAAATATAATTCTAATTAAATCTTGATTTATTGACTAGTATTCTTCGTCTACATCAGTTTTAATCTCTCTACTCACGTTTGCTTAAATAAACAACCCATTAACACCACCTGCCAGCTGTTCACTGAACTGTCACTCACTGCAACATTACTCAGCACTTCACAATGTCCCAGTACGCCGAAGTTTTGGCAGCCCAGAAGACCCTTGAGGAGAAGTTCATGAAGAAGATGGATGATCTTGAAGCTCAGATACAGTGTGCCGGACCAAACAAAACTACCACGGTGGCAAGAATAGCTGATGAGTTTCGAACATTCCGTGAGCTCATGTTTTCCATGCTGGGACTACTACGCAGCCAAATAAGTGAGTGTGCCAAACAAATAGACGGCTTAGAAACCAGACATCGGAGGAAAGCGCTGGTTTTCCAGGGACTGCCTGAAGTGGAGAACGAGGATAGCGTTGCGGTAATCCTTGATGTTATCAACACAAAGCTTGCCCTCAAGAATCTTACTGTTTCCTCAATCAAAAGTTGTCACAGACTTGGGGTCCCAAGCAAGGAGCATCACAGGCCAATTCTTATAAGGTTCGCCAGCGTGGACATCAAAGCTTCAGTCTGGAAGGCGAAGACAGGATTGAAAGGCTCCAAAGTGTCTGTCAAGGAGTTCTTGACAAGGGCGAGGCAGTCTGTATTCGCTAAGGCTCGCGAGCACTTTGGCATGAGGTCGTGTTGGTCCCAGGACGGCGTCATCTTCATCAAGGCCCCTGACGGAAGTCGGCACAGGGTTATTTCTACAGATGAGCTGAAACCCTTAGTAATTAAGTACCCGAAGGTGCCGGCCACGATTCCAACTGCAAGCGGTGGGAGTGCGGAAGCTGCCGGGAGCCTGAAAAACCGAAAACCGTAAATAGTACATCTTTGTTGTTGTTGTGTTTGTCTTGCTGTTACATCTTTGCTTCGAATTCATAGTAGTATACTAACCGTTGTGTAGTGCTCCCGTCTCATAGTTATTCCTCTTCAGTTTTGTGTCCCAACTGACTACTTGTGCCGGTTTTAATTACCTATATATTTGTTTTTGTTATTTATTTAATTGACTTTGTTCGATACCCTCAACTGTCAACACTATTTATTTTTTCTAATTGTCAAAGTCAAATCAACGATAAATCAACGATGTAAAGGCATTGACATTCGCAGTACTCGTTCAGAAACTTTTCCATTGAGACTGTTGAATCGATTTGTTGAAAACATATGTAGAAGTCGAATAACGATTTCTGCTTAGATTCTGTACGAGGTTTTATCGACCACTGTTTTGTGCTGTTTTTATTTCATTTATTTTTTTTGTCTTGATTTTTTTTCCATGTTTTGGTTTGGTTTTCCCTTTTTAGTTGAATCTATAATTTTTCTTATTGGCTTATTGTTTCTGTTTGTGTGTAATAGCCGAGATATATGTTTAAAAAATGTTGATTTATGTTTGTTTTAGCTGGCGGGTGGTGCAGGGCTGCACAGTAGTTATTCTGCTTTTAGAAATTGTAGTTTATAGTATATTTAATTTTATTTAATATTTTTAAACTCTCTTCTACTTATGTCAGACAATGACTCTTTCTTCTCAGCTAATGAATCTGCTGCCTCTTCAAGCGACACTAGCTTTTGTTCTCTCGGCGACACCCTTGGTGACTTCGTACGTCGTAGCTTTGGTGATGAGTCTAGTCGGCTGTTGAACGTATGTCACATCAACGCTCAAAGCGTTGCCAGTCACTATAGCGAGTTGTACGATGCATTTAATAACAGCAACGTTCATGCCATCCTGATATCTGAAACGTGGCTCAAACCGCATCTTCTGTCTACCACATACCCCCTCACTGGTTTCGTTCTTATACGAAATGACCGAACTGGTAAGGGAGGGGGTGGTGTGGCCATATATCTTCGCAGTGACTTACCTTACAAAGTACTGGCTTCTTCCTCTTCTAACTATTCTGCTTCAGCTGAATTCCTCTTTCTTGAAGTTTGCGTCAGAGGAGCCAAAACCATTCTTGGTGTTGTCTACTGTCCCCCCACTGTTGATTACTTCACTGAATTCGAATCAGTACTTGAATCATTGGGTTCAGAGTATGCACATCACATCATAATGGGTGATTTCAACACAAATCTCCTTGCTCTAAATTCCCCTCGGTCCCGTAAGCTCCTTCATCTTATAGAGTCAGCTAGTTTGCATGTATTGCCGCTTCAACCTACTCATCATAACACTGCGGGTGAAGACACTTGGCTCGACCTGATTCTCACCACAAATCCTTCCCTCGTCCCTTTCCACGGTCAACATGACGCTCCTGGTTTCTCTCATCACGACATGATCTTCCTTTCCTATATCCTTAAACCTCCTAAACCCAAACCCAAGGTTCTGTACAGGCTTTGTTTTGCGAGGATGGACGTTGAAAAACTCAAGAAGGATGCTTCTATGATTGACTGGGAGCCAATGACGGAGGCCACTTCAGTTGACGACAAGGTGTTGATTTTTAATGACATTGTGGTCAACCTTTATAACACCCATGCCCCGGTTAAAAAAGTAAAATTGAAACGTCCTCCCGCACCTTGGATGACAAGAGAAATACAGATGGTTATGCGACGCAGAGACCGTGCATTTCGCAAGCATAAAAGGGATCGTACTGATGAAAGCTGGACTTTATTTAAGTCTTCTAGGAATAAATGTAACCAGATGATACGCAATGCTAAACGCCGCCATATTCTTGAAAATATTTCATCTTCTTCTTCTGCCGATATTTGGAAGTTCCTTGGAAC
Source organism: Mythimna albipuncta (assembly GCA_929112965.1). Lineage (NCBI taxonomy): Eukaryota > Metazoa > Arthropoda > Insecta > Lepidoptera > Noctuidae > Mythimna > Mythimna albipuncta. Next base: position 6,484,510 of record OV815980.1, read on the forward strand.
TCTAGGTATCGGCAAACCGCGACATTTGGATCTTCCAAATTCTATTGACTTAGATGATCTTAACCGTCATTTCTCCACTGTACCTACCTTGGATCATCTGACGAAATTACAAACTCTATCTCTAATCTCTGGTCTAACGCGTCCTCAAATTAATCCTTTTCGTTTCGTTCCAGCTGCACCGGAAGAGATCAAAAAAATTATTATGTCCATAAAATCCAAGGCGGTAGGATGTGATAATATCTCTCGTGGTATGATCGTTACGATCCTAGATTACCTCCTACCCGCCATTTCCCATATTATAAATTTTTCCCTATATTCTGGAGTATTTCCCTCTCTATGGCGTAAAGCCTATGTTCGTCCTCTACCTAAAGTTTCCAATCCCACACTTCCAACCCATTTCCGTCCAATTTCTATCCTTCCCTTCCTATCCAAAGTGCTTGAGGCCTGTGTCCACAAACAACTCTCAAGTTTTGTGCAATTTAATTCGCTTATAAGCCCTTTGCAATCTGGATTCAGGCCGGGACATAGCACTGTTTCCGCCCTTCTTAAAGTGACTGGCGATATAAGGGCCGGAATGGAGGATACCAAAGTCACTGTGCTAGTGTTGGTAGATTTCTCGAACGCCTTTAATACCGTCAGTCACGAAATCCTTTTAGCCCTTCTGTCCTATATTATGATCTCTCCCGAGGCACTGGAGTGGTTCACTTCCTATCTTCAGGAACGTCAGCAGTCAGTTCACGTCGGGGATTCTTCATCTCGCTGGTGTGGTTTGGAAACTGGCGTTCCTCAGGGCGGTATCCTTTCTCCTCTTCTATTTTCTATTTTTATTAATATCATTACTACCGTACTTCAGTGTTCGTATCATCTATATGCTGATGATTTGCAGTTGTACTGTCAGGCGAAGGTCGACGATATACCTGGTGCTATCGACCAATTAAATAGGGACCTAATAGCCATAAAAGCCTGGTCCGACAGATTTGGTGTTGCAGTGAACCCCAATAAATGTCAGGCTATTATCATTGGAAGTCCTCGAATCATCGCTAAGGTGGACAGTGCAACTTTGCCACCAGTTCGTTTCGACGGTACGATTGTCCCATTCAGCACCGATGTTAAGGATCTAGGCTTGCGTATTGATAGTACCCTGAACTGGCGTACTCAAGTGGCTAGTGTTAGTCAGAGGGTTACTGGAATGCTGCGGGCTCTGTTTCGATTGAAGAACTTTTTACCATCTAGCACGAAGACAATGCTTGTGCAGACTCTGATTTTACCAATCATCGATTATGGCGACGTGTGCTACTATGACCTGAATGCAGATCTCCTCAATAAACTTGACCGCCTTCTAAATTACTGCATTCGATTTGTTTTCAATCTTCGGAAATATGATCATGTTTCAGCGCATCGGTTGCTTCTAAAGTGGTTGCCCATACGTCAGCGCAGAGAGCAAAGGGCGCTCACCACGTTATTTTCGTTTCTTGATTCTCCTAATTGCCCCAGTTATTTAGCCCCTCACTTTCAATACATTTGCGCTAACCACAATAGAAATCTGCGCTCATCTAATAACCGCCTTCTCCATTGTCCCACTCATCGTACCGACTTTCTTCACTATTCCTTCTTTATTCAAGCTATTTCTTTGTGGAATGCGCTTCCCCAGGAGATCAGGATGGCAACAAGCAGATTTACATTCAAAATCAAAGTTCGCGAGTTGATTCGTAAAAAGCTGGCAGTAGTTTCATCACAGCGTTAATGTTTTTCTATTGTCGATTTGGACCAATTATTTGACTATTTTAGTGTATTTATGTAGTGTATTAATTTGAGTATATATTGTATAGTTGTATATATTTATTCTATGGTTTATTAGTATATCTATTCTATGGTCTATTAGTATATAAATCCTTGTTTTTGCCTTTTTCTCACTCTTTTATTGCACCTACCACTACTTTTTCTCCGCATCACCCAAAGGTTGACTGGAAGAGAATGCCTAAGGCATTAAGTCCGCCTCTGTACCCATGTGCATAAAGTGTTAAATAAATAAATAAATAAATAAATAAATTCAGCCGATCATCGACTATGCGGATGCTTGCTACCTGGATGCCACTGAGCAGCTATTAAATAAGCTTGAGCGCCTGCAAAATCTGTGCATTCGTTTTGTTTTCGGCCTTAGAAAATACGACCATGTCTCTCAATTTCGCAAGGATCTCAAGTGGCTCCCTATCCGTCTTCGTAGGAACAGTCGGGTATTATGTCTTTTTTACAACATCTTTTTCAACCCTGCGTACCCTGGCTACCTGCGTGATCGTTTTTCGTTCACTCGACCTGCCGACGCCCCATACAGATCCCACCTTAAATACCATCATAATTTCCCATCCCATAATACTCATTTCTATTCCAACTCCTTCTCTTTTCATGCAGTGCGACTATGGAACTCTCTTCCAGCTAACATCCGTGACGCTAAAAATATATATATCTTCAAAAAACTAGTCAAAAATCATTACCTCTCAACCATCTCGTAAAGTAATTTTTTTATAGATATATATATACTTGTAATTTAATTAATGTATTGTATCTATTTTTTGTGTTTCAATTATTATATATATTATTTTTTTTTTATATTTATATATGTATAATACATAAGTTAATTTAGATATGTAATATAGTATATTCTTAATTTTCTGACTCATTTGTATACACTGTGTTTACATCTCTCATCCAACTCTCCTGTCGCAGGTCTGCTGGAAGAAATGTCATTTGAAATAAGCAGTACCTTTGTACTCTTTTATCTGTATTTGTCCATTTCATTTTTAAGTGTTTGTGTGTACATAAATGAATAAATAAATAATAAATATTCAGTTTCACATACAATCAGTTCCAGTTACATTTTTAAGATTGTAATGTTTTTTAATTCTAATATAAATAGTCCTTTATCAGCCAAATAGTCACCAGAACTCTGTTCCTGATAAATACTCACTATCACATGGGTTTTTCCCGTAAACAATTTATGGCACACTGATAATGTTTAAAGAAAACAGCTGGTCTAAAAAAATAATAAAATATTAGCATGGTATTATATTGACACAGGATAAATGAGTATATTAGGGGAAATTTGAAAGTGGCGCCAGTGACTGAAAAGTTAAAAGGGAATCGTTTGTCTTGGTATGGTCATACAAAAAGGAGGGATGAAACTAATGTATGTTGCTAAAAAAGTTATGAGTGCACATGTGGATGGATGAAGAGGGAGAGGGAGACCAAAGATAAGTTGAATGGATTGTGTGAGGAATGATATGAAAGAAAAGGAAGTTAGTGATAGCGTGACGAGTGACAGGACAGAATGGAAGAAAAAGACGTGTTGCGCTGAACCCAAATACAACAGGACAAGGGCAGAAAGATGATGGTGATTTTAATACAGGACCAAATTTCTACTTATTAAAAAATTGGTACCTATATGAACCTTTTTTTTTCGATGGGAAAAATCAATGACAAATCATCCAATGATAACCCCCGCTCTTGGGCGGAGCCAGAGATAGTGTCAGACTCTTGTACTGTCTCATTGCTGAGCAAAGGTGTTCCTTCATTACCGGATAAGAATTGACAATTATTATGGTACCTCATATCAAACGCATTCATTTTTAGGGTTCCGTAGCCAAATGGCAAAAAACGGAACCCTTATAGATTCGTCATGTCTGTCTGTCTGTCTGTCTGTCGGTCTGTCTGTCTGTCTGTCTGTCTGTCTGTCTGTCTGTCTGTCTGTCCGTCCGTATGTCACAGCCACTTTTTTCCGAAACTATACGAACTATACTGTTGAAACTTTGTAAGTAGATGTATTCTGTGAACCGCATTAAGATTTTCATACAAAAATAGAAACAAAGCAGTAAATTTTGGGGGTCCCCATACATAGAACTAAAACTCAAAATTTCTTTTTTCATCAAACCCATGCGTGTGGGGTATCTATGGATAGGTCTTCAAAAATGATACTGAGGTTTCTAATATCATTTTTTTCTAAACTGAATAGTTTGCGCGAGAGACACTTCCAAAGTGGTAAAATGTGTCCCCCCCCCCCCTCTAACTTCCAAGATAAGAGAATAATAAAACTAAAAAAAATATATGATGTACATTACTATAAAAACTACCAACGAAAATTGGTTTGAACGAAATCCAGTAAGTAGTTTTTTTTTAATGCATCATAAACTGAAAAAAATACACTATTATTAAAACATCGATCAAAGTTACAACACATTACAAGAACTTTTATATTATGCTACTTGCTGCTATGGAACCCTTCATGGGCGAGTCTGACTCGCACTTGGCCGGTTTTTTATTCTATCTACATGACAGTGATTCCCCATGCCCTCTTCAAATATTATATTTACATTAATACTGAATATAATTTCATAGGTACTTTACAATACAGGGGTTTTCCCATTTCTAAAGCCTATATTGGTTACTCACCTTATGAACTTATTATCGTATCGCATTTCACAAGTGCATTCTAAAGTGACTGTTACGTGTGTTAATGTAGAGATCATTTTCCATTAATTGGTTGAATAACGTAAGAAACAGGAAAATTGGTTTTATTTATTTGGCGTTTAGGGTTACTATTGAATGGCAAAGTAATTTTCTTACACAGCATCGATTTTATATAAATATTATACCTCGGTAAGTACTTATTAAGTTAGTATTTAAACAGAACTTTCCTTTACAGATGTCATTCTACTTGCACTTGTTAACAAAGTCACTACAAAAGGTGCACGATAGTGTTTCAAGCCAAGTTTTAAAATAAATAAAAATGAATTCCAAGCTTGTTATCTTCTTTTGTGTATGCTTCGTCATCATATCGACGGCATCAGCGTGGGATCTCTTCAAAGAAATTGTGAGTTCTTGTTCATTTATTATTAATATAAGAATTACTTGTATTCAAGAAGATAATAATACAATGTGTAAGAGACAGCCCTCCACAAACTTTAAGGGTTTGCTCAGTAGTCGATACTTTCCTCAATATTCCACAAAATTTTTTTTCAGGAAGCGAAAAAAAAATCCGCCTCACCATACAAAATTATAAACTTGATTGGACAGTTTGTATGGAGAGGCCGAATTTTTGTTTTTCAATTTCTGAAAAAAAAAAAAAAATGGTGGAATGTTGTTCAGTATCATCTACTGAGCAAGCCCTTAAAGTTTGTGGAGGGCCGTCCCTTACACCATGTATATTATAAAACATTATTTTTATTTTATGCCAAACATGATATAGTTTGTTCAGAATCAGGAATTGAATGGATTCCAATAGTTTTTACACCATGTTATATTTTTTACCAAAAATGGGAATTAGGCGCCAAACAAACGACCCAAAAATATTTAAAAAGTTCACAAGTAGGACACCACCGGCACTAAGTACAACACAGGTTACGGCAGGTCATAGCTGGCATTAGGCACCAGCAAACAGGGGATGTAAGTGTAAAACAACCTCCCAGTCGCCTGGATGGCCCGGTAATTCTGTATTTTTGCTGACAATATAATAAATAAGTTTATTTATTAAAACGTCATTTGAGAGCGTCAATGACTTATAGATACTAGTCGGCGTTGCGTTCAAACTACCTACAGGTCATTGAACTCGCTCAGCTGACGTTTTCTTAAAGAAATTAATTTCGTAAATGCATAAATTAATACGAGTTTTGAAAAAAAGGTACTTTAATTTTTAATTTTATCCGTACAAATCGATAGTGTTTCATGTACCGGATCGACACTCCATGAGATATTCATTAAACCCCAAGCGAACGCCGGCGTTCGCGCACCTTGTCTTTCAATTGTGTCTGTAAATATCACAATTGAAAGGTTAAAACGATTAAAATATAACGGTGTATACTAGTAATTCCGTAATTAAAGTTGTAAACGCAAATGCTGAGAATAGGTTTTGGTACATCATCATCATTATTTCAGCCGAAAGACGTTCAGTGTTGGACATAATGAACGGTTTTTTGGTCCGAACGATTACCGAACGATCGGACGCCGAGCTACTCTTGCCTCACGCGAGCGGCCTCCTTCTTTTCTCTTTCTTTGGGTGACTTTAAACTTTCTAACTAAGCCCATTAATAACTACTTTTGTAATATTTCAGGAAGGGGTTGGACAAAGGGTTCGTGATGCCGTCATTAGTGCAGGTCCTGCAGTCGACGTGCTTACCAAGGCTAAAGGATTGGTTCACGGTTCCAGTGAAGAAAAAGATTAGGTTAAACTATGACTGGTACAGCATCAGATGTATATAATTTAACGTGGCATTTTTCATGCATTTGTAAATTTTCAGTAGTATCATTAAGTTTTTCAAAACCTTTTATGTTTGTAAAATTCTAAATGTTTTAAAGTTTTTACGCAATTCAGATTTTTTTTTTTAACTAGATCTTAACTACTACTTTTGATAATTAATTAGTCGCTAGTATTATAAAACAGCTTATTATAAAATAAAGTATTTTGCGCATATATATTTTTTTTTTGTACCATTTACTTACTTTATGAGCAGTAGCACAAAATAGAAAGGTACAGAATACAATCTCATGTATGTACTTCACTTTTTATACCTACACTCGGTGGACGCACACTAATGAGCGTTTGAGCCGGAACTGTTCGACGAGTGATCCAAGATGCGACCGAGTCATCGTGTCTGTGAGCGGTGTCTATGTGTGCGTTGCTCGAGCGTGCTTTGTATGTAGATTGACTTCTGTACCTATCTATTTTATGGTCCATTGGAAATAGCTCCGACTTACGAGTTACGTCACGGTTTCAAGTCGAACCAGGCGCATTAGGTACTTTGTGTAATTTATTTCATCACCACTGTTCTCAAACCTGGGTATCGGGAATCACAGAGCAACCTCCAGCTACCTTAGGTGTGGATTTGCGGACGACGAGCAATGAGTTCAAGTCATCGACTGCGAGTAATATATAAGTTTATCTGGAACCCTTAGTGCGGGAGTCATAATAATTAATTTAAAAGAGTGTCCATAGAGTTTCTTGCACGATCTTCTCCATAGAAATCTACGATTTGGAACATGCAATTTAGCTTCACTCGTTTGACTGACTTATATTTTGACAATTCTAAAGTTCCTGTAATTGGTCTATTTGAAATAAACGTATCTAATTTCTGAGTCCGATTTGCATAAGATTTAAAAAATAAAAAATAAAAACTTAGTAATCAATAGTGGTAAAACAATTGTTAGATTTGTAAACTAGGCACTTTAAATTTTCATAAGTGAACGTGTATACAGCAGTTCAATAATCTCAAAAAGTAATTGCAATCAGTATTTTATCTTGCAGTAATAACAAATGTAACGTAACTGTGGAGAAATTGAAATTCTATTTACATAACATTTTATGTTTTAAGTTCTTGACAAGGAAAAATTATACGTACATAAAAAATATTGGTCAAATAAGACGTGTGTAAAATAATGTTATACCGTATTTCAGTGTTCTTTCTACTGCGTAAGTAAATTGTTGTGTGTTTCTATGTTTATGTTCAATATGTGGATACTTATCTTGAAAGTACTTTGTTTGCGATTGGAGAATTTATGAGTGACAGATTTATCGTTTTAGTTTAAGTGGGAAGTCGTGGATCGATTTTATTTATTAATACGGCACACCAACAATTTGTTCACAAAATAAAATTCTAAATTGAATATTCAGAGTATGGTACCGTGTAAAAACAAGCTTTTAATTAAAATAATTTTTTCATAGCAAGCTTTTATAGCTCGGTATACCTCTATAATTAATACTCGTCAAGACGAATCATACGAGCCCAAGCTCGATGGGGTTGTGTCGTTTAAATAACAAGTTCCTATAGCCATAGCAACGTTCCAATTCCATCATCAGATCAGCTCCTTGTCATAAACATTTTGCATTGTCGTCTGATTTATACATGCATGCAAAATTTCAGCTCAATCGGTAACCGGGAAGTGAGTCAAATTTAATTTACAAAATTTGATTACAGACAAACATCGGGACAGGTGAAACTAAATAAAAGCTTGTAAAATCAAATAAAGGCATGCACATCATTCAAATTGTCCTCGTATCGATCGAGAAGGCATATCAGAATTTTATTGACAAGTCCATCCGTGTCCTGTCCAGTTTTTTTTTTTATTATTATTCTTTTTTGTTAAGGGGTTTTTAATCCGGTTGCGTTTCAGGATCAAGGTATTCTCTGAAATTTTCTGTGATGCTAAGGTTTTTTTGAAATCTTTTTGTGGTTTTTATAGACTCGAGTTCATTCCTTACCAGACAAATGGACGGCGAGCTACCAATAGCTCGTCAAGCGCAAGCTCGGGGCTGGGACATAAGAACGTCATTACCTTCACGGTTGCGACCATCTCCTTCGTTAACATTATAGCTTCGCGGACGGAGGAGACCTTGTCGCATTCTCTATCGCTCCGGACCATAGCTTTAAGAATTTATAAAAAGTGTACTCATGAGTAGCTCGCTATACGACCGTCCGGTAACTGTCTGGACCGCACCCAAGTCGTCGAAGGCGTGCTGTTCCCGCGCGTCTCAAAGCGTTGTCAGCAACCGTAGGGGCCAAGCAGGGTCGAAGCTTATTGGGGCCAAGGGTCTATTTCTGAAAGGAAGACTCAGCTCCAGTATGAAAGGCAACGAAGAAACGGGGTGGGTTTTTTAGTCAACAAAAGACTGACACTATCTCCCGCTCCGCCCAAGGGAGGTAAAAAAAAAACGGAACATAAACTTTTAACGATACCGCACCAATAAAAGTACGTTTAATAAATTTAATTTAGTGAAGCCTCTACAGTGTGATCCGTACCAAGACATATTGATTTACCGTTACCGACATAGGTACCAATACAAACGTTCTGAGATGCCGATCACAGTTATTGGACCATTGGGCATTCTAAATGGCTATCCGGCACGATAACTGCCCAACGACCAATGCCAAACCCAATTTGGAATTCAATTTATTTCTCTAAATAAAATATGATACTACCTATTTGTACATATTTATGAAACTGTGTATTAACCTCTCGAATGCCGTAATTAGAGACACAATTAAAAAGCCATTGTGTCTCGCGTTGATCTGCGTTCCGGCAGTCAACGGGTTAAGAGAGCCCTTTCCGCCCGTCTATCGTCAACTTGCTAAACATAAAAATCATAACACAAAAAAAAACCTTTTTAAGGAAATTTCTCGCCGACTGATCGACACCTTGCGTGACCAGAGGGCAGGCTCGTTCTTCGCTCAAAAAATTAGCATTGCCATTCAACGTGGCAATGCTGCCAGTCTTCTGAGCACATTCCCGGATGACAGCGATGTGGAGGAGTACTTCGACACCTGATTGTACTTTGTGTTTTTGTATTTTATTTATGTACGTTATGTATTTATTTAGGTTTTCAGTATAAATAGTTTTTTTTTTTATGTATACATGTAAATTTTAACTGATGTAAATTCAAAAGTATGTTCGTTCATTCAACGCAATCTAATACCATCTACACCAATATTATAAAGAGGTAAAGTTTGTTTTTTTGTTTGTAGGAGGTAATCTCTGGAAGTACTGGTCCGTATGCTAAATTTTTTTCACCGGTAGAAACATGCTTTATTCCTGAGTGACATAAACATATATTTTATGTACACGGGCGTAGCCGCGGTCAAAAGCTAGTGTTTAAAAAAAAGGCAGCGCGAAAAAAGAGTAACCTGCCCACTAGCCAAGTTAAAACCGTTTCTTTTGCGTCGAACGCCTCGAATTGACCACGCCCTCGGTTCTTTGGTTCTGACCATCTAACTAAGCTTTCAGATGACGACATTCCCGTACCTACATTAAAACTAGTACCAAGAAATATATGTTTTTTTTTAAACTTTAAAAGTTTTTGGAAAAAGTCGTCAGTCAGAGGTGACCTGCACCTGATGACGGGGACCATCACCGGACACTGCACACTGAATGGATTTCGGCAAAAATGCTGACGATGCTGGTGGCAAATTTTTGTTCTCCTATATATACTTACCTATCTGGGTTGTATTTTAGTACTGATGGTGATACAAGGTGACTGCATGCGCACTTACGCGAACGCAAGTCTCCCAAGACCTTGGAGAGTCATATACTATCCTAAGAAAACGGTGTTTCAAAAGGCTGATCTAATCGATTTTGGATGTGTCACTTTTCTCAAGAAATGTCCTAGGTATTACAAGTGAGTATCTTTAAAATTTAACGTATTCTATACAATATTCTCATTTTACTAATTCTATAATTTTTAAAAGGAGGAACTGTCTGACTTATCAACACAACGCAGAGTAACATCTACTGGGGCTAGGAGCGTGAAATTTTACACAAGTTTTCCTTTTATAATAATAATAATTATTTATTTCTACATAAAAGTTGTACAAATTTTGAGCAATGAATTGAAGGTTACTTAATAAAAATGCATAAGAAATAGATATGTGCACCTGCGCCTGAGCTAGGCCGAGCCTGTATTTCAGGACGCAGTTCTCTTCCCAGAAATGAAGTTAACAATACAACAGCATTTGCGTGTTGCGTTTATACACCGTTAAATTTTAATCGTTTTAATCCCACGGAGGGTCGATTCGGTACATGAAACACTATCGATTTATAAAGATAAAGTTAAAAATTAAAATACCTTTTTTCAAAACTCGTATTAATTTACGCACGTACGAAATTAATTTCTTTAAGAAAACGCCAGCTGAGCGAGTTCAATGACGTGAAGAAAGTTTGTACGCAACGCCGACTACTAACTACAGGTCATTGAACACGCTCAGCTGACGTTAACGTAAACGGTGTATACTTTTATATTTTATGATGTAGGTGAGCACTCCTCCTTGCGTCGTTTATCCTCAATACTGAGGGTCATGACCTCGATGAATAACTTTCTTGTGGACTATACTTCGCCATGATGTCATCTTCGGCGATGTGAATGGCTTCGCAGACTGTGGCCTCCAGTGTGACATGGATTTGGTCTGACCAACGTTTCAGGCTCCTGCCCTTGCGTCTTTTCCCATCTATTTTACCTGTTAGAAACAACTTTTTTAAATTGTCAACTCTCTGGCAATGTGGCCAAAGAAATCAAAGACTCTTCTTTGAGCTTATGAGCAATAACAGAGGATATTTCAAAACTGGGAGCCCAAAGTTTATCTTTTTTAAGCAGGCGACGCCGTTGGCTGAAGCTTGTCTTTTGTGAAATCAAAGGCGTATTCACATATACAATAAGGTATTGTGGTGCAATAAAACTGTTTTAAACCTGTGTTTTTTTTTCCAGACGTAACGTGATTTGCGCTCGTCATTATGATGGACACTATAAAACATTTGATAATTACTGTAAAATGGAATATGAGAATTGTAATAGTTGGCGGCGTAAGTAAACATGATCTTTTTAAATAGAACTAGCTTTTGCCCGCGCGGCTTCGCTCGCGCTCTTCCCTACTTCAGCCTACTATACCCTACTCTACTCTACCCTACTCTACCCTACTCTACCCTATTCTACCCTACTCTACCCTACCCTACTCTACTCTACTCTACCCTACTCTACCCTACTCTACCCTACTCTACCCTACTCTACCCTACTCTACCCTACTCTACCCTACTCTACCCTACTCTACCCTACTCTACCCTACTCTACCCTACTCTACCCTACTCTACCCTACTCTACCCTACTCTACCCTACTCTACCCTACTCTACCCTACTCTACCCTACTCTACCCTACTCTACCCTACTCTACCCTACTCTACCCTACTCTACCCTACCCTACGGAGCCCGAGACCTTTCCAACGAATGCAAACCCGTGGAAATCGGTTCGTGCGTTCTGAAGTTATAGCGTCAGGAAGGAAAACCCGACTTATTTTTATATAGTAGATAATATCGAAATAAATAATAGATCTCGAACTAGCTCCCCGAATAAGCAATACAAGTCTTGTGAAAATAAAGTTTTATTCTTACGTAATTCTAAAATACAAACTTACAGCAAATTGCCGTATATCACAGTTATAAGTGAATATCTGTAGAGTTAAAGCTCCATTATCAACTGATATACAGCTTATGTACAGCTTAGTGTGTACAAATGGACCTTTACGCAGCTGTTATGCAGTGGTTATGCTGCTACTGTAGGTACAGCATCTATTCTCCACTAACACTTAATGCCGTATAATTTGAGGCCCTTTTTGCAATTATATTAGCTGTATTAGTGCTTATACAGGCTTTCTACAACATACTGTACAGCTTAGAGTGTACACCTGAAGCTTTATACAGTTGATATACTGCTTGTTGTGACAGATACCCATGAATTAATTAACGCCTTATGTTTTTTTTCAGAATGGAGTCTAGCCAAGCAAATGAGATGTTGAGGAAATATAATATTGCTATTTGCTTATTTTAAGGCGTTATAAATTAAACAATTTTTAATGATTGGATTTTATTCAAATAACTGTAGAAGTCAAATGATTAGGCAGTCGCTCTATGAAAAATACTGGTATTCCGCTCCATCTGTATAGACTGGACTAACGTCCATGGATCGTCCATGGATTAACATCTATACTCATATTATGGATCGGCCGCACGCACGAGGTAATGGGCCTCGCTCCTCAGCCGCCGGGATTCCGATCCCGATTATTGCGGTGTCAAGCAAAGGGTAGCTCGCCCTCCGACCGTCCGGTAACTGTCCAGACCAAGCCCAAGTCGTCGGTGCGTAGTCTTCCACGTGCGCCTCAAGGAGTTGTCAGGAACTGTAGAGGCCCAGCAGGGTTGAAGCCTACTGGGGCCTTGGGTATGCGAAAGAGATCCCCGGGGCCCTGGAACCGTGGCAAAAAAGGGACTGGAGTGGTAAGTCAGTAAAAGTCTGACACTATCTCCCGCTCCACCCAAGAGCAGCAAAGAGATGTCATTAGATGATTTTCCCACCTAAAAAAAATCCATGCTAATAACTATATAAAATTCAACGTCCTGACGTCCATCTTTGGGATGGACCCCTTAACCATCCCAAATATGAACGCTTGGACCTAGAACACTGAAATTTTGCCCAGAGGTCCCTTTTATGAAACAGTGGCTGCGCTGACGTTCCTCGTCGAGGGTCACCAGTTTGGAGGTATGCGGAACAGAGAGTAAAGTCCCACATACGTCCATTGAAAAGGGAGGATCCTCCAACCAGACAGGTGTTATGGTCTGGTGGGCGACTGTCCGATAGATGATTTCGGGCTGTCGTATATGTTCAAATCGCGCGGAGAGCTTTGATTGTGCGATGCAGGATTTCATATTTTCTTCGTAGTTCTTATGTGGCGCCATAGCTGTCGCTACACTATGTATAAGGAAAAAGAAAGAATTTTCCTAAATTCACCCCCTACGAGAAAGCATGTTTGGAGCTCGGCCGTAGGCAAAACTAACGGCAGAAGCTAGTTTATCTAATGTGAAAGCAACTTTGTCTGTTAAGTTTTCACGGTTAAACTATAGAACCGATTTTGATAAAATTGAGTACAAGTAAGCTTAAATTTAAATCCACCAACCCGCACTGGGCCCGCGTGGTGGATTACGGCCCATTCCTTCTCCTAGAGAGGAGGCCTAAGTCTGAACAGTGGGAACATTATAAGGTCGACTATGCTATAATAATAATAATTATCTTTATGTCGAGTAACAATGAGACTCTGTAAGTTTGCTTTATTGTTAAATTAAAATACCTCACAGTAAATCATTGCTTCAGTATCCCAGTTTTGATACTAACAATTATAATATAATAAGCTGGAGCAATAATTCACTATGCAGCAGTCCAGCCTGTCCGCAATCATGCCCAGTTTGCCGCTGGTAATGGCTCGCACCCTGCGCACCAGGGATGCAGATCTTTTACGTATTAACGCATACAAGCAATCAATACGCAATTCCTGCAAACATCCCTGATGCGCTACAGAAGCGAGGTAGCCCCATCAGCACCCTGCTATGCTATGCTATAAATTTAAACTTTAAGAAAGACACATACTTATTTTTACCTAGCAACAACTTCGATTTCGCATCCGCAACAATCTACACGGAAGGAGCCCGTGACAGAAACTAGTATTATAATTGGGATAAGACTAGGCAAAATGAAAGTAAATTATTTTTAAAGTATTATCATCATCGTCATCATAATTTTAGCTGAAAGACGTTCACTGTTAGACATAGGGCTCACCCAAAAGTCGCCATAACGCCTAGTCCCCTTCATCTCACATTTAGCAGATCCCCGCCCTCTTCACCAGGTCATCAGTCCACCTTATTGAGAGGCCTTCAACAACGTTCAACGTTGCATCTTCCGATAAGTATTCGACACTCCAGAGCCTTCTGTCCCCACCGACCATCTGTTCTGTGAACAATGTGCTCTGCCAACTATCACTTAAGTTTGGCGATTCTTCGAGCTATGTCGGTAACCTTGGTTCTCCTGCGGATATCTTCATTTACACAAAGAGATTTAATTGGTAGTAACTATATAATTATTTAATTTCTTTTCATTTTTCATTTTTGATGTAATCACGCAAGGAAACTGCAAACCCTTTCTATTGATTGGATGACTAAAAGTAATTTTAAACTAAAGAAATAGTTTCAACCTTAACTTAAAACTAAAGGGTGAATGTGAAATATTTTCTTTGTACTGGTTTTCAAAGAGAATACTTTCAGCCAATAAATAAATGGTCGACCAAATGTTCAAAAACTAGAGAAGGGTATATACGTGGAATTTCCACTTTAGTACTAATTTGAATTTCAGGATTAGTTGCGGAATTTTCATATATTCCTTTAAGTTTTCAAATACCTTTTTTCAGACAAAAACAAAACTGGTTTTTACGTGCGCCCAACCCCAGTAACATTTTCATACAACCGCTTTTACGTGATATGTTTTCGATATATTACACATATATCGAAAACACAAATGTTAGATTATAGCTATTATTTATAGGTTTCTATTGAAATCAGAACATTTTGCATAAACTTTGGCCCTTCAACATGTACTAATAAATTTAAACGTTTAATCAAAATTCTGAGTTTTTTTTTTTTTTGACGAAGTATTTAATTATTTGACATTTTGCTTAAAAATTATTATTTTTTTGACACTGTATTTGAGTTTCTGACATTGCATTTAATTTTTGTCATTCTATTTAATTTTTGTGAGATTTCAATTATTTTGTTTTGACATTCTGTTTTGATTTCTAATTTTTGCAATTACTATTTAATTGTTTGACATTTTAATAATTTTATATTTTTGTTAAAATGCATGCAGAATTTTTCTGTAAGTTTGTATGCCAATTTGGCAAAACATAGCGAACTATCCATTTATACCACCCTCTGTAATACCTATGTTTACAAACCAAATAAACGATTACGATTATGATTATGAATGACGAATT
Source organism: Mythimna albipuncta (assembly GCA_929112965.1). Classification (NCBI taxonomy): domain Eukaryota; kingdom Metazoa; phylum Arthropoda; class Insecta; order Lepidoptera; family Noctuidae; genus Mythimna; species Mythimna albipuncta. Next base: position 6,499,846 of record OV815980.1, read on the forward strand.
TCTTTTCCAAAATATATAAAGGATGAAAAAAAAAATGTGTATTTCCTATAATTTTGGGAAATATTAAAGTAAATGACAGAGTTACCGAATACCAACAAAGCGTTAATTAAGGCGTCGTTATGTCTCTTTTTCAAATTACCTCCTTTTTAAATAATGCATTGGATTACGTCTGATGAAACAAGCTTTTAAACCATGTCCACGTTAACAATAGACGAATGGGAAAGGAACCTCTTAAGTTTTAGCAATATGAAATTTATTCAACTCGACGTAATGCACTTCGAGTTGAATAAATTTCACTGTTTTTCATACAACCGTTCTTACGCGATTATGGCGTTATAACAAAGTTTTCATTAGACGTTTCAAAAACACAATATCTTGTGGATCTAGGCTTCTATTCCAATTCTAATCCAATTTCGAACCGTGCACTAGCTTCTGACGTTTTATAAGTGCCCATGTAGGCCTATGTGAAATAAAAAACTTTTGACTTTGACTTGACTTTATTGAAATCAATTTATTTTGTGTAAAACGAATCCAGCAAAGACCTCTGAAAACCTGCTAATTTGTATAAACTTTGACACTTCATGATTTACTTAAAAATTGAAAAAGTCAAAAAGTACAACAATAGAAGCCTTGCTAATTTTGTTAAGATTCAAAAATACCGAATGTTTTCCCAAAAACAGTTATGGGTTTTAAAAATCACTGTTTTCCTGGAACAAGTTTTGTAAAATATTCGAGTAAATCACGGAATTACAGAATACTACCAGAGTTTCAGGCATTATCTCTCTTTTTCGCGTGGCCTTTTTATCAAACATCGCATTGAATTCCGTTAGATGAAGTTACAAGCTTTTAAACCACGCTCGATGTTGACGATAGACGAGTGCAAAAGCAGCCTCTTAATTTCCACTTTTCAATTTAGACACTGGCACGTAATATTTTTTTTTTTATCTGATATTTATACTAGTGCTTGAGTGCGACCCTACCTGATAGTAAGCAGTGATGCAATCGTTGACGGTGTGCTGAGTTATTTTATTAAAATGAATATAGCAAAATAAAAAAAAAAAAACGATTAGAAGTCACAGAAAAATTATTTAATCGTTTTTAATCAGGTGAGAACACGAATAATAAATTATAAATGTTTTGTCAAGCAGTGAGAAATTCCACCTTACATTCACCATCGTGAAAATATCCCCAGTCACCTGAAAAAAGTGTTATAATAAGGAATCATTAGGATAATGCGATAATGGAGTTTCATTCACATGTAACCTCATATATATAAAGGTCGTAAGGGACAGCCCTCCGCAAATTTTAAGGGCTTGCTCAGGAGAGGAAACTGAACAACCTTCCATTATTTTTTTTTCAGGAAACGGAAAAAATAATCGGCCTCTCCATACAAAATTTTGTATGCTGAGGCGGATTTTTTTTTTCGTTCAGTTTCGTTTTACACCTTGTGTAATTGTTAGCAGCACTGTCGCATTAGGTTTTAAGGCTGTAAAGATACGTAAACAGGATAAATAAATAAATAAACAAAAAAAAAAAGTAAATAAGCAAATAAATAAATAAATAAATAAAAAGCTTGATTCTTGCAAGTAAAAAACATTTGTATATGTTCTACAGATAGGTGTTTCGGGTCTTGGTGTCTGTGCAGGCGAGTTTATATTTTTGTGAACGTTCCCACGATACAGGAGTAGTTCATAGAGTGGGACACTGATTTTAATTTAAAAAAAAAACTTGACAAGTGTGAGTCGGACTCGCATCCTGAGTGTTCCGTACAAACTTGTAAATGTAAATAGTTAAAAAAAAATTGTGACGTAACAAAAAATTTATGGCAGGAGAAGAAAGTTTGAAAGGACTTGGGTGAGGCTTTTGCCCAGCAATTGAATACTGTCCCACAAGGCTAAAAAAAAATCGTCTTTGTTTAATTGGAAACGATCCTTTGTGTATATAATTTCATTGAAAATCGCTTCACCTTGGAGTACATGCCGCGTGGCACTGCATATCGACAAACGTAAGCTACGACACCCTCGGACTAAGTGGAGTTGCGATTTTTGCAACCGGGCTAGTAAATAAATGAATAATAATTATTATTTATTTAAAACCCAAGTTTTGGTCCACATTGTGTGTTAGTAACACTTATTTCTATGTTAGTTTAAAATTCACAAAATATTTATAGTTTCCTTAAAATAAATTACATTTTAAATCCAATTACATAAAATAAAATATTATATTATAGTAGTGTGGCTCAATCATCATTCATCATAATCATCATTTCAGCCGAAAGATGTCCACTGTTGGACATAGGCCCAAATGTCGCCATAATGACCGGCCGACCATCACCAAATCACCGGTCCATCTTGTGGGAGGCCTTCCACCGCTGCGTCTTCAAGTAGGTACGTGGTCATCATTCCAGAACCTTTCGTCTCTATCGACCATCTGTTCTGCGAGTAATGTGCCTTATCCACTGCCACTTAAATTTGGTGATTATTTAGGTCAAGTCGGTAACTTTGGTTCTCCTGCAAATATCTTCATTTTTGATGTGATCTCACAAGGACGAAGATGAAGATAAATTATTCTAATGCATAAGCTATGTTATTGTTAAGTTTAATCAAAATTCATTTAGTGGCTATTGCGTGAAGAGTATCAACCATGTATACATAATTTTTTTTGTGTTTATACGAGTAATATTTGCAGGATTTTGTTAGTGAAATCTACTATATAAAAACCGGCCAAGTGCGAGTTGGCCATGAAGGGTTCCGTAGCAGCGAGTAACATAATATAAAAGTTCTTGTTATGTATTGTAACTTTGATCGATGTTTTAATAATAGTGTATTTTTTTCGGTTTATGACGCATTAAAAAAAAACTACTTACTGGATTTCGTTCAAACCAATTTTCGTTGGTAGTTTTTATAGTAATGTACATCATATATTTTTTTTAGTTTTATCATTCTCTTATCTTAGAAGTTAGAGGGGGGGGACACACATTTTACCACTTTGGAAGTGTCTCTCGCGCAAACTATTCAGTTTAGAAAAAAATGATATTAGAAACCTCAGTATCATTTTTGAAGACCTATCCATAGATACCCCACACGAATGGGATTGATGAAAAAAAAATTTTTGAGTTTCAGTTCTATGTATGGGGACCCCCAAAATTTATTGCTTTTTTTCTATTTTTGTGTAAAAATCTTAATGCGGTTCACAGAATACATCTACTTATAAAGTTTCAACAGTATAGCTCTTATAGTTTCGGAAAAAAGTGGCTGTGACATACGGACGGACGGACAGACAGACAGACAGACAGACAGACAGACAGACAGACAGAGAGACAGACAGACATGACGGATCTATAAGGGTTCCTAAAGGGAACCCTAAAAATAAGTCGGGTTTTCCTTCCTGACGCTTTAATTCCAGAACGCACGAACCGATTTCCACAGTTTTGCATTCGTTGAAAAGGTCTCGGGCTCCGTGAGGTTTATTAGTATAGAGTAGGGTAGGGTAGAGTAGGGTAGAGTAGGGTAGAGTAGGGTAGAGTAGGGTAGAGTAGGGTAGAGTAGGGTAGAGTAGGGTAGAGTAGGGTAGAGTAGGGTAGAGTAGGGTAGAGTAGGGTATAGTAGGGTAGAGTAAGATAGAGTAGGGTATAGTAGGCTGAAGTAGGGAAGAGCGGGAGCGAAGCCGCGCGGGCAAAAGCTAGTACCCTATAATCAAAGATATAGAAAACAAATAAGGATACAAAAATAAAATTATACAGTGAAGTACATGTGAGAGACAAGACGTGCTGAAAACGATATATCAAAAAGTAAACTACTCTCAAGCACTGTTCTCAACCAAAGGCTATACTATTTTAATATAAAGTATTTTACCGTTATCATTTTTGCAGTTTTCATAAATCATTTCGCAAAGCGTCGGGAACGATTGTTTTTGTGAAGTATTTTGGTTAGCGGCACATATTCGAAAATCGTACGCAGAACTGAAATCAAATGGTTTGTACAGTACAATTCACGAATGATGGCGGCCGTGAAGTTTGCGCAGAAGGCTGCGCAGTAACGTGTTTTAGGAACCAAATGGCGACGTGCGTGTGCGAGAAAAGTGTAGCATGCGCGAACGTTCGCAAAGGCTAACTTCACGGCCGCGATCACGAAGTAGTAGCTGCACGAAGGCTGCGCTCACGTTTATCGTCAAGGGTCACAGGGTGTAAAGTTCCGCAAACCTTCGCTGAAAAGAGGGAATCCTCCAACCAGGCGGATGTTTTGTCTATTGTGAGAAATTGCCCGATTGATGATTTTGGGCTGTTGTGAACTAAAATACTACTCCGTTCTGCACTTTGCCTTGTGCTGTACCAAATATTTTTTTTTCTTTCTCTCTTTCCTTCTTTCTTTATCTCTTTCTGTCTTTCTAACTTTCTTTCTTTATTTAATGGCGCGATGCAGAATTCCATAGTTTAGTTCTTATGTGATGCCATAAATTTCGCTACAGCATTAATACCGCCGCTTGTTCAATTAAACATTACCTAGATCTTTGAAAAGTCATGCATAAGCTGTACGTTGACATGCATTCTTCGTAGGCAAATTCCTCATCCGTCTTATTAATTAAAAGAAGATGTAGGTCATCAGGGATTAATTTCTTGTTTAAATCTTTATTAAGCAGCAGCATGTCTAAATCCGTCATTTGAGCTGTTATTAGTGTTGAGGCTGAAACATTGTTTTTTCTTAACTCATTATTATGATAATTTACAAAATATGTGCATAAAAGAGTTCATGACTAGACAGTTGCAAACTAGCATTCCAACCAAGGTCACCTTGGTTTATGTATTTGGTTTGTGTTGCGTATACATAGATGTAAACCATGTGTAAATACGTTCGGTGGTTAGGAAAACGCGCCTGCCAACCCAGGGCGTTGAAGGTCATGATAACAACTGCGTTGAAAATCATGACCCCGTCAATCATGCTGACATCTCTTTCAGGCATGAGTGGAAGGCAACGCGGGGTCGAGTTGTGTATTTGGCCAAGTCAGGACTCGATCATATGCCCAAGTCGACGTCTACGACTCTTTCGTCTAAGTTTAGTCGCTTGCACTCGTCATCGGCAAGCTACCTATTGCTAACCTTTCCGTAGCTGGGTGTCGCCCTGCGACTCCCTACGCCCACGACCTGCCAAGTAAGGGCCTTCAAGGACGGGTCCTTGCGCTGCAGCTGCCTAAGCTGGGGTCCTTCGGCGGCTGGAGTGCAAAACTATTGTCATATTCAAGATTCTCCAGTCTGATAATATTCTCTTGAGTGAACTTAAGTTGGTGACAGAAAAAATTGCCACAAAGTACATTGACCTTCATTTATTGACAGGCACAATTTCCAAAATAGAAATAAAGATCTAAAACTGTGTTCGGACATCTTCGGTCATTCGGTAATCTTCGGCTTATATCGGTGAAATTGGAAGACAGCGAGCGGCAGTGAGAGATGTGGCGCGTGGGACACAGGCCTTCACGACGCGATGCGCTTTTCTATACAAACCGAGATCTGTTTGTACAGAAAACACGCACAGTCCAGCACACTGAAAATGCATCCACGAGAGTTCATGCAGAACACGCGCCTACATACGAGGAGAGAGAGGAGAAACATGCTCACGCGCGTGGGTGAGGGGAGACACGCAAGGTATGGCACACTGAGTCACGTATTTCCGTGCGTGATTTTGTATGAAATGAGTCGGAGATCAATTTACAAAACGCACCTACGCGCATGATTGTGTAAAAAACCCGCACGATGATGCAGATCTGCACTCCCGCAAGTACACGCGTAGGTGCGTCGACACGCAACATTCGGCGTGATTCGTGGCAGTTTGAAAATAACTTTATAATACCTTGATGCAGGATTTTGAGTTTTAGTTTCTATGTGTCATCATAGATGTCTCTACAGACATATTAGAGACAGGTCAATGTACTTTGTGACAATGATCTTAGAGTCTGTCTAATAAGTTAAACGACTTGGGTAATTATTAGGATTTAATGAAATCTGATGTAGTCAACACGGGTTCAATAAATAATCAAGGTTGATTAAGAGATAGAGATCATTATTTACTAACAGAAGAACCTTATGAAAAGTATCGAATATAAGTATTTTTAAATGATTTAATATTATACAAAATTCCCAAGTCGGTTGACTTATTTGACAGACTATACCCATACTATAATATGTTTGTAAGATACTTACCAATAAACATAAAGGCTCCAGCCAAAATTAGCAGTTTTAAATCCAAATTATTGTGTAAAATCATGGTACCAGTCACTAATACAACGTTACTTGAGTTAAATGGTTCCTAATCTAAGTGTAATTAGGATGGAGTTAATGAGACATTTTACAGTGATTTTAATTATGTTGAGTTTAACTAGCAATGTTAAGAGTAATGTATAGTTTAACTATCAATATACTACTGTATTGCATGCCTAGTAAAAATAATATTCTCTTCTAGATCCGACAGAAGAATTTCTTCCCTCATCTATCACCCTCATATATTTGATTATCTACGCTAATATAATATAGAGGTTAAGTTTTTTTTTTTAACACTCTTTTTATGTTTTTTTGTTTGTTGAAGTACTGGTCCAATTGCTAATATTTTTTCACCAACAGAAAGCTGCTTTATTCCTGACTGACACAGGTTATATATTATGTACGCGGGCAAAAGCTAGTGATTATTATAACGCTTGAGCCGCCAAAAAAAAAAAAAAACTAGAAAAGGCCACAAAAAAAAAGCTGTAGCCGGAAGTTGCAACATTTTTCAACCCATACGTGCAGTATCACAATGGATTCTGTCGAAGAATTTTTAGATGCGCGAATGGCATGCAGCGGCGTACGCCATTATCATAATTATTAAAGACGCCGCCACAAAAAAAAAGCCATAAAAAACGCCGCCACAAAAAGAAGCTAGAAGCGGCTTTTTTTTGTGGCCTGTGTGCGGAGATACCAAGACATTGCGAATAAGCTGTCTAGCTAATTCTGGTGCCAATGATGTTAAACAATAAAATTTGTTATTTTTGACATCAATTACCCCTTATGTGTTATTTGGGAAATTTGAGCATTAGCGAAAAGAATGTACGCCAAAGAACTGAACGAAAAAAAAATATTTTGCCTCCTTTTTTTGTTGCAAAAAGGAGGGTTGCCTCGCATAAAGAGGTGAGTAAATGGCCATAATTAATCCTCATCGCTCTCAGCGAAATGAAACGTGAAGCTCAAGACCGAACGGGATGGCGGCGCACTGTGGACGCTCTCTGCCCAATCTAGGGGACACAGGAACTTAAGTCAGCTTTCAGCGATAAGACCGCCATTGTGCCCGTTAATTCAAGTTTTTATATAACCTGTATTACTTTTTGGTATACAATAAAGTTTATTCTATTCTATTCTATCTGTTATTTATTTAATCTATTTTTTTTCATGTTAATTAGTGTTGTTTAGTCTAATAGAAGCTATTAGTAACGATAGAACCCAATTTGCAAATATTTAGGTAAAGTCGAAAATATAAAATCCCTGACAAATTTTATTTTTAAACATCATTGGCACCAGATTTAGGTAGGCAACCTACTCTGAATAATAAACGCATTATCTAGCAGATAATGTTTATCATAATCCAATAACAAATTTAAGAAGAGATTTCTTCTACGGATCTCGTACTATATACCTACTATTTTCTTCAAGATGGCAATTTTTTTTTTTGGAGTGAAGTATCAATTTGCGTATTTTCGTATAGTCTGGGTACCTACAAAAATAACAGTAATAAGCACATTTTTATACCTCATTATTTTAATATATCAGAATCTTTTTTTTTTTGAGGTGGAAAATCACCAAATGACATCTCCTGCCCTTTTTATCAGTCTTTTACTGACCAAAAGCACCTAATCTGTTTTTTCTCAGCCTTGTGATTTCCAGGATGCCCCATGGTTCCACATTCAGAAGTATGTAACTAAGCCTCAGTCTTGCTGGGGATGCTGCGGTTTTGGTAACATCTCTTTGAAACGCGTCGTCGACGACTCGGGCTCAGTTCGGACAGTTACTGGACGGCCGGACAACGAGTTACTTTTTTAATTGTTTGTCGTCCATAAGCCAATGTCAAAAGCAGCTGATGTCTAATTTTCGAACATAATCCAAGTATATAGGTTACTTAAACTGAATAATGCAAAAAATACACAATCAAATAATATATGTCAACGTGTTTATTTAATAAAAAAAAAGATTCTTACAACTATGTAATCGAAACAAGGCTTCATAATAAATATTAGTACTGTACGTTTTGGGCTCAAGAAAACGTATAGTACCATATTAACATTAAGTACAATAATACAATATATCTACATGTATTTACAAGACAAATTATCACCTAACAACTCGAAAATAAAGGAACTTTTTACACCGTTACGATAAAAAAAATTGACACTATTAAAGTTCAAATGCTTTGCATCTCAACACTGACAGGTTCATGCTATTTACAACAGGCCTTTAGTCAGAAAATTTGGGAGCACTGTGACGTCTTCGTGTTGCCGGTGACTGTGTGTTCCAACTGCGCCAATGCCGTCAACTCTGTGTCCATTTTTCGACTCTTTACCCTTGTGTTCTTATTCAAAGGTCTCTTTTTACAGCAACACAGTATCTCCTCAAATTCTTTACGAAAATTGTCATTCAGCCATCCGTATAGTAAAGGATTTGAAACTGCGCTAGACATCCCAAACATATGGCAGACAGCGTACGTTATTGTCATTGTCTTCTCATCCATAAATGGCTGAGCACTAAAATCTGCCACCAGGTTGAATACGTTCAACGGTAGCCAACTTATTACGTAGGTGACCGCTATCGCTATGAGAATTGCTGGTGTCTTCCTCGTAGTACGTCTTCTCCCTCTTAATCTCCTATGTATTTGGACATGCGCAAGAACTACAACTAAAACAGGCAGTAAGTATTGAAAGATTAAACTAAATACGGAGTAGATTGCTCGTCCATCTTCGAAAGGCCAGTCTTCTATGCAGAAACTCAGAGAGTCCATGTCGATGAGGCCGAGGTAGTGAGTCTTGAGGCTTCTGAAGACAAAGAGCGGTGAGGCAAGGATGACAGCGGTAATCCAGATGCACATCATTGTGATGATAGCACCCATCGTTTGGAGACCAGGTCGAGTGGGGTACACGATGAGCTGTGGACAAAAGAGGGAATCAATTATTGATGATATTGAAGACTTTGATATGTCTCATGTCAGAGATTTTGCAATATTTAATTTTTTAAAGGTTTATTTTTAACAGGGTCGTAAATGCTGATGCAGGATGATAGAGACCAAAAAACGTGTGGCACCAACCAAAAATACTACGGGACTGAGAAATCGCAAGGGCTCAGCATGGTCCAAGCATACTGGGGCCATAAGTAGACTTCTGGGAACATAAAGGAAACCCGTGATCGTAGAACGTAAAGGTAAACTGAAAGAACATAAGTGTGGTTTTAGACAATAAAAAATTGACACACCCTCTCGCTCAGCGCTAGAGCGAGAATAGTCATTAGATGATTTACTACCTTAAAAAGAAATTGGACCACGACCAGGGAACTGATGATGCCAATTTTAATATACAAACAAAATATCATACACGCAAACTGTTTAAATTCTGACAAAATCTGACATTATGTCAGATTTACCAAGCAATACATCTCATGATATCACCATCAATAGATTAAAAGATTGACAGCTAGATTAACCTGTTCTATATAGGCAACATTACATAATATTTCTTGAAAATATTACATATTTTGTTTTATAGACTTTTAGATATCAAGTATGTTGTAGTCTTATCTATGGAGTGTGCAGGCTGGGTTCATTACTACTCTCAATATATAAAGTTATTGATAAGGTTAGTTTACGAGAAATCAATATGAAAAAACAGATGTGTCAGATTATGCATACCTACGTATATCCCTTGTCGGTTTTAGATGTCGTGACTAATTTTAACGTGACTTTAGATTGTGATCATGTGCTCTAATATGGCTTATATGCATAGTTTATCTAGTGCGTCGGCAGTTGAGACTGGTAATCTTTTAGCTGCCAGTGGCTTATTTAAACTTGTTTTTTAAATTAATTTTTATGTATTTAGTCGTGTGTTCCTTAGTCAGGCAGGCCCATTAGTTTTTGTAGTTTGTTTCATTACTACTGCTCTCAAAACGGTGAAGGAAAACATCGTGAGGAAACCGGCATATCTCTAGGATTTTGGTTCTAGACCAAAAACTCGAAGACATGTGATATCCAACAACCCACACTGGACCCGCTGTGGTGGATTACGGCCCATTTCCTATTCCTAGAGAGGAGGCCTGAGTCTATGGGAATATTAGAAAGCTAATTATGCTATTATGCTATCATTATTTAATTTTGTTAACATTGTGCTAACATAATAGAAGCGACAAGAAATATGTAACCACGATTTTTGTAACTCAAACTACGATTCAAAAGAGTGAAGAGAGAGTGAGTGAGAGTGAGTGTGTTCCAAGGAATTTTTTGCACGTTCTTTGCCATAGAGATCTACGCTTTCGGACGTGCAATTAAGGTGGACTTTTTTAACTGACCTACGTACGAGTACCTATTGACAACTCAAAAGTGCCTATAAATGTTTTATTTGAAATATTTGAGGACACATAAACGCCATTAATCATCATGATCATCATTTAAGCTGAAAAACGTCCACTATTGGAAAAAACTTTTTTTATATACTTACTAGTTTCATCATAATAACAAAACAGTTACATGTACATAGGCGTACCTACTTTCCCGAACAGCTTTTGAACGGTTAATAGATCCTAGGTATAATAGAATATTAACTATTTCAATGGATTCTGCTACCTAATAGAATTAACTAATTTAATATTCTAATAATTTCTCTTATAATTGAAACGTTTTAGAATTCAATTATGTAGATCAATTTAATTTTCCAATTCATTTCATCTCAAATTGTATAACAATGTATAATTATAATAATAGATCCTTCCCCATCAAATTACCGTTTTTTTTCAACTTTGAATTTAATTTTAGAATTTACTTTGAATTATAGGTTTATTTTTTAAGAAGTTATTTGTTTTTTGTTTTTTTTTTTTTTCTAAAGCCTTTTTCAGCAATGGCAAAAACAATTTAAGCGTAGCAATGCCACTAATCTTTTGGGTACATTATTAGTCTACAATGAGACGAAGTTTTTCGACGCCATCTTGAGGTCTATAGGTCTTATTGGTTTTTATTTAGTGTATTATATCGAAACCAGATGCTAAAAGTTATAGTTAGTTTCATGACATGGTTAAGTAAAACTGGCCAGACCGTTTTAAACGTGTTAAAGTTTGATCATATGTCAATCTTCGTTTGGTTTCCTCTCTCACTATGCAGTGTTGCATGTAACGTATCAGATACTGTATCAGCCTGCAAGTGGGTACGGCTGGTCCATAGTCCACCGCGTATCTAGCTACAAGCTTCCGGATCCACTGAAAGCTGCCTTTGCGTACGCAGTGATACCGCCACTCGGCGGGTCACTGCGAGCATATAGCGCTCCACGCGCGAGCTGCTCACAGCAGGCTCATGTCTACGTACTCACTTGATGCCGTATCTGATACATTACATGCTACACTGCTAATTGAGCACCCAGCTTTAGAAATCCTACATCAATGTTATGGCCAAAGAAGGATTAACAAATAATCAAATGTAAACGATATAACCAATTTTAGTCGGCCACATCATGAAGTAAAAAATTCTAAGCGACACTCACGACATAATATAAAGATTATAATTATGTGTAAGGATAATTAATTATTTGTTGTATTTTACAAGGTTTTATTTAGTTTCACCTGTCCCGATGTTTGTCTGTAATCAAATCTTTCAAATTAAATTTGATCCACTTGGGCTACCGATTGGGCTGAAATTTTGCATGCATGTGTAAATCAGATGACAATGCAAAGTTATTATGACATGGAGCTGATCTGATGATGGAACCGTAAGGTGGCTATGTGAGCTTGGTAGTTAAACGACACAATCTCATCGAGTTTGGGCTCGTATGATTCGTTTTGACGAGTATTAATTATGTAAGTATTATAAAAGCTTGATCTTCCAATGTTCCCGGTTTTGAGCCACCTCTTTCCAATTCCCAAGGAAGACATCCAAGTCGTCCCGCCATCTCCTTCTTGGTCTGCCGCGGCCCCGTCGTGCAATTTCAGGGCACCAATTTTGCGTTTTACTGGCCCACCGCTCGGTAGGCATGCGGCAGACATGTCCAGCCCAGTCCCACTTAAGTTGGGCAGCCTTCTGAACTACGTCAAAGATTTGCGTTTTGGAGCGCAGTGTAGTGTTTTGTTACTTATTATTGAAATATTTGGCGCTAACTTTTGCCATTGGTTTTGCCAGCGAGAAAAGGAAAAAAAATTCCCAAGGGACCATACTCTCAGGATAACAGCTTTTGTCCAATTCCAGGAGATGGTTTACACGTATGCTTTTGTTCAGACGTTTGAGTGTGAAGGAGAAAAAAACACACACATACAATTTTTGTGCCTTTAAAGTTTTTGTGTGTTTTTTAGTTCACGTTGAGCAATATATGTACTAACTGTGGGGCAGCCAACAATAGACTTTCTATTGTGTGTGACGTACAATAGCATAACAATAAGAAAAGCTATGAATTTTGAAGCAAAATGAATGAGCATTTTGAATTATTTTTCAGAAATATATAAACCAATTTAATTTTTTAATATTTCACAATATAAAACTAATAAATAGCTGTACTGCATCATTTTAACACGTCAAATAAACTACAATCGTCATATTTAAAGAAATATGGTAGAAAGGTGAATTATACTTATATTATATTTATAAATATTCTCATTATATATTATGACGCACTGACACATTTGTAATTATTATAAACTGGCTAGCCTATGTCACTCAAGATTAAAGCAGCTATCTATCGGTGAAAAAAATTTAGCAATCGGACTAGTACTTTCAGAGATTACCTCCTACAAACAAAAAGAAATAATAACAAAAAAAAAAACTTTACCTCTTTATTTTATCAGCGTATAGTGTATTTGAAAAAGAAACATTTTTAATAATTAATTCATTAAGCCCCAAGCAAATGCTTAGCTGTTCGCTCTCTCATTGTTTTCCTATTGTGTCTACAATTATTGTATTCGAAAGGTTAAAAGCTTGTCGCCAGAAGTAAATTTTTTGTATTATCAAAATCATAAAAAAGAAAAAATTGCAATTCGTAAAATCTTCGAGACTCTATTCGGGAATTGTAGTTTGTACGGAACCCTCAGTGCACGAGTCCGACTTGCACTCGCCCAGTTTTTTTTTTTTGGCTAAGATTCAATTTAACCATTCAATATCCATAGCTTTAGTGAATAACGAATAAGTTTGATTCTTTTGAGCTTATTTTCGATATTTACCTACAAACTACTTTATGAACAACTTTTTTTTACGTTTTTGGATAAATACCCTATAAAAAAGCTCAATATTTTATAATCTATGCATATGCCGGCTTTTTATCGGTGTATAAGCGAAATCACGCGCGATTGCTTGGAGTTTGGGGAATCCAAAGCTTGGCGTAAGATAGTTTGCTGATGTGTAACTGCAAACTTAATATTATGAATACAGAATTAATTACTTATCAAGACAGGTTGAAAATTCTAATTTTAAAATTAAACAAGAACTGAATTTCGTTCGACCTCAATTCTGAACCAACCCGGATCTAAAATCGGTTAAAATAGTGATATAGACGTCTTACGCAAATCGGATTCGGTGGAAATAGCGTTACTGGCTCATTATGACGTCACTTGCGTGATAAGAACTACTGTATTTATTGATTTGTGAGGGATCAAAGAGGTGAGAGATTCGTTTGATGAACCTATTAGATTGGGTGATGAGAGTGAGGACTTTAATAGTCCATTTTGATACAACTGCAAAAAGTTTTGTACGCGAGTGTAGGTTAGGTTAGGTACAACGGGCTGTTGTCCACAACTCCACGACCAAAGCGCGTATTTTGCGTACGGGTTACGCAGGTACGCGAGTGTATTACGAGTATAGAGCCGATCGCAGTGACAAATTTGCACGTGCATCAAACAACTTTTTTCAATACATTTACGCGGAAATTAATAAACGGAGGTTGACCAGCGACTCATGAGGTCAACGTGCGCCCAGCCTGATCCGATAAATGGTAGAGGAGAGCACCCGTACTTTTCTGCATTAGTACGGAAAACAGTATATTGCAGACTTAGAAGCGGTGAGATAAGAGCGGGTTTTCGAGTAAGTGTATTGATAATTATTTGGGATAAACAATACAATTGTTATTGATAAAACAATAGTTTAAAACATTACTATTGTTTTATCTTATTCGGTTAAGTAACAAAGAATATTCTTCTATATTTATTATCAAAAACTATACCTTCACCAGAATATTGCAAACGCCGAAAAATTGCAGTAAAATATTAAGAGAAAATAATGTAAACTATTTTTTTCCAAATGTGTTAATGTTGGAAACTAATTATGAAATCTGTCGTATAAAAAACTGTTTTTATTTTTAAATAATATATCAAAAAATGATAATCAAATAAAAAAGTATTACAGTCAAAAGGGTATCTGCAATTTTCCGGTGACTTATGTGACAATATACGACAAATAGAAAAGGATTTCATAAATTTTAATCCCCTATGGGATGAAACATGGTTCCAAATAATGTATGGAGAAACCCACTTTTTCAAGCAAGTGAAGCTGCTGATTGAAGCTAGTATGTTCATACAACATTAGTTTTAGGATATGCAAAACCTGAAACACGTGTGTAGTATTTTTAATTAAAGGAGCTATAGTATATTTTATAACTGTACCATAAAAAATCACAAAGTTATATGCCTGTTTTATGAGCAAAGCATGCAATCAAGGCGACTGAGGGGTTGTTTTGCACTTACACCCAGCTGTATTCTGGTGTATACCCGTTATGACCTGCCGTGACTTGTGTTGTACTTAATATTGGTGGTGTCTAAAATACGATATTTTTAATTTTTTTTTGAAAAAAATGTAACATGGTGTAAAAACTATTGGAATCCATTCAGTTACTGATTCTGATCTATACATAATAAAATCGTGGGAAAGTCAAAACTGTACATTGAATATTTTTTTAAAAGAATACTTGGGGCGTGATCTACAATCGATACCGAAGCCAAAAATATAGTTTTTAGAATTTTTGTCTGTTTGTCTGTTTGTCTGTATGTATGTCCGGGATAAACTCAAAAAGTACTGCATGGATTTACTTCAAATTTTGCATGAATATTACTAAGAGGTCGGGTCAACATATAGGCTACATATTATCACGCTATCACCTACAGGGGAGGAGCTGTGAATCTTTATTTTTCTTACGCATTCTGTGACTGCGTGTAATCTAACGATGCATATATAAATGTTGTTTTTGAGTAAGTCATTCTATTATCTAGCTTTACACTATAAAAACTACGCCATTTCAGTAACTTGGGCAGAGAAACATAGTTTAATGAATGTTAGTAGTATAAACAAAATTTTAAAGCAGCGCCATCTATGAGATTTCATCAAAATCAAATCAAGTTTATGTTAACAGTTTTTGGAAAATAATCATTTAAATTTGATCATGTTGGCGAGGTTAGTAGTTAGTTATTCTTAAAATTCATACATGGTAATGTGCATTTTCTTCATATTATAGTTCGTTTTGACAAATTCAAGTTCCAACAAAACCCTCAAAATCTTGAGCAGAGTTGAGGAAGATAATTTAAAAAAAATGCGGTGTTAGGTATTACATGGTGGCATTTCTCAGACTCTGTGAAGTCGACCAGTTTGCGAAATCCCTTACGTATGACGTGGTGCCTTTATATTATACGTACGACAAGCAAAGGGGTGTATTCAACCGACATCGACGAGGAGGTGCTGTGGAAGGTTTTTCGGGAATTTTCAAGGACACCGCATTGGGTAGGGTTTATACCGTGCACTCAAATAGTGGCGAATGCTATTTTCTGCGGTTGTTACATCACACTGTCCCAGGCTCAACGTCTTTCGCTTTTCTGAGCACATTTGATGGCGTGGAGTATCCCACTTACCGCGCAGCCTTTTGCTTAATTGGGATGACACCCTCGTGGAGGCAAGCGTCAGTGACAGTCCCAGCCACTTGCGTCATCTACTTGCCGTCATCTTTGTGTTTTGTCGAGTCGCGAACCCGGTAACTTTGTGAGAGAAGTAACGCCATCTTCTGTCTGATGATTTTCTACGAGCTTTGAGGCGTGCTACTAGAGACGAAGTCGAAGTAACTGATGAACGCGTGCTGAACACCTGTCTCAGTTCACTTCAAGATGTGGTCATTACTATCGGCGGCAATCCACTGATCGAATATGGGTTACCAGCTCTCCAATCATCACCACATCAAGACCGTGGAAATCGGGAGTATAACGCTGAAACAAATTACGATCCGGGCGAAATAACCACCATACGAAATTACCATGTCGCTTTGTTCGCTTGAGAGCAAAAACAAGATTATGACACCGTCATTGAAAGCGTTGGGCAAAACCAGGGTAAAATGTTTTTCTTGGATGCTCCTGGTGGAACAGGAAAAACATTTGTTACCACTGGCATACTTGCAGAGGTCAGGAGCCAAGGCAAAATTGCTATTGCTGTAGCGTCGTCAGGCATCGCTGCCACACTGCTTCCGGAAGGCAAGACAGCACATGCCATGTTAAAAATTGCCATCGATTTAGAGAGCGCTGCCTATTTGTGGTGAGTCACGTAACAGCGATAAGGGACACGTGCTCAAGGACTGCTCTCTGATGATGAGTGTACGATGGCCAATAGGAAGGCAATTGAGGTCGTGGACAGAACCCTGCAGGACATCCGCAGGAACTAACATTTGATGGATGGTGTCACAGTTCTGTTCAGTGGCGATTTCCGGCAAACACTTCCCGAGGTGACGCGGGGATCGAGGGCTGACGAGATGAATGCTTCGTCGAAACGATCTTCGTTGTGGTCACGAGTTCGTACACTGCGCTTGACCATTAATATGAGAGCTCGGCTCGGCGGCAATGCACACGTGCAAGAATTCTCCGATGTCCTTCTTGACGAAGGCACTCTACCAGAAGAGAGAGGTAGACAGGTGGTACTTCCAGAGTCTCTCGGTAGAGTGGTATCCAGCTTAGAAAAAACTCATTCACTGTGTGTACGGGGACATCAGTCGTATACCGCGCAACCAATTCTTGGGTGTGTGAGCGGGCCATTTTGACGCCCAAAAATGATCAGGCTGCAGCAATTAACGAATGCATTCTCTCGGAAATTGAGAAGAATGAAGTGGTCTACACCTCGATAAACACTGTTATCGAGCAAGATGATGCCACACGTTATTCCGTGGAATTTCTGAAGCCTTTCCCCGTCAGCAAGAGGACTTCCGGCGCATACCATCAAGCTGAAGGTCGGTGTCCCGATTATGCTTCGAAGTTGTGACGGGACCCGCCTCAAAGTCATCTCGCTCCACACAGACACACCATTGAGGCGGAAATTCTTAC
Organism: Mythimna albipuncta; assembly: GCA_929112965.1. NCBI lineage: Eukaryota > Metazoa > Arthropoda > Insecta > Lepidoptera > Noctuidae > Mythimna > Mythimna albipuncta. The sequence goes on from OV815980.1 coordinate 6,517,373, forward strand.
GGGTTGTGGCGTCAGCGAGGCAGTATTTATACCACGCCTTCCCCTCATACCCTATAACTTCTCGTTCCAGTTCAAGCGCGTACAGTTCCCCGTGTGTGTTTGCTTCGCGATGACCATCAATAAGTCGCAGGGGCAGACACTGAGGGCAGCGGGGGTCAACCTCAGGACGAGTTGCTTCTCACACGGGCAACTGTACGTCACTTGCTCCCGCGCCACCAGTCCTGACTCTCTTTACCTTTTGGCTTCTGGCAGTATCCGTACCAACGTAGTTTATAGGGAAGTCTTGTAAGGTATGATACCTTTATACGTATTTTTACTCTTTTGTGTCCTGGAATGTATTCCTGCAATATTTCCTCTTTTTCCTTCAGTCATATCTTATAACTGAACTCAGCAGGATTCCCATATAACTCTCTTCACTAGCTTCGTTTGCGAAAAAAACTTATATTATAATGCTATTTTAAAAGTTGTTTATTTATAATGCTATAGCGACACTGGCACCTTAGATATTTTTAGTGCTATAGACGCTTCACGCAGACGACGTCGCGGGCAGCAGCTAGTACTAACTATATTCAGGTTTCACGTAACTAAAACTAATGTTGTATAATTATGCAATGCGTGCATATGTCCATATTACTGACATGTAGGAACATACTGAGAAAACTGGAAGTAGTATCACGTCAATTGGTAATGCTGTATTTTTGGTCAAAGAACAAGTCAGTCTTCTGTAGCTCGATTCACGTAATGAAAATTTTAACTTTAAATCATTCTCGTATAAAACTTACTCAATGTTGCTTAGTCATTTTTGCCTTTCAAGCGTCAATGTGCTATCAGTGTTTCTCTTGGCTAATCAAACTAGTTCTGAGATGGTTATAAAGATTTATAACCATCTCACAACTAGCTTGAAGACGGCTTCTAGCCTAACCGTATGTGCATACACAAAGGTATATATACTATGTCTTGAAATAGCACTTGTAACAATTTTCTACTTTCTCGCAGGTGAAGCCGTTTGCAGCGGTTAGTTAAGATATAAATTTAAAACGTATGAATAGCTTTAACGAGCTTTAAATAACATCCAATGGAGGTATGATTCCGTAAATTGATCAAATTATGCGACTACAAATATAAAATTGCGGTTGGTACGAGTAATTTCTATTGATACTACTCGTAGAATCATTGATTAACGATATAAGTACTAATATACTATTACCGTAATAGAATTATTCTTCTATGATTTACAGGAATAGTCTTCAGGAGGTCTAAATTATTTTGATTATGTATATGGTAATACGAGTATTATGATTTTAACAAATATTGATTATGTAATCGATACCCATATAATTTTGATTTCACAACTTATATGTATTAACAATCTCTGTTTTGAAAATTACTAAAAGTATTTAACTAAAGTCTTGTAAAGTTTTTTTTTTTGAACGATTTTCCCGTAGGAGATTCTATTTGCTAAAACCCCACGTATGTTCTTTCAGTTGCTTTTTGCGTTCCATCGTTAACCTTTTCAGAAGTCAACTCATGACCCTGTTTTTTAACCGTACGGTTTTGATGCCATCTTTTTGAGGTGGTCGTGACGTGTTTTCTAGATCTAAATAGGTACAAAACACAGACACTATCAAATCAGTACTAACCTGATATCTGTCCAATGCAATCGCCGTAATGGATATAGTTGACACAAATATTGATATCGCTTGTATCGCGCCACATGCTTTGCACAGACTCGGCCAATCTGGTAATGGCCAATGTTTGGTCAGAAGTTCCATCAATGTCAGCGGTGTACCGACGCAGCAGACTAAGGCATCTGATACGGCCAAGTTTACGATGAACATGTTTCTGGCTGTCCTCATCACTGGTTTTCTAAATACCTGGAAAATTTAATAATAGAGTTAGTTAAACAAATAATTTCAAAGAAAAGACGAGTATAAAGAGTGTCGAAGTCAATGTTTGTTTTGACGATAAATTAATCTAGAGATTAGACGATAGTCACTTTAAAGCTACATATATGGAGTTTGCATTTGAACTACTTGACAGCTTAAACGCAAAGAACCGCCAAACGACTGCAGACCTTGTCAACCGCCATGCAGTTTGTTCACAGTTCCAAAAACAGACAGTACAAACACAATTGTATGAATTGGTTGCTAATAGATACTAGCCCAATGTCTATGAAATGACAACCTAACCTGATAACATTACTAACGATAAAAATAAGCTAAGAAATCAATAAGTTCTAGATAAATGTATATTTAATTCCATAACGACCCAAATATCTACCACATTCACAAAATTTTCAAATTATTGAAATTCTGTCCGAATTTTAATCATCATTGGTTTGGCATTTTGTGAAATTTATCTAGACCATAACCAAAATCAATACGCAGGCATCGTAAAACATTTCAATGTTATCAGTATTGTATTCATGTTCCGGCAATAGAATACCCTTGATAATAAAACAGACAGCCATTTTATCATTGTCACTTAAAACAGTTGATGTAGTATAATCCGTATTAATGTTGTTAACAATCTGTTTTTGTCAATCGAGCTTTGTACAGATACGTCTTATTCTATCAGCCGCGTTGGATACTCCATTAGATATTGTTACATCTACTGATATGGTAATGGCATGTATATTTATATACACCTCGTTATCCCTCTCAGTGAGAATATTGTGAAATATTGAGGTAGTTAATTTACATGATAACTTAATTGTGTCTAGAGTTTTTCGTAACAGAACAACTTGTTTTTCATATTCTGGCAGTTTGAATTGAATTACAATTTCAAAGGAATGGTATACTTAGTTGAAATTCTTCCGAAGAAAATGTGTGTTGAATAATTTACCTGAGCAAATATAGTGTTGCGGTAAAATAGTTTCTTTGCTTTTGTAGGAGGCAATTTCTTGTCCGATTTTGAAATTTCTCTCGCTTGTAGGCACTATCATTTAATGCAATAAGATAGTTTTTATTTTTTGAAATAAATCTGTGGAATATGCCTCGGGAGCAAAGATGTGGGAAAAATCTAATTAAATGTTAAGTTTCTACTAATTTGCATCACCCTTTTGCTCTATGTCGAAGAGGCACAATTGATTTGGGTCTTGAGTTTTATTAAAATTTGGGAACGATAAAGGTTTATTTTGGAATAATTTCCCCTTCATCATGATTTTAATTACTTTTTTCAATACCGCCAGTAAAGCACTTGTTCAGAAATTGTCACAATTAATTCAAGGCCTTATTTATATATTAAATTCTGTCTAACATTTACATACCAGTTTGCAAAAATATTGGTTTTATTTCCTAAACACTTTATTTTTATAATATATTTTTCTTTTAAATAATTCTAATTCACTTTGAACAAAGTTATAGAATATCTTTTTTTTCTCCTGATGATAGGAACGCTATTTCTTACAACAAATTCAAAATTAATCAGTTATTTCAATAATCCGAAAACCATTCCCATAACTGAAACATTGTTTTACTAATATTCTTATAGCATTACGTCCTTTTACTCAGTCCGAATTCGTTTCATCTCAATAAGCGAGGACCACAATACTGCGATATTTATGTCACCTTTCCTTTCCCAGATCAAATTGGTAGGAAAAATAATAATAAATCCGGTATTGGGGAAATCTAAACGGCATTTGTTATGCTTGTCTTATTTACGTTTTGGGTCAGCAAAACAAATCAAATGGTTTATTGTAAGAATGTGTTAGAGATAGGAGAGAGAAACCTGTAATTTGGTAATGGGAAAAATGTCGAGTTATGGATGATTATGGTGAATTTACTTTAGTTATTAAAACCCTTTCTCATTATGTGTGTACCTACGGGTATTTCTTTCTTCTTCATACTCAAACGTTTAAACGGACGTTTCATTAAATGTCACTTAGCGCACAGATAGGCAATGTTTAGGAACCGAAATTATGGATACTTTTTTATTCAGGAAGTATATCCGCTTAGAGTTTTTTTTTTTCATTTTAAAATTAAACTGCTATGTACTATTCTAGAACATGATTTGCTTGCATGCGATATTTCATCCAAATGCGATCCGCCTTTTGAGTGTGAAGAAGTAACAAACATATAAACACATAATAATATTACCGTGATGTGGATAAGAGGACTGATAAGTGCGATGATATGATTTTTCAAAAGGAAATAAATGTTAAAACTTACAGAAATAACAACAAGTGCATTGCCAACACCGCCGATAACTACTAGGATGCCATAGAAAGTGAGGAGTAAAGCCCTGGTCGTGTCATCAACCTTCTTGTTCTGCGTAAACTTCTCGAGAAGAATGTTCGGGTCCTGAACGCCCTTGGAAGCTTCGATCAGCCATTTTGCTGAGGCGTTTAGACTGATGTTCTGGTTAGGCTCCAGCCCCTGGAACAAAAGAATTTTTTGTGTTATTTTGTGGAGTTCACCGATTTTTCGGATAAATGTGGACTGATTTTGAAAATTACTTTTTTATTTTGATGGAAACGTTAGGTTCCCAGGTTGATCTTATTAAAAATATTGTTGTGACTGAACTTCACAGATATGGTACGGAACTTCTTGTAGGATCGCAGCTTTTTTTTACGTGTAGACATATCAAACTGACCTGATGATAAAGCCGGAAGGTAGGCAATGGAACTCTGATAAATCAGTGTAACCTAACCATGTTTGGGATTACTAGATTAGTCATGAGATGCACTCTGCTATAAGGCACCACCAAGATAATCTACTGATGGAAGGTAGGTACGAAAACTAATAAAAAAAATTGTATCCTAGCCGAGGCTTGACTTATTGGAATTGTCATGCAATGTTTTAATGATTAAATTCTATAGGTACGAGTATCTTATTATAGAACTTCCTACACTAGTTTGGCTGAGGGCTAATATTTTTTTTACGAAGAAGAATTGTATTCTTACGACTTCAACGTAAAAAAAAAAAAACTAATAGGTTCAAAATAACTTTAAAATTTCGAAGTCAGTCAGAGAGATTAACATTAAACATTTCAACAAACCTTTTTTTACTGTTCGTTCAACCGATTTTGACTTTAATTGCGTTAGAGGTGTGATAAATGGCGCCAGCAGTAAATAGTTGGTATTGTAACCACTTTTTTGCTTTTAATACTGTCTTTCAAAATCGGTTGAATGGACAGTAAAAAGGAAAGGAGTATAAGTGGACCGAAGATACGTCCCACAAAAACAATACTATGCTGACGCTTTATGAGATACAAAATGACTCCAAATATAGGATTATTAGGAGTCATTTTGTACCCCAAAGCTGTTTGAATATTGCTCAAAGGCAACTTTTTATATACACATTGTATCCGTAATCTAAACAAATGGTTATGATACGGGCAGGCTCTAGGATATGCAAATTTAGCAGTGCCTTGCAAAATATACTTCGCAATTTTAGCAAACTGTTTTAAAGGAGCTAAACTAGCTTAAGTAGTTAAAATATTCACTGATGAATAAAATATCTAGCTAATAATGTAGTTAGTAGTATGAATAATTAATTCAAACTATCTTTAATGATCCGGATTCCTAAGTCATAGGATTTCTTAGTTTGGGAGTAAGAATTTTCTCGTCTGAGTTACCTTTAATTCACTGTGATTTTATACACATCGTATGTTAAAGGTATAAATCGACGGCTTACAGTGAAAACCTCGGGTATGCAATTTTAGGTAAATTTAATTTATTTCTCTGGAAAAAATAAACTCATAATGCACAATCTTGTATCATGCAATTTGATACGATACTTCTAGCGTCATCTACGATGTTGAATGCATACCTTGCTTGAGTCAGTTTTTTTATTATTTCATTTTTTTTATGGTAGGAAAAAAAATCCAATGACAACCCTGCTCTTGGGCGGAGCGGGAGATAATGTCAGAACTCTTACTGACTAAAAGACTCACCCCGTTTGGTGTGTTTGGTGGGATAACCTCGCGACGAGGCGTCAAAACTTGTCGAAAAATTTAAAAACAAGATAAATAAGTGTATGAAATAAATAAATGTCTTTAAATATTTGGATAAAACACGTAGAAGCATATTTAAATTTAAATAAAAATAAGGATCTAATTTGGTTTCTTGTGCTTCCTGAAAAGTTACGCATTTTTGTAATTACGAGGTATTCACTATGAGCCTTCGAAATAGACATTATTATTATTTAATAGGCTATGCTTTTAATCTTATTGATGTATAAATCTTATTTATTGATGTATCAATAAGATTTGTTTTATTAAAAAAAAAACATTTTGTAATAAAATCTAGAAAGAAGAAATAGAAAAAAAAAAAAAATTGGCACAACACATTAGCTACGTAAACCTGAAACAAAAAAAAGAAGCAAGAAATACAATATAAGCGTCACATAGCATAGCATAGTTGGCCTTATAATGTTCCCACTGTTGGGAATCGGGCCGTAATCCACCACGCGGGCCCATTGTAGGTTGGTGGATGTCACATGTCTTCGAATTTTTGGTTCTAGGATATGACGGTTTCCTCACGATGTTTTCCTTCCCCGTTTTGAGAACAGTGGTGGTAAATTAAATTACACAAAGTAATGAGCCTGGCTGACTGGGGAACCCACGACCCATAATTTGGAAGTCCGAACGGTTACCACCCGGCCTCCAGTGCTTTAAATACGTAAAAAATAATTAAAAACAGAAGTTCAAACCCTTTAAAAAAATATATATATAAAGTTCGTGGGTGGGGCGGGCAAAATCTAGCAATAAATAATATAATGATCAAATACAACTTTTTATAACTTTCCATATACCATAGTGCCTTAAGGCATTAAGTCCGCCTCTGCACTCTTGTGTGCATAAAGAGTAAATAAATAATAAAGTATTTCTTCCAAGTTCCAAAGAGTTGCTTATTACTTGCCAAGATCTCGATGTCACTTAAGTACAACCCGTGATACGTTGTCAGTTTATATTTACCTTTCTACCCTACCCACTACTTGCGCTATACAAACGATATACTGCGAACTGAGATTTCTTTGCTCCGCAGATTGAAGAAACTTTTCTTATGAAATGGGAAAAGACTTGAAACTCTATTTATAATCTGTTTACTTTTACTGTTGGTTGCCAGATCCGTCTGCTACCTAGCAGAAAACAAATGTCAAAGTACACCTATACTTTGACATTTGTTTTCGTAGTTTTGATAACTTACTACATAGTAGGTATCTTTATATATATGTCATGTCCAGGATCTTAGAAATCGATCACTTCATGAAATGGCTATTTGGAAACCATCTAGGGAACCAATCAAATATACACACAAAATTTCATCCAATTCGGTCAAGCCACTTAAGAGAAGTTAGGTGAAAAACACGCACAAAAGAATTCTATATTTCGTGTCCAGATCATAGAATTGATGACTTCAAGATATAATATAATATAATATTCCACAACTATCACACAGTGCCATCTAGTCCCAAGCTAAGCAGAGCTTGTGTTATGGGTACTAGACAACTGATAAACATACTTATATATTTCTAAATACATACATATTATAGATAAATTACACCCAGACACAGAACAATTGATTATGCTCATCACTCAAATATTTATCCTAGGTAAGTGTTCGCAATTATTTGTCCTATGTCTAGGTATAATATATCTATAATATGTGTGCATTTAGAAATATATAAGTACTAGCTTTTGCCCGCGCAGCTTCGCTTCCGCTCTTCCCTACTCCACCCTACTATACTCTGCTCTACCCTACTATACCCTACTCTACCCTACTTTACCCTACTCTACCCTACTCTACCCTACTCTACCCTACTCTACCCTACTCTACCCTACTCTACCCTACTCTACCCTACTCTACCCTACTCTACCCTACTCTACCCTACTCTACCCTACTCTACCCTACTCTACCCTACTCTACCCTACTCTACCCTACTCTACACTACTCTACACTACTCTACTCTATACTACTCTACTCTACACTACTCTACCCTACACTACTCTACCCTACACTACTCTACCCTACTATACACTACTCTACCCTACCAAACTTCACATTAACCATCTACTAAATAGTCTGAACAAAGCCTAAACATTTGGTTTGGATAGGTGAGCCCGTTCTTGAGTTATAAAATTACAACGAAAAGTGGCATTGATTTTTATACATAAATAGATGTTTATCTGTCGTCTAGTGCTCATAACACAAGCTCTGCTTAGTTTAGGACTAGAAGACGTTCTGTGAAAGGTGTGGAATATTGTTATTAATAAAAGAAAAAACTCGCTAATGATTCAAAATTACTCATTCAACAAAACCAGTCTCAAACTTATAAGCAACAAAATACATAATCACGTCGCCTCTAGAGAAAAAAAAATGGCTGCCATTACACTTAATACGTCCCTTGACGACCTAAGTAACAGTGAGTTACGAGCGCCCAGTAAAACGCTTCGTATGAAAAATGGCGGAGTGTAGTTGATCTCATAATTATTTCTGCAACGTCAGGTGGAAAACCTAATGGAGATTTGTTGGATACCATAAATGGAGGATTTTGGCAAATAATGATTGAATTGATGGCTGAAACCTGAAATTGATCTGAATTTATGGAGTTAGTTTGGTGAGGTTACTGATGTTGAGTCGTAGTTTTGGTCAGGTTACTGAGGTTGAGTCGCTAGTTTGTGGGTCGTATCTAGTTTGTGGTAAGCATTGTCGCAGGTTTTTGAGGTTTCGTTCTTAAAGGGTAAAAACGAGACCTTATTAGTAAAGTGGGTGATCGACGTGCGAGCCTAAATCGTGGTTTTATAGAACGTCGGTTTTGGTGCGTCAAGTCGTTTGAAAAACAGTGGTATTGTAGTCAAATTGAAGTTAACATATCTTGTTCGGAGTTTAAGGGAGAGAACTCACAAAGCGGTTTTCTCCCGCGGCCGCTACGGTTGCGGGCTCGCTTTTGTAGAATGCAAAAATATATGTAAAAAATTAAAGTAATTTTTACGACGCGTTTTACGGCCGCGGTGTGCGCGGTTGTTTGCGGCCACCAAAACCGATTCGTGAGTTCAGTGGCTCAAACTTTGTGTTAAACTGAAACGCCCGAGACTTTAGGGTAAAAGTTAAATTGAGAAAAGCCAGTGTTGTTGCATAGACATTTAATTCAAGAATTGTCAGCAGAATCATTCGATTACAAAAATTATCAGAGAATGTTTGAAGAATTGTTCAACGAATTATTGGCCTTGGTGTCTCGGTGAAATATAGCCCTTAATTACAAAATATATGGGTACAGAAGTCAATCTACAAACAACGCTTTGTCGCTCGAGCAACACACACATAGACACCGCCCATGGACACGATATCTCGGAGCGCCTCGGCCCGCTTGTCGAACAGTTCCGACTCGAACGCTTATTAGTGTGCGTCCACCGAACTTAGGTGTAAAAAGTGAAGTACATACATGGGATTGTCTTCTGTACCTATCTATTTTGTGTCTTAAACGTCAAGCGTATTATCAACTAGCGGTCGATTAATTCTCGAACGCTGTATGAATAGTCCGATTGTTCCGATTAAAAGTTTGCGTTTACTAATTTTACTTTTCGTAGAATTCCGAACACTTAGTACTTAGTACGCGTACTACACTACACTACCGATCGTATTCCTTTCCATCGCCTTTCAGTCTATCTGAGTGCTTCTCAATACTAGTATATTACAAGGAGCGATTGCGTATCACACCTAACTAGCTCAGTTACTGATACTGAGCTAATACTCGTAGCATATATTAATTGGTATCGATATTTCAGGTAACGTGTTTAGGTCATGCTTTCAGGTGAGTTGTTACTCTATACGAAGTGTACTTAATGAGAACTCATTTGCAAGTTCTTGGAAATAACAGTGCATTACATTACAGATGATCGTTAAACTTGACTTTTATTTATTTGAAAGAGAAAATATGTAATTGGTTTATGTTAAGGTACTAAGCAGTATTTTCCGTAGTTCTAGAATGGTGTTATTCTTTTTTTTTAGTGGTATAATTTAGTGTTAGACTGCGATCTTATCTGATGGTAAGCAGTAATACAATCGTTGATGGTTAACACATACTTATTGTTTTCAATAGTTAAGTATAAAGGGTAATTACTAAGAAAACATTGGGCAAGTGAGGATCGGACTTGCGAACTGAGGGTTTCTTACAAACTTACTAATATAAATAATTCGATTCCTGAATGGAATCTCTAAGATTTTTTCTGAGTTTTGTTTTGTGACGTAACAACTCTGTTTGCAGATTTATTCCTATACCTGGTGCTACGAGTATAAGACCTTGCTTCATGTAATAATTTCAAGATTCTAGGTCACCAGAAAGTGCCTTATAGGTTTGATTTCCTAGCGAAGTGTCAAAATATATGTACAAACGGCCTTAACGTTAAATAGCGTTGATTTAGAACTTAGATTTTTTTGTTTTATCTGAGTATTCGATATGCGCAGGAGAACCACGGTTACCGATATAGCTCGAAGAATCGCCAAACCTAAATGGCAATGGGCAGGGCACATTGCATGCGGAACAGATGGTCGATGGGGACGAAAGGTTAGGGAGTGGCGACCTCGTACCGGAAGATGCAGCGTTGGAAGGCCGTTCATGGAAAACCGATGACCTGGTCAGGGTCGCGGGAATCCGATGAATGCGAGACGCACAGGACCAGTCGTTGTGGCAACGCTTGAGAGAAGCCTATACCCAATGAAATAAAGATGATGATCTGATATTACTTTCAGATTCATAACCATTCGCGTTTCTAAGAAAAAGGGACTTGATCGCGTCTCAGAACAAAATAATTCGAAAATATGTGACATTTACCAACCCACACGGGGCCGCGCAGGCTTGCGGACAGTGAGCAATGGGTAGATCACTGTCCGGCCGTCCGGTAACTGTCCGGACCAAACCCAAGTCGTCGACGGCGCGCACTGTTCCCGCGCGCCTCAAGGAGTTGTCAGCAACAGCAGGGACCCAGCCGGGTCGAAGCCTACTGGGGCCAGGGTTATCCGAAAAGGCGCTCGAGCCCCGGTATGAAGGCTAGAAGGAACGGGGTGGGTCTTTTAGTCAATAAGAGTCTGACACTATCTCCCGCTCCGCCCAAGGGCGGGGGATGTCAATGCATGATTTTTTCACACCATAAAAAAAAATCACACTGGTCCCAAGTGTTCCAAGACGGCCGTTTCTCCCTCTAGAAAAGGAGGCCTGAGTCCCAGCAGAGGGAATATCATAAGATTGAGTAGAATACAAAAATCTATCTGGGACTCAGACCTCCTCCCTAGGAGAGGGAATGGGCCGTAATCCATCACGCGGGCCCAGTGCGGGTTGGTGAATGTCACAAATCTTCAATTTTTTTTTCTAAAACATGCCAGTTTCCTCATAATGTTTTTCCTTCACCGTTTTGAGAGCAGTAGTGATAAAATAAATTACACAAAGTAATGCGCCTGCCTGGGTTTAAACCCACTTGGCTACCACTGCTCTCCATCATCATAAGGTTGATTATGTTAAAATATCAATAGCATTAATCCTACATAGAAACGCTTTTATCCATTTTCGTTCAGTCACGTTTTAGGTCAGTGAATACGTGATATGGCAAAATATTTGAATTGGGTACTTCAATGGACTACGTTATTCGATCTAAGTAACTATTTCATTAAGTATATTAATGAAATATATGATGAGAATATTTATAACTAGTTGACCCAGCAATCTTCGTACCTACTAACAGTGAATGAATGTGGTATATCTTTAAATACATATAAGCAACCGACTGCGATGAAACAAAACTTAAGTAATATTTTAAAAACAATTTTAGGGTGAGTTGCAACATTTAACTATAACGATAGCAAAGCCGTTAACAGTAGTCAAATCGTTTAATTGACCAATAGGCGGCCGTTTCACGGCTGGTTATGGTTTGTTTATCGTTATAGTTAAATGGTGCAACTCACCCTTAATGTGTAAAAGTTATCTACCCTAATTTCGTCCATTTTATGCGATGCGCGCACAACTTAAAACTTCTTCAGATTAATTATATGTATAGATTACTTAAGCTGTGGTGGCAGAGTGGTAACGGCTCCAACATAGGGCCACACTTGAGACAAGAGTCTCTGATTGTCTTGTCTACAATGTCGCAGACTTGTCTACGACGTATGCGACAGAACTATTTTGTCTACGACGTCGCAGACTTGTCTACGACATTTGCGACAAGACTGTTTTGTCTACGATACGGGGCGCGTGGACTGTTGATAAAATATCGATATTTTTTTCAAATTCATTATATTGGCTTTGTCTTAAAAAACAATCATAAGTCGGCTCAAAATAATTTACTCAAATTTATAATTCATGATATTCATTAAACAAATTAAATTATAAATATATGAAAATGTAGCGTTCTTAGTAATTATTGTTTAATTTTAATAAAACATTTTTATATGTACCAATATATCTCAAGAGTTTTTAAAAATACTTTTTTTACTACCAGAGTTTAGCTGTTTTAATACTGCAATTTTATTATGCACTAAGATATTGATTGTATAGCATTCGTTAAGATGCTATAGATGTAGCAAATAAATTAACGATGTCCTTTTGGAAAGCCTTGATATATACTTAACTATATTGTGGATACAGATTTTCATTCTGCGTCTATTCATTTACTTTCAAGACCTAACTCACTTACTAATGAACGTCTGCCAAGTAATTCAGCCCAATTGATTGATTTAGTGAGAGTCCTCACTAGAAAAGGTATTTAGGAGAATTCCTTGATATAAATAAATTGTTACTTGACTAAGGTCGAATCCACCCTTACTTTGTTGAAACCTCAACGGTCTGGACTAAGGCTGAGTTGCACCATTTAACTATAACGATAACAAAGCCGTTAACAGTTGTCAAATCGTCGAATTGACCACTTAGCGGCCGTTTAACGGCTGGTTAAGGTTTGGTTATCGTTATAGTTAAATGGTGCAACTCACCCTTAGGGTTTTTTTTTTAAATCGTGCGATTTTGATCACACAAACGGAATTGCCCCGCACACGTAACCCCCGCAAATGTCCATTTCATACAAGTATTTATTGTAATGCGTGGGACGCGTTTTTTTTTATCCAGCAATTATATAAAATAGTGCTTCGATCCCACCTGATGGTAAACAGTGATGCAATCGTTGATGGTGAATTGCACTAGTTTATTAAGAACCTTTTCACTTTAGATACTTACAATTGGAAATATAACCTAGTCATGGAAAACAGCAGTGCATGTTGGAATGGGTAATTCCAGAATTGCTCCATATTTCGCACTAGCGCATCATTATATATTCCAATATTTAAGCCGTCATTTTTCAGCCGTCATCTTTTACATATGAAGAGTAAGCATTCCAGTTATTTAATCAACAACATTTCAGCCGGAAGACGTCCACTGCAGGACATTGGCCTCCCCCAGGTATTGCCATAAGCCCGGGTGTCGCCACTGTGCGGAACGCCCAGAGGACACGGTGGAGCACACAGTCGAGGTGTGCCCTGCTTGGTCAGAGCATCGCCGTGCCCTCGTGGGGGCGATCGGCGGCGGAGACCTCTCGCACCGGGCTTTGGTAGAGGCCATGGTCCGGAGCGAGGAGGATTGGCAGGCAGTCGCCGACTTCTGCGAAGCAGAAATGCTCTCAAAGGAGGAGGCCGAACGCATCAGACAACGGCGTTATCGCCGGCGATTTCCGGCCAACGTAGGCGCGGGCTTGCGGACAGTGGGCAAGGGGTAGCTCACTGTCCGGCCGTCCGGTAACTGTCCGGACCAAGCTCAAACTCAAGGAATTGTCGGTAACATCAGGGACCCAGCCGGGTCGAAGCCTACTGGGGCCAGGGTTATCCGAAAGGGCGCTCGAGCCCCGGTATGAAGGCTAGAAGGAACGTGGTGGGTCTTTTAGTCAGTAAGAGTTGACACTATCTCCCGCTCCGCCCAAGGGCAGGGGATGTCAATGCATGATTTTTTCCCACCATAAAAAAAAGGTATTACCATAACGATCAATCTTGTGCGTCTCGCATCCAACGTATCATACGATTCTCACCAGGTTGTCGGTCTACTTTCAAGTTTTTCGAATCTATTCTTTCTATTTTATTTTTCAAAGTTTTGACTGTAATGGAAACAAAAAGACAAACATATTCTAAATTTGATCTTGTTAAGTGTGTTTATCAAATCTGTAACGCAGTCTAAAATAATATATTGAAATAATAAATAATAGAAATATAAGTCGTATAAAAACCAATACCTACGATGTAAATGTAGAAAGATCTACAGGCTACAATAAGTGTCAATTGGCCACAAAATATAAGTCTATAAATCCATACCAGACGCTCCAAGGTCTTTTATTTATATTGAAGGCAGGTGTAAGTCTTGAGAGCTGAAAAAGATAGAATCTTTTATAAATCTAAGCACGTTTCGTTGTCTCGGTAATAAATCTTTACATTTTTATCGTGTCTATTATTCTTAACATAATAATTTACGCAAAATGACGTTTAGCTTCTAAATTAAAATCCTATTTGCAAACCTTGTAGGTAACCTTTTTTTAGGTGGAAAATCATCCAGTGACATCTCCTGCCCTTGGGCGGAGCGCGATATTAGACCTTTACTGACTAAAACTCACCCCTGTTTTTTCTTTGCCTTCGTTCCAGGGCTCCAGGGTTCACTTTCCGCCGCCGCCGCTTTTTACGACCCATGGCCCCAGTAGGTCAGTGGCCCAGTAGGCCGACCTTACTGGGCCCCTACGGTTTGCTGACATCTTGAAGCGCGCGTGGAACGCTACGCGCCGTCGAGGACTTGGGCTCGGAACAAATGATCATGCTCATCACACAAACATTTGTCCTGGGTGGGGATCGAACCCAAGACCTCCGGCAAAGCAGTCAGGATCACTAACCACTAGACCAACAGGTCAGTATGGATAATAGTATCACTAGTTACTAGTAGATCACTATTATGATAATAGATAGTAAAAGCAAAGAAATTTTTGGGGAAAAGTCCTGGAAATGTGCTTTACTAAAACCACTCCAGTGATCAAAATCAACACGTGGAAAAGGCCTCGTTACCTATTCAAAGACCACTTCGAAACTCTCTTTGTGCAAAGCCTTTTAGGGAACATTTCTGAAGATACTGCAAAGGGGACTCTCCTCAGCATGGCTGAAACAGTTGCACGTGATCACTGTGACACACAATAAATCCATATTTTGTTTGGCCTCCTTCTCCTTCTCCAGACATCCACACGTTTAGCATAGCTCTTTTAGCAACATGAGTTTCATTTTTGACATGGCCATAACAAGATAAAAGGTTTCCTTTCAACTTTTTAGTAAATGGCACAACTTTCAAACTTCTTCTAATATACTCACTTAAAAGTATCTTACTCTATCCATTCTTGATACGCCACAGATGAATGAATGATGAAATGGATGCATCTCAACATTCTCACCTCCACTACATAATGGTCCAGCACAATATCATCGACAAAATACAAATATATACACCAGCTCGCCTATTGCTAGATGTCTTACATTTGAGCGCCTATTAATATCAAGAAGAGCTTAAAGTTGAGAGCCTGCTTATTTCAGCCGAAAGCCACAAAAAAAAAACGAACTTTCACAACAATTTTCTCTGAAAATACTGTATTTTTATACTCCTGGGAGTATGGCGTATTCCACCAAACGAACCCTTTGCTGGATCAGTCTCGTGTGACCAAACTTTTTCTTCTAGGTCATATTACGAAAACTACAAAGTTATACAACATACTGAAAAGTAGTTAGTACAAGACCTAAATAGTTCTTTCGAAGTTCATTTGGACCAGCTGATAGGCAGAACTAGACAAAATTAGGTCTTAAACGCGTTAGAACCAGCTGCAACTTTGATATGAGGGTAGTCGAGAAAATCCTTGCACGTACTAAGTAAAACAGCGAAAATCCACTTTGCGACAAGTTGTATGTTTCTAAGAAGAAAAAGGAATAAGTAGGTTACTTACTTACTTACTTTTTGCTTTTGTTGACTTAAAAGAATGTAGTCTGGATTATCTGCGGCAAGTCTGTTCCTCAACTAAGCTTTAGTGTTTTATTTATTTCTTACTAGCTTATGCTAGCGATTATGCTCGCGTGAAAGAAGGCAGTACTATAGGTACAATCATCATCATCATCATCACAGAACATATGAAAGAGGTTAGAATGGCCTTATGGGTGGCGCTAGCATGCAACAAATTAGGGCAATCCTCATAATTCAACTACCAATAGCAAACTTGTGATCTAAGTGTGCGTGGTCTGTTAGTTGCGTAATGCGCGTTCGTATTGGTTTATTGCCTGTAGTGGAGTTAAAGGATGTGAGACAAGCGGCAACACTCGTTGTACAAATCGGAAAGTGTTTCCTTTCTAACTTCCTCCTTCCTTTCATCTTTTCTGTGATCATCATCATAATAACCGAAAAATGTCTAATGTGGGTCATAGATCTTTCCTTAATATTGCTACAACGACAGCTCAAGAGCGTCTTGCATCCGTCAAATAGGGGATATAAATTTCAATTTTAGTGAACTCTAGCCTAACCTAGCCCAACCCTTGGCCCTAGAACACTAAAATTGTGCACAAACGTTACTTTTATAATGTTTATCTACACTAATATAATAAAGAGGTAAAGTTTGTTTTTTTTTTTTTGGTTGTAGGAGGTAATCTCTGGAAGTACTGGTCCGATTGATAAAATTCTTTCACCGATAGTAAGCTGCTTTATTCCTGAGTAGCATAGACTATAGTTTATGTACGTAGGCGAAGCTACGGGCAAAAGCTAGTAAAAAATAAAACAGAACTTTTGGAAATTCCTCCTTTAAGCGGATAAAATGGGGGTCCAAAGTTTGTATTGAGATATCCACTTTCACGCAGACAAGGCCGTCGGCAGAAGCTAGCCCTTCATAAATAATGACAAAATTTTCAACCACTAAAGTAATTCACTAAAAACCAGAAAAGAAAGAATAGCTTTCTTTTTCTTTTTGTTATCGTATCTTTTATCTTCATTATGCGGTATCCTCTCTAGTAAAATGTTTACATTTGTATGCAAACTGTCTTAATGTTCAACGTTGAATGGAATTACTTTTATTAGGCGAGATTCTTTTTATATTTCATTTGTTGAGTTCAGAGCACGGTAAACGAAGATTTTTGTTGATAAGTTGATCATGTCCAGATAAGAACAGAAATTAAATAAGCTTATCAAAGATGTTATGGTTCGATTCCAATTCCGAAAGTTTGGAATTTCCGATTGATTTTGCTCCATCGATTTTTACGGTTTCGGTTCCGATAACACGGAGGATACATCTTTAATAATATATATACTTAGGTTCGAGCCCGCGACCTACAACTAAGTCGTAAGTCGGGGCCATTACGATTCGGCCACCACTGAACCAAAAATTCGAAGACATGTAACATTCACCAACCCGCACTAGGCCCGCGTAGTGGATTACGGCCCATTCCCTCTCCTAGAAGGGAAGTCTGATTCCTAACAACATTAAAAAGGCTAGGAACATTGAAAAGGCTGATGGTGGTAATGATAATACTTAGTAGAATGTATAAGATATGTGACACCCACCAATCTGCACTGGACTCGGGGCGGATTACACAGACACACTTCGTGAGCAATAGTTCGTAATGTGTTATTTCATTTTTATAATTATGTCATCATCATTAACATCATCATTTCAGCCGAAAGACGTCCAGTGTTGGACATGGGTCTCTCCCAAGTGTCGTCAATAATTGTGTACTAGTTTATTATTTTGTGACACTATTTGTGTATTTTGTCTATGGACCTTAGTTGCCAGATAGTCATAGTCATAGTAGTCATAGTAGTTTATTGGTAAGGGATTCTTACAAGTCAAATTCAGATTCTTACATTATATCTACTTAGTCAACAAGTGATTAAATACAATATCAAATGATAAAGAATGTCAAACATATAAAAGAAAATATAAAATTAACAAACAAATAAATAGAAGTCAAAATCACAAATTAAAATAAAATATACATCATAAGAAAAGTCAATAATATTCAGTCCAAATCAATATTCAATCGTCAAAGATAAATTAAATTACATCATAAATTCGTCAAAAGAATAAAATGCCATTTTTTCAAACGAGCATTGAAGCTCCCTATAGTCGGGGCACCAGAAATAGCCGCAGGCAGCCGGTTATACACTGTCGGGCCCATAACATGAGTCGTCTTGGAGGATTTGGCGAGGGATCTCGAGACCGCCGATAACTGACCCCTGCTTCTGCTGATAATAAAGGATTATCGGAAGGCGTATGACCCCCTTTAGACAATGTTCATGGAACGTGATACCAACCGACGATTATTCCTGTACGCGCTATGCTAGTAGGTACACCAAGGACAACTCTCTGTTGGTGGGAAACCATTGCGACATATGGAAAGTGAAGGAAATAGGGCTATGATTGATTTGTTCGTCAACTCGCTTACGCAATTTGCGTGAGTCGGCGCGTCGTGGTATCTTCCGATTTCAGCTACTTTTTCTGTCATCAACTCGCTCAAATGTATAATGTACAGTCAAATAAAAACAGATTAAAAACAATTACTAGCTATTGCCAGTGGCTTTTTTTCGTGCAGGCTATACCGGTGATGTACTGAGATTATTTATTTATTTCATCTTTAAAATATTCTGTCGATTATTTATTTATTTATTTAATCTTCATGCAACAAAAAGTACAAAGGCGGACTTAAACTACTACTCGCTACTACTCTTTCACTTATTGCTTTGTATTTGGTATGTTTTGAATTGGCTCTTCATTTATACTTATCCGAGTTTTTGATTAGTTTTAGCAGAGTTACATTTACTTCTGCCCCCAGCAGCCTTAGCCTCCGATTTCTGTTCCAATATAATCTTCGTTACATACTTAAAACTTATTTACTTTATATGTCTTTCTTTTGCTCCCAGTTGAAACAAATAAATGCGTGAACCAGCTATTGTTTAGCATTTTGGACTGTCCATGCTCCATTGTTCGTTTCCAACCACCACCAAATATTCAATGAACATGACCATACGCCATTTTGCCACAAATTGTTCCCCCATTACGTTAACGCTAACAACCAGACATATTAATTTATTAAACTGCCCACCACATAAAGTTTATTGCACAATATTCGACGTTGTTAGACGCCATAACTTTTATGATAAAGCTTCACTATGTACAGGATGTGGAACAATGTCGTTTTGTAGTGCCGACATTTATTACTTGATATGGTATACTATATTGGACGCGTACCTCGAGGACTGGTTAGAGTCGGCACAGGAGAAGAAAGTTTGGGAGGACTTGGGGGACGCCTTTGCCCAGCAGTGGGAGAGAAACGGACAGTTAAAAAAAAAATTGTGTACGTGGTGGTACCGACCGATGCCAATCGATGGCATCGGTCGACGATCGGTCGATTGGTGTAGTAACACCCTAAAGAATCTACGTACAAAATTTCATAACTGTATCATAAAAAAAAAATTACAAAGTTATAAGCTTGTTATGTTAGCTGACCGCACAAATGCACAGTCACCGGGCCATCAAAGCGACTGAGTGTGTGTTTTGCTGTGCACTGAAATTTAATGCCCACTATGGCCCGCCGTGACTTGAGATATACTTAGTATCGATGGTGTTTAACTTGTATTTTTTTTTAATATTTACGGAAAAAAAATATAACACGGTGTAAACATTTTTGGAGTCGATTCAGTTACTGATTTTGAACAAACTATATTCATATTCAGGTTTTGCCTGTGTTAAAAATAATTATGTATATCGTACCTATAAAGCTATACCACGCTGAAAACCGGCGCTGTGGACTCGTCGCATTTTTGCGTGTGGACACAGCAGTATGCTAAGCGTACGGCCATTTTGCTCGGACGTGGTGCATACATTTTTATTATTATAATTTTAGTTTTTCATGTAAAAAGTTGTAACATAAAGTCTGAAGTTTGCGCCTTTTCGGTCAAATAAAATGATTTTCTTTCTTTCTTTTCTTAATTTACCTTCTTCTCGCTCGCACACTTGATTTTTTAACAGGTTTTGTCAAGTCCTGAAGTCAAATCAAGTTGAAATCCATTTTCTTTCACGACATAAGCATAACTTTGTTTCAGTACTCCAGTATTATGATGCCAAAAAAAATGTATTTTCTTTTTTCACGTAAAAAGATTACGTTGTACGGTAATTTAAATTAGACATATAATACAGAAAAAAAGGTAATGAGAGGGATTGGAAAAGGTAGGTACGATATTTAAACGTAAAAGGATGAGTAAAAATCCATTAACTAAATGGAATTTTCCTCGAACTGAATCTAAAAATATTTTTTGAGTATTTTCACCTAACTTAAAACTCGTGTAGCGACCAAAGTATAATGCTTCAGGTATACAAAGCACAGGTCCGTCTGTTTGTGAGGTACTGCAGCCACATATGGGCTGGTGCTGCAAAATGCTACCTGGCGTGCGAAGAGGCTAATTGGTAATCCAGATTTGGTTAGGTCCAACCTTCAGTCTTGGGCACAGGCGTAAGGTAGCCAGCCTTTCGGTTTTTTACAAGATGCATTTTAGCGAGTGTGCACAGGAATTGTATGACTTGATTCCTCCATCTAATTTCTACCATCAGACCACCCAACGTACGATGAGTATCCTCCCATACGTTGTTAAAATCTCTAGGGTCCGGACTAAGCGATTTGCCCTGTCATTTATACCGCGTACGTCGAAGGACTGGACCAATCTGTCCGCTGCCTGCTGCGGTTTTCCCGTCGGATTATAATTTAAGTGTCTTCAAGGCAAGAGTGAATAGGCTCATAAACTAGTGCGCCTCACCATCAGAGATTGCATCACTGCTTACCATCAGGTGTGATCACAGTCAAGCACTAGTTTATTTAAAAAAATATGCTACTGTTGAAACTCAGAGGGCCCTTTTAAGAGAGGCCGTGAGTTGTAACCCATTGTGCGAGCCCAGTGTGGGCCGGTGGATGTCAAATGTGGTCGAATTTTTGGTTTCTGGAAATCGGTTCCCTCGTGTAATTTTTCTTTACCTTTATGAAAACAGTGGTGATGAAATGAATTCCTCAAAGTAATGCGCGAGTTTGAATTCAATCCATGATTTACAAATCGTAAGTTAAAGACAAATTAAAAATATTAACATTATTAGGTATCTTTTCCAAAGTACATATTTAAAATATGAATTAACTGGTAGCCCACCAGTTAATTAAGTGGTCTAAACTACGGTAGCCACTGATTTATTCATTTAATTTACAAAATAGTTCAGAATAATCTACTTTGTAGTTATTCCCGCGGCTGGGACTTCTCTAAAAGTGTGCCACCTCGCGTGTTGCCTCGCACCCACGCGCGTGAGTGCATGTTTCGCTGCATGTAGGCGCGTGATCTGCAAGAACGCGCGTGGATGCATTTTCGGTGTGTTGGATTGTGCGTATTTTCTATACAAACGCAGATACTTACAAGCAACATTAAAACACGCATTCACGCGCTACGCTGCGTGGTGCGTGGCATGATAATCGCCTTAAACCTTATTTACATAGAATACCTACATTGATGTTAACGCGGTTCCTGTGTTTGCGAATAGCTGGCGTGTATTAAATTAGTTCCTAATTTGATTAATAGATGGTGTTGTGTAAAGACGTCATCTTTCTGAAAGTCGCTGTTAAGATTTTGCTCGCTTTTGACCTTCCGGGAATTATTACTTCAAAAGAAAATGGGTTTCTAATTGCTAATACAATTATCAAAGTTCAACTTAGTTCAATTTACAAGTGTTAATTTGGTAAATCTAGCGGCGCGTGGCCAGTTCTGACAACATCAAAAGCCATGCGACCCGTAAAGGCGCCATGAAAAACGGCGTCTTGGCGAGAGAGACAGATTTAATTATAATTTTTTATTAAAATTCAATTGTTATATCTCGTTGACTTTCCTATCAATTTTCTTATTGTTTTCACAATTTTATTCTATTTATGTGTATTTATTGATACACTGATTGGTTAATAAATATTTTTTTCATGTATATTAGATAATGTTGTCGTTAAAATAGTCACGATCGTATTTTGAGACCCTCTTGTTCTAAGAAATGCATTTAGTTTTATGGACGATTAGTATATTTACAGATTAAAAAACACTTAACTATTATTATAATTACATTAACGGTCCCGACAGACGTTGTTCTCTTTGAAAACTGGATAATGTATTTTTAAAGTCTAATAGCAGCCTGGGGGTTAATTGTAGACGATTCTTGTAATTAAAAAAAAAAAAAAACCTCAGAGCATTATAAGAATCTAGTATTATTTTGTTCTGGCGGCTGGCGACTTTCATTTTTTGGGTACAAAATGTTCAAGACTTGCAGTGCAAAATTTTACCAAATCGGTCAAGCTATGTATTTAGGAAGAGTTGAGTGATACAAACACGCACAGAAGAATTATATTATAATTCTTCGCCTTTTATGGTGAGAAAATCGTCTAATTACAACCCCTGCTCTTGGGCGGAGTGGGAGATAGTGTCAGACTCTTACTGACTAAAATCTCGCCCCGTTCATTTGTGCCTTCATACCGGGACTGAGCTATCTCTCGAAACTAACCCTGGCCCCAGTAGGCTTCGACCCGGCTAGGCCCCTTCTGTTGCTGACAACTCCTTGAGGCGCGCGGGAACAGTGCTTGCCGTCGACGACTTGGGCTCGGTCCGGACAGTCACCGGTCGGTGGGACAGCAAACTACCCATTTTTGCCGTCCCGCAAACCCGTGCCTCCGGTGGCCGGAAATCGGGATCGGAATCCCGGCGTCAGCGAGAGCGCCGTTGCCTGATGCAGTCAGCCTCCTCCTTTGCTAGCATTACTGCTTCGCAGAAGGACGCCACCACCTGCCACTCCTCCTCGCTCCGAAACATGGCCTAAACCAAGGCCTGGCGCAAGATGTCTCCACCACCGATCGCCCCCAAGAGAGCACGGCGATCCTAAGCCTAAGATTATACGCTTAACAAAACTCTTACGAACTAACTATATCTCCCTCGTGTAAAGGTCGTATAACGTTCCCAACTAGTTATATAACAATGTAAGGAAAAATCCAAAATGGCGCCCAATTATGTATCTTCCATCAAGAATAACCAAAAAACTTTTCGGATGGTCACGTCGCCGTCGCGTCGGTCGCAGCTGTCACAAGGGACAACCCATCGCGTTAAACTTTAGGGTGTTTTACTTTCCTGAAATACATCTTACAGAAAGAACTCTTCCGCTACGTGTTTAGGTTTTTAATTAAAATCCTTAGAATGTATTTACCTTGTAAAATACTGGGAAAAAATTTGAATAATAAGCACGGGCTACATTGTCCGCTCTCCATCTCTCCATCCTAGCTTTTCCCAGTTGTACTACTTTGGTTAAAATAGAAACCTGTCTCACGGAAATATACTCTGGGAATTTGAATATTACGTATGGAGTTTACTTTGTCCGCTCTCATCATATATCCATACTAACTTTTGCCAGTTGTTCCTCCCTCGTTGAAATAGAAAACTGTCTCACGGAAACATACTCCACGAATTTTAATAATAGGTTTACTTTGTCCGCTCTCACTATATATCTCATACTAACTTCTGCAAGTTGCCCCGCCCTCGTTAAAATAGAAAACTGTGTCACGGAAATAAACTCGGGGAATTTGAATATTACGTATGGGGTTTACTTTGTCCGCTCTCACCATATATCTCATACTAACTTCTGCCAGTTGCTCCGCCCTCGTTAAAATAGAAAACTGTCTCACGGAAATATACTCGGGGAATTTGAATATTACGTATAGAGTTTACTTTGTCTGCTCTCACCATATATCTCATACTAACTTCTGCCAGTTGCTCCGCTCTCGTTAAAATAGAACGCAGTCTCACGGAAACATACTCCAGGAATTTTAATAATAGGTTTACTTTGTCCGAGGTAGGTAAAGGTATATTTTCCAGGAAAACTGACAATATTTATAGAACTCTTACTAAGACTAGAAAGAAATACTAGTACCACATAAAAGTATTGCTTCTTTTTGCCAGACTCATAAAATGTTTTATTTTTCCGATGCTTTAAAACTGTATTTTTAACTTTAGGTATTTTTCTACAGTACAAAAGTTCAGGTAACAATATACCGTTTTATGTATTTTTTATTAGATGTTTTAATTAAAATAGATATAAGTTTTTATGGAAGCGTTAAATGGAGAAATAAGGTGAACTAAGCGACGATGTCATTAATTTTCTAAATTACATCATCACGAGACCATTACGAAGTCTCTTAAACTCTCTTCTACGTAAGTAAAAAATAAATGTTGTTCTAGAGAAGTCGTATTCAACATTACTCTACTATTATCATGATGATAACTTTAGTAAAATAAAAATGGACCATATAATATTTTTTTGCATCATAAAATATAGCCTATGTCACTCAGAAATAAAGCAGCTTTCTATCGGTGAAAAAATTTTTGCAATCGCACCAGTTATTTCTAGAGATTAACAACTAAAATTTACCTCTTTATAATAACTAAAAAAAAAATTTACCTCTTTCTAATCTTTGAATAGATTTTCTACATAATATGTTTTTTTTTTTGATTCGATAAAATTCCTGCAGTGGTGGCCAAATGGTAATGGCCCCGACTTACGAGATGTAGGTCGCGAGTTCGAACCTAGCCAGGCGCATTACTTTATGTAATTTATTTCATCACCACTGCTCTTAAAACGGTGAAGGAAAACATCGTGATGAAACCGCCAGAACCAAAAATTCGAAGACATGTGACATTCACCAACCCGCACTGGGCCCGCGTGGTGGATTACGGCCCTTTGCCTCTCCTAGAGAGGAGGCCTGAGTCCCAGCAATGGGAACAATAAAAAGGATGATGATGATGAAAATTCCTGCACGCTTTATTGATAGTTCTAGTTTTTCGTTCTCTTAATGAGGCCCTCATTGATCCACACATCGCCAAGGAGTAAAATAGTAAGCAGAGTTCCATACAGTAAAACTGCTACGTGAATTTATGTCACCAATATTGTGCTAGGCTGCGGGGTCATTCAGAAGTGATTGACGGATCACATGCGGCCTGGGGCCTAAGTCTGCTATTTTTATAAATTCATTATTCCAACAAGAACCCATTGTCATTTCGCAAAAAGTTTGTAATCTGCTAATTCATAATGATTGATCATTGATCGGTCAATGGTCTTGTAATAGAATTGTGGCAGAGTGACAATATCGAGCTTAGGAGCAAGGAGTTGTCAGCAACAGCAGGGACCCAGCCGGGTCGAAGCCTACTGGGGCCAGGGTTATCCGAAAGGGCGCTCGAGCCCCGGTATGAAGGCTAGAAGGAACGGGGTGTGCCTTTTAGTCAGTAAGAGTCTGACACTATCTCCCGCTCCGCCCAAGAGCGGGGTTGTCATAAGATGATTTTTCCCATCGAAAAAAAAAATGCCTAAAGGGTCTCGATGGCCGTCTGCGAATATTCTATCTGAAGGAACTCTTCAACGTGGGTCACAGTGACGAAGTATAAGCGGGCTTGGTGTACACGGTATGGGCCGAGCCTGTGGGACAACAAAGAATATTTTGTATCCCAGAAGTATGTTCCCGTGGGTAATTTTTAGGGTTCCGTACCTCAACAGGAAAAAACGAACCCTCATAGGATCACTTTGTTGTCCGTCCGTCTGTATGTCTGTCTGTCAAGACTTTTTATCTCGAGAACGCCTGGACGTATCGAGTTGAAATTAAAACCTGAGTATATACTCAGGTCTGCAGTCCCTTCAAGCTGTGAACTTCTAAGTTAACGAATAAAAAAGATACGGCTGCTTAGTCGCAAAAAAACTTATATTTTGATACTCTCAAAGATCAAAATTCATAAGGTATTTCCCGTTGACCCAGAATCCTGGAGTTTGGTAAAAAGCAAGGTCTTATACGCATAGCGCAGAAATAGGAATAAATCTGAAAACAGAAAATTTGTTGTTACCTATAAGTCACAAAAAAAAAAAATGCAATTCGGAAAAACCTTCGAGACTCCATTCGGGAATTGTAGTTTGCGCGGAACCCTCAGTGCGAGAGTCCGACTCGCACTAGCCCAGATTTTATTTAAACGAAGGCAAAGATATACTGGCAGCAACCAGTAATTGAATAAATTTGTTTTTCTGAGTTTTACGAGTATTTAATTGGATCAATATGTCCTGTAAGAATTTGTAAACAAAATCGAATTACATTTTTTTTTCTACAAAAACGTACTCTTCAAAGTAAATTTCCAATGTCAAAGGTTTAATAGTCTCTGGTGGGTTTTTATTCCTTACGAATTCACCTTGTATATGGTCTCCTATGTTACTTACCTACTTATTTATTTAAATGCATACTTTTTCGTGAAAAGGAACGCTAAGGGGCTCTAAAGAAGTCTGTCGACAGTAGGTACCTTATAGCTATTTTCGAGGAGGATGGGTGGTATGTTCAATTTACATATTTAAAATAGTCTACCTTATGTCGCTGATATATGAGGAGTACTGGGCCTCAAGTCTGCTATTACAGTAGTTTCGGAATTTTCTATCATTTATATTCATAATTTTTTATTTTAACAAGTATGTAATCTATATACAAGGATAAACTAAAAATAAAACACATTGACCAAATTTAAAAATACCGACTCGTCTTAACCAACAATTTGAAAGTACTGACTACAATACAATTCAAATATTTTCCTTAAACCCCAAGCCCATGGCGACAAGAAATAATTATTGATATTTCAAAAAAACATTTTATTCAACACAAAATCTTTTCAGGAACATGCCGCGAAGGCCCAATCAGTCTTTATTGTCATATT
Organism: Mythimna albipuncta; assembly: GCA_929112965.1. NCBI lineage: Eukaryota > Metazoa > Arthropoda > Insecta > Lepidoptera > Noctuidae > Mythimna > Mythimna albipuncta. The sequence continues at coordinate 6,544,135 of OV815980.1, forward strand.
ATTTAAAAAGCGGATTGTTAACGAAGAGGAAAATGTCATTCATTTATTATAAAAAGGTTTTCATAATGGCTCCGATGATAATTTTTTTAATGTTCCAGCTTTGACACTCTTCGGGTAAGAGCCAAAGTGAAGAGTGACGAAATTCAGTTCAATAATTTGATTGATTAATCAAGAATTTAATGAGGCGTTAAATTTATTATCATACAGAAGCTAGCATAGCTTCTGTTAGCAGCGTCGGCAGAGTGAATAGTAATTATTGCGGACGCGAAATCGAAGTAAAAGATAAATAAAATCAGTGTCAAGCTGGCTCTGTACCTTTTTTTTATTGTTGATAGGTTCGCGCTTGACCGCTATCTCACCTGGTGGAAAACGACGATGCGATCGATGATGGAACGCGCTTACCTAGAAGAAACCTATTCACTCTCGACTTGAAGTTTCCCGGGTTGTAGCTACCAGGAAACGCAGACTCCGGCAAGGAATTCCACTCCTTAGCTGCACGCACAATTAATGTGTTCCCAAAACTTTTTGTGCGTGTAGGTGGGATGTACGTCTGGTAGTTCGATGATGGAACGGGCTTGGCGGAATTAATTTATGCAATTTTGACGCACACTTCCCGAAATGCAACCGGTAGAAAACCGACTCGCTAGCAACTCGGCGTCGATGCTCAAGACTTTGAAGCCTCAACTCGACAAGTGTATCATCGCCAATTATCCTTCTGGCTCGCCTCTCAATTGCCTCAAGTGCATCAAGCTGGTATCGGGCAGATCTGTCCCTAAGATGAGAGCAATACTCCACACTCGATCGAACTTGCGCTTGATAAAGTTTGAGCAGCTGTTCCGGCGTAAGTAACCAAATTCCATTAAAGTAATTTCAATAGTACATATAATCGTGAAAACGTAACAGACAGAGTCACTTTTACGTTTTTATTATTATATATTTTTAATTGATATAAACTAGTGCTTTATTGCAACCCAACCTGATGGTAAGCAGTGATACAATCGCTAATGGTGAGGCGCACTAGGATACTAAGATCTTTGTTTAGTTTACTGGCATACAGGGAAAGCGTTAGGTAGGTAGCATAGGGTCTAGCCTACCTACCTACCCTCTACTCTAACCTACTAGAGCTTATGCCTTGATCAAACATACCGAGTAAACGGGCGAGACAGCGCTCTCGGCCGAGTACTCGATACATGTGAACAGCCGGCCGAGCGCATCTCTACAACTCGCTTACGTCACTGTCTCGGCCGAGCAACATTTTACTGTCTCGCCCTTTTACTCGGTACGTGTGATCAAGGCATTAGAGTAGGGCAGAGTAGAATAGAGCAGTCAGTTAACGGGAGCGAAGCCGTGGGCAAAAGCTACTCCTATATAAAAAAAAACTTTTATAATACTCGTATATAATTTATGTAATATGTTAGATGATACGGGAGTAAATAACACACAATTTGATTTATCTAAAAATAGAAATGTTTAATATTATTATAGAATTAAAACACTCAAATTAATTGAGATCAAATATTTACACATTACGAATATTATGATCTACTAAAAATAGAAAAATCGACAATTAAAGGTTTTTTACTTCCAATATTTTATTAGATCGACACTGTATTACTTTACTTAGTTAAACTAGCAATTTTATGAAATTTACTTCCTTTTCTTATTACTTTTAGGCAGTAAATAAATCACTTTACGAGCAGGCAAAATTATTCTCTGTCTCGGGTGTGCTGTCATCAGCTGTCATTGTCGTTTTGCTAGGCGGCGTACACATACTCGTATATAGGGCTACGTACACAACATACAGTATATAAAGCTTACATATATGTAAATGTCATTTCCAAGGAGGTCATTTCCTCCTTGGAAATGACATTTCATTTTTAAGCTGTGGATACGGGGTGACGTATGATTGAATGGCAGATGATGTTTAGATTGTTTTGTGCATTTTATGGTTATAAAACTTATAGAGAGATAAATAAAGGGATATAATTGAGGAGGCGATATTAGTGAACTTTAAATGTCTTTTCTTTGTTTTCAGGTGAGATAAAAGTGTAATTTTAGTTAAACGATAATTGTTATACTGTAAAAGCGTGTTGAATAAAACAAAACTTTGTTTTCAGAGAAACAATTTGTGGTTTATTTCGAAAATCCTCAATAATATATCTTATTTATACAATCATACATTATATACGATCAACCGGTATAAGTTGACCTCTTTTTTATCAAATTACAAACAAAACCTTGTGAAGGTGAGTAAGTTAGCCCCGAGCCACAAAAAGATAGTTAAAAGTACTGTGAAATGGGATTAATTAAGACCCACGGTTTCTAATGAAGATTTACACTGTTTTCCTACAACTTTTCTCTAAGTAATTACACTAAAATATACAATTATTGCCCCGAGAAAAGACTAGAATAATAAAATTGTGGCGAAGTACTTTTTGCGTAGGAAGGCTTCCTACGAGACGGACTGATGACCTGTACCCCTAGCTAAGTTTCTAATCTGCAATAGTTAACGCTAGTAGAAAGCTTCAAATGTATGGGAATGACGTCATCTCAACGCTCAGTCACGTGGTCAGAACAAAAGATTCGGCGACGCGGCTAACTCGAAGCGTTCGACGCTAGCGAAACGGTTGTAACTTGGCTAGGCGGGCTGGTGAGGGTCGCGATGGATGTGTTTCTAAACCGATGTATGAGATAATTTACCATCGTTGCAAAAATAGCGAACCAGTCAGCAATAAGAACCTCAAAAATTCAAAAAACTTCACCAAAATTGACGAGGTTTTCTAGGCCTATTCTCTCTCCTAGGCTTGAGTCCCAGCAGGGGTTTTTGAGGTACGAAACCCTAAAAACGATTGATAAAACAATATTATTACAATACTAATAGACAATTCCAACATTAATAGTACAGCAAACAGGTGACTCAGGCCGAGTAGGCACAGCAATGAGAACATTAAAAAGCCTGATTATAACCGGGAATAAAGGCTCAACGTGTCTTTTAAGAAATCTTCTTCCTGCCCTTGTCCCGTTTTATTTGGGGTCGGCGTAACACGTTTTTTCTTCCATTCTGTCCTGTCACTTGTCACTCTATCACTAAATCCCTTTTCTTTCTCTTCTTCTTCTCTTTTGTCTCTATCTTTTCTTTGGCCTCCGTCTCCCACTATGTAAATTCATAACTCTTTTAGCAACATGCTCATCTCTCCTCTTTACATGACCATACCGAGACAAACGATTTCCTTTCAACGTTTCAGTCATCTTTTGCCAAACTTCTAATAAACTCATTTCTCATCTTAACAATCTCATCCATCCACTACGTGCAATCTTTTTACATCCGTCTTTTTCACAGCCCTACAGTCTGATCCATACAGTATGACAGGTCTTATCACGGACTTGTAGATTTTACCCTTTGTAAGAAAGACTGGAGAAAATCTATATATGTTGGCGCATCGATATTCTGCTGCCTCGTCAGTTTCTGATCGGAGACAAGTAGGTCAACCGATCTCGTCTTAAGTACTGTGTTGAGTTAAAATTGTGAAACTATTAGTTTGTTAAATAATAGTTTAATACATTAAACCGCGTACCTACAGACATTCTTCTCATTCTTCTTCAGCATGTGTCGTTCGGGACGCGCGCATAAATTCACCGTCGTATGCCTCAGGTTGAGGCAAGCCTGACGAACCATTTGCGACGCACGCCTCGCGATGTCTGTCCGCAGATTTAGAATTTGTAATTTATTTCTGGTAGACACTATGTAGTTTTTTATGGAAGCTATCTTTTGTGGCTTTTTGGGGGATGAAAGTAGCACTTAGTGTTAGTAAAGTTCTTTAAATAAGAAAGTAGCACTTAGTGTTCATTGACCTCTATAAAATGTGTTAAAAAATTATGTGTATGTGTGTGTATGTCAGTGAGTTTCTTGCACATACTTTACCATAGAGTTCTATACTTTAGCATGTGCAATTTAGCTTCACTTTTTGACTGACCGACATTTTGACGATTCAAAAATCCTTGTAATGGTTTATTTCAAACAAAATGTGTTTGATTTGATTTTTTAAAAGACAAATATGAGTATCCTAAAAAAAAATATTCGAAAATTTGTCTATTTAACTACATACGAAGTTTACGCAAAAAAAAAAATTAAACACTATCAGTGTAGTATAAACTTTACTCAGACATAAATACTTCGATAAAACGCAGACTGACTTTAAAACTTCCAATTTTCCAACATTTCTACTAAGACTATCGGTAAACCAATATATTTTACAGTTTGAAAGTTTGACAAATCAAGGTTAAAAGTATTTTACAAGCCATTGATTTATACATTATGACGTGATGCCCTAGAAGTATACGCTAAGAAGCTATGCGGTAGGTTGCAAGAATATTGAGTCGAAGTTTGTAGACATTTTTCATGCAGCATTTTTTTTACTAACCATATTTCGATGGGACCTATGTATACGGGTCAAAAACATCAAATTGAAACTTTGAGAGCCTCTATTAAAAAGTTGTCAATTTGTACATTGGCCCTTAGTGCGCCTTCACACTGGCGTTTGTCCAGCGTAACAACGCGACGCCTGCGCCGCGTTGACGCGGCGTCTGTTCTGCGCATACGTTTATCGAACGCCTACGCCATTTTTTTTATGGTGGGAAAAAATCATGCATTGACATCCTCCGCCCTTGGGTGGAGCGGGAGATAGTGTCAGACTCTTACTGACTAAAAGACCCACCCTGTTCCTTCTAGCCTTCATACCGGGGCTCGAGCGCCCTTTCGGATAACCCTGGCCCCAGTAGGCTTCGACCCGGCTGAGTCCCTGCTGTTGCTGTCACCTTGAGGCGCGCGGGAACAGTGCGCGCCGTCGACGACTTGGGTTTGGTCCGGACAGTTACCGGACGGCCGGACAGTGAGCTACCCATTGCTCACTGTCCGCAAGCCCGCGCCTACGTTGGCTGGATCGAACGCCTACGCTGGACAAACGCTAGTGTGAAGGTGCTCTTATACATAGGACCCATCGATTGCAGCTCTCACTAACCAAAAAATAGACGCTGTATATCTGATAGAGATAGTTCTAATTTTAGAACAGGATTATTGCTTTCACAGTTTCGAGTCACATTTGTCTTAGTAAACCTTTTTAATAAGTAATACAACTATATTAACCAAGATACTGTTATAATGTTTTAGCTGGAGCTAAATAATTATAATTTATAATATGTGTCACTCGAAAATTAACAAGAAATAGAAATAAATAAAATAGGATGAGAATTTTAATAGATAGATGAATTAAATTATTATTTATACTAATAGGTACAACTTGTAAGTGTCAAAGAGATAGAAGATTTGAGAGTCTAAGCGTATCTGTAAACATGATTGCCAAAAATTCTAAAATATACTGGGTGGACATGCGGTACTGAAACATCCTGTGGTCAATCCCAAACATTTCGGACTTTGAAAAATTCTTACCGCTAACAGAATGTCACTCTAGAGACCAGTGTTTTCCAACTTTTAGTTTACGGATCACTAGTGATCCGTTAGTAATGAAATATAGTCCAAAAATTAGATTTATAATTGAAAAATATAAGAATTTAGCAGAAATATCGTGTTTTCTATAAATATGCTCATTCTATTGATTTTTAAAAGGCGTTCTATTAGTTTTTACGGTGCAGTTTTATTTTTTAAATATCAAGTGATAAAATATTCTGGACTTTAGATCTTTGCATATGGAAACCAAAGTGGTCCTTGTGCAAAAAGGTTGGGAACCACTGTTCTAAAGCCATGGATTTAGATGGACTGAATATACTAAATTTTTGATAATCTTCTGCGTTTAGAAAAATGATTTGTGGTCATGCTTTGCGTGCTTGTACTCGATGTATCATGGCACATGTTTGAGCTAGCCAAGTAAGTAGTGTTTACAGTAATGTATGTAAGCGTTTATACTGACCCAGACATTTCGCCACCCTTGGTCCGGCAGCTGAAGCGGGAGAAAAGTTTTGGTTAGATCAGGTTTTTTCAAGTAAAAAAAAAACTAGAGAAAACTTCAAGAAAATATTCTCAAATACACAAATTTGGTCTTTGCATAATCAACCTTATAGTGTTCCTACTGCTGAAACTCAAACCTCCTTCTTTAAGAGAGAATGGACAATAGTTCACAACGCAGGCCCAGTGCGTATTGATGGATATAACATGTGTTCGAATTTTTGTGACCAAAAATTCCTCACGATGTTTTCCGTTTCCGCTTTGAAAGCAATGGTGATGAAAACTAAACAAAATAATGCGCCTGGCTGGTTTTTAAACTCATAACCTACCTACTCATAAGTTGAGGTCACTACGAAGAGATCGCCTCTGCTCTCACCTTGATTATCATTTAAAAATCCTAACTCAAGGTTTGCCAACGTGCTATAGAGCACCACAAACACAACACAGCGCTCCAAAATGCACATCGTTGATGTAGCTGAATAAGCTGCGCAACTCTGTTTGAATGACGTAATTAGAGACACAATAGAAAGACAATTACCTTATGTCGGACAGTGTAACTTAAGACATTCGAAAGGTTAAATGAGACTGGGCAGGACCAGGGACCGTACAACCCCGGTTAAGAGTTAAGTCTTTGGAAGGGTAACCCGTTTATGAGGTTACCTTTATCATGATGTAACCCCGTGAATGGGTTTTAAGCTCAAACCCATTAAAAGGGTTACCTTTATCATGATGTAACTTCGTGAATGGGTTTTATGCTCGAACCCATTAAAAGAGTTACCTTTATCATGATGTAACCCCGTGAATGGGTTTTAAGCTCGAACCCATTAAAAGGGTTACCTATTCAATATGGTAACCCATTGAATGGGTTCTATACTTGAAACCCAGTGAAAGGGTTACCCTTATCGAGATAACCCTTATAGGTAAGGGTTTTCTTCGGGTTACAGTATTATTATGGTTATTTAATAAATTTATGCTCAGTAGGTGCGAGTTTCACTAAAAAAAAAAAAAGACGTGTTGCACTCCGGGAGTGCCGGCAGAAGTGAAAACTTGATTATTAACGTTGAGCATGTTTGATATTTTGGAATGGTTAGGGAATAATTTTGCACCAATTGCTTTATCAGTATAAAAGTACTATCATTTATGTGGTAGAATACAATATTCATTTATTGCGCTATCGTACAAAAACATGACAATTTATATTACATTAAAAATTTAACACTTTAAAACTATTACAATTATTTTACATTAAAAAATTTATCTCTCCGAAAAATCAACGTCGCCCATTGACTTATATTCTAGTGATAGACAGGTCCTTTCATAGAAAAGATTTGTCAAAATATTGAAAAGTTAAAACGAAAATCTGCTGCAGCGCTACATTGGCATTATGTCGTCTAACAGAACTATTAAAATATAAAGCGCTGATAGCTTTTAGAGGATAATTTTTTCACGACCAAAACGTCTTAAGCGCCATGAACTTCGAAGTACTTACGCGTTTAGTTCAACATAGTGTAATGACATGTTATCCATATAGATGTTTATACCGCAGAAGTGACATAGTTTTTGCCTACAATACTTCACATTACAATAAAACTCTATTTAAAATTTTTACCAATAGTCCACGTTAGTGTAAATTCAGAAAAATACGTCTAATAATTAGTGAATTCAAAATCGTGTAAAATAATGAAACCATTGAACCACCAGAAAATGATGGTGGTGATTTAGTAACAAAACAAACAACAACTATAACTATAGCGTAATCAGCTTTTTAATGTTCCCACTGCTGGGACTCAAGCCTTCTCTCTAGGAGAGGGAATGGGCCGTAAACCACCACGCTGGCCCAGTGCAAAATCAAAATCAAAATCAAAGCATTTATTTCAAATAGACCATTTACAGGCACTTTTGAATAGTCAAATGTCGGTCAGTCCAAGAAAAGTGAAGGTAAAGTGCGGGTTGGTGAATGTCGCATGTCTTTGAAATATGCTGGTTTTCTTATGATGTTTTCCTTCACCTTTTTGAGAGCAATGGGGATGAATTAAATTACATAAAAAACTAAAACTTTTTTTAAATCTATTTTCAACTTTATTTTTCGGGGCGAATCAAAAATTGATTCGGAGTCAGAAATTTGCACTTGGTTTAATGATGTAGGGGAAAGCTATAAATGTTTTAAAGGCACATTCTGAAGGAATAGCATTACTGCAAGGAATAACCGACTCATTAGAAAACGTTTTCCAGCTTTAGTATCATCAGTTTAAAAGTGTGAAGAGCAGATAAAAGGATATTTTGTAGGAAGCCACGTGTTGTCACGTCTATCCTCTTAAGATATTTTATCAATTTTTCTCTTTTCGGCTGACCAGAGTGAACAAACTTGAAATAATTATAATTATAGTTTATGAAGGACGAAATCTCAATAACAGTAATGATCACTTAGTGATGTATCACTTATATTACACATATGACTACAAATTCAACTGAACCTGAGTTTTTACAGTATCGCAAAACAGACGTATTCATATTTATTGAATTTGACGGAATTCATTGGTACCTATTATTTATACAAAAAAGAAAAAAATATTAAACAGAATATTTTAAAAAAAAAAACAAACGGAATAAAACATCAAGCAAATTAATGTTCACTAAATCAGTTGTAGGTAAAAAACCCGGTTTTTGTGGGATGGAACATCTGCATGTTTTAGTCTATGATTGTAAAATGGAAAATCTTTTAAATAAAATAATATAATTTCTAACATACTATTACGAAATTTGAAGCAATTAAATTGCTTGAATAATCAATTATTTTATTTTCATGACTACTGAATTATTATTTACGTCCCAAATTCACTTTCTTTTGAATTTATAAGCTCCGCTCTCAACTGTATGAACGTCAAAATTGCACTAAAGTCATCAATGTCAATTTGCCTAGAATTCAGTGCAAAGGATTCGTTTGAAGTGAGTGTTCAGCACGCCCTATCTAGTACTTAGATATCGATGACGTCGCCGTCTTACGCTTTTTCGATCAGGGTCACGTGTCCTGACGCGAGTTTAAGATTTTATACCCATTACAGAAAAAGTGCTCAAAGCCGCTAAAGAAGTTTTCACTTCAAAAATAGACATTGAAGACTTGTAGACGAAGCATACATGTCCCTTTTAGACCTGCTTTTTTAAATAAAATCCCATGTCTTATCAAAATAGTTAACAAACAAATTTACATTCACTAATAAATTTGCACTTTCTTATTAATTCTTATTGGAATCTCATTAGTTACTTATCCTATTTTGAACCTTCTGAATAATAAAACGATTTAATAAATGTTTAATTTATTTTTGTTTTCACCTATTGTGCCCTACCAAAATAGGTAACAATATTACACGTTCTTAGGAAGCTTTTCCCCTGTACGGTTTATTTACTCATGTGTCTATATTACATGCAATAATGATAATAAATCTTGTTCTCAGTAGGTACATACGTAACCACAAAGGCGCCCGCCCCGCCGCTGACGTTTAACGTGTGCTATGCCATTTTGCAACGTATGTCTACCATCGACAGATCATAATTACATTGCTCCAAGTTGAAATGTTACGTCGTTTTCGTTTTCAAAGGAGTTCAGTGTAAAAAACCCTTTTGAACGACTTAATTTAAGCCGTTCAAAAGTGTAACCCATATCGTATGGGTTTTTGTTAACCGGTTTAGGAAAACCCTATTGAATAAAGGTTACCTTTATCGTATGGGTTTTAGATTAACTGCTTAGAAAAACCCTATCGAATAAAGGTTACCTATATCGTATGGGTTTTAGATTAACTGCTTAGAAAAACCCTATCGAATAAAGGTTACCTGTATCGTATGGGTTTTAGATTAACCGCTTAGAAAAACCCTGTCGAAAACCCTTTCTATAAAAAACCAAAATGATCCTTTGAACCCTTTAAAAGAGTTACCTATATGATAAGGGTTTTTTATTAACTGCTTAGAAAAACCCTATCAAAACCCCTTTAATGGGTAACCAGAACGGTCCCTGGGCTGGACATATCTGCCGCATGTCTAACGTTCTGTAGGCCCGTAGAACACAGTATTGATACCCAGAAGAAATGGCCTGATGACTGGGATGTCTTCCTTAGGAATTGGAAAAAGGAAACGAGGGATCGTGATCTTTGGAGAAAGAGTGGAAGGAGGCAACCAGCAGTGAGAAAATATAGGCTGGTAAATTTAATAATTTATTTTTTATGACTTGTTCGTTATAATATGTGCAATAATAGCCACAAAGGTTTGTCTTGAACATTCTTGCTTTTGTCTTTTTTTTATGTAACATTATTATCTCACACTAATAATGTCCCCTGAATCGGGGACGCGTTCACAAATATGTGGGCAGAATTGAAATAATTTACACAAAGGCACGTTGAGTGTTGAATAGAATATATTTTGGAATTTTTGCTTCTTTTACATTATGATGAGTTGCGAGAACATATAAAATATTTATTTGAATATAATAATGTTGAATAAGTAGGCAGGATTGTGAAGACAATTCCGCTACAATGATATCTCGCATACTCTAGACACACTGACCCAGAACAACTATTAACAGGTCATACTATTTTCTTCCGTGCGGAAGTTGAACTTGTAGAACATAAAATACAATTTCATATCATTTTAAATCATTGCCTCAAAATCAACCACACGACGCATTTTTTTTTTAAGTTCTAAAGTAATTCACGAGAACTTTAGAACTTTTTAAAAAAAATTGCGTAGAAATCTTTGTGGCTTACATACCTTTGAAACCAAGAAGAATAGTCTTTGTAAGAGCACTTTCAATTTATGCGCACTCATGGTCCGCTGATTGCAGAACGTTAGCAGTCCGACAACAAGCGCCTAAATTAAAAACGTATCCGGCTGCCGTGCGTTTGTATGCCAGTGGTGCGCTATTCAACACCGAATCGAACACGTGGTACTAATGAAGTTAATGTCCTGTTGTCGACTGTTCATCGTACAGTTGCCGCAACGAGCGCTTTATATAAAAAAAAATCGTCCATACGCAGTACCACTAAAGCACTGTATACGTTACGCAACAAGCCATCAAAAAACGCATAAATTGAAAGTGCCCTAAGTTGGTTGATATAATAGCAGGTAATGAATATGAACATCAAAGAATAGTTCTTTCACAAACATATCAATTTCAGAGATTTCAGTAAAAAACAAGAAAAAAATTACTTGAAGCCTCTTTCATCAACTATAAAAAGTAGGTCTTAAGGAGATATGATATTCAAATGTTAGTAAACTACCTGCGAAATAAGTTTTCGATAAATGCAAAAAAAAAAACTAATCAAAACTAATTAAAATAGATAATTTTTTACTTAAAATCAGGCCTTAACGCTGAACTAGTCGTGGACTTGAACTCGCTGATGGGTGAAGAAAAAAATGCGATTTCTCATTTGATATTGTGTCCGAAAGCGACAATATCAAGTATGAGCAGCTAAACGCTAGTGTATATGCACAACGTATTATTCCCACGCGCACAAACACACCGTTTGCCTAGATTTTACACGATTTTTTATACTTTTTTACACCTAAAGTTACGCAAAAATCATCGAAAACAGAAACTTTGTTGGCTTATAACGTTTTAATGATTTTTTTTTCTGTTTCAGCAAAGTCAAATTAATAATAAGATAAAAATGTATCATGTTTTATTTAGGATGTATAATGTCAAACTGTGGGGTAATACCCCCAAAATGTTTATGGAAAAAGTATCGACCTTAAATATTTAAGAAAATATCCGTCACGAAAATTCGTGCTGTCCTATGATTCATTAAAATGTTTAGCTGCCTCGTTGGATAAGTTCAGTGGCTCCGGTAAGGTGTTATTAGATTTTCCATCTGATATTTCTCAGTAATAAGATCAGAATGTAATAAAAATAACCTTATCTCTTATTACGTGGATCTTAAACGCTTCTGCTAAAATATGGGGCAAAAATTTTAAGTTTCTATCAGAAATGTCGTATTTTCTATGACAAAATAATATAATAAACTTTATTGTACACCAAAATAGATATAATAAATAATTAGAATAATTTCACAAAAACTAAATCTATGGGTACAATGTCAGTTTTATCGCTGACAGTGATATCTACCAGACAACTTAGGATGGACTTATGGTGTACTGCAAGCAAATACTAGCCAACAAAATTATTGAAAAAAAAAAATACAATGATAAATAATAGGGAAACTCCAAGTTTTGTTGTTTAGTTTTTTTTTTTCATAAAATTTCCTTCTAAACTTCTTGTCCCTTCTATCAAGAGAGGAAAAATATGGTCCTTGATCAAAAACAGGTTGGGAACCATTGGTTTAAATAAATATGTTTTTCAAAATATCTCCCCGCCCCCTTCCTCTGTAAAACATGTGAACATGGCTAGTTGCTGGCTCGTTCTTCGCGCAAATTCTTAACATGCCATTAAATATGGTAGTGTTACCAGTCATCTGGACACATTTCTTGTGTGCTTAGATGACAACGGTGTGGTTTTTTTTGGTCTTTTGTGATCTAGTTCCCACAATTAGTATTTGGTAGACCATCGTATGTATATTTGTGAAACTTTTCGTGATTTTTTTTGCTGGATAGTTTAAAAATACAATTGAACCCAGTAGGTGACGCTGCAATAGGGTTTTTAATTTTTTGACGATTAGCCTTTGTTCTGGCAGGACAACGTCTGCCGGGACTGCTAGTCTATTTCGTAATTTTATAACTCAAGAACGGGCTCACCTATCTAAACCAAATGTTTAAGCTTTGTTCGGACTATTTAGTAGATGGTTTATGTGAAATTTGCACAAAATCAGTCGAGCGGTTCTTTATTTATCACATTTTTTGTAACAAATGAAGTAGGATAGAGTAGGGTACAGTAGGGTATAATAGGGTAGAGTAGGGTCGAGTAGGGTAGTAGAGTAGGGTAGAGTAGGGTCGAGTAGGGTATAGTAGGGTAGAGTAGGGTAGAGTAGAGTAGGATGGAGTAGGAAAGAGCGGGAGCGAAGCCGCGCGGGCAAAAGCTAGTATAATATATTTTGTAATTTTCCAAAAATAAATATTCTGTGGAATAATCAAGAAACCTACAAACGTCTACATATAATTTCTTCATAAAGCTTTTATAAAACAAAATGTCGGCCCTCGAGTCAATATCGCGACAGAACGTTCTGTATAAAACTTTGCCAATATCGCTCGTTATTATGCGATGCATATTCATCAAGTTGGGATTACGGACGCTCCCACTGCAATTTATTTATTAAATATCTTTATAAGTTGTTAGTGTTGCAAAGCTAGTAAGTGTTGGAATAAAGTATTTATTTATAAAACCTTAGTTTTATTATATAAGAAACCTGAAATACTACTCTAGTATTTTTACGTAAATAATCTATGTACAAAATTTCAAAACTGTATCATGAAAAAATCACAAAGTTATAAGCTTGTTATGTCAGCAAAAATACATGGTCACCGGGCCATACGGAAGAATGAGAGGTTATTTTGCACTTGATCCTTTTTTAATCCCAGGCTAAACAGAGCCTGTGTTACGAGTACTAGACAACTGATAAACATAATTATGTGTTTCTAAATACATACATATTATAGATAAAATATTACACCTTGACACAGAACAAATGATCACGCAAACATTTGTCCTTGGTGGGAATCGAACTCACAACCTGTGACATAGTAGTCAGGGCCACTAACCACGAGACAAAACAGGCCAGTTAGACAACTACTAATACTCCACATAATCTCTTCTTACAAAAGATATAACGGCGGACATCCGCAAATCTTTTGAGATACGCACGTAAATTCTAAGGCGTTCGTTAGTAAGACGTCACGTCGCGTCGGTACTGTCTGTACGAGCACGTGCGACGTCAAACTGCCCTCAGAGAGGACAAATATCCGTAATATGATATTATCTGGTGTCTTCTTAAGGTGTGAAAATCTAGGTTACCTCTTATTCTTCAAACGTGGTTGAGATTTTTTTTTCTATGTGGTTTGAAAACATGCTGTGTCGTGATATAATATAGAAAGATTTTCTGTTGGATTTGATGTTGGAGTCTATTGGTGTTATGGCTGTCAAAGTGATATGTATGGACCATGATCTCAATTCACACTATTATAATAAAGAGGTAACGTTTGTTTTTTTAATTTTTTTGTTAGGAAGGAAGTACTGGTCCAATTGTTAAAATTCTTTCACCGATAAATGGTTATGTTTTTATTAAAGTACTTACTTTTGCCCGCGGCTTCGTTCCCGCTCTACCCTACACCACCCTACTATACCCTACTTTGCCCTACACCACTCTACACTACTCTACCCTACACTATTTTTATTTTCATTCTTTTTCACTTATGAATTACTTCTCCAGTTCAGCTGTTTTCGAGATTCGCGCTTAGCAACACATTTAGCAATTCATTTTCCTACTACCTATAGATTTGACTTTTCATCCTAATAGTTTGTTTTCTTGCAATAATTGCCCAACCTTGACGTGGGCGAAGAAGCTAGTTAGAATTGAATAGAATCTGGTTTATTGTAAAAGGTACACTACCTTTATAAGTTCACGAATGAAGAGTTATGAAATAACCTATTGAAATGGTAAGCTGCTCAAATACTTTATTGAAACGTCTGTGAAAAGATTTTAATGACTGTCTGAATGACTAATAGACAAAGCATGGTCGATGTTTGTTTTTTCTTTTGAATTGTAATGAAATGAACCTCTAAAGATTGATTTAAAATCTTGAATTTAAATGACGCAGACCACGACAGCGTATTTTTTTTTTTTTATATTTATTTATCTCAGGACCATGAGCTCGTGCACCTTTGGAAGGCATACGAGGAGCCGAAACCAACTCGCAGACGCTTTTAAAGGAACTTGATACCAACCGGTGATTATCCCTGTATGCGCATGCTAGTGCATCCAAGAACAACCCCGGTTGAAGAGAAACTATTGCAACATGCGGAAAATAATATGAAGCTATGGTTTTTGGAATCCTAAGTGGACTGGTTACCAGGAACTATTTTAAAACTATTTTTATTATTGATAGGCTTGCTTTCGACCACCACCTCACCTGATGGCGAGCGAAATGGTCGACGATGGAGCAGGTTTGCCTAAATGTAACCTATTCACTCTTTATTTATAGACCTCTAAGTTGTATCTGTCACGAAACACAAACTCAGGCAGAAATGTCCACTTCTTGGCTTTTCACTCAATAAATGTGTTCCCAGAACGCTTTGTGGAATGTTTACCATTTAATTCAGAATGCATTTATTTAGTCCCAGTGGCGATGCCTCAATAAAAGTGCATATGAAGCGACAAATTCCTAATCCAGGGTTTCCGATGTATTTTGCCCTGTGTCTAGCAATCTCTGGGTAGCTTAGAAGCAGATGAGCTGTTGTTTTATCCTACTGCAGGCTCTGCAGAGTGGGCTGTCTGTAACTTCTATGACTGAGAGGTATGTGGGGCCAATTGTAACGGCCGTCATTACAAGTAGTCAGACGTTAGAAAGTCTGACCTTAAGTCTATCTAAGGCCCCTCGTCCAACGTTTCTGTAGCGATACTGTAGCGCGTTCGCTTCGATGCTGTATTGTGTTAGCATCTTTTTTATAGCGCTTGCAAAAATAATTACGTTACGACAACGCAACGTTGCCACGTTACGGAAAGATATGGATGGATCCAGTATCGGCCACCGACTTCTGCGAAGCAGTAATGCTCGCTAAGGAGGAGGTCGACCGCATCAGGCAACGGCGCTCTCGCCGCCGCCGGGATTCCGATCCCGATTTCCAGCCACCGTAAGCGCGGGCTTGCGGACAGTGAGCAATTGGGTAGCGCGCTGCCCGGCCGTCCGGTAACTGTCCGGGTCAAGCCCAAGTCGTCGACGGCGCGCTCTGTTCCCGCGCGCCTCAAGGAGTTGTCAGCAACAGCAGGGGCCCAGCCGGGTCGAAGCCTACTGGGGCCAGGGTTATCCGAAAGGCCGCTCGAGCCCCGGTATGAAGGCTTGAAGGAACGGAATGGGTTTTTTAGTCAGTAAGAGTCTGACACTATCTCCCGCTCCGCCCAAGAGCGGGGGTTGTCATAACGGGGGTTCCCATCGAAAAAAAAATGAATCCTGTATTTTCTTTGTATCTGTTTCTTCTTTATCCATCTTCTTAATATTAGCAGGAGGAGAACACGTCTAGTGTCGTCCATTTCTCGAAATTAACTGCGGCAATTTTACAAATGCGCCAGCGTCAATACGACGTCGTTCAACGTGGCACGTCATTTAGAAGTTATAATCGAATAAAGAAAGTGACATACATACATGAAATCTGAAAACATAACACTCCCTTTTTCGGGCAGTAAGCCTAATGTGCCACCCTTATCCTTCCCGCCACCTCCTCGCTCCATGTCATGACATGAACCAGAGCTGGACGCAAGAGGGCACTACCGACGATTCTACTTCTGGTTTGCAAAATAGTTTAAAAGAGTCACTGCGGTCCTTGCACGCAAAAGGAAACAGCAGAAACACAGATGGGTTTTAGTCAGTAAAACTCTGTCACACCTTTTTGCAGCCCAATGTAAATTATGAGGAGATGTCTCATCCAAAAGAAAAACCTTTTTACTCCGATTACGAACACTTTTAAGGAAAGCTAGCAGACGGAGAACAAAGTAAGAGGAAACTTTAAATTAAAGTGAAAACAACATAATTGCTCGAGTTTTAAGTGGCAGTGGGTCCAGGCCATTAGGAACTGTTAACTGTCGGAAGTTAAAAGGATAATGTCTTTGTTACATGCTTACTTTGTAGTTTATGTGCAGGCGCCGGGTAGGATTGCAAGTTTGGAATGTTGTTTACTTACAAATGTTGTTTGTGGCCCCAAAGCAATCCCGAACAGCCCGCTCACGAACTTGCCGCTGTGAGCGGCCGCTAAGCGCGGGGCGGGGAGCGGTAAGAATAAATGTATGAAAATGTTTGAAGCACGCCGCGAGACGCCGCTCATAGTGGCCGGCGCACGCTTACCTATGCCACCACGCTCACCGCGTCACTCGTTCTTAGATCGATGTCGTGAACCACACTCCTAGCCAAGTTGATAATCGTAGTCGAAAACAATTGAATGACATCATCTCAACGTTAAGTCACGTGGTCAAACGTAACACGAATACAAAATTCGTAGCCAAGTTCACATCATTCAAAATGATAGAATTAATTGTTATCGTTTCTACAATGTTCAACGCTACATTGTAGAACGAGCGGCCGACTCAGACGCGTCAACATGGCTTCCAACTTATCGATTTCTACAATTACTGACACCGATACATATAGGTTGTAACTTGGCTAAGTATGCTGGCCGTAATCAGGGTCGCTGCAGTTCCCGCGAAGCGGCAAGCCTTCTGGCTGGCCTACCACCGTGGGATCTGGAGGCAACAGTCCTTGCACACATGCACGACATGCGCGTGGAGATGCAACGCCGGGGTGAAAGTCCTCTGCCGCGACAGGTCGCGACATGGCGGACAGAGCTCCGGCGGGATCTCATGGTGAAATGGCGTCAAAGACTATCGCAACCCAGTGCTGGGCACGCCACAATTTTGGCGATAAGTCCCCTCTTTGAGGCGTGGCTGGAAAGACCTCACGGCGTCCTTACCTTCCGCATGACACAGGTCCTCACCGGAAATGGCAAGTTCGGGAGGTTCCTGTTCCGAATTAAAGCGGAAGTGACGCCCGGGTGTCGCCACTGTGCGGAACGCCCGGAGGACACGGTGGAGCACACAATCGCGGTGTGCCCTGCTTGGGCGGAGCATCGCCGTGCCCTCGTGGGGGTGATCGGCGGCGGAGACCTCTCGCGCCGGGCCCTGGTCGAGGCCATGGTCCGGAGCGAGGAGGAGTGGCAGGCGGTCGCCGACTTCTGCGAAGCAGTAATGCTCGCTAAGGAGGAGGCCGACCGCATCAGGCAACGGCGCTCTCGCCGCCGCCGGGATTCCGATCCCGATTTCCAGCCACCGTAGGCGCGGGCTTGCGGACAGTGTGCAATGGGTAGCTCGCTGTCCGGCCGTCCGGTAACTGTCCGGACCAAGCCCAAGTCGTCGACGGCGCGCGCTGTTCCCGCGCGCCTCAAGGAGTTGTCAGCAACAGCAGGGACCCAGCCGGGTCGAAGCCTACTGGGGCCAGGGTTATCCGAAAGGGCGCTCGAGCCCCGGTATGAAGGCTTGAAGGAACGGGATGGGTTTTTTAGTCAGTAAGAGTCTGACACTATCTCCCGCTCCGCCCAAGAGCGGGGGTTGTCATAAGATGATTTTTCCCATCGAAAAAAAAAAAAAAAAAAAAAAAAAGGGTCGCTGCAGTTGGGCCACAAGCCACAACCGAAAATACCGCCACGAGAAGCTAGAAGCAGCAGCAAAGGTAGCTGGAGCGTGCGACAGCTACTTGTGGTTAGTATCTGCTGCTTTTTTTAACCCATAAGCTTATTGGGGTGCTATGACAGAAAACGAGTGCCGGCCCGCCGGCCGTAGTTCCCTTGCGGATACGTCCAGAGTGAAGGCCAATCTGCGGGACGGTGCACCCTGGGAGACGGCCAATGACCCCTTTGGGTACTCCTTAAGGGTCTCGATGGCCGTCTCCGAATATTCTATCTGAAGGAACGCTTCAACGCGTGTCTCTCTGCTATAGCAGAGGTCACAGTGGCGAGGTATAAGCGGGCTCGGTGTACACGGTGTCGACCGAGCCTGTAGGAAGAGGAGCTAACAGCCCAGGACTCCGCTTAGTGAACCGACAGGCTTCGTTTCCTTCTCGAAATAATATCCACCTCCTGAGCTGCACTATGTAAACACAATTTTACTAGGTGGGGACGGTAAGTACCACACTTTCTCTCAAAATGTCTAGAATTTCTTAGTATATTGAAAGTATAGTGTGACAATTACAATGGGCTTTATCAGAAGACTTAAAGTCACCCAAAGGTCAATGGAAAGGGCTATGCTTGGATTTTCCTTGCGTAATCACATCAGAAATGAAGATATACGCAGGAGAACCAAGATTATCGATATAGCACGAAGAATCACCAAACTTAAGTGGCAATGGGCAGAACACATTGCTCGCAGAACAGATGGCCGTTGGGGCCGAAAGGTTTTAGAATGGAGACCATGTACCGGAAGACGTAGCATTGGAAGGCCTCCTACAAGGTGGACCGATGACCTGATGCGAGACGCACAGGAGCGATCATTGTGGCGACACTTGGCCTATGTCCAAAAGTGGACGTCTTTCGGCTGAAATGATGATGATGATAGTGTGGCGAGGCCATCTGTGCTACATCCCGCCATGACAGGAAAAATGGTGGTACACGTCTTTTTTCAACGTTTCTTCTTTATCAAACATTCCGTTGAATTGCGTTGAATAAAACAACAAGCTTGTAAACCAAGATCACCTTCACGATAGACGGTTTGAGAAGAGCCTTTTTATGCAAACCTCATTTCCGCAAAATGTGTATTCATGTTTGCAGAAAAATTCATCATCAAACATCTTTTCCTTCAACCATAGAAATGATTTCAATAACTACAAGCTTTCCAACTACACAGTAATGAGGTGCCTTGTATTCTACATTACAAAAACTGCGTTCAATTCAGAAACCGCGGTACAAATTCAAATTGTTGAACAGCTTATTCGAATCGTTTCTATGGAAACTCGGTACACTTCTTCAGATTGCGTTGAAAGGGTATTTGTTGTCTAGTTTATTTTTCTAGAGCAATTTGTATATTATTTATCTTTTCGTATTACCTATACCTACCCATTATGACATACAAAAAAATTTTTAGTTTATGCGAAACCTGAATATAATTTGTTCAAAATCAGTAACTGAATGGATTCCAATAGCTTAGTTTTTATACTATGTTATATTTTTACCCAAAAAATATTTAAAAAGTTCATAAGTTGGACACAACTGACACTAAGTACAATACAGGTCATGGCAGGTCATGGTGGGCATTAGGCGCCAGCAAAAACCTGGGTGCAAGTGCAAAATAACTCCTCATTCGCTAGGATGGCCCGATGACTATCTATTTTTGCTGACATAACAAGCTTAGAACTTTATGATTTTTCATGATATTTTTTTTTAGATTCTATACATAAAAACACTAACCACGTGTTATACGCATATGTAATGTAGAGATAAATACCTGTACCTCTTTAGCTCTACTATTTTTAATCGATGATACTCTATAATAAACGATCAGTACTATTACGGAACTCAAGCGTTTAATTTCATACATCCCTACACATATACTAAAACGAATATTATAGAAAGAATATATCTAAAGAAGGATAAACTCAACAGTCTATCCTTCTTTTGTCTATATTTGTCTCGCAGTCCAGTGGCTGTGAGAATATTAGAGAGAGTTAGAGAGTTAGGGAGAGAACCCCGATAGGTGAGGTACTCTTTCGCATAAATCATGGCTGGGTTTAGGTTTCGACCCAACTGGGCTCCTACAGGTTGGCTGACAACTCCTTATGGCCCACATGGAACACTACGCGCTTCTCACGTATATCTTCTTTGCTAGCATTACTACCGTCTTTACTTCTATAGTCTATATTGTCGCAGTCCAGTGGCTGAGAGAGTTATTGGCAAGAGTTAGAGAAATAGACACGCCCGGTAAACGAGGTTTTCTTTCGCACAAACCAAAAACCTACTGAAAAACCAAAAACCAGAAACCTACTGGGGCCCCAGTAGGTTTCGACACAACTGGGCTCAGTTTTGCTGACATGGAACACTAAGTGCCGCACGTGTACGACCGCCTCCTTTGCTAGCATTACTGCAAATACAATAAGATACTAATACTATTTGCTGTATGAGTTTCATCGCTGAAAAAAAGAGTTATTTCTTCGAAATGCAACAACGCTTTTGGCTGTTATAATGCTGGCGAAGAAGGCGGCCACACGTGTGGCGCTTAGTGTTCCGCCCGCGCCTTAAGGCATATAGTCCCATGAACCATCTGGCCGAAATTAAATGGACGCAACTCTCGCACCCGCGACATCTGTGCATTTATTTGCGGCCAGCAGCGCCCGCAAAGAGCGCGGCTGACCTTTAAATCTATTTTCTTTGCGAAATATTGATTAATTTACATATGCTATGTTCACTTTGAAGAATAATTTAACCACCTTGAGCATAGGCGTAGGGTACCCAGCCTTTCGGTGTTTTACAGGATACATTTTGGAGAGTGTGCGCAGGAATTGCATGACTTGATTCCGCCATCGCAATTCTACCATCGGACAACCCGACGTACGGCGAATATTCACCCTTACGTTGTTGAAACCTCTACGGTCCGGACTAAGCGTTTCGTCTCGTCGTTTATACCGCGTACGTCGAAGGACTGGAACAGTCTGCCTTCTGCGGTCTTCCCGTCCGATTATAATTTGGGTGTCTTCAAGGCTAGAGTGAATAGGCTCTTAATAAACTAGTGCGCCTCAACATCAAAGATTGCATCGCTACTTACCATCAGGTGGGATCGCAGTCAAGCACTAGTTTATCTCAATTAAAAAAAAAAAACCAATTTTTATGTGTAAAAAGGTTTCTAAAGATCTAAGCCGTTTCGAAGGAGTAGGAAAAAGGTTTCGAAAACGTGCGAAATAGCTAAATATTTTTTTTAGACAAAAGTATTAATAGCAGGAAAAAATTATGCAGTTCATTGTAGATATTGTTGTTCATGAATCCATAATAAACATTTTTTTTTTAAACCTAGCCGTTACCGAGGAGTAGGCTTCAGAAAGTCACTGTTTTATGGCACTTTTCGGGTGCTTGGGCCTTAAGAAAAATTCAGCAAAACGGTCGGGACACAGCAGGGTCGAAGCCTACTGGGACCATGGGTTATGCAAAAGAGACCCCCTACCGAGGTGGGTCTTTATAATAAAAGCCTGTTGCCTAGGGCGTTATTGTGTTACCACGTTTAATCCTCATTTTATTTTTCCGGCTAATTTTAAATCCGTACGTGTTTTCCCTTATATGCGTACTTTCATCGTATTTTTTATCGGTGTTAGCCAGCCCCCGGATTTTTTATATATTGCATAAAAATTGGGGTGTGTAAATAAACTTTTTATTGCTTTTTTTGCCCGTTTTGAGCAAAGTTTGAATATTCAACGTTAAAAAAAATGTGTGTCAGATGAAACCAAAGGTCATGTGAAGGTTATAATATGCTTAGAACGATAACGATGAATTGTGCTTAATATTTAAGGATTATAATGGCCATGTAGCGATATCCAAGGCGACACATAATAACTAATCCTGCATCGCACAATAATCTATACTTATAATAAATCTGTAGAGAGGTCAATTCTGTACATTGAATATATATTAAAAATTAATATTAGAGGATGATTGGTGATCGATACTGATGCCAAAAATGCAATCAGAAAATTTTTTGTCTGTCTGTCTGTCTGTCTGTATGTGCACGCACGGGTCAAAAACTACTGAAGGGATTTTAACCAAACTTGGTACAATTATGGTCCATACTCCTGGGCAGGTTATAGGCTATATAACCTAACGCTAAGATACATAAGAGCTGAGAAGGGACAATAAATTTGAAGCAAGTCGGATGAAAATGCGCGTTCGAGCTCTTATCCTCGCATACGTTGATCATACACCAAAAGTATGTATTACACAGATGGTGGTCTCTAATAGATCTACAAAAAAATCCTCAATAGTATATATCTATCTTTTATAAATTAGCCACAATAACGTGTTTAATCGTTAGGCATTTCTTCAAAGTGTACTTCACTGTGTACACTTCCGTAGTACTGCACGGATTTACTTCAAATTTTGCATGAATATTACTAAGAGGTCGGGTCAACATATAGGCTACATATTATCACGCTATCACCTACGGGGGAGGAGCTGTGAATCTTTATTTTTCTCACGCATTCTGTGACAGCGTGTAATCTAACGATGCATATTTAAATGTTGTTTTTGAGTAAGCCATGCTATTATCTAGCTTTACACTATAAAAACTACGCCATTTCAGTAACTTGGGCAGAGAAACATAGTTTAATGAATGTTAGTAGTATTAAGACAATTTTGAAACAGCGCCATCTATGAGATT
This sequence comes from Mythimna albipuncta, assembly GCA_929112965.1. Classification (NCBI taxonomy): domain Eukaryota; kingdom Metazoa; phylum Arthropoda; class Insecta; order Lepidoptera; family Noctuidae; genus Mythimna; species Mythimna albipuncta. The sequence continues at coordinate 6,567,142 of OV815980.1, forward strand.
TCATAAAAATCAAATCAAGTTATATGTTAACACTTTTTGGAAATTAATAATTTAAATTTGATCATGTTGGCGAGGTTAGTAGTTATTCTTAAAATTCATAGATGGTGATGTGATGTGATGTGCATTTTCTTCATAAAAGTTATATCGTATAGTTCGTTTTGACAAATTCAAGTTCCAACAAAACCCTCAAAATCTTGAGCAGAGTTGAGGAAGACAATTTAAAAAAAAATGCGGTGTTAACATGGTGACATTTTTCCAGCTCTGTGAAGTCGACCAGTTTGCGAGATCCCTTACGTATGACGAGGTGCCTTCATATTACACGTACGACAAGCAAAGGGGTGTTATTTAACCGACGTCGACGAGGAGGTGCTGTGGAAGGTTTTTCGGGAACTTTCAAGGACACCGCATTGGATACCTACCGTGCAACCGAATAATGGCAAATGCTATTTTCTGCGGTTGTTACTTCCCACTGTTCGAGGCCCGACGTCTTTCGCCTTACAGAGGATATTTGATGGCGTGGACCGCGCCAGCCTGCGTAGCACGTCACCTTCTCGACGGTGACAAAAATTGGGATCGGTTGGTGTTTTGTGGAGTCGCGAACCCGGTAGCTTTGTGGGAGAAGTATCGCCATCATCTGTCTGAAGATTTTCTACGAGCTTTGGGGCGTGCTACTGGAGACGAAGACGAAGTAACTGATGAACGCGTGCTGAACACCTGTCTCAGTTCACTTCAAGATGTGGTCATTTTTATCGGCGGCAAACCGCTGATCGAATATGGATTACCAGCTCCCCAATCATCACCGCATCAAGGCTGTGGAAATCGGGAGTATAACGCTGGGATAAATTACGATCCGGGCGAAATGACCACCATACGAAATGACCATGTCACTTTGTTCTCTTCAGAGCAAAAACAAATTTATGACACCGTCCTTGAAAGCGTTGGGTAAAACCAGGGTAACGTGTTTTTCTTGGATGCTCCTGGTAGAACAGGAAAAACATTTGTTACCACTGAAATATTACTGTCAGGAGGCAAGCCAAAATTGCTATTAATGTAGCGTCGTCGAGAATCGCTGCCTTACTGCTTCCGGGTGGCAAGACAGCACATGCCATGTTTAAAATTCCCATCGATTTAGAGAGCGCCGGAACGCCTGTTTGTGGTGTGTCACGTAACAGCGATAAGGGATACGTGCTCAAGGATTGCTCTTTGATCATATAGGATGAGTGTACCATGGCCAATAGGAAGGCAGTTGAGGCCGTGGACAGAACCCTGCAGGACATCCGCAGGAACGAACATTTGATGGGTGGTGTCACATTTCTATTCAGTGGCGATTTCCGGCAAACACTTCCCGTGGTGACGCGGTTATCGATGGCTGACGAGGTGAATGCTTCGTTGAAACGATCTTCGTTGTGGTCACGAGTTTGTTAGCGCTTGACCATTAATATGAAAGCTCGGCTCGGCGGCAATGCACGTGCATTGCAAGAATTCTCCGATATCCTTCTAAGTCTTGGCGAAGGCACTCTGACAGGTGGTGCTTCCAGAGTCTCTCGGTAGAGTAGTATCCAGCTTAGAATAACTCATTTGCTGTGTGAACGGGGACATCAGTCGTATACCGCACCAGCTTCTTGGGTGTGTGAGGGACAACGCCGACGCCCAAAAATGAGCATGCTGCAGCAAATAACGAATGCATTCTCTCGGAAATTGAGGGGAATGAAGTGGTCTACACCTCGATAAACACTTTTGTCGAGCAAGATGACGCCACACATTATCCCGTGGAATTCTGAACTCCCTGTCAGCAAGAAGACTTCCAGCGCATACCATCAAGCTGAAGGTCGGTGTCCCGATTATACTCTCTGGAACCTTTCTCCTCCGAAATTGTGTAACGGGACCGGCCTTAAAGTCATCTCTCTCCACAGACACACCATTGAGGCGGAAATTCTTACGGGTTGTGGCGTAAGCGAGGCAGTATCTATACCACACATTCCCTTCATACCTCACAACTTCCCGTTCCAGTCCAAGCGCGTATAGTTCCCCGTGAGTGTTTGCTTCGCGATGACCATCAATAAGTCGCAGGGGCAGACACTGAGGGCAGCGGGTGTTGATCTCAGGACGAGTTGCTTCTCACACGGGCAACTGTACGTTGCTTGCTCTCGCGTCACCGGTCCTGACTTTACATTTTGGCTCCTGGCAGCTTAACTACCAACGTAGTTTATAGGGAAGTGTTGTAAGGTTCATACCTTACAACACTTCCCTATAAACTACGTTGTACGTTGTACGTGTAACTATAAACTACCTTTGTACGTATTTTTATTTTTTTGTGCCCTGGAATGTATTCCTTATTTTCTCTATTTCCTTCAGTCACATTTTATGACTGAACTCAGCAGGATTCCCATATATCTCTTTTCACTTGCTTCGCTTGAAAAAAAAATAAAAAAAAATTTAAAGCAATTTTCAAAGTTGTTTACTTAATACTATAGCTACACTGACATCTTAGGTATTTTTGGTATTGCAGTGCCTTCACGCAGACGACGTCGCGGGCAGCAGCTAGTATAATAATAATATAATAGTATTCCACACAACTATCACACAACGCCGTCTAGTCCCAAGCTAAGCAGAGCTTGTGTTATGGGTACTAGACAACTGATAAACATACATATATATTTCTAAATACATACATATTATAGATAAATTACACCCAAACATAGAACAAATGATCATGCTCATCACACAAACATTTGTCCTGGGTGAGAATGGAATCCACGACCTCCGGCATAGCAGTCAGGGTCACTAACCACTAGACCAACAGGCCTATCAAACAATTAAAGTTCTTTGCTTGATGTGAACATATATTATACGATAGTCCGAAATCATCTATTGGGCAGTTGCCCACCAGACAACACGTCTGGTCGGAAGATCTTCCTTTTCCAAAGTTGCTATGTGGGACATTACTCTCTGTTCCACATAAGTACCTTCAAACTGGTAACCCTCGACAAAGAACGTCAGCGCAGCCTTCATGCAACTACTATTTTGTGACGTCATCATCATCAATCTTGGTTGTAAGTCCCAACTTTGAGGAGTAGCTGAAGAAGCGTCACGGCGTCCTCACCTTCCGTATGATGCAGTTCCTCATCAGACACCCTCACGCTCCAGCGGCCGAGACTCTGACCCTGACTGCCAGCCACCGTAGGAGTGGACATGCGAAAGACGAGTAATGCATAGTGTGCCATATTGCCTTCTGGTAATCATCCGGACAGAGCACGAGTTGTCGACAGCGCGTATTGTACCACACGAGCCTCAAAAAATTTGAACTATGTAAATAGACTTTCCCATAAATAGAGGTAAACTTTTAAAGCCATAATTGTCCATGGCACAGAAAACAAACATGTACTTACAACGAGGTTACAGCCACTAGACTTCGCATGCTTAAACTAGCGCACCAAAACAATAGGGTAGTTTCCAGGGTCAAAATAATTACATTTTATTTAGTCCGTATTTTAAATTATAAAATATATTAGACACGTATTTTTTCTTTTTTCGATTAAACAAAAAATAACAAAGATATAGCCGATTAAAGTTAGGTGTTACGTCACCCCGTGCGAGAAAGTTCAGCACGGCGTGACGTTACACGTCTATATCTTGATTATTTTTGGTTTAATTTACAAATAAAAAATACGTGTCCCTTATTTTTGAATAATATAAAAGACGGACGAATTACATTTTTTACGGCAACTAGCCTATTCTGTCAACTAGCCGAGGTACGGGAAGCGGGGTACTGCGTTCTGATTGGTATGTGGGAGCTGGGTACTGCGTTCTGATTGGTAGAGACATCAGATCTATGAGTCAAATGTGTTGACAGACATACGTCGCCTGTTATTAGATGTCTTTTGGTTGTAAGGTCGTTTCGTACTTATTACCTGTTTAAAAAATCTAATAAGTAATCATTCAGAAACATGAAATACTTGTCAAGAGCAAAAAAAAAACAACAAAGAAGAAAGAATAAAAAAAAATTTAAAAGTAGACGAACGTGTTCGAATTTATAAACGGTTGACTTCACAAAGGTTTTAAATAAATTTACAAACTTTTGTAAACAAGTTCGGTTTTTTTTCCTTATCATTTACAAAGAAAAAACTGGGCAAGTGCTAGTGGGACTCGTGCCCTTAGCATTCCGTACAAAATTTCCAACGTTTTTTCAATTATCAAATTGAGTTACGAAGAGTTTTTTTTTTTTGACCTTACTACAAAGGAGCAACATTCACTTTTAGTTTTCAGATTTTTTTCTATACTTGTGCTATAAGACCTTGCTTTATGCCAAATTTCAGGATTCTAGGCATCGCTTCTCGGCCTTTTGGCTAAGATCCAAGTGTAGGATTCTAGGCGAGCGGGAAGCAGTTATCCAATAAATTTTGATTCCCTTGAGACGACTCTCAAAAAATATCATTTTTTTGCGACAGAACCTTACATATTTTTTTTTGTTAGAAGATTGATTTTTTCACAGCTTTCAGAAACCGTAGACCAGAGTATATGGTTTTAATTTCAACTCGATACCTCCCCGTGTTTCCAAAGTAAAGGGTCTTAACAGACAGACACATACACGGACAACAAAATGATCCTATAAGGGTTCCGTTTTTTCCTTTTGAGATCCGGAACCCTAAGAAATCAGTTTTGAGGAAAGGTTTTCTAAAAACTTGAACACGAATGGAAATTTTCTTGATTATTACCAATTTCCTGTCGAAAAAATGGGGAGGAATATAAGGTAACTTGTAGAATTTTCATTTGATTTAATTTTCTACAGAAAGAACAGTGGTAGGAGCCCGGTGGTTACAGACCAAGCCAGGTGCATTATTTTGTGTAATTTATTTCATCACTACCACTCATGAAATGGTGAAGGAAAACATCGTGAGGACACCGTCATGTCCAACCAAAAATTCGATGACATGTGGTATCAACCGACCTGGGGCCTAAGTCTGCTATTTTTATGAATTCGTCATTCCAATACAATCACATTGTCATTTTGCTAAAAGTTCGTAATCTGCTAATTCATAATGATCGATCATTGATCGGTCAGTGGTATCGTAATAGAGTTGTAGTAGAATGATAATATCGAGCATATTAAAACCAATAACTGCACTATACCGTTCTAGTGGTAGAACACTGATTAAATAAACTGTCATAGTTTTAGCAGATTACCGCATTCGTCAAATATTTATTTATCAATATGTACGAAACTACTATTCTATGCCACTTTTTTCAATGGAGTGTCATTGGTTGACCATTGGAAAGTCATAATGACGCAATTATATTAGTAGATTACCAAACTTGTCAAAATCGACAATAATGACATCAATGATAGACCATTCTGACACTATTGTAATAGCAGACTTGAGGCCCTGCACTGGATCCGCGTAGTGGATTACGGCCCATTCCCTGGGAACATTAATAGGCTGATTATTCCCAGTCAAACTCCAAGTGAGTGCCGGCGCCCGTAAAGATTATAAAATATTTAGAGTTTTATGTATAGGGTATGTATCCAAGAATGTTAATAAGAATTTCTTCATAAAGTAGTCTGTATATATCGAAAATAAGAAAACCTTTCCATTATTCCATATAACTAGCTTTTGCCCGCGGCACTAATAGCTTTTCACCGATAGAAAGCTTCTTTATTCCTGAGTGACATAGGCTATATTTTACGTACGCAGGCAAAGCTGCGAGCAAGAGCTAGTCAAACATAAACCTTAAAAAATACAATTTATTCTTGCCGGTTTGCAAGTTATAAAGAGTAGTATTAGCATACGAACTATTTCGATACCACAATAAGGACTTTAGCCAAGCCCAAGTAAACTAATACAAACAGTTATAAAATTGAAGCACTAAATACAGAAACAGTAAACTAGACATAAATACGAAGTAGGACAAAGAAAACGTACTGAATCTAAATAGACAAACAGAGGTAACTTACAGGGGTAATTAAGGTCACTCACAATGAAAACAAACCCGTAAACTGAGACGAAAAACTCGAAAAACAAACGAAAGGGGATAATGAAAAATTCTCACAAGTTTATGTAAATACAACCGGTATTGAAATCGTCGAAGGTTCTTCCTTGCAAAATGCTTTATTAACTGGGGTTTCATTCAATCCGTGGACTGTCTTTCGATGACTTATTGAAGAAATTTTATTGGTTTTCTACTTAGTGTAAAAGGGGTACTTTTGATCATCATCATCATAATTTTTCTTCGCTTGTCTTATGTTACCTAGTTTCGTTGCAATACGTTTTGTTTTTCCAATATGTCCTGTCACCCGTTTTATCAATCGTTTTTAGGGTTTCGTACCTCAAAAACCCCTGCTGGGACTCAAGCCTCCTCACTAGGAGAGGAAATGGGCCGTAATCCACCACGCGGGCCCAGTGTGGGTTAGTGAATGTCATTTCTTCGAATTTTCGGTTCTATTACATGCGAGTTTCCTCACGATGGTTTCCTTCGCCGTTTTGAGAGCAGTGATGATGAAAAAAATTTCACAAAGTAATACCCCTGTTAGGGTTAGAACCCGCGACCTGCAACTTGTAAGTCGGAGCCATTATCACTCAGCCACTAGCTCTGATAATACTTAACCCGGTATTTATCATTTATCAGCCTGTCCTACTCCTCAGCTGCGCAAAAACCTCCTCAAAAATATTTAAAAATATTTTGCAGGTTCACCTCAACCCTGCTCTTACGGTGCTCTATTCATCGTTCCATAAAATACATTTAACCTAAATTATCCCTTTTACACCACGTAAAAATATCGCATTTCAAGTGTTTACCCGTAATTAGGGGTGTTGGAGTTACCTCCACCAAGCGATACCCCCTGCCTTTTAACGCAGGATCCGATTACCTTTAGTTCTTTAGTCTTCACCACTGAAGAGCGCGTTGTTTATTTAAAAATTAATGTAACAGACATATAATAGTAATCAAGCCAAATAAAACTGTCACCAAAGTATCCCGTTATAAATTGGAACACATAAACATTTGCGCAAACAATGGTTATGTTCAATTTTTTTTTTCTTTGGGCCGTGGTGTACGAGTGCTCATGCGCTTTTTAAATAATTATCCAAACGCCTTGTTGACACTTCGTGTGACCCAAGGGCTGGCTTTTACCTTGGTCATAGATTAAGCATTGGCATACAACGTGGCAATACCGCCAATAATAGTCTTTTGGGCACACTTCCATTCGATAGCAATGCAGACGAATTTTTTGACGCCATACTTTAGGTAAGAATTATTGTGTATATATTGTTTTAACTAGTTAAGTGGTTTTATTTTTCATGTTCTTTTATGTTTATACAAGATAAAAATAGATAATTTGTAAGTAATAGGTACTTAGTTAATATTGTTTTGATTAAAACAGCACATATTTTTTGTACATTAAAAGTATTCGATAAAATATTCAAGATTCTGCCAGATAGAGGGAATCTAATGTTAACAGACAAGAAGAAAAGAACAGATATAAAAATAATATATTATGATATTCCAAAACTATCACACAAAACCGTCTAGTCACAAGCTGAGCAGAGCTTGTGTTATGAGTACTAGACAACTGATAATCATTCTTATATATTTCTTAATACATACATTTTATAGATAAATTACACCCAGACATAGGACACATGACTATGCTCATTACACCAACATTTGTCCTGGGTGGAAATCGAACCCACGACCTCCGGCATAGCAGTCAGTGCCACTAACTATTAGACCAACAGGCCAGCCAAATGGTAGATAAATAGGAACAAAGCGGATGTTTGATGCAATGTTCTGTCGAAGTGGCTTTTAAATAAGATTTTATGTTACCATTATATGGCAGAAAGTTTTATGGGTTTTCATGGCTCACTTACAAGTTGCTTAAGTGGTTCAGCGACCCAGTGTTAAGGGGCGGCCAGATGGATGTAAACCAATGTCCCAACCAAGGTGACCTTGCTAGTTTAAATCCGTGTAGGCAACAGTGGTAAACCATGACCTTCAACGCCCTTGGTTGGAAGGCGCGTTTTTTTAAACCACTGAACGTGTTGACGCGTGGTTTACATCCATTTACCCGCAACACAAACCAAACACACAAACCATGGTCACCTAGGTTGGGACATTGATTTGGTTTACATCTATATATGGCCGACCTTTAGAGCTGATGACTCAGTCCATAGTCGAAGCCGACCTTCAAGTTTAAAAGTTAGGCATCGTCCGTCAAAGATCCACTATTCTATTCTGGACCACTGCAACTCCTTTATTTTAAAGTAGAAAATCATCTAATGTCTTCTCTCGCCCTTGAGTGGAGCGAGCGGATGTATCAGACTTTTACTGCCTAAACTCACACTTATTCTTTCAGTTGCCATTTGCGTCCCATGACCATGAGTAGGTATATCCTTTTTAGAACCAATGCCATGGCCCTAGCAGGCTTTGACCCTGTAGTGCAAAATATGATGAAGAATGGTGAAAATAAAAAACGCTCCTCTCCAGTCGCGCCTGCTAGCGACGCGGAACAGGCGACGAAACAACGTGCCTGCGCCACGTCGCTTGACTATAATTCACATCGTGTCGCCTACACACATTTGGTATTGAACCGGCAAGATGCCTGCGCCGTGCCTTCACCTTACACCGTTTCTATTATAATTCGTGCCTTATGTACCCATACTTTTCTGTCATCTTTCACTGCTACTCAATTTGCAAAACAAAATTATCTTTGTCTCTAAAAAATAAAGATTTTTGTAAAATAAATGTTTTGATTATAAAATTATTTGAGCTACAAAAAGAACGCATTAAATCTAATTTAGTATTTTGAAGAGGTAAAATATTTACGTGTTTGTTTTAAGTAGGAGTTTATAAACTTTTACTTAAAACTACTATTGAACTTATGTCCTAATCAGACATAATAAATTCACTAAATAAAAACCTCACTATCAGTGTGTACCAAGTAACGGTTTGACCCGAAAAAAATTTTGATAACCAAAAGAACCAAATTTATAAAGCTTATCAAATGAGAAATGGAAATAGACTTTAACTGCTTACCATAAAATGTAAGTCCCCAAATCATGATAATCGTTTTGTAAAACGAGCCAACTGCAAAATCCATTACGAAAAGCCTGAAATATTATTTTAGCCTGTATAAAGAATCAAAAGCTTTAGACGATCTCGTGAAGAAAATATTTATATCTAGCATTTTCTTCTATAGAAACAACAATAGATGGTGTTAGTGGAATCTACTTTTAAATACCAGTAATGATGACAAAGCTTTGGGAGTTTTTGGTGGAATTCCTTCCAGCAAAGTTCGCGTCTATTTTAATTATTTCGAGTTGGTATTATTTTAAGTTCTCACTGTCCATCCTAGGGTTGTCTGGTAGATATCGGGGTTTTTTTTTTCGACAGGAAGAATCATCCTATGACAAACCCCGCTCTTGGGCGGAGCGGGAGATAGTATCAGACTCTTTCTGACTGTAAATATCGGGGTCAGAGATAAGACCGCCATTGTACCGATAGATTTAATGGGGTTGCATAAAAGTTGTGACTGTACACTGTGTTAGACAAGCCTGTTGGTCTAGTGGTTAGTGGCACTGACTGCTATGCCAGAGGTTTCGATTGAGGGTTCGATTCCCACCGAAGACAAGTGTTTGTGTGATGAGTATGATCATTTTTTATGTGTCTGGGTGTAATTCATCTATAATATGTATGTATTTAGAAGTATATAAATATGTTTATCAGTTGTTTAGTACTCATAACACAAGCTTTGCTTAGCTTGAGAATATACGTCGTTGTGTGGTAGTTATGAAATATATAATTATTTATACAAGGTGTAAGGGACAGCCCTCCACAAACTTTAAGGGCTTGCTCAGTCAAATGTAGAAGATTGTTCAATTTCGTCTAAATACGATGCTAATCCAAGACATGGTCTAACTCTATACTAAACTCGTGCAAATACCCTATGTAGGGTAATTTGTAAAACTCTGGTAACCTCTCAATACTCAATATATTCAACATCTTTTGGTCTATGACTTTTAAAAGTTTATCAGAGATGGGCTCCTCAAACTTTCATACTATTAAAAATATATAAATTGAACGTTCTAAATGTTACGAAATCTATGAGAAGCAAACGATAGCGCGGTAAAGTGGAGGGCAGAGGGGATAGTGTGTAGCAAAATACAGAGTTGAAATGTGTTAGATAGAACAACGAAATATTGAAGGTTTGTTTATGGTAAATGTAAAAAAGTCATAAAATAAATGTTGTTGTTTATGATGTGAGTAAGGTGTCCTGCAAGGTCGTTAGTGTTTTACAAATAATCCTATAGATACTCTATACATCTTTCTCCATGAATGTTAAAGATCTAAAACATGATCCAAACCAAATTTTATTGAGCCGTTTAAACCTTTTTAAGCTATTGCATAGCTTCTATCGCGGGCCTTGAGCGTGGACACCGAATCCAGAAATTCCGTAACGAAAATAACCTAACACCCCCCACTCATTTGTTTTTTGAGCGTGGTGACCGATAAGAAAACAAATGAGTGAACAATCAATCAAAATTCAATTCAATGTGTGAAAGTGTAACTTCAATTAATATCAAAGAAAAAAAAATACTGCATAAATAAAATAAATAAATAATTATAATTGCATAAGTTGAAAAAATGCTATGCAATAGCTTTACCGCGGCAGTCCCCGAGTGCCACACGTCTTTTTTTTATATAAACTAGTACTTGACTGCGATCCCACCAGACGGTAAGTAGTGATGCAACCATTGATGGTAAGGCGCACTAGTTTATTATGAGCCTATTCACTCTAGCCTTGAAGATACCCAAATTATAACTCGAAGGAGGAACAAAAGTACACATACGCAAATGCAAACAATCTTTCCCCTTCTATAAAATTTCTGGTTGTACAAAACACTTACCACATTTGCTTACGGTACAAAATCCTAACCCTAAATATGTCAACAATGGGGCCACAAAATTTTGTGGTATAACGCTGTGTTTGTAGTAATTTAGTTCTGTGCCCCGTCAAAAGACCGCAATGTGAGCAAGGGTTAAGTACAAAGAGTATGACAAATTACTGGGCTTCGCTTGTACTTAAGTATGTGTGGTGAATAAGGTTGGTGATGCATAAGATTTCTCATTTATGACGGCGAAAAGGTGAGTAACTCCTGCAGTGTTTTTGGCAAAAGGTAAATCGTTTTTGTTTAGTTAACCTTGTAAATTCCTGTGATGAAAGTGGAGTTCTGCGCCAGTCTATGTCTAATAACGTCATAAATTGTAATAATGAATAGAATCATATCTAATCATAAATATGTGGTCTATTAAGGCTTATAATCCCCTGAACAAATGGCCGAAGTTAAATGGACATAATACTCGTACTCGCCTAGGCGGCAGTATGAGTAACTATGCATTTAATTGCGGCCAAATGCGCCCGGATAGAGCACCGCTGACCTTTAAATCTATTTTATTTGCGAAATATTGATTGATTTACGTTATATGCTATGCTCATTTAAAAAATATATATATAACCACCAATTTTCCCCCGCCACCGGCGCCGCCGGGATTCCGGTCACGATAGGCGCGTGCTTGCGGTCGGCGAGCAATGGGTAGCTCGCTGTCCAACCGACTGGTAACGTCCAGACCGAGCCCAAGTCTCTGACGGCACGTACTGTTCCCGTGCGGCTCAAGCAGTTGTCAGCAACCCCAGGGCCCCAGCAGGGTCGAAGCCTACTGGGGCCAAGGATCTAGTTCCAAAAGAGAGGCTCGGCCCCGGTATGAAAGGCAACGAAGAAACGGGGTGGGTTTTTAGTCAGTAAGAGTCTGACACTATCTTCCACATCGCCCAAAGGCGGGGAATGTCATCTAGATGATTTTTATACACCGAAAAAAAAAAACACCAATTTTATGTGTAAAAATGTTTCTAAAGATCCAAGCCGTTTCGAAAAAGTAAAGAAAAGTTGCGAAATTGCTACATATTTTTTTTAGACAAAACTATTAATCGCACAAAAAAATCAATGCCTAGTTGAATTATAATAATATTGTTCATAAAAAACATATTTTTTTTTTAATTTATTAAATTAACCGTTACCAAGGAGTAGGCTTCAGAAAGTCACTGTTTTATGACACTGCTTGGGCTATTGTGAAGAGATGGTGATTTTGATTAAGGTCTAAGGCCTTAATCAAAATCACTAAAAACCCTGACCAAGATATTAAGAGCATCCAACTCAAGACATATTTTCATACAACCGCTCTTAAATTTTTATGACGTTATTCATATGTTTGTCTAGATATTTTTGAAAAAGACATCTTCTGAATATTATCTAGGTTTCTATTGAAATGCATTTGTGTAAAACTAATCAAGTAAACATATAAAAATCTAAAATTTTGCGTGATCTTTGACCTTCCATAATGCATTCATAAATTAAAAACCAAAAAAATATTAATCGAAAGCATAGACATTTATTCATAATTGAAAAAAAATTCAACAAACAAATATAGACGTAATTCTGAAATAGTAACGTAAAGCAGTGGTGGCCGAGTGGTAATAACCCCGACTTACGAGTTGTAGGTCGTGGGTTCAAACCTTGCCAGGCGCTTTACTTTGTGTAATTTATTCCATTACCACTGCTCTCTAAACGGTGAAAGAAAACATCGTGAGGAAACCTGCATGTCCTAGAACCAAAAATTCGAAGATATACGACATTCACCATCCCGCATTGGGCCCGCGTGGTGGATTACGGCCCATTCCCTCTCCTATAGAGGAGGCCTGAGTCCCAGCAGTGGGAACATTAAAAAAAAGGCTGTTGATTATGATTATAATTTTTTAGTAACAAATACCAAACTTGTAAATATTCATAGTACGGCATATATTTCTGTTATTTATCACTTAGGTAGACACGAAAAGGACCAACTTTATTCTCATGTTACATAATAATATTGTTCCATAATGTAGCCCGTGACTTGGAACAGATATATCTGGCTTATAGTGGATAGCAGAAGATTGCTCATGCTCCGATCTGATTTATGTAGCTTCAACATTATACATCGGTCACGCTCTTTTATGAAACGTTGTTTAGACACTGAAGTAGATGTATTATGGTGATTTGTCTAGCTGAGGTATAATGCAGGCCACTATAAATCGCCCGGAGATTAATGTTTACAGGTAAACCCAGACATTGTTTTGACATTTCATGCTTTAGCCGACGCTGCAGAAAAAGATCTGACAGAAAATCAGAGGTGTTTTTCTCGACGTGATCGTTTGGCGGTGAATGAAAAAATTCCAACAAAACCTTTGAGAATCGCTGATCGTCTTTTGTTAAACTATCTGTCAATTTTTTGTCGATTCGGTTAAAATAGAATCTTTCATGGGTTGCTTTTTGCCTTGTGCTGTCACTTTACAATTGATCAATCCTAATTGTAAAACAAATTTTAAAATTAGATCGTCTTTTGTTAAACAATCTGTCTATTTATTCTGTCAATTTGTTTAAGATGGAATCATTTATGGGTTGTTTATAGCCTTGTGCTGTCAAATTACTAACGACAAGTTATTGATCAATGCTAATTGCAATTGTTATCTTAAAACTAGCTGACCCAGACAAACGTTTGATTGTCTTATATTATAACAACGATAGAAACGTTTGATTGTCTGTTTTTTGTCGATTTGATTAAAATAGAATCTATGGTAGGTTGTTAATAGCCTTGTGCTGTCAAAGTACTAATGACAGGTTATTTATTAATCCTGATTGATAATCAATTATCTTAAAACCAGCTAACCTAACAAACGTTTGATCATCTTTTGTTAAACAATCTGTCTATTTTTTGTCATTTTGCTTAAAACGGAATCTTATACCGGTTGTTAATAGCCTTGTGCTGTCAAATTACTGATGACTGGTTATTTATGAATGTCGATTGCAGTACATATCGTAAAAATTAACTGACCCAGCAAAAGTTTGACTGTCTTTTGTTAAACAATATCAAGACTTAGGGTGAGTGGCACTATTTAACTATAACGATAACAAAGCCGTTAACAGTTGTCAAATCGTCGAATTGACCAATAGGCGGCCGTATTACGGCTGGTTATGGTTTGGTTATCGTTATAGTTAAATGGTGCAACTCACCCTCAGCGTGTTTTAATATTGTGCGGTTTTGATCACGAATGCAGGATTGCTCCGCACGCATAACCCCCACAAACATCCAGTTCATAAAAGTGTTTATTGTAATGCGTGGAATATGTACTCAGGACGCGTTTTTTATATATTATAAAATTTTCTGCATGCGTCCGATTATAATTTGGGTATCTTCAAGGCTAGAGTGGGCAATGGGCTCTTAATAAACTAGTGCGTCGCACCGCTTACAATCACTGCTTACCATCAGGTGGTATAGCAGTCAAGCACTAGTATATAATTATCAATTAAAAAAATACCCCCTGAGGGTCGCAGCGGTCTTCCCACACAGACGGTCATTGATCGACGGACCCGATGCGGGTACGTCTCGACAGTTCAGATATTATAGGTAATTTTTTTTCGCGGTGGGAAAATTGTCTTATGACATCCCCCGCTCTTGGGGACTAAAACCCACTCCTGTTCCTTCGTTGCCTTTCGTACCGGGGCCTAAGTTATCTTTCGAATTAACCCTGGCCCCGGTAGGCTTCGACCTAACTAATAATATTCCACAACTATCACACAACGCCGTCAAGTCCCAAGCTACGCAGAGCTTGTGTTATAAGTACTAGACTGACTGATAAACATACTTTTATATTTCTAAATACATACATACATATTATAGATAAATTGCACCCAGACAAAGAAAAAATGATCATGCTCATCACACAAACATTTGTCCTGGGTGAGAATCGAACCCACGACCTCCGGCATAGCAGTCAGAGCCACTAACCACTAGATCAACAGGCCAATCTAGAAACATTGTGTGGTGAACTTTCTATTTTTAAGAATATACAGTATGGATTCTACTTAACTGGGCCCTTGTTGTTGCTGACAGCTCCTCGAGGCGCGCGGGAACAGTGCGCAACGTCGACGACTTGATATTTTAAGTAGTTAATTATTCTCAAACATGTTTAGTACAAAACATTTTTAGTAATTTGTTTGTAGCCGAAAGGTATGGCGTCAAAAAGTTTAAATATATACTTTTTTTGGTTGTATTTGAATTTTCGTTTTCCAAAGATTATATAACAGAGTAATTCTTTGAAACCGAAAAAGTGTCAGATTCATCTGGCTTAGTATTTTCTTTACAATTTGATGTTTTTATTTGCATATTACTTACTAAATGTATCAAAGGCACTCATGCGCCCAGTGGCTTATGACACAAAATAGATAGGTACGAAAATTAGGTCAGATGAATTGGACGTCTTCTCTGTTTTAAATAATCACCCAACGACAACTTGTTAGAGTTTTCTAAAAATTATTTAACAAAGAGAAAACTCTAAATGATAAATAACAATGACAAAAATGTTAAAAAATAATCCGGCGCGGTTTCTATATTCGAAAGTTCTGAAAAAGTTGTACTCATTAAAAAGTACGACCAAAAAGTTGTTGCGAAAACATGTTTCATAATGTTCGTAATTTGACTTGTTTGTCATTATTGCGAACTTTAGTGTTGTCAGCATTTTGTTCACTTTTATTACACTTACTTTTTTTGGGTTCCGTATCTATAGAGTTTTTTAGGGTTCCGTACTTCCAAAGGAAAAAAAAAAACGGAACCCTTATAGGATCACTTTGTTGTTCGTCTATCTGTTTGTCTGTCAAGACCCTTTATTTCGGAAACGAATGAAGATATCGAGTTGTAATGAAAACCGTGTATTTAAGTCTGCGGTCCTTTGAAGCTGTTAAAAAATCAACATAAATTTATGAAAAGATAAGATACGGCCGTTTACGTCGCGAAAAAAAAAAGTATATTTTAATGCTCTCAAGGGAATCAAAATTCGTAGGGTATTTCCCGTTGATCTAGAACCCTGGAATTTGGTATGAAGCAGGATCTTATAGTATCAGCATAAGAATAGGTCTGAAAACCTTCAAGACTCGATTCGAGAACTGAACTATTTACATAAATTAGTTTGTACGGATCCCTCAGTGAGCGAGTCCGACTCGCATTTGCCCAGTTTCTTTTTAATGTGGAATTGACCAATGACAATGACTTGTCCCACTCTAGGGTGGAGTAGAAGCCCTCCTGCGCCACAGATATTTACTGCCAAAAACCACACCTATGTTCTTTCTTATGCCAGGACCTCGCGATTCCCTTTCGGACGACCTATGGCCTGGCCATGGTTTCGACTCTGCTAGGCCCCTACGGTTTTCCTAACATCTCCTTGAAGCGCGCGTGGAACACTATGTGCCATCGACGACTTGGGCTGTGGCCTGAGGAACTTTTCGTTCTACTCACTAAAGGGCACGGCATAGTATGACTTAGTCGACCTTATAATGTTCCCACTGTTGGGTCTCAGGCCTCCTCTTTTGGAGAGGGAATGTGCCATAATCCACCACGCGGGCCCAGTACGGGTTGGTGTAAGTCACACGTCTTTGAATTTTATGTTCTAGGACATGCCGGTTTCCTCACGATGTTTTCCTTCACAGTTTTGAGAGCAGTGGTGAAGAAATAAATTACACAAAGTAATGCGCCTGGCTGGGTTTGAACCCGCGACCTACACTACTACTCTCCAAAGAGCGGCGTACTATATAAGGGTGACTATACAATGGTAGGTACTCTATTCCTATTAAACCAAAGACCGACACATAATACTGTAATATTTCATCCGTAATAGGTAACCAGTTACCGTGTAATTACAGCATAATTAGTTGGATGATGACTGAATAATGTGCAATTAACTTCATCTTTCTGTCTGACCAGGTTTTGAAACATACAAAGTGGCTAATTAGCAGCAGTTTTATTAAATACTAGCTTTAGCTCGCGACTTCACCCGCGCACATAAAATATAGCCTATGTCACTCAGGCAGCTTTTTGTCGGTGAAAAGATTTTAGTAATCGGACCAGTACTTGCAGATATTATCTCCTACAAAAAAAAACTTTACCTCTTTATTATATTATAGTGTAGACAATGTTTTTTTTTTCAAAGCACCAAACTAAAGTATCGCATCCATCGGATTCCGGCAACCTTTACCAGGTCATCGCTCCACCTTGTAGGTGGCCTTCCAACGCTACGTTTTCCGGTACGTGGTCCCCATTCCAGAACCTTTCGGCCCCAACGGCCATCTGTTCTGTTTCTGTTTTGCGAGCAATGTATATATACAAATTGTAAACTACTGTAATTCTGGAGAGTTTTTATATACTCCATTATATAAGCTTAGAGTTTCTTGCCAAGATAAATATAAAATAGGATCTTACAAGTGGCGCATAAAAACCTGTACCTACTAATAAAAACTTTGGAAAAAGCACTTAATTCGCTATAACACCTCAAACCCTTTAGGTAGCCGTGGGTATCATGCTTGTTCTACTTTTTATAGGTAGATAGTTTGGCTCAGAGTTTAAAATTAAATTTTCAGGATAGAAAAATTCAACAACGGTAGCCTCACCGTCGAAAAACGTTTTAAAACAAAGTTAAACTGATTTTGTTTGAAAACATCTCGTTTTTTGTTTGACAAACACAGAACTGGTTTTTGGACAATTTAGAAACTACAACTCGCTTGGTATTTTGTTTATTTATTTACAATTTATTTGTACAACATTACAGCCTAACTAATACTTTGTACAGAAACTAAGAAAAAAAAGAAGAGAGAAAAATATTATTATTTTTAAATTTATTATTAATTGGCTTTTTTTGGTGGAGAAAATCATGCAATGACAACCCCCGCTCTTGGGCGGAGCAGGAGATAATGTCAGACTCTTACTGACTAAAAACCCACCCCGTTCCTTCTAGCCTTCATACCGGGGCTCGAGCTCCCTTTCGGATACCCCTGGCCCCAGTAGGCTTCGACCCAGCTGGGCCCCTGCTGTTGGTAACAGCTCCTTGAGGCGCGCAGGAATAGTGCGCGCCGTCGACGACTTGGGCTCGATCCGGACAGTTATTATTGAAAGTCTCGTGTTTGACTGCTTTTATTTTATTTTTATGTTTTAATTTGTTTTAGAACAAATTAAAAGAAAGAAGGGAGTTAGTGATAGCGTGACGAGTGACAGGACAGAATGGAAGACAAAAACGTGTTGCGCCGACCCCAAATAAAATGAGACAAGGGCAGGAAGAAGAAGAAGAAGAAGAATTTGTTTTAGAACAAAGAACCAACCGCTGATTTGATGATATGATGATATTATTTGATTACTATTCATTACGAAGAAGAGGGTGAAATTTTTTTAATCTAAAGTAGCAAATAACACATATATTTAAATATTAATAAATACTATTAATCCATCCTAAGGTTATCTGGTAGATTTCGCTGTCAGCGATAAGACTGCCATTGTACCCATAGATTTAAGTTTATGTATAAGCTATGTTACTTTATGGTGTATAATAAAGCTTATTCCATTATCTATGTTAATAAATTATACACTTAATTTTTAAATAGATTTCTACTATGATTTTTGAGAAAATTGGGGTATCTAGAAAATTCAGTTAACACATTTTTTTCTTCTTTGGTTAATTTATTTACATTCATTATGAGACTACGGTGATAGCAGCGTCAACGTCATACATTTGGTTTTCTAAGGTAATAATAAATAGTATTTTATCTTTTTAACTTAACCGTTTCTCATATTCACAACTAAACATTTTGACTGGCCTGTTAGTCTGGTGGTTAGTGGCCCTAATTTCTAATGCGGGGGTCGTAGTTTCGATTCTCACCCAGGACAAATGTTTGCGTGATGAGCACGATCATTTGTTGTGTTTGGGTGTAATTTATCTACATCCACACTAATTTAATAAAGAGGTTAAGTTTGTTTGTTTATTTTTATGTATTTTTTTTTATTGTAGGAGGTAATCTCTGAAAGTACTGGACCGACGCTTGGGGGAGGCCTATGTCCAACAGTGGACGTTTTTCGACTGATACGATGATGATGATGACTGGACCGACTGCTAAAAGTTTTTTCACCAATAGAAAGCTGCTTTATTCCTAAGTAACATAAGCTATATTTTATGTAGGTGGGTTAAGCCGCGGGCAAAAGCTAGTTCAAAATATGTATTTATATGTTTGTTAGTTGTCTAGTACTCATAAAACAAGCTCTGCTTACCTTAAGACGCTGTTGTGTGATTGTTGTGGAATATTATAACTACGGACATAAAATACACGAGGATTTTAGCCCAAGAAAACATCTAACCTAAACAAATTTTAAACCATCTGTCTCCCCACCAGGCGCGCCCTCTTTTTAATTTAACCTCTTAAGTAGGCAACCACATCTTCGAACATCAGACTTAAGACCCCGATACTTGGAAAATAGGTCGATCGACCCTCACTTGAAGAGTAGGCGGTCAACGCTTCTGATTGAGAAAAAAGTGGAAAATAAAACCTTATTTTTAATAAAGTATGGCGTTTAAAAATGAAAGTTTAATGAGCTGTGCTCGGAGTTTCCTAGCATGATTGAATCATGCAGGAGAACCAAGATTACTGATAATATAATGACTGGGCAAAAAATAAAAGCAATAAATTAGTTGGTTCGATAAAAGAAAATGATGAATCTGACCCTAACTGACGATTTTAAAGGTGTAAATCTACGAGATTACGTCACGGTAATATTTTAAAGTTACACAAAATAATAAAGCTTGTATAATAAAAGGGTCTGATAAAAACAAAAATCTTGAATTGTTATTATGTTTTTTTTTTTTAATAAAATCGCTGCTTCATCACGAGATCCGAGCCAGTGTGCAGTGCTTGTAAAATATTCTTGTGAGTACAACCGGCTCTTAAGATAAAAAAAAAAAATATTGAAACGCAAATACATTTTTTTACACACCGTACTTTTCAGGTAACATTTGACAAATAGTGGTCAATATCGTAATTCTTATTTAAATTGCATTGTATAAACAGACACATAATATTTATTTCATCACTGTATAAGTCCACACCATTTCACCACGACCGCATCTAATGCTTCCGTTGCTCAAAAAGGATAGAGCAGTAGCTAAGTGCTTACAGTCGCCGTTTTGAATTACACTGGAAAGAAGTAGGGAGCATTGACATCTTTGCCGTGGCAAAGCGTTGCAGTGAGTGTGTATGTCGTGGCCAGATCTTAGGTCACGTCATGAAATGTTAAAGTTAGAGGTTACTTCAGTCCTCGTTTGGCCTACTTCCTTTATACCTTTTATTCAAATCAAATCAAAAACATTTGTTTCAAATAGACCATTTTCATAGTCAAATGTCGGTCAGTCCAAGAAAAGTGAAGCTAAATTGCACGTTCCAAAGCGTAGATCTCTATGGAGAAGAATGTGCAAGAAACTCCATGGACACTGTGGATAGAAGATGGCGCTAGACAACCTATATAGCTCTGTCTCTTACCCATACTGAAATAAGATTAAAACAATCTTACTTTAAACCTCATGGTCCAGGGGTACTTTTTTTTTTTTTTTTTTCGATGGGAAAAATCATCTTATGACAACCCCTCTTGGGCGGAGCGGGAGATAGTGTCAAACTCTTACTGACTAAAAAACCCATCCCGTTCCTTCAAGCCTTCATACCGGGGCTCGAGCGCCCTTTCAGATAACCCTATGGTCTAGGGGTACTCGGGGTAATAGGTTACTTCTAGGCAAGCGTGCACCACCGTCGACTACATTATCAATCTAGCACGAACAAGTTCCTAAGAAGTTACTGTTTTTTAAAATAGGTTTATTTGAAGTTTTCTTTGGATTGATTTGGAATTATAAGTTCAGACAAAATATTCTTCTTTCTTTGTTTTTTATTTTCTGTAATACCGCAGTACTTATAACCATGAAAGCTATTAAAAAAAAACCTATTTTTTTTTCATATTAAGATATCCAGAAGATAGAAAATATCGGGCTTGCGGACAATGAGCAATGGGCTCGCTGTGAGCTCGCTGTCAGGCCGTCCGGTAACTGTCCGGACCAAGTCCAAGTCATATATATAGTATATCATCAATATCCATATATATATGTATATCATCAATATTGCATACCCATTGAGACACATTGTTTCCACGGCAGTACTTATTATTACAAAATAATGCGAGTTTTCTTAGTTTTCATACAAAAATGATTTTAAACACAACGATATTACAAAAAAAAAAAAACATAAATATCAATTTATTGTCATCATAAATTAAAGTTTTTACGACACACTTTCATACACATACTAAACACACGAATTTATTTTTCAAAAATAAAAAGCACTTTAACAGACATTTTTTTTTTGACCACCAAACACTCGAACTCCAAAAGCGTGCCTTATACATAAAAACACAAGTACGTACCGTTACTTAAAGCCTGTACTTCTCATCTGGGTCAGAGTCCCCTTCAAACGAGAGGCTACCCGTGACGAGTCCTATTCGCACCACTTCATTCAAAAATTTGGCGTATTCAGAATATTTTTAGAAACGAGAATGAAGTATATTTCTAGCTGTAATTTTTGTGATTGACGAATGTTTGATTCATGACCCTTATTAGAAAGAACACTGTAATCAAGTTTGCGTTTTTTTAAGTAGGGTTCTTCATCAATTCAGCCGAAATACACCCTTAAGGGAATGCAATTCGACGAAAATTTTCACTGTTTTTCATACAACCGCTTTTACGTGATTACGATGTTATTACATCTTTTTCATTGGATGTTTTGGAAACACAGTATGTTGTGGATATTATCTAGGCTTCTATTGAAATCAACTTATAAATTTGTGGGAAACTAATCCAGTAAACCCCTCTGAAAGTCTGCTATTTTACATAAACTTTGACACTTCAAAATTTACTCAAAAATTTAAAAAGCCAAGAAAGTATAACAATAGAAGCCTTGCAAATTTGAACTTGAAAATGACGACAGTATTTTTTCAAAAACTTTTAAGTTTTATCGGATCACAGAAAGAAAGAAAAAAGAAAAAATATATAAATCCATACCTAATGAAAATCCTAATTTCTTCATCTAACTAAAATATGTAATTTCTTAGACCTTATAGATACATAATATAGGTAAATAATTACCTATCTTATATATCTCTAAGGTCTAAGAAATTCGAACTAAAATTCTTAGACCATCGAGCATGCAGTTAATTACAAGCCAATTCTCAAGATACCAAAAATCTTAAGATTATTTGAATGACTTTGTAAACAACATCAGATAACATAAAAATACGTTTATTTTTCTGTTTATGTACTGGGAATTACTTTTAATCAAATCCGATAATCTACTGATAGAGTAAAAGACATGTCTGTGTAGTACCTACATTAAAGAATAATTTCTGATAAAAAAAGCTAATACATTACGGACTTTGATCTACTAGTCGTTAGAATCCGAAAAAGACGTATTTAATGACTAGCTTTTGCCCGCAACTTCACCCGCGTACATAAAATATAGCCTATGTCTGGAATAAATTAGCTTTCTTTCAGTGAAAAATTTTAGTAATCGGACCTGTACTTTCAGAGATTACCTCCTACAAACAAAAAAAAAAAACAAACTTTATCTTATTATAATATTTGTGTGTTTGGATAAAAGGAACTTGGCCGGCGAACTACCGTGCGCTTAGATAAATTCGTAAAAGATTGTAATTGTACGCGCATTTCTTAAAATGTACGCAATCGATGTAGATAAATTTTATGCATTAATTTTTTTGTGATTAGATTTATACTTAGGCTTTGTTTCATCGCAATCGGTTGAATTTATTGAAAGATATAGGTACTACATTCTTTGACTTTTAGGGGGTACGAAAAAGGCAGTCAGTTAGTTTAATAATATATATGTTAAAGTAAGTTTGTCTGACTGTCTATCAGGCTTTCACGGTCAAAGTAATGAACAGATGGATCCCTTTATTTTAGCTGAAATATGACTGTGGCCCTAAAAAGTAAGGGCAGCTGAAGGAAAACAGGTGAGTTTTAGTCAGTGATAGATTTCAGTGTCAGAACACTGAAATCATCGCATGATTTCTTTTGATAACCTTTTATTTTAATTTGGTTTAAAAATGAATATACTTAATTAGTTTTTATGAGTAACCGTGAAATGTAGAAGTGGAAAGTGGGTCCAATTGACCACAGACTCTAACCGAGTCTGTGGTCATTGGCGGGTCCACTTAACCACACGATTTATTTTCTGTATTTTTACCGGTTAACTGGACCCATATTCTCGTTTATTTGGCCACACAATCCTATTTAAATAAATTTGTTTAGTCTGGTTTAGTCCTTGTCAAACACCCAGTATTTGTGCTAATGGCTCAAATCCTTATCTCTTCTGCTATGGAGCTGTCATTCAAATCTATCGTATCTTATCAGACATTGCAATATCGATACCGAATAATTTACACGTCAAAATATATTACATATTTAAGATAAAATATTGGTGATATAAACATAATATGGTCAAATATGGCTCGAATATATTTTCTGAAACCAATTTTCAAGTTTTTATTTTCATATTTTTCAAAAATTATTTCACGAACCCTTATCGCCTATCTAAATAGACATAATTAAAAAAAAAACCGGTCATCTAAGACCCATAGGTTGATTGGTCTGCGGACCACCCGGAAGATACGGTGGAGCATACAGTAGAGGTGTGCCCTGCTTGGTGCATGGCAATTTGTGACAGCATCAAATAAAAGACATTTAGGTAGACTGCGTAAGGTACTCAAGCTGCCAGACAAACATTAAAATTGCTAAAACGAAGAATAATTTATATAGTATAAATATTCACAATAAAAATTAATTAATCAAAAAAGTAATACTTTAAAAGGCAAACAATCTTGTCAATATTTCCAAGGCAAAAAAGAATCAGTTAATTCACAATAAACAAGAAAAAAAATCTTTAAAAATTCAAGTCAAAATTTAAAAAAAAGCACCACTTATATACGAGGTCATTTTTTAAAGCCTGTTAATGTCTCAGCCCCAAATATTTACCCAGTCGTTCCATCCATTGTATTAAAAAAAAACAGAACACTAGGAACTAAAAAAACAAGAAAGGGGCAAAAAACATACCAGCCTTCAACTAATATTTACTATAACCACATATTCAAAACCCCTACCTGTCCCTGGCAGTCAACGGAAATTGATCATTACTGTGACCCACATAAGTTTCCGTTTTGCATCAAATACGACACATGCATCCTGTCACTTAATGCCTTTTTATTTTCTATTACCGTAAATAAACGCTGCTATCGACTATCTTAATGGTTTGTGGGGAAAATGTCTTACCTCATTATAAGGGAAGCAAACAATTTTTATAATGTTACGTATATTGTATGTTGTGATGGCCCAGTAGTCAAAACAACCACTGCTCATGCTTGCGGTTGCTAATTCGAAACCGGGTGGGTACCAATGTGATTTTTGAATTCGTACTTATGTACAAGTTACGAAACCTTTATTAACGCCTCTTCGCATGACCCAAGAACTTGCTTTTACTCTGGGCAGAGGATAAGCTAATACTAACGCTTATCCTTTGCCCAGGGTAAAAGCAAGTTTGTTAAGTTGTGGAGTTGTTAAAGTTTTTAATGTTTCCACAGCTGAAACCCAGGCTGCATCTCTAGGTGAGAGAACCTTAATAGAATAAAATGAGGATAAGCATTGCCATAAAATAATTAAAATTAAATTAAAACTACGACAAGGTTTTTTGTATGTACCACATAATACAATAAAGTACATTATATAAATATATTTATTCTAGTTGGAAACTAAGAACTTATTTATCTACGACTTGGTAAGAAAGTCAAGTAAGAAATTTACATTAGTTTAGTGAAAAATTTGAAATGGTAATAAAAAAAAAAAACAAAAGTCAAAACTAAAATTGAATCAAAGTAATTTATCGATAATTTTGAATTCCTAACGCAATGAATTTCAAATCTGGCTACAATAAAATATCTTACGTAAGAATTCATGCTCAAAATGTCCATGTAAAATATATATTTTGTGTTTCATTGAAGCAATTTGTCAACGTATTGACTGAAGACTCTATCCCAAATAAATATTTAGAAAGCCTAGTTCAAAATCCATTTATAACCCCGTATCTGATGTCCTTAAACCCTTTTGTAAGTAAATTCAATTTTGTCTGATAATGTATTCTTTAGAAAAAAAAAGGTATGATGGGGGCACCAAGTAAATACTTTTGGGTTCCAAAAAAACTTGAAATTTCTTTGAATATCGTTTATCATAGACTAGTAATCTACCAGCGACTTCGTTCGCCACAAAGTTTTCTTTTTTTTTTTTTTTTTTTTTATTATTGATAGGCTCGCGTTTGACCACTATCTCACCTGATGGTAAGTGATGATGTGGCCGACGATGGAGCACGCTTGCCTAGAAGTAACCTATTCACTCTCGACTTAAAGACCCCTAGGTTGTAGCTATCAGGAAACACAGACTCCGGCAGGGAATTCCACTCTTTAGCTGTACGCATAATGAATGTGTTTCCAAAACGCTTTGTATGAATGGGTGGGATATCCACCATGTACCGATGGCGCAACGCCGTACGTCTAGTGGTCCGATGATGGAACGGACTTGGCGGAATTAAATTGTGCAATTCCAACGCACACTCACCGAAGTGTAATCGATAGAAAACCGCCAGGCCAGCAACTCGGCGTCGATGCTCAAGGCTTTGGAGCTTTGAGTCAACAAGCGCATCACCACCGATGATCCTCTTGGCTCGCCTCTCAATCGACTCCAGAGCATCAAGCTGATACTTGGCAGACCCATCCCAAAGATGAGAGCAGTACTCCATACACGATCGAACTTGCGCTTGGTATAGGTTGAGCAGCTGTTCCGGTGTGAAGTACCGCCTCACCTTAGCTAAGATCCCCAGTTTTTTGGCAGCCTGTTGTGCTTTTGCCTCAATGTAAGAGCCGAAATTGAGGGTAGATGATAACGTTACCCCAAGAAGCTCAAGGCCGTCGGTTATCGGCACGGTAACACCCCGGAATATAGGAGCCGGGTAAAATTGGCTTCGTTTGGCGGAAAAAAGACACGCCTGGGTTTTAGCAGCATTGAACCTGACCAGGTTGGCATCGCCCCAATCGGATACTGCCTCCAAGGACAAGTTCAAGCGCCCAACCATAGCTTCCCTCAAAGACTGGATCTGTGACCCACTAGTACGTGCATCGGACACGTAACTCTCAGCAACAGTGCTATCGTCTGCATACCCAAAGGTACCGGGTTTAAGTAGGTCGTTTATGTGCAGCAAGAACAGTGTTGCAGAGAGCACCGACCCCTGAGGGACCCCGGCATTAATATCCATTTGCCCGGACGAGCAGCCATCAATAACTACTCGGATGGATCGCCCCCTCAAGAAGTCTGCGATCCAGTTACACAGACCAGCGGGCAAACCGAAGGAAGGAAGCTTAGCAATAAGGCTATCATGCCAGACCCTGTCGAAAGCCTTCGAGATATCAAGGGAGACTGCAAGTGCTTCCCCATGCTTCTCGATGGCCTCGCTCCAGATGTGAATGGCATACGCTAGAAGATCCCCAGTTGACCGATTTCGGCGAAAACCGTATTGACGATCACTGAGGATGTCATTAGCTTCCAGGTATGCCAGGAGCTTATTATTGACCACTCGTTCCATACACTTACAGAGTATGGACGTCACCGAGATAGGTCTGTAATTAGCAGGGTCAGCCCTACTGCCCTTTTTGGGCACGGGTTGCACATTAGCTTGCTTCCAAGCCATCGGCACTTTTCCCGCCTCAAACGAAAGACGATATAGGCGTGTTAAGATCGGAGACAGTTCAGGCGCACAAGTTTTTAAAACAATTGCCGGTATCCCATCGGGACCGCTGGCTTTGTTCACGTCAAGGTTACGCAGCACCCTACGGAGCCTACTTCTTTAAAAATTAAACACATCTAAAACTGTATTTTAAGGGTAGTTTATATAAATAAAAACCTTTGATAAAAAAATAATGTGTCAAGTAGCAAGTTTAATCCAAGGAATAAAAATGCTCTATATTTATTATTATTTATTATATTCGTTATTTTACACGATATAAACACAAAGTACAGTATAAAAATTATAAAAAATAACTGTACTATAATTACACTTTTTTGTTTTCTTTCTTTTTTTTTCTTAACAATTTTTTTTTAAAAGCCCCTAATTTATTGTTTTATTAAGGTTTTATAAGGGTTGTCATTATTTGTTTTCAGAAAAAACACCCATTATGATTTACTTAGGCTACTAATTGTGCTAGCTTTCAAGTATTTGATTTATTCATTTATGTCCACCCACACAGAAATACAAAAAAAATTAAATTAGCTAATACTAAAAGAAGAGTACAAAGATACTGCTTATTTCAAACCAAATTTCTTCCAGCAGACCGGCGACAAGAGAGTTGGATCAGAGATGTAGACACAGTGTATACAATATGTAGTATATTGGCATACAGAACGAGATTTTGTATATAAACCATAGATGTCCGATATAAACGAGTTTCCCCCTTTTCACCCAGTGCAATGTTCGCCTACATCATAAGAGGAAGTTTTGTGCAAAATGTCACGTTCCTAGTATCAGTAGTTTTCCTTTTGTTTATATAGACAAATTCTCACACATACACCGTAAGAATTGTGTATGACAAAAGGATGATGTATTTTTTTTTTTAGTTCACGCGGCTTGTGCGTTTCTTTTTTAGCTTTTTCAGTCAATTTTACAATGCTGACGAACTTCTTCTTCTACTTCCTGCCCTTGTCCCATCTTATTTGGGGTCGGTGCAATACGTTTTTTTCCTCCATTCTACCCTGTCACTCGTCTTGCTATCACTAACTTCCTTTACTTTCATATCGCTCTTCACGCAATCCATCCATCTTTTCTTTGGCCTCCCTCTCCCTCTCCACCCATCCACATGTATACTCATTATTTTTTTGGTACAATGCTGACGAACACATTATAATACTTTTGCAGTATTTAGTAGCAAATGTATCGATTTAGCATTCTTGGCAAGCTTCGTTGAGACAGCCGTCAGTAAATTCTCGATTAATAAAAACGCATTGCAGAGTGAAGACTCTAAAATCGAAGTCATGTACTTCAAGATCTAGAAAAATCGTCTAAAGTGCGACAAAATTACTATTATTATTATTAGTCAATAAAAAAAACTTCGAAAGGTGTTGAAAGCCTTTTAGAAATGTCATCCAACATTTGATTACCCGCGATTGTAAAAATATAGTTAGAGACAAAATCACACAATTATCTGAAGTTCTTTCTTTGTTCTGTGGTCAGATTGTCACACCCTTATAACCCGACCCGGAAGGATTTTTTTTTTTGGAAAAACAGTAATTGACAGGTTTTCCTCTAATTCACTAAAACAATGGACATTTATATAACCACAAGTCTTTCATCATTCCAAATATCAAGCACACACACACAGCTGCCAACACTCATTTAGGCCTCTCGCCCTCAACGACTTTTTATAGCAATGCGGTAGTGATTTTTTTTTATGGTGGGAAAAATCCATGCATTGACATCCTCCGCCCTTGTGCGGAGCGGCAGATAGTGTCAGACTCTTACTGACTAAAAGACCCACCCCGTTCCTTCTAGCCTTCATACCGGGGCTCGAACGCCCTTTCGGATAAGCCTGGCCCAAGTAGGCTTCGACCCGGCTGGGTCCCTGCTGTTGCTGACAACTCCTTGAGGCGCGAGAGAACAGTGCGCGCCGTCGACGACTTGGGCTTGGTCCGGACAGTTACCGGACAGCCGGACAGTGAGCTACCCATTGCTCACTGTCCGCAAGCCCGCGCCTACGTTGGCCGGAAATCGGGATCAGAATCCCGGCGGTGGCGGCGGCGATAACGCTGTGGTGTGTTAGTATCGCGTTGATATCGCTTCCAAAGCGCGTCGCAAATTCTAAAGCGCGTTAGTAGTGATGTTGTAGCGCGTATACAAAACGCGCAACAGCATTGCAACAAAAAGTTACCGTGTGCAAGAGACCTTAATGTCACAAAGGATTTACCAGAAGATCGCAAGTGTGATGTTATTTGTACCAACACGGGTTTCGTCCGTTCGGGTAATCCCTTCTATTTGACCCTCACACGATGTAAGGGAGATAACGGTTTTAATCGAGGCCCGTCCGGAAAACAGACAAAAACGGTATTGTTTTTGGAGAAGTTGTGTTGTGTAATTTGGATGGAAATAGTTTTATAGTTATGTATGTGTGAGATTTACTATTTTTTGTGAAAAATCATTGTATGTTCCTCTGGTTCTGGCTGGAGAAACAGAGAGTGGCAGACTTTCACGGACTAAAACCCACATACACACAAAGTGGACGTTATAAGAATATAAGTTGACTCAGTGAAGGTTGTTTTGCCATATATTTCAAAAAATTAGTGATAGAGGTAGGAGAGTAAAAAAAGCCTAAAACCTATTTTCAGATCTACCAATGAAATGAAGTCTTGAAGATTTTTCCGAATACAATTTTTTTTCTTACTTACGACTTAGGTAACAACAAATTTACTTTATTCTTATACCTGTACTATAAAACCTTGCTTTGTGCCAAAGTTTAGGATTCTGGATCAACGGGAAGTACCCTATGAATTTTGATCTTTGAGAGTAGGAGAGTATCAAAATATAATTTTTTTGCGACATAAACGGCCGTATATTTTTTATT
Source organism: Mythimna albipuncta (assembly GCA_929112965.1). NCBI lineage: Eukaryota > Metazoa > Arthropoda > Insecta > Lepidoptera > Noctuidae > Mythimna > Mythimna albipuncta. The sequence goes on from OV815980.1 coordinate 6,596,797, forward strand.
CGTTAACTTAGAAATTTGATTTTTTCACAGCTTGAAGGGACCGCAGATTAGAGTATATGTTTTTTATTTCAACTCGATACCTCTACGCTTTCTCGAGATAAAGGATTTTGACAAACAGACCGACAGACAGACGGACAGACAACAAAGTGATCTAATAAGGGTTCCATTTTTTCCTTTTGAGGTAGGGAACCCTAAAAATAGATACACAAATACATACATCTTCTAATTAATGTAAAGACAAGAAAAAAAAATACTACGAATTTGTACTGCTAAGAACGAAACATAGTTATAGGGACAAGTAATATACCTTCACAAGTCTTTTGAATACACAGCAAGTGATTGCGCGAATATTCTCCTTCCAAACCCATTCACGTCAAAATTCAATTCAAAACATAAACACTATCTTAAAAAATATTATGTCAGTTTTCAACACTTGTCTTACTCAACAAGCTGTGTTAGACTAATCAACAAGTATATAGTTAATAAACAGTTAAATGCAGCTATTAATAACAAATTAAGACATGTTTTACTAAAACATTACACCATCTGCTAAGTATCAAAATATTATGACTAGAGTTTTTTTGGTTGAGGTCACGTGAAACATATATAATTATAGTGTTATTTGTAAAAACACTGTCAACCTATCAGTACCCCTAGCCAAGTTACTAATCTGCAATAGTTAACGCTAGTAGAGAGCTCCAAAGGTACGGAAATGACGTCAACTCAACGCTCAGTCACATGGTCAGAACTAAAGATTCGGCGACGTGGCCAACTTGAAGCTTTGACGCTAGCGTAATGGTTGTAACTTGGCTAGGGGGGCTGGACTATGTTACTAACATCATAAACAACAACTTTTTTTCTATGGCTCTTTAAAATCAGATTTTCATACAAAAATAAAAATACTTAAATTGAACGTTCTAAATATTACGTCGACGTCTATGCAAAGCAAGTGATAGTACAATAGCGGAGGGAAGCGAGGATCGGGCGGCAGGGTGCTTGATGCGCTTGAGTCGCGTCATACAGACGTAGGTAAGTAAGTTTTTTTTGGTAAATGAAATTATGTATTGTAAAAAGTCATAGAACAAAAGCTGTTGTTTATGATGTAACTAATATAGTCCTGCAAGGTTGTTAGTGTTTTTCTGTGTATCTAACTACTGCCAGATACTAAAGCTAGAACTACGATAGACCGACTCACACGTGACCCCCGCCTGATTTGTACGTAGCTGCACATTGCGAGACGTCGCATTTTTTTGTTATGGTGGGAAAAAATCATCCAATGACATCCCCCGCTCTTGGGTGGAGCGGGAGATAGTGTCAGACTCTTATTGACTAGAAGACCCACCCCGTTCCTTCTAGCCTTCATACCGGGGCTCGAGCTGTCTTTCGAAACTAACCCTGGACCCAGTAGGCTTCGACCCAGCTGGGTCCCTGCTGTTGCTGACAACTCCTTAAGACGCGCGGGAACAGTGCGCGCCGTTGACGACTTGGGCTTGGTCCGGACAGTTACCGGACGGCCAAACAGCGAGCTACCTATTGCTCATTGTCCGCAAGCCCGCGCCTACGGTGGCCGGAAATAAAAAATAAAAAAGGCCTACCAGTGTGCCAAACATACAAATCTGTTTAGACGTTTGAGTTTGAAGAAGTAACAAATATAGACACACACATACATAACCTTAATAGTTTAGTAGTCCTTCACTTTTATAACATTAGTATGATTTATTTTTCCATAACGTAATACAGTCACTCTGTTTTTAGGGTTCCGTACCTCAAAAGGAAAAAACCCTTATAGGATCACTTTGTTTTCCGTCCGTCTGTCTGTCTGTCTGTCAAGAACCTTTATCTCGAGAACGCGTGGAGATATTGATTTAAAATTAAAACCATATACTCAAGTCTGCAGTCCCTTCAAACTGTGCCAAAATCAATTTTCGAAGAAGTTAACGAATAAAAAAGATTCCCGTTAAAAGAGGCCGTTTATGTCGCAAAAAAACGTATATTTTGAAACTCTCAAAGATCGAAATTCATGGGGTACTTTCCGTTGACCTAGGATCCTGAAATTTGGCACAAAGCAAGGTCTTATTGCATAGGTATAGGAAAAAATCTTAAAACAGTAAATTTGTTGTTATATATACGTCACAAAAAAAAAATGCGATTTGGAAAAATCTGCGAGACTCTATTCGGGAGTTGTAGTTTTACTCAGTGCGTGAGTCCGACTCGCACTTGCCCAGTTTTTTATTTATTAGAATGAGAATGTAACATGTATTAATAACGAGCTTTGTTCGAGTAAAGTTCAATGGTTGTTTTAAATATTCGTGGATACTAATATTATAATACGAGATTGATGTTGCTTTGTATCTGATTTTTGTACAGAACCAGATAATAATTATTTATTTATTTAATCATAGGAGAACCAACAGCTATAAAAAATAACGAGGAATCATTGAAACAGGAGTGATCTCGGTAAAATTTTGCTGAAAATTTTGTTACAGTATCAGCAAGCTTCGCGGAGGTAGTCAACCTTAGCGAAGCCTGCCAAGACTACTGAATCAACGCCTCCATTTGCCGCCAAATACTGGTAAATGTTTGAATATGTATATGTTAACTTTTTTATTATTAATAGTATCGGGTTCCATCACAATTTCAGCAGAGTTACTTACTCAGTCAAGTTTGAATTGAATATATATTCAATATTGAATTTAGTTTGGAACAAATAGTGTGAAGCCAACACAAAAAGAAACATAATATCGAAGAGTAGTATACAGGAACAAAATCATTTTACATACAACGATCATCTCAACAATGCTATTCAAAAGTTATTTCCTCCGAATTTTCACGATTCATTTACATACATACTGGATACAACCAAATCACATATGACAACAAAATATATAAAAAAAAAACAAGGCACATAAAACCGGTGCGTACTACTCTACCGGCACATAAATCCGCCTATCACACCGTAACGTAAAGTTAAAGGAATATTCGGAACTTTGAATTTATTTGTTATAGATGTTACTGCTCGTAAAATGGTTCCGTACCTATTTTATAGCAGTGAGGCCGGTGATTCCCGACGGATTTAGGGAGGGGTGTAAATTGCACCCGCTGTGCGCTATGCTCCCATTGAATAGGGGTCGAGCTTATGTTTATGTAGGATATAACTTGGAATGTTGTTATTCAAATGCTACGGAAGTGATAGTTTAGATGGATTTCGCAAATAAACTTGACTCGGCTGCACTGAATTTTGGTTACTCGTACAGCTTAGAAATGGAATTCTCTGCTGAAATCTCTGTTTCCTGAATATCTACAACCTAGGGATCTGTAAACCAAGAGTTAATAAGTTACTACTAGGCATGCGTGCTCTATCTTCAATCATATTATCGCTTACCACCAGATAAGCTGGTGGTCAAACGTGAGCATATTATACTTATACATCGTTAAATTTTGATCGTTTTAATCTCGTGGAGGGTCGATCCGATACATGAAACACTATCGATTTGTAAAGATAAAATTAAAACATAAATTACCTTTTTTTCAAAACTCGTATTAATTTACGCATGTACAAAATTAAGTTCTTTTCGAAAACGTCAGCTGAGCGAGTCCAATGACCTGTAGGTAGTAATCGGCGTTGCGTACAAACATCATGTGCTGGATCCGTGGTATTCGTTTGTGTGTCGATGTTAAAGACACCATGTATTATAAACCAGCGATCGGAATAGGTAGGACTATTTAATTGTATTGACGGCAAACAGTGATGTTAATATGGATATTCCTATATTAATATATTTTTTTTTTTATCAATTTATTATACTATACTCAATCCCGTCCTCCTTATATTTACCCGTCAGAAAGGAAGTGTAATCTTTTATTAGTCACGAAAGCAAGAATAGTCTTTTTTATAATTTTACTACTTATAATCCAACCAAATCCCGTGACTCGGGGAATATCCATATTATTCTAACCTATGGCAAGTACATAAAATAGCCCTACCAATTCCGATCTATAATTATAACACAAATATATCAGTCGAGAGAATGCCATTTTGTCTAGGCTTTCTTTTTTTGAAATTCATGGTACAGTAGTTTCAATTTACGACACATTTTATTTTAAACGACTCGACTGTACTAAATCGGTGTGATTGAGGATATTTGTTTTTTCGTGAATTTCAGTTGTTAAGCCTTGATTGAGCGGCTGTTACGAAATAAACTTTATAGTGGACCGAACGACTTTTTGTGGCGTACGGTTTATTTCAACGTGTTTCTGTTTTATTTTTTTCTAAATCGATTTTTTAACATATTTGCAAACCTAGACAAGATACGACCAATTCCTGCGTAGAGCAGCATCCCCAGTAGGAGGCGTTTGGACCCCCAGGTTGGGCGGGAGCCGCTTGAGAGCAGCCCCAGTCCGCTTCAGTTTCAGGGCCTAGTGCAAGTTGGTCAATGTTACATGTCATTGAATTTTTGGTCCTAAGACATGCCGGTGTCCTCACGATGTTTTCCTTCACCGTTTCGAGAGCAGTGGTGATGAAATAAATTACACACACACAAAGTCTTTGAAAAAATCAGGGTCGATAGCACTCAGATATCATTGCTCCTCTGTTCTATAATAAAGGACGTTTAAATCAGACCAAAAACACCATGACCACAAAACACAAACAACATAATTTATCATGTCGTTAATGGTGTTCTGACATGTCCATTTTGGCTCAAAGTTTTAGAGTAAAGTTGTATAAAGGCAAGTCACAAAATGGGGCCACATAATATCAACAGAGTAACATATTTGTACTGCCATCCCTGAGGAGGCCAGGAATGCTATCGTTGTAACCGAAATCGGATAGATGCCAACATTATCATTTTTTTCTTCACATTTTTTGTAGTTAAAATGACGGTTTTTTTTTTTAAATAAAACGTTTTCGGAGCTCTTGAAGCAAAACGTTATTACGTATTTTGAAATTCGAAATTTTTAAGCTATTGCATAGCTTCTATCGCGGGCCTTGAGCGTGGAGAACGAATCCAGAAATTCCGTAACGAAAATAACCTAACACCCCCCACTCATTTGTTTTTTGAGCGTGGTGACCGATAAGAAAACAAATGAGTGAACAATCAATCAAAATTCAATCAATCAATCAAAATTCAATCAATGTGTGAAAGTGTAACTTCAATTAATATCAAAGAAAAAAAACAAAGGAAAAAAATACTGCATAAAAAAAAATATAATTGCATAAGTTGATAAAAATGCTATGCAATAGCTTTACCGCGGCAGTCCCCGAGTGCCACACGTCTTTTTTTTTCTATCTTTTTAGGTGGAAAATCGCCAATTACTTTTCTCGTTCTAGGGTGTAGCGCGAAAGTATGTCAGACTTTTATTGACTAAAACTCACTCCTATGTTCGTTCTTTGTCTTGCGTCTCAGGACCCCAGAGTTTCCTTTCAGACAACCCACGGCCCCAGTAATCTCAAAACCTGACATCATACGAGTAGGCGAAATATAAAAATTAAAAGAGGAATAAAACTAAAATGTTAAGGGTCTCATATTCATTAATTCCAGCGACCAGGTTGTCGCTGGAATTCATGAATATAAGACCCACAAAACCGGTCATCGTGGTGACACCTGTGGTAGACCTATGTCCAACAATGCACATTTATTGGCTGAAATGATGTTCATGATGATGATGAACTAGCTTTTGCCAACGGCTTCGCCCGCGTACATAAAATATAGCCTATGGCACTCAGGAATAAAGCAGCTTTCTATTGGTGAAAAAAAAATGAGATTTGAAAAACCCCAAAAATAAAAAAAAAACTTGATCTCTTTATTATATTAGTGTAGATTAATGTATATGTACCTACACACATAATATGAGAAATAGATACAAAGGTGATGTTCATTTCTGAAAAAATCTCATTTATCAGCATAACTGCAAAAGGAAATTTGAAAAAAAAAAAAAACTAATGTAGACTTACTTAATGTACTTTTGTGTCGCGTTGTTTGTGGTAGCACTTCTTTAAAAATAGTTCGACATTTTTTTTTGTATATTTTTCGTCGGTATGAAAATAGATCGTAAGTTACTTTTGACTTTCCTACCCCAACCTCTCCCGTTTTCAATCACGATTGATGACAAACAAGCTTTTAATGAAAAACATTTTTGCATAACAAGCTTTTATAGCTGGGTATACCTATATAATTAAAACTCTTCAAGACGTATCATACGAGCCCAAACTCGATGGGGTTGTGTCGTTTAACTACCGAGTTTCTACGGCCACCTACCGGTTCCATCATCAAATCAGCTCCATGTCATAATAATTTTATGTTGTCATCTGATTTACACATGCATGCAAAATTTCAGCACAATCAGTAACCGGGAAGTGGATCAAATTTAATTTGAAAGATTTGATGACAGACAAACATCGGGAAGGACAGGTAAAACTAAATAAAAGCTTGTAAAAGATCTAAATTTAAAATAAATTGCCCTACTCGATCTACAATCTAATCATAGCTTTAAAGACGATTCAATTTATCGCTTGATACCAATAATAATTTTCCCATTTTATCATCAGCAAGAACCACCCACGATTGCACTGTGGGCGAATCGAGAGCTCATTAAATCGCTCGATATCAAATCAGTCGACGTCATATGAAGAAATACCTAGAAGCTAGAAAAATAGGAAAAAACTGAGCAGGTACGAGTCGGACTCGCGCACTGAGGGTTCCGTGCAAACTACAATTCTCGAATGGAGTCTCAAGGATTTTTCAGAATTGCAAATTTTTTTTTGTGGCTTATTTTTCGTTAGACATGTCGGTCTCCTCACGATGTTTTCCTTCGCCGTTTTGAGAGCAGTGCTGATGAAATAAATTACACAAAGTAATTAATGCTCCTGGCTGGGTTCGAACTCGGGATCTGCAACTCGTAAGTCGGGGCCGTTATTACTCGGCCACAACGCTATTATAGTCTAATAATTTACTAGGATGACGCGGTTGAAGCCGGCAGTAAAAGCTTGTGGAATACATTTAAATAAAATTGGAGTGTCTGTTTGTAATATTGAAATAACCGCTTTTTACTACATGCATATAAATATATGCATGTAGTTATGCATATACGGTAGATAAATTAAAATAACATTTTTTACAATTTTTGTCTGTCTGTCTGTTTGTTCCGGCTAATCTCTGAAATGGCTGGAATCATTCTGACGGGACTTTTATTGGCAGGTAGCTGATGTAATAAGAAGTAACTTAGGCTTTTATAGTAGAAAAAATGAATTCAAAATCCTGTAGTCCACGCGAACGAAGTCGCGGACACAGCTAGTTATTTATAGTTAAAAGTTTAAAATATTTGTTGTTTTATCTCAAGATTTCATTAACGTCATTATTTATTATTTCTATTCTGATATTTTGATTGGTCTGGCCTTCTATCTACATATATATCTTTCCAGAGGTAATCCTCGCATCTATAAAATCAGTCTATTCCAGTTTTGTCTCGTCAAAGTGTCATCGAGGAATTATTATTATGTCGAGATTTTCTTAGTCTTTCTCTCGTCTTGGTCGTACTATGAAATTTAAATACTTCTATATTATACATTTTGCATTCCTTTAAGGAATTGATATATATATATATATATTTTTATTAGCCTATTTTGTGGAGTGGAGTGGTGGGCTGTCCTTTCCTACACGCACAAAAAGTTTTGGGAATCCATTCATTGTGCGTGCAGCTAGGAAGTGGAATTCCTTGCCAGAGTCTGTGTTTCCTGACAGCTACAACACGGGAATATGATCAGATCATCATACCACCTTCACCGCAGTCGACCTTGATGGCGTCGACATGCCTCAGGCGTCCAGTGAGTGACAATCCTCGCCAAATGTTCGGGTGTATTCATATAAAGTGGCCAGCTCACTTCAGTCTTTTTTTCCCACCATGTGCTGTTGGAGTTATGGGATTGATATCATCATCTTCCTGCCCTAGTCCCGTTTTATTTGGGGTCGGCGCAACACGTTTTTTTCTGCCATTCCGTCCTGTCACTCGTCACGCTATCACTAACTCCCTTTTCTTTCATATCGCTTCTCACACAATCCATCCATATTTTCTTTGGCCTCCCTCTTCCCCTCCATACATCCACGTGTAAATTCATAACTTTTTCAGCAACATGCGTTTCATCCCTCCTTTTCACATGACCATACCAAGACAAACGATTCCCTTTCAACTTTTCAGTCACTGGCGCCACTTTCAAACTTCCCCTAATATACTCATTTCTCACTTTATCCATAATATTATATAAATATTAAAATATAATTATATTTCAGGACACGTCATAGTGACATAATTTTAGGATTTGACGATCAGTAAGGTCAGGCAAAGTTGTTTATCGACATAAAAACAAGAATAGTTTCAAAAGCAAAATTTACTACCTACTATATTATAAATAATAATATTATATTATATTATAATAATATAATATTATATATATTATAATATTATATTATATTAAAATAATAATATTATATTATATTTATTTAAGAAGCAAATACCGAATCAAAAACTATTTTAGCAACTCACTCAAAGCCAATCAATTTAGAAGCTTAACTACAGAGCAGATTAAATTACTTCATAATCACTCCTCGAGTTTGAGAAGCACTCTTTAGAAAAACCATTTTATGCCAGCCTCAAGTTTATAAAGGTGGGTCCACGCTAACGGCTTGTTCACATTTTCGGTTTTAGAGCCAAGCGGCGCTGCGAGCGGGTCATCAGTAAGCGGGAGCGCGGCGCTATTGAGCAGCGTCTCGTGGCGTGCCTCAAACATTTTTATGCTTTTTTTTTCACCGCTTGCCGCACCGCGCTTAGTTTTCGCTTACTGCGGCAAGGTCGTGAATGACCCGTAAAAGAGCCAGTTAGGGCGTATAGTCCCTTGAACACTAGCTGGAGTTAAATGGACACGTACTTGTATTGTCGCCTGCGCCTGCATAGAACCCCACTGACCTTTTTCTTTGCGAAATATTGGTTGTTTTACACATGTTAAGTACATGCTGAAGAATACTTAATCAGCATTTTTTTTTTGGAAAATTATCTGTTTCATGCGTGTAAACATATTTTTAAAAGATTAAAACCGTTTGACAGGATTAAACCAGGCAAAAATACGAGTCATGTTGTTAAAATTTTCATTTGGCAAAAGCATAAGTCATATCAAAAAAATCATAATATATGTTGAAAATAATGTTATTTATAAATCTCCTTTTTTTCAAATATATTAACCTCCACCGTTATCGAGGAAAAAGCCCCAGAAAATCTCTGTTTAATGGCAATAAATAGGAGCAAGGGTCGAAATTCGTGTTACATTACACGATTTTTAAGGCTTTTCTGTGCTCGAATATTCTAGAGTCGGTCTCCACTACACGAATTTGAGCTCGACTCGTGCTCGGCTCCTTTAGAGTCGGTGCCCGCTACACGAATTTGAGCTCGAGTCGTACTCGGCTCCTTTAGAGTCGGTGCCCGCTACACGTATTTGTGCTCGACTCGTGCTCGGCTCCTTTAGAGTCGGTGCCCGCTAGACGAATTTGAGCTCGATTCGTGCTCGGCCCTTTTAGAGTCGGTGGCCGCTACACGAATTTGAGCTCGAGTCGTGCTCGGCTCCTTTAGAGTCGGTGCCCGCTACACGAATTTGAGCTCGGATCCTCCAGAGTCGGTCCACAAATTTGAGCTCGGTTCGTGCTCGGTTCCTCTAGCGTGGACCCACCTTTAACCGATATAATCTTAGATATAATTAAAAGGCCTGATTTATAAGTGGTCTTCAAGATTATGTTTAGACAGCGTTTTAATAACTAGCTGAGACTTTTGAGCCTTAGCCGTAACACTTAACCTTTGAAAACATCGACCCAATTAATTTACAATATTTTTATTAGGAACTCATTTTTTAAGGCACTTAAAGAATAACATTTTGAAGAGGTTGTTTGTTATATGAAATTGAATTATTCTCATAACCTTCGCACTGGAGAATGGTGGGAGTCGCGGGAATCTGACGTGTGTGAAGCATACAAGACCGTTCGTTATGTTGAAACTAGAGAGAGGTCTATTTTTGAGGATGATGATGATGATGATAAATGATAATAATGATAATGATGATGATCCACCCCATTTTTGCACGGGTTTTTTTAGCGCTTTTGATTTAAACATTTCGTGTACCACTGCAGTACGTTTAACGTGCCGCAACCGGCCGGTTGCAGTACGTTAGCAGTCCGACAACAAGTGCCTAAATTGGAAACGTATCTGGCTGCCGTGCGGTTGTATGCCAGTGTTGCGTTATTCATCACCGCAATATTCAATACCGAATTGAACACGTGGTGTGACGTTGCCGTCCTATTGTCGATCATTCTCGGTACCAGCGCTGCACGGTTGCCGCACCGCGAACTTTGTATATAAAATACGATCCCGTCAAAAAACACATAAACTGAAAGCACTTTTAGAATTATTTTTTTATTGTTGGTATGCGATAATGTGATTTTTGTTGAAATTCTCGGATTTCCTCTACAATGAACTCGTTTTTTTATACCTGAACCTTTTCCATAAATCACTCTGTTTATTGAGCAGTGGTGGCCGAGTGGTAACCCTCGACTTACGAGTTGTAGGTCGTGGATACGAACCCAGCCAGGCACATTACTTTGTGTAATTTATTTCATCACCGCTGCTCTCAAAACGGTGAAGGAAAACATCGTGAGGAAACCGGCATGTCCCAGAACCAAAAATTCGACGACATGTGACATTTACCAACACGCACTGGGCCCGCGTGGTGGATTACAGCTCATTCCCTCTCCTAGAGATGAGGCTTGAGTTACAACAGTGGGAACATTAAATGGTGATGACTCTGTTTATTAATGAAAACTGCATGGATATCCGTTCATTAATGTGTCACGTTCATACAGACAGAAAGACAGACGTGGTGGGGGAGTAGGTTTTATACTATGACAGGAGTGTGAGAATATTTATATCGTGTTTTTTTTTTGGATTGAATGAAAACAAAAGATATAAGACAAGATTCCTTTCAGTACAATCCTGAATAAAAAATACAGAGTCTTAGCATTTACTCGTTACGTGATAACATCGCGGTACTGAAACTCGTTTCATATAATACGTAAAACATTTTACATTTGGATTTGCCTTGTACATAAAACAAGTAACTTGTATGACACGCGACTTTGCTCGCGTGATAAAAGAAAATTATCCCGAGGGATATTCACATTTTTTTTTAGTATATGCGAAACTTGAATATAGTTTGTTCAGATTCAGTAACAAAATTGATTTCAATAATATATACGCCATGTTACATTTTTTTCCGATAATATTTAAAAAAGGACTGACTGACTGAAAGAAAGACATGTGGCTTTGCCTTGTACATAAAACAACTAACTTGTATGACACGCGACTTCACTCGCGTGATAGCAGAAAATTATCCCCAGGGATATACACATTTTTTTTATATATATGCGAAACCTGAATATAGTTTGTTCAGATTCAGTAACAGAATCGATTTCAATAATTTATACACCATGTTAGATTTTTTCTCGATAATATTTAAAAAAGATCACAAGTTGCACACCATAGATACTAAGTACAACACAGGTCATGGCATGTCATAGCGTGTATTAGGTGCCAGCAAATAGCTGAGTGCAAGTGCAAAAAGACTCCTCAGTCACTTGGATGGCCCGGTAACTATGTATATTTGCTGACATAACAAGCTTATAACTTTGTGATTTTTATGATATAGTCATGATTTTTTTTTGCTTCCATACATTAAACAGATGTAAAAAACAACAAAACAATATTCCATTTTTATTAACATTTTTATTTCGTAAACTCGCAAACGCTGGAATACATAATCGCGTTCTTTATTTACGACTTTGGCTCGAATGTATGCATTGCTCGACGTCTTAAAAAATATTTTGGGCGAAAAACGCTCTGTTAGACCTGTCAGCATATGTGTGAGACAGTGGTTCTCAACGTGTAGTACGGGGACCACTGACGGTATGTAAGATATGGTCCTCAATAGGTTTTTTCTTTATTTTTTACATTCCACAGCTATCACACAACGCCGTCTAATCTCAAGTTATGCAAAACTTGTGTTACTAGACCACCGATAAACATTATTTATATTTCTAAACACATACACATTATAAATAAACTACAGTCAAACCCAGAACAAATGATCGTGCTCATCACAAAAACATTTGTTCTGAGTGGAAATGGTATCCACGACCTCTGGCTGCTATAGTCAGGGCTACTAACCACTAGACCAACAGGTCAATCTAGAAACATTGCGTGTTGAACTTTCTATTTTTAAGAATATACAGTATGGATTCGAAATAAAGATACGTTTAGATAATCCCAATTAAATTTTCTTGTGGTCCTCTGGTCCCTTATATCAAGAAATAATCAAAAGTTAAAAACCAGCGTGAGGCACAAGTTTTCCAACATTTATGCTGAACAGAACCTATTTTACTGCAGAAATTGGTTTTTTGATTTTTTTATTTCGCATTTACCTTATTATACTGTTTGTGTGCATTGTACTGTGTTAAATAAAATCATTTTTTTTTTCTTTAAAAGTAGTTATAGGTTAAAAAACGATTGAGAACTACTGGTGTAAGGTAACAGGGTAGCTTTTTTTCAGTAAATTGAAAATTGTGTTTCGCCTCTGTGGATAAGATTATATAGAAAAATATCTATTTGGGTAATGGTGTGAGTAAATGTTCCAATAAAGAAGGTGCTGTGGGAACTTTAACATAAGAACCTTTACCGTGCGTGGATAAATCTGTTCAGGGTTTATTGAGAGTAAATTAGTAACATAGCCACAGACATGTATTTGGTATTTTCTAATTAAAGCTAAGTAGCCTACGGTCAAGTTTTACAAGGTGGCGAAAAATATTTTTTCTTCTTCCTGCCCTTATTCCATATTACTTGGAATCAGCGCAACACGTTTTCTTCTTCCATTCTGTCCTGTCGCCCGTCAAACTATCACTAACTCCCTTTTCTTTCATATCACTTCTCACACAATCCATCCATCTTTTTTTCGGCATTCCTCTCCCTCTCCATCTTAATTTAAATAAAATTAATCATCCAATTTTTTTTGTATTACTTTTTTACAAATTAAAAAAAAATAGTAGATGGAAATTTATTAGGACCTTAACGGTCTGGACTAAGCATTTCGCCTCGTCATTTATACCGTGTACATCGAAGGACTGGAACAATTTTCCTGCTGCGGTCTTCCCATCCGATTATAATTTCGGGGTCTTCAAGGCTAGAGTGAATTGGCTTTTAATAAACTAGCGTGCCTCACCATCGATGATTGGATCACTGCTTACGGTGCGGTCAAGCACTACTTTATATCAAATAAAAAAAAACTTTTTTTTTGTTAAGTGAAAAATTTTATATCCGTCAAGTGGCTGCCGCCAGAGTGGATACACATTTTTTGTGCCCGTTTAATCGCATTTTCTGTAATTTTCCGCAAAATTTCCGATAATAACTGTTCACATTCCTTGCGAAAAATCTTTTAAGGGCTCTTGATTGTTTGAGGCTTGTTGGCATAATCCCACTACTTCAGGTCGCCTCTTACTAAAAAGTTTGGGGTGGTTAAACCGGGCGATCTTGCTGGCCATGCTAAATTGCCAAAAAGGGAAGACTACATGACTAAAAAATGCGTTCTTCACAATATCCATTGTGGCCCTTGCTGTGTGTGCCGTTGCACCGTCTTATTGGAAACATTGGTTCTCCAAGCCCCTCTCCTCTAATTCCAGCCGTAAAGGCGTTATCACACTAGCGGATTGAAAGCGTCCTCAAAGCGAATACGGTAATGAGGTGCGGTTCTCCGGCATTTTTGAAGCATCAAAGACAACAACAGTGTCTAATCATCGGAATTTATTATGTTACAGAGTGTCTTGTACGTCGTTAACTTGTTACAAACACCCGACGAAATGTTGCGAATTTGCTATGTGCACGACATCTTCGTTGCTTCGCAGCGCGTCCGCCCCACCCCGCAGCCACTTACAAACCGCTAGTGCGATAACGCCCTAAAAAGTCTTACTCTGTGATTTGCTGTAGGGTCCATCTGGTGATGCTCATTTACGTGACGTCTGGTTGACGTTTTTTCGTTCTCTACAACATCGGCAGTCAAAGCGTCGATATTTTCAGTAGAATGAACAATCTGGTGGCAACCACGCCTTGCAAGGTGGTTTTCTTGTGGTTCCAATCATTTTGAGTCGAGCAGTTTTCTTCTAGACGATTTCTCTAACATTTTGACTTGCAAAAAACTGCAACTTGCACGACTTGCAGTTTTTTTTTCTAGCCGTTGCTGTCCCACTGCTGGGCAAAGGCCTCCCACAAGTCCTTCCAAACTTTCTTCTGCTGCGCCGTCTCAAACCAGTCCTCGCGGTATGCGTCCAGATGATCCCGCTACCTCTTTCTAGGCCGACCTCGACGGCGCTTTACTTCAGTAGGGACCCACTATGTGGCGACGCTCGCCCAGTAGTCCCTATGCATGCGGCTGACATGACCCGCCCAGTCCCATTTGAGCCTGGCAGCCTTTTTGCCCACGTCTATGATACCTGTTATGGAGCGCAACGTGCCGTTTCGTATCGGTCTGTTCTTTTTACGCCCAGAATGCTGCGCTCCTTAGCTCTCTGGCAAACCCCAAGGCGAAACTTTTGTAGTCCGGTGAGAGACCAGGTCTGAGCACCGTAGGTTAGGATGGGCAGGATACACATGTTGATGAGTTTGCGCTTCAGGGAGCTTGGTCTTCATGACTTGCAGTTACAGACTTAAAAACCTCTAGGTTCTATCTATCAGAAAACGCGTTCTTGTACTCTCTCTCATTCCCCCCAAAGCGGGAGAAGATATTTAATGATTTTCTATATTTCAAATTTATAAGTTCAACATTAAGTATCTACCAAGTCCGTTAACATGAGTTCAGTTCAACTTTAACGATGGTTTCAAGTCAGGTTGTGTCTGCAACATTAAAGTTAACTACTCTATCTTCTTTTAGTGCCACTTGGTGGTTTGCGAAACCCCTAGTGTGTACGTTTTGAATATTTCATGCTAACTGCGGAATGAGGTTTCGATTTGAACAGAATGTTTGTACAAAAACCCCGTTCAAAGACTGTTTGATTTAAGTGAAATGCTCGTTTTATAAATGTATCTGTGGGTATTTTAAACCAACAGTGTTCATAATGACTTTAAACTGTTTTGTTTACTCGATTTGGTAATCACATAAAAAATAAAATAAGACGACATTTTCATTTCTCAATTTACATAAAATTTACATATTTACAAAAAAAAAACCACGTGCGAAAAAATGCAGCACGGCGTGACGTTACACGTAACTTTAATGGGCTATATCTTTGTCATTTTTTGGTTTAATTTACAAATAAAAAAATACGTGTACCTTATTTTTGAATAATCTAAAAGACGGAGAATTACATTTTTTACGACAACTAGCCTATTCATCACGTTCTTTATTATGAAAAAATAACGTTCAAAAGACTCCTCAAAGAAAACAATATTACAGACCTGAAAACAATTTGTCAAACACTGTCAATTTAGCTTTCTTCAAATAATTTCTCCATCACATCGTAAGTCTTCTTTCCTATCTTATTATTTCAGAGTTCTTTGTAATTTACTTTACTAAGTAGATCTCACAGATGCTTGCTCAACGGAACACCAATTTAATCACTTATTTTGTAGAATAAACAAGTAGGAAAATGTTTCCTAAATGTCTTGAACAAGCTAAGTAAAGGCTTTGAAGAGTTGCGTTTCTACAGATAGCACGATTCATATATAAATGTTGTACTTCAAATTCAAAATTGACATTGTCATCAGTCAGTCATCATCATTTCAGCCGAAAGACATATTATAATTATATATATATTTTATATTGGGCATAGCTTCCGCCAAGCGTAGCCACAACGACCGATCCTGTGCGTATCGCATCCACCGCATTCTTGCGACTCTCACCAGGTAGTCGTTCCTGGAATATTCCCACGGCCCTAGCTGGCATTGGCCCTGTTGGACCCCTTACAGTTTACTGACATATCTTTGAGGCGTAACTCGCTATACACTATCGACGACTCGGGCTCGGCCCTAATATGGCGAGCTATCCCTCACTCACAGTTGGCAAGACCATGCCTACTACAGTGGGTGGAGACCGCTCTCTCGGACGGTGAGCAATGGGTAGCTCACTGTCCGGCCGTCCGGTAACTGTCCGGACCAAGCCCAAGTCGTCGACGGTGCGCACTGTTCCCGCCCACCTCAAGGAGTTGTCAGTAACAGCAGGGACCCAGCCGGGTCGAAGCCTACTGGGGCAAGGGTTATCCAAAAGGGCGCTCGAGCCCCGGTATGAAGGCTAGAAGGATCGGGGTGGGTCTTTTAGTCAGTAAGAGACTATCTCCCGCTCCGTCCAAAGGCGGGGGATGTCAATGCATGATTTTTTCTCACCATAAAAAAATAGACCGCTCCTTCACTCTTGTGGCCACCTCTTTCACCAGCAGTACCGCTTCACAGAAAGATGCAACCGCATCCTATTCTCTTTCGCTCCGAACAATGGCGTAAAACAAGGCCCGGCGCTAGAGGTCACTGCAGCCAATCCAAATAAATTCCCAACCTGTGTAATGTAATATAAATAATTTAGAAGATTAGTCCAAAAATGACGAAAAAACAGAACAATTTTAAACAGTGTTTAATGTTTTAAACACTAAAGTTATAATGAAAACAAACGAAATCAAGCCTGAACAAACTGTATGGTATAAAGCCACTGGATTATGCAAACATGTTCACACAACGTGTTTCAACTTTATTCAGTGTTTTTTTTTATAATAAAGTCGTTGTTTTTAATACAAAGAACTGAATAGTCTGTAACACGATTTGAATTTAAGCTTTTAGTAGTAGGAGACAAATACGTTTGCCTCCTGTGGTCTTTCCATTCGATTATAATTTAGAGAGTTCCAAACGATTCGAGATGACTGCGTCACCAGAATTGGAAGGATGAAGCGCGGGCTTGCTTAAAGATTGAAAAAGTGAAGGTTATGACACTCCGTTTAGCTCTATCCAGAGCTGAAAAAGGTATTTGATGATTCCTCACATAAAAAATGCCATCTATGTCGTCTCGCCATCTCCTTCGCGATCTGTCGTGATTTCAGGGCATATAAATTATGTTAAGCGGATCCACCGACTAAGTCATTTCGCCATCTTTTTCGTCGTTTGCCATGATTTTAGGGCATTTTGTGTTATACGGATCAACTGTCTAAGTCGTGTCACTATGTTCCTTGCGGTTTGCCACAATTCCGTCTCGTAATTCAAGGGCGCATTATGTTATACGGATGCACTGTCTAAGTCGTCTCACTGGCTCTAAATAATTTTCTATTTAAAGCTCATCACTGGTCTTACTTGTGATTGAAATAGCTCAAAGACATACCTTATACGCCCAATTATCGAATATAAAGGTTAATTACACCGTACGCTGTATGTATGGTGTACAAAGGTCGTTAGTTATTTTTGGAAATGTCAAAGAGATCTTCCTAGAACTGGTTCAAGAATATCAAAATTGAAGCAGGCAAAAATTTTGTGATTAGAAATCTTTCAGACAACACAAACATTGTAACAAATGCTAGCGAAGGAAGCAGCAGCACGCATGAGAGAAATGTGTCGCATGTCTTCACGCCCCAGCTAGCTAGGACCACGATTTCAAGCCACTGCAGGCGTGTGTTCCGCAGGGGTCGGTACTAGGGCCACCATTGTGGAACATTGGTTACGATTACGTGTTGCGGGGCGACCTCCCTGACGGGGTCAGCGTGATCTGCTACGCAGACGACACGCTGGTTCTAGCGCAGGGAGAGTCATACCGGGCGGCGGTCGCTTTAGCGACACGCGGGGTTGCGATAGTCGTTGGTAGGATCCAGGAGTTGGGACTCGAGGTGGCGCTTCACAAATCTGAGGCCATGTGTTTCCACGGTCGACGGTCTCGGAACGCGCCGCCATTGAGTTCCCAACTAACGGTAGGAGGAGTTCACATCGGTGTCGGATCGACGATGAAGTACCTGGGACTCGTCCTCGACAGCCGGTGGAATTTCGTGGAGCATTTCCGACGTCTGGCTCCCAAACTCAACCGGACTGGGGCTGCGCTCAAGCGGCTCCTGCCCAACCTTGGGGGTCCAGACGCCTCCTGCCGGAGACTCTACGCGGGGATCGTTCGGTCCATGGCCCTCTACGGGGCGCCGGTGTGGGCGCCGTCGCTGAAAAAGCAACCGGCGGCCATACTGAACGCCTGCCAGAGGGTCATGGCAATTCGGATGGTGCGGGGATACCGCACGATTTCCCGCGAAGCGGCGAGCCTTCTGGCTGGCCTACCACCGTGGGATCTGGAGGCAACAGTCCTTGCACACATGCACGACATGCGCGTGGAGATGCAACGCCGGGGTGAAAGTCCTCTGCCGCGACAGGTCGCGGCATGGCGGACAGAGCTCCGGCGGGATCTCATGGTGGAATGGCGTCAGCGACTATCGCAACCCCGTCATGGGCACGCCACAATTATGGCGATAAGTCCCCTCTTTGAGGCGTGGCTGGAAAGACCTCACGGCGTCCTTACCTTCCGCATGACACAGGTCCTCACCGGAAATGGCAAGCTCGGGAGGTTCCTGTTCCGAATTAAAGCGGAAGTGACGCCCGGGTGTCGCCACTGTGCGGAACGCCCGGAGGACACGGTGGAGCACACAATCGCGGTGTGCCCTGCTTGGGCGGAGTATCGCCGTGCCCTCGTGGGGGTGATCGGCGGCGGAGACCTCTCGCGCCGGGCCCTGGTCGAGGCCATGGTCCGGAGCGAGGAAGAGTGGCAGGTGGTCGCCGACTTCTGCGAAGCAGTAATGCTCGCTAAGGAGGTGGCCGACCGCATCAGACAACGGCGCTCTCGCCGCCGCCGCCGGGATTCCGATCCCGATTTCCAGCCACCGTAGGCGCGGGCTTGCGGACAGTGAGCAATGGGTAGCTCGCTGTCCGGCCGTCCGGTAACCGTCCGGACCAAGCCCAAGTCGTCGACGGTGCGCACTGTTCCCGCGCGCCTCAAGGAGTTGTCAGCAACAGCAGGGGCCCAGCCGGGTCGAAGCTTACTGGGGCCAGGGTTATCCGAAAGGGCGCTCGAGCCCCGGTACGAATGCTAAAAGGAACGGGATGGGTTTTTTAGTCAGTAAGAGTCTGACACTATCTCCCGCTCCGCCCAAGGGCGGGGGATGTCAATGCATCATTTTTCCCATAGAAAAAAAAAAAAAAAAGCCACTGCAGGCGTAAGCTTGCGGAAGACGAGAAATGGTTTGCTCGTTTGTTATCTGGAAAACGTCCGGACCGAGCTCAAGTTGTAGTATTCCACGTGCGCCTCTAACAAAAACAACATCGAGAAAACATCGTGAGGAAAGTGGCATGTGCCGGAACCAAAAATTCGAAGACATGTGTGACATCCACCACCCGCACTGGGCCCGCGTGTTGGATTACGGCCCATTCTGTGATTGTTGTGAAATATATTATATTATATTATATTATATTATATTATATTATATTATATTATATTATATTATATTATATTATATTATATTATATTATATTATATTATATTATATTATATTATATTATATTATATTATATTATATTATATTATATTATATTATTCCCTCTCCTAGAGAGGAGGCCTGAGTCCCAGCAGTGGGAACATTGTAAGGTCGACTATGCTATGCCATGTCTCAAACAGATTTCAGCAAAGCCGATGTATACTGGAGCCATGAGTATTTCCGAAAGGGAAACCTTTGGTCCCGGAAAGCAAGGGCAAAGGTAATCCATACATATTTTTGATTACAGTCAGACAGTCATTAAGAGTTTCACACACCATGGAGGGTGTTTGAAACTCCACCCTAGAGTGGTAGAAGTCATCGGATGCTTCCCACCTTAAAAAAGAAAAAACTTACCTATCTATATATTGATGACTAATGGGAACATATTTTTATGTTCTCAATAGGTATTTGAAATATTTATATATCATGCAAATTGTCAGAGTATCATATTTGAATTGAAATATAATATAAATCTTGATACCGTCTCGTTTTACAAAATCACATTTTAATCAGAACCGAAATTCGAGTCCACATTCTAGACCAAAAAACTTTTGTAGTACGAATTTATTTTGAAATCAAGATTTATGGTCACTGAAAAGTTTAACTTTGAGCTAATGAGGCGACCACACGCGACTCTAATCAAAGAACTTCGTATTTTAATTAGGGGTTTATTTAGGTCAGGTGGACAGTATTAAAATAAAATGGACGCTTGAAAGGCAAATATTACTAAAAACATTGAGTCATCATCATCATCATATCAGCTGATAGACGTCCACTGTCGGACATATGCTTCCCCAAGTGTCGCCAGAATGAACGATCCTGCGCGTCCCGCATCCATCGGATTCCCGCAACCTTCACCAAGTCATCGGTCTACCTTGTAGGAGGCCTTCCAATGCTGCGCCTTCCAGTACGCGGTCACCACACCAGAACCTTTCGGCCCCAACGGCCATTTATTCTACGAGCAATGTGGAATGCTCATTGCCATTTAAGTTTGGCGATTCTTCGTGCTATATCGTCAACCTTAGCTCTCCTTTCGGATATACATAGTATATAAATATCTTCATTTCTGATTCGATCACGCAAGGAAACTCGGAGCATGTCCTTTCCATTGCCCTTTGGGTGACCTTAAGCCTTCTGATGTGACCCATAGTGAGCGATCACGTTTCGGAACATTGGTCGAACATTGAGTAAATACAAAAGAGTGATATAAAGTTAAAATAAAAATAAAAAAAATTGTTAGGTAAAAAAAAAACGGATCTAAATACTATTAAGTACCATGATGTTAATAACTATTTCGTCCTTTTAACCTACAATTCTAGGTGTACCAAATGATCTGGTGAAAGATTTTATTTTATTTTATCATTAACACCCGTCTAATATTTTTATGTAAAGAGTCTATGTACAAAACTAAACTGTATTATGAAAAATCACAGAGTTGTGTTAGTTAGAGTAGGTACTCTAACTGGCACAGAACTTTGTGATTAGGTAATGTGATATCGAAAGGAGATCGCATGAGTTGCTTTTTTTATATAACTAACGAACTGGCTTGTAAAATATAATTCGAAGGATTATGCTGTTCTAGAATAGTTTTGAAAGTTAGTAGAAAAAAAGAGTGTCTGTTGTTTTTTTCAGTGCTGAAGTGATTTTGATAAGAATAGCATGTATTCATGAAATAAGTTAGAAAAATATAAGAGTGCGCCGCCCGAAGTGTTTCATTTCAGGAATATCCCAATACGTGCCTGCCGACGAGCTGAGCTGCGTTACAGTAACTACTACTACCCCACTAAGCCGTCTACCCAACTACCTAGTTGGCGACATAAATATATGTTCACTGGACCACCCGGGCAACTAAGGCATTGTTTCGCTTCCGCTCCCAGCAGTGCGCTGGCACCTAATGCTCGTTATGACCTGCCACGACCTGTATTGTATTTAGTATGATGGTGACATGTGATCGTTTTTAAATATTTTTGAGAAAAAATATCATATCGTGTATAAATCATTGGAATCCGTTCAGTTACAGATTCTGAACAAACCATATTCAGGTTTCACACAATACTAAAAATAATGTTCTTAATACACGATACAAAAAAAATTTCTTATGTAAACAGTTTTAAAAAGAGAACATACAAAATTTTACGGACAGAGAACTAATTGAGACAGAACTACAGCTTATTCACGTTAAAAATAAGCAGACGATGAGACAACACGCTAAACGGTAAAATCACAGAAATTCGAAATTTCAAGATTAATCTGTTTACCTTCTTGCTCGCTTGTAATAACAATAATTAAAGGTACGTGCTCCGTACAATCAACACTACATTACAGAAGATCTAGATATACTGTAAAAACAAAATACATGCACATTAAATTTTGTGCAAAAAATACGTAATTCAAAAAAGGTAGTGGTAATCTTTAATATTTCTAGCAATAAAAGATTTATAATATTCTTCCCCAAAAAGATTAATATAAGGTACGAGTCAATGTTTAATTTTAAACTAGCTGACATGACGAACTTTGTATCGCCTAACAGTCAATTGCGTAGTGTGATATTTACTACTACTAGAACACTTTAAATTCATATATCTTTCGATATAGTTAATTTATTTTGATGAAACGAGGTCTAAAGAATATATTGTATATCCGAATGTGTTTTCTGATAGCTACAACCTAGCGGTTTTTAAGTCAAGAGTGAATAGGTTACTTCTTGGCAAGCGAGCTCCATCGTCGACCACATCATCGCTTACCATCAGGTGAGATAGTAGTCAAACGCGAGCCTATCTACACTATTATATTAAAGAGGTAAAGTTTTATTTTTGTTTTTAGGAGGTAATCTCTGGAAGTACTGGTCCGATTGCTAAAATTAAAAAAAAAAAAAAAAATGTACGCGGACGACGCCGTAGGCAAAAGCTAGTCAATAATAAAAAAATATTAAACTTGGATAAATACTGACAGCAATCAGGAAAAGGGTATTGATACAAAAAGTGGAACTTCTGAATGTTCTGTTTTATGGACTCAAATCTTTAAAAGAGGCGCAATTACGAACGCAAGATAAGACAGGCTATGAAACAAGCGATAAATTGTAACAGCTTATGCAAATACACGTCAAAATGAAAATTCGGAGTGCGAGAATTTACAATCATGACTTTTCTAATTTTGACATTTTTCATTTTGTAAAGAAGGGTAAGTGATTTATAATGATGGTAATAGATGGTTAACTACAGCATATGACGTCATTTTAATCAATGTTAAATAAAATGTAATCATCGATTTCCTCGGCTACCGTAGGCGCGGGCTTGCAGACGCCAAGCAATAGCATGCATAGCATAGCATGGGCTCAGTAGTCCTCACGGAAATTTCTGAAAGCGATACCCTGGTTTTGAAACGCAAAGGGCAACTGAGGGTCAGTCAGAAAAAATCTGACAAACTCTTTCACTCTACCTTGGAGCTGGAGAAGTATTTGGATGAATTTAATAAAAAAAATACGGGTCTCACAAATATTTGTGGTCACGAAAGTACGATTTTATAAATCTTGTTCTGATCTATCATTGTCGCATTCTCACACCGCTTCTTTCTGCGGTAGACTTTTGCCTGTTGACTACTGCCGCGTAGCTTCATAGACGCATATTCATCATTGTACGCTTGGACACTAATGAAACCACACGACGCGATGGCACGCCGACAGAGTAACATAGTTTTGTATGTAAGGCGAACATTACATGATCATGCAAGCGTCAATCAATCTCATCAATCATGAATGATGATGAATGATGGTTTTCGTCAATTAGCACTAAAAACCGTCATGACGTCATACAGGCGTAGGGTAGCCAGCCTTTCGGTGTTTTACAGATTGCATTTTGGAGAGTGTGCGCAGGAATTGCATGATTTGATTCCGCCATCTCATTTCTACCATCGGACGAACCGACGCACGGCGAGTATCCACCCTTACGTTGTTGAAACATCTACGGTCCGGACTAAGTGTTTCGCCTCGTCATTTATACCGCGCGAAGGACTGGAACAGTTTGCCTGCTACGGTCTTCCCGTTTGATTATAATGTAGGTGTCTTCAAGACTAGAGAGAATAGGCTCTTAATAAACTAGTGCGTTTCACTATCAACGATCGCATCACTGCTTACCATCAGGCGGGATCGCAGTCAAGTACTAGTTTATAAAAGATAAAAATAAATTTAAAAAAATGCAACGCATTAGACGGTAGGTTTTTCGTCAATCAAGATTTTGACTGTGGCAAAACTGACAGCCAAACCTACCGTGTAATGTTTGCCTAAGCTGTTAGAGAGCGTACGTACACCAAGCGTATATTGACGATTACGCGTCTATAAAAGCTACGCGTCCGTGGACAGTAGGCTAGATAAAACTATACTGAGCACACCTGTGCCACGTATCCTGATCTGTGGCCTGATCCACGTAAAATAAAAAAAGCCAAATATCGTTGAAGTTTTATAGTCGTTCGATCGAAGTTCTATCCAAAAGTGGTATTCACGATCTATCGACTTATTTCCAGTTACATTAATAAATATTCTACCAGGATAATGTAATACAGATTTTTGAAGTGAAAACTTCTTTAGCGGCGTTGAGCACTTTTTCTGTAATGGGTATAAAATCTTAAACTCGCGTCAGGACACGTGACCTGATCGAAAAAGCGTAAGACGGATGGAGAGTAGACAGCTATCCCCTTTCTACGGCGCGGCGAAAATGTATGCCTGGGCCTACTGTTTCAAATATATAAATATATATATTTCAACGTATATAGATATATATATATTTATATATATATTATATATATATATATATATTTCAACGTTAATAATCAAGTTTTCACTTCTGCACTCCCGGAGTGCAACCCGTCTTTTTTTTTTTTTTAAATCGATGAATTTCAAACGACTTTAAAATCGGTGTCGATCAAACTCGATTGATGGATGTGGTTAATACGGAAACGACTAAATCGCTACGACATCGTAACGGTTTTAATTACGTGAATCAGGCTACTGGGCGCGTAGCTCGGAACCCATATATTTTATATGTCAACTAGACTTGTAGAGTAACATTGGATCAACGCCACGCGACGTCGTTCTACGTACAAATCAAGCGTGGTCCATATGTGCGTCAGCCGGTCTAATGTAGTTCTAAGTTATGTGATTTATTAAAGTCATCTGTCAAAATATAAAGAGTAGTCAATACATACGTTGAAAGAAGAAAGAAAGATAGTAAAGCCTTTATACGCTACCCATACCTTCGTTGGCAATGTTAGCAATCTATACTCGCGTATCTCTATTATCATTCAGTTATCACCTAAAGTGTGTCGTTATTGAATTACTGTCGCTATTTTATAGGCCATAAAGTATATCTTTGTTTGTTTACTGAACTCATAATGTTTTTCCTGTACTGGCCATAATATGGAATAGGTTGTTTAAGATCTCAAATGTTAAGATATTATGAACGTGTATTATGATTATGACGATCGTTATATTTAAAGATGGCTGCCGATATGAGACTAAAGTATCTACCGTCAGCCAAAAAATTTTATGCGCTACTAAAATTGTACATTTTGCTACAAGTGCAGAAAGTTTGCGACCGAGGCGGAATTCGCATTAGCCGTAGGCTAGAGTGTTAAGGAGCCGAGGGCTGCAGTGACTTTTCACGTGTATCAAACGACTTTTTTCAACACACTTACATTTTCTTAATGAATCAACGAGGGTTGACTGGCGACTCGTAGGGGTCAACGCGCGCCCAGCTTAATACGATAAAAGTAATAAAATTGTGGTGGGGAAGAACACGCGCACTTTTCTGCACTAGTCCGGAAAAAGTCTATTGCGCGCCTAAAAGCGGCGGGATAAGAACGGGTTTTCGAGTAAGTGTATTAAAAAATCTCTAACTCAACTTTACTCTTTATTACTCTAGATAAACTTTCTGCACTTGTATTAAAATGTACTATTTATTTACTGTATTCACAGTGAAGATTTTTGTAGTAAGTGCTCCTGACTGCTGTTCTCTGCAACAGCAGTCAGGAGCACTTACTACAAAAATCGTGGGTTCGATTCCCACTCAAGACAAAATTTTGTATAATGAGCACGATTATTTATTCTGTTTGGGTGTAATTTATCTATAATATGTATCTATGACTATCAGTTGCGTACTGATAGTACAAGCTCTGCTTAATTTAGGACTAGATGGTGTTGTGTAAAACTTATGGAATATTCATCTATCGAACTACTAAAGAAATGCTTACCAAGTTTACCAGATACAACACTAAACTCTGCTCTGACTACTGAATAGCACATGACCCAGTCGTTTTCTACGCCCATAAAGGTAGGACGTGTAAGCCTATTAAGAATAATCTTGCTCGACTACTAACGATCGATTTCTTTCTGTTCCCGATCTACCGGGTACTGACCAAGCAAAAGAACGCTCATGAGTGGAAATCGTTGATAGACACCGAACGCTCGGGATAGCCAATTAAAGTAGAAATTTACTAACATTCGCTGTGGGTAGGTTGTATACCAAGCATGATATATGATTTAATTGGCTATGTATGACGAAGTTATAATTTTTAGTTGTAAAACAAAAAAGTTAAAAGTCAATGAGAGAGCGAAAAAACGGTATTCGCTTGGAGTTTATTTAACTGAATAACATTAATAAAAATAAAAATAAACTAGCGTAGGCTACATCCTCCGCAGATTCTAGTTTATTTTCTATTTGATTACTTTTCTAGTATTTTACTTTTTTCAATTCGCATTTATTATTTAGTCTGCACTGTCTTCTCATATACATTAATATTGTTTTAGGAAAATATATTATTGTCAAATCAATATCTTCTTTTTATTCATTAAACCCCAAGCGAACGCCAACGTTCGCGCACCTATTGTCTTTCTATTGTGTCTCTAATTACCACGATTGAAAGGTTAAAAGAGTAACCGTAAAGTTTCTTTCATACATTCTCTATTGGTCAGACCAATGGAGATAACGCACTAGCTCCTGATGTTCTATAAGTGCCCATGTAGGCGTATGTAAAATAAAATCATTTGAATTGAATGGCTCCCTCGCCAAGAGTCTGCCCCGTATCGTTGTCAAAGTTAAATGAGCATTTGCTGTTCTATTTTTCCTTAACGACAAGCGCAAATGAACCGTTTGCTCGCTTGGTGCTGTAATGTGTACACACACACTTGTTTACCTTCGTTTGCTTGGTCTGTACCCAAAATAACAATAAAGTAATTATTCCGAGCTCCTGTAAATAATACATAGCTCGAAGATTAACCTGAAACTGGGGTAAGGGTACTTAATAATAGATAACCTTTTAATGGTTGGTTGGTTTAATATTAGAGAACTAGGTGTTGTAGGGTTTCTGCGGTGATACCACGAGCTCTTAATGCGATCCATTTTCTTTGCGAAATATTGATTGATTTACATATGCAATGTTCACTTTGAAGAATATTTAACCACCAATTTTTATATGTAAAAATGTTTCTAATAATTTCTGTTTCGAAAGAATAGAGAAAAATTGTGAAAAGTTGCGAAATTGCCAAATATTTTTTTTAGACAAAAGTGTTAATAGGCACGAAAAAATCAAATGTTGATAATATTGTTCATGAATCTATAATAAACATTTTTTTTTTTCAAACTTATTAACCTGGCCGTTACTGAGGAGTAGACTTCAGAAAATCACTATTTTATGGCACTTTTCCGGCGCATGGGCTTTAAGTAGTAGCTACACTACACAGGCCAAGCCGCTAGGAAGTCAAAATACAAATCTCAAAACGGGTCTTTTTTATTTTTTGACAACTCTACACGACTTGGAAACCCTACGAATAGCTTCCACTTTCTTTTGATATCTCATACGGCTCAAACACCAAAGAAACAATAGATTGCCATAAAAAAAAGATCACAGCAATGCAAAGTATATTAGCGTGACAAGGGATGAATAAGATCAGCCTCAGAGAGTCGGCCACGTGAATAGATGTATGAAGATCATACGAAAAGGATCTATCTAGCGGATTTGGAGTGGAAAGGCCGGAACTCGGAGATTATGTGCGAAATAAGCAAAATGGCTGCCGAAGCTTTGTGGTCGAATATACGATTGAAATGTCGAAACACATTTTCGGATTGAAATTTGGAAGAAATTTTGTGCTGTCACTTGCAGTTGAATTCAAACTTTAAAGATTTATACGTCACAAATGTGGTGAAGTTTAAGAAGCGAACTATTCTGATGCTTGTAGTTTAGCTCAGAATTTTAATGCTTCTATTAATTTGTATAATCTCAGCTCTTAAATAGATAGATAGATATACTATTTATTGTACACTAATAATAAAACTAAAATAAGGACTTAAATTGGGTGTCATAATGAGCAGTCTTATCGCTAAGAACGATTTTTTACAGACAGCCATTGAAAAAGTAAAAGATGCCTAAAAGATTTGCATCTGGTTATTGGGGAAGAAATCTTAAAGACCCTGCAGGCAAGGCATTTTTGGATGAAAAATCATCAAAAAACTTCCTCCACTCTGGTTGCAGCTTGAAAGAATGCCAGAATTGGGTGACTAAAACCCACTAGTATTTTTTTAGTTACATTGCGTTCCAAAGCACAAAACAGTTAAATCAACGGATCGACAGAGCAATTGACAGAGCAATGCAAAGTAGCTACTTTGCAATATTATTGCACCTATAGAACTCACTGTGGACTTCAATCTTGAGTAATGATTAGCAATGAATGATGAGCCTGTTCAATTCTACTTCACAGAATGATGGGTATTATGACTATAGGTAACATAAGTAGTGGGTAATCGGGGTTCCTGGACTGGAAAAGATCCACGATCCCCAATTACACAGTTGATGTGAACTAGACAATCAATCAATCGATCAATACACCAAAGCCCTTTATCTTAGGAACGCGTGGGGGTATCGAGTTGAAATAATAACCATATACTTAGATTTGCAGTTCCTTAAAGCTGTGAAAAAATCAAACTTCTGAGTTAACAAAAAATAAAAATGGCCGTTTATGGTGTAAAATACGTGTATTTCTACACTCAAGGGTACTTCCCTTTAACTTAGGCCCGTATTAATAAACGATGCTCAACTCCGTCCTCAAGTGCGATATCATTTGATCCCTAATTATACGATGTCAGAAGCTCAAGACCTAAGTAATAGACACATGAGTACAGAATCTCAGTTACCTACCAAGATTTGAGCGTGAACTTGGGATTGTGAATCTTGTTTATTAATACAATCAAGACCTCAAGCTTGATATCAAGTACGAGATTCTGGGCTGAGGAACGTTTAGTAATACGGGCTCTAGATTCCTGTTTGTCGTCACAAAAAATCTTTCAGAAAAATCTTAGTTACTCAATTCGGGAATCGACCACTGTTTTCATACGGTACGGTACACTCAGTGTACGAGTCCGACTCGCATATGCCCAGTTTTTTTAAAGTAATGGTAATCACATTGGTTACCATTACAGGGCTAAATGTAGAAGAGATGTCCTCATGCCTAATCGCCGCTACAGAAAATTCAAAGTCATATAAGAAACTAGGTAAATTGCCCAATTATAACCGATTCATAAGCGCGTGTAGGCGCAGTTAGCATTCCATTTACTGTGGCTAGGAGAATCATGGCTTAACATAAAGTTATGAAGGCCTATTTTGTAGAATATGACTGTTGTCAAATGGCTTACATTTCACAATAGCGATATTTTACGTAATATTACAAACAATCGAACAGTAATATGTTTGCCGAGCGGAATTCCAATTACTAAATAATTAGTGCACATGTATTGGTAAATAATAATGGAATTGACTTCTACGTAATACAGTTCGAAAATAATGAATAGGATAGTTATGTATAAGAAACATATTGATAGGTATTGAAAGTGATATATGGATGGTAATATTAATTTTAAGTGGTAAATTTTACGCAAAAAGGAGCTTTAATAATACGTCCAGATGACGCGCGCCTGTCACAAGCGGCTCGCGAACAGCTCACATGCGGCACGTTTGCCATACTGCCGTCCTCTAACTAAAAAGCAGCTAAGTGCTTTGTTTTCTAAGTAACTTAGCTGATTTTTAGTTAGAGGACGGCAGCATATCTGGACGTACTATAACAGAAAAATTGTCAAGCCACGGTAAAAGAAACGTTGGTAAGTGATTCAACGCGATCACGATTGCGAAGCGATGCGACGCTAAGCGAACAAACAATTGACACTCTATTGTAGTGGCCTACGGACCAACCGCACGTGGGTGCGGTGCGATAATGAGCGAAGCAAAGCGGTGGTGATCAGATTGATTTGATATTTTTTCGTGAACTCTTGCAGCAGAGTGAAATATTCGTGTACCGTATACGATCGCTTTACAACCGCAATTATTACGCCGCGTAAGAGCCTAAGTACGACTATATTTTAGTCTGTTTTATTTTTGGTGTTTAACTACACTGGAAGCGTGGATGAAGGCGGGTGCGACGCGGCCATTTCAAAGAACTTCATTTGAGTGTCCACAGACGGCACGCATGCGCTGGAAGCGGTGCGGGTTGCTCAACATGGGACGCGCGCGGGCAACTCTCACCATACTTCATTCATACAAGTGGCCACAGTGAGTGCGATGGAAACCAATGCAACCCTGTCTCTGCAAGCGTACTGCTCCCCGCATAGTGTAGCCGAGCACTTATTATACTCGTAATTATGGGAACATTATTAAATCAAATTCCACTATATTGAGTTTAGTTAAATTATTGTATTGTAATCGACCTTATTGTGATTGTTCGTGTGAACATAAAGTTGCTAACATTTATAGTTAAATTGCGAATATTATAGGTAATTTTGTAGAACACTTGAAGATAATATTCTGAGTACTTCAATAGATATAGTAAGAATTTATAAGTGGCGCTACCAACTGTTATCGTATATTAAAATATGTTGTTATTTAGTTTACTAATTAGTCGGTAATTGTTAATGTTTTCGCAAAATTGTGAATTATGTTTGTTGGAGACAGAGCATTTTGCCTCTTCGTTTATATACCCCTTATGTCAATACACCGCTAAATTATAATAATCATTTTAATACCGTGGAGGGTCGATCCGGTACATGAAACACTATCGATTTGTAAAGATAAAATCAAAAAATAAAGTACCTTTTTTTCAAAACTCGTATTAATTTACGCACGCACAAAAATAATTTCTTTAAGAAAACGTCAGCTGAGCGAGTTCAATGACCTGTAGTACGAGTTTTGAAAAAAAGGAATGAATACCAACAATTTTTTTTTTCAGCCAAATGTATCATATTTTTGTGTATTTATTAATATAGTGGTTACTAATATTTATTTCAAGTATATTCTCTTTTGTGAAGAGTAGCCTCAACAAATATACTTTAAAAAAGACATTGCTCTGCACCAATACATTGTTCGCCCTGGAGCCAAGAGCATCGAAAAACTATGTATTGTAACTCTTTATCATTAGTATACTTCTATCAAATCTTACTTTTATAGCGGACTAGCTTCTGAATAGATATATATCAGATTTTAAGGTTATGCAAAAATATATTAGTGCGTATTTACACATGTTAATTAGTTTACGTTTTGTGCAATATATTAGTAGCGTGATTATTAAAATAAAAATTGTACTGACCCATGCCTCAAACGAATTATTATCCATCTTGTTCCGGTGCTGAAATAAAAGAAAAAAAATAATTTTAAAATTGTATTTTTAAGGTACTTTTTAAATATTCTAAAAGGTTGATCTTTAAATATTTTTAGAAAATGGTTATAATTAAAAAGAGTCATACACATCTAAAAATTCTTTCGTATTATGCCGTTCATCTACTGGAATCAGAGAGAATTGATAATAATTAGAAAACTGGACGCGCGGAGGTATCGAGTTGAAATTAAAACCATATAAGTTAATGAATAAAAAAGATACGGCCGTTTATGTGGCAAAAAAAAAACGTATATTTTGATACTCTATATCGAAACACAAGAAAGTGATCCTATAAGGGTTTCGTTTTTTTCTTTTGAGGTACGGAACCCTAAAAATAAACGTCAAAGAAAAACACTAGCAATTTTGGAGCAATTTTTTATACATCTAATTTTATTTTATTTTTCGATGGGAAAAATCATGCATTGACATCCCCCGCCCTTGGGCGGAGCGGGAGATAGTGTCAGACTCTTACTGACTAAAAAACCCATCCCGTTCCTTCTAGCCTTCGTACCGGGGCTCGAGCGCCCTTTCGGATAACCCTGGCCCCAGTAGGCTTCGACCCGGCTGGGCCCCTGCTGTTGCTGACAAATATCTTAGATGTAAAAGAGTAAAATCTTAAAGAAAGCAAATAAGATTTTTTACTATCTCTCATCCGTACCAAACTTTACAGCTTCTTTATGCTTTAGATAGCAAGAGAAAATGGTTTTATTTTCATATAATTTTCAATATAAATTAATAAACATCATATTATAAAATCATACTGGGTCGGGAGTTAGTGAATTTGATAAAAAAAGACTAGCTTTTGCCTACGGCTTCGCCCGCGTACATAACAATTAGCCTATGTCATTGAAGATTAAAGCAGTTTTTTATCGGTAAAAAAATTTTTGCAACCGTACTAGTACTTCCAGAAATTACTTCCTACAAACAAAAAAATATAAAAACAAAGTTTACCTCTTTATAATATTAGTATAGATGTACTCGTAGATATGCTACTTATTTATTTATTTATTTACTTAGGAATCTAGCAGATAAGCGTGACACGACAAATATGAAAACAAAGTAACAATCATATTTAATGGGATGTATGCACGGCTACATACTTGAAGACCAATTCCATGAGACCACATTGTCGCATTGTCTCATCACTGTCGCATTGTAGCGTAATTGTAATTAATGTAATTTAAAGAAAAATATTACATAGTTACCTAATCGTAAAAGTGCTAAGTATAAAATAATAAGATTTATTGTTTCTTTCTAACATTTCGCTTTATGGTTTTTATACGATTGCTTTTAAAGGCTAGAAAAATAAAACTAAAGTATTCAGTAATGACTTTATCGCGTGTTTCCACAAAATACTCGCTTTTGGACGTTTTTCGGCATTAAGATAAATTGTCACTGTATTATAATGATTTACAATTTGATTGTGATAAATGATAGTTATTGAAGCTTTTTTGTTTTTAAAAGGCTAGTAACTAGTTCAATAAAAAACCGGTCAAGTGCGCGTCGCTCTGAGGTTTCTGTACAAACTTACCTATACACTGTTACATTTTGATCGTTTTAATCCCGTGGAGGCTCGATCCGGTACATGAAACACTATCGATTTGTAAAGATAAAATAAAAAAATAAAGTACCTTTTTTTCAAAACTCGTATTAATTTACGCATGTACGAAATTAATTTCTGAGCGAGTTAAATGACCTGTGGGTAGTTACAGGTCATCGGACTCGCTCAACTGACGAGTATAGTAAGTAACTATACTATAGTAAACAAAGTAACTCTGTTCTTACAAAAACATGGCTAAAATGCAAAAATATCATCAAAATAAACCATCTAATATTCATTTTCTCAATTTAATTTACTGCAGCCACGTAAATAACTTGAAATATATTTAATTTTACAAATTATGGTTTTAATTGTGTTTATTATTTGTTTGGATGAGTATATGAAGCTGGAAATAAATTATCAATATTATTATATTATTATTATACAGCAGTGTCAGAGAACTTTCCAATTAATTGGCAGGTAAGACAACGTTAGTTAATTATTTATAATTTTATAAAAAGCCAGTAAAAAAGCTATGTTCACAATTTTAAAAAGAATTACAGAATCATTTATATCAGAATTGCAAAAACAAAATAAAATTACAAAGAAACGATAATTGTATAGACTGTCTGAAAATATTTACTTCTAGCCAAAACTAATTAATATTATGTGCTTTCAGCGCGACATCGACACAACTTATAATTAATAAATAACATCCGTGTAACTTCTCGGTATTCATTAAAATAAATACATATCTACGTAATTACATAAATAAATTAATATGGATCGTATTTCGAATAAAAGGGCTTGAGTAGTCAATCTACTTATGTATAATTATAAATGTTAATATGTTCCGAGAATAATAATTAATTAATTACTCTTCTGTCCTACTACAGCCATTTACCTAATTACTCTTCTGTCCTTCCACAGCCATTTACCCGATCATAAATATGGAAGAAAATGTATATTCATGTGTTCATCAATATTGATAGTGAAATCTATAAGGAGGCATGTTACGTTGGGCGGGTGGAGTTAATTTCAAAGACAAAGTACCTACGTATCGAACATATAAAGGGGAGTTTCAGGGTAACGCATATCACTGAAAAACTCACAGAGTCCAGGTTAAGGCAGTTATCACACTGCCACGCGTCACGCTGCATGTTGCGTGTCATGATCTGCATTATCGTGCGGGTTTTTTACGCACTCACGCGCGTAGCTGCGTTTTGTAAATTCACGCGGGCTCATTTCATACAAAATCACGCACGGCACTACGAGACTTAGTGTGCCATACCTAAAAAAAACCCCTACCTAAACCCCTAGTCCTTTACCTAAATAAATAATAATAATAATACCCTGCGTGTCATCCCGCACCCACGCGCGTGAGTGCATGTTTCTTCGCATGTAGGTGCGTAGTCTGCATGAACGTGCGTGGATGCATTACCAGTGTACTATCAGTGGACTGTGCGAGTTTTCTATACAAACGCATATCCTTACAAGCAACGTTATGACACGCAATCATGCAATACGCTGCGGGGCACATGGCAGTGTGAAAACCGCCTAAGGTCCAGTGCATTCAGCTTTGCTACCAAAATTGCTGTTTAGCGGATCTTTTTGTACCCTTATCGTTATATTATTATCAATATAGTTATTGCGTTCAACTCAAGTAACAACCTATACCCTATTTGCGTTAAGAATAGAAAGGACATTGCCAATCTTTGTATAGGAGTTGGACCAAGTGCTGCCCAGAATGCACACATAGCGCATTTTGTTCCTTAGGCCAACACCAATCAGTAAACTGAAGCGCTCTAAAATCTGTCCCAGGAGCCAAGAGAAAAAAAAATTGTGAATTATTTATTTTCGAAAAATAGCTTGATAATTATTTTTAGCCTAAATGATTACTGACTATAATATTATATAATCAGGAATCAATTACACTGAAACGGACATAGGCATTTTTTGTAAGGGATTTGGACCAAGTACTGCTCAGAATGAATACACAGTGCATTTTGTTCCTGAAGCCAACACCAACCAGTAAACAGAAGCGCTCTAAAATCTGTTTCAGGAGTCAAGAGAAAATAAATGTTTTGTTGTGAATTATTTATTTACGAGAAAAAACTTAACAATTGTTTTCAGTATAACTGATTACTTACTTTGCCTCACACTAGGAATTACTTCTATATCATGGGTGTGTTCACAAACATGTAAACTTTTGGTATTATAATTTCTAAGGCGTATTTATATTATGAAAATTACTTTTTGTTTGAAAAGTTCTAAGTTTTTTTGAACATACAAAATACGAAGGAAAGACAGATTCACTATATCTATTTTATAAATAGTCCAAATTACTCTCTTTTGCTATATGAAAATTAATTTTACATCAGCTGCAGAACAATTATATGCCATAAACTATAATGTGAAAATAAGCACAGTAAACTAACCTAGCTGTCACTATACCTATCTGTTCCCTTATTTTTCTTACAGCATATTATGCAGCTGAGCTTAATCTACCTTTGAGAGTTTTAATATAAGCACCCACTGCTATTGTCAATCATAAAAGTTGTATCTTAAAATACTGTTTCCACCAAAAAATTAAGAATTTTTGCTGCCAAGGATAAGATTGAAGCCAATTTGAGAAATATTCGACTACAGTAGACTATACACTATCCTCAAACACTTACTCGAAAGGTTTTGATACAAAAAACATGATTTAATGAGAATTGTTAGTTAAAGGGTGATTCTTTGAACATGTGCATATCACGCGGCCCTCCCCAAATAACTACTTTGTGGGGTATAAAGTTATGTTTTTTTTTTATTTCACATAAAACATAGTTCCAGCACTATATACAGATGTACATAATATGTTCCTATTGCTATAAACAACTAAGTTATATTTATAAACGTTCCTCAAATCTCATCACCATTCGTGTCCCAATTTCCGAATTTTTGCAGTTCATGATCGAAAAGTTATAAATATACCTTAAAGAACGCAATTTTAAGTAGTAATTTAGATAGTACACGACATGTTTTACTATGTAACAAAACTATATACATTAAAGAACACTTTAAGGTAATTTGTAATGACTTTGAAAATTGTCCCAACACTTTGTACTCACTACCATTTGTTCACACAATTGCAGGATTATTTTTCTACGTAATGTATTGTTATTTGAAGTGCAATATCTCGGCGATCACGCTCGGTTCCGCGTCTCGACTCGTGCGGGTCACACCTCAAAGAATGTTTTGGCGCCAATTTTAGCATACCTTAACCGCCCAGAAATCGTGTTTGTCAAAAAAAAATCTCCTCACCGTTCGAGTTTCCCGTGGTAAGTCT
Organism: Mythimna albipuncta; assembly: GCA_929112965.1. Classification (NCBI taxonomy): domain Eukaryota; kingdom Metazoa; phylum Arthropoda; class Insecta; order Lepidoptera; family Noctuidae; genus Mythimna; species Mythimna albipuncta. The sequence continues at coordinate 6,632,961 of OV815980.1, forward strand.
ATTATTTTTATTAATAATTTTTAAGCTTTTTAATAGTCGCTATAGGATACTTTTTGCATTGATTAAGTTCAAAAATTATTAACTCCGGTAAAGAACGTATCATGTGAAAAAATATACAAATACCTAATTACCATTTGTATAATTACCATTTTTTCCGTTCGTATTTTAACAAATGGTAATGAGCAATTGAAAATGGTAATTAGTACCAATATAAGCTGGCGTCTTATTATATTGAAACTCATTGCTTCGCTAGGCCAGCCCAACGTTGAATTGTTACTACCAACGCGTAAACGATTGGTGATCATTCAGTGTGAACTGACACTTCAGTAATATTTTTTTTTTTCAGAGTAAGCATGCCTCGGAAAAAACAGCAGTCGAAGGAGGGAACATTGGCTAAAGCCAAAATTGCACGCCGGAATTGATACGCTAAAATCAAAGCTGACCCTATTTCATACGCCTGGCCTTTCAATCGTGGAAATTACAGACACAATAGAAAGACAATAGGTGCGCGAACGCCGGCGTTCGCTTGGGTGTTAATGAAATAAAAAAGAAAAAGAACGACAACGATACAAATAGTAGCAAAATTAAAAATTTTAATAAACCCCTGACTCATAAAATCTATAAAAGTAAAAGAACTGATTAACTGATTAATGGGCCTATATTAAATATTTGTCATGCGGGCTCATTAGATTCGTCTTAACCAGTTCTAAACATTTTTCCTGATGACGAGCACCTGATGCTAGGACTGGGAAGTGGCTGATGGGATCCTGGAATGCCTTCTAGTAAACACATCGAGTTTGGGCTCATTAGATTCGTCTTAACCAGTTCTAAATATTTTTTATGATGACGAAGACCTGATGCTAGAACTGGGAGGTGACTAATAGAACCCTAGAATGCCTACCTTCTAGTAAACACGTCGAGTTTAGGCTCATTATGGTCGTCTCAATCATTTCTTTTATTTTTTATAGATTTTATGCGTCGTGGGTTTATTAAAACTTTTAATTTTACTATTATTTTAATACAATCACCTCCCTAAAAAGTTACCAAAGTTTTATATCGTTTATTGTCAACTAAATAATTAATAAATATGTGATTCAAGTATATTATTCACATTATTCCTAATTACCAATAACAAATCCTAATCACCATTTTTAAATTACCGTATGTTTCATATCTCATCACCGTTCGACGAAAATTTTCAGTTTCAGGTTTAGACCTATACAGCAATTAAAATACCGTGCGTTTCATTTATTTCGATAATCTGCATTATAAACTACACATTAAATCCAAAAAAGTCGTAATTGGAAGCATTATTTGAACTTAATTTAAGTATCCTGAATATGTCTATCTTCAAATATTCACCCTAAAAACTAAAGTCGTTTTTATTTGATTCTCCTGGGACCAATATATTTTTTTTTATTGTAAACTAATGCTACGATTCCACAGCAATTACTCTCATTCCTGGGCAGCACTTGGTCCAAACCCAGGCAATATCCTTTAAAGAAATCTTATTTACTTTTTGTTCAACCGATTTTAACTTCTATTTTGTAAACATAAGGATGGCATTAAAAGTAAAAAGTGGTTACAATAGCAACTACTTCCTGCAGCTGCCATATGTCATGCCACCTACGTAATAAAAGTCAAAATCGGTTGAATGGACAGTAAAAATGGATTTCCATGAATTTCTAATGTTACTTTGAACAGAGTATAATGTTAATGGATCAGTTATTGTTAGTAGTTAAACTTTACACAATTTGATCAAATATTTTTCTGTTCTAGGTTTTTTTTTTTCGATGGGAAAAATCATCTTATGACAACCCCCGCTCTTGGGCGGAGCGGGAGATAGTGTCAGACTCTTACTGACTAAAAAACCCATCCCGTTCCTTCAAGCCTTCATACCGGGGCTCGAGCGCCCTTTCGGATAACCCTGGCCCCAGTAGGCTTCGACCCGGCTGGGTCCCTGCTGTTGCTGACAACTCCTGGAGTGAAAGGAAGCGTAAAACTTTTACTGACTTATTAAGGACCTTAACGACATTACCATTGAGAGCGGCAGCTAAACGCAAAGCGGCAAGCGGTAAGAAAAAAAGTGTTTGAAGTACGCCACGAGACGCGCGCTGCTCATAGCAGCGACGCCCACCTACACACAGGGACTTAAAAACACCTTCCTATAGGTTACAGAATTATAAGTGTTACATGTTGAATGTGTAACAGAATCAAAAATGTATCACTTATATATAGTACAAGATACGGTTAAGAACGACCTTCACCGATTTGTTTAATGGATGAAACCTATTTTATGATAAATTTAGTATATTAAATAATATAACGCGAGTGGGTTGCCTGAGAAATTCCTGGCCAAACAATTTTTTTTTTTTTTTTGTATAATGCACCGGTGTGTTTAACGAATAAATTTTATACTAACCGAAAGAGTGAAGCTTTTAGAACATAAAAATGTTGGGTTGCCTATTTGTTTCCTGGCATAGCTATGGGTTGTCAGGTATAAACAGGTATGCATAAACGGGTGTGTTTTTTTTTGTATACAACAAATTCTATATCAAAATAAACGCTGTTTCATTACGAATACGATGTTATAGTGTTGTCTGCAAAAAATCTTGTATGGATAACGGTTGTGCATTTTTCAAAAAATATAATAAATTTTCAATTTTTAATTAATAATAGTCTGGCCAGGAATTTCTTAGGCAACCCATCCGCGTTATTTTATTTATATTATTTATAATAAAATATGTTTCATCCATTAAACAGACCGGTGAAGGTCCTTCTTAATCGGATCTTAGACTAATATGTGTTTTCAATGTGTTAACCCAAAACACTTAAAAAAGTGTAACCGTAACATATCTGTAACAGATATAAAAATGTTAACGGTGTTAATAAGTGTAACAGGTAAACGCAGCGTTACCAAAGTTACCATTTACTTATTTATGGTACTGTGCAATTATTTCAGTTACACATATTAACACATATAAAAGGTTACAGTTTCATTCGGTAACATTATTGTACCTTTTACATTTAAAAGTGTTTTTCTGTTATAACTGTTTTAAAAAACAGTGTTAAAACGCATTATGGTTATGGTTACGGTTACACTTTGAGTCCCTGCCTACACACTTACCAAGCTGTCCCGCTTAACGCGACACTTAGACCAAAGTTAAGACCTGTCCGTGTTCCTCAGTTGCTTCTTGCATTATACTTGGCTTTTTTGAACCATCACATTTTCCACTATCTGACCTCAGTTATTATCAATATAAACTTTGTAACCTCAATAATCAATTAAAAATATAGTGATAAAGTCATCACAGTCACTTTTATCAGCTGTCGAGGTCCAGATAGTAGTATGTTTGTTTATATCAACTCAAAATTAATAGACGTTATCTTTTGTTTTTAGCGAAAAAGAGGTGCTAATGATTATTTTGAATTGGCAATGTTAAGAGGTTAGCAACCTTTTGTTTTTTTTTTGTTCAAAGAATACAGCGCTGTGGGTCTTACCACAAAAAAGATAGGTACAGAAGCCGATCTACATACAAAGCGCGCTCGAAATCTTTTGGCTGAAATGATGATAGAAGGTAAGAATCAAAGAGTATCCGATGTATGCAAGACCCGCAGGACTGGTTATTGTGGCGACATTGGGGTTAGCCTATATCTATCAAGGTGCTACTATGACTCAACGCACTGTAGACGTGGCCAGTAAATTTATTAAAAACTAGCTGTGCCCACGACTTCGTTCGCGTGGACTACAGGATTTTGAATTTATTTTTTCTAAAATAAAAGTAGGTTATGTTACTCCTTATTACATCAGCTACTTGCCAAAAAAAGTCCCGCCATTTCAGAGATTAGTCCGGACAAACAGAAAGACAGACAAAAATTGTAAAAAATGTTTTTTTGGTATATGTACCGTATATGTATTCATATGCATGTAGTAAAAAGCAGTTATTTCAATATTACAAACATACACTTAAATAAAATTGGAGTGTCTGACTCCAATTTTATTTAAATGTATGTATGTATGTATAGATTGCTCAAATAAATCAATGTACCATTTTATTCTTCGAAGAATTTAAAACCACTTTGCCTTCAGGTAAGTACAGTGTACAAAAAAATCTTGGCATTTCAATTTTTTTTTTTTAATTGATATAAACTAGTACTTGACGGCGATGCCACCTGATGGTAAGCAGTGATGTAATTGTTGATAGTGAAGTCACACAACACCGTCTAGTCTCAAGCTAAGTAGAACTTGTGTTATGAGTACTAGACATCTAACAAACATTCTTATGTATTTCTAAATACACGCATATTATAGATAAATTACACGATATTTGTCCTGAGTGAGAATCGAACCCAGCAGTCAGGGCCACTAACCATTAGACAAACAGATCAGTTAGTTTATTTAGTAAAATTAATTCATTATTTCAATTGAGCAATATACAATATTTTATGAATGTTTTTCAATACAAAATACTTCAAAACCCGCTTTTGTCCCTCCTGCTCTTAGACACACAATTTATTTATTGTTTTCCGCACTAGTGCGGAAAACAATATCGACCTCGCCACAATGTATTATAATTATCGTCTCAGGCTGGCGCTAAGCTACCCCCATGAGTCACGCGTCAATACCCGTTTATTTATTTCTTATTTATTTCTTCGTTAGTGATTTGAAAACATTGAAAACGTCGTGACGTTAGTGATAAATACACGTGGATGTTTTGGTCTTCTTTATTCTTTTTTATGTTATAAATTTTTAACGTAATTATAGAATGTAAAGGACAAATTTTATCTGTCCAATATTTTTCTAAGAAAGGTTGTTTTTCCCAAAACTTTACAGTTTTATCTTGTTAATATTCTTGTAAAATAGATGACAAACGACTTTTGTGATCAATTAGGCAAGATCGTAACTTTGTCAAGACTTTCTTTTTTATTTATTTTAATTGGTTTAGTAAAACTTTTTGGAAGATTCGAAATTCTTTATTAAAAATATTATGGAAACTAAAAAACTTTATTTTGAGTTACAAAAAATGTTAAAAAAGGTCAAATGTGACTATTTTATTTTAGTTTTATAATTTTAAATTTCTATTACCCGTGTCAAAAAAACTGTCTTCTTTTTTTTAATTTTTTAGGTTTTTATTTTTGAAACTTTGCCCATACTAGGAATTAACTCTTGTGTTGTGGGTGTGTTCACAAACACGTGATCTCACAATCACTAGACACCACCTTTCTTTACGCCATACAAGTATTTGTTCCATGCAGGAATCGCTAAACCACAGCACCAACCGTGCCGTCACAAGAGTAAAATGATTAAAAAAAAAAGAAAAACAAAACGAAAGAAATAAAAAAATTAAAACTGCGAGTCAGACTCGCGCACTGAGGGTTCCGTGCAAACTACATATCCCAGATGGAGTCTCGAAGTTTTATCCAAATTGCCATTTTTTTTTGTGACGTATGTAACAACAAATTTATTGTTTTCAGATTTATTCCTATACCTGTGTTATAAAGCCTTGCTTTGTGCCAAATTTCAAGATTCTGGGTCAACGAGAAATATGAATGAATTTCGATCTTTGAGAGTATCAAAATATACGTTTTTTTGCGACATAAACGGCCGTATCTTTTTTATTCGTTAACATAGAAGTTTAATTTTTTCACAGCTTGAAGCTTGACTTTAGTATATGGTTTTAATTTCAACTCGATACCTCCACGCGTTCTTGAGTTAAAGGATTTTGACAGACAGATAGACGGACGGACAACAAAGTGATCCTATAAGGGTTCTGTTTTTTCCTTTTGTGGTACGGAACCCTAATTAATAATTATATATCCAGAACTGTATCCGACCGACCAATCAAGGACAATCTTCGAACAGTTGACAATTTAACTCGTGATATATTACAATTTAACAGTCGCACTTCGATATATTACAATCTACCGAAAAGACCAAAGGCTGGTTTTTACGTCGGTCCGATTAATCTCTGACCGACGTAAAAACCAGCCTTTGGTTTGGCTGGCGGCATTGCCATTCAACGTGGCAATGCCGCCAGTCTTTTGGGCACACTTCCAGTCGACAGCAATGCGGAGGAGTTTTATGACGCCATATTTTAGTAGTATATAATTATAGTTATAGCCTTTAGTGTGTATATAATTATAGTTAGATTAAGCATAACTATTTTAGCAGAAAAAAAGATATTGGTGGGACACAGTTGTTGAAATTTGGTTAGGTTAGGGGGCAGGACTATGATACCTTATGGACCTTTCCAGAAAAGATTCCATGGCACTAACAGACATCAGCCTGGTGACAGACAGACAAACAACGGAGTTTTAGCAATAACACATTTTGACTTTTTTTAATGACTGTATTTGTTTTTACTGAAAAAATTAAAATTTTGTATGTATTATATTGTTATTATCCTGATCTCATTATTTTGTAATTTTCATTTTTTTTAATGTATCTTTTAGGTTTGTAACAAAGGTTTATTATTATTATTAATAAGGATGACAGCGATGTGGAGGAGTACTTTGACGCCTGAGTGTACTTTGTCATTTTGTATTATATTTATGTACATAGTTAGGTTTTAGTATAAATAGTTTATTTAGTATTTAAGTTTTTTATGTACATAATTATGTATTTTAATTAATAAGGTCCTCTTTACCCTAAAAAGCAAGATGTGTTTAAATCCCAAGGTTGTGCCACGTGCCAAAAAATCAACAGAAAACAGTAATGAGAAGCTACGGTTGATCAGTTACTAACTTTATTGGTTTGTTTTACAACTCCGCCCGGTTTTATTGGATGCCTCGCTTTAAACTGTGTCTGTCTAGATGCTGGTTAAGGCCCTTACTCCTTCCCCTTAGTGCCATAAAACAATGACTTTCTGAAGTCTGCCCCTCGGTAACAGCTAGGTTAAAAATTAAAAAGTTTTAAATGTATATTATAATATAATAACATCAATATATTTTTGTATGATATATTAGCAAAAAAAAAATTTAAAAAATAATAATAACATAATTAAAAATAAAATAATAATAACAAATATTTTTTCTCTATGTTTACACAAAATAAAATTGTTCCGGATATATTTTTTCTTCAAAATGTACATAGCATAATGGAAAACGTAAATCAAACAATACTACTGCAAAGAAAATGGTTTCAAAATGTAAGCGGGGCTCTATGTGGGCGCAGGCGGCAGTACGAGTTTGTGTGCATTTAAATCCGCCCAGGGGACTATACGTCTTAAAGGGCTTTATTGCCGTTCTGTTTATCTGAGGTTCCTTAACGATGTTTGACGTAGCGAAACTTCAAAATTGGATCGTGTTTGTTTATGAAATACTTTTATGGTTTCCAAGAAGCAGTTAGTTGACTCTAGGAGGCAACTAACTTTTCCCTCTGTGAGTGAAGCGAATGAGAGTGTCAAGCTAGAACTATTTACATTAGACCGAGGCACACGTCGTCACCCGCCCTGTTAACTGTTCTAACTAGCAATTTCTATTTTACCAGGGCGACCGTTTTTCGGTCGGGTGTTAAAATCATCTTTCTGCTGTTGTGTTAGCTGAAGCAGTACTAATGAATTAATAAGTGTTTTAATATTGATCTTAGCTTATCGTTTAAGTTAGTAGTGGCCTAAAGTCCTAAGGCACGAAGGTAGTGAAAATATTTTTTCCCTTCTTCTGCACTTACGCAAAACAAAATGTGTGATTATCTTCTAAGCGATAAACGACATAGATACGACGATTAGAGAGAACTTATTCGAAATAATGTTATGAATACGTAGGTAATATCCGTGCAGATACGCCAGTTTGTGAGTGTAACACGCCTTATTTGTGTGTAGAACGACATTGCGTGGCTTTGCATTGCGTGGATCAAGTGTAGCTTCTACAAGTCTAGTTCCCTTAGAAAATGTATGGTGACCAACATGCCGGCGTGTGTGGTACACGGGTGGGCAATGTTGTAGTTCTATCTTGTACGTTCAGTTGCCTTTTGAATTTTAGGGCCACGATAATTCTTTTGAATAGTCTTTAGTCGGAAATCATCCAATGACTTCTCCTGCTCTGATGTGGAGGGCAAGGCTTCAAATAAACTCGATATTTCTTATGAAACATTTCGGGAAAACTTTTTCCTCAAAGCCAAGTATTTATTATAAATTCATGAATGAATTGTGTCTTTTGTCTTGTATCTTAGCTGTTTTATAGTCACGGTATTTCTTAGACTATTAAGTATTATTTGCTTATTAGTGACTTTCATTAATAATTTTAAAAATAGATTCTCTAAATAGGCTCTAGACACAGTTATGTCAAACAGTAATCATCTGACTACTGTTACACTATTAGACGGAGCAGAAGGGCGCATCAGACTTTTACCGACTAAAATCACACTTGTGTCTTTCAGTTGCCTTTTGCGTTCAAATGCTCCGAGTTTCCTTTTCAGAAAATCCTTATGGTCCTATAGGGCATCGGCCCTGCTGAGCCCCTATGGTTTGCTGACATCTCTTTGTGCGTGGAACATTACGCGCTGTTGATGACTTGGGATCAGTCTGGACAGTAACCGGATGGCCGGACGACGAGCTACTTACTAGTAGTCGGGGTCGGCGTCGTGGCCTCTACAAGGACACAGTGGTGCTCTGCTCTGGAGGGTACGTCTTCAAGATATGCTCCAGCATGTCCACCGGGTGATCTACAAATGATCTGTAATCACTCTCTATCAAAATATCATACGTTTTATACATTAAGGCCCAAGCGCCCGAAAAGGGCTCTAAAGCAGTGACTTTCTGGAGCCTACTCTTCGGTAACGGCCGGTTTTAATACGTTTAAAAAATATATGTTTATTATAGATTCATGAACAACATTATCAACATTTGATTTTTTCGTGCAACAACATCACATTCGCAACTTTTCCCTACTACTTCCAAATGGCTTGGATCTTTAGAAATGTTTTTACATATAAAAATTGGTAGTTAAATATTCTTCAAAATGCACATGGTATATGTAAATCAATCAATATTTCGCAAAGAAAATGGATTTATAAGTAATCTGGCGCAGCTAGCCGCAAACAAATGCAGAGATAGTCGTACTGTCGCCCAGACGGGTACGAAAGTAGTGACCATTTAATTTCGGCCAGATGGTTCAAGGGACTATAAGCCTTAATACATCATCTATTCTTAAAGCTGTCCAAATTCATCCTGAAAACTTTCCACACGAATATACAACTATTCCCATTTTGCCCTACTGCGTCAAAAGGAGGGGTTATGTTTTCATCTTACATCGCATGAATTCAATTCCGCCAAGTTTACTGAAAACAGGCTTATCCCACCGAAGCTCATTGAATTCCTCCACAATTTCCTAACCCGCGTACTGAAATACAATCTTTTATATTTTCGCATAGGTGTATAAAACTGTTATATAAAACGGGTTATAGAAAACCGTTTTGTGCTAGACAAAGGTTTTAAAAGGTTGTTATTTACCTTGGACAATACAAAGGACAGAGAAAATGAAATTCATTCGTGCGTTGAGGTGCTCTTCAAAACAGGATCACACGTTTTGTTGATAAACGAATCCGAATTAGTAAATTTTCCGATTTCTCTGGCAGTAACATACCTAGATAGATATAATTTGACAGTGTAAACCAAAATAAATCTATGCAAATAAATTTGAAAGGAGGTGTGGAGGTTACTTAGCACAGCATAGCTTAATCAGCTTTATTATGTTACCATAGCTGAGAGTTACACTCAAGCCTCCTCTTTAGGAGAGGGAATGTATCTTGGTATCTTTAAATAGTTAATACTTTTTTGCCTTTCCGATAAATACATTTTTTTTTCTTTCTTTCTATCATTCTATTTCATTTCTGGTGGATACCACGTGGGCCCACTTCGTGGATGGCTTGGTGGATCTCACGTCTTTGAATTTTTGGTTCTAAGTCATGCTGGTTACCTGACTATGTTTAGTGTGGAGGTTGCCAATTGATTTTTACAGGCTTCTTTTTTATAGGCGTACCTTTAGAATAGCTGTGGGTCAGTTCATCAGTTGTTTTAGAACCAGATTTATTACATTTCACATCAGATCATAATAAAGTTATAAAAGTGATTTGTGAATGTTTGTGTATGTTTGTTACTTCTTCACGCTTGAATGACTGAACGGATTCTCATGAGACATGGTGAACGGGTCGATCAAATGCTGAAATAATACAAATAATACTTTTTATTCTTTTTTTGGTGTAGTTTTTTTATAAAAATGTGGGCAAAGCCGCTAGCATCAGATAATACGTTAGAACTCTTTCTTCACATCATGTTTCCTTCTAAATAAAATTATTATAAATTAACAGACCCAGCGTATTTCGTACCGCGCCTAACAGTCAATGGATGTAGAATATCTTAAAATATAAAGCCTAAGTTAGCCTTTTGGGTAACCCTGGCCCCAGTAGGCTTCGACCTGACTGGGCCCCTGCTGTTGCTGAGAACTCCTTGAGGCACCCGGGAACAGTGCGCGCCGTCGACGACTTGGGCTTGGTCCGGATAGTTACCGGACCGCCGGACAGCGAGCTATCCTTTGCTCGCTGGCCGCAAGCCCGCGTTTACGGTGGCCACTCTTTTAGTCCTAAAATCTGTTATTCATAGACACTAAACCTGCTTTTCTTGCTAAATAACTTGTTGTAGAAAGCGTCCAAAACAATCCATTACGTAATAATAGCTGAATTGCGTCAGGCATCTGTCTGGTACAGGACAAAACTTGAAATTATAATATTAGTACAAAATGAGACACAATTTTGGGAGTTATGAAATGAAGCATTATCATTATTAGGTCTGTCAGGGATTTCAGTTGTTTTGTTTAGACTTTGTTATTATTTCTTTGTTGCTAAATGACATCTTATTACGCAGAAGTTTCGTTTGGCCTTCGGAGGCTTTTTAAGACTTCAAAAGGTTGAGATATTTTTTTATTGTCTTGTTGGTCTGTTAGATGCGAGCGCTGTACCATCAATATTCATATTTCGACATCTACACTAATATAATAAAGAGGTAAAGTTTGTTTTTTTGTTTGTAGGAAGTAATCTCTGGAAGTTCTGGTCCGATTGCTAAAATTTTTTCACCGATAGAAAGCTGCTTTATTAATGAGTAACATAGGCTATACGTTATGTAAGCGGGCGATGTCGCGGGTAAAAGCTAGTATTCTATAAATAAATAGATGTTCAGCGTTGCGCCGCTGGAAAATGGTGGACATCCCACCCATACCTACGTACAAAGTGTTTTAGTAAAACATTCATTATGCGTACAGCTTAGGAGTGGATTTCTCTGCCGGAGACTGTGTTTCTTTATAGCTACAACCTAAGGATCTTTAAAGCGTAAAGTCCCGTGAACATCTGGCTGGAATTAAATGCACAGATACTCTATCCATTCCCGCTGAACTTTAAATCTATTTTCTTTGCGAAATATTGTTTTTATTTTTCCACAACTATTACACAACGCCGTCTAGTCTCAAGCTAAGCAGAGCTTGTGTTATGGGTACTAGACAACTGATAAACATACTTATCTATTATATTTCTAAATACCTACATACATATTATAGATAAATTACACCCGGACACAGAACAAATGATCGTACTCATTACACAAACATTTGTCCTGAGTGGGAATCGAACCCACGACCTTCGGCATAGCAGTCAGGTCCACTAACCACTAGACCAACAGGCCAGTCAACTACATATACTACGAGTATATACTGTCATAAACAACAACTTTTGTTCTATGACTTTCTATAAAACATAATTTGCCAAAAACAAACCTTCAAGATTTCGTTGCTTTATAAGTTTTATCGTTGGAGGTCGCGGGTTCGATTCCGACCCAGGAAAAATATTTGTGTGATGAGCACGATCATTTGTTCTGTGTCTGGGTGTAATTTATCTATGTATGTATCTATTTAGAAATGTAAGTATGTTTACGGGTGTCTAGTACTCACACCACAAGCTCTGCTTAGTTGAGACTAGACGGCTTTGTGTGATAGTTGTGGAATATTATAATTATATTCTCTTTATTCATTCTATATACATATGGTAGTACATTTTTAAATATTTTTTTGACAAAATCATACAAAAAAAAAACATTTAAAAATATAAAAAATAGTAGCCCGCCGGTATCGGGAACAGGGTCCAAGCTACCGGCGGTCAGGGCTCCAGAGAAAGGAACCTCCTGACTATACGAGCCGTGTCCAGCAATACTGTTTTCTGAATCAAGCCCTTGATCCCGTCGCCTAACAAAAGTTAATTAACCTATTAATAATTATTATATTGTTATTAATAGGTTACTTCTAGGCAAGCGTGTTTCATCACCAGCCACATGATCGCTTACCATTAGATGAGATAGTGGTCAACCGTACGTAAATAAATAAATTTGTATGTTTCGGTGTAGCATTAATTAATAAATAAATAAGACCATTATTTCAGTAAAAAAGTGTCAAAACAAAGTAGTTTAACTTCTTCACTTCCTCTATTAACCTAGAAAATTACGGAATACTCTTAATGAAATGATTTATTATTCGCGACTAACATTTACCAGACCTATGACGTAATAATAAGCTAACACTTTTAACTTTAACATTATAAATTATTAACATTAACAATAATGTTTACGTCTTCGTGGTTGAAACGTTAATGTAAACATTTTGACATAATTTGTGGAAGAATCATGTTCTGATCTTAGAGTGAAGATATTATTAGTCAGTGCCTGGTTTGAGTTTGTTTACTAACATGGTTTTTGCTGTTGAAAGATATACAAGTGCAGTTTTGAATCCGCAAAAAAAATTCAGGAAGCAAGTATGTTAATGATTCTCGACGCGAATGAACAATAAAGTAGTTAGGTAAATGACATGGCCGAAATTAATAGAGAGCGGTGCCCTAGTTAAAAAATTTCATGAACAGAGACAAACATGACGTCTTATTAAAACTTAAAGGCGTGGCTTTACAATAGTTTAGGTTTTACGATCAGAAAAGATGCAAGAGGAGCGATAAATAAGACTTAAAAAAAACGCCTAGTCATTTTGAATAGCAATGATGTCACTAAAATAACACGTTAAAGTGACAGTGACAGTAAGTTAGTATGCCACTTAAGCTCAGAAATACTACCAGTAGTACATATTCATAGAGGCTAGTGAAGAATGAGTCAAAAATCAAAATACCAATTATAACGTAATCACATTGATGTATGTATATCAATTGGTAATAGTCACTTTCAAACTTCGACATAAACAAGACGCGATATCAAAGAAGAGCTCGTCGTCTAACAGGTATTTTTGGTTTATACAACAAATTTTGCGAATTTGCAAAAAATATACAAAAAATAAAACACTAAAAAATAATATTTGAATTTTTATTTAGTTCTATAAATATGTAAGAGTACATACATTTACTTAAATATATTTTATTTCTTATTGTTTTAATACATCATCATTACAATTACTCAAACAAGACACATTCAACGTTTTCATCCACTCTTAAATCTCGAAAAGAAGGACTAGCTAGCTTCGAAGATATATTATCGAAAAATGAAGCAGGTGCCGTTATATTTGCTTGATTAACATCTGGTGGAACTGAAGGTAGTTCAGCACAACCAGGTTCATTTTCCTGTAGTTTTTCAACATCCTGAATCTGTGTGTGTATATCAGCCAATGTATTTTATAATTACGGTGTTAAAGTTGTTACAATATGCCTTCATATTCGATTAAAGGCTACACTTCAATTAAGGTACCTTGAATAGAATCGAAATCGTAAATAAATTAGTCCAATATGCACAGCACAATATTAATATTAGAAGCGTAAAGGAAATTCAGATAAAGGACAGCGTAGAGCCAAGCTAAGCCAGCAAGTATTATAGATTGTTGACCAGGTATCGTATTTTTGTATGATTATTTACTAATTTTATAACAATCTTCTAAAATTTCGTGCAGTTTCAAAACTGAACTTTGAGTTTATTTGACACTCTTGGTAAATTTTCCAAAGAAGGCGGTTGAAGTTTCCACAGGCCTATCGCCAAAAATAGAACCAGTTTTTAATAAAAGCACCACAAAATATAATATCTTGTGACCCTACGTACCCGATTTCCCGGGATGATTCTTGTTCCTCATCTCCGGCTTACCTTTATTGACCGACTATAATGAACACTGACGAGAAACAAAGTTCCTACTGAATAACACTAAGATTGTGTGGATCTAGCGCCATATTTAATACTGAGTTAAGTTCAATGGCAGTTAAGTTATGTCGCCAGTCTTTTGGGTGCATTATCAGTCGACAGCGATGCGGGGGAGTTTTTCAACGCCGTACTTTAGATTGCTAGTTTAGTTATTCAGAGATTTTATTACCTGACTACGGCAAAGCCAAAGGAGGGTTATGATTTTGACAGGCTATGTATGTATGTTCATTGTTCCCTCATAGCTTCTAATCTACTTATCGGAACTCGACATATGAGGTATTGTTAGAAACGTATTAATCGTCCGCTAAACAAAGGCTAAAAACTCGATATGGCGCCCTCTAGCGGACAAAGTAATGAGTTAAAAAGAAAAATAGAGATAAATACGCCATGTTTGGTATTGCTCAAATTTAAAGTGACGCCCTCTAGTGGACAAAAAGTATTATGTAAAAAAATAAAATAAGACAAATACGTCGTGTTTGGTATCATTTGAAAGGGCTTCACGTAAATAGTATAGAAACACAGCAATTTAACACTAAAATTGTTTAAAGTAACAAAACTAAAACCCGACTATGAAAAAAAAAACGACGCTGAAAAGACCAGAACAAAAAGAAAAACTATTCTGTGAGCAATGTGCCACTGATAGTTAAGTTTGGCGATGCTTCAAGGTTTTTCTTTCACATTTTCTGTTCCAAAAATATACCTTGTAATATAAAAATCACAATACTTAGGCTACAAAAAAGGTAAAAAAAAACACATTTTCTCGCTATCTACTTATTTATTACACAATAGTAACGTATCATTATAATCTCCAAGTTCAAACCAATTTACGATAGCAAAATAATTTAATAAGGTGCGTGAATGTATTTCATTAACTATGTTACTACCGAAATTATCCTTAGGAACACGAATATAAACTAAATCTCCCTAATATTGAAAGTTTGTATCTAACTGTGTATGTTTGTTGCTCTTTTTCACTTAAAGGACTGAATGGATTTCGATGGAATTTGGTTTAGTGCCTTTTTTCTTTTTTTTTTCGATTGAAAAAATCTTCCAATGACAACCCCCGCTCTTGGGCTTCTTACTGACTAAAAAACCCATCCCGTTTCTTCAAGCCTTCATACCGGGGCTCGAGCGCCCTTTCGGATAACCCTGGCCCCAGTAGGCTTCGTCCCGGCTGGGCCCCTGCTATTGCTGACAACTCCTTGAGGCGCGTTTACAGCACGCGCCGTCGACGACTGGGGCTTGGTCCGGACAGTTACCGGACGGCCGGACAGCGAGCTACCCATTGCTCACTGTCCGCAAGCCCGCGCCTACGGTGGCTGGAAATCGGGATCGGAATCCCGGCGGCGGCGAGAGCGCTGTTGCCTCCTCCTTAGCGAGTTTTACTGCTTTGCCCACGCACACGAGCCACAAAAAAAAACGAGCTTCAAGCGTATTTTTGTGGTGGATATTTTTGTGACTCGTGTGCGGCGGTGTCGCCACAAAACGAAGCTTAAGGTTAACGTGGAATAATGCTCATTGATCCTCCTATATTTGTGGACATTCTTTATTAAAAAAAAAAAACGGAAATAAAGATAAACAACTGTCTTGAATCGACGTGAATCGTGATTGTGACATTATCTTGTAATGAAAAGCAATTCATTGTTTTTTTTTTCCACGCAATTTAGCAATTTATTTCACGGTTACCTGGCGTCTTCTATAGATAGAACAACGAAATCTTGAAGGTTTGTTTTTGGTAAATCAATTATGTTTTGTATAAGACCTGTCGTACTATATGGATCAG
The DNA here is from genome assembly GCA_929112965.1 of Mythimna albipuncta. NCBI lineage: Eukaryota > Metazoa > Arthropoda > Insecta > Lepidoptera > Noctuidae > Mythimna > Mythimna albipuncta. Next base: position 6,648,903 of record OV815980.1, read on the forward strand.
ATCAATGTTGGTCTCTAAAAAAAAGGATGAAAAAAGATTGCATGTAGCGGAGATGAGAATGTTGAGATGGATGTGTGGTGTGACGAGAATGGATAAAGTGAGAAATGAGTATATTAGAGGAAGTTTGAAAGTGGCGCCAGTGACTAAAAAGTTGAAAGCTAATCGGTTGTCTTGGTATGGTCATGTCAAGAGGAGGGGTGAAGCGCATATTACTAAAAGAGTTCTGAATATACATGTAGATGGATGGAGAGGGAGACGAAGGCCGATGAAAAGATAGATGGATTGTGTGAGAAGTGATATGAAAGAAAAGGAAGTTAGTGATAGCGTGACGAGTGACAGGACAGAATGGAAGAAAAAGACGTGTTGCGCTGACCCCAAGTAATATGAGATAAGGGCAGGAGAAGAGGAAGAATTATGTTTTGTAAAAAATTCATAAAACAAAATTTGTTGTTTATGATTCCTAGAAGGTTATTAGTGTCTTACAAATAACCCAGACCATATAACATTTTCTATCCCAGTTATACATTTCTCTAAAGTGATTTCTGATATTATCACAAGCAAAACCGTTTGCAGAAACTAGTTACTACTAAACAAAATTAATAGGTAGGTACGCACGATATTTCAAAGTCGCACCCTTAAGTATAATGTCAACCTATAACTCTAGTATTGCGTGTTAGTAATTGTTAGGTAACTATTGTGTAATAGCCAATGTTACTTGCCATCTGATTTAGGCGACTGGTTTTCAAGGTAATGGTGTTTCTACCGGTTTATTCCGTTCTAATACCAAAAACTAATACCACTTGTATACCTAAGTTAAACTACTTTTTTTTTTTGTAAAAAAATTCCTTACGTTTTTATTGTTGAAAGTTTCGCGCTTGACCGCTATCTCATGTGATGGAAAGCGACGATGCGGTCGAGGATGGAGCGCGCTTACCTAGAAGTAACCTATTCCCTCTTAACTTATTCTTTGTTGTATAATAAATAAATAAAATAATAAAATAAAAAGCCTTTTATTTCTTGCATTACAAGTATGAAAATAAAAATATGTAGTTAAAATTATTTACAATATGGTTGAGAATCCAAATTGATTGATCCAAACGCTAATTATGTGCAAGAACCCCTCTTCAGACGAAGGTGAAGGCCTCCTCTAAAGAATTCCATTTGTCTCTATCTTGGGCTATTTGCGTCCAGATGGGCCCAGCTATTTTTATAATTTCGTCTGCCCATCTCGAAAGTGGTCTACCTTTGGGACGTTTGCCGTGTGGGCCCTTCCACTTTGTTACCCTGCTAGTCCATCTGTCATCCTCTAGCCTCGCTACATGACCTGCCCACTTCCATTTTAATTTTTTAGCATAACTTAAGGCATCTTTGGCTTTGGTAATTTTTCTAATTTTTGTGTGACGAATTTTTTGTATTTTTTTAATATTAAGCATGCTTCGTTCCATTCCGCTTCTTTGTTGTAGTCATCAGGAAACACAGATTCCGCCAGGGAATTCCACTCCTTAGCTCCACGCACAATTAATTTTGTCCCAAAATGCTTCACTTCTCTACATTTTTCTACTTATTGATTGATTTAATTATTAATTTCTTTTTTCTTTGTATCATCTTACACCTATCTACATAGGATTTACTTAACCCCAATACAACGGCGATGTAAAGTTTGTCAAACGGTATTCAATTTAAGGACATACACAGACTTAAGAACTACCAAAGGATGGGATCTGTATTTTTGCTTCAATCTCTTTCATGTGTGAAATTTTACCTCACGAATAAGTTCTTTTTCAGCTAATAAACCAAGAACACAGAGTTCTTTTGTTAGAAAAAAATCGTAAAACGTCATTAATTTTGCTTGATTGGAATGCATAGTTTCTCCATTGGAACTCCTATTATTGAAAAAACCTTTTCTTATCAGTCATGTACATACCTTTTCAATCATGAAGATTATAAATACAACGATATTGCGGAAAATAAAAAAAAAACAACAAAAAAATATTGAAAACATAACCATATTTCTTTATATTTCCGGATCAATTCTAAGATATATACTTCAAAATGACCCGTTTCAAAAAACAAATATTTTATAGATAAATCTAAGTATGCACACGGGCCTCAAATAAAGCCACCACAAAAAAAGCTAGAAGCGGCCACAAAAAAAAGCTAGAAGTGGACACAAGAAAATCTGAAGCGCGCGATAGCTAGTGGCCCGAGAAGCTAAAAGCAGCTTCTAGTGTTTTTTGTAGCGGCACTGCCGCACACGGGCCACAAAAAACGCCGCCTCAAAAAGAAGCTATAAGTGGCTTTTTGGGGCGCGTTTGCGGGGACACATAGCTCATGTGTTAGGATTGGCTTGACCAAATTATACTGAGCTGCTACGAATTTTTAAAGCGATACAGTTGACGACCTAAACTGAACTTTTAAAGAGATGAAATTTATTTTTCCGGAAACGAAAAAAAGATTCGGCCTCACCATACAAATTGTCCAATCAAGTTTATTATTTTGTATGGTAAGGCTGATTTTTTTTTCGTTACCTGAAAAAAAAAATGTGGAAGGTTGTTCAGTTTCGTCTACTGAGCAAGCCCTTAAAGTTTGTGGAGGGCTGTCCCTTACATCTTTTATATGCGAAACCTGAAACACGTGTCTAATATTTTTATATAAAGAATCTATATACATTTCATAACTGAATCATGAAAAATCACAAAGTTTGATAAGTCAGCAAAATTACATAGTCATCGAGTCATCCAGGCCATTGAGGGGTTGTTTTGAACTTGCACACAGCTATTTGCTGGCGCCTAATGCCCGCTATGACCTGCCATGACCTGTGTTGTACAAGTATTGTCGGTATTCTCCAACTTGGGACCTTTTTAAATATTTTTGGAAAAAAAATATAATAGGGTGTAACAACTATTGGAATCCATTCAGTTACTGATTCTGAACAAACTAGGTATATTCAGGTTTCGCATATACTAAAATAATGTTGTATAGTGAATAGCTTCACACCTTTTTCTCGCTCGCACTCCTGATATTTTATCAAGTCATAGTAAGGCCCCTGGCCACTAAACGTCCCCGCACACGGGCTTCAGAAAAATGCCGCCACAAAAAAAGCTAGAAGCGGCCATAAAAAAAGCAAGAAGTTGCCACAAAAAACAGCTGAAGTGCGCGACACCTTGTGTCCGGAAAAGTTTAAAGCAGCTTCAAGCGTTATTTTGTGACGGCACCACCGCACACGAGCCGCAAAAAAAGGCCGCCTCAAAAAGAAGCTTGAAGCGGTGTTTTTTTGCGGCCCGTGTGCGGGGGACAGTTAGTTTTATCTCTTGTATTTTATTATAAGGGTTGCTCAACCCTATATTTTACCATAATTTACTTTGGAGTCCTGATTACCAGGATTGCGAAAGTTTTGTTTTGGAATTTTCTATATCTCGTTACTAAGTTTCTTTTATACAATTTGGTTTATCTCAGTTATTGTAATTTAGAGACGGTAAACCAACAGCTTCAGTGCTAAATTCGTTTTATCTAAAAAGTAGAGATGTGCTATTGCATACCTCTAGTATTTTTCTACCTGACTACGGCAAAGCCAAAGTAGGGTTATGATTTTGACAGGCTATGTATGTGTGTATGTTCATCTGTTCCCTCATAGCTCCTAAACGTCTTATCGCACCTCAACAAATGAGTTATCCGCTGAACATAGGCTACATGATGTGTCACAAAACTGAATGTGGCGCCCTCATGTGGACAAAAAGTATTGAGTTATAGATAAATACGCCCTGTTTGGTATCATTTTTTTTATGTTAGAAATCTTCTAATGACTTCTCCCGCTCTATCGTGGAGCAGTAAGGACAATTAAAGAGAAGAGTATAGAGTAAGTACATTACCCGCGAAAAAGTGACAGGTAATGTCATTTACCTTACAGCATTTGAGAGATTGTCATGCTCACTCAAATGACTCGCTAATGGTGGCACGTGTTATTGGGTCATTCAGCTCCCTTCAAAATGGTTGAGCAGAGTGGGGCTGATACATGCGTCATGCTCGAGAACGGGCGCCGTCAGTTGAGACTGGTCATCTCTTAGCTGCCAGTGACTTCATTCAATTTCAATTTTTGTTACATATTATTATTATTATTTAATTTTTATTACTTATCTTCATTATGCTCACATAATAGAAGCGTCAAGAAATATGTACCGAAGATTCATCAATATGATTAAAAAGACTGTACACGGAGTTTCTTGCACGTTCTTCTTCATAGAGATCTACGCTTTGCAACTTGCAATTTAGCTTCACTTGTTTGACTGACCGACATTTTGACAATTCAAATGTGCTTGTAATAAACGTGTATTTGAAATAAACGTTTCTGATTTCTTACATTTTATACTTAACGTTTGGTGGGAACGTTAATAGAAACCTCATATTTACCTAACCCCATACACAAACACACAAGCAAAAAATGTAGAACTACACTGCACACACGTGGGCCTTGTAAACCGATCTGGGTGCGTCGGTCTCCTTACATTTTATATTCGTCCGGCTCGGTCCGGACGGTTACCGGACAGTCGGACGGCAGCTACCCACTAGTCCTCGCTTTGCTTTTTATATGTTCCCACTGCAAAACCTCACTGGAATGTAAAGAACACGGTTGAATTTTAGTAAATAAAACCCGTACACTACTTTTTGCTCCACTTAGACTAAATGCGAAGAAAGTGGCAATGGGCAGAGCACATTGCACGCAGAACAGATGGTAGATGGGGATGAAAGTTTCTGGAGTGGCGACCACATACCGGAAGACGTAGCGTTGGAGCCTTCCAACAAGGTGGACCGATGACTTGCCCCTAGACCATGATGTTTAAAGTAAGATTGTTTTAATCTTGTTTCAATGTGGGTACTTTGAACATCATAGTAACCCCGTTGGTCAGGGTCACGGGAATCCGATGAATGCGTGACGCACAGGACCGGTCGTTGCGGCGACGCTTGGGGGAGGCCTATGTCCAAAAGTGGACGTCTTTCGGCTGATATGATGATGATGATAATGAAAAAGCTTTGTTCATCCTTGACAGCTTGGTAGCTGAAACATTGTTACCAACGGATTTTAATGAATCAACTTTAACTCGATGTGTTGGCACAGTTCCATGGGCAATTCTGACATTTTAATTAATCGCTCTGGTAGTTAGTTTGCTTGTGGGTCTATATAGGACTGCATTTGTCACCAATTGTTATATTCACTCAAGCGCTTTACATCTGTCTAGAGTTTTGTCAACTATGTTTTTATTATAGGTCGGAAATCATTATGTGAGTTCTCTTGCACTAGGTGGCTTGAGAAGGAGGGTTATTTATTATTTATTTATTTAATGCTTCATGCAAATAAGAGTACACAGGCAGACTTAATGCCTTAGGCATTTTCTTCCAGTCAACCTTTGGGTGGTTTTTTTTTCGTTGAGTATAAATTGGCGGAGCGGGTGTTCGGGAGATAGTGTCAGGCTCTTATTGACTAAAAAAACCCACTACTTCGAGCTACCTCTCGAAGCTAATCCTGGCCCCAGTAAGCTTCGACTTACCTGGTTCCCTGCTGGTGCTGACAACTCCTTAAAGCGCGTGGGAATAGTGCGCGCCCCTTCAGGTACGAAACGTTTTTTTTAATATTTTTAAAAGCATTCTTAGCTATGAAAGACAATTCGAAGCTACTTATAATCTTCTCACTTCAATATTTCACTCTATAAGGAAAAACGTTGTAAAATTTTCCATTATTTTTTTTTAGTAATCCGCCATGACAGATTCTGAAGCCACTCGGACAGACATGAAAGCCCACCCTTATCATCCATATTTATTTCCGCATTCGTAAAAAATAATGAAATAATATTTAATGAAAAAAACGCTCTTCGCGTTCAATATAATAACGCCTTTAGGGTTCTGGTGGGGCTCCCACGATTCTGCAGTGCTTCAGGGATGTTTGCTGACGCAAGGGTCGATGACTTTTATGCCATAATGCGTAAAAAAGCTGCATTGTTGATGCATAGGATTCGGGGGAGCGCCAACGGAATCCTAAAGATGATATCGGAAAGGCCAGAGTCTGCAGTGCTGGGGAGGCTTATCCAACTGCATGTAAGGTGACGCTTTGTTTTATTTTCTGTTTGTGTTTCGTTTTATTTTATTGACATTGAAATTTTTGACATTGTTGACATTAATATGAATTTTTGTAATCACGAATGTAAAAAAAAAATAATACTAACATAGTTTTAAGACTTTTATAACTAATAATTCTATGGACATTATTTTTTTTAGTCCGAAATAAATGTATTTTGTTTATTTATTTATTTTATATGTAAAAAAAAATGTCATCGCACTGTATTGCCGGAGATCTACCATGTGGAATTGTCGACATTAAAATTTTATTTAGTTTATTCATCAAAAAATATTCCAATTCTAAGAATTTTATATCAATCAATATTCGAATTAAGTTTCATTTTGACATTACTTTTATTATTGTTTAACTTTAAAAATTGTTTTTTAAAAAATCTCCAAGTTATATAATGCCAATTCCTTTTATTTTGTTTAATATTTTCAAAATTATTTAGAGCCATGTACCCTCGGTTACGCGTAAGCTGTGGTTGCCTTTATCTCTAGGCTACGTGTACCAATTTTTATTTCAAAGTTTTTATTTTGTACCTTTCGTTGTAGGTCCTTAACCTTTTGAATGTCTTATGTTACACAGTTCGACATAAGCAATTGTCTTCCTATTGTGTCTCTAATTACGGCATTCAAAGAGTTAATTAAATAAATAAACTGTAACATGAAAAAGTCACAAAGGTATAAGATTTTTATGTTACCTAGTTGTTCGCACAAATACATGGTCACCGTGTCATTCAGGCGACTGGGGAGGGGTTGTCTCTTCCCGAACACAGCTGTGCACTGGCACCTAATGCCCGCTATGACCTGCCGTGTCCTGTATTGGGGGTGCCCAATATGTGACCTTTTTAACATAGTTTTGAGAAAAATAGTCGTATACAAATTATTGGATTCGATTCAGTTTCTGATTTTGAACAAACTATATCCAAGGTTCGCATATAATATACTAAAAATAATATTGTAGAATACTCCTACGTCTGGCCGCGGACTACGATAGCCTAAATAGATCGATTGAGATTACGGCCAACTAAATACTTGAGACTTTTTTATCTCTTTAGGGAAAAGTTTTATCACAAAGCCAAGATATTGTAGTTATGTATTTATGAGAAATTCATGAATTAACTGTGTCTCTTCATCTCTTGTCTTGAATCTTATCTGTATTACAGTCACGGTATTTTTTAGACTAACAAGTATTATTTGCTCATTTTCCTTAATAATCTTCATTCATAATTTTGAAAATACATTGTCTAATAGACTCTAGTGTTGTTGTTTTTTGTTTTTAAAATAGGAAATCATTAAATTATTTCTCCCACTACAAGATGGAGCAGGAGAGGCATCATCATTTCAGCCGATATACATCCACTTTTGGACATAGGGCTCCTTCAAGCGTCGCCACAACGAACGTTCCTATGCGTCTCACATCCATCGATTACCCGTAACCTTCACTTTCCAATGCTGCGTCATCATTCTAGGACCATAGTTAACCTTTTCAGAAATCGACCCGTGGCTCTAGTACGCGTACCCAAAGTTCGTCATTAGCAAGCCCAAGCCTACGGTGTCTGGTAGTCGAGGTCGAGGCTTCTTCTGCCTGAATCAGGTGCAGGAACTTGTCGAACTTACCATGTCTGGTGACGGCTTGCGTCATACAGAAGATTAAGACGAGCGTTTGAGCTGCATCTTGCTACGTGCATTTTTTCTTACCGCTCACCGCTCCACGCTTAGCTGCCGCTCACAACGGCAAAATCATAAACGGACCGTAACAAACGTGCATAACTAAGACGAGTCGTTAGTGCATTATAATTATAAACAAAACAGAGATAAGAGCGTATATGGCACTATAATTATGAAAATCCGAATTTGTAAGTTAGTAATGCGTTCGAAAACAGACTTTAGGACAAAGGTTTAAAGTGAAAACTACATGATTTGTATCACATCTTATCTATGACATTTTTATCTTTTTATGGAAAAGTCTTCAGTCAGCATTATATTGAAACATTTCATTGACTTGAAAATAATATATCTTACTTTCCACACATATTAGATATTCGTCATCGAGGAAAATGTGTACACTTACTAACAAAAGATTTTAAAAAGTAATCACAGTAATTTTTGAAAGGAATCAATGACATTTCCCGCCCTTGGGCGGAGCGGTGTGGCGTGTCAGACTTTTACTGACTAAAACCCACTCCCGTTCCCTCTTTGCCTTCGTTCCAGGGCCCCGGGGTTCTTTTCGACGGCTTTGACCCTGCTGTGCCTCTACGGTTTTGCTGCCATCTCCTTCAGGTGCGCGGGAATACTACGTGCCTTCGACAAATGTATATGAGAGTATGTGTTTGGTAACAGTACCAGACACATATTTAATTCATTAAACCCCAAGCGAACGCCTATTGTCTTTCTATTGTGTCTGTAATTTCCACGATTGAAAGGTTAAAAAAAAACAGGTATGTTATTGTAATAAGACAAAAAGAAGTCCTCTGGGATATTTTTCGATTTTTACCTGCGCAAAATCACCATATTATCTACTATTCTAGAATATGGTCCATCTAGATCCAGTCAGCCGTTTGAGCGTGAAGAAGTTATAAACATACACTCGAACAAATGTCACCGTCGTCCGGTCGTCGTGTGGTCATCTTTATTATAGTATTAGAATAGAATAGAATAAAGTTTATATTCCTCTAAAATAATAACAATCATTGCGTGTAGTATTAGTGCGATTCTAATTGCCTCCATCTCATCATCACCTTTTTATATTCACTCTTGACAGATTTTTTTTGTGATGCTTATCATCAAAAGTCTGGAACTATTGCCTGCTGCAATCTTCCCGTCCGATTATAATTTAGGCGTCTTGAAGGCTAGAACGAATAAGCTCTAAATAAACTAGTGCACTTCCCCATCAACGATTCACACATCAGATGGGATTGCAGTCGCGTTACGCGCGTGCGGCTAAGGAGTGAAATTTTCTGCCGGAGTCTGTGTTTCCTGATAGCTACAACTTAGGGATATAAGTTACTTTTAAGCAAGCGTGCTCCATCGTTGGCCTCAGTGCTGTCAGGTGAGATGGTGGTCAAACGCGACTCTATCGATAATAAAAACCGGCCAAGTGCGAGTCGGACTCGCCCATGAAGGGTTCCGTAGCAGCAAGTAACATAATATAAAAGTTCTTGTAATGTGTTGTAACTTTGATCGATGTTTTAATAATAGTGTATTTTTTTCGATTGATGACGCATTAAAAAAAAAACTACTTACTAGATTTCGTTCAAACCAATTTTCGTTGGCAGTTTTTATAGTAATGTATATCATATATTTTTTTTAGTTTTATGATTCTCTTATTTTAGAAGTTAGAGGGGGGGGGGACACATTTTACCACTTTGGAAGTGTCTCTCGCGCAAAATATTCAGTTTAGAAAAAAATTATATTAGAAACCTCAGTATCATTTTTGAAGACCTTTCCATAGATACCCCACATGTATGGGTTTGATGAAAAAAAAAATTTGAGTTTCAGTTTTAAGTATGGGGACCCCCAAAATTTATTTCTTTTTTCTATTTTTGTGTGAAAATCTTAATGTGGTTCACAGAATAATCTACTTACAAAGTTTCAACAGTATGGCTCTTATAGTTTCGGAAAAAAGTGGCTGTGACATACGGACGGACAGACAGACAGACAGACAGACATGACGAATCTATAAGGGTTCCGTTTTTTGCCATTTGGCTACGGAACCCTAAAAAGTCAAGCAGTTGTCTATTATGAATGTAAAAGTTACTGTATTCTCACGACACAATTTTACCGCAAACATTTAGGTTATTACCCTACTAACAATAAAATTAGGTTTTCAGTCACAAATGGGCCATCTAATCTCGTTTTAATGAGTCCCATGTGTGCGATGTTCTTTTATTTTTACGTTTTCATGACAATACCCGGTTTTAGAAAGTCTATTTACTTTAATGTCTTGTCAATTGCCTTAATGGAAGCTTTCAAAATAACTAACTAAAGATTTAAAAATGGAGCCAGAGAGGCTGTAACACAATCTTGGGCCTGCTTGTAAAATTATGACAATGGTATTAGTTTTTTTTTTTTTATTGTTTGCGCTTGACCGCCATCTCACCTGATGGAAAGCGACGATGCGGTCGACGATGGAACACGCTTACCTAGAAGAAATCTATTCACTCTCGTCTTAAAGATTCTCTGGTTGTAGCTATCAAGAAACACAGACTCCGTTTACATTATTATTATTAGCTTAATTATATTTTCATCCTTTTACTGAAATCCAGTTAGGTAAGACTAACTTCGGGTAAGAGCTTATATATTGACTTTATATAGTTCTACTAGGTTCTGCCAGCGGCTTTACTTGCGTGAAAGTGGAGTTCTCGACATGAACTTTGGCCCCCGTTTCTAATCCAAATCCTACTCGCCTACGTCATAAAAGGACACCTACTGCAAAATTTCACACTCTTAATCCTAATCATTTCGGTTTTCGGCCTCCCCCAAGTGTCGCCATAATGCACGATCCAGGTCATCGGTCCACCTTGTAGGAGGCCTTCCAACGCTGCGTTTTCCGGTACGTGGTCGCCACTCCAGAAGCTTTCGGCCCCAACCGTCATCTGTTCTACGAGCACAATGCCCTTCCCATTGCCACTTAAGTTTGGCGATTCTTCGTGCTATGCTTCGTGATATGTCAGTCAAACTCTCATTTTTACCCGACTACGGCAAAGCCAAAGGAGGGTTATGATTTTGACAGGCTATGTATGTACGCATATATGTAAGTATGTTTATCTGTTCCCTCATAGCTCCTTATCTATCGGAACTCGACATAAGAGGTATGGTTAGAACCGTCTTAATTGTCTGCTGAATATGCCCTCTAGCGGACAAAAAGTAATGTGTTAAAAATAAAAATGAAGGTAAATACGCCGTGTTTATTATCATTCGAAAGGGCTTTACTTGTAAATTTCCAAAATATTGCTCAATTTTAAAGTGCCCTCTAGTTAAAAAAAAATTAAGTATTAAAATAAAGACGGTGTGTGTTTGATATCATTTGAAAGGGCACAGGCATTTATCAAAAATATCATCGAAATAAATGTGACGCCCCCTAGTGGATGAAAAGTTTAATGAAAAAAAATTAGTTTCGCACAGGACCGGTCGTTGTGGCGACGCTTGGGGGAGGCCTATGTCCAACAGTGGACGTCTTTCGGCTGATATGATGATGATGATATATTCTTAATGTAATATTTATTTAATAGCATTACATTTATTTTAGGCTATTCGGGCTTATGTTATTACGGACGATTCAAAGATTACCTAGTAGCCACTTATCACTGTCAGCCATACAATTCATGACCTTGGTACAATTGAAACCATATTGATCGTATGATTGAGTATAAATTGGTCGCATTATATTATTATTAGATTGGTCGCCTAAGGATCACCTTGAGGGCAACGTCTAATATACTTACAATTTATAATATGACCGTTAGATTGATGACCCTGTTAATGGTTTTATTGTCACTATGGGTTGGCAATCTGTTACGATAGAAGTCTGCTCTATATATGCCAATTTTTTTTTTATTATGTAGACTTCATATGCCTTAAATTTGTTAGTAATTTATTTCGTTAACATTTTATTTATAGTTGTAATTATTTATATTTTTCTTGCTTTTTAGGGTTCCGAACCTCAAAAGGAAAAGCGGAACCCTTATAAGATCACTTTGTTGTCCGTCCGTCTGTCTATCTGTCTGTCTGACTATCTTTCTGTCAAGGTCCTTTATCTCGAGAACGCTTGGAGGTGTCGAGTTTAAATTAAAACCATATATTCAAGTCTGAGGTCCTTTCAAGCTGTGAAAATAATGTCTATCAGTGTTGTAATAACAACCACTTTTTTTAAAAGAGTAACCACGGAGTTTCTTGCCGGTTTTTCTCCGTAGAAAACGACCAATTTGGAACCGTGCACTAACTTTTGACGTTTTATAAGTGCCCATGTAGGCTTATGTGAAATAAAATATTTTGATTTTGACTTTGACTAAATTATTTTTTCGTCAATTTACTATTTTGAGGGTAGCAGTAATAAAATATATGACACAATTCAAAGCTGACTTTGTCAGAACCCTAAATCACGTAAGCCTAGGCTGTCTCCACTGGACCTTTCTCTACGCTTTACCGACAATTTAGAAAGGAAATCTTTCTCCTTCCTGTAACATTTATTCAGAAGGATATATGGCACGTAAAGTGTCGCAGAAGTGGCATATGTCTGTCTGGACCCAAATCCGAACCGCCTTAGTAATGTTATTAAAACAAAGGTATGATGGAGGTCACCGGAGAATTACAACAAGGTACGTATGTTAATTTTAAAAAGGTTTGCTCTAGCTTAAATTCATTTGTTTACGAACTTCCTTCTGGTTACTTTAGTAAAGGTGTTTTAATTAACAGAGACTTAATAAATCATCTCAGAATATTTACACAATTTTGTCCCTAAAATGCACTGTTCATTTGAAATAGGTTACTGGAGAAACAAAAGCACGGGATATAGCAGTTTTTTTGTCATCATCATTATCGTATTAAGTGATAGACGTTCACTGTTGGACATAAGCCTCCACCAAGTGTCGCTATACCTCTTACCTTTATAAAATTGCTGCGCCCGACAGGGTCCGTGTGCACTTGTTTAACTATTTTTAAGATCTTATGTAACACATGTGTGTCAACAAAGAATTGAATTGAACTTTTACGAATAAGCCCGCGGTCAATGTAGGTGAGTAATAAACCGAAAAATAACGATGTTAATAGATTTTTCTGCTTTATTAAATCTTTCCCTATTCAGATAATAATAAATATACTAAGAACATTGTGAGATGATGCTACTACAAAATTATTCAACCAATAAATTGTACATATAACAAGATTCGGAACGAACCAATAATAATATTTAGACTTGTTATCTCTCATAAAATATTAGAAGTAGGCCAAGTATCGAATGTTATTCCTGAATAGTTCGTTAAATATAATGCGCAAGTATATTGTAGTCCTTGGAAAGTATCTACACTAATATAATAAAGAGGTCAAGTTTGTGTTTTTGTTTGTAGAAGGTAATCTCTGGAAGTACTGGTCCGATTGCTGCAATTTTTTCACCGTTAGAAAGCTGATTTATTCCTGAGTGACATAGGCTATATTTTATGTATGCGGGCGAAGCCGGTGGCAAAAGCTAGTTAGGTATATATTTAAAATAGCTTCTTCCAGCGGCTTTGCTCATGTGAAAATAGGTTTATCCGTACAAACTTTGGACCATGCTTCATTCCCTTAGGGGATGAAATTTACCGTAGGCGCGGGTTTGCAGACGACGAGCAATGGGTAGCTCGCCGTCTGACCGGCCTGTAACCGTCCGGACCAAGCCCAAGACGTCGAAGGCGTGTAATCGTTAATTTAGTTAGTTGTCAGCAAACCATAGGGGCCCGACAGGGTCGAAGCCTACTGGGGCCAAGAGTCTGCTTCCTAAAGGAAAACTCGGCTCCAGTACGAAAGGGAACGAAGGAATAGGAGTGGGTTTTTAGTCAGTAAAAGTCCGACACAATCTGATCCCAAAGAAAAGTGTGAAATAAACTAGCAAGTGAAATGACATAAACGTGATGAGATAAGTAAGATCAAATAAGATAAGTGTCTTATCTCATAATTTCAAGCAACCACAGCTTATATTGCTGTAATGTAAACAATAATAAATTTCGTATTGTAATCTACTGTCAATAACTCGTATTTAACATAATTTTGGCATACATGCTATCTACAGAGTGAAGGTCTACGCCACAGACAGATACGCTAATATGTTAGTTTGCGCCATTTTGGTTAAATACCAAGCGAACCGCCGGGGCGTCCGCACAGATTATCACATATTGATAGGTTTTATTTATAGGGCCATCCGGTAACTGTCCGGACCAAGCTCAAGTCGTCGACGGCGCGCACTGTTTCCGCACGTCTCAAGGAGTTGTCAGCAACAGCAGGGAACCAGCCGGGTCGAAGCCTACTGGGGCCAGGGTTATCCGAAAGGGAGCTCGAGCCCCGGTATGAAGGCTAGAAGGGACGGGGTGGGTGCCCACTAGGACCACACGGATTTTCTGAAAAGGAAGCCGTAGCCCGTAGAACTTAAAGGGGAACAGAAGAACACAGGTGTGAATACCTCTGGAACCACCTAGACCAGGAGAATTCATTGAATGATGTCCCAACTTAAAAAAAAGACACAATAACTAAATGTTAGGATGTGTTCTATTCTGCTTAACTTTTGCTATAACAATAGATGGCCGTGATACACCGTATATCAATAGTAGTTCAACAGTAGTTACACCACTCTGCAAAGACTTTCAAGTAAATTCATTGTTATTCAAGTGTTCGCAATAAATACTTTCCACTTCATCTGTATCTACATTACTGATCGAGATAAACGGATTGAGTGGCACTTATCTGAGTTCTCAGGGCATTTGATATGTATTCGTGTTTTGTTCGGAATGTATACATTCTGTCAATACTTATAATGACTTTGTCTAGCAAAAAAGTGAGCTGTGGTGTCCCAGTACTCATAAATTTTACGTCATATTTTCAAACTCAAGTAAGGACTTTAGTTTGAGTAATTATTGCCGTCACTACTTCTTTTATAAAGTTGAAGAAAAACCATCGTAAGGAAACCGGCATATCTTAAATTAAAAATTTCAAGACATTTAACATCCACTAATCCACACTACTGCAGCTCTTTCCCTGTCCTATTAAGGAGGCCTGAAACCTAGCTGTAGGAATATTACAAGGCCCAAGCAACTCATTTAACTCTCCTCTCGAAAAAATTTCATTTGAAATAAGCAGTACAATTACCGGCACGAATCTTGAGCGCTCGGCGTCACAGTGGGGATCGCTTTGCGCATTCCATACATTAGCGAGCCAATCGTCGTCGTTGTTAGATACATGCAGGAAGCGCAGGGAACGAATCACGAGTGACGTCTATGTCACGATGGCGCGGCGAGCCAATCACTGACAATCCCCGTCCCCGCGTCTCACTTTGCACTACTAAAGAGACCGAATATTTGACTTCTGCGAAACTTGAAGTCAGCGCTCAAGATCCGTGCCGGTAATTGTACCTTTGTACTTTTATATCTGACCTGTATCTCTTCTTTTCATTTTTAAGTGTTTGTGTGTACATAAATAAATAGATAACAATAAAACACAGAAAAGAAAATAAACCTGTTTATTTGGCACACCACTCACACCACTTAAACATACAAAGACAAAATAAAAAAACAATGTGTCATGCTTCAATGTGTCAAAGTCATCCAATAAGCGTTCCATTTTTGCAGAATGAGGTTTGAAACCTTAAAAAGATCATAAACATAATTATGTGGGTTAGTGACCCTGACTGCTATGCCGGAGGTCGTGGGTTCGATTCCCACCCAGGACAAATGTTTGTGTGATGAGCACGATCATTTGTTCTGTGTCTGGGTGTAATTTTTCTATAATATGTATGTATTTAGGAATATATAAGTATGTTTATCAGTTGTCTAGTACCCATAACACAAGCTCTGCTTAGCTTGGGACTAGACGGTGTTGTGTGATAGTTGTGGAATATTATTATTATTACTATACTACTGCCAGGTACAAGTGCCTGATGTGGTCGCTTACATTATCATCATCAAACCATAGTTAAGCTAAATTGCTGCGTCATCTGCTCCTCATCCGAAGCCACAGTATAGTTAGTTGTCCAGCGCCAAACGACTGTTTGTGTTGACACACTGCCTAACTACCCAAACCGTTGGCAAACACACAGACAATCAGATAATTTGGTCGATCAAACGGATTCCCAATCGATCGGTCATTAAGAAATTGAGTTACTTGTTTATTTTCCTTGTAGATAGGAAGTACTGTAAGCTATGGCAATGAAGCCAGAAAATTGGAAGGAAACCAACTCGTTCTGGACCACCATTGAAAGGAGGTGTCAGGAAGGTAACAATCTTGAAGCTTAAATCGCCAAAATCTTTCCTGTAATATTTAAAGCTTAAGCGGCCTGTGGGTGAGACATACCCAGCGAGCCCACAGAACAATAATGCGTTCAAGATGTTGTTGGGTCTGCCGTGGCGGTGCAGCGCCTCTGGAATGTTTGCTAAAGCGCTCTCTGATGGTTTCCAAGCCAAGGTTTGCTACATGTTTTGACTATCCCCTTCAAAATAAGTGTGTGTAATAAATAAAATTTATTTGTGCTAGGTTAAGATATCTGTGGGTCTATGCCACCCAAAATAAAGTTATTATTATTTAATCCATTAAACCCAAAGCAAACGCTGGTGTTTGCTCTGTCATTATCATTCTAATAATAATAATAATATTTCACAACTATCACACAACGCCGCCTAGTCCCAAGTTAAGCAGAGCTTGTGTTATGGGTACTAGACAACTGATAAACATACTTATTTCTAAATACACACATATTATAGATAAATTACACCCAGACGCAGAACAAATAATCGTGCTCATCACACAACTGGGTGGGAATCGAACCCACGACTTCCGGCATAACAGTCAGGGTCACTAACCACTAGACCAACAGGCCTGTCTGCTATTCTATTGTGTCTCTAATTACAGTATTCGAAAAGCTAAGGTTCTCCCCAATCAAATGGTTTCTATCTCTGTCGTAGAGGTGTTGAGGAAACACCACAAAAACCCGATCGGGCACCAGACCAAACGTCTGGAGATGGATTGGTCACATGCTTATGTGGGATTCTAATCATATACCTGAACAGGAATTGGACTGGAATCTAAGAAAACCTAGCAAACCTGGCGATGTACCCTGTTGGCAGAACCGACAGCTATCAGACTGACATGAAACGAGGTGAAGTGTAAAGCTCTAGATTGGTCTTGATAGGCGACTACTGTCAACGGCCTTGGCCCCAGCAATGGGACATAGGGTTTTAAGTCAAGTTGCGAAGATAGGGAGGATCGCTAGCCTACACATATAACAAATCTGTAGAAGATTTTAGTTATGCGCGCATCACGTGAAACGTACGAAATCGACGTAGATAACTTTTATACATTAAAATTTTGTGTAACTTGATATATTACTTAGGCTTTGCTTCATGGCAATTAGTTGACTATATCAAAAAATATACTACACTAGCTTTTGCCCACGCGGCTTCGATCCCGCTCTTCCCTACTCCACCGTACTATACCTTACTATACTCTACTCTACACTACTCTAACGCCTAAACATTTAGTTTGGATAGGTGAGCCCGTTCTTAAGTTACAAAATTACAACGAAAAGTGGCATTGATTTTTATATAAATAGGTTCATTGACTGTTAGGCGGTACAAAGTTTGCCGGGTCAGCTAGTATTCAATCAAGCTACGAATAGTTTAAAAGTTACTCAAAAGTTTGCTTCCCATTTTTTCTTGTTAGGCGACACGTCAGCATTATTTTATGCTTTAAAAACTCATCCATCTTTTCGACGTCTCATTTTCTTTCTATCCATCAATCAACATTTATAATGATCATAATTCTGTGAGTCACATGTGTTTTTGAAAAGTATTCGAACCTCAAAATTATTTTTTGCTCTTACTTAACACCAAATGTGTTATAATTTTCTTTGACAATGGAGACGGAAGTACTATTTTTATAGCCAAGAACTTCTTTAGCAATTGCAAAAGTCTCTATCTATCTACATAATAAGAGCATAATCATTAAAAGCTTTTATTTACTCGTAGTTTCACCTGTCCCGATGTTTGTCTGTCATCAAATCTTGAAAATTAAATTTGATCCCACTTCCCGGTTACCGATTGGCCTGAAATTTTGCATGCATGTGTAAATCAGATGACAATGCAAAATCATTATGACGTAAAACTGATCTGATGATGCAACTGGAAGGTGGCTATAGGAGCTTGTTAGTTAAACGACACACCCCCATCGAGTTTGGGCTCGTATGATTTGTCTTGACGAGCATTAATTACGTAGGTATACAGAGCTATAAAAGCTTGCTATGAAAAAATGATTTTCATTAAAATCTTGTTTTTATTTTGTAGAATGCGTTCCTTTTGACATCAGGACGGCCACCAGTCAGTATGCATTAAAGCGGCAGTTGCGGCTTTATTTTCTACACAAATAGCGGAGTAGTCTCAAAACTCGTTTCATTTTCCGCATATAAATAACATACATAATATATTTATATATAACATTTTTTTTATTTTTATTAGAGCTAGAAAGACGAGATTTCTACTGGGCCACCGAAGCTCTGGATGTAAATTAAAATTAACTGTCGTACTTATTTAACTAATTAAACAGGAAAACAGTAATAGTCGACAGCAATCCAATTAAAAGTCCTCACGTATAGTGTCAGATATAAAATTGAGGAGAAAGATGAGTTAAACTTATGAAAAGTTTACGATAACAAACACAAATTGTTAAACAAGTAGTTAACTCAAATTCTTTAATTTACATAATTGATGATTTATGAATCAATTAAGAACGGCTTGGACACGGCTGATGTTTTAGCCATACAAATAATAATAATAATTATCCACAACTATCACACAACGTCGTTTTGTCCCAAACCAAGCTGAGGTTGTGTTACGAGTACTAGACAACTGATAAACGCACTTAAATATTTCTAAATACATACATATTTAAGATAAATTACATTCTGATCGTAATTGCTGAACATTTATCCTGGGTAAGAATTGAACGCACGACCTCCAGCAAAGCAGTCAGGGTCACTTACCACTAGACTAACAGGCTAGTCAAATGACAGATCAAAGTTTGTCTCATACAAAGTAAGTCTTTATTTTTTTTATTTAACCTTTTGTTTTTCAAACCGAAGCAAGTCGATAGTTTACTGAACTCTTGTCTTCCATAAGTAGTTGATAAGTCCGTCAATATTAATGGTCTATTCTCATATATGAATATATTAATTACTTGTAATAATCGATTACGATTGTATAAAATAATAATAATCATTAATATTCAGATCAAATATACCCATTACCAGTAAGCATAATGAAATAACTTTTATCTTTTCATGCCATTGAATCAAGAAATATTATATTTATATACTTAGACAAAAAATATTGAAAATACAATGGAAAAAAAAATGGCCAAAAGCGTGTCGGGCCACGCTCAGTGTAGGGTTCCGTAGTTTCCCAACCGTCACAATAAGTGTACCCATTTATGAGTTTAAAAAAATGCTTGCATATACGATTATACCACAAACTTAGTCCAGAAATTATTTTGTAGAACCTTTTTGTCTTTTTGTACAAAAACTCTTCTTTCCATCAAGTTCAAAATAATTTTCCTAGAAAGTCCTTATAAAGTTCTACTTTACAGATTTTTTTCATATTTTCTAAACTTATGGTTCAAAAGTTAGAGGGGGGGGGACACACATTGTTTTTTACTTTTGGAGCGATATTTCCGGAATTATTGACATTATCAAAAAATGATTTTAGTAAACCCCTATTCATTTTTAAATACTTATCCGATATATCACACGTTAGGGTTGAAAAAAAAAAATCACTTCCCCTAATAAAAATATTTTTTTCAATTTTTATTTTACCACTTTGTTGGCGTGATTGATATACATATTGGTACCAAATTTCAGCTTTCTAGTGCTAACGGTCACAGAGATTAAGCGAGGACGGACAGACAGACCGACAGACAGACATGGCGAAACTATAAGGGTTCCTAGTTGACTACGGAACCCTAAAAAACAGTAAATCTTAGAAAATGACAGTAAGAATCTTAACCAAGCATATTAAAATTTCAAGATATTAACAAAAGTTATTATATCTTTTTTAATGTGTTCTAGTTTTGATCCCTATTAAATTCCTCATTTTCTTTGAAAACACGACGTGAAACATATTATGTTTCACAGTGTGTTTTCACAGAAAATATAAATTTTATTATAGTATAGGTCATCATCATCATCATCATTTCAGCCAACAGACGTCCACTGTTGGACATAGGCCTCCCCCAAGTGTCGCCACAACGAATGAATCCTGTGCGACCCCCAACCGGCCATTTGCTAATGTAGGTAATTAATTGTAATCATAACATTTAATAAATGTTTTATAGAACATAATATTATTTTATTATTCATATTTTTTTGTCATTCATGTGTCGTTCTGTCATTTATATGCTAAACTGCTACGTGCGTGAGTTAGTATTATTGCGTGTGGGTGGTATTTCCTACCGGGTTTATAACTGCATAGTACAAGCCTGATGGAGCTTTTGTTCTGGCAATTTTACTTTCATTATAATTCCTGCAAGCAACTGTTTTACTATACTTATCTACTATCAGATTATCATCTTCCTGCCCTTGTTTCATCTTATTTGGGTTAGGTGCAACACGTTTTTTTTTTCATTCTACCCTGTCACTCGTCATGCTATCACTAACTTCCTTTTCTTTCATTTCATTCTTCACACAATCCATCCATCTTTTTATTGGCGTCTACTACCAGATATACCTTCAAAAATTTCCATAGCAAAAGAATGGTCCTGTTTTTTTTTTTATTTAACTTAATTGTTTGAAGTGTTATTTTCCTATACAATGTCAAACATAATAAAAAGTCTCCTTGATTTTATTCCGTGTCTTACATTTTTTATAGGTTTAAAAAAAAAATGGTTACTTGGTCAAATACGGGCTGTAAAATCGATATTTTTAGTATGTAATTAAAAGAACCATTTAACGAGTACTGAAACCAAACAAGCATTGCTCATTATTAGCTTCAAATAAAATAATATTTATTTT
Source organism: Mythimna albipuncta (assembly GCA_929112965.1). NCBI lineage: Eukaryota > Metazoa > Arthropoda > Insecta > Lepidoptera > Noctuidae > Mythimna > Mythimna albipuncta. Next base: position 6,669,751 of record OV815980.1, read on the forward strand.
AAATAACATAATTTTAAAAACATTCACTTCAGTTTTCAATTATATAATAAAATATTAAGAGCAAAAGGATATGAATGAACATTTTCAGGTACCTATACAGAACAGCTATATTTAAGTTCCTAATAAAACCGAAAAAAATCAAAACCATCTCTGTATCATATTAACGTTTTAATTAAACATACCATGGTTATAATTTAGTACGACAAATTGTACTCGTATGAAACAGCAAAGTAATAATCCCACAGCACCAATTTATTCAAGAAACATATTTTTTATTATTCTAATATGTAATTAAAATTAAAAATAAATCTACTTACTATGTCATCGTAAAAAGGCATCAGGATAGTTATTATGCGCTTGATATGATAATAACATAACGTCCAGTTCACTTCAGACCCTCCGCACAAAGGCTGCTCAGGCCGATAAACATTTTTTTCACCTATTTTGACTGATTAACGTATCACCGGCACCATTGAAAAAAACACTACACTTTACTTTGCAACACCCAAATATTATACTTTGCAAAATACTTTGCAACTACCAAAAATGTATTTTTTTTTTAACTTTTATAAATTTAGAGATACCAAAAATCTCAAAAACTATTTTCGTAAAACAAGAAAAAGTTAAATGTCAAATTTAAATCTGTTCGGAATTTGATTTTTGCCAGCCGAAATTAGCGCCGGTTCGGGAAAGTTTATTAAGTTAACACAAAGAAATGTCGTAGAGGTATTTAAAACTGAAAGTTTCGTAAGGACAGCGCGCTGAAAAGACGTGAGGTCGCGACGGCTGCTGAAATCAAACTGAAGCGGCGGAGCCAACCTGAATATTATCTGCGACAAAGTGAAATATGTTCACAACAGTTCACACAATGTTTAGAACAAATTCGGCTGTTGGAAATGCTCGTTTATTTATTCATTGTCATTACTTTGATTGATAAATACTTTCTTCTTTCATAGATTTAATTGATTGATATAAACAGTTGATTGATTTCGAAGTTGAAGAATGTTGTTCCGTTTATGTTTTTGCTGTCGAGTTTTTTTTGAAATATTATTTTATTTAATCTTGCTAGCCTTTTTTTTAGTTTGTTCTTAAGGTTGTCATTTTTTTTTTTAATCTATGTATATTAGTGTTGATAGTTGTTTTTTTAATATGAAAAAAAAAATATCTTAGATTCCTAAATATTTTTTTGAGTATAAAAATAAATAAGGTATCTTGCTAGCCATTTTAGATTATTTTTATTGTGACCCGTGATTAAGGACAGAAAAGAATGGGAGAATGGAAGCAAGACCTTTGTCCTGCAGCGGGACACTTGTACATAAGGCTCATAATAAAATATTTGTTACCCGTATTTTACTACACTAATACAATAAAGAGGTAAAGTTGTTTTTTTTTTGTTTGTAGGAGGTAATCTCAGAAAGTACTGGTCCGATTGCTATTTTTTTTTTAACCGAATTCGAAAAGGCCGAGGTTCTATGTCCGGCTGAATGTGTGTTTTTTTTTTAGTATGTTCATCGATATCTCGGTCAACTGTGGACCAATTTTGATTTTTTTTTTATTATTGAAAGGTTATGCTTCCAAGTTGGTCCCATGTAAATATTGTTATGATCTGATCATGAACTTCAAAGATATGGTACAGAACTCCTCATAGGATCACAGCAGAACTGTTATAACAAGTAAAATTGCTTTGTTTATACGTGTAGTCGATGACTAGATGAAGCTAGAAGGTAAATTTATGTATTCTTACCATGTTTGGGATTATTGGAATCGTTATAAGATGCTCTCTGGCTATAAGGTATTTAAGTTTGGCTGAGAGGAATTTTTTAGTGGTGGTAGGTACCATAAATAAAAAGTGTAAAATAAAAAACTTTTTACAAAAAAAAAATACAACCGACTTCAATTTTGAATAAACACTGAAAAGTACAAAATTCTCCTAACTTTAATTAAAGTTATTTTGTCCTTTTCAGTGTTTATTTTTTACATTGAAGTCGGTTGTATTTTTTTTGTAAAAAGTTTACACCGTGCTTGTGCACGTGTATGTGCTCAAGGCTTTGACGATTGGACTTAACCAAATCTGGATCACCAATCAGCCTCTTCGCACGCCTTTCCACCGAGTCCAAAGCTGCCAGGTGGCACTTTGCAGCACCAGCCCATATGTGGCTGCAGTATATGAATATACATATAGATATATATACCCATAATACCTTGCTATGAAAAGATATTTTCATTGAAAACTTGTTTTGTTTTTGATAAGATAAACATATTTATCTTAATATTTTGTACTGATTGTTATTGTACGTGACCTTTAGCCTTGTTTTGTTTATTTTTATGTAACCTGTATACTAGAATGGTTTTATGTTATGAAAAGATATCTTAGTAAGTTATAAAGAGCTTTGTTTCAACCTTTGTCTGTATATTTTTATTTTATAGCTTATATAATTTATGTTTTCAATTTATATGATAGTGGGCGTTTTATTTATGTTTTGTTCTAGGTGGAAAATCTCTTGAATCGTCGACGGCGCGTGGTGTTCCCCACGTGCCTCGAGAAGTTGTGAGCAACCGTAAGGGTCCCAGAAGGGTCGAAGCCTACTGGGGCCATGGGTGATATGAAAGAGATCCCCGGGGCCCTGGTATAATGGTAAAGACGGCACGACAGCAGTGGGGTTTTTGCTCCGTCCAAAAGCGGATGCCAATAGATAATTTACCACCTAAGACAAGGTTGAAAATCTCATAATAACTTTTCTCATTCTGGGTGAAGTGAGAGAGAATAGCCAGTTTCTTCCTGATAAAACATCACCCACAAGGTCACCGTAAGGTGGACCAATGACCTATGCGTCTCTCATCCATCCATCCATCGGATTCTTGCAAACCTCAAAGTTTTGATTTTTAATCTACATTATAGAGCAGTGGTAGCCGAGTAGTAACGGCCCCGACTTATAAGTTGTAGGTCATGGGGTCGCACCCAATCAGGCGCGCATTACTTTGTGTAATTTACTTCATCACCTCTGCTCTCAAAACGGTGAAGGAAAACATCGTAAGGAAGCCGGCATGTCCTAAAACCCAAAATTCGAAGACGTGATATTCACCAACCCGAACTGGGCCCGCGTGGTGGATTACGGCCCATTCCCTCTCCTAGAGAGGAGACCTGAGTCCCAACAGTGGGAACATTGAAAAGGCCGATGATGATGACGATGATTCCACATCATTACTTAGAACCACAGACTGAATTTTATGAACATTTCCTGTGTTATTGTGGTATGGGAGCAAATTCATGGAAACGTTCCCGAATGATGTTAGGTATTTCCAGTTAGCAGGAATTTCTAATTGAAGGTCCAAAAGGCATTCGTTCTATGTAAAATACGGTTTTGACTGCATTCATTTTGATTGGAAACCGATGACGACATAGTTTGGTTAGCAGATTGATTCCATTCCTATTTTCTCTTCGATTTTGTCATATTTTTATCTTTATTATAAGTATTTTTTCTGTATGTTTGTTTGTTATTTACTCTTAAACGGCTTGATCGATTTATATGTAATTTTTTGTCTATGTTTGGGTGTATCACGGTGGACCCTGGTTAAAAAAAAACTGGACTATTAATCGAGATTTTTATTTTTATTTTCTGACAAATAGCCAGGATTCGGACTAGACAACATCTGTCGGGACCACTAGTCTTTAAATACATTATTTTTCCATACGTATGTGTGTCACCTAACTCTACGTAAAAGTCTTAACCGATTCAAAATCGAAAATCTCAAATCTTTATAGCAATCCATAATGTACATGTCAGGTGATACATAATAAAAAAATAGAAACAATTATGGACCCTGATTCGCTTTAAGCTTTGTGTATTTCAGCGAGACCGTGGATGGTTTTCAAATGCAATCAGCCCCCCAAGCCAAGTTGCAACCGTTTTGCTTGCGCCGAACGCTTTGAGTTGACCTTGCCGCCAATTCTTTTGTTTTGACCACGTGACTGAGCGTTAAGACGACGTCGTTCCCGTACATTTGAAGCTTTCTACAAGCGTTAACTATTGCAGATTAGCAACTTGGCTAGGGGTACAGGACCGGTAGTAGGCACTTTGATTGGGATATTAGTTTTTTATCTGACTAAAAGCCTATTTTTAAACAGGACAACATCTGTCGAGACGCCTATCTACCCCCGTTACCCCCTAGCCAAGTTGCTAATCTGCAAGCGTTAACACTTGAAGAAACCTTTAAATGTACTGGAATGATGTCATCTCAACGCTCAGTCTCGTGGTCAGAACAAAAAGAATTTACAGCTTGGCCAACTCGAGCGTTCGGCGCAAGCGAAACGGTTGTAGCTTGGCTTGTGGGGCTGGTCCGATTACTAATTTTTTTCAACCAATAGAAAGGCGCTTTATTCCTGAGTGACATAGGCTATATTTTATGTATGCGGGCGAAGCCGCGTGCAAAACTATTTTTAATTTTACTGTCCACACAATTGACACCTTTTGTCCACACAATGGCTAATCCCAGTCACAATTCGCCATCCATTAATGTGTGACTTCCTACTTGGCTGCGCAGATAAGGCAATGAATGTGGCACAGCTATTGTGTGTAGTGTTTGTGCTATTAATTAATTTATTTTTATTTATTTAATAACTTAATAGTAAAAAAAAAAACAAATGCAGATAAAAGAGCACAAAAGTACTGATTGCTTGTGTATATATTGCTATATTTCACCGAGAGACCATGGCAGCATGACCAGTCGCCGCTACCAACCAAATGTATACAGCTCTATAGAGAGTTACTCACCTGGTGTCCGTTTGGTTGCGCAACCAATTTGGTGGTGCGATTAGCTCGGACGTGTGGTGACACTGGTGTCTAGCGGGAGCACGGCGCTATGAACGGCATCTCTTGACGTGCTTCCAACATTATGATACAATTACCGGCACGGATCTTGAGCGCTGGCTTCAAGTTCCGCAGAAGTAAAATATTCGGTCTCTTTAGTGGTGCGAAGTGAGACGCGGGGGCGGGGAGTATCAGTGATTGGCTCGGCGCGCCATCGTGTCATAGACGTCATTCGTGATACGTTCCCTGCGTTGCAGCATGTATCTAGCAACAAAGACGATTAGCTTGCCAATGTATGGAATGCGCAAAGCGATCCCCACTCTGATGCCGCCCGAGCGCTCAAGATGCGTTTCGGTAATTACTTTTAATCCTACAGCTCGCCGCCCCGTGCTTAGCAACCGCTTACAGTGGCAAAGTCGTCTTTGAATATGCTTATGCTAGGTTGTATAGCTCTATCTTTCTTTCTCGCTCGCACAACTAACATTTTTTTGACTGGCCTGTTGGTCTAGTGGTTAGTGACCCTGACTGCTACGCGGAGGTCGTGGGTTCGATTCCCACCCAGGACAAATGTTTGTGTGATGAACATGATCATTTGTTCTGTATCTGGGTGTAATTTATCTATATTATGTATGTATTTAGAAATATTATAAGTATGTTTATAAGTTGTCTAGTACCCATAACACAAGCTCTGCTTAGCTTGGGACTAGACGGCGTTGTGTGATAGTTGTGGAATATTATTATTATTATATTATTATTATTATTTTAACATGTCATAGTTATGTTCCTGGCTGCAACTATACATTACAGTGTTCCTTTGAAACACAATGCATTAGTACGTGTTTTAATGCCTAAAAGCTTATGATCTGTGATTGACTGAATAACAAACAATGGGTAACGTTAGTTCAGTAAAGCAGTTGGCTTTTATCTGATACTACTGCTTCCAGGGGCTTCGCCTGTGTGAAAGTAGAATGTCGTCTCGAGAGAACATACTTCTGGGATAAAAAGTACCCTTTGTAATACTATTGGACATAGTCTATTCGTTATTTATTGGGGCTGAAAGGTTGGAAGGCCTCCTACAAGGTGGACCGATGACCTGGTGAGGGTTGCGTGAATCCGATGGATGCGAGACGCACGGGACCGCTCATTGTGGCGACGCTTGGGGGAGGTCTATATCTAACAGTGGACATCTTTCGGCTGAAATAATGATACTCTATTTGTTTGCTGAGTATTATCGAAAAAAGTTAAGCCGTTTGAGTGTAAAGAAGTAACAAACATACATACACAGGCACACACAGAGAATTTCTCCTTTATAATATTAATGTTATTATGACGGCTATACTCGTAGGAGGTGGCGTTCCGTAGTTTAAAGGTAAATGATCAAGAAACCAACGAATTTAGGCAAATTCTAAATAAAAAACGATTTGATTTTTAAATACGGAGTAAAATCAGAAACATTATGTTTTCAAAAGTGTAAAATGAACGCCCTTCGACGATTTTAGTCGATAATGTGAACAAATTTACCAATATGAAGAATATGTGTAAAAAATGTTTGTACTTAAACCTATTTTTGGTAAATTATTGGGTTCCAAAGCGCTGCCTATGGTATGGGTCGATTATTTTTCACGCAATTGTATATTTTAATTTGAATAAATTAAACTTTTTAAATATTATATAACTTATAAAATATAAATTTTTCGTGGAAAAAACAACTTGTTATTTTCGCAATTTCCAACGCTAGTCTATCACAAAATGAGCTACATAAAGTGCTACTCGTACATAGCCGTCGAGTTTGTTCAACATTCATTGCGTAGTGTGCCGCCACACAACATCGTTACATAACAGCTGCGTCTTATCATCACACTCACAAAACCAATGATTCACAGACCAATAACATTCCGATTATTGTACAGTATCCACTTTTCATCACAAGTAATGATTCGATTCAAAATCCCTTCATTATTGTGTCTGTTGAGCAAAGTAACACAGCAGTCGACGCGTGTTTGCAAGTACCATTCACTCAATTCATGAGGTACCGATCGTTCAAGTTTTTAAGCTATTACATAGCTTCTATCGCGGGGCTTGAGCGTGGAGACCGAATCCAGAAATTCCGTAACGAAAATAACCTAACACCCCCCACTCATTTATTTTTGAGCGTGGTGACCGATAAGAAAACAAATGAGTGAACAATTAATCAAAATACCATTCAATGTGTGAAAGTGTAACTTCAATAATATCAAAGAAAAAAAAACAAAGGAAAAAAAATACTGCATAAATAAATAATTATAATTGCATAAGTTGATAAATATGCTATGCAATAGCTTTACCGCGGCAGTCCCCGAGTGCCCAACGTCTTTTTTTTTTTAAATTGAGGTAAACTAGTGCTTGACTGCGATCCCACCTGATGGTAAGTAGCGATGCAATCTTTGATGGTGGTTTGCCACAAATAAACACTTTTTCTTTCTTTCTTTCTTTCAGGGCCGGTAACCACTAGACCCGGCACCTTTCGAATATCGTTAATTAGAGACACTATAGAAAGAAAATGACAGAGCGAACGCCTGGAGAACGCCGGCGTTCGTTTAGAGTTTAATGAATCCTGTAACATTTTGCAGGTCCGAAAATTGACTTGTTAGGTTAGGTTAGGAATTATCTATGTTAACTGTAAAGCTTGATTCCCAACAGTGGGACTATTAAAAAGGCTGATGATGATGAATCGTAAAACTGGACTTAGACCTCCACCAAGCGACGCCACATCTGTTGGTCTAAGCGTTTCGAATCTAGCGGATTCCAATAACCTTCACAGGGTCATTGATCTAAAACAATGTCTAAATACCCACAAAATACCTATTAAAGATAGTCCTACTTACAAAAGAATGATTTTATCACTCAGATGTCAATATCATCTATCAGTTTGACGATATCTAGTTAAGGCGTATAGTCCCGTGAACCATCTGACCGAAATTATGTGAACGCAACTCTCGCACTCGCCTAGGCGGCAGTTCGCAAATCTGTGCATTTATTTGCGGCCAGCAGCGCCCAGAAAGCGCTTTAAATCCATTTTCTCTGCGAGATATTGATTGATTTACATGTACAATGTTCACTTTGAAGAATATTTAACCACCAATTTGTATGTGTAAAAATGTTTCTAAAGGGCCAAGCCGTTTCGAAGGATACGGAAAAGTGGCGAAAAGTTGCGAAATTGCTAAATGTTTTTTTTTGACAAAAGTATTAATTGCACGAAAAAATCAAATGTTGATATTATTGTTCATGAATCTATAATAAACATATATTTTTTTCAAACTAATTGACCTAGCCGTTACGGAGGAGTAGGCCTCAGAAAATCACTGTTTTATGGCACTTTTCGGGCGCTTGGCCCTTAAGTTAGTAGATATACAGATAAATGAGATCGTAACCTAGGTCAATGACTTCTAGCCCATATTTCACTATGTCATATTCCATTAGTAAGATGGAATATGACATGCTAAAAATATAGGTCAGGTAAAATGTTAAGAGCGGTTGTGGAGGCGGGATTCAAAGAACATATATTTTAATAAGACATTTACCGAAGATATTAAAAGACTGGTGCATTTTTTATTAGAAATAGACTAAAAGTTTTTTTTTTTTAGAAATTATACAAAGAGTTTATTCAAAGGAGAAATACAAAGAAGATTTTCATGGAAGATTTAAAAAAAAGATATTCGTTGATGATTTTCAAAGAAGATTCGAAGAAAATATTAGATGAAAGAAAAAAAAGAAAGAAAAGAAAGAAAAAGTGTTTATTCACGTCAAACATGGCGCATACCTTAAAACAAAATAAATCACAATATCGACTAAAAGTAGCACGTAAGTAAGATATGCGTCACAACCGCGCAAAACGGCCAGCGCTCAGCAAAATGCATAGATCATATTCAAATACTATGTATATTCAAATAACATATTCAACGAAGATATTATTTTACTCAGAATTAAAAGCCCTCTCTATTGGCTTATGAGCACGGTGAAGCATACGGTTGAGGTGTGCCCCGCTTGGGTAGAGCACTGCCGTGTCGTCATGCTGTCATGCATGCGGGCAACAGCTAGTTTTTAAATAAAATTAAATCTACGTGCCACACTTACACCAAAAAGGTATATAACCAAATTATTTCACTCACAAAAACCCAAATCTAAAATGGAATGTTTGAATTCAGAATATTTCAAGCTCTTTTAATATAAAATGAACGTTGCTTTTCCAACATGAATAGAAACTGTCTGGCTGGTAATGAAGGCCAGGTAAATGAAAACAAAAAAGAATTAGTAGCTCATGAGTTCTTTCATAGTTTGGGCCGTTTTAAATATGGAAGGTAATTTTAAAATGTGTTCGAAAATGTTTTATTTATTTATTTAAACTTTTTGCACAGTTTAAATAGCATGCATAGTATTTTCTTTAGTAAGAAATCATCTAATGATTTATTTCGCCCTTGGGCGAAGCGAGAGGGCGTGTCAGACTTTTACTGTCAAACCCCACTCCTGTTCCTTTTTTGCTTTCGTTTCAGGGCCCCAGTATTCACTTTCACAGAACCCATGGCCCCAGTAGGCTTCGATCCTGCTGGGGCATATGGAACACTATCGATCATTTGCATCCGAATCCAGAAATTCCGTTATGAAAATAACCTAACACCCCCCACTCATTTCTTTTTTGAGCGTGGTGACCGATAAGAAAACAAATGAGTGAACAATCAATCAAAATTCAATTCAATGTGTGAAAGTGTAACTTTAATTAATATAAAAGAAAAAAAAAACAAAGGAAAAAAATCTGCATAAATAAAATAAATAAATAATTATAATTGCATAAGTTGATAAAAATGCTATGCAATAGCTTTACCGCGTCAGTCCTCGAGTGCCACACGTCTTTTTTTTCACCTAGCTGCGTACTACAGGCAAGATTCCAAGTAAATAAAATTGGAAAAATTCCACTTTTTGTTTATTCCACATAAATAAATCCTTGTGATTGAATATCCACAAGACCTAAAACGATTTATGAAAATATTCATTTCTCGGAATCTGTTAAATTTTAAAAGCTGAATGATTTATGAAAAATGGTTTAACGATAGTTAGACGTCAAATAACCAAGCTATGATTAATAGTATCTATTTTTTATTACCAGAAAAGATATTTACAAAATAAACAAATATTAAATAAAATAATTGTTAAAATATTTTCAGTGCCAGTATGTATAAACTCACATCACATCACTCACACAAAACACGATGTATGAGTAATTCCTAGTATGAGTGTTTTTTTTTTTTTCAATTTTTGTGAGTCTAATTGACGCCTTCAGTGGCTGGTAAATTGTCCCTTAGACCAAATAAACGGGAGATCAAGTACCGAGGACCCTCAGCTGCCGCCGGAATTCCGATCTCGTTCTCCAGCCACCCCGAAGGCGCGGGCTTGCCGACGGCGAGTAATGGGTGGCTCACCGTTCAACCGTCCGATAATCACGTGTGCCTCAAGGAGTTGTCAGCAATTACAGCAGGATCGAAGCCTACTGGGGCCAAAGATCTGTTTCTGAAAGGAAAATTCGGCCCCAGTACTAAAGGCAACAAAGGAACGGGAGTGCGATTTTCAGAAACAGTCTGTCACTATTATCCGCTCCGCCCAAGAGCGGGGGATGTTAGATGATTTTTCTACTCTAAAAATAAACGAGGATCGAAAAAAAATAGAACAGAGAAGAGAATATTAAAAGGAACGGCGTTGGAAGGCGAAAACTAGGTAGACTGATGACTTTGTGGGAGTTGCGGAAATATCATGGATGCAAGGCACAGGACCGGTCGTTATGATATCTTTGAGGCTTTTGTCCAGCTGTATAATGATGATAATATTATCATACTACTATTACTATAAATATTATCATATTACTATTGTACTCATCAATATGTACAAATTTTAGCGTAGGATTATTCCTTGCAGAACAGACGGTCGATGGGGATGGAAGATTCTGGAATTGCAACCACGTACCGGAAGACGTAGCGTTGGAACGATGACCTGGTCAGGGTAACGGGAATCTGATCGATGGATGCGTGACGCACAGGACCGGTCGCTGTGGCGACGCTTGGAGGAGGCTGATGATGATTATTCCTACGCTAAAACATCTATCTGTGAGAGCAATGATTAGTGGTTCAGATTAAAATGTCCGTTAGTCTTACAAATTCACAGTTTTCTATTTTTATCACCATTAGAAAAGAAACATTTTTTATGGAACATTGTTAGAAATTCTAAAAATATCTAATGTATCGTGGGAGCATTCACAAATATTTAAACTGAAATACTCAAACAGCCAGACCTAAATAAAACTATCTCTATAAGCTGAGGTTGGCTTTTAGAGAATCCCGTGGGTGCTCAGCTCATGCTAATTTGATGAATCGTTTCTCATGATTGATAACTTACGAGAAAATAACTACACCTTGAAATATTTACAGGTCAGGGACAAAAAATAAAATAAGATAAAAGTAAGAAGAGTCGGTTATTCGCTTAAGCTCAAACATAGATTTATTTATTTTTTATTATAATCTTTATTGTACACCAAATAAACAAAAATACAGGACAAACATTTAAAAGAATAAGTACACAATGGGCGGTCTTATCGGACAGGGCGATCTCTTACAGATAACCTTTGGATGAACTTAGAACATAGATATAACAAGAGAAATAAAAACAGTACTACCAAACTAATTAAAACCACAAATACGAAATTACTACTAACAAAAATATGGCGTCAAAAAACTCTCCCGCATCGCTGTCGACGAAGTGAAATGGAAGTGTGCCCAAAAGACTGGCGGCATTGCCACGTTGTTTGGCATAATCTCTAACTGATGTCCAGAGCCTTTGGGCCACGCGAAATATCAACTAGGCGTTTGGTTAATTCTTTAAAAAGCACTTGGACCTCACGGCCTAAGAGTCTCAACCCCAAAAGGCTCAAAAATGAGTACAATACATTCATTGTCAGCATGAAAGAAATATTAAGATGAAAACAGGTCGTATTGTTAGCTTTTAATAATGGCATGCAAATATTTATAAAATAATACAAATACAAAGTCATTCTAGTATTTCATTAAGTCGAAAATAAAACACTCACAATAATATTAACAAAATAAAATTATAATTATAGAATATTTTGTTGGGTCATTTTAAATTTTCTGACTTCAAAAAATAATAAAATAATTACGACAAATTCAAAATGTCTCATTAAAAATCTCATTTAAAACGTAATAAGATTTATATGACAGGAACTTTTTAACTTTCTTTTTAAAAGCTGCTTCTAGCTTTTAGGATTTTTATCATAAATTTTTGTAGCCATGCAAAATACACTTTAACGAATGTGCCATTTTGTACTGATGTTAGCAGACAGTAGGTACTGTAGCATCTGTTACAAGGAAATTATAAATAAACTAGAACCGGCAAACGCTGTTGTACCACATAAATAATCAAAGAAAGAGAAAACGTTAGAACCTAAACTCCGAAGGTGTTTTCTCTACTGATTATATAGATATAGAATTTTAGTTGCGTGTGAATATGAAAAAAATCTTAATAAATCAATATTCCACAGTGAGCAAACCAGACGAAAGCCCTATGTTCAACAGTGGACGTCTTGTGGCTGAAATGATGAAGACAATGATGAGCGAACGATAAGTTACAGTTTCATTTTGACTGGCCTGTTGATCATTCTAATGGTTAGAGGCCCTGATTGCTGTTGCTTTTGCATTTTTTTTTTTATATTATCTGACTCCAACCACAATAAATTCGTTAGTTTTTCTTTTTTTTTGGTTGTTAAGAACTTTAGGATGTTTTAGTTATGGTCCTGTTTTTATTTGTGTTACTTTAAGGATTCCGTACTTCAAAAGAAAAAAACGGAAACCTTATAGGATCACTTTGTTATCCGTCCGTCTGTCTGTGTGTCTGTCTGTCTGTCAATATGCTTTATCTCGAAAACGCGTGGAGGTATCGAGTTGAAATTAAAACCATATACACAGGTTTGCAATCTCCGTAAGCAGTTAAAAAATCGAACTTCTAGTTAACGAAAAATATACGACCGTTTATGTCGCAAAAAACGTATATTTGATACTCTAAAAGATTGAATTCATAGGGTACTTGCCGTTAACCCAGAATCCTGAAATTTGGCACAGAGCAAGGTCTTATAGCAAAAATATAGGAAAAAATCTGAAAACAGTAAATTTGTTGTTAACTACGTCACAAAAAAAAAAATTGCAGCACGGAAAATTTTCCGGAATAGTACTTTGCACGAAACCCTCAGTGTGCGAGTCCGACTCGCTCTTGCCCAATTTTTTACTCATATTTTTGGTTTTATTATATCTTCTAATCCATGTCTTCTAGGCAAAACAAGTGTCAATGTAGCGACACTCCTTAAGTATGTACTAAATGTACTTCCTAGCTGAACGATGGACCTCTATAATATATATAGGCCCTCGGCTTAGTTGGTGTTCTTATTTCCGGTGGGAAAATCATCTAATGACATCCCCCGCTCTTGAGTGGAGCGAGAGATAGTGTCAGACTTTTAATGACTAAAAAACCACTCCTATTCCTTCGTTACCTTTCGTACCGGGGCTGAGCTATCTTTCGAAATTAACCCTGGCACCAGTAGGCTTCGACCCAGTTGAGCCCCTGCGGTTGCTGACAACTCCATGTGACGCGCGAAAACAGTACGCGCCGTCGACGACTTGGGCTCGGTACAGACAGTTATCGGACGGTCAGACCCGCTACCCATTGCTCGCCGTCCGGAAACCCGCGCCTACGGTAGCTGGAAATTGGGATCGGAATCCCGGTGGTGGTGAGAGCGCCGTTGCCTGATGCGATCGGCCTCCTAGTTTGCTAGCATTACTGCTTCGCAGAAGGAGGCGACTGCCTGCCACTCCTCCTCGCTCCGGACCATGGCCTGTACCAAGACACGGTGCGAGAGATCGCCGCCCTTACGTGGGTACGACGATGCTTCGCCCAAGCCTCTACTGTGTGTTCCACGGTGTCCTCCGGGCGTTCCGCACAGTAGCAACCCCTAGGCGTCACTTCCGCATCAATCCGGTGCAGAAACCTCCCGAACTTACCATGTCCGGTGAAAACCTGCGTCATGCGGTCGGTAGGTGAGGACGCCGTGAGGTCTTTCCAGCTATGCCTCATAGAGGAGACTTACCGCCTTAATTGTGGCGTGCCCAGGCCTAGTTTGGTGGTTATCATCAGATATAGGTACTGTAAAAGATTGTACTAGCTAAATGTGACTCTTTAACTGTTTTTTTTTATTTCTAATATCAGAAATTGTCCAGTATCGTGAGTGCTTTCACAAATATGTAAACTTGTAACACAGGACACCCAAACCCGAAATAACAATCTATAGGCCATAGAAATATTTCTTACGCGCGGAAATCAATTCTCGACACGTAGCGGAGCAGTTAATTGCCGACTGCGTCGACAAATGTTTATTTATTTGTATATTTCATTTTCCTTCTTTACGGCTGAACGAATTTGGATGATACTTGAGCAACATTTTTTTTTATTTCCTTGAAAAGAACATAGATACATTTTTGTCCCGGAAATATTTAGGATAATTTTTAACTTTTGTGTGGCTACATTCGCTAGCAGTAGCTAAAATGTGATTACATTACCATCTCAATGTTACTCTCAAGTCTTACGAATTACGAAAAAAAATGAGATCAAAATTTAATCAAATTTTTAGAAAATTAAATTCTATTTTGTTGTGGCATAAAATTTTTGCCACATAAATATTAAAATATTCTTAGCAACGCCTCAGTTAACACTCAACGACTGAAAGATTTTAATTGCATTTATAAGCTCAACATTGTTGAAATATTAAGTAGAAAATATTTTAATGGTCGCGGCTGCAACTTTTCAATTTTGCGGCTAACGTGCCAGATTTCATTGTGGTTAAAAGTTTTATTTTCGGTATTTCATTTTATAGGCTGGTTTAAGTGGTTCATTAAATTAATATACTTCTGAAGCAGCGTGTAAAGTAAGTGGATCAGAAATAAAAATATTTAGGCTAACTAGATGCATTGTGGTGTTTCAAAAGCTAACCAATAGTGTTAAACTCGTTAAAAAAGCTCGTTTTGACATTTGAGAAAGACCAATGTATTTGGAATGAAAGTGAAAGAAACATTAAAATACTAATTAATAACAGAGCTAAAAAAAATGTGCTTTATATAATATGATCGAATATAAAAAGAACTAGATGTGCCAGCGGCTTCTTTCGCACGGACTACAAGATTTTGAATTATTTTTTTCTAAAATAAAAGTAGCCAAAGTTACTCCTTATTACATCAGCTACCTGCCAAAAAAATCCAGCTATTTCAGAGATTAGCCGGAACAAACAGACAGACAAAAAATGTAAAAAAAAATATTTTGGTGTACTTATGTATGTACCGTGTATATTGTTATATGAACATGTAGCATGTAGTAAAAAGCGATTATTTCAATATGACAAACAAAAACGGCATGTCCTAGAACCAAAAATTCGAAGACATGTGAAATTCACCAACGCGCACTGGGACCGCGTGGTGGATTACGGCCCATTCCATCTCCTAGAGAGGAGGCTTAAGTCCCAACAGTGGGAACGTTAAAAAACCTGGTGATGAAACCAGGCCATGTAATGCTTTCACTGTTGGGACTTGGGCCTTCTTTTTAGGAGAAGAAATGGGCCGTAATCCATCACACGGTCACAGTGTGGATTAGTAGATGTCACATATTTTGATATGTCACTTTCATCAAGATGTTTTCCTACACCGTTTTGAAGGCCGTGGTGATAAAATAAATTACACAAAGTAATGCCTCTGGCTGGAATTGAACCCGCGAATTTGTAAGTCGGGGCCGTTACTATTGGGCCGCCATTGCTCTCGTGGACCTAAATTAATAATAATAATTTAGGGCTGCCGTTGCGTCTGCTCAAACCCTCAAACGGCACAAATACTGAAACCTTATTGGTAATTACCAATAAGGTTTCAGTATTGTAAACTGTAATTACAGTTTTGTGTTTTGCGGTCGAAACGCTTCGGTCATGGGGTCCGAGTGTGCGTCTTCTTTTTAAGGAATTTTCACGCCGACTGATCGATACTGCGTGATCAGAGAGCTGGCTCATGTTGTCAGCCTTCTGCCCATCTTCTCCGGCATAGCAGTCAGGGCCACTAACCACTAGATTTTTATTTGTTTAAAAAATATTATTCAACAACTTTCACACAACGTTGTGTAGTCCCAAATAAAGCAGAGCTTGTGCTATAAGTACCAGAAAACTGATAGGTGTACTAAATATATTTCTAAATACACCCAGACATTAAATATCTACCATATAATTTTTATCACTATAAGTTATTAAGTTTACTTATATATACGAGCTAGCTACTAACGACCCAAATTCTAATACGTGAATGCCCTCCGTCCGACCTCAGACATCATGTCAATATATTTACGTCAATGGGATCCTATTGTGAGTGTAATGGCCACCTTAATTTGACACCTTAGTAGTTACGCATTGTGTTTCTTCTTATCTTCACGCTCTATTTCCTTTATAGGATGAGAAGGGACTAATGTGATGTATTGGGAGAAAAGGTGGAATTATGTTGGAAAGTCATGTGGGTAAACAGCTGAAGTATTATTTATTAATGTCCGCACATCAACGACTCATTAACAAAATACCAACAATTGAAAATGAAACAAAACAAATAAATTTTATTTATTATTTATTTATTGTGCATGTACCATGTGCATGGTCCATTTTACGTCCAAGTAATTTCTGTCCTTTCCAGGTTCCCTGAAAGAGATTGCAGAATGTGATAAGGCCGCCATTTGTTTTAATATTAAAATTGTTGTATTTATTAAATTGGTGTACAATAAAGTATATACACATTATTTTTAGTATATCTAAATATCTATAAAACCTTTAGTTTATATCTATATATCTAATGAACCTTTAGTTTATTCGGAAACAGTAATTGAATCGATTTCAATCATTTTAACACCATCCTAGATTTTCTTCCAAAAATATTAAGAAAAGGTTATAAGTTATTATTACACTATCGACACTAAGTACAACATAATTCACGGCAAGTCATAACGGGCATTAGGAAAAGGATGTATTTATGCAGACAACCAAGTAACATAGCAAGCTTATTATTTTGTGATTTCTATGATACAGTTTTGAATATGGATAAATTAAAAAAAAAAAATACACGTGTTTCGGGTAAATGAGGGTTTCAACCTTGTAGAAAATAATATTGTACTGAAAATTATTGTAAAATAATATTGTAATGAAAAATTTACCTCTCCTCCTTCACTGTTTTCAAACTATAAATTTGTTAAATTAAAGACAAGCTCCTCCTTGTGGGGTTTCAGGTTAAAGTTCACAAAAGCCCAATTTCCATTAAAGTAATAACACAATTATATTTTAAACTAAATTTGACAGTTAAACTTTAGGTAAACATTCAGTAGTAAACCAACCTTGAATATGTTACAATACAGTTTAATTTGCACTATCTACACTAAGGGTGAGTTGCACCATTTAACTATAACGATAACAAAGCCGTTAACAGTTGTCAAATCGTCAAATTAATCAATAGGCGGCCGTTTCACGGCTGGTTATGGTTTTGTTATCGTTATTGTTAAATGGTGCAACTCACCCTAATGTAATAAAGAGGTAAAGTTTGTTTTTTTGTTTTTATGTTTGTAGGAGGTAATCTCTGGATCGATTGCTAAAATTTTTTCACCGATAAAAAGCTGCTTTATTCGTGAGTGACACAAGCTATATTTTATATACGCGGACAAAGCTGCGGGCAAAAGCTAGTATAATAATAACAGTGATACCGTACACACAGAAAAGTTACTCAGATATATTTAGTTCTACTTGATGAAATCGACAAACTTAATGCTACAGTGGGCAGTATATTGCTCGCTAAACAGTTGGTCGATGGGGCCGAAACTACGTACCGGAAAACGCAGAGGTCGAAAGCCTCCCAAAGTGCACCTATGACTTGCAAGCTTAGCCAAGTTAGGTCGTTTCGTTTCGATTCTCTTTCGTCGATCGCCTCGAGTCGGTAATGCCTCCGATTCCTTTGTCCTAACCATGTGACGTTGAGATGACGTCATTCCCATATATTTGAAGTTTGCCTAGCGTTAACCATTGTAGATTATAAAGTTGGTTAAGCCCTGTGGTGAGAGTCGCGGAAAACCGATGGATGCGAGACGTACAGGACTAGTCGTTATAGTGATGCTTGGCCAATGTACATGGATGTCTTTCTGCTGAAATAATGATGGTGATGATGAAAGAACTGAATATCTAGAAGCTAATTTACTCATCGAATAAATGTGATGTTGGTGTTGCATACACAAATCTTTTTAAAATTCAAACGTTCAAAAATAACTTCTTTTTGGAAATTATTATTATTTCGAAGTATAAAAACCGTTTTTGTATCGTTGCCTTTAAAAACAACCTCTGGAATTATGAAGTTATTTTACATATTTTTTTCGGAAGTCTGTTGTATTTAATTATATTTATTTATTTTATTTTCCATTTTTGATTTGTGGTACCCCTACAACTAAACCCAGATAATATGTAAGTTTATCATTAGGTATCCATAAAACATTACCATTTATCCTCATAAGACCCAGGCACAAGATTTGTACGCACTACTACTTCTTCTCCTTGCCCTTCTTATCCCATATTACCTGGGGTCGGCGCAACATGTTTCTTTCTTCCATTCTGTCAAAAAATATAAAATAAATAAATAAATAACTCATTTAGTAACATGCGCTTCATTCCTCCTCTTCAAGTGACCATACCAAGACAACCGATTTCCTTTCAACTTCTCAGTCATTGGCGCCATTTTCAAACTTCCTCTAATATACTCATTTCAAACTTTATGCATTCTTACGCTCTATTACACATCCTAAACTGATCTTCTGCATTTAATTTTACAGTTTTCATAACCTTTCTAACCAACTTTTGACTTTGTGAATCAACATTTTAGATATTATTTAGTAACATTTTGCGTGGCAGGAATTCTAAGAATATCTATATTATAATATATTATAATTATGACAATTCCAGAAATTATTCCATTTTTAAATTTTAAGATCTCAACAAGAAATATAGTCACAATACTAATTACCAACCGGAATTGTTCATCGATTTAATCACATTTCCAACAGTTTCTTTTTTATTGGATAGGTTTGCGTTTGAGCGCTATCTCACCTGATGGAAACCGACGATGCGGTCGACGATGTAGCGCGCTTACCTAGAAGTAACCTATTCATTCTTGACATAAAAAAATCCTGGGTTGTAGCTACCAGGAAACGGTTGGGAATTCCACTCCTTAGCTGTACGTACAATGAATGTGTTTACAAAACATTTTGTGCGTATAGGTGGGATGTCCACCATGTACCGGTGGAACATATTAACTGAACTGTTTTATGACTGTTACATGAAATAGTTACTCACCATCCTCATACATACATAACCAGCCTTACTGCTGAGACTCAGGCCACATCTCTAGGAGAGGTTATGGGCCGTAATCCACCACGCAAGTCTAGCGCAGGTTGGTAGATGTCACATATCATTGAATTTTGGTTCTAGGATATGCCTGTTTCCTCACGATGTTTTTCTTCATCCCTTTGAGATCAGTGGTGATGAAATAAATTACATACAAGTAATGTGCCTAGCTGCGTTTGAATCTGCGATTTATTACTCGGAAGTCGTCAACACTCTGGGCTACCATTGCTTTCACATAAATCGGCCTCATCTAGTATGAACTGAAAAAAAGTGGTTTTTTTTTAAACCTATTTTCATAATTAATATATGTCGTCATCAGTTTAGTTGCAATTCTTGCATTGTGCCATAAGACAAAAGTCAGTCTGTGTCAGTGGCTCTTCTTTTGAGAGATTGTGCACAGGAATTGCGTGACTTGATTTCGCCATCTCTTTTCTACCATCGGACAGACTGACGCACGGCTAGTATCCACCCTTACGTTGTTGAAACATCTACGGTCCGGACTAAGCGTTTTACCTCGTCATTTATACCGCATACATCGAAGGACTGGAACAACTTTCCTGCTGCGGTCTTCCCGTCTGATTATAAATTAGTTGTGTTCAAAGCTCGACTGAATAGGCTCTTAATAAACTAGTGCGCCACACCATCAACGATTGCACCACTGCTTACCATCAGACGGGATCACAGTCAAGTGCTAGTTTATAACTGATAAAAAAAAAATTGAACGAGTAAATTAATATTCATAATTGTGCTGAGAGTTACCACACTGTAGCACTGTATAACTGTTTGTTATGATGGCACGGTTGGTGCAGTGGTTGACCGATTAGCTGATGCGCTGAGCGTCGTGAGTTTGATTTCCGTACGGAAAAAAATATTTGTTTGGCACAGACACAATTGCCTTTTTCGGATAAATGATACTCTTATTTGCTGCTCCGTTACTTCTGATCTGAAACAAGAAATAATAATAATAATATTCCACAACTATCACACAAGGCCGTCTAGTCCCAAGCTAAGCTGAGTTGTGTTATGAGTACTAGAAAAGAAAGAAAGAAAGAGCACGTTTAAAGTGCACGGTTCGAAATTAGTCGTTTCCTATGAAGAAGAACCGGCAAGAAACTCCATGGTTATTCTTTTAAAAAAATGGTTGTATTTACAATATTTCCATATAACAGTATTAAAAGGTATTATTTAAAAACACCGTCGAATCCAACTCGGTTGGGCAGCATTCGGGAAGCTACGCGATATCTTCTCGTCCAACATACCACAGTGTCTCAAGACGAAAGTCTTTAACCAGTGCGTGTTGCCAGTGATGACATATGGCTCCGAAACGTGGTCGCTCACAATGGGCCTCATCAGAAGGCTTAAAGTCACCCAACGAGCGATGAAAAGGGCTATGTTCGGGGTTTCCTTGCGTGATCGAATAAAAAATGAAGAGATCCGCAGGAAAACTAAGGTTGCCGACATAGCACAAAGAATTGCAAAACTTAAGTGGCAATGGGCAGGGCACATTGCTCGCAGAACAGATGGCCGTTGGGGCCGAAAGGTTTTGGAGTGGCGACCGCGTACCGGAAGACGCAGTGTTGGAAGGCCTCCTACAAGGTGGACTGATGACCTGGTGAAGGTGGCAGGAAACCAATGGATGCGGGACGCACAGGAACGTTCGATGTGGCGACGCTTGGGGAAGGCCTATGTCCAACAGTGGACGTGTATCGGCTGAAATGATGATGATTTAAAAACAGTGTAAACCGGTCTATATTGTACTCAAAAGCACAATAATCATTTTAAAAAAGTGAGTCAAAATATGCAGACAGTAATCTAATAATTCGTGGAGTGGGTTCAGTGTTCTTCCATTTACATTATAAAAAGAGGCTATATAAAACAAGAGGTAGAAAAAATAACAATTATTACAACTGTCAATAAATGAGACGTTAGGATTGATGCTACAGGAGGATTTAATAACTCACAAATAATATGAAGACGCAAGTTTAGCAAAACATGTTTGGGCGGAGCGAAGCCGTGTCAGATGTTAACTGACTCTAGCGGACGGCGAGCAATAGTTAACTCACCGATCGACCGTCCGGTAACTGTCCGGATTGAGCCCAAGTCGTCAACGGCACATAGTGTTTCACGCGTGGCTCAAGGAAATGACAACAAACCGTAACCGGGTTCAACAGGGTCGAAGCCTACTGAGCCTATGGGTGATGCAAAAGAGAACCCTAGGGCCCTGGAAGAAGGCAAAGAAGGAACAGGAGTGGATTTTAGTTAATCAGTGAGTGAGCTTCGCTTTTTCCAGCGGCGTTTATGGAAAGTTCACGATACGCTCTCTGCATACGTCACTCGACGGCAACACGCGGAGCTTACGCAGCGTGCTCGCGTTGTGCACGCACCTCCCATGTCGCTTACACGCCCGAGGAACGCGCATGCCTAACGTACGGTAAACGCCTAAATAGTTCAATTCCCAAATGGAGTTTCGAAGATTTTATCATAAATACGTCACTAGTGTAAAAGCATGCGTAGATATTAATACCAATGTACTATAAAATGTACCTAGTGCGTCGATTTCGATATAATTTGCTTATAGGAATAAATATTAAAAAAAGAGGTCGTTCAAGTATTACGTAAGCAGATTTTTTGCAAATGTGAACCCCTCTCTCTCCCTCGTGAGCAAAAAAGTAAAAGCTCTTCCCCCCATCTATGGTTGCATGTCTTTTGGCAGAAGTTATAAGTCTACAAATAAGAAATGGGCTTGAAATTGAGGAACAAAACACAGTTCATGAAAATTTTTGGCGTGTTCATTCAAATTAACCAAACAGTCCATATTACACAAATGCATTACTTCAATGAAATTGAATGTTTGCTGCTCAGTGATGTGTCTGCTCACTTTCGTGTGATTTTAGAAAAGTGACATCGTTCACGTAATTAATTAAAGCCCATGCGAACGCGCATCTATTGTCTCACTATTGTGTCTCAAATTGACGGTATATGAAAGGCTAAAAAAAAACACTGCTGACGTAATCATCATCTAGACCCCCACCGTCCCCCATGTCATCAAAAATAAGCAAAGCAAATACCCCCGTAGCTTCCTGTAGTGCTTACGTAATACTTGAATAGCCCCAAATAGTATCTAAGGGTGTGCATTATTCTTGTTACAATTTTTTAATACAATACACATAGACTTTATTGTCATTCTAGTGTAAGCAGTTGCGGCTAACATAAAAGTTACAAACCGTTTACTAAGCTAATAAAGCTGGTGATAATAACGTCAAAGTAAGTTAGCTATGTAATGCAGCTCACAAAGTAATATCCGGCCTCTTGAAAATCTCTTTTATACCCGGACTCTCCAAAATTAGTTCCTAGTGTACAATTAAAACTAAAATGCTCGCAAAAACTGGCAAAACTGTTGCGAGAGTAAATGGACGGACAGGAAACTCTATACCTATGTATATTGTATGTACAACTTTTAACAAAAATAAACTTTTAAATACAAATTAACCTGTCTCTCAAGCCGAGTCCAGCAACATCATGCGTAGTAAAAAAACGGAAACATATGTTTGAATGTTTTACAGCGTTCTCGGAAATAGGGGAAAAACGAAGGAAAAAACATGTTAGTTTGTTATTTTAAAAGCAATTGAACTTTGACTCTTCTAACAAGGTTTGCAGTTTGTTTGGTTTGATAGAAACATTCAACTCAAGGTGAGCATACGGATGCGTTTGTATCGGTTATTGGCACTTTTTTTTTCAGTTGCTATCTATGTTCACCACAATAAGCCATTCTATTGGCTGTATCATAGTACTAGAATTTTGGAAGGTAGAAAGAGACTCTAATGAGTGCTCTTTTAATATTGGGTCTTCGATTCAGTTGAACCTGATGATTAGGACGGAGTCGGAGAAGGAGAATTATATTTACAACTAGCTTTTGCCCGCAGCTTTGTCTGCGTACATAAAATAAAGCCTATGTCACTTAGGAATAAACGAACTTTCTATCGGTTTTTTGCAATCGGACCAGTACTTCCAGAGATTAGCTCCTACAAACAAAAAAACAAACTTTACCTCTTTATAATATTAGTGTAGATGACTTTCCATTGAATTCCGTGAATTGCTTCTTAGACCTCTCCCTCTCTCCTAATTTTTGCTGTGCCTGACAGTGTCCATATTGATCTATAATAATTTTCAATACCATCTGTGTACACATATGAATCGCAATAAAGTATTGAGTATTGACATTGGCACTTTAAATTAAAATTTTCCGTAGCTACTGTTATTTTTGCATCGATTTACTGTAAGACGGATAAATCTCTCACAACTTCGATCTATTTATCATCATCTTTCTGCCTTTGTTCCGTGTTACTTGGGCTCAGCACAACTTGTTTTTACCTTCCTTTATATCCTATCTGAACCAAGGTTGCCGACATAGCACAAAGAATCGCCAAACTTAAGTGGCAATGGGCAGGGCACATTGCTCGCAGAACAGATGGCCGTTGGGGCCGAAAGGTTCTGGAGTGGCGACCGCGTACCGGAAAACGCAGAGTTGGAAGGCCTCCTACAAGATGGACTTACCTGCTACCTTCACCAGGTCGTCAGTCCACCTTGTAAGAGGCCTTCCACGACCTGGAGAAGGTAGCGGGAATCCGATGGATGCGGGACGCACATGATCGTTCGTTGTGGCGATGCTTGGGGGAGGCCTATGTCCAACATTGGACGTCTGTCGGCTGAAATGATGATGATGATATCATTTATTTATTTATTTATTTATTTAGTACATGGAGGACTTACAGCTAATAAAACCAGACATAAAAAAAGGAATCCATAATCACTAGAAAGCCAATTACAAGTCCTCACGTGTAGACATTATAATATAAATTAAATAAGGTGTGAGCACAAAAACAAAAAGCTGCGCTTCTTGGTTGCGTAGGATACAGCAAAAATCCTTAGCTTGCACATAAGAAACTAATTATTAAACTAATAAACCTAATGCTATTTGAAAAATTTGAGACTTAAGCTCCTTCTGGCCGAGTTCACACTAATGGTGAATGGATCCAGATCATATTCCTTGCATATGTCATTGAAGTTACTGCTTGCACGCACGATATAACTGTTCCGTCTATAATTTGAAGATGTGTGAGGAACACGAATGGGTGGATTAAAACGAAATGTTTTATTTGGCACATTAAAATAAAACTTGGATAAAAGGTCAGGACTATCAATCTTATTATGAAGGATTTTGAGCAAAAACAGACAGTCGGCAATTCTACGACGATCTACCAGTGGTAACAGATGATACTTCTTACACAGTTCAAGATAATCAGTTGACTGATATGGAATCTTTTGATGGAAGCAAAGATATTTAATAAAACGTCTCTGGATGTTTTCAATGCGGTCTATGTATTTATAATAACGCGGATTCCATATCTGAGACGCGTACTCTAGATGACTTCTAACAAAAGTACAATACAATATTTTTAATGTTTTAGCATCCTTGAAACACTTAGAGAGACGAATAATAAAGCCAAGTAGCTTGGAAGCTTTTTTGACAATTGTATCAATGTGTACGTCAAAAATTAATTTAGTGTCGTGATGGACGCCCAAGTCACGAATAGTATTGCACCTTGGCAAGATCTGGCCCGCCAAAGTGTAAGTGTTTGCTATGATAGCACGTTTTCTAGTGTAGGTGATCACGGAACACTTTGATGGGTTCAGATCAAGTTTATTAATACGACAGTAATCTTCCAACCGATGCAAATCAGCCTGAAATGCTAACCTATCTTCGACCGTTGAAATGGTGGCAAAGATTTTCATGTCATCAGCAAAGCACAGCATTTTAGAAGAGTGTAGGCACTGGTCGATGTCATTCACATAGATAACGAATAAGAAAGGACCGAGCAACGAACCCTGAGGTACTCCACTGGGCACATTTACCCAGCTAGACATATAATTGTTAAGTACTACCGCCTGTGACCTGTTGTTAATGTAAGAGGAGAACCATCTTAAGAGTCCATCCCCACGGATCCCTAAGGAGTTTAGCTTTTTAATCAGAGTATCGTGGTCGATCCGATCAAACGCCTTGCTATAGTCTGTGTAAACCACATCGACCTGTTTACCATTGTCCATAGCATCAGTAATGAAATCATTAAATAGTATCAAATTAGAAGTGGTAGAGCGTCCTTTTAAAAATCCGTGTTGGAAGAAGCTGAGTGAGCTAGCAAGGGCGGGATATAATTGGTTATAGACAATCCTCTCAAATATTTTAGCTATAATGCATAGCTTGGATATAGGTCTATAATTAGTGACCTCAGTTTTTGACCCCTTCTTATGTACAGGTGTAATAAAAGCAGATTTCCATACTTTAGGGACAATACCAAGAGTCAAAGACTTGGAAAACAAAATAGAGATAGGTATAGCAATGGTAGGCGCGCAATTTATTAGAAATTTCGATGAAATTTTATCAGGGCCAGCACCTTTTGTTGGATCTAAGTTGCGAAGTAAATCGGTCACAGCATCAACATTGACCTCTATGTGAGAAATATCAGACAAAGTTCTATTATCCGAATGTATTAAAGCATATGGATTGGCAGAATTAGTATTAGAGGAAGTGGAGTTAAGAAAAGTCGACATGAAGTAAGATGAAAAGGCTTCACAAATAGAATCACCAGTCATTAAAGATTCATTATTATAATTTAATGTATTAGGTATAGAATTGGAGTCGTAGCGGTTCTTAACAAAGGTCCAAAAATATTTAGGGTTATCTTTAATGGATTTTTCAGTTTGATCAAGATAACATTTATAACACGAAGCTTCCATAGTCTTGACTCTGTTACGCAAATATTTAAAAGTTAACTCGTCAGATTTATTGCCATAAATCTTGAACCTTTTTAAATACTTATATTTTTCTTTAATTGTTTTGATGAGTGATGAGCTATACCAAACTGGGAATTTTTTATTACGTACTAGTTTTTGTGGTATATACTTAATATGAAGTTGTTCAATAGTGTCAATAAAGAACTCAACGGACTCATCCAATGATCGGATTGAGAATTCTCGTTCCCAATCGGTGTTAGAGATCTCGCTCTGTATTGAATCAAAATCGCCTTTGCTATAGATATACCGCCAACGCGGCGCACAGTCCAGAGGAGGTATTTCAAAGATGTCAAAATTAATAATTAACGCAGGATGATAAGGATCAATGGGTACTAAGGGGTCAACACTCTCACTAACACACGCTAATTTATTTGAGAGGACTAAGTCCAGCAGTTTCCCATACCTATTGGCTACCCCATTATACTGTCCAAAGTTCAACGTATATAACTCATCCACGAACAAGCATTCGTCACTAGAGGCGGGGCTCACCGGAACTAATGAATGATTATTATTCGATGGAGTCCACGAAATTCCACTCATATTAAAATCACCTATAACTAAAAATACATCCGAAGTGTTATTTAAGGCTGTGTGATTCAATTTAGTCAGGAAGTTATTTAATTGTTCCGAAAACGAAAGCCCTCTGTTTTGTTGACACAAATAAACAACACAAATATAAAGATTAACGTTTTCTCGTGATTTTGAGTTTTTAAGCCGTAAATTGATCCAAAGATCCTCCGCCGAGGAGTGTAAGAGCGGTTGAGGAGTGACAGGTAACTCCCTACGCGTCGCTATAAGCACACCACCACCCCTCGTTTGTCCAGTCAAAGCATAATCCCGGTCACGGCGCCACACCAAATAACGATCATCAAACAACTCTGAATTCAAAACACTATCTATTAACCACGTCTCGGTTAGAACAATAATATCGTAGGAATTATGTAATACTTGCCGGTAGAACGAGTCCGTTTTGGTTCGCAATCCCCGTACGTTCTGATAGAACACAGTAAGACACTGATCACTAATGTTAGCCATTGCACATATATCCAGAAACAATTGAATAAACATCAAAAACAATATTGTATAATAACTTTAGCCAATTCATTTCGAAACAATAATTAGTTACGTATAAAAGAGGTATGAAATAAAAATGTAGGTAAAAGTAAGTAAATTTAGTAAAATTGTGTAAGTTACCCGATATTAGTAAAAACATGACTGTGCAAGCGAGCAAGCAACAATATATTATACGCATATGAGTAAGCGAGACGAATATTAACATAAGTTTTGGAACTCCAAGATAAACAGCGCAATTAGGAATACAAAAGAAGCCCAGTAGCGATGCAGAGGAGCTAAACCTTTTACAAAAACAAACCAAATAACAAATGATGTGCAAACTTTGATACATTTTAAAAATAGAAAAGCTAGAAATTAAACTTGGATGTAAATAGAAGCGGTTTAAACAATTTTGTTTAAATCAAATTCCTTTCGTATGATTAAGGTTTTACAATTCACATCTTTGCGCACATGAATTTTGCCATGTTTCACCCAAACAAACTCCCAGTGTTTCTCTCTAGCTGCGATTTTAGCTGTACTCAGGAGTTTCTTGGATTCCACAGTTAGATGGTCGTTGACGTAAATACGATGTGGCGCTCCTTGGAATCCGATGTCACAGGTGGAGAGGTTCTTATCAGCTCGTGCCGCCGCAATAAAATCTTCTTTAATATACCTGTTAAGGAAGCTGACTATCACCAACTTCTCCTTGGAATTGTGAATAGGCACCCTCGAGATATAGTTGATCTGGTTCTTAGAACACCTGTAATTGATTTTACTGCCGATGGCGTCCACGATTGAGTATAAATTCTCATCCTTCTTTAATGGGACACCCTTAATCTCCACATTGTTAAGCCTGGATCGCTGATCAAACGAAGAAAGCTCAAGCTTTGATGAAGCCAATTCTGACTGCAAAGAAGAGACAGTGTCCTGGAGCTTCTCAAACTCGGAGGATTTCCTTTCCAATTCAGCAAGTCTGGTATCGAGTTCATCTAATCTTCCACTGGAGAAATCATAACTTTTCTTAAGCTCGGTCAACTCGTCTTTAATCACTTTTATGTCGCTGACTAACGTTGGTAAGCTCAGTAGGTGCTGTTTCATCTCGCGAATCTCACCCAAAACCGTATCCAATGAAGCAGAAGGTTGTGGTGAAAGCAGGGCAGGCGATGACTTGCAAGCAGGACATTTCCATTGTGCTCTTCGGTCGGATCCTAGTTTTCTCCAACCCGCTTCAGACACACTTGCACAAGAGAAATCCAGGAATTTCTTGCAGCTTCCACATTGCACCCCATCATTAAACTGAACATTGCAAATTGCGCACGTCTTCATTTTGGTCAAAATAATTACTAGGGGGCAACAAAATAATATATTGTGCAGCTGTATGAATCGCAACAAAAGGTTGACGATCTATTTTTTTGAGCGTATGCGTACTGTTTTAATGCGTGTTCACACGAAACTGATCATTCATCATGTCAGTATGACTACTGACAAGATATCACTATCTATCATTATCACTGACTCCCTTTTCTTTCATATCACTCCTTACAAAACTAATCCATCTATTCTTTGGCCTCTTTCTTTCTCACCATCTATAAATATATAACTACATAACTTACACGAACATAACTTTTTAGTAACATGCATTCCATGCGGTCGTTCTGTAAATAGGAGCCCTATAATTATATGAAGACAACCGATTCCGTTACAACTTTGCAGTCACTGGCACTTACCTCTAACGTACTCATTTCTCATTTTATCCATTCAAAAAAAAAACTTATTTAAATTGAGTATATATTAAATCATCACGTAAATAATCGTTCTTAGTGATTTTTTCCAGAGCAGAGACTGATAAGAGGTATGCTAGGGTTTGAGTGTATGTAAATGAAGTAGATTAAGCTATATCTTATAAGTGCTGATATAATGCGGACCGACGGACGAGGACCCATGATCATGGGATGCAAATTGCAATTGAAAGAACATAAGGTGTGGTTTGAATTTCCTTCTAAAAAACCCAACTGTTTTAGAAAAAAAAAGACGGGTTGCACTCCGGGAGTGCCGGCAGAAGTGAAAACTTGATTATTAACGTTGAGCATGTTTGATATTTTGGAATGGTTAGGGAATAATTTTGCACCAATTGCTTTATCAGTATAAAAGTACTATCATTTATGTGGTAGAATACAATATTCATTTATTGCGCTATCGTACACAAACATGACAATTTATATTACATTAAAAATTTTACACTTTAAAACTATTACAATTATTTTACATTAAATACTCTCCATCCGTCTTACGCTTTTTCGATCAGGTCACGTGTCCTGACGCGAGTTTAAGATTTTATACCCATTACAGAAAAAGTGCTCAACGCCGCTAAAGAAGTTTTCACTTCAAAAAAATATTCATCTAGTATACATATCATGCATTTGACTGCAGAAAATGACCCAAATACCCGAATGACTTCTTATTAAAAACTTCACAAGGAGAATCATTGGTTAAACTCATCGTCTGTTTTTCTTCATCTCTCGACTCAGAACATTTAATTGCTATCAAAATGATCTGGAAACTATTTTCAATTTTACTACAGTACGATATTGCTATGTCTGTTCTTGAATTGGACGATGAACTCCAAAATAATCTTTTCTAGGTAGTGTACGATATAAAAATGGCATCGTTTATGAAATCAGATATTTCTTCAGCGGTTTTTTCCAAGAAAACAGTCATATCTGATATCACACTGAAAACCAGTGTTCTGGACTCGTCGCATTACGCTTAGAACTATGGCTTTATGCTGAGGTTTTCTTATTTATTTATTTATTTTTTTTCGATGGGAAAAATCATCTTATGACAACCCCCGCTCTTGGGCGGAGCGGGAGATAGTGTCAGACTCTTACTGACTAAAAAGCCCATCCCGTTCCTTCAAGCCTTCATACCAGGGCTCGAGCGCCCTTTCGGATAACCCTGACCCCAGTAGGCTTCGACCCGGCTGGGCCCCTGCTGTTGCTGACAACTCCTTGAGGCGCGCGAGAACAGCGCGCGCCTTTATGCTGAGGTTTAGGGCGATTTTTTTTTAAATTTGAAATAAACTAATGTATAACTGCGAAGCCACCTGTGCCACCGATATGCAATCGTTGATGTTAGTGGAGCGCTGCAGTTTATGCAGAGCCTATTTACTCTAGCTTTGAAGACACCTAAAATACAATCGTACGGAAAGGCCGCAGCAGGCAAATTGTTCCAGTTCTTCACGAGGACACGGCAGTGCTCTGCGGGGCACACCACTACCGTATGCTCCATCGTGTCCTCCGGGTGGTCTACACAATGGTGAAACCTGGTCGTCACTACCCCACGGATTCGGTGCAGGGACTTGCCGAACTGACCATGTCCGGTGAGATCCTGAGTCATACGGAAGGTGAGGACGCCGAGAGGTCTTGCCATCCATGCCTCATAGAGGGAACCTACCTCCACAATTACATTGGAGGTTACAGGTCAAATGTGACTTTTGCTGCCCCGGACTAGACCTGGTTCGTCACTCATAAGCTTCGTCCCGAAGT
Source organism: Mythimna albipuncta (assembly GCA_929112965.1). Classification (NCBI taxonomy): domain Eukaryota; kingdom Metazoa; phylum Arthropoda; class Insecta; order Lepidoptera; family Noctuidae; genus Mythimna; species Mythimna albipuncta. Next base: position 6,700,542 of record OV815980.1, read on the forward strand.
GTCTTTTCTGTATGTATTAAAAATATATACGCGGGGCACTATGCGCAATTATCTTGAATCCAAATTGATAAAGCGACACCCGTTTACCAGCCCCTGTAGACACGGGTTATGGACGACGAGCAATGGGTAGTTCGCCGTCCTTCCGTCCGGTAATCAACTGAACCAAACCTAAGTCAGCTCCTCAAAGAGATGTTAGCAAACCATTCGGGCCCAGCAGGACTGACGCCCGCTAAGGCCACGAGGATTTTCTGAACAACAAGCCCGTGGTTTTAAAACGCAAAGGACAAGCCCTCTCGTTTCATCCGGAGCAAGAGAAGTAATTTGATGATTTCCCAACTTAATTCATTAAACCCCAAGCGAACGCCGCACCTGCTGCACCGCCGCATTGTCTTTCTATTGTGTCTGTAATTTCCACGATTGAAAGGTTAAGAAAAAGGACTGATATTTTTTTATTGTTATAAACTAGTGCTTGACTGCGATCTCATCTGATGGTAAGCATTGATGCAATCGTTGATGGAGAGGCGCACTAGTTTATTAAGTCATTCGAAGTCTATTACCAAGAAATCAAATTCATAGTTCTTCAAATAACAACCTTTAAGACTTACTAATAACATTTCAGTGCTAAATTATACTTTTATGCCTAAGATCAGTGTGGTACCAGCCATCTTAGTGTTCAATTTGTGAAGAATACTAAACAGATGCGAGTGACGTGTGCACGTAAACATAGTATATATAGACTTTTGATGTTGTACTACAAAATTATGGATATGATGCAAATGGTCTTTCTTTGAAGTTGGTACGTTGATATTAAAGATGATTGCTTAGAGGTTGCAAATAATGTAACTCAATCAATAAGGGCAGAGAGAACAGCGGTGGCCGAGCAGTAAGTCCACTCCAGTGGATTTCTACCCTTTTTTCAACTACGTTTTTTTTTTTCTTGATGCTAGAAATCATCCAATGGTTTCTGTCATGTCAGACGTTTACTGTCTGAAACCACACACCATATTAATTCATTAAACCCCAAGCGAACGCCGGCGTTCGCGCACCTATTGTCTTTCAATTGTGTCTGTCATTATCACGATTGACAGGTTAATCAACCTCTTTTACTCCATCATCATCAGCCTTTTTCAAATGTTCCCACAGCTGAGACTCAGGCCTCCTCTCTAAGAGAGGGAATGAGCCGTAATCCACGGGCCCATTGCGGGTTGGTGAATGTCACATGTCTTCGAAGTTTTGGTTCTAGAACATTTAGCCGGTTTCCTCACGATGTTTTCCTTCACCATTTTGAGAGCAGTAGTGATGAAATAAATTACATAAAGTAATGCGACTGGTGGGGTTTGAACCCGCGACCTACAACTAAGTAAGTCGAAGCCATCACCACTCGGCCACCACTGCTCTCAATGTATTTACGAAAATCCTGCCAGCTGTAACAACATGGCAGATTGTGCAACATGGACGCCGACTAACTTATTATATGTCAGGTTTTTGACGTGAGCTCATTAATTAAAATGTAATGTAAACAGATTTGATCGCATATTTCAAATATATTAAATAGTTTATTTCATCAACGTAAGGGTATTATGGTTTTGTTTTTCATTAAAAACTGAAACTATAATAATCCTTGAAACCGACTGTAAATGCCTTTTCCTGTTACAGAGACGCTAAGTCAAAAGAAAAGTGTCTAATAGAGATTAAAGTATACTCTAATACTAGATTTTGCCCGCGCGACTTTGCTCCCGCTCTTCCCTACTTCAGCCTACTATACCCTACTCTACCCTACCCTACTCTACCCTACTCTACCCTACTCTACCCTACCCTACTCTACTCTACTCTACCCTACTCTACCCTACTCTACCCTACTCTACCCTACTCTACCCTACTCTACTCTAATAAACCTCACGGAGCCCGAGACCTTTCCAACGAATGCAAAACCGCGGAAATCGGTTCGTGCGTTCTGGAGTTATGGCGTCAGGAAGGAAAACCCGACTTATTTTTATATAGTACAAGATTACATAGAGAAATTTCAGGATTCTGGGTCAAAGGGTGGTATTAATAATTCACTTGAAAGTGTTGAAATAAACAACTGTATGATTTTTTTTCGTTAACGTTGAAGTTTGTGGGTGCGTAAAAAACCCACACGATGATGCAGACCTGTACTCCCGCAAGTACATGCATAGGTGCGTTTTCACGCACTAGGCTGCGTGGTTGGTGGCAATGTGGCAACTTTAATTCGGAAATTCGGAAGCCGGTGTTTCTATAATATATAGTTTTTTCTCTTTGTCATTTAACACCCAAAATTTTTCGGAATTAAAGTTATATGGTACTTATCAGTTTTTTTTTACATAAACTTCTATGTAAAAAAAAACTGACAACTAGTTTATTTTTTTTTTTGTAAAGAGTTTTTTTAATTTTCACTTTTTAGATGGTAGGCCTACCACCACAAAAATAACCCCTCAATCAAACTTAAATACCTATCTTATAGCCAGAGTGCATCTCATAACGATTCTAATAATCCCAAACACGGTTAGATTACATTAATTTACCTTCCGGCTTCATCACCAGATCGGTCCGATGCATTCCCTCCCCCTTTTCTTACAGTCAGTCATCGCCTACACTTATAAACCGAGCAATTTTACTTGTTACGACAATTCTGCTGAGATCCTATGAGCAGTTCTGTTCCATAGCTACGAAGTTCATGATTAGATCATAACAATATTTCTATTGGACCAACTTGGAAGCATAACCTTTCGAAATCAGTCCCACAATTGACCGAAATGTTGGTAAACATACATACAAAAAAAAACACATACAGCCGAACATAGAACCTCCTTCTTTTCAAAGTCAGTTAAAAATGGAATAAACCTCATAAAAAAACTTTTAACACGTACAAAAAGTGTTAAAATTTCGGAGATTTCGTAAGGTACATCCACTGAGAACGGATTTTCCGAAATTTAGCCCGTAAGGTGATGAAACGGGGGTCCAAAGTTTTTATGGAGAAACCGGCTTTTACGCGGGCGAAGCCACTGGCAAAAGCTAGTAGTTCAATGAAATTAAACAAATTTTTAACAAACTAGCAAACAGAATAGAAATCTTGAGACCAATTACAGTGCATACCCACGCGAGTTATTGAATTGATCAACTACGCAAACAAAATAAATATCTACACTAGAAACATTTCTCAATGATAGCTAGTCTATATATTTTATAAACCTTAAAAATATAATTAGGGAATAATTTAATGTGAGATCGTTTGTTGCACTTTATAAGACAGGCCGTACTGACCTTGAAGATCAGAAGGACGACAATGTCAAGCAAGACCTAATCTGATATTTGGATGAAAAAAAGTAAATGATGGTGCCACAGTTGGTAGGTAGGGGAGAATGGAAAACGAATGTTTTTTTTTTGGTTCCGTACATGAAAAGGAAAAATGAAGCCTTTATAGATTCACTTTGTTGTCTATGTGTGTCTCAATTACTTATATTCTAGTGATAGACAAGCCCATTCATGGAAACTATTTGTTAATATATTGAATAGTTAAAAAAAAACCGCTGCAGTGCTACATTGGCATTACAACAAGACGGACAGATGGACAACAAAATGACATAAGGGTGCCGTTTTGCCGACATAAGTAAGGATATCTAAAAAAGAAAAAAAAACCGTATCTTTTGCTGGCTGACAAAGATTTTCTCGCCTTCATAATTTGCACAATGTCATATCTGATCTTTTCATGGTCTAAAAGCTACTTCCGAACCCTGTCACTTTTGTAGACACAGTGACTCTGGCCTGACAATCTAAATTAACGCAATATGTTAGGTACTAAACTGCTGGATATTATATAACAGGACAAGAAGGTCAAGTGCCTGATGTGGTCATCTAGGCAAGTATATTCTTGGCACGATCTTATTATTGTAAATAGAAGGCCGTCTGTTTGTCATATCAAAATAACTTTTTTTTACTCAATACAGAAAGTAAAATCTATACCTATATCAAGGGCTACCCATTGCTCGCCGACCGATCGTCCGGTCACCGTCCGGACCGAGCCTAAGTCGGCGACAGCGCGGCCGCGTGAGCTTCAAGGAAATCTCAGCAAACCGTAGGGGACCAGCAGGGTCGAAACCTACTAGGGCCAAGGGTTTACTTTTGAATGAAAAGCTCGACCCTAGTATGAAAGGCAACGAAGGAACGGGAGTGGGTTTTTAGTCAGTAAAAGTCTGACACACCCTCGCACTTCGCCCAAGAGCGGGTGATGTCATTGGATAATTTTCCCACCTAATAAAATACCTATTTAAAAATACGTGTTTTTTTAGTGTGTCTGTTTGTTCTAACTGAACTTCAAAATAGTTGGACCGATTTTAGCAGGACTTTATTTGATAGATATTGCTTTATTTGGTAGATAGGATTTAGAAGAAATATTTTGGGATAACTTTTTTATTTTATTTTTGGCACGTGCCTTAATCATAGCGATAATTTCCCTCTTTGGGGAGTAGACTCTCCGCCGTGACACCTCTTCAGCCGGAGAGGCATCACAGCATCCTCCCCTCTCTTATAACGTAGGTCCTCACCAGACATGGTAAGTTCGTTTCTGCATCGGATTCAGGTGAAAGAAAAGCCCGAATGTCACTATTGTGTAATCCGCCCGGAGGATACGGTTGAGCTTACGGTGGAGATGTGCCACCCTTGGGTGGAGTACTGCCATGTCCTTGTCGAGATGATCAGTGGTAGCAACCTGTCGCGCCGGACCCTAGTTACTTCGATAAACAATACTTACGTAGACTTGTATGGGAGCAAAGCCGATAGCAAATGCTAGTCACACTAAAGTCGGAAGTTTTGGATTGTATTATTTTTTCACACTGAAACTGATGAAGAGATTTAGATGCAATATGGCATACTTTTTGTAACGCTATTTTAGAGCACGGTCTACCCGTATACCGAGGTTCATTAAAATCTGTTCAGCCTGAAGAAGCAACAAATATACATCATCATCATCATTTCAGCCGATATACGTCCACTGTTGGACATAGGCCTCCTCCAAGCGTCGCCACAACGAACGTTCCTGTCCGTCTCGCATCCATTGGTTTCCCGCAACCTTCACCAGGTCATCAGTCCACCTTGTTGGAGGCCTTCCAACGCTATGTCTTTCGGTATGCGGTCGCCACTCCAGAACCTTTCGGCCCCAACGGCCATCTGTTCTGCGAGCAATGTGCCCTGCACATTGCCACTTGAGTTTGGCAATTCTTCGTGCTATGTCGGCAACCTTCATTCTCTTGCGGATATCTTCATTTTTGATTAGATCACGCAATGAAAAGGGCTACGCTCGGGGTTTCAGAGCATAGCCCTTTCCATTGCTCTCACAAATGTTCACCTTTATAATACGAGTATTTAGATCTAAATACGTAATTCCCCTTACCTGTTACAAGGGTCGACAAAATGGAGAAATGTTTATCTTTTTAGGATCCTCCTTTACAAAACATGGCTCAGACTATACACCTTCGTACCTTCGGCCTTGCTGGATAACCTTGACTTGACCGTTGTATTATTTTTAGCTATTGTTCACGTTTAATCTTTCAATCCCGATAAAATGCGTGATAAGCCAGAAATATTCCCATATAAAGCTGTTTTAACAATAATATAACAAAACATTATACCCGTGGTTTCCAAAGGGAATTGCAGGGATATATTGAGATTAAAATACATTCAAGAACAATAAGAGAGCAAAAGCTCAAAAGGAAAGGAACTCTTTGATTGAACTATGATGAAACAGAACAAATACTTATTGTACCTCGTAGAGTCTTCAACTTCCTACACACATAGATACACACACTGTCACATAACTCACAAGGAGGCTTATCTAGACTTTATATATCTAAAAAAGTTTTTTATTTCGCATAGGTCTACATGGGCACTTGTAAAACGTCAGAAGCTAATGCGCGGTTCCAAATTGGTCGTTTCCTATGAACAAGAACCGGCAAGAAACTCCATAGTTAATCTTTTTAAAAAATGTTTGTTATTATAATATTTCCATATAACAGTATTAATAGATAATATTTAAGAACAGTGTAGACCGGTCTATATTGTACTCAAAAGCACAATCTATATATTTAGACTTTATTAACAGTAGTGGTACATAGGTGGACTTAATGCAACCAGGCATTCTCTACCAGTCAACTTTTGGGTTAAAAAAGACAACACTGTGGTAAGTTAACGCAAAAAATATACCAGTTACTTCAAACAGAAAAAAATAAAATAAGTTACTTACATACCTACAACTCTAGATTCTCTATACCCTCTAAATTGAATACTGGTCTGTCTTGTTTGCGTGAAGAATTCCAAACACATATTTACAAATATTCTCACCTTTATAATATTGTTGTGTGTGATAAATCTCTAAGATCTATAAATAAAACTTGTACCAACCTGGAAATTCAATCTAGGACAGTAGGCTCAATATCAGAATATCTAGGCTTACCTAGATAATAAAGTTACAGGTACCAAAGTGCCGACAGGTAAATAATCTGAGCCTGAAAAAAGAACCAAGCTTTTTCAAGCAAAAGAATGACCACCGATGGGATTATTTACGGTGTTGGGCAAAGACTATTTACTTTTTTAAAATTAAGTAATAATTTTATTTTAACTTTTTAATTAACTTTTTTTTTTAAGCACAATTTTATTTTAATTCTAACCGAAGGTTTTAGCCGTTCGTAGGTATTTATTTTTAATAAGTGGTGTGAGTACAACCTACTTAATGCTGACTGCAAGGTAGTCAGTCTAACTATATATATGTATATAGGGGTCCATAATATCTCCTAATAAAAGGGCAATCTCCTTTAATTTTCTGTACAAATACCATTTTCTTTGGAAATAGAATCAAGTGTTTTCAATCATTCTTTTAGGAAATTGAAAAAACACTGCGCAAGTTTTCCATTTACTTCATCGTTTTCTGTGAAAATAATTTATTTTTAAGCTACAAATGTAAAAGTTTCAGATTTTTCCAGAGATAAAAATCATTAGCGTTTACAAGGACTAGCAAAATATATATAAGCAGGTTGTTTTTCGCTGTAAACTGTTGCATTACTTTGAGGTTAAAATAACATTAAACGAGATACTAACAACTTCTTGTGAAGCTTTTTCCGAGAATTGGGTATTTATTTGACTCAATTTTTTTATTGTCATATCACTACAAATCTAAGCAGTACCGTTTGACGTTACACATTTTTCTATAAAATGGGCTTAACTCACACTATTTTTAATTCATTAAACTCCAAGCGAACGCCCGATTCGCGCACCTATTGCCTTTCTATTTTGTCTGTAATTTCCACGATTGAAAGGTTAATCTAGTTTTTAATCGCAACATTATACAATTTTTAATCAACAAATTAAACTGTAGAACTGTGTGCGTTTCACGTAAGAGTTCTCTTCGTTGTAATGTTGGCTCTACTACTAATTACAAAAAAAAAAGAAAAGAGTTTGCAACTCTAGCAAAATTATTGCACGTAATGCAAAACGAAATCGTTTTTAACGATAGTCGCACCGCACCACTTTATGGAGAATTATGAGAGGATTGGGATTTTATTTAAAAAAAAACAGGTCTTAAAGGAAGGTCTTAATTTGAAAGAATTGCAGGACAGTCGAAATGGAGCCCAGCATTTTATGCTTTGTTCAAAAATAGTTTTTACAGTTTCCAAAAGAAAAAAAAAAAGAAAATTATAAGGCAATTGTTAAAAGTAATGAAATATCAGTTAATTTGTAATTTCATCGCTAAAAATATATCAACTCTGTTTCTGTTTTGATGTCAGCAAGACGGCTACAGTCAGTATGCACCAGTCAGTGGAAGAATCGGAATTATTTTCTACACAATGACGACCTATTTATATTTATATATATTATTATTTATTAATGTGAAGGTTTAAATTATATTCAGTAACTCTCCTGAATATAAATGATGATAAATTAAAAAAAAAATGTAGGCACTCGGCACGTGCCTATTCATTTTCAGTCATTTCATTTTCTGACACTGACAAGCGACTGCCTCGTGTTAACGCTTTTATGTCTATTTTTTAACAGTTTTCAGACGAATGCCAAAACTTATTTATTTTCCAACCGATGTTCAGTTTTATGCCCCTCTATCCAGCGTACGTCAATCTCATGAGAATACTAATGGTATTACTCACGTTACGTAGTTTACAGTTTGTAGGTAACTGTGTTTATTTGTGAAACGAAAACCGTGGTTTGAAAACGAACTTAACGTTTTGACCGAGGATGGTTTTTCAACGTTTTATGTTTGAAGCAAATTGTATGGTGTTGTGTCAACGGAATAGAAGTTAAAATCGGTTGAATGGGCAGTAAAAAAAGGTTTGTTTAAATGTCTAATCTTATTGCGAATTGAGTATAGAACATTTTAAAACTGGTGGTCATTAGAAACTGCATCAGAAGGCTTAAATGATAAATGATCTTTATTTTTCAAATAGGTTTTATAAAAATACTTCTACAAGTCATTTTTTTTTGGTTTAAAGTGCAAAACATGTAATGGTCAAATCATATGAGACCATCTCAGGCTCAATCTGCATGGTTCTATGCAGATAGAGCCTGAGATGGTCTTTTGAAGAAAGAACCACACAGTTCTAAGTGAACCTGTCCAGCCTGCGCAAGCATTTGTCAGTATGCGTGTAGCTTAACTCAGGACTATTAAGAAGCTCAACGACTTGACGAACAATACCAAAGAAAGGACATTTGGGTAGGCCGTATCAAATACTCAAAACTGCCAGACATCATGTGAACATAAAAGAATAAGGAAAGAATAATGCACATAGTTCCCACATTCACAATAATAAAATTCACAAAAATGTAAAAGACATTCAAAGGGGAGGCTGTAGGGGGGAGGCTATATTCGCTTCCTCGCGATAGAAGATACACGAAGGAGAATCAGGGTTACCATAACCCAAAGAAACGTATATGTTAACAGAAACCAAACAGACTCAGGCTTCGAAGTATCTCTCCACATCGCTATCATCCCGACACATGCCCAGACTGTCAGCGTTGCCACGTTGTATCGTAGTCGTCTCAAAAGTAACAACCAGTTGACATTTCACAGACATTCACTTTTAATGGCGTTGTCAGAATTCCCAAATCTGTGTGGAAGAAAATAACTCTAAGACACGTTCTTATTACGTTGTATTACAACTTAAACGTGATGCGCGCATACCTAAGTCCTTATGTCCTTGTAAACGTTTCCACATATAATCAGTTTTTTTTTACAGCGTCGTTTCTTGTCTTGTGTTGTGTTTTAAATGTTAATTCTAAAGACTCTTTGTATGTTCTGATTTTTTCTGCTGAATTTCTTCGTAAGGAGTTTTCCTAGTCATCAAGAGGTTCTTTTTTATGCAGGAAATCATCCGATGACTTCTCGTGTTTTAGGGTGGAACCAGAAGGCGTGTCAGACTTTTACAGTACCCACTCCCACGTTCCTTCTTTAAAGGAAACCCATGGCCCCAGTGGATTTTGACCCTGCCGGACCCCTATGATTTTGCTTGAGGCACGCGTGGAATACTGCCCCCGTCGTCGTCGACTTGGGCTCAGTCCTATCGGTTTCCGGTCGGTGATCTATCCATAACTCGCCATTCGATAGTGTACGCCTACGGTGCCTGGAAAATCGGGTTCGGGATTCCGTCGGCTGGGGCGTGAGGGCTTCGCGGCCGCCTACTTCGCTAGTATTACTGTTTCGCTGAAGGGATTGGAATCCCGGTAGCGGCTGGGGCGTGAGCGCCATTGCCTCATGCGGCTAGCCTTCTCCTTTACTAGCATTACTGCTTCGCAGAAAGAGACGACTGCCTGCTATTCCTCCTCGCTTCAGACCAAGGCCTTTTTTATTTTTCATTGTGGGAAAAATTATCCAATGACAACCCCCGTTCTTGGGCGGAGCGGGAGATAGTGTCAGACTCTTACTGAGCCTCCTAGCCTTCATACCGGGGCTTGAGTTCCCTTTCGGATACGGCCCCAGTAGGCTTCGACCCAGCTGGGCCCCTGCTGTTGCTGACAACTCCTTGAGGCGCGCGGGAACATTGCGCACCGTCGACGACTTGGGCTCGGTCCGGACAGTTACCAGACAGTCGAACAGCTACCCATTGCTCACTCTCCGCAAGCCAGCGCCTACGGTGACTGGAAATCGGGACCGGAATCCTGGCAGCGGCGGCGAGAGTACCGTTGCCTGATGCGGTTGGCCTCCTCCTTTGCGAGCATCGATCGGAAGTAACGATCGGAAGTAACGACAGGCCTTGGTTGGCCATGGTCCGGAGCGAGGAGGATTGGCAGGCGGCCTAAACAAAGATAATGTGATTATTCCATTTTCTTTACCGATTTTAACACATCACAGGTCTTAGACTCGACGCATTATAGTGGTTCCAAAAATGCAACAATTCCACTGCGCTAGTTTCCGGCATGGGCTAGTAGCGGAATCGACACAATGACAAAACGTAATAACGAAGATGAGCGAGACAAAAAAACCAGTTCACTCATATTTGGAAGGTGAAGTTACTCTTCAAGATAATAGACTAAACAATAAAACGGGTGGCGTTGTGCAGTAATAACAAATGTTACTGTAACACATAAAAATGACAGACTAACGTTTCATCAGTTGTGTTTATTTTCGTAATCATAGTAAATGTCAGCTACAGATTGCGCCTAAGTTGTGAGACGGTTATGTTGTGCACATTCCTTACACGTGTTCAAATTATAAGCGAAACAGTTGTATCGTGCATGCAAACAGTAATTGCAATGTGGTTTGGATCCATTCACAATTAGTGCGAGCTCGGAAGGCGCTAAAGGCTCAAATTTTTCAGGTTGGATAGATTGATTAGTTATTTAAGTTCAAACCAAAAGTTTATGCTGTATTCCACTTGAACCAAAAAGTGAAGCTCTTTTGTTTTTGTGCTCACAATTTTTTTAATATACTTGCTATAATATGTATACGTGAGGACTTGTTATTGGCTTTTTAATGGTTATGGTTTCTTTCTTTTGTCTGGTTTTAATATACAGCTATTACTATCCTATAATGTCCACCATGTACTAAATAAATAACTAAAACACTATTGAAATTTTACAATCATAACTCGGTGGGAAGTTTGATTAACTGCTCAGTATTTTCTTGTCCAACATACCACAGTGTCTTAAAATGAAAGTTTATGACTAGTACGTGTTGCCAGTGACGATGTGATGAAATATATAGCTCCGAAACACGTGCTGCTAAGAAGTGAGAATTCTTGTTGGAGTCTGTGTTTTCTAATAGTTATGAATCCAAACTTTGTTCTAAAGCGTAATCCTTTAAAATGACCTTCATATTATGCACAGGTATTTCTTATAAGAGTCGTTTTATGACCTAGTGTGATGGTAATAGTAGATTATGTGTGTAGGGGATAAAGCAGTGTCTTTAAGAGGCCGGCGACAGATGATTTCCATACAAACGTAATACCACGCTCATTTGCAGTTGGAGCATATTTCCAACATATTATGATGATATTCGGTTATAGACCATATTTATCTAGGTTCCTACATCGAGAATATTAGAAATATTGTTATTTTTAATACAGAAAAAGCCAAATGGCATGTTTTGCCATTTACGCTGTAAAAAAGTACGAAATACAATTCGCTTAAATTTCTGTTTGTTTTTTTAAAAAAGAAAGACGTAGGAACCTAGATAAATGTTGCCTATAATCGAATATCATCATAATATGCTGGAAATATGCTCCAACTGCAAATGAGCGTTGTATTACGTTTGTATGGAAAGTCTTAAGTCGAATGTTGGATTCAGAACGAAACGAAGGTTGCTAATATTAATCCCGAACGCTAATGAGGGATATATAATTAACTCCCGAGCATCGAGAGGAAGTTAATAAAAAAAAACTGAGTGAAGTAAGGAATTCAAACCGCCCAAGACAAAGACACCTTTATCCCCGTGTTGTATACTTTACTTTTTACACCATCTGTAAGATAATTTAAAGACAATTTATTAAAACAAATCATAAAATAGAGAAATGTTAGTATTACGTACAAGTTAATCTTAACTATCACTCGACATGTTTTGAGATTTGAAAATAATAAAATTCACTGCTCTACATTCTATAGTTTCATTTTTCTATATCGTGCCCGCTCTTTTTTTGTTACTTAAAACTCTTCAGTAACCACGGGCATTTTTTATTGTTTTTTTTTTAGTGGTCAGTTTGAATTTTAAATTAACTTCTTTGATGCAAGTACGGTTTAGTTAATTTATTGTTGACGATATTTGACGTTCCAAATTGAAATCTCTTTATTCCCTAGGGATCGCCAATACTACACTATCTCCCTTTGGACAGAATGGCTTGCTTTAAGTGATGATTGTATAACATATACAAGGGCATTATCGAGGAGGTGGCGTAAAAAAATCATTATTACAAATCGCTTTGACAATATTTTTAACCCGAAAAATATCAAGCAATATTATAGCTAAACTTATCACCGTGAAATACATATTGTTTGTCCTTAAGTTAGGAAAAACTATATTACATTGTATTTCATGCAAAAAAGTGTAACGTTAATGCGCAAAACCTGAAAAAAATCTGATTAGAATAACAAGCAATTTCTACTGAACCGCTTTTAATATCTAAGGTTACATATTTCAAAAAAAAATCTTAATTAAAAAAAGTTGCCATGCCTATTTATTAATAGGTCAAGTCATCACGTGACTGCGCACGTGCTTAGTACAAACACCCGCCCAAATAGGTAAACAAACACAAATGGTTGTAGTCCAATCAAATTTTCTTGTACCCGGGATAATAAAAGTTCTTATTTTTTATTTCTTTTTTTGAATTTTAAACAAATAAAACTGCACATAAAAACTTCACTTTTTTTAGTTTTTTTTTTCTCACAGAATTAGGTCAATTGAATTAAAAATCATTTGGGGTGTCTCTTTTTGCGCATTTAAAGTTATACGATGTATACCAACCATCTTCTTTGAGTGCAGTAGCGATCTTGTAAATAAATAACATTATTCCTTGTTTTTCTTCTCTTAAGGGGACTACAGGACTGAATCACGAATTTTGCTGTTGCAAAACTGCTCTCAAAATGGTGAAGGAAAACATCGTAAGGAAACTGGCATGTCCTAGAACCAAAAATTCGAAGACATGTGATTACGGCCCATTCCCTTTCCTAGAGAGGAGGCCTGAGCTCCAGCAGTGGGAACATTAAAAAGGCTCATGTTGAAATGTTGATGAATATGTTCAAAACAACAGATACAGCTAATTTATTATATAAGAAAAAATCACGATGGTGGCTATAAAAATAACTTTTATTGATACTCGTGGCTTTGCCCGCGTAAAAAAAAAAAAATAAAGCCTTTGTCACTCAGGAATAAAGCAGTTATCGGTGAAAAAATTTTAGCAATCGGACCACTACTTCCGGAGATTACCTTCTACAAACAAAAACAACAAACTTTACCTCTTTATTATATTAGTGTAGTCCAACTAATTTACATAAAATAATTCCGATTGTTTATCAGTATATTCTCCAAGCAACCTTTACCCATACAATGTTTTGAATTTATAATCGGACCGGTCGGATCGGATCGATTTTGGTTTTTAGTTAATCGCTAAAATGCTTCATTTTATTATTATTGTTATGCATAGGCTCGCGTTTGACCACTACCTCACCTGATGGTAAGCGATGATGTGGCCGACAATAGAGCACGCTTACTTAGAAGTAAACTATATACTCTTGACTTTTCTATTTTGCAAGCAATGTGTCTTTGCGCTTCTCTTTTTCTTGTATGCAGTCCGAGAGTAAGTACTATTGTAACGTTAAGGTACGCTATGGATTGAGTGTTAGTGGGAGAAAAGTAAATAAATAAGATTTGTCCTTGAGAGGTAATTTAATTTAGTGACACGTGGGTAGGAACACTAGCAGCACGCAGGCAGGTAGTTGAAGACTGGCAGCTCGCAGGCAGGTTTTGAAGACTGGCAGTTCGTAGGTAGGTAGCAGCAGACGGCAGACCAACTCACGCGGACCTTGAGGGTGGTCCGCAGGGTCAAAAACGGTGTAGTTTGGTGGTGTATGTTCTTGTCTTGTAGAGGAGTGCGGTCCCCAGAGGCCAGGAGCACATACAACGTTCTGTTTCTTCGGCAGCAAGGAGCAGGAGGAGGTTCCTCAACTGGCGGTAGACCCACCAGCAACAAATATACACGAGACGAGTAGGATTCCAATCAACCCACAAAGTACATTATATAAGAAACACTGTACTCTAATCTACCAATCAACACGCTGCTTTTCTTTGTTCGCTCCCCTCCACATCATAGTTCTGACAATCTCGCTCCGTGTTCCTTCTTTTTTCTATTTTAAAAGTGAAGCTTGATGTAAGAACCAGCCAGTATTATTATCTCACAAAAGAAATATTATAAAAATTATATTTATGAACATGAATGTAAGAATAATAACAATTAATACTTAACTAAAAACATATGATTAATTTATATTTATTCATCATGTTTACTTATGAATACAATATTCTCTAGCTAGCTACCATACTCTTTGTTTACCATAGCTAACATTCAGTTGAAAAGAACTTAAATATTGACAACGTCATCTCATACAGAAAGTAAACAAAACATGAAATACAAAAATTTACAAGAATTAAATGATATAATCTATCAGAAGACATAATTACAATAAAAAGGATGTGAACATCGATAAGAAAAGATTAAGAAATAATTAATAATGTGAGTATAAAATAATAACATTACACTATATTGTAGTCCTCTTAAACTGCAATTTACTTCACATTGTTCTCACAACACTGATTTGTTCTGGGAATGTATACAGAAATAAATATTCATCTTATTCTAGAAGAGTCCTTTGGTACTGCAATTTGCAATTCTAAAGAAATAAGATAGAGTTCCTTTTAGAAATGTAAAATAAATTAGTGTTTATTTACGAAAGGAACTGTTTTCCAAGATCTTATTATAAACTGGACTTTTAACTTAAGTTTTTTTTTAAGTGGGATATTATCTAATAACTTTTCCTGCCAGGTAGTTTTACTGACTAAAATCAAAAACAGTTACAAAAGGAGCTCTAAGAACGGCTTCGCTTTAAGGTTTATATAGTCCCTTGAACTATCTAGCCAAAATTATGTGGATGCACCTCTCGCACCTGTTTAGGCGGCAGTACGCAAATCTGTGCATTTATTTGCGGCCAACAGTGCCCGGAAAGCGCGCTGCTGACCTTTAAATCCATTTCCTTTGCGAAATATTGATTGATTTACATATATGCAATGTTCACTTTGATTAATATTTAACCACCAATTTTTATGTGTAAAAATGTTTCTAAAGATCCAAGCTGTTTCGAAGGAGTAGGGAAAAGTTGCGAAAAGTTGCGAAATTGCTAAATTTTTTTTTAGACAAAAAATTAATAGCACGAAAAAATCAAATGTTGATAATATTGCTCATGAATGTATAATAAACATATATTTTTTTCAAACCTATTAACCTGGTCGTTACCGAGAAGTAGGCTTCAGAAAGTCACTGTTTTATGGAACTTTTCGGGCGCTTGGGCCTAGAACTCAACCTATGGCCCCAGTAGGCTTCAGCCCTGCTGGGCTCATATGGTTTTGCTAAAATCTCTATGAGGCACAAATATGTTTACCCATAGGAAAAAATAGCCAACTTGCATACTAAAAACTTTTATTTGACTGCCTTCAGAGGGCCTGTCCCAATGCGTCAATCTTTGACGTTTGGTTTTAAACCACACACATCACACGACGCACAAGCTTTTTGTTTTATCCAACGCTATTTTTGTTAAAGAGGAAACACAAAAAAAGTAAAAAAGTTTGTACGCTTGGTTTGCATTCGGTAACTCTAAAACTCAGTTAAATATTTCACGAAACTTGTTCCAAAAATATGTGGTTTTATTTTTAAACTTTAGGTGTTGGTAAATATTTGAATGTTTATAAAATGTGCTTATAAACATAATTTCTTTACTTTTAAATTTTTGAGTACGTTATGAAGGACTTTAGATTAAAAATAGTTTTGTAAAATTAGTGCAATATATAAAATTTACAGTCCTAACTGAATTAGTTCAATACAAATTGATGATTTAATTTCAATAAAAACCCAGATCATAATCTATCATTTTATTATCATAACCATAATAAGAAAGATATGTAATGACGTCATACATAAATGATGTAATATGGGAAGTTAACACGGGTTGTGAGCTCTTAAGTGATTTAAAAAAAAAACCTTTTTAACATAGAAAATGTATTTATACTTACTGGTTAGAATATTTTATAAGAAGTAAACATAGTACTTAATACTGTGACTAAATAAAACCAAGTAATTTACCACGAGAGTGATAACGGAAGCTGTGATTAAATGAGTTTACGACGAACTGAATTAGGCCTGTTTTATTGAACGGCAGTGTAAATGGGTTCAGAAGACTCGGTCTGAACTATGCTGATAACATCGTTTCGTGTCGTTTATATAGCGAACATTAACAGACTGGAACAATATTGGCCTGCTGTGGTCTTTAAGTTCGACTATAATTTTATTAATTCAAGGGTAGAGTGAATAGGTATTTAGTTAACTAGTGCGCCTCACAATCAACGATTGCATCACTGCTTATCATTAGGTGGGATTGCAGTCAAGCACTAGTTTATATCAGGAAAAAAATCCCCGTGGCTAGGACCACTAGCGGGCATCAGCCCTTACGGTTTGCTGACATCTCTATGAGGGACGCGTGGATTAACGGACGGCTGGACGGTCAGCTATCAATTGATCGACGTCCCCAAGCACGCGTCTACCATAGCTGGTCGTTGGAGTCTGAATTTTGGTGGCTAGGGGCGAGATATACATATACTCATCGGTATTAATATACATTTGTAACCCATCTCTCTTGCAATGTATGTAGGTACAGTACATGGTGTTAATTATAAAATATTGACTGACTATGTCTTGCCTCGCTGGGCATACAAATATTGTGTATTTTATCTATAATTATGTATAATTTTTACTCTTGTTTTAATACCAAAATTTTCTTTCTTTTTGTGTTGCATGAAGAATAAAAAAATAAAAAAATAATAAAGAAATAAATAAATAAATAAATAAATAAATATAGCCCGCGTAAATAAAATATAGCCTATGTTACTCAGGAATAAATCAGCTTTCTACCGGTGAAAAAAAATTACAATTTACCACCAAAAAAAAAAAAAAAAAAAAAAAAACTTTACCTCTTTATTATACTAGTATAAATAATTATGTTGTCTTTTTTACGACTAGTCGTTGTTCTGGAATTCTAGAGCTAATTAACATACTTTATAAATAAAAACTAAAATATTTTTATTTTGATCTTTTGCTTTCCTCTTTGCTGGCTGGCGTCCCTACAAAGCTTTAATTAAAAGATGTTTTTTTTTTTACAACTGGACCGCCATGCTCCATTTTAGGCAAAATTAGATTTATTTTCACTCGCTTTGCTGGCGGGGTTGTTCACAAAGTTTTAGAGATTTTTTCTGTTTTAGTTTTTAATTTCTCACTTTTAAAAATACTTGGAATCCTTTGAGAACGTTTGGATAAATAGTAACTACTGCAAAATATTTAGTTGGAATTTTTTTTCATGTTTACGTTCTTCAAAAGTTTTTTCGTTAAATATTTTTTTCTGGTGGTGGTCCTTTTTGTAAATAACACAGTCTAAAATGTCTTAAGGGGATTATGTCTTATGTCTTATTATGTCTGTCTTGACTTGTAATATTTCGATACTTTTTACGTATAAGGTCGTAAGGCAAAAAGTATTTTTATTTTTCCAGAAAAGCCGTTGTTGTAATTGTTAATTATAATCTACACTTATACTGTAAAGAGGGAAAATTTATATTTTTGTGTGTGTATGTATGTTTGTAATGAATAAACTCAAAAACTACTGTGCCAATTTAAAAAAATTCTTTCATGTAACATAGGTTACATTTATCCACCCGTGCGAAGCTGGGACTTGCCGCTAGTAATTAATAAATTAGTAATTTGTGAAACACTTATAACTTTGCATTATGCAATCAATAAAATTAGTTCAATGTTATTATAGTACTTACCAGATGCTATTATAGATTTTTAATCCAAAAATATATATTATGAATTTATGTGTCCATAATTCGATTAAAATCGATTTGTCAAATATGGTGGTCTATTTATTTTATAGTTTGTTCTACTAGTCATAATATCAAAAAATACACTACATTCATTAACTGTTTAGTGGTATGAAGTTTGCCGGGTCAGCTAGTCCATAAAAAAAAAATACCTTGCTATAGAACTTCAGACCGATCCATTTGCTTAAGCACATTTTTATCAAATTTTGGTCCGAATATAAAACTTTAATGCTCCTGTCCGTTATTTCATGCTTTGATATTATAAGAGGATTGGCAGCCATAAAATGTCTGCTCTTGGTAATAATAATTGAGTGAATGTGTACGGGCATTAAGTTACTGTATAAAAATATTAAGTGAGAATTTATGTTCTGTCGCTTTCCTACTGTTTTGGCTCTGCGGTGTTCGTTTAAATATCGTGTAGGATTTGAGAAGGTCGTCTTATTAAAGGTTATTGTAAAGGCACTGAAATTCAATGCATATTTTTTTCTGGATTCTGCCAATGGCTTTGCTTTTGTGATGATAGGTTTCTTTCTCCTCGTTTCATCCTCCTAGGGCTTTGTTTTTTCTTTTTTGGGGGAGTAAAAATCATCCAAATAACATTCTTCACCCTTGGGCGGAGCAGGAGATAGTGTCAGACTCTTAACCCACCCCGTTTGATGATTTTTCAATTTCATCATCAGCCTTTTCAATCTTCCCACTTCTGGGACTCAGACGTCCTCCATAGGTCGTAATCCACCCCGCGAGCCCAGTGCGGGTTGGTGAATGTCTTTCTTCATCATTTTCACCTTAAACAAAAAAAAAAAAGATATCCTTTACTTTAGTTTTAATTTTCTGAAAGAAAATTATAAGGAAAGCTTAAAGGTCAAGTTTTCTTTTAAATCCAAAAGTACTAGACGTATAAATTACGAACCAATAAAAATGTAGAAGCGATATAAAGTAACGTCTCGACCAGCCTTTTGTGTGGAGTTAGTGCTATAGCACTTTGGGTTGGACATGCTTTGACAGATGGTAAAAAGCAGCCTGTAAATTTATTGGGTGATAAATTACACTAATATTGTATAAGCAAAAGTTGTATGTTTTATTTTCACTTCACAGGCCTGTTAGTCTAGTAGTTAGTGGCCCAGATTGCTATGCCAGTGGTCTTGGGTTCGATTCCAACCCAAGACAAATGTTTGTGTGATAAGCACGATCATTTTTTGTTATTTGTCTGGATCTACTCATCTATATTATGTATTTATTTAGAAATATATAAGAATGTTTATCAGTTGTCTAGTGCTTTTTGCACAAGCTCTGCTTAGTTTGGGACTAGATGGCGTTGCGTGATAGTTGTAGAATATGATTATTATTATTACTTTACGCTCTATCATCTGAACAGTTTAGTGTGAATTTGGTACAAAGGTAGTTACCGGGTACATCATGTTCTGCAAAGTCACATTGTATCCAAAGTTTCTATATTTATATATTAATAAGTGGTATAGATACTAACGTACCTATGAATATGGAATTAATACCCAACCACTCCTGTGCCTTCTTTGCCTTTTTTCCAGTGCCTAAGGGTTCACTTTCGCTAAAGATTATTATAGCTGAATTTCTGAGTGAAGGCCTAAATCATTCTTCTATTTAATATAGGTCGTCCCTAAAATCACTTAAAAAATATGTCGGCCTGAAATATTTGTCATGTCAGCCTCAAGCGTCATACTAAAAGCCCAGACGATATTGAAGCCAAAAAATGGGCAAGAACGTGTTATTATCCGAATATGTAGAAAAAAACGGCATCGATGTAGGACTTTTTCGAAACTTAGACTAACCATTGGCTTTATTTCATAGAATTTAGTAAATTATTTCGCTGTTATCTGTCATGTCCTACAAGGTGGACCGCTGACCTGGTGAAGGTTGCGGGAATCCAATGGATGCGGGAAGCGCAGGATCGTTCGTTGTGGCGTCGCTTGGGGGAGGCCTATGTCCAACAGTGGACGAATGGACATCTATCGGCTGAAATGATAATGATGATCTGTCATGGTGACCTATGTTGAAACTTAATGATTTAATCAACAATTTCCTCGCCGTTGATCATCTAATTTTAGCAGGAATATTGAATGATGATCATCATTTCGTGTCAAAAAGAAACACCTGAGAACATTGAATGTAAAGTTTAGATTATTTTGGTTTTGGGTCGGGAACTCATCTAATGACTTCTTGCACTCCAGAGTAAGGAGAAAGGATGTGTCAGTTTCAGTTCACTTTTACTGAATAAAATTAAACTTGTTTCCTTCAGTTGCTTTTTAAAGAATTAAATGATTTTCCACCTTACAAAAAATATTTTTTATTGATGTTAGTTTTGCGCTTGACTGCTATCTCACCTGATGGAAAGTGACGACGCCGTCGACGATAGAGCGCGCTTACCTAGAAGTAATCTGTTTAATCTTGACGTAAAGATTTTTGGGTTGTAGCCATCAGGAAACACAGTCTCCGGCAAGGAACTTCACTCCTTAGCTGTACGCACAATGAATGTGTTCCCAAAACAATTTGTGCGTATAAGTGGGATGTCCACCATGAACCGGTGGCGCATCGCCGTACTCCTTGTTATCCGATAATGAAACGGGCTAGGCGGAATTAGACTATGCAATCCCAATGCACACTCCCTTGAAATGTAACCGGTAGAAAATTGACATGTTAGCAACTCAGCGTCGATGCTCAAGAATTTGAAGCCTCGACTCGAAGAATGTATCATTGCCAATGATCCTCCTGACTCTCATGTCTAGGTACCATCAAAGACACTTCCGCCTGACCACCGCTAAGTTAATTTTTCCTTGCACTCGAAACGAAAATTTCAAAGTTTGGTTTGGTGCCGCGCCGTAGGATTCAAACAAATTTGTTTTAGTGGTCATGCAAAAATGACCGCGATGGGACCTACAAAATGAGAATTTATATCTTAACATTTCATCTGGTTATATCACACAATCCACGGTACCGAAATAACCAATAAAATGTTTTATCTTTTTTCAGCCACCTACGGTGTGCATTTTTTTTTGTTATACCTGAATTCATTTGAAACCGTGCACATTATGCATTCTACGGTTTTCATCGACCATCCAGGTCGCTACCAAAAATTAATTCTGGAGTAGGTGTGAATAAAATTAAGCCAATAATTTAGACAAGTACAAATTCTGGATTTGCGACCACGTAACGGAAGATTCAGCGTTGGAAAGCCTCCCATAAGGTGGGTCGATGACCCGGTGACGGTCGCAGGAATTCGATATATAAATAGACAAACATATTTATTGGTACCTAATAATTATATTTACAAGATATTTTAAGATTAAGCATCGGTCGAAGACTCATCAGTTTTCCTTTGTCAATTTCCTCAACGTAGTGTAAACTGTAGTTATTGCCTAACTTCAAACAACATGCTCTGTTTACCGAAACGGTAAGTTGGCAAAAACAGAAACAGTTTGTTTTTAAGTAAATTTAAAACATATCTACTAAACTAGGTATAAAATGGTGTAGAAATAATCCTTATACTTTCCTAGCTCTATATATACAATATATACCAAGCAATCCTGACAGACGTTTTTCACTCCAAAAATTATGTTTTTGTCAGATAAAAATTGGAGCCGATTACAGTTTAATGGTATTTTCAAAATTAATCAAGCCACTCTAAATACAAAATTACACCGTTTGAATAGATGTGATCAATCGGTCAAGCCGTTTAGGAGAAGTTAAGTGACACACACACTTAGGGAAGAATTATAATATACTTGTATAATTAAATAAGCACTTACATTTTTATTTTAGGTTTTTATAGTTTATTTAACATCTGTTTATTTTATTTTATTGTAGTTTGTCTTGTGCAAATCACAAATATGATGTTTATTGTTCTTTTCTTTTTTTTCTGTTATTTTCAAAAGAATTTTCGCTGCATAACCGAACTGGCCAGTGTAAATTATTCCCTAAACCGCCATGACACCAATATGGGACGTGAAGCCCACTACCGACGTGACGTGTATGCAAGCGTTCGCATCAAAAGACTGCACATGCCCAGAATTTATGATACGCACGCGTTTTCGCGATATACTATCATTTGTTGCTAAAATAAAGTTCATTTTTGCATCAGTAACAGTTTTCTTCAGATGTAATTTTAATAGCTGTTTCCTAAATAGTTTTTCGGAGAAAAGTGTTGATTCAGCGGAAAAGTAATATATTTAATTCTGTTCAGGATGTACATCGTTCCCGGTAAAAGATAAGTGATATTTTCCCGGAGTCGACTTTGTTAAAAAATAGTTTTCTATGAAAACCTATACTATTTTGCAAATAGGTTTTAAAAAACACTTTTACGCGTAATTTTTGTTTTCGTCAGTTTAAACTAGATGAGGCTGATGTTTCCTATCTGAGTACCCTGAGAAGAAACACTGAAACGAACTCGAGAGGTTAAAGTCTCTTTTAAAGTCCATACAGATTATGTAATGGTCTAATCATATAAGAACCATGCAGATTTGTTTGAGATGGTCTTTTGAAGAAAGAACCATGACAATTTGAGTGGTGTAACGTACTAATAAAGGGCAAATGACGTATATACGTGGACGGTACAAAAGCGGCATTATTTGCTCAACCGTCAGCGGGTGCGCATGTGTCTACGGCAGCTTGGTGAACTCATTGTGAGTGACTTTTATTTATCATCCTGGCAGCAAGCCTATCAGCCCTGGACACCACAAGTGGACCTGTTTAGTCAGTACAAGCATTCGTCAGTATTCGCAAAGCTCTACTCAGGACTACTAAGAAACTCAACGACTTGACGAACAATACCAAAGATGGAACATTTGGGTAGGCCGCAGAAAATACTCAAATTGCCTGACATACGTTAAAATTACATTGAAAAGAAAAAGAAAAAAAACAGCAAACAACATTGTCTTCACATTTACAATAATAAAATGAAATATTTATGTCAAAAAATAATAATCTCGTTAGGCGGCTGGACTAAGGGCTTGATTCAGAGAGCAGCACTTCTGGACACAGCTCGTATTGTTAGGAGGTTCCTTTCTCTGGACCCTGTTCCCGATACCGGTGGGCTACTATTTTTATATTTTTTTAAGTATTAGAAATATAAAACATAAATTGTTATAATGAATAAACGAACAATAATAATAAAAACATTTATTTATTATTTATTTATTTATAACTTTATTGCACACCTTAGCTTGATACAGGATAAACATTAACAAAAGATTATGCGTACAATAGGCGGTCTTATTGCGCAAGGCAATTTCTACCAGACAACCTTTGGAACATTGTTAATATAATAAATAAATAAGAAAATTTGAACTCAAGGATATAACGAGATACTTCTCATAAAATAATACTCAAGTTATGATATTCATTTATTTAATTTCTTCGTTTAATTAACACTTCTCTCGTTTAAACACGTGCCAGTCTGGAAAAAAGGAAAAGTTTTTTTTAAATATATTTTTGTTACAACTTTACTTCATGTACGACAAATATGTCTTCACATATTTTTACATACTTTTTAACCGATTTCGAAAAGGAGGAGGTTCTATGTTTGGTTGAATGTATGTTTTTATTTTTTTATTTATGTTTATTTATTTTCACATTTTAGGAAAGCTTACAGACTAATAATAGTAGTATGTTCACCGATATCCCCATCAGTTGTGGGCCGATTTTGAAAATTTTTTTTTTGATTAAAAGGTTATGCTTCCAAGTTGGTCCCATAGAGATATTGTTATGATCCGATCAGGAACTTCGAAGATATGGAACAGAACTTCTCATAGGATCACAACAGAAGTATCCTAACAATTAAAATGGCTTCGTTTATACGTGTAGTCGATGACTGACTGAAAGAAAAAGGGGAGGGAATGTATCAAACTGATCTGATGATGAACCCGGAAGGTAAATTAATGTAATGTAACCGTGTTTGGGATTATTAGAATTGTTGTTGGATGCACTCTGGCTATAAGGTATTTAGGTTTGACTGAGGGGTACTCTTTAGTGATGTTACCACAACTAAAAAGGGTTAAAAAAAACTTTTTACAAAAAAAAAAATACATTAGACTTCAATGTAAAACACTGAAAAGTACAAAACAACTTTTTCGGAAGTCGGTGTTTCTATATTAGTTTTATCTCTTCGTTATCACCGATAATTAACACTGATTAAAAGGTCACAAGTTCGACCCTACCGACGCTAATATGGGCGGTGTCCAACTAGTGACCTTTTTAAATATTTTTGGCAAAAATGTAACATGGTGTAAAAGCCACCCAAGGGGCAACTGGACTAGTCCGTGTCGGACTCGCGTGCTGAGGATACCTTACAAACTTACCTGTGTAAATAATTCAATTCTTTAATTTAATTTTTTCGAATCACAAAAAAAGATTCCTGAGTATAAATAGGAAATTATGACACCAGTATGAACCTGATGACGTAAGTATCTAAGCGGACGGCCGTGCGCAGGCCAAGTTCAGCAACAGGCCGGTGCACTATTCACACGAACCGTTTCGACCCATTTTTGATCAAATTTTATCACCGATCACCAAACAACGGCGAGTAACGCCGTTGTTCTTTTTGGGTTCTGAGCTAAATTCCAACTCAATACGTGTTCTTAAGATAAAAAGTCTTTATAGACGGATAAACGGGCAACAAAGTGATCCTATAAGAGTTCCGGCTGTTCCTTTCGATGTACAGATCCTAAAAACTAAAAAAAAAACATAAAACTCTTTGTTCCATCTAATTTTCTTTGGCGAGAGGCCAGGTATGAAAGTAGGCAGAACTAAGCCATCCTTTCGGTATGCAATTTTAACTACTGGCTACTTAATCCTAATGCTTCCCCTGGCTCCTTGCCAGTGAGACATACACTTTAGGTAGTGGTATTATAACTGAGTACTTTTAAGTTTTTTTTTTTTAATTTAAACTAGTGCTTGACTGCAATCCCACCTAATGGTATGCAGTGACGCAATCGTTGATGGTGAAGCGCACTAGTTTATTAAGAGCCTATTGACTCTAGCCTTGAAGACACCTAAATCATAATCGAACGGGAAGACAAAAGTTTGCTGTATTCATTTTCTTTTTTAAAGTGATATGAAAGTAAAGAGAGTTAGGGATAGCATAACGGGTGATAGGACAGAATAACACGGGACAAGGCCAGGAAGATAATGATGAATAATATCAATTTTAAATGAATTTAGACAAAACTGTCTTTTTTTTCCGATGGGAAAAATCATCCTATGACAACCCCCACTCTTGGGCGGAGCGGGAGATAGTGTCAGACTCTTACTGACTAAAAAACCCATCCCGTTTCTTCAAGCCTTCTTACCGGGGCACGAGCAGACAAAACTTTCTGTCTGAAAAAAATCCATACAAAAATTGGCCACTCCATACAAAACTATAAACTTGATTGGATAGTTTGTATGGCGAGGCCGATATTTTTTTTTTGGTTTCTAAAAAAAAATCGTAGAGGAAGCTTGTTTGCCTTTGTCTACTGAGCAAGCCCTTAAAGTTTTCGAAGACCTCTCCCTGAAATCCTGTATATAGGTAATAGAATAATTATTTTTAATTTATTTTAGAATATTTATTAGATAAAAATTATACATAAAATCAACCCAGTTAACCTTTCAGATACCTTCAATTTGAGACACAATAGTAAGACAATAAATGCGCCTTGGGGTTTAATGAATTATAAAACCAAATTCAAACTTAGTTGTAAAGTCGGATGTGGCCAATATTCATTACGTCATAGGTCAACTTTTGTTCAAAGTAAAAGTTAGTTAGAATCGGAAATGAGCTCGCGGGAACGAAACACTGATCAAAGACGAAATATTATCCCACAAAACCTTTCATCTTCATAGTTAATTTAAATAAAACCATCATTATTACCATAGAAATTCTGTATAGAACAAAGTTTTTCATTGAAATTACGTATACCAAAACATGAAAGCACTCTAAATTATTCATCTTAAATAATAATTAGAAAAGATTGCTTATATGTCGTGGACAGAACTTGATCTCAATTCTCGTTTGGCCTACTATTTTTGGACATTCTAGTATCCTAGAAATGTTACATCAGTGATATGGCCAAAGAAGAATTGAAATATAAAGAAAGAAAGAAAAGAAAGAAAAACATTTATTCGTGCCTCACACAGTAATATAAACTAAAAATACACAATGAAAAGAAAAAAAGAAAGATATAATCAGTGCGAGGCCAAAAAGGCACCTAACTCAGCATATGCTACGTTATTTAAAACGATATCAGCAAACTTTAATAATTTAAAACGATCTAGTCAGTTTTAGTAGACCATATTATGAAGCGATAAATTTCCATGATCTGGCCATGACATGGGGGGGGGGGGTTGTAGTTGCCATAATCATATAGAAATCACTAAATATTTCCATGCCCTTGCTTTTTAGAGAACATTATAGGATCACTTTGTTATCCGTCTGTATGTCTGCCAAGATCCTTTATCTTAACAACGCGTGGATGTGTCGTATTAAAAATAAAGCCATTTATTCATGTCTGCGGTCTCTTGAAGCTGTGAAAATCAAACTTCTGAGTAGATGGATAAAAAAGATACGGCCGTTTACGTCGCAAAAAACGATTATTTCGACATATTTCTCAAGGGATTCAAAATTAATAGGTTACTTCCCGCTGATCTAGAATCCTAAAAGGCATGAAGCTAGGTCTTATAACACAAGAATATAAAAAAATTTGAAAACTGTGATTTTGTTGTTACGTCACAAAAAAAAACTTTTTGCAATTTGGAAAAATCTTCGTAACTTAATTCGATAGACAATTGAATAGGCATTTTTCAAAATGTATTCAATCAGCCGTACAATGTTCACATTTCTGGGACTCAAGCCGCTTCTCTAGTAAAAAGAATGAACAGCAAGACTTCAAGCGCTTCAATTCAAGCGCCCATCCATAGCCTCTAAGAGAGACTGGATGTGTGGGAGCTTGCGCGCTGGATATAAAACTCTCAGCAACTGTGCTGTCGTCTGCACACCCAAAGGTAACGGGCTTAAGCAGATCGTTTATGTGGAGCAACAACAACGTTCCCGAGAGAACTGATCCCTGGGGGACCCCGGCATTAATGGTCATTTGACCAGACGAGCAGCCATCGATGATCACTCGGATGGACCGGTCACTCAGGCAGTCTGCGATACAAGCACATAATCAAACGAGTAAACCGAAAGAAGGAAGCTTACTAATCAGGCTTCCAACTTTGTAGATCAGCCGTAGCCGTCACAAGTTTAATTATAGGTTGACAGCTGCCTGTTATGCGGTATGTTGCCTTTGCCGTTAGCAACATACCGCTCATCTGTATAAGCTCTTACGGTCACCGACCAGTAAGACGTTTGGATGATAAAAATGGTAGCAAAACCAAATGGTGTACTCTGACTCAATCTTCATTACCTAATTTTTATCGTTCTTTTATAAGCAATAGAGAGCCATTATTTAACGCTTTTGTCCATTACCGTCTAGACTCTACCATTAGGTCCATTTTATTGTTATGACTATCGGAATAACTGTATTTATCACGATTGTTATATTCGTTTGCAAATTGAATTTTATTTTATGGTTATTTATACTTTTGGCAACCTACAAGGTGGACCGATGAGCTGGTGAGGTTTACGGGAATCTGATAGAAGCAAATCACGGAAGACCGGTCATTGGGGCTACACTTGGGGAGGCCTACGTCCAACCGCTGACGTCTTCAGACTGATATATTTATGACCAATATTCCTTGGTTATCCAAAGAGTATGGCAGAATTCCGCCTCGTTTCAATGACAAACACTTCTCACTCTACTTGTATCAAAATGTGTTTATCCAGTTGACTATTATGGCTGGTGACAAGCTCCTTTGTTTTTGAATGTTATGAATTTTCAATAGACGTACTGAATTTCGACTTCCTAATCTATATCAATACCAGTGTTATTTAGAAGTTTAGTAACTTAAGTTGGAATCCGTCTGTGGTTTTCAGATTAAGATTTTGTTATTAGTATTGGAAATTGAAGAATAATATTGGTGTTGGAAAGCTTTTAGCGATGATATTAATTTTGTTGAGAAATGAATTTGAGCAAATGCTAACTGTAACTAGTAAGTAGAGCAGCAAGTTATTCTTGTATTGTGTTGTGATTAAAATTTATCTTTTTTTATGAGAAAATTATCAAATGACATCTTTGGGTGAAGCGAGAGAGAGTCAGTCCTTTATTCAATAACAAGTGGAATTTGAAAAAATGATTAAATAAACATTGTTTATACAAAAAAAAAACTTTTTTAAAACAACCTTTTATTTAAA
The DNA here is from genome assembly GCA_929112965.1 of Mythimna albipuncta. NCBI lineage: Eukaryota > Metazoa > Arthropoda > Insecta > Lepidoptera > Noctuidae > Mythimna > Mythimna albipuncta. The sequence continues at coordinate 6,728,984 of OV815980.1, forward strand.
TGCGATAAAAGTAAAAAAATAAACGTTTTCTTTAAAACTTTTACTGTTTACATAGACCATTACACAATTTAAATCATATAAAATCTTGTTGTCAAAAAGGTCAGAAATCATCCAATGACTTCTCCTCCTTTAAAGCGGAGCGGGAGGGGGTGAAAGTCCAGTGCCGTGACAGGTCACAGCATGGCGGATAGAGCTTCGGCGGGATCTCATGGTGAAATGGCGTCAGCGACTGTCGCAACCCAGTGCTGGGCACGCCACAATTATGGCGGTAAGTCCCCTCTTTGACGCGTGGCTGGAAAGACCTTACGGCGTCCTTACCTTCCGCATGACGCAGGTCCTCACCGGACTTTCGGTATTCGAGCGGAATTAACGCCTGGGTGTCGCCACTGTGCGGAACGCCCGGAGGAAACGGAGGAGCACACAATCGAGGTGTACCCTGCTTGGGCGGAGCATCGCCGTGCCCTCGTGGGGGCGATCAGCGGTGGAGACCTCTTGCGCCAGGCCTTAGTTGAGGCCATGGTCCGGAGCGAGGAGGAGTGGAAGGCGGTCGCCAACTTCCGCGAAGCAGTAATGCTCGCAAAGGAGGAGGCCGACCACATCAGGCAACGGCCTTATCGCCTAGTGCGATAAGGCCGCCAATTGTATGTTTTTTTTTTTTTATATGGTTTCCTTTTTGTTAATTTGTAATCTGGATGTGCAATAAAGTATATATAAATCAATAAACGGCGTTCTCGCCGCCGCCACCGGGATTCTGATCCCGATTTCCGGCCACCGTGGGCGCGGGCTTGCGGACAGTGAGCAATGGGTAGCTCACTGTCCGGCCGTCCAGTAAATGTCTGGACCAAGCCCAAGTCGTCGACGGCGCGTACTGTTCCCGCGCCCCTCAAGGAGTTGTCAGCAACAGCAGGGACCCAGCCGGGTCGAAGCCTATTGGGGCCAGGGTTTTCCGAAAGGGAGCTCGAGCCCCGGTATGAAGGCTAGAAGGAACGGGGTGAGTCTTTTAGTTAGTAAGCTCCCGCTCCACCCAAGAGCGGGGATTGTCATTGGATGATTTTTACCCACCATAAAAAAAGGGCGGAGTGGGAGAAAGTTAGACTTTTACTGACTAAAATCAAACTTATGTTCCTTTTTTGCCTTGCGCTCCGAGACTCTAATCTATATTCACAAAGGTAGACCGGTTACTCCAATACATAATAATATTCTATCACTTTTATAACTCTGCATCAACTTCAGAAATGATTTGATTAGCCTACAAAAACGAAAAACGTGAGAAATTTTGTTCACTGAAATGTTTAGAAAACCGGAAATTACGACGCAAGCCAAGTACGCTGGCAAAAGTTGGTCTACTTCAGGAATACGACCCCAGAACTGCCTACGATTTATAGCGACAACTTTGTTTAGTACATGTTAAAAAGTACAACGAAAGATAATGAAGGTATTTTACACAGAACGACTGTAAGTGCAAAGCCGGTAATGTGTCGTAACGTAATTGTACAGCATCGTGAGCAGGGTTATTAAAAAAAGTTACCGCAGCCTTAAAACACAAAAAAAGGTTATTGAAAGAGGTTGTGTAAGTAGGGTGGAGTGGAGTGAAGTGGGTCGAAGCGGAGTGGAATGGAGCGAAGTGGAGCAGAGTGAAGCGGAGCAAAGTGAAGTGGAGCGCAGTTGGGTAAAGTTACCGATCAGAGAACACAAAGTAGAGAGTAGCTAAACTCCACCTGCGTCAACGGAAACCCTTACTTTTCAATGCTCTTGTACGCTATACTCCGCCCAGCACTCAATGCATTATCATATAACTCTTTCCGTTCTCACTCCACACAGAACGGAAAGAGTTATATGATAATTTCACACATAAAAAAAAACCGCACCGCGTAAATCCACTGCGCTGCCTTCACTTCCTGTTCCAATTTCGAGTAAATTAAAATTTATTTCAAGAGTTTATCATTGTTACAAATGGTAAATTATTTTTATTTTGATAATCTCGAAATGGCGTGGCCTAAAAGGGAGTTTTGTCATTGGAATTGATGGTGTTTTTGGTACATAAAAATAAATTATAACTAAATTTAAAATGAGGTTGACCCACGACTTTTAGCTTCTGCAAGTTTTCTTGTATATTTAACTAGCCTATGCCATTTAGGAATAAATATAGCCTATGACATTCAGGAATAAATCAGCTTTCTACAGGTGAGAAATTTTTAGCAATCGGACCAGTAAGTAGGTACTGGTAAAATGGGCCACATCGTTTTAAATGCTAAATTTTGATGATATTTCAATCATCGTTTGGCCTATTTTCTTTAGAAATTTTATTATCAAAGAAATTGTAGATTAATAATAATAATATAATTTTATTTCAAGTATCAATGACTCATAAAAAAATAATACAACACAGAAGTCACAATTAAAATTAACATTCGAATAAATAATTAAAAATTAAGTCCAATTAAATAAATTAAAATAATAATTAATTAATTCTAATGTCATCTACATCGCAAGCCTGTCACATGTCGTATAGAACAGTGCGCTATGATTAATGATATGGCCATCAAATGTTAACTTTTAAACGATCTGGTTAGTTTTAGTTGGCCATATCAAGAAATGATCAATTTTAAGATTTGTACATGACATAAACACGCTTTGACAGAACCTGCCATGAGCGTCTCGGCCCGCTCGTCAAAAAGTTCTGGCTCAAACGCACATTAGTGTGCGTCCATCCTGTGTGTGCCTGTCTATTTTGTGCTATAGTCATCGAGATATTCGTAGTCAGTAAACGGTTATCTTTTCACAAATATTTTGTAGCCAGTGTGGCTCAACTACAGTCGCCTAGCAACTATACTTCTCTCCTCGCGACGTATTCCTCATTACTGAGGGTCGTGAAATTCCTGTTAGATTAACTTGTTACTGATGGTGTCTCGCCATATGTGACGGTTCTTGGTGTCGTGATGTGCGATGTGCAATTGGGTGTCCAATGTGGAGCTGACCTGATTTTTGGACTGCGGTCTCTTGATCGTTTGCCATCAACCATACTAGTATACGATGAGCTGTTCAAGGTTTTGGCCATTATTCTTAAAAGGTCTGTAACGACATCTGAAGCGCCACTTAGGAACTAAAAAATATGAAACTCTGCATCGCACAGTTATAGTTATCACCATGATTTGAACACGTACAACAGCCTGGCCCTAAATCATCTATCGGGCCCACGGGTGGTGTGGGGATGGGAAATGCTGGGCCCTAAGATGAAGGCAATGAAGGAACAAGAGTGGGTTTTTAGACAGTAAAAGTCTGACACAAAATAGCGGGAGATATCATCGGCATGATTTTCCCATCTTAAAGTTCACCAGATCAAGCAAAACATCTGTCTGGTCGGAGGATCTTCTCTTTTCAACGGAGGTTTGCGGAGCTTTACACCCTGTTCTAAATTTCGAATCTTTTAATACTAAAATGTTTAATACTCAAATACTAAACTGTTTAATACTCAAATAAAAAAATGTTTAATAGTAACGTTGAACTTACTCTTCCAAGTGTTACAGTTTTCGTATTGCATCTCACAATAATTTCCAAAGTTTTTGAAATCACCATTGTAGCTACGGGCGCAGATTGGTTGTACTCTGTAAAATAGGAATATTTTTATATACTTAGATCTTCTTCTTCCTATCCCATATTACCTGGGTCGGCTCAACACGTTTTCTTCTTCCATTTTGTCCTGTCACCCGTCAAACTATCACTAACTCCCTTTTCTTTCATGTCACTTCTCACACAATCTACATGTATACTCTCCATCCATTTACATGTATACTCAGAACTCTTTTAGTAATATGCGCTTCATTGTATCTCTTAACATGACCATACCAAGACAACCGATTACCTTTCAACTTTTCAGTCACTGGCGCCACTTTCAAACTTCCTCTAATATACTCATTTCTCACTTTATCCATTCTCGTTACACCACACATCCATCTCAACATTCTCATCTCCGCAACATGCAGTCTTTTTTCATCCTTCTTTTTCACAGCCCAACATTCTGATCCATACAGTATGACAGGTCTTATGACGGACTTGTAAATTTTACCCTTCAACTTAATAACATAATGTTACGTTCGTGGGTAATCAAATGCTGATTTACTGACGAGAGAAATTTATTTACCACAAACAATAACAAATTAGTCCAGTCAACAATAATCCGAATCGCAATTAACACTAGAGTACCGTTACACTATCGCTTAGGTCGTTAATAAAAATCACTTCGAGTACTAGGGTAGTTCGCTCTTGATCGCAGTCGAAATCACAACTGACTCGCTTCCGGCCGGGGGCTCGTATTTATATGAGGAGCCAAGAAAATTCTAGATACCGACGTCCCCGGATCTATCCAGAATTCCAGAACAATTGAATCGCTTCTCGAAGTCATAAATCATTTTTATTGCTCGTGGTAATAAGAGTCACTTTCATGCGAATTTCGACTCTATTGTTAACATCGGAGAGTACCATTTCCCTTATCGGTTAGATGATACCTATTACTACATGTACCTTGGTAGGTAGGTACCTTGTGGATGTTTCGAGATTTTTCTAAGTCTGGCTAAGCACAACCATTCTAGACCTTTCGAACAGCAATGCGTTTTAATTATTACGTGCCACTCGTTATTTTCTCGGAGATATGGCGTGTTCACGTTTAGTGGCGTAACAATAATAACATAACATATTCCACAACTAACACACAAAGTCGTCTAGCCTCAAACTAAGCAGAGCTTGTGTTATGAGTACTAGACAACCGATAAACGTATGTATTTGTCGTATGTGTTTCGTTTGTTTGGTGTGTGTATTTAGAAATATATAAGTATTTATATATTTCTAAATACATACATATTATAGATAAATTACAACCAGACACAGAACAAATGATCATGCTCATCACACAAACATTTGTCCTGGGTGGGAATCGAACTCACGACCTCCAGCATAGCAGTCAGGGTCACTAACCACTAGACCAACAGGCCAGTCAAACCTTCAACTTAAGGGGCATGCGTGGGTCACAAGTTGTTCCCGTGACCTGTCGCCATTTCACCCATCAAAATATTTTTAAATAGATGATAGAAAAAAACATAAGGTGCACGCACGTGGACAAAACTATAAACCTCTGTCAACGAAGCGGCAAAGACACGACGGCACGACATTGCCACTTGGCCAACAGAGTTTCATTGTTTCGTATATTAGCCGTGAGCAGGCGTACATCAAGCGTATAATGACGAATAGGTACTAGTCTATGAAGCTACGCGTTCGTGGATAATAGGCTGTCACAACACAACAACAACTGGAATAATTTGCATTGACATCCCCCGCTCTTGGGCGGAGCGGGAGATAGTGTCAGACTCTTACTGTCTAAAAGACCCACCCCGTTCCTTCTAGCCTTCATACCGGGGCTCGAGCGCCCTTTCGGATAACCCTGGCCCCAGTAGGCTTCGACCCGGCTGGGTCCCTGCTGTTGCTGGCAACTCCTTGAGGCGCGCGGGAACAGTGCGCACTGTCGACGACTTGGGCTTGGTCCAGACAGTTACCGGACGGCCGGACAGCGAGCTACCCATTGCTCACTGTCCGCAAGCCTGCGCCTACGGTGGCCGGAAGTCGTGATCGGTAGATCAGCAGGGACTGCTGGGAATAATTTGCCTGCTGCGGTCTTTCCGTCTGATTATAATTTGTGTGTCTTTAAGGCTAAAGTGAATAGGCTCTTAATAAACTAGTTCGCCTCACCATCAGAGATTGCATCACTGCTTACCATCAGGTGGGATCGCAGTCAAGCACTAGTTTATTCCAATAAAAAAAGTCGTCTTGATGTTTTGTTTAAATTTCATACTGTACCAGGTCAAATGTGGAAAATACGAAAATTCTTCACGCTCGAAGAGCTGAACGGACTATGAGTGGACCGTAATCCACAATACTGGCTCGGTGACCCACCACGAACATTTGTCTTTTCAGACCCATCAACCTGGTGAGAACCACGGGAATCTCATGGCTGTTAGACGCATAGGATTGTTCATTATGGCGACACTTGGGGAAGGCCTATGTCCAACAGTGGACGGCTTTCGGCTGAAGTGATGATGATGATGATGAGCTTCTGCCAGCGTCATCACCCGCATGAATTTACTAGGGTGGGGTTAAAAGTTCTCGGCCTGATAGCAAAAGACAAATTTCAGCTATGATGTGATTTTATTTTTCTACATAGTCTCTCACGACTTCAATACACGTGGTCCAGCGTTTCTCTAACGTCACTTTTTCTTCCTGGAAGTGCGATTATGGAAGCTTATGAAAATAACTATCTACGACCCTCTCAACTTTTTCATTCCAGGTGAAGCGCTTCCCGGAAAGAAACATAAGATGATGAAAATGAATAGAAGATTGCCCTTGTCCCGTGATATTTGGGGTCGGCGCAATATCCATTTTCTTCCATTATGTCTTGTCACCCGTCACGCTATCACTAACTCTCTTTTCTTTTATATCACTCCTCATTCAATCCACTTTTTTTTACCTATCTCCCTCTCTCTATCCATCGACATTTATACTTATAACTCATTTAATATCATGCGTTTCATTCCTCCTCTTCACATGACAAACAAAGACTTCTTCTTCAACTTTTCAAACACTGGTGCTACTTTAAAACTTCCTGTAATTATTCATTTTCATTATCATACAACTTTCATATTTATAATAATAATATAAGGTAATAGTGAAATTTTAATGTAACGTACTTGTAAGCCTTGGGACATCGATCTATGAAGTTTTTGCAACCCTTCACAAAGAAATCAGTCGCGAAGAACTGCGTGTCTTGAGGATAGTGAACGACTGCCTTCCTGTACTTTGCTTCAATGAAAGATGAAAGGACCAAGATGCTCAAGACAAGACCTGGAAAAATAAAAAGATTGGTCAGAAGAAAATTTGTCGTCAGACGGCTAGTTTTCCTGTTAAAATAAATGTTAAAATTTAAGTTACAATGTCATCTCAGTATCAATGAATATCAAAATCTTGTCGAAATGTATTAAAATAAGACGTATTTTTTACAGATTGCAACTGAAATGCGATCACAAACGCGATTATTGCTTAAAAATGCGAGAAATGTCTCTTAAAGTTATATCTAGTCAATTACCAACTGTTATAATCTTATACCGATAAAATCTAATTTATTCTAATCATATCAAATATCAATTTAGTTCGATGTACTCAAATTTACTTATTGTAATTAAACTTAATTTAATTTAATTCAATAGGTGCATTGTGCAATGCAATTTTATCTGTTATAAACTATTGTAGTAATTTTGTTTTATCTTATCTTTTAATATTATTTTTTCCAAACTCTTAAAAGCACGAAATAAAGTTATTAAAAATGGAAATAGCACTTTACCAGAAAAAAGATTCTTTATCTAAGGGAACTACAGACGAGTACTTTATACGATAGTCTAGAAATCACTGAATTTTTGGCTTAGATACAAGTATTGTTAAAATTATTTTGGAAAGATCCTATTACGTACTCGTACTTCATAATACGGAAATAGCTCTTCTAAACAATTTTTTTTGCTAAGCGACTCTTCTATAGAAAATGGCCCTCTTTGATAAAAAATATTATGAGCCGAACAAAAACTTTTAAATGAGCTAAAAATAGCACCGTTTGAATAGAACCACAATTTGAGTTTTTTGAAGGAGAAATAATCACTTTCGATCAAGACTAAATACAGGCTGTGATAAGATATTAGAATACCAGTAGGTACAATTCACGAAAAAAAAAAACTATGAGCCAGTAGATACGCAAATAGCCTCCTTTGAACAGACGCTCCTCATACCTAATAATTGTTAGTTAATGCCTTTGCATTTGATTGCCCACTTGACCTTATTTGCAATCACTCAGACAGTTTGTTCTCTTCTATTTAAATCCTGAATAAATTATAAACTGAACCAATTTGAACAAAAAAACCCACATCAAAATCAGTCACTATTGTCACACGAACAGACAGATAGTACCTAATGAAACTTATCACACCCCTCTTTATGACACTGGCAGAATAGTCGACACCGGCTCAGTTGCCAAAGAGGAAAAAAGAAAAAAAAGCACCCATCTTTTAGGCTGCCCGTCCACGTCCGATATCGGTGACCGATTTTTTGTAGGAGAAAAATAGAACACACTGATAGCAATAGTGCAACGCACACGTCCTACAAAAAGTTGGTCAAAAATATACAGAACAATGTTACAAATATACTATATCAATATTCTACAAAAAGTCTGACATGGACGGGCAGCCTTAACATTGGGGTTAAATATCAGGCTACGTTGTTTACGATTCCGTACACAACGGTATTGAACGAGAATATTACAACTGAGCTTAACCTTAACTGAGAATATTATCTGTCAGTCTGCTTTTTAACCTCACTGCCATAAGCATAATGTTATGCGTATAACCCTAATATCTCAAAATGATTGCTTTTTAGTGATCTAGCCGGACCGAGCCAAACTAATAAAAAATATTAATGATAAGTCTACACTAATAAAATAAAGAGGTAAAGTTTGTTCTTTTTTTGTTTGTAGGAGGTAATCTCTGGAAGTACTAGTCCGGTTGTTAAAAATTTTTCATCGATAGAAAGCTGCTTTATTTTTTAGTGACAGAGGCTATATTTTATGTACGCGGGCGAAGCCACGGGCAAAAGCTAGTATTTCATAATACAATAATTAACTACTTTTGACAGGCTTTTCTGTATGTTTCTTTAAGAAATAAAACAATAATATAATTAATAGTAGTAATTAATGGTTATTTAGAGTAAATTGACTGGTAGAAAATGCCTTTGTGCTGTGTATTTTTACAAGCGAATAAAGTTTAAATGACTCTATGCTAGAACACACTCAAAAGCGCATATAAGGTTACATCTATCTTTCAAATTACTAGTTAAAACATTATTATTTCAATAATTTATTCTAAAAAAGAAAATTATTATATTAATACATTACCCACCACCCAGCGAAACATTTTGTATTTTTTAGTGGGTAAAATGAAATCTAAAGAAGACTATTCGATGGGAAACATAAATTTTAGTGAACTTATTTTTAAATCGATATGTTAAAATTAAGACTGTCGTATACTGTTTGACGGCGCGATAGATTTGTGTTATTTTAGAAAATCGCTTCAAATGTTTTGAAGTAAATACGCATTATTTACGGAATTTGTGATGTCATAAATAAAATGGATCAAAAGCAAGAAGATAATAATATTAATATTCCACAACTATCACATAACGCTATCTAGTCTCAAACTAAGCAGAGCTTGTGTTATGAGTACTAGACAACTGATAAACATACTTATATGTTTCTAAACACATATAATATATTTATAACAGAATGAGTAGAGAAAAAATCTAAAAGTAAACTATTGTGATCAATCGAGGCAATCAGTAGCAGTCGGTAAATGTTAATTTTAGTTCAAAAAATAACAAGATAATAAACGAAATTCTAACGTTTTTAGTTTATTTTTCGTAACCCCCTGGTTAAATTGAGACACGTTTCAAAAATGAGCATAATTATCTATTTTCTAATAAGGGTAGGTATTATAATACCTACCAGCTTAAGAAATAAAAAATGAAATAATGTAAATGATAATTACGATGGTATTTAATAAGATATTAAAAACTCTAAACGACAAAATTGAATTATAGTCTATTATCGCTTAGCACAGCAATGTGCCACAAGTCTTACTCAAAACAGTACAATTTATAGGTTATGGCTTCATAAGCTATAAATTTTACTATTTTAATAAAAATAAACCTGGTCCTAAATCAAATTCACCAGTTTATCGAAACGATATTTCATAATCTAACTAGAAATAATAAACTAGAATATTCTTTAAATTCTATTATAGGCGATAAACAAAACCATTCGTGTAATATTAAACCAACTTATTTAGTGTAATAATAAACCAACTTATCTACCCACGTTTTTCATTAATAAAATATAAAAATATGAAATCGTCTGTTTAAGACGTTCAATTCATACAGGGTCAATTTTCACATTTCAGATTATAAATAGTGGTGACTATAACATCTCATGTAAGCTCAATTTTGTGATTAGTATTATCATCATTAGGGAATAGACGTAATCAAAAAAATATAGAACTGATCACTTTATTTCGGCTTGTACATCGACGCACGCAACCGAACATGTTCAAAGGGATTTGGCTAGTTTTTTTTTTAAGTCGGCCGCCAGCCTGACACCAACCCTCCTTGGGAATGCTTTTGTTGGTAGTTTACCCGCCACCACGCGGTGACCTCAGGTGCTCAACGTACGCACGGTGTCAAAATGCTACATTTTGAGACCGTGCGTACGTATACGTATGTAGCTAAAAGAGTGCGTATACGTGCGTGCGTATGTAGCTAAAAGAGTTATGAATTTACATGTGGATAGATGGAGCGGTAGAGGGAGACCAAAGAAAAGATGGATGGATTGTGTGAGAAGTGATATGAAAGAAAAGGGAGTTAGTGATAGCGTGACGAGTGACAGGACAAAATGGAAGAAACAAACGTGTTGCGCCGACCCCAAATAAAATGGGAGAAGGGCAGGAAGAAGAAGAAGAAGACATCAACGCACGCAAAGGGTCAACTGGCTGCCAAAAAAATATATAAAACAGTGACTTTCTGAAGCCAAGAACAGAAAGAAAAGCCGTATTCACACGTTATTAAAGTATTTTGGTGTAACGTGTGACTGTGGCTTTTCTTTTCTTGTTTTTCCAGTTACCGGTACTTTGTTTATTTCAGCATCTTAAAAATCTTGCTTCATCCTTTTTTAGCATCGTTTTTTTTTTGTCGTAGTCGGGTTTTAGTTTTTTGCTTTTTGTATTTAAACAGTTTTGATGTTAAATCAATGCTTCTATACAGCACTGACTAGATAAATACAGTGTACCCAAGAACCAGAGGATCATGGAAACAATTATTGGGGATACTGTTATTCTGCTATCAAGATACTTAAATGATGGTCACTTTATTAAAAAGTTGCATAAATATTCTTGCTTCTGCTAAAAAATGCAACAGTTAAGATAGCATGATACGGTTGTAAAATATATTATGTATAATTAACGTCTTTAATCTTAAAACTGGCAGCCGCAAAATAAGCTAGAAGCTGGCACAAAAAAAGCATTTACTTGTAAAAGCTAAATTGTCAAATTAAGAACTACGTAATGAATATAGAACTTCTGTTCATTAGTGAAGCAGTGAAATAGCTGTGTGGGCTCTGAACCTCTTTCAAATGAACTCAGCCTGAAGCCTTTACCAAGACCGACGTTTTTATTATCTTTTTTTTTAACACAAAACTTACTGTCCACTAGAGAGCGCCACATTAAATTTTAGTGAAGTACCAGTGAAACCCTTTCAAATGATATCAAAAACGGTATAATTAACTTTTTTAACACATTACTTTTTGTCTGATAGAGGACGTCACTTAAATTTGATGAATATTTTGGAAATGTACAAGTATAGCCCTTTCTAATGATACCAAACTAGGCGTATTTATCTCCATTTTTATTTTTTAACACATTACTTTTGGTCTGCTAGAGGGCGCCATATCGAGTTTTGTGACACGTCACGTAGCTTATGTTATCGGACAATTAAAACGGTTCCAACGATACCTCATATGTCGAGTTCCAATATAGACCAGTGTCGATAATTTTTAAAACAAAAAAAAACGAATAGTAGGATGAAACCCATCACAAAAGGAGGAGAATATTATAAAAATGAAAGGAAAAATAATTTACGGGCGATCTGAGGTCGGGAAGGGGGTGGGGGTGACTTTTTAAGGGGAAAAAACGGTTTTTCTCGATTTCCGGCAAAACTAAAAGTCCTATGGAAAAAAGTCAAATGGCAAAGTTGTAGGTAATAAAAAGATCTAAAACTTTTGTATTAACACTTTTTTCACATAACCTCAAAATTTATGTGAAAAATTCAAAAAACCATGTTTTTGGTTTTTTATTTTTATCTCTTTCAAAAAACAATATTTTATCACGAAATTTGGTGAAAACTTACCTTTTTATGTCCCAAATACGCTGTAATTTATTTGATTAGAAATATTTATTTTTTCACCTTATTTTGAATAAATATCGAAAAATCACCCTAATTTTCAATCGAAAAATCACCCGTCTAAATATCTTTTTTTTTCAAAAAGTTTATATGGTGTCTATTCGTTGAAATCTCTACTTTCCGATGGTGAAAAAAAATATATATGTTACCATAGTAAATCTTCTCAGCAAATGCAAAAAACCGAAAAAAACTCGAATTCGATTTTTTTTTTCAATTATTATATTGAATGTAGAGCTATTTATTAAAATTTACACTTTAATTACTCGAAAAACGTAAAATTACATGTTACATAGATAACAAAAAAAATTGCAAATCAAAATATAGTACTATAATTAACAAACAAATAAGTTGATAAAATTAATACTTAATAAGACGTCTACAATATTTGGAGAAAGGAGTCGAATCTTCTTTAAGTTATATGCCTATTTATAACTATTTTTAGATAACTTATATTTATCTGAGTGACCTACGAAAAATTTTAGCCCATCAAAAGGTATTTCATAGAGGAGTGGGGAAGGGGCTAGGCGGTTCCGGGTCTTACTACATACATACCTAATATTTCGTAGCAGCTGTAACAACCGTTAGCCTAGCCAGTATTCGAAATACAGTATAGTATACAACATCGTTTATAAAAATACACGTGCACGTTGAGTTTCTTGAAGATAATTATGACAAGTTTACAAAAAAACTAAGGAGATTAAAAAAATAATAATCTCCTTTATTTTTCACAAACAAACTTAGTTACTCCCATAAAATATATAAATATATAAAATACATATCGTAAATATATTTTTAATAACTAACTTATGGCCTATTTTCATATATATTTCATATATTTTAAATATATTTTAGATACATTCAAAATATATCCTAAAAGACATAAAAAACATAGCTAAAAATAAAATAAAAAAATTGAATATATCTGAAATATATTTGAAATGTATAATATATATATGAAAATCGGCCAAAAGTTAGTTAGTAAAAATATATTTACGATGTGTATTTTATATATCTTATGGGAGTAACTAAGTTTGTTTGTGCAAAATAAAGGAGATTATTATTTTTTTAATCTTCTTAGTTTTTTTGTAAACTTGTCACAATTATCTTCAAGAAACTCAACGTGCACGTGTATTTTTTTAAACGATGTTGTATACTATACTGTATTTCGAATACTGGCTAGGCTAACGGTTGTTACAGCTGCTACGAAATAATATATTAGGTATGTATGTAGTAAGACCCGGACCCGCCTAGCCCCTTCCCCACTCCTCTATGAAATACCTTTTGATGGGCTAAAATTTTTCGTAGGTCACTCAAATAAATATAAGTTATCTAAAAATAGTTATAAATAGGCATATAACTTAAAGAAGATTCGACTCCTTTCTCCAAATATTGTAGACGTCTTATTAAGTATTAATTTTATCAACTTATTTGTTTGTTAATTATAGTACTATATTTTGATTTGCAATTTTTTTTGTTATCTATGTAACATGTAATTTTACGTTTTTCGAGTAATTAAAGTGTAAATTTTAATAAATAGCTCTACATTCAATATAATAATTGAAAAAAAAATCGAATTCGAGTTTTTTTCGGTTTTTTGCATTTGCTGAGAAGATTTACTATGGTAACATATATATTTTTTTTCACCATCGGAAAGTAGAGATTTCAACGAATAGACACCATATAAACTTTTTGAAAAAAAAAAGATATTTAGACGGGTGATTTTTCGATTGAAAATTAGGGTGATTTTTCGATATTTATTCAAAATAAGGTGAAAAAATAAATATTTCTAATCAAATAAATTACAGCGTATTTGGGACATAAAAAGGTAAGTTTTCACCAAATTTCGTGATAAAATATTGTTTTTTGAAAGAGATAAAAATAAAAAACCAAAAACATGGTTTTTTGAATTTTTCACATAAATTTTGAGGTTATGTGAAAAAAGTGTTAATACAAAAGTTTTAGATCTTTTTATTACCTACAACTTTGCCATTTGACTTTTTTCCATAGGACTTTTAGTTTTGCCGGAAATCGAGAAAAACCGTTTTTTCCCCTTAAAAAGTCACCCCCACCCCCTTCCCGACCTCAGATCGCCCGTAAATTATTTTTCCTTTCATTTTTATAATATTCTCCTCCTTTTGTGATGGGTTTCATCCTACTATTATTATTTTTCACTTTTTATTATTTTTGAAGGCATCTACCCTGGTCTAATAAGTAGATTAGGAGCTATGAGAGGAAACAGATGAACATCTCAAATACATACATACTAAGGCAATTATCACACTGCCACGCATCACGCCGCATGTTGCGTGTCAACGCACTTACGCACGTACTTGCGGGAGTGCAGATCTGCATCATCGGGAGGGTTTTATACGCACTCACGCGCATGGATGCGTCTTGTAATTTCACACAGGCACGCACTCATTTCATACAAAATCACGCATGGTACTACGAGACTCAGAGTGCCATACTTTGCGTGTCACCCCGCACCTACGCGCGTGTTTGCATGCTTCTCCACATGTAGGCGCATGATCTGCATGAACGCGCGTGGATGCATTTTCGGTGTGTTGAACTGTGCGTGTTTTCTATACAAACGGAGATACAAGCAACGTTAAGACACGCATTCACGCACTACGCTGCGGGGTGCGTGGCAGTGTGATAACCGCCATAGCCTCTCAAAATCATAACCCTCCTTTGGCTTTGCCGTAGTCAGGTAAAAAGTAGGATACTGTTTGGGACAAACTGCCAGGATATATAGATAATGTATCCTGTGTTATTCGGACATGATCTACCCATATATCTTTAATCCTAATTCATTTCAGACACACTTTCATAACGGTTATACTCACAAACATTTATATTATAGCATAGTATAAGCGGCCTACATAATGTTCCCACTGTTGGTACTCAGGCCTCCTCCTTACAATCATGGCATCTCCCGCTCCGCCCAAGAGCGGGGGTTGTCATTGGATGATTTTTTCCCACCATAAAAAAATAAAAAAACCAGCCAAGTGCGAGTTGGACTCGCCCATGGAGGGTTCCGTAGCAGCAAGTAACATAATATAAAAGTTCTTGTAGTTCGTTGTAACTATGATCGATGTTTAAATAATAGTGTATTTTTTTTGTATTTATGACGTATTAAAAAAAAACTACTTACTAGATCTCGTTCAAACCAATTTTCGTTGGTAGTTTACATGGTAATGTACATCATGTATTTTTTTTTAGTTTTATCATTCTCTTATTTTAGAAGTTACAGGGGGAGGGGACATTTTAGCACTTTGGAAGTGTCTCTCGCGTAAACTATCCAATTTAAAAAAAAAAATGTTATTAGAAACCTCAATATCATTTTTGAAGACCTATCCATAGATACTCCACACGTATGGGTTTGATGAAAAAAAATACAAAATTTATTGCTTTTTTTCTATTTTTGTGTGAAATTCTTAAAGCGGTTCACAGAATACGTCTACTTACTAAGTTTCAACAGTATAGCTCTTACAGTTTCGGAAAAAAGTGGCTGTGACATACGGACGGACAGCCAGACAGACAGACAGACAGACATGACGAATCTATAAGGGTTCCGTTTTTAGGGTTCCGTTGTCAACTAGGAACCCTTATAGTTTCGCCATGTCTGTCTGTCCGTCTGTCTGTCTGTCTGTCCGTCCTCGCTTAAACTCTGTGACCGTTAGCACTAGAAAGCTGAAATTTGGTACCAATATGTATATCAATCACGCCAACAAAGTGGTAAAATAAAAATTGGAAAAAAATGTTTTATTAGGGTAGCCCCCCTATATGTAAGGTGGGAAGTGATTTTTTTTTTATTTCAACCCTAACGTGTGATATATCGTTGGATAGGTATTTAAAAATTAATAGGGGTTTACTGAAATCATTTTTTGATAATGTCAATAATTTCGGAAATAGTCGCCCCAAAAGTAAAAAACAATGCGTCCCCCCCCCTCTAACTTTTGAACCATAAGTTTAGAAAATATGAAAAAAATCTGAAATGTAGAACTTTATAAGGACTTTCTAGGAAAATTATTTTGAACTTGATGGAAAGAACAGTTTTTGTACAAAAAGACAAAAAGGTTCTACAAAATAATTTCTGGACTAAGTTTGTTGTATAGTCGTATAGGCAAGCATTTTTTTAAACTCATAAGTGGGTACACTTATTGTGATGGATGGAAAACTACGGAACCCTACACTGAGCGTGGCCCGACACGCTCTTGGCCGGTTTTTTTGCCATTTGGCTACGGAACCCTAAAAAGGCCTCCTCCCTAGGAGAGGGAACGGGCCGAAATCCACCACGCGGGCCCAGTGCATGTTGCTGGATGCCATATTATGTCTTTAAATTTTTGGTTCTAGGACATGCCACAAACATTCACCTTGATATTATTACGATGATTTCTCTCAAGTTTAACCAAAACGTCAAACGCACATAGAAAATGAAACCCATGCTTTTCTAAACTCAATCACTCACGTAGATAAGCGATTATCAAGTAAATTGCTGTATTTACGTATCTCCGGCAATACGTGATCTGTAGTCATTTGTAGAGTCCATGGCTTGCCTAGAAACTGTATAAAACTATTTGTAGGTAGGTACTGTTGGAGAAATTTTAAGTTATGATGAATTGGTTTTCTATCTATATTGATCTTGGGTACCTAAAGTGGGACGACATTTCTTTTATTTCTAAGTGCTCTGCGGTTTGGGATTTGTGATTCCGGATTTCGTTGTAGAAGAGAAATCTGTACCGCCAATGAATGTATTCAAATATTGAAAAGTTAGTTTTCACAATGAATTTTATAATAATCAGGTATCTGCCTGCGAAGAATCTCCAAACTTAAGTGGCAATGGGCAGGGCACATTGCATGCAGAACGATGGTCGATGGGGACGAAAGGTTTTGAAGTGGTGAAGGTACCAGAAGACGCAACGTTGGAAGGCCTCCAACAAGGTGAGCCGATGACCTGATCAGGGTTGCGGGAAACTAATGGATGCGTGACGCACAGGATCGGTCGTTGTGGCGACGCTTGGGGGAGGTCTATGTCTAACAGTGGACGTCTTTCGGCTGATATGATGATGATCTGCCTGCGAGTTTCCCCGCGTCATCAACATCATCATCATTTCAGCCGATACAGGTCCACTGTTGGACATAGGCCTCCCCCAAGCGTCGCCACATCGAACGTTCCTGTGCGTCCTGCATCCATCGGTTTCCCGCTACCTTCACCAGGTCAACGGTCCACCTTGTAGGAGGCCTTCCAACGCTGCATCTTCCGGTACGCATTCGCCACTCCAAAACGTTTCGGCCCTAACGGCCATCCGTTCTGCGAGCACTGTGCCCTGCCCATTGCCACTTAAGTTTGGCAATTCTTTGTGCTATGTCGGCAACCTTAGTTTTCCTGCGGATATCTTCATTTTTTATTCGATCACGCAAGGAAACCCCGTGCATAGCCCTTTCCTTTGCTCTTTGGGTGACTTTAAGCCTTCTGATGAGGCCCATTGTGAGCGACCACGATTCGGAGCCGTATGTCATCACTGGCAACACGCACTGGTTAAAGACTTTCGTCTTGAAAGACTGTGGTATGTTGGACGAGAAGATACCGCGTAGTTTCCCGAACGCTGCCCAACCGATTTGGATTCGACGGTTGACCACTTTCCTTTTCTTTGCCCGCGTAGAAGTTGAGAATTATCCAAAGAGGACAAAGGTATATAAAGTAGGTATCCTATGCCTCAGAAATGAAGATATCAGCAGGAAAACCAGGATCGCCGACTTAGCTCGAAGAATTGCTAAACTTAAGTGATAGAAAGCAGCGTAGAACAGATGGGGCATAATTAGACATATGGACAAGTAGAGTCTTTGTAATAGAGTCAAAGATGCAGGGCAATAAATATAGCTTATGTTACTTAGGCTGAATGTAGCTTTCCAAAGAAGAAAAAAATTTTGCAATCGGCCCAGTAGTTTTTGAATTTGTTCAGTACAAACATACAAATTTTCCCTCTTTAAAAAATTAGTGTAGATGTAGACAAACCATTAACAGGAACTTTTGAAATGCCAAGAAAACAATCAGTCAGAAAAAAATGATGCTAATTGCACATTCCAAAGCGTAGATCTCTATAGAAAAGAATGTGCTAGAAACTCCATGGACACTCTTTTCAATCATGTTATTTAATTACAAATATCTCTGTTACATGTTTCTTGTCGCTATTATGTGAGAACAATGTAAAGAAATAAAAAATAAAAACTAAATAATAGATATTAAAATGGCCACTGGCAGCTAAGAGATGACCATTCTTAAAAGACAGCACCCGTTCACGGACATGACGGGAATATATTAGCACCACTCATCTCAACCATTTTCAAGGGTCCAGTTCTTACCCTTTTTGTACGGAACCCTAACAAATGTTTATCATCTGCAATCATTTACTTACTTATAAAACTCAAAGCCTTCTCATTCGTCACAATAACACAAATTTGAATCCTTTGCCTGTGTAACGAAAATGTGTTTTATTTCAGTTATCATGCATATAGAACATTTTTCAAATAAATGTGCTTAATGTACCCGGAATAACATGCGAATGTTAAATCAGGGTAAACGGGATATAAATATGTTTGATTTATGTTGTTTTTTTTCGTTAATAGTGCAAAAGGGGTTTTGATAACCTTGCAATTTATTTATTTATATTAAGTTACTCTAACGACTTATTTACTAATTAAATTTTACCAAAAATAACTTACATTATGCAACGTTATTTTTATTATGCGCGAAACATAAATATATTTAGTTTAGAATCAGTAACGGAATGGATTCAGAATGGAATAGAAACTGTTTTTTGGTCAGTGGGTCGCCTTAGGGGTGGATTTTTAGGAGTTGGAGTATACGCTTAGGGGCACTATGAGCAGTAAAGAAAACAAAAAAAAAATATTTTGGGACTTGGTAAATTAAAAAAAAAACGTCTTTTTTGCTGATTCGGGCTTTCAAAAAAAAAATTTGTTTTGGTTAAAAAAATTGTGGGACTTTGGTTAAGACATTTTTCGCCATAGTGCCCCTAAAGCTACACTCCAACCTATTTTTCCTCCAACTAATCAAGTGATCACAGTATAAACTTACCAATTCCACGGGAATGTCACGCGACAATGTCGGTCACTTTTCACGCACAGTTGTACATTTAACTGTAAGTTACAAAATACAATACAAACGGTTAATGTTCTAATCGCGTTTTGCATGCCATGACCCGGCTATTATCATGCCCTTTTGCACTTAGGAAGTAGATTTTTTATTAGTGAAAATTAAAGAGTTTATCACATTTTTAGTTGTTTTAAAGGAAATTATTTTTTAGATTGTTACTTAGATCAAGATGAAGTGGTGACCTAGAAGTAACAGTACAGACTTACGAATAAGCTGGGCATTAACTTCACTTTGTATAATTTATTAATATAATTTATAGTTTTCCATGAAAAAAAGAAAGTGGTAATGAATTTTTTTTTTGTATTTCAAATATAATGTAAATTGTTCCTGATAAATAAATTAAAAAATAATAATTTTATTATTACTTTCTTTTTTTTTTCATGGAAAAACCTCAAATAATATCTCCCGCATTAGGGCAGAGCGGGAGGGCGAGTCCGACTTTTACTGACTAAAACCCACTCCTGTTTCTTCTTTGCCTCCGTTCCAGGGTCCCGGGTTCTCTCACATCACCCATGGCCCAAGTAGGCTTCGACCCTACTGGGCCCCTACGTTTTTGACATCGTCTTGAGGCGCGCGTGGAACACTACGCTCCTCCTTTGATAGCATTACTGCTTCACCTGCCATTCCTATTCGCTCTCGGACCATGTCCTGTACCAAGATCTGGCGCGAGAAATCGCTGCCCTCGCGCGCCCTCGCGAAGACACGGTGGTACCCTGCTCTGGCGCAGCACACCTCTACCATATGCACTACCGTGTCCTCCCGGCGGTCTACACAATGGTGACACTCGGGCGTTTTATTCGCATGAATCCAATGCAGAAATCTCCCAAACTGATCTTGCCTAGTGAGTACCACCGTTATACGGGAGGTAAGGACGCTGTGTTGACTTTCCAGCCACTCCTCAAAGGAGGAACTTTACCGATATCATCACCACATACATTACCCAGTTTTGTCTACCTGACTAATCTATTCGCCATAGTAACTAAGTAAAATTTGTTCTGACGTAGACGTTAAATATCCACAAACAACTCTGTCATGTTTTGAAAACATTTCTCAACTATGGCGTCAACATTCATAAATGCATGTAACACTAGAAAATGCCATTGTCATTATTCATATTCACCTTGAAAATAGCCAATAATAACCTAGTGTAAGATCCCAGAGCGATCTGACTATCGATATAACTACGTACTATATTAGGCGTTCCGAACATTAATTCATTAAACCCCAAGCGAACGCCGGCGTTCGCGCACCTATTGTCTTTCAATTGTGTCTGCAATTATCACAATTGAAAGGTTAAACATTACACTATAATTAACGAAACGCGTAAGTTTTACGAAATTCACGGCGATTAAAACATTTTGGTCGCAAAAAAAGTATCCTTTAAAGGCTATCTTAGCGCTGAATGTTTTAATAGTTCTGTTAGGCTACATACTGTCAATGCAGTTCTGCAGCAAATTTTTGTTTTAACTTTTCTGTTAATTTTTGATAGTTTCTATAAGCGTGCTTGTCTACCACCAGAATATGAGTCGATGGATCTGGCATAATTCATTTTCTCATGAATGAAACCTTAGGTTCTCAGTAGCGTTTCATATGCTTTGAATACCTGTGTGCTTGTGAATCTTACCCTTGTGACCCCTGGGCAGGTACCGGTACCTACTATAATTTGTCAAACGCATGAAATTTTGTAATAGTTGCCTGCTCATATTGATCATAACAAAAAAATTAAATCGTATTCTTTTTGCACTGCTTAATCTAATTAAATACTAAAAAATAAAGGACTATGCTCGGTGTTTCCTTGCGTTATCGAAACAGAAATGAAGATATCCAAGCAAGAGAACTAGGGTTGCCGACATAGCACGAAGAATCGCCAAACTTAAGTGACATTGGCAGGGCATATTGCTTACAGAACAGATGGCCGTTGGGGCTGAAAGGTTCTAGAGTAGCGACCACGTACCGGAAGACGCAGCGTTGGAAGGGTTCCTACAAGGTAGACCGATGACCTGGTGGGGGTTGCAAGAATCGCAAAGGACCGTTCGTTGTGACGACACTTGGGGGAGGCCTATGTCCAACAGTGGACGTTTAGCGGCTGAAATAATGAAATACTACAAAATACTGTGGATGACGTGACGGTGCGTTGAATACTGATGTATTTTATATCCCGCTCCCAGAGCGAGAGAGTCAGAATTATACTGACTAAATTTTACCCGTATTCCTTCAGTTGCCCTTTGCGTTCCAAGGCCAAGGTCAAGGTCAGCTCTCAAAGCCTTCATATCAGCAGGTAACCAATGGGTAGCTCGCCATCAGACCGTCCGGTAACCGTCCGGACCGAGTCCAAGCAGTCGACGGTGCGTAGAGTTCCATTCGCGCCTATAGGAGATGTCAGCAAACCGTAGGGGCCTAGGAGAGTCGAAGCCTACTGGGGCCATGGGTTTTTTATGATGGGAAAATCCCCCGCTCTTGGGCGGAGCGGGAGATGGTGTCAAACTCTTACTGACTAAAAACCCACCCCGTTCCTTTAAGCCTTCATACCGGGGCTCGAGCTGTCTTTCAAAACTAACCCTGGCCCCGGTAGGTTTCGCCCGGCTGGGCCCCTGCTGTTGCTGGCAACTACTGGCAACTACTACTTTGACTGGTCTGTTGGTCTAGTGGTTAGTGACCCTGACTGCTATGCCCTCCGGCGTCGTGGGTTCGATTCCCACCCAGGACAAATGTTTGTGTGATGAGCACGATCATTTTTTCTGTGTCTAGGTGTAATTTATTTAAAATATGTATGTATTTAGAAATATTTAAGTATGTTTATCAGTTGTCTAGTACCCATAACACAGGCTCCGCTTAGCTTGGAACTAGACGGCGCTGTGTGATAGTTGTGGAAAATTATTATTAATTCCTTTATTTTTCTATTTAACATATAATTATTATGAAGGAATAGGAGTGGGTTTTAATCAGTAAAACCTTAAAATAGATAGGTACAGAAGGCAATCTCATGTATGTACTTCACTTTTTATACCTACCCTCGGTGGACGCACACTAATGAGCGTTTGAGCCGGAACTGTTCGACGAGTGATCCGAGACGCGACCGATACATCGTGTCTGTGAGCGGTGTCTATGTGTGCGTTGCTTGACCACGCTTTGTATGTAGATCGACTTCTGTACCTATATATTTTGTGATAAAACTCTGCCACGCTCTCAAGTTTCGCCCAAGGGTGGGAGATGTCATTAGATGATCATTAAAAAAAACATTAGTTAAAAAAGTTTTCTAATTCATAATTATGATAAATAGATAATGCTTTAATACAGTAATTTATAAAAAAGACAATGCCGTATTTAAAGTAAAACTGCGAAGACTAGATAAGTATCATCATTTATAAGTTTCATTTTCATAATACGTTTTATGAAGCTACTAAGTATTAATTATTATGAAAAGTACTATTTAATCTCATGTCTTTAAGTACTTGCGATTACTAAGAAGTGAAAGCTATGATATTATCTTGACTTTAAAATTGTTTTATACAAATAGTATAGAGTTTTATTAAATTTGATTTATACTTTCGAATACCGTAATTAGACACAATAGAAAGATTATGAAAGAGTGAACACTGGTGTTCTCTTAGGGTTTAATGAATTAAACTAAAATACATTATAACGAATTATAAAGCAACCCTGAAATCTTTAATTCGAGAGTGAATAGGTTAGTTCTAAGTAACCATGCTCCATCGTCGAGCGCATCGTCGCTTTTCATCAGGTGAGATAGCGATCAAACGTGAACCTATCAACAATAAAAAAATTGTATCAATATTTTTTAAACAGGTAAGATTCTACGGATAGAGATCGACCTACCACACGCATTATAATATATCCGATCAAAGATATAGTATTTTGATAATATATTTAAAAAAAAACTCTCTCAATGGTTCAAGAGAAGAAATGCCAATGTGATTTTTTTTATTCATATGTACTTTTCAAAGTACATAAAAATTAAAAAATCAATCAATCGAACCAAAAAATCAATTAATCAATTTACTCATTATCTAAGAAATTACTCATGACTCGGAAGGCATGTAAAGACTTTTGTCCCGGTTGTCTTTCGTAGATTTTTGACAGTCGTCACAAGAAGTCAGACGCCAGAAAATTTGATCATCAGTCTATCTAAGGAGCATCATGTAGCCCAGTAATTGGGTTGTAGAGATCTGACTAGCAATCGTTCTATGTTGAATACAGGTATTTAGCCGCATTCGGTTAGGGATCACGGCGGTTGGGGCGTGAGGATGTCCGTTCCCTCACGCTCGCAAGTCCCTTTTGATAGGATTACTACATCGAAGAAAGAGGAGGAAGGACTGCCTGCCCTTCGTCCTCCGGAGTGAGGATCAACTAAAACTATAGCCAAAACTAAAGTCAGTGCGAGAAGTTGTCGAAACCTCTACAATCCGGACTAAGCGTTTCGCTTCGTCATTTTTACCGCGTACATCGAAGCACTGGAACAATTTGCCTGCTGCGGTCTTCCCGTCCGATTATAATTTAGGTGTCTTCAAGGCTAAAGTGAATAGGCTTTAAATAAACTAGTGCGCCTCGCCATCAACGATTGCATCACTGCTTACGATCAGGTGGGATCGCAGTCATGTACTAGTTTATAACAGATAAAAAAAAGTCACCGCCTCCACATCGTTTCGACTCCTCTAAAATCTTACTATAGAATTTAAATCTTAATATATATAAATCTCGTGTCACAATGTTTGTCCTCAATGGACTCCTAAACCACTTAACCGATTTTAATAAAATTCGCCACCATGTGCAGTTCGATCCAACTTGAGAGATAGGATAGTTTAAATCTCAAAGTAGGGGTAGAGTAGGGTAGAGTAGGGTAGAGTAGGGTAGAGTAGGGTAGAGTAGGGTAGAGTCGGGTAGAGTAGGGTAGAGTAGGATAGAGTAGGGTAGAGTAGGGTAGAGTAGGGTAGAGTAGGGTAGAGTAGGGTAGAGTAGGGTAGAGTAGGGTAGAGTAGGGTAGAGTAGGGTAGAGTAGGGTAGAGTAGGGTAGAGTAGGGTAGAGTAGGGTAGAGTAGGGTAGAGTAGGGTAGAGTAGGGTAGAGTAGGGTAGAGTAGGGTAGAGTAGGGTAGAGTAGGGTAGAGTAGGGTAGAGTAGGGTAGAGTAGGGTAGAGTAGGGTAGAGTAGGGTAGAGTAGGGTAGAGTAGGGTAGAGTAGGGTAGAGTAGGGTAGAGTAGGGTAGAGTAGGGTAGAGTAGGGTAGAGTAGGGTAGAGTAGGGTAGAGTAGGGTAGAGTAGGGTAGAGTAGGGTAGAGTAGGGTAGAGTAGGGTAGAGTAGGGTAGAGTAGGGTAGAGTAGGGTAGAGTAGGGTAGAGTAGGGTAGAGTAGGGTAGAGTAGGGTAGAGTAGGGTAGAGTAGGGTAGAGTAGGGTAGAGTAGGGTAGAGTAGGGTAGAGTAGGGTAGAGTAGGGTAGAGTAGGGTAGAGTAAGGTAGAGTTGAGTAGAGTAGACAGCTTAGCTAAAAGATATAACATAACTATTAGGCGGTACGAAGTTCGCCGGGTCAGCTAGTAACTTATAATTCCTGAGTTACCTTATGTTGAAAGACTGTAAAATCTGGCGCAACCAGAATGAATAAGGAAAATATAAATCATTTCACAGCGACATACCTACACAATTTATTTTTATAGAAACTCATAAAACATTACCTAGTTTTCTCATATGAGAAAATATCTATAAAATCCATGAGAAAAAAAAAAACAAAATGTTCGTGGAACTGAATATTGAATTATGTGTTGATACAAGAATGCGATTGCTAGTGTTGTGCTGAGTTTAATATCCGAAATCTGTGCAATAAAGTATCCAAAAATGGTGCATTGAAAGCTGTTTAATATCCGAAAGTCGTATATTTTGGAACGATGTCTGAAAATTGAATAAACAAATTGGATGCTGAAATATTGAAAGGTTCTGAGTTTGTAAGTAAATATACAGTATTACTAGCTTCTGTCGGCGACTTTGTTCACGTGAATAATAATTGATGATAAATTATATTATTTTGCAAATAGGTTTTTGAAAACACTTTTACCACGTCAATTTTTTGTCAGTTTAAACTAGATGAAACCGGTGTTTCCTAACAGACTACCCTGAGAGGAAGTACCAAAACAAATATAGGGGTCAGTCTCTTTGAAAGTGCTTCTCTAAATTCTTTACATAAAAATACTAGGCAAGTGTTTCAGGTTTCATGTACACTAAAAGAAGATTGAACATAGACTTAAGTTAGTGAGTGCCTTGTGTGTGAGAGCTTACATTTTTATGAACACATCCAACATACAGGAGTTTTAGTACGCGATGAAAATAATTAAAAAAATGACGTGTGGCACTCATGGACTACCGCGGTAAAGCTATTGCATGGCATTTTTATCAACTTGTGCAATTATAATTATTTATTTATATTATTTATGCAGTATTTTTTTCCTTTGTTTTTTTTTTCTTTGATATTAATTGAAGTTACACTTTTTGAGCGTGGTGACCGATAAGAAAACAAACACCCCCCGGTGTTAGGTTATTTTCGTTACGGAATTTCTGGATCCGGTCTCCACGCTCAAGGCTCGCGATAGAAGCTATGCAATAGCTTAAAAATAAATCTGTTTAATAAGCACATTATTTTTATCATAACTGTAAATCTACATCAAATTCTTTGAAAAGAAAGATTTGAAAGTTCCATACATCATCACCAAATACAGTAAAAAATTACTTGTAAGCTGAAAGTAAACGCTGATTTTCATGTAGGTACTGCTGTACTTGCAAATGATATAATGAGATGAATTCAGATTATAAGTTTTTTTTTTTACAAGCTTTTATTTAGTTTCATCTGTCCCGGTACTTGTCACCATTATCTGCAATCAAATCTTGCATAATAAATTTGATTCACTTCCTGGCTACCGATTGAGTTGAAATTTTGCATGTAGGTATGCGTAAATCGGATTTAAAAAAAAAATTAATCAAAATTACAATGACATAGAGCAGTAGCTGTTTCACGTAAAATCAAACAAGCCAAATATCGTTGAAGTTTTATAGTCGTTCGATCAAAGTCCTAACCAAAAGCGGTATTCATGATCTATCGACTTATTTCCAGTTATATTAATAAGTTTTCTACCAGGATAATGTAACGCAGATTATTTTTTAAATCGACCAATTTCAAACGACTTTAAAATCGGTGTCGTTCAAACTCGATTGATGTTTGTGAATACCGTAATGGTCTAAACGATTAAACGCTACGATATCGTTACGGTTTTCATTACGTGAATCGGGCTACTGGCCTGATGATTGAACCGAAAGCTGGTTATAGGAGCTTGGTATTTAAACAACACAACCCTAATGAGTTTGGGTTCATATGATTCGTTTTGACGAGTATACCTTTCAAATCCCGTCCATTAGAAAGACAATGACAGCGCGAACGCCGGCGTTCGCTTAGGGTTTAATGATATAATTATATTGTTATAATACCGTGCTATAAAAGCTTGGTATGAAAAAACTATTTTCATTAAAAACTTGTTTTTTTTTTATCAAGAACAAGTATTTACACGAGAGCAAAGCTAAGTAACGAGTCAAGACTTGAGCAATGTTAAGTATTACTTAGGCTCTTACTTCTAGCGGAACATCGCCTGCCAATGTCTTAGCGTGTCTTTATAATTATCTAACTTTTTCCGTTCCTATTCCCCAGTTGACTCTTACAACGAGTTTGAAATAATATGTATTTTATGTTCTATTTTCACTCTCGGAATAGTTGTCACTTCTTCTTAAGGTGTATAGTCCCTTAGACATTTGGCCGAAATTAAATGCACACATACTCGTACATTTAAATCAGGCTTGCTGCGCCCGTATAGAGCCCAATCCATTTTCATTGCGTAATATTGATTGATTTACATATGCTATGTAGGTACATTCTGAGGAACACTTAAATTAGCATTTTTTTTGTGTAAACATATTTATACCTATCAACAATAAAGAAAGAAAGAAGAAAATAAAGATAAAAGTCATTTCTACGGAGTGAAAACAAGAGAAAAAATATCATTTTGTTAAATTTTTTGATAATATTGTACATGTATCTATAATAAACATTATCTTCTTTTCAAACCTATTGTCAATTTTCAATAGGTAGGTAGGTATGAGGTGTGATATTCTGAAGCCTTGGTAATCCAAGGCCTCAGAATGTCACTGTTATAAAGCAGTGCTCGGGAGTTAGGACCTAAAACGGAAGTATAAAATGCATAATTATATTGCCGGTGTATGTCTGATAAGTTAGTGGAGGAAAATGTCGTGAGGAAAGTTGTGAGTAGATCAGTGGCTATCTTTCGCGTCCGGATCTGATCCAGGTCATGGTATGAAGTGAGATAGAATACGATACGATAGAGAGGCAGTTGTCTTGTTCTCTGAAGCTGACTTCAAATCAATATTAAGAAATATTTTTAGAACAAGGTGAAATTTGATAGCACTGAACACAAGGCGTCGCGCGCTTCAGCTGTTTTTTGCGACCGCTTCTAGCTGTTTTTTGTGGCCACTTCTAGCGTTTTTTTAGTGGCGACGTTTTTTGGGGCCCATGTGCGGAGACAGTTATACCACAATGCAGAATTGGATTTTTTCGTAACTGTGTAGTAGATGTCGTTAAAAATGTTTATGTCAGTCTATACCTAAGTGTTTCCATCTAAAAGTATTTAAAACTAGCTTTTGCCCGTAGTTTCGCCCGCGTACATAAAATATAGCCTATGTCACTCAGGAGTAAAGTAGCTTTCTATCGGTGAAAAAATTTTAACAATCTGACCAATACTTCCAGAGATTACTTCCTACAAACATAAAACAAAAAAAAAACAATCTTTACCTCTTTATTATATTGGTGTAGAAAAATCTCACCAAATATCCGCTCGTTAGTGTAAGCCCATCACTAAACTGCCAACTACCGACACTGTTTACCTGTATGCATGAAATTTCCGTTTCTGTAACACATATTTTTCACTCACCTACATCACGGAACGTAAAATTTAGAGTTGTACCAACTGAAATTGGTATTATATTTAGATTTTGTTTACCGTTTACCGAGTTGGGTTTACCTCTAAATTCAAGGTTAGTTGAAAAACTGATTTGTTAAGAAGCGTGGAGATGGGATGTGTGTGCGTTTAATAGTTAAGAGGGCTTGATAGATTTATGTAGTGTAGTGTACTGAATAATTGTTTCTTGGGAAAATGTGAATCGAATAATAAAATTAATAGGTTTATTTTGTGTTTTGATGATGTACAGGCTTTTGGAATGTGAGATTGAAGATTTTCCTTCTTTCAGTTTATCGTTTTGTAAGAACATTATTATTATTAAAAACTAACTGTGGTCTGCGACTTCGTCCGCGTCAAGTTCGTAAAAATGCGCAAACGCAAGTCTTTTACTCGTACTAATTCTGTGCTTGTGTGCACATAAAACGATTCAAGACTGAAATGAAAATTACCTCCAGTAAATATGTTATATACAATGTATTTCTTATGTCCAGTAAAGGATCTAGCCGGTAAAGCATAATATGAAAACTGCACTCGCGTCTAATGAAGGATTTTTACCTTGTTTTTATTGTTATTCATCGAAAATAGCCATACACTTAATCTCACACCCCTATATAGTAAGGGAATAATCGTGGCAACAACCCTTAAAGATTTTTTTTTCTCAGTGCATATTCAAGATATCTTCATGAAATTGAAACCATGTACTGTGGCCCTAGTGGAAAGGGGTTTAAGTCCGATTTTGTCGAAAATGAGTTAAGTATACCGAAATGATCAGAAAAAAATGCTCTATCGTTTGGTGAAAACAGATCTAAGCTAACCCTAAAAATAAGGAAGTTATTTGGTGCAAAAGGATTCAACTGACACCAAAAAAACCACAAAAGTTGGTTTCAAGTCTATTTATATAGTTTTAAATGGAAAAATTAAAACTTTATTTTGTGTTTATTAATCTAAATTAACATGAATCAACCACATTTCAATTTGGTTGGTGTTTATCGATACAACAACACTTAGTCCATAAAAATGGTTTAAGTTACAAATGATATTATTAGACTTATATCCATTTTCACCGAAATAAAGAGAAAAAATATTTCTTTGCATTAGGAAATTAGTTATTAAAAATAATTTCAAATGCGTATCCCTTTTCACGTGCATGAATTAATATTTAACTTATGGGAGAAGGGGTCTAACTTATTTTATACCCTTATGGAATTCATTTTGTTATTGGTATAAGTCACTATCTTAAAAACTATTATCTTTACATACAAAATAACCCAATAATAGTAAAGAGCATAAATTGTTTACCTATAAAAAACATCACATGTATTTCATTTGGTAGCGGTTTGAATGACACACGAGGTCAAACACGAATTTGAAGCACGCAGAGTGTTTTTCACGTCTCCTGTAAAGTTGCATTTTTGGACTTAGATCCTTTTTTACTAGGGCCACATGTATGACTATCAATAAACTAATTAAATTCCATTTTTTTTAGAATTTTTGCAATATTAGAAACTGTAAAATTGAGAAGTATATTTTTTGGGCGTGGTTTCTTATTATGAACCCATAAGGTACCTAACACCTGAGGCCTCTGCCTCGAATCTCGCGGACAACGAGCAGTGCACTCCAATCAAGCGGCGACCTCCGGCGCGTCTGCAATGCAGTGTTATGCAATTTATTTTAGTTGTAGAATTTGTCAGGACATTAAATTGTCTCTGTTACATATATACACAGATATATTACTTAAAAACTTAGAAAAAAACAGACTTCACTAAAAAAAAACATTAAAAGGATCAAATAATAAGGATAATATAATAATAACTTTAATTTCGGAAGCCCGTGTTTCTCGGTATGGCTTGTTTCTTATTTATTTTCACAATTCATTCATAGAACTACCTATTTATTTATTTGTTTGCTAGTATGACAGAAATATTTACATCTTATTTCTCTATCGCCAAGTTTATTACCCTCAACCCAATTTTACGACATCTTGGAACGACAACATACTCATACATTCTATTTTCCAATTCTATCTAGACCCAATTCCATTCCAGTCCAGACCAATACCTATGTAAAATATTCACGACTTTAAATTTTACCCAATCCACTTTCAGTGTGCCCTTCATATATCAATACACACCCAATAATTTATTATTATTATTATGAGCAGCAGGCGGGTACGTTTACAAATATAATCTACACTATATAATAAAGAGATCTACACTGTATTTTTGTTTTTATATGTTTTTTTTTTTGTTTTTCGGAGATAATCTCTGGAAGTACTGGGCCGATTGCTAATTTTTTTTCATCGATAGAAAGCTGCTTTATTTCTGAGGACGTAGGCTATATTTTATTTACGCGGGCGAAGCTGCGGGCAAAAGATATTACCTACCTAATATAGTTAGTGTAAAGTTTCGAAAACCTTTAAAAAAACTTGCTTGTAATTATGTAATTATGTAAGTAAATGAACTAAAAAGAATAAAACAAACTTTTTGCGAGATTTGAATACCGTAAAACGGGGTGAATAGAGACTTAGGGGTGAATAGAGACAAAACTTTGGTTTGGTTTTTCACTTTGATACTATAATATCAGCCTCTAACAAAGCATCGATCTACGATGAAGCTTGCAAAGATGCTAATTGGTGATCTAGATTTGGCTTCAAACCCCAAGCGAACGCCGGCTTTCGCGCGTGATTTCGCGCCATTCGGTTGAATACTAAGATTATAAAAAGTCCGCGTCGATGATTAAAATTTTTAAGGTTTTATTTATTGGTTATGTATCAAAGAATGTAAATAAGAAATTCTTCATAAAGTAGTCTGTAAATTTCGAATATAAGCAATCTTTCCCATTTTTCTACCTAACTATAACTTTACACATTAAACTTAATAAATACTTAGGCTTTTTTCATCTCTATCGGTTGACTATATCAAAAGATATACTCTATTAATTGAATATTCGGCGGTACGAAGTTTGCTAGGTCAGCTAGTTCTAAATAAAGCGACTGCTTATGTCATGTCTGACTGTCCTCGCACATGGGCCGCAAAAAAACGCCACTTGAAGCTTCTGTTTGAGGCGGCTTTTTTTTGTGGCTAGCGTGCAGCAGTGCCGCCATAAAAAAAAAAACGCTTGAAGTGGCTTCAAGCTTCTCTGGACACATGAAATGTCGCGCGCTTCAGCTGTTTTATGCGGCCAGGCACATTACTTTATGTAATTTATTTAATCACCACTGCTTTCAAAACGGTGAGGGAAAATATCGTAAGGAAACCGGCATGTCCTGGAACCAAAAAATTCGAAGACATGTGACATCTGCCGTTTTATATTTCCATCGTTTTATAAGTGCCCATGTAGGCCTATGTGAAATAAAATATTTTGACTTTAACACCAACCCGTACTGGGCCCGCGTGGTGGATTATGGCCCATTCCCACTCCTAGAGAGGAGGCCTGAGTCCCAACAGTGGGAACATTATACGGCCGACTATTATGCGGCCGCGTCAAGTTTTTCTAGTGGCCGCTTCTAGCGTTTTTTTGTGGCGGCGTTTTTTTTAAGGCCCGTGTGCAGGAACGCTAAATTTTTTCTCATTTTTGACCAAGCATAACGAGATTAAAAAACTACAAACGCCACCGATACCAACAGTTTAACTTGTTTAACTAACACGGAAAGTTCTGAAGGACTTAAACATAGGCTGACCTCTACAAACGACGCTTAACTTTGAAAATTTACCCTTTCATCAATTACTGGTTATCCACCAAAGTCCTCACTTAGCAACGGTGGTAGTTACGTAACCTTTAATATTCCGCTCAACAGAACAATTACTCCTGGCAATGACCTCCGTACATTGACCTTTTTGTGCGTGGCACATAGAAACTGTAAGTGCAATACGATACGAAGAAAATCTACGGATAATGTTGCAGTTGGAAGCAAGTAAAAGTAGTTTCCAATTTATTTCGAACTAGATTCTTTCGAATCTTCTCTCTCGAAATCTTTTCCTCATCATTATCACTATCATCATTAATTTCAGATAGACTGGCCTGCTGGTCTAGTGATTACTGGCCCTGACTAGGTACTATGTCGGAGGTCGTGGGTCCGATTCTCACTCAGGACAAATATTTATGTGATGAGCATGATCATTTGTTCTGTGTCTGGGAGTAGTTTATCTATAATATGCATGTATAAAGTTATTTTGTACTTTTCAGTGTTTATTAAAAAGTTTTTTATTGCGTAAAAAATCCTTCGAAACGGGTATGTATTTTTCTACTTAGGGTGACGACATAATAGAAGATGTGACGACTGATTTGGTTTGGCGAGCGGTCCAATTTTCTACGAACAAAAGGGCTTATTTCCGGAGTAGGGCAAATTCTGTCACTCCAAAAATATTCTTGCTTACTTCTTGAGGCTGCGAACCAATGGTCAGAATACGTCAGAATCATTTAGGAATTATATTTATTATTATTTTTTTTACATTCCACAACTATCACACAACACCGTCTAGTTTCAAGCTAAGTAGTGCTTGTGTTATGAGTACTAGACAACTGATACACATACTTATATATTTCTAAATACATACATATTATTAATTACACCCAGACACAGAACAAATGATCGTGCTCATCACACAAACATTTGTCCTGGGTGGGAATCGAACCCACGACCTCCGACATAGCAGTCAGGGTCACTAACCACTACACCAACAGGCCTATCAATCATCATCATCATTTCAGCCGAAAGACGGTCCAAGACTCCAACAGTGGAGTGTTGGCATAATATGTGTATTGGATCCATCGGATTCCCACGATTCTCACCATCAGGTCCAGCTTTTGGGAAGCCTTCCAATGCTACGTCTTCTGGTACGTGGTCACCATTCCAGAACCTTTCGTCCCCATCGACCATCTGTTCTGCAAGCAATGTGCCCGGCCCACTGCGAATTTAAGTTGGCGATTCTTTGGGCTATGTCTGTAAACTTGGTTCTTCTGTAGATATCTTTGTTTCTGATGTGATCATGCAAAAAAACTTTGAGCATCGCCCTTTCCTTGCCCTTTGGGTAACTTTAAGTCTTCTGATAGGGCCTATTGTAATCGACCACGTGTCGCAGTCATATTCACAAACATATAAAAACACTAACAGCCAAATGCTCAATGGCTGCAGTGCTCAGCAGCCACGTCTAAGAAGACCTGATTTTGACGAAGAGATGTGAAATATATGTGACCAAAAATTAAAAAAATATAAGTAGACGAAAAGTCACGCCTCATTTCTATAAAAACAGAATGGGCTGTTTTTGGGTGGAAAAATCATCTGAATGAGCTAAGAGCCTCGGGAGAGTCGTAAACGATAACCGTTGTCGTGATTGCCATACAGCTTGGCAATGCCGCCAGTCTTTTGGGCACATTACCAGTCGACAGCGATGTGGAAAGGATTTTTGACGCCATATTTTAATTCGTTGTAATTAATTTTTATTATTAGTATTTGATTTTTCTGTAATTATAGTTATTTAAGTAAGTTATTATTTATTTATATATTTAAACTTCATATACAGTAGTGGTACATAGGCGGACTTAAAAAGTCGGTTTTAATAAAACAAATAATAATAAAAAAAATGCCAAACAGGCTTGTCGTATATTAAAACAAATTTGACCATCTCATGTATTTATTTATAATAAATACAAATGTGAGGTTCATGTACGGTTTTTTATGGGTAAAAAGTCGTAATCAGATGAAAATTTCTATAGATTACTCGTACCTCCAATAAACAATATATTTTCATCTTATTAGTATTGGTCAAGACTAGATATTGTTTTCACAATCCTAACAAAACTCATCGTTTTTACGGTAAACCACAGTCTTTAGTCACCGTAGGCCTAAAACGCTCCATTTCACACCCTATAGACTCACTTTTGCTATCAATTCAAAGGGAAATCATCATCAAATATTACACAACATTAAAATCAAAAGAAAAAGTGAGTGAAACCACAAGCTTTGATCTGTAAGTTATACGGCAGGGGTAGTAAACCTGAGGTTCTAAACAGAGATATATTCTATTAGCGTTAACCATTGGGGATAATGTTTAACATAACAGGAAAGGTAGCGCATATTGATAGCATTACATACATTACAGTAACATACAGCAGCAGTTTTCTGTCAGTGGCACAAAATTATACCAAGGCAGTACTCTTACGACATTTTTTTTTAATGACGGTTAAATATATTATTCAGTTTTTTGACATTCAAGCTGACAGATGAGATAACCTGAAGCGTAGGCTTAGGGTTCCGTTATTACTCATTTTTTTTATCATTCACTATAACTTGCTGTTGATATTATGGAATGGCAAGGCATTTATTTACTGTAATAATAGTCTATTAAGTTCTAAACAAAGTTCGCACGTTGGAAATTTCAAAGAATTCCAAAGATTCTCAAAGTAGGTATAGAACCATCGACTAACAAACAGGAAGATTAGGAAACTCTAAACTTTTATTTCATTTGAATATGGAAGGTAGACTCGTACCTAACATAAAATCACACCTAGACTTCCTAAGGTTACAAGCCGTGTATCTAACTTTCAACAATGAACACACCTCATAATGTTTAAATTATCTTTAATCTCATATTGTCATAATCTTCCTGCCCTCATCTAGTGTTACCTTGGAATCAGTTCAATACGATTCTTCCTTCCATTCTGTTCCGTCAATAGACACGCTATCACTGACCCCTCCACGGGTAGTGTGAAAGTGAGACCCGGGGCCCTGAGACGAAGGCAAAGAAGGAACAGGAGTAGGTTTTTATTCAGTAAAATTCTGACACGCCCTATCATGTCATGCCATGACAATGTAATTGGATGATTTTACCACCTAAAAAAAAAAATAATCACTGACTCCCTGCTCTCTCATATTTTTCCTCACTTAACTCAAACCCAGGTTTCTCAGTTCTTCTCCGTCTATCCACTTTTATTTGTCTCAAGACTATTAATACCAAAACAAGTAATTACTTTTCAACTATTACATTTGAAGTCTCCTGTAAATTTGTTTATTTAGGGAACAATAACAGCCACAACACAGGTACAATGCTTGCTTACTAATATTTATCTGCACTTCTAAATTAATATAATAAAGAAGTAAAGTTTTTTTTTATGTTTTTTTTTTTTGTTTGTGGGAGGTAATCTTTGAAAGTACTGGTTGGATTGGTAATTCTTTTTTTACTGAGTGACCGCATAACTAAAATATTATAAATCCAAAATAAAAACATCAAAATTCTATCTACATACGTTCCATACAAATCATATTATTAATGAACTTGAATTACTTAAAAAAGAATATAATACAAATGACATGAAAAATATTTAAGTTATACATTATTGTTTGCAAATAAAAGTTTCATTAAATTAATTTAAATTGGCGAAATAAAAAGACGCTTCGTTAATTTTAACTCAAATTTCACTTGGTTATTAACTCACAAGTGGAATTCGTATAAGCCAGAGTATTTTTTTATTCACCTCATAGAGCAAAGGTTTACAATCCCTGCTATTTGGTTTCAATTTGTGCGGATCATATTATAGCTTCAATTCTAGATCACTTAAATAGCGAATCAGGAGCGTTCGGTTGACATTGATCTTGTGGCTACCGGCGCACGCGCAAGGCAAACGGACATTGATATTTTATTTTTATTTTTTTATTTTATTTCTGTTTATTTTTCTTGTTATAAAAGTGAAGTGTGGTGCTTCTGTGGAGTTTACGTGATTGTTTTTATTTTAATGTAAGTAGTTTTTTTTAATGAATATTTGAAATTTTGTCTATGTCGTCGATTTTAAAATTCACAGTTGACCCAACAAACGTTGTTCTGTCATATAAAATCAAAGAAAAAAATGGGGGGATAAAAGGGTAAAAAATAACGTACTACCTATTCTCAAACCTTTTTTTATGTCTATTTGGTAATAGCATAACATAAAAAAATATAAAAATCGGACAAAGGGTTTCGGAGGAGTTGGATAACTAACATTGTAACACGACGTTTTTATGTATTAGATTTCTAATTAGTCTTCTTCTTCTTCTTCCTGCCCTTGTTCCGTTTTATTTGGGATTTCTAATTAGTACGAGCTAGCAATAAATTTTAATATTTCCAGTCCTGAGCCTTACGCTGACATATTAAAATATCAAGCGTGCGAGTGAGGAAAAGGGTGAAGCTATTTAGCTATTTAGCTCCAACCCAAAGTTCTGTTTAGGTCGTTAATTAGATAGCGATACTCTTCCATTCCTGGTCAAAGACCAAAGAAATTTTTTCATAGTAAATCAGGTTATTTTTCAGGGCCTTTGAAATAAATCTCACAGAATTATTTATTTTTAGGGTTCCACACCTCAAAAGGTAAAAACGGAACCCTTATAGGATCACTTTGGTGTCCGTCCGTTTGTCTGTCTGTCTGTCTGTCAAGACCCTTTATCTTAAAAATGCATGGAGGTATCGAGTTGATATTAAAACCATATACTCAAGTCTGCGGTTTCTTCAAACTGTGAAAAATCAAACTTTTAAGTTAAAGAACAAAAAAAATATGGCCGTTTATCTCGCAAAAAAAACTTATATTTTGATACTCTCAAAGATCGAAATCCATAGGGTACTTCCTGTTGACTCAGAATCCTGAAACTTGGCACAAAGTATGGTCTTATAGCACAGGTATAGGAAAAAACCTGAAAACAGTAAATTTGTTGTACCCAAAGTAAAAAAAAAAATGTAATTCGGAAAAATCTTTGAGGCTCCAATCGGGAATGGTAGTTTGCACGGAACTCTCAGTACGCGAGTCCGACTTGCACTTACCCAGTTTTTTATTAAACAAGTTTTATATAAAAAAAATATATATATATATTAAGCTTTTATAACGTGGTATATACCTATACAATAAATACCCATCAAAACCATTCCAAAACAGTCCAAACACACTTATTGCACTCATTACCGAATTCCTATGGCCATCTTCCAGTTCCATTATCAGATCCTGGTTATTAACTAGAATCAAAGTACTCGTCAAAATGAACCTTACGAGCCCAAACTCCATGTGGTTGTGTCGTTAACTGTCAAGTTCCTTTGGCTACGTTCCGGTGCCATCATTAAATCCATGTCATAATAATTTTGCATTATCACCTGATTTACACATGCACGCAAAATTTCAGCACAAACGGTAACCAAGTAGTGGATTAAAATGAATTTTCAAGATTTGATTACAGACACTTATAGACTTGAATACATAATACGTACATAAAACTTAAATACTAACTAAACTATTTATGATAAAACCTAACTATGTACATAAATATAATACAAAATGTTACAAAATTACATACAAACATTGGGACAGGTGAAACTAATTAAATGATTGTAACAATAAGCGTCCCTGCACACGGGCTTCAATAAAATGCCGCCACTAGAAAACGCTAGAAGCGGCCACAAATAAAAGCTAGAAGCGGCCGCAACAGCTGAAGCGCGCGCGACTCCTTGTGTCCGGAGAAGCTTGAAGCCGCTTCGAGCGTTTTTTTTTTGTGCCGCAAAAAAGGCCGCCTCAAAAAGAAGCTGGAAGCGGCGTTTTCGTAGCCCGTGTGCGGGGACAGTTATAATCTTCTTTTCAAAATTGTACGAAAAACATTAAAAGCTTTTTTCACACACCTGCTAAAAGAATCGAAATCTTTCCTTTTTAAACCCATTTAGTAATCAGTAATCCCTTCAAAGAGGATTGCAAAATAATCCGTTTTTATACTTACATTGAGTTCTAGAAATCTGAGGGTGTTACCATAGAGTAACAAAAAGCCTTGGTGACCACAGCAATCGTTAAAATCAAACATCTCAGTGAATTTTACCTCATTTATACATAGGTACAGCAAGGTCGAAGTCTACTGGGGTCAAGTGTCTGCTCCTGAAAGGAAGATTCGGCCCCAGTACGAAATGCAACGACGGAACGGGAGTGGATTTCTAGTCAGTTAAAGTTTGACTCGATCTCCGGGGCGAGCGGGAGATGCCATTAAAGGTTTTTCCCGCCTAAAAAGAAGTAAAGATCATAATTCAAATTATTTTAATTTGCTCAATAGTGTATTGATTTTTTTTTAATTACTGAAACTTAATTTATTTAATTTTAATATATAAATATTGGGATTCTAATAATTTTTATTTTATTTTTTGAATGGATTGATTTTAATGTGTAATGTTTTGATTTATGGAATTTTCTGTTTTGAGCAAATATCTTTTTAATATGGATTAGGTCTAATATGGGTTTTTACAAGAAATAAATGATTTATTTTGTAACCCTTCGAGCACCGAGAAAAAATAAAATTGCGGTAGCAAGATATAACAAAGACATAGTAACTTAGAGTCAAGGTAAACGTTAAATTTTAATATTAAATTTGCACATTTGAGCTCTTTTTACTATTTTTCCAATGTTCGTATTTATTATTTTGTACCGATACCTATATATATGTACCTAGTTTATTTAATCAACGTGAGTGTGACCGTGGCATTACCGCGGGCCCTAACAGAATACCAGCGTTGCGTTATTTATCTCTTTAAATATCGCAGCATATGCTGAGTTAGGCGCCTTCGTTCACCAGCCACTATCCGTTATCTGTTGTTAAGTTTTTAATGTATCCTGATTCTGTTTTTTTTTTTTTAATGTAAATTTGTACCTCACATTCTTATTTTTTAAATTTGTACAAAAAACGTTTTTTCGTTCTTTCTTCTTCTTTCTTTACCTAGCGTCCCTGGACCCCGGCATTTTCTTTCGCACGACCCATGGCCCCAGTAGGCTTCAGCCGTATTGGGCCCTTACGGTTTGCTGGCGTCTAGAGGCGCGCGTAGAACACTACGCGCCGTCGACGACTCGATCTCGGTCTGGACGGTTACCGTACAGCCGGACGCCGTCCACTATCCGATACTGAACTGTAGTCTCTTTCACGTAAAATCAAAAAAGTCAAATATCGTTGAAGTTTTATAGTCGTTCGATCGAAGTCCTACCTAAAAGCGGTATTTATGATCTATCGACTTATTTGCAGTTACATTAATAATTATTCTACCAGGATAATGTAATACAGACTTTTTTTTAAATCGATTAATTTCAAACAACTTTAAAATCAGTGTCGTTCAAACTCGATTGATGGATGTGAATACGGAATTGGTCTAAACGACTAAATTGCTACGATATCGTTACGGTTTTCCTTACGTGAATCGCGCTACAGGACGGTTACCGTACAGCCAGACGCCGTCCACTATCCGATACTGGACTCGGTCCGGAGGGCCGGACGCCGTCTAATATTCGATACTGAGCTATAAATTAGCATTAGCGAACTGCGATTTACCGAATCGCT
Source organism: Mythimna albipuncta (assembly GCA_929112965.1). Lineage (NCBI taxonomy): Eukaryota > Metazoa > Arthropoda > Insecta > Lepidoptera > Noctuidae > Mythimna > Mythimna albipuncta. The sequence continues at coordinate 6,768,587 of OV815980.1, forward strand.
GCCTTTGTAGGAATTCTGTATTCTGTGGGTATTACACATTGAAATCATTGAAGTATTCACGATTCAAACTGTGTTTCATGTTCATTCTACGCCCGCAGTATTACGGTGTATGTAAGTGTAATTGAATCTTCGTATGACATGATACGCTACGTTTTGATATTGTGTTAGGGTTGGCATGAGAGACTTGGAATAATTTTGTTTTAATTATTAATACAATTTTATAATAAAATATTTTATTTCTCAAAACTATGGTATGAAAGTTGATCAAAAGTTATAAATAAGTAAAACGGTTTTGTCAAGTAACTAGTATGTATTTATTCAATACGTGATAAAAATAAACTTCTATATCAACATAATTTCAAGATAAAGACGTTTATGTAATATTTATAGCATTTATTTTGAATTTTTGACGTTCATCAAAACCTGAGACATTGATTATTATATATACTCACGACTAAAGGAAAAAGTCAATAGGCTCTTGAATCGAAACTACCTTAAATTGGGTAGTTAATCAATACTGGGAGAAAGTAATCGAGATTCGATTTTGGAATCGAGTATCTAGATTTATTTATTTAACCCAGAACGTCAGAATGCCAATTCAAAGAAAATATAACAGATAACTAAACCACTCATTCATTCTTCTCGCAAATCGCCAGACATTCAGTCAATATCTCCTTCCATTCATCAGCGATACCTCATCGATCATCGGTTGGATGGATTAAAAAAAATGTATTAGTTCAGTTTTGACAGCTGAAGCGATATAGACTGAAAAAAAAAATATAATTATGGCAGCTAGTAGAAGTCCCGTCCGATTATAATTTGGGTGTTTTCAAAGTTAGAGTGAATAGGCTCTTAATAAACTAGTGCGCCTCACCATCAATGATTGCATCGCTACTTACCATCAGGTGGGATCGCAGTCAAGTAGGTACTAGTTTATCTGAATTAAAAAAAAAGTTACTGTCTTTTATTTCGTTACGTGGTCATGTGAGGGGATGAGTTTAAAGACATAACTCGCTTGAATGTAAAAAAAAGACTCCACTGCAAAACAACCCAAAAGATTTAAATGCGTCACTTTTCAAAAAGTCTGACAGATATAGCTTGAAGAAACGCCATTGCTTGCAGGACAGATAGTCGATTGGGTTGAAAGATTCTGGACTGGCGACTACGTATTGGAAGGCCTTCCAAAAGGTGGACCGATGACCCGGTGAGGGTTGCAGGAATCCACTGAATGTGAGACACACTGTACCGTTCGTTGTGATAACACTTGGTCAAATCCGTGATTTATTTAAAATAAATACAATCAAGGGCTGTATCTAATTTTTTTCTTCATTACCTTTCCGATAGAAGTCTATCTATTTGTTTATGTAGTTGCTCGTAGACATCACAGAAAATAAAAGGTAGCTGTGTTTATGAACATTCATTATCATCAGCGTTTTTTAATGCTCCCACTGCTGGGATTCAGGCCTCCTCTCTAGGAGAGGGAATGGGCCGTAATCCACTACGCGAGCCTAGTGCGGGTTGGTCACACACATTCATGGGTGTTTTATTGCTAACAGCGATATCTCTAGTAGATATCGCTATTATCGATAAAACTTTAGAATGGGCTATAAAAACTTAAACTAAAAAAAGGAGGTAGACTGCGATGTACTTAGCGAATATAATTCAAACAAAAATTTTACAGTTAAAATATACGAAACAAATATATAAATAAAATAAAATATGTAGTTATTGTTATTATTGTGGAATATTAGCTATACAAAAAATAATCCGTAAACTTACAAATATAATATAAGGTATGTGTTTCATAATTAAATGGAAGTGACAAATCAATTTCAATCTTATTTATAATGTAAGTGCTCAATGTACTATGTACGTAGAAATAAATATTTTAAAACAGAAAAGAAAATTATAATGAAGGGATAGTTAGAGAAGAAATGAAATTAGGTAGAACCAGTACCCCTAGTCCAGTTGCTAATCTGCAATAGTTAACGCTAGTAGAAAGCTTCAAATGTACGGGAATGACGTCATCTCAACGCTCAGTCACGTAGTCAGAACAAAAGATTCGGCGATGCGGCCAACTCGAAGCGTTCGACGCTAGCGAAACGGTTGTAACTTGGCTAGGGGGGCAGAATAGTCTACGAGAGAAACTAAGGTAAATGTTCTTAGACAAAATTTCCACTACGCGCCATCCCTAGTCACGTAGCATACGAATATGTTCATTACGTATGAGTAGGTACGCCTCGTTCGGAAATACAGCACGTTCTTACTTGAGATGATCCGACTTATAACAGAATTAACGGTAGTGATACCAATTCCTTCAAGTAGCTATGGTTTCTAATACGCAACGTAGGAATCTGGAGGAAATTAGGTAAATTGGGAGATATTTAGAAATTAAAGTAAGAGTCTGACACTCTCTCTCGCTTCACTCAGAGCGGAAGAAAAAGGGGTAAAATCTATTCATCCTCAAACACAACCGGTTTTCACATGCGGTAGACACACATTTCTTAAACATTTTTCATAAAACCACTTCAAGCATAACGACTAGAAAGCTCAATTTCAACCAAGCTACAGATGGATTGATGACTAGACAAATATCTACTGGGGATGTAAAAGAAGTGGTTATTATCGGAACCGAATTAAAATTTATTTTTTATTTTTATTTATCGGAATCGGAACCGGAACAAAATCGGAAACGGCCTCCGCTTCCGATGTTGTTAAATTTAAGAAGCGTTAAATAAAATAGGTGCCGCTTAAAGTTATCGAAGCTCAATCTAGATTTGTATAAACCGTTAAATTTTGATCGTTTTAATCCCGTGGAGGGTCGATCCGGTACATGAAACACTATCGATTTGTACCTAAAGATAAAATTAAAAAATAAAATACATTTTTATTTTCAAAACTCGTATTTATTTACGCATGTACGAAATTCGTCAGCTGAGCGAGTCTACTGACCTTTAGGTAGTTTTTACGACACGCTGACTACTACCTACAGGTCATTGTACTGTCGAGAACAATCTACAGAAGGCACGGGGAAGAGAGGTTTCCGCACGCGACAAGTAATAAACTAGTTTGTAAATCTGATATAATTTTCGATTAAAATTTACCGGAGCCGAAATCGGATTCGGATGTGTAAAATCAACTTGAATTTCCTTTCGGAGTCGATCCACCGTAACATCACTAATCGACACACACCATTGGGTAAAATAAAAAGTAGGTGTCGGAGCATGACCGATGGTTTAACACAGCAACAGAGTTTTTCTTTTTGATAGATCGGTTACATGGGGGTGTAAGAAAAGTACGTCCAATTTGAAAAAAAAATACTGAAACGGTTCTTCAAATTATAATTAAGTTTATTGAAATCATTCAAAGACTTCTCCCTCTCTTGAGTGGAACGGGAGTACGTGTTAGACTTTTACTGACTAAAACCCACTCCTATGTTCGTTCTTTGCCTTTGTTTTTGGGTCTCGGCGTTCATTTTCATATAACCCATGGCTCCAGCAGACTTCTTCGACCACGGTTTTGCTGGCATGTCCTTGAGGCGCATATGGAACACTACGCACTGTCGGCGACTTGGGCTTGTCCGGACGGTAACCGGATGGCCAGACGACGAGATACCCATTACTTACCGTCCGAGAGCCCAGGCAGACTTTCAGCGGAAATTGTTGAAAGTGCCGGTCCGATTACTAAAATTTTTCACCGATAGAAAGTTGCTTTATTTCTGAGTGACATAGGCTATGTTAGGCGAAGCAGCAGGCAAAAGCGAGTGCTTTATATTTTCACACAATTATATATTTGAGCATCTCTTTCTTCAGTCCGAAAGTGATCGCGCGGTGCTGTAGTCCTATTAAAAGTTATTTCTAAGGTAAGACTAATTTTTATATTACGTGTGACCATAATATAAACGCCAAGTATAAACCGCTGATATTATCACCCGCCACATAATGACTAAACGCCTCGTTTAGCCAGATGGCAAGTTAAACTCCGCTCAGTTTCACGGTGACTGCAGCGAAATCTTAAACTCTTTGTAATTAGGAAAACTGGCTTGTTAGACTGATAAGGAAACTAGATTGGGATCTCAAGAATATAAATTTAGTTTTAAACTAGGTACTAAGTAAGTTGAAAAACCTCCCAAAACGCGGACCAATGACCTGGTCCGAGTCACAGAAATCCGTACGGCGAGACACACGGGTCTGATCGGTGTGGAGACAGTTGGGGGAGGTCTATGGTCCAGTAGTGGACGTCATCATAAATACTTCTTCGAAGTTGTGTCGCTTCGTGGTAAGACTAGGGTCGAAATTAAGATTTTGAGTTTAATAAAATGGAGAATTAATGTATTTTGTTACGTGAATCATGATACATGTACTGTTGAACAGCTGAATATATTTTATTTTGACATAGAACCAGAGCCTATCTAAAATCCACAACCTAGTAATTGTGTATCGATACATCTTGACTCAAGATATCGCTTAAAAGTTACATGTTCTTGTTTGTGGTTAACTTCGTCAAAATGGCAACCGATTTTTCTTGTTGGGTTAAAGAATAACGGCGATGAAATTGTTGATGAAATTATTTACTATATATATATTGTATACTTTTCATCACTAAACTAGATAAATATGCTAGCAAAATTTTGTTCAAAAATCTGCCTTGACTCTTTATAACTTGTAATCGACTTATCTCCATTATAGTTCCATTACCTATATTTCATTTGCCAATCGCGAAGCAATATATAGATTAGGTATGGAAATATTTTTTTTACAAAGCTTGTCTTACGACATATTATTTATTTATTATTAGTAGCATAGCCAACATTACAGGCACTGGGAATTTACAGGTACATTTTATAACATTATAGTATTATTATTTAGTTTTGCGCTGAGTATCACGGGTAAAAATTTAGAAGAAACAAATAAAAAAAAATCAGAAACACCGGCTTTCGAAATCAAAGTTACTCGTATCTTAAAATTCTTAGTACGCATATTAATATATTTTTTTACATATAAATTTAAATGAGAATGTATATACATCTAAATGTACATATGAATACCATTAAAACTCTGAATCCATAAATACGAGTATATCTCGCTATTTCAAAATAAAAAGCTACACCTATGCAAAACATTGGAAACGATGACAAAATTAATATAATTTGCGTTCGGTTCTTGTCATCCCATTTAATGTTAATTTCTAGACCACTGGCAAAACGTACGTAGGTAATTACAATTTCACTTCTTTACAAGCAACATTTTCTTTCAAATTACATGGTGTAGTTTGCGTGTTTGTAAAAAATTATTTCTATAATTGCACTGTGGTTGAAAGTATGAGAGCACTTTTAGTACTTTCAAGAAAATTGTCGTATATTTAGACCAAGTACTTATTTTCTCGGTAGCCAATAGTTGTTATGGGCTTCGTTGGTTCTAGTTATTTATACTATCTCTGTGATTTATACTAACTAGAATGCTTGATGGTTCGTGACAAGCAACCTTGACTAATGACTATGCTGACTACAGATATCGATACCAGAAATAAGAATTAACGTAAGGGACTTTTACTTAAAGTGCAAAAATGTTTCTTACGATGATTGATTTAAGGGTAAAACGTAATAATGTTCCTTACGTTTATTCATACTTCTGGTATCGATATATCCCTATTTGGTGTTTATGCAGGAAGCTAGCTACGGATATATATATATACATATATATATATATATATATATATATATATATATACATATGCGATACCTGAAGCACGTGTCTAGTATTTTTATGTAAAAAAATCTATGTACATTAATTTCGTAACTGTATCATGAAAAATCACAAAGTTAGCTTGTTGTGTCAGCAAAAATACATAGTAGGGCCATCCTGGCGGCTGAGGGGTTGTTCTCAATTGCACTCAGCTGCTTGTTAGCGCCTGATGCCTGCTATGACCTACCGTGACCTGTGTTGTACTAAGTGTCGGTGGGGTCCAATTTGTGAACATTTTAAATATTTTTGAGAAAAATTATAACATGGTGTAAAAACTATTGAAATCCATTCAGTTATTGATTCTGAACAAATTATATTCAGGATTAAACTAAAAATTATGTTGTATACCTACATAAGACTAATATACGAAATAAGAATATTTGCAGGGTGGGTAAGTGTTATGGATCCCGAATCGAAGTAATTATACGTATATGAATTTATATGTATATTAAGTTCTAAATATTACGAAGTCTATGCTAAGCAAGCGATAGCAGGTACAATAGTGGAAGGGAGTGGGAATCGGGTGACTGGAGTGCTTGATGGGTTTTTTTTTTTTTTTTTTTTTTTTTATCTGTTATAAACTAACTAGTACTTGACTGCGATCCCGCCTGATGGTAAGCAGTGATGCAATCGTTGATGGTGAGGCGCACTAGTTTATTAAGAGCCTATTCACTCTAGCCTTGAAGACACCCAAATTATAATCAGACGGGAAGACCGCAGCAGGCAAACTGTTCCAGTCCTTCTGCAATAGTTAACGCTAGTAAAAAGCTCCAAATATACGGGACCGACGTCATCTCGACACTCAGGCACGTGGTCAGAACAAAAGATTCGGCGACGCGGTCAACTCGAAACGTTCGACGCTAGGGGGCTAGAGGGCTTAGCCAAGTTACAACTGTTTCGCTTGCGTATAGCAAAATACAGAGTTGAAATGCGTTAGATAGAACCACGAAATCTTGAAGGTTTGTTTTTGGTAAGTGTATCATGTTTTTTAAAAAGTCAGAACAACAGTTATTGTTTATGATGTTAGTAATACTGTCCTGCAAGGTTAGTAGCATTTTTCAAAATATAACCCTGTATAAAGTGTGTAGCTCTATCTCTCTTTCTCGCTTTTAAGCACATCATGGTAAAGCATCAAAGCATCTGTTTGTAGTCATTTAACTTTCAAGCAATTTGACAAAATAAGACAGGAATTTAATTAATATTTGGCGTACCCGTTAATTAATCATTTCTCAGCGCAGATCGGTGTGAATTCCACGACACGGGTGATATAATTAGCTGAATGATATTTGAGATTCCTTGAATAAAGTAAAGTTGGCGAGAAGCGAGTGCCATTCATGAAATTTGGAAAATATCACCTGTATATATAATAAATCTGTAGAAGTTTCTAGTTGTACGAGCATCACGTAAATCGTACGAAATCGATGTAGACAACCCATAAATGTTTATCAAAATTGTTTGTAACTTTATATCTATTATTATAATTATTACTTAGGCTTTGTTTCTTCGCAATCGTTTGAATGTATCAAAAGATATACTACATTCATTGATTGTTAGGCGGTACAAAGTTCTGGTAGATACTATAATAAATTAAAATACTATTGATGTTAAAAAAGGTTATTTATTTATTATGTCTATGTAACAAAAACTTAAAAAGTAGTATTTAATTTTGTTATGAAGTTCAGAATATATAAAATGCTAAATAAACAAAATTTTATAAAATTTAAAATATTCCTTTTTTAGAAAAAATATTAATTTACTTACTAATATTATGAATAGGAAAGTTTGTAATGTATGGATAATTGGATATATTTAATTATTTATTTATTTAAACTTCATGTACGTGATACGTAGGCGGACCGCCCGAAAAGTACCACAAAACAGTGACTTTCTGAAGCCTACTCCTCGGTAATGGCTAAGTTAATATGTTTGAAAAAAATATATGTTTATCATAGATACATGAACAACATTATCAACATTTGATTTTTTTGTGCTATTAATATTTTGTCAAAAAAAAAAATTAGCATTTTCTTGGCCATTTCGTAACTTTTCCCTACTCCTTCGAAACGGCTTGGATCTTTAGAAACATTTTTACACATAAAAATTGGTGTAAAAGAGCTTTTCAAAAACCTATTTGCAAAATAAATAATTGTCATTTATAATTTCGTTAGAACAACTTGTACTACTGTTACTTGTGTACAACTTGTTAGTCCCAATGCCATCATTAGTTTTAAATTAATTGCAAACCTTAATCTGTACTACAAGTTAATTTACGTCATTATCAAACATATGTTTCAGCCAAAAGTTCCTAATTAATCGCTGCTTGACTCCATATAACGAGAGTTTACTAAATTAGTAGCCAGCCGAAAAGGTCGAGATAGTTTTAATCAGTTTCTGATTAGCAATTTATTATGATTGAGTTTTAAGAGTGCGATTAAGATAAATGGAAAATAGTATTTGGAGATTATGTTTTTAGAACTTTTGAAATAATAGGTTTAGATTCCTCGAACTTTTTTGTGCTATCGAGACTTGATTCGTTAATTGAACTATTTACGTAGATATCTACACTAATATTATACCTAAAGAGGTAGAGTTTTTTTTTTGTTTGTAGGATCTTTGAGAATAGTGGTTTGATTGTAAAAAGCTGATTTATTCCTGAGTGACATAGCATGTACGCGGACGAAGCTGCTGGCAAAAACTAGTCGACAATATTTTGTTCGAGTGTCGTCATTTGTACGGAACCCTCGGTGAGCGAGTTCGGCTAACAATTACCCGGACTTTATAAATAATAGTAACAAAAAAGTTTATTTAAAACTCTAAAATGTGGGATGTCCACCATGGATATCCCACTTAGAGCCCGTCCCCACGACGCGGCGCCGCCACACTACAACCGCACAGCATCGTGCCTTTGCACGGTGGGCGGTTGGTTGGGAATGAGAAGTTTTTTGAATATTTTAGAATGACTGGACGTGCCTCCACTAACGAAAAGAGAGCGACACGAAAAATGTAACCAAGATCTATGTAACTTATAATATATGTTTTAAAAAGAGTGTCCATAGAGTTTCTTGCACGTTCTTCTCCATAGAGACCTACGCTTTGGAACGTGCAATTTAGCTTCATTTTTCTTGGACTGATCGACATTTGACTATTCAAAAGTGCCTGCAAATGGTCTATTTGAAATAAATGATTTTGACTTTGACTTTGACTTTGAAACAAAGAAGTCGATATTTTCCATCATTTTGTTTTACACACATGCGCACATGCCAACAGCAAAATATCGACTGAGAAATCAGCCGCACCGCGCGACGGCACGCGTCCCCATCACCACGGCGCGGCGCCGCCACCGTACAACGATGCGGCGCCGTGTCGTGGTGATGGGGACGGACCGCACAAAACGTTTTAGCAACACATTCATTGTACATACAGCTAAAGAGTGGATTTCTCTACCGGAGTCTGTGTTTCTTGATAGCTATAACCTTGGGGATCTTTAAGTTAACAGTGAATAGCTTGCTTTTAGGTAAGCGTACTCCATCTTCGACCACATAGTTCTCGACATAGTTCGACAGGCCTATTGGTCTAGTGGTTAGTGACCCTGACTGCTATGCCGGAGGTCGTGGGTTCGATTCCCACCCAGGACAAATCTTTGTGTGATGAGCATGATCATTTGTTCTGTGTCTGGGTGTAATTTATCTATAGTATGTATGTATTTAGAAATATATAAGTATGTTTATCAGTTATCTAGTACTCATAACACAAGCTCTGCTTAGCTTGAGACTAGATGGAGTTGTGTGATAGTTGTGAAATATTATAAAAAAAAAAAACAGTCGTTTTCCATCAAGAGAATGTCAAGCGCGAACCTATCAACAATTTAAAAAAATATTTCAAAACGATACGCCCAGAAATGCTATTTTATGTTTAATCATAAAAGCTCACCTTTAAAATATTCATGAAGTAAATAATTATTTTCCCTTGTAAACTTATCAATCTAAACTTAGCTAAAAGCATGAATGGCGCCACATTTTAGGATACTTTCGGTACTTAAGGAAACACAAAGCTGCTTTAAAAGTCTCTAATTAATAAGAAGACATTCAACAGACAGTATCTAATTAGTACGCTGTTCTTACGTTACCTTAGACTTGGGTAGAAGTATGAAATAAATTAACCATTATACTCTTTACCATTCATTCATTAATAAAGTAAGTGTGATGGTGTGTGTGTATGTTTATAACTTCTTAATGCTCGGACGATTGAACATATTTCGATGAAATGTCGAACTCGGCTAGACCATGTCCTGGAATACTTTTTATCCCGAAAGTATGTTCATGCTAATTTTGCTAAATTATCAAGCAAAATTAATGTAATGTCGTGAATAGTACAAAAAAAAATGTGTTGCTCCGATCATTTTCATCAACAGTACTCTCAAATTGGTGAAGGAAAACATCATAACTTGTATCTACCAACCTGAACAGCCGGAGTCTTTTTACTAAGAAATTTAAGAGGCTGATTTATATGCTTATATTTTTATGTATGGACTAAGTTCTTTTTGGCTTCACGTAACCTATAGACTACTTGAAAAAGTCATCTCTAGTTTAAATATCACTATAGTAGTATTCATGTCTTTATTTATTTTTCCAGATACCATGATGCCTTCACTAAAGCCAGCACTTCTTCTCCAAAGCTTCCTTATAATCGCCACGCTACAAAACATCAATACTCTAGAAGACGGATACCTTCGTTATGTTAAAGATGGCTGCTTCCTAAGAGGCGAAGCATTATCTTGTGTCAAATACAAAGCCGTAAAAATAGCTAAAAAAGCTATATTCGGAGAGAGTCTAAACAAGAACGAAACTATCAAAGCTAATAATATAGTCAGCTTAGTACCTCTTGATGATGAGACTATTGAGAGACTAGGAATTAAAGAAACAAAAGAAGCAGATGTGGTACAGACAAATGAAGCAAGGAGTTTCTTGTCGGAATGGGCTGAATTAGCGAAGTACTTTATGAAGTTGGTACAAGAGTTCTTCAAGGTGAAAGGGTTGAAGGTGAATTTGCCTGAAGGAGCGAGAACTGTCGAGGAAGAAGATGATACAGGTGAGTTAGAAGTTTTGTTACTTTAGGCAAATATTTGCTCCCAGTTGTTCAAATTTTTGTTTACGATCCAGTATTTCAAAACTACAGAAAAGATTGATACTTATAGAATTGTAGTTATATGTTGAGTAAAAGACGATGATTATTAGATTATTTTTCTGTACTTTCCTAGTCTATAATAACGTGTGAGTTGACGTTATCATATTGCTTATTACTGATCTGGGTCCATTGTTCAAATTTTTGTTTGCGATCCAATATTAAAAATTACAGAAAAGATTAATACTTTTATAATTGTAGTTTATGTTGACTAAAAGATGATGATGGTTAGACTTTTTTACTAAACTTTCCTAGTGTATAATAACGTGTGAGTTGGCGTTATTAAATTGTTTATTACTGATCTGGGTCCACTTAACTATAAAAAATTATGTTTTTAAATATAAATATTTACATTATTTTTATTATACACCATAAAAAAAATATTGAAGGAGCTTAAATTAATAGGGCGTAACAATAGGCCGTTATATCGGTAAAAACGATTTTTTAAAGACCTTTTTTTTAAAAAAAATATTAATAATAAAACTCTACGCTAATTACAACTAACTAAAATATGGCGTCAAAAAACGCTTCCACATCGCTGTCGACTGGTAATGTGCCCAAAAGGCTGGCGGCATTGCCACGCTGTATGGCAATGCTTATCTTCTGTCCGAGGAAAAAGCCTTAGCGTAGGGTTTTATTATTATTATTATTTTTAATTTATTGTAATTACAGTTTTTAGTTGTGTATGTAAAAAGTTAAATTGATTTAAAGTTAATAAAATGCCTTTTTTACAAATCTATCCCGGATTTGACAGAGAAGAAGTAAAAGTACGCTAGTAGATTGTGGTGTACATATATAAAATACAGTAAAATAATATAGTAATAATATAGTTATATAACATACCTATACCTACCTATTCCACAACTATCACACAAAGTCGTCTAGCCTCAAACTAAGCAGAGCTTGTGTTATGAGTATTAGACAACCGATAAACATACTTATATATTTCTAAATACATACATACTATAGATAAAGAAAAAAAGAAGAAGAAGAAAAAAGTTAAAGTATATTGTACTTCAAGATACAAGATATTTCTAATTCGAAAAAAAAATATATCTTAATCTTATACCAATACGAAAAACAGAAAAAGAAAAGTACATAATTTTATTTACACGAACAAAGTGAGCGAGTTAAAAAAAAAACAGAAGTTCATTATAATGTTAAACACGAAAATGAGTTCATCCACTTTACATATCAAACGTGTATTACTGTCATAGAAATTTTTGATAGACAAGCTAATGTCACCCTTCTTTGTCCTGTCTATTTGAGACCTGATGACCTTAACAAAATGAGTGACTATGAAGAAAATTGTTGCTCATTATTTGTTATAACGAGTACTTAGTTTGTCTACATTGTGAGTTACACAATGTGGATTATTATTACGTTTGGGACTTTCGTTTGATTTTTAGGCGTGTAGACTTTCATGATTAGTGTTATTATTGTGTGCCCTTGCTTTCATATCTTATTTGCCTATATTGTTCCAATGTATGCCCAATTCTATCTTTTATTAGAGCAGTATCTTATTTGGAAGGTGGCTAAATCATCCCGCCATTTTTGCACTGGTCTACCTCGATATCGTCTACACGGTAAATAAGAAACTGTTGGGTAGGAAATTAGGTGTGTATCCAATGGTTTACTGTTACATATATTTTTAAACACCTGTTTGTTAACTGAAAATCAGCGCTGGGTGTCTAACGCCCAGCAAATCCTGAGGTGGTCACCCTTTCGGTGCGGGCACGCTCGGCGTACTTTGTACTTTTATTCTTGTTTACTTTGTGTATATAACCGTTGTGCTGTGTCTGTAACGAATAAAAGTATTTCTAATCTATTCTATTTTAGTATCCAATGTGTTTTTTTTTTCTTCAAAGATTATTTTAATTTATTTTTGTTATTATTTTATACTATGTTTTTAAACTATAAATTAAAATATACCATTCAAATAATGTGATTTTACCAGCGTGTTACTTAGAAAACTCCAATAAAATCATGTTTTTGAACATGTCCAGTCAATGAAAGCATTTGTCAGTATTCGTCTGCCTCATTTCAATATTACTATTAAGAAGGTCAACGACTTCACGAACAATAGGTACTAAAGTAAGGACATTTGGGTAGGGCAGATAAAGAGGCATCACTGCTTACCATGAGGTGGGATCGCAGTCAAGCACTAGTTTATATCAATAAGAAAAGTAATTTAGGCTCTACTCACTCTGGCTTAGAGTCGATGCATCGCGTCACGTCCTGAGGAACATGAGCTCTTAACGCGATCCATGTTACAATCTAAGAATGAAGCCATGTCTACACTAATATAATAAAGAGGTTAAGTTTTAATTTTTTTGTTTGTAGGAAGCCATCTCTGGAAGTAGGTACTGGTCCGATTTTTTAAACATTTTCACCAATAGAAAGGTTTTTTAGTCCTAAATGACATAAGCTATACTTTAAGTACGCGGGCGAAGCCGCAGGTAAAAGCAAGTAAGGTATATAGCCCCATCTCTTTTTCTCACTCGCACAACTGACGTTTCACCACGTGGTAAGTGCCTGTTCTTCAACTGCTATATGCGTGTAATAATAATAAAACTACGTTTATACAGTTTATACGTCAAATGTTTAGCAAAGGGAACATAATTAAGAATATTACAGACAGATGCACAAACTAATGGAGTGAGGCAATTTATAAGGGTTCGCGGCTATTAACCAACGGTACCCTAATAAAAAGTTAGCCTACGTGATCCTATGGCTTGCGGTTTGATGCTTGAACCACATTTTAGTAACATGCAGAAAATTCACATGAAGGTTAGGGCTTTAGAGAAATTTGTTGGTGTTAGGTTTATAGCTAAACAAATTGTAATCAATTTAGCATATTATGACTATACACAGCTTTATAAGGAATACAAAAAACATGAGGCTCTCTTTATACCCATTACTGATTATATTTTTGTAGTCAAAAGGAAAAAAAAATATTCCAAAATTGTCGTAATTGGTAAATTCGGTAGAATCAATCATTCATAACATATAATCATAGTGGATTTTATAATTTTCCGACTGCTGGTACTCAGACCTCCTTTCTAGGAGAGGGAACGTGCCGTAATCCACCTCACAGGCCTAATGCGGGTTGGTGGATGTCTCATGTCTTCGAATTTATGGTTCTAGGACATGCCAGTTTCCTCACGATGTTTTCCTTCATCGTTTTGAGAGCAGTGGTAATGAACTAAATTACATAAAGTATTAAACCTGGCTGGGTCTGAACCCGAGACCTACAACTTGTAAGTCGGGCTGTTACCACTCGGCCACCACTGTTCTCACATTATGTCATAACAATTGCTATTAGAAAATACTTTGCAGTGTTATCTCATTTTGATGGTCATTTATTCATTTATATATATAGCCTCTATAAAATTTCTATAAATTGAGTGTCATTTTAGGATTTAAACAAACACTAATAACCTTGCTGTTTATAAATTTATTGAGACTTTACTTGAATAATAACTAGACCTTTTCTAATAAGCGCTTCAAGGCCCGTATTACAGAACGTCACTCAAAACTCAAACTTTACTTAAAACTAGATTCAAGCCATTTGATTGGTTGAAATTAGTTTTAAGTAACGCTTGAGTTTTGAGTGACGTTCTGTAATGACTAAGAATTTGTACTAATTAAAATTATATGTTAAAATATTAAAGAAGATTACAGTCTTTGTCAGTCGTTTGATCACATTATATAATTACTATTTATCGTGTATTCAAATCCTTGCGAAACTGTCGCTTCGGTATATCATATCAGTTTCGGTATTCATACCATATTATAGTCGGATCATTCAGACTAATGCATAGGAATGCCCAACTTACGAAATACTTATCTATTAAATAATAAGAATAAAAACAAAACAAAAAGACAAACAATTAACTGGTCAGATAGTGTAATCTTATTTTAAATCAGATGCAGCAATAAGTTATTTTTGATGTTTAATAAGATCTTTTTGTTATCCAATGAGTTCTGCTAGCTACGAAATGAGTTATTTCTCGTAGTTACATCGTTTTGTACTAAATAATCAGAAAATTGATTAAGTATACCTTCTGCAACTTTCCTTTCTGTTTGGCGTCTTCACATACATTTCGGGATAAACCCAATATTGAAAACCGAAATATATTGAGGATATGCTCGTTGGGCCGTCGTAAAATAAATGAAAATTATTATAGCTTTATAGCCTCCCATAGTCAGTTACTTAGATTCATGTCAACGAGTAAAGCCGCCATTTCCCATTTCCCTTGGGTTGACAGAAACTCAAATGCAAACTGGTACGATTCTTACATACTTCTTATGCGTCATTGACAGATTGACTTGGCAATCGGACTTAACCATCTTATTTCATAATAGTACGTATTATTTGTGATATTGTAACGCAGCTCAGCTCGTCGGTAGGCTCGTATAGGGATTCTCCTATGAAATCAAACACTTCGGGCGGCGCATTCTTATATTTTTCAACTTAATTAAACAAATTTAAGCTTTCCTTACAAAAGTCACTTCAACACTCAAAAAAACAATAAACATTCTTTTTTCTATCAACTTTCAAACCTATTCTAGAAAAACATAATCCTTCGAATTATATTTTACAAGCCAGTTCGTTTGTTACATAAAAAAGCAACTCATGCGATCTCCTTTCGATATCACAATACACTTGCGATTGCCAAGACATAGCATCGGAATATGCAAAGGAAGCATACTTCCATTGCAAGGGAAGCATACTTTTACGAAACACTGATTCTAACAAAAGAGGTGGCCGCAAGACTGAGAAAACGTACGTACATCTTCACGCCCCAACGACAGGAGACGCCCCGGGTTTTGAGAAACGCAAAGCAATATCCGACCATAGGCACGGTTTTGTGGATGATGAGCAATGGGTGGCTACAGCTCGCCATCCGTCTATCCTTTATGGATCGAGTTCGGGTCGTCGACGACGCGTAGTGTTCCAACCTTTTTTTTTTTGGCTTTAGCAGGGCCGCTGCCATACCAGGACCATGGAAAAACTTCTGAAAAGACAACTTATAGTCTTAGAACGCAAATGATAACTGAAGGAACTTTTTTTGTGACGTTGGTAACAACAAATTTACTGTTTTCAGATTTTTCCCTATACTTATGCTATAAGACCTTGTTTTGTGCCAAACCGGATTCTGGATCTGGATAAATTTTGATCTTTGAGAGTATCAAAATATATGTTATTTTTGCAACATAAACGGCCGTATCCTTTTTATTCGTCAACTTAGAAGTTTGATTTTTTCACAGCTTGAAGGGACCGCAGACCCGAGTACACGAACGGAAAACAAAGTGATCCTATAAGGGATCCGTTTTTTCCTTTTAAGATACGGAACCCTAAAAGTGGTAGATCTCTATCAAACCTTCTGATGGACGAACAAAAAGAACAAAGAACATAATCTTCTTTGTAATACGTCATAATTATATCTATTCTGATTAGGATATTGAGTCTTATCTACTTTCTTTAAGCCTTTTCTTTAACTTTTTAGACTAAAAAGTTGTACCGTCTCCGAAATTGTTCTTAGATTAAAAATATTTTTCAGTTTTATTTAAGTTGTTTTAAATTATAGCAATGCCTTAAAAGATTAACGATAATGTCATTAATCTTTTAAATAGTGGTTTTTTGAAGTTGGAATTCATCCTGACTTATCTCACTTTAGGGTGAAACGAAGAAGATATACACTTATGGCCTATAGTTGCAATATGACTTTTAGAACCATGGGCTTCCATTTCAGAAGTCCCCAGTAGCCCTGGTGGGCATGGGCCTTGCTGTGAGCCCAGCGGTTACGTACGGTACGGTTTCGACAAAATCTCTGTGAAGCGCGTGGAGCACTATGTGCAGTAAACGATTTGGGATCCATCTGGACGGTCATTGGACAGTCAGACGGCGAGCTACCCATTGCTTGTCGTCTGCAAGCCCGTACCTACCGTGGCTGGTAGTCGGAGTCAAGGTCAGGGGGACTGGAGCGTGAGAATGTCGGTTACATCACTATTGCAACCATCTACTGTACTCGCGATACTGCTTCGCAGAAGGAAGCCTCCGCTTACCATTCCTACATACCATTCGGACCATAGCCTGTCCCAGAGCCCGTCGCGTGGGTTCATCACCGCCTATCATCAGCACAAGGCGACGGCGGTGCTTCGCCCAAGCGAGGCGTACCTCTGTGTCTTTCGGATAGGCTAGCAAGCCCTTCGAGCAAGCTTTCCGAGTCACACCATGTCAGGAATGGCAATCTATCTAACTACCCACTCATAAAAACCTTTAGAGTTAAACACAGCTTTGTGTTATGATATAAATAGGCATGCTCTTTAGTATTACATACCAAACTAAGTAAACAATTAGTACTAAAAGCTGTAATGTCTGCTACTTGGAAGTCATCACACCCACGCTTTTTGTGAAGCGTTTTCTGACACAAAGTTGATTAGCATTCCTATTTTGTAAAATACTTTGTCAATGGCAGTTTTTAAACTAAAAAACCAAAAAAAAAATATTTATTTTAGGTAAAAACCCCTATTAATAACCCCCCGTTGTATGGGCGGAACGCGGATCCACGCGGGACACAATAACTTTTTAATTGTGTCTCTAATTAAATTTTTTTCTTTAACTTTTCTTATGCGATACGAAAGGTACCAAGGAACCAAATTAAAATATGAATACAAAAAAAAAATTACATAGTATTTAAAATAATAATTTAAGTCTCTTACATGCGACTCTTTCTTTTTGAGTGACACTATTCTTGATTACTTGAGGTTTAAAGATGAAGTTTTGTTTAATAAACAATTGACTTATAACTTAAAATTCTCTTAGCCAAATTTTGCCCAAAACAAGCAGCGGAAATTAGCTAAGTATACGGAGATAATAGGTACACTAATATATCCACAAACACAGTTGCATCATAAAATAGATATTAGGTACAAAAGGTAATAAATAAAGATATAGCAAAACTAAAGGGTTCATTGTTAGGATTATATAACTCTAAAAACGACTTAATGATCATTCGAGCAGTTTCGTTTCGAATTTATGTTATTCGAGATTTTGATTTTCAGTATGTTACAAAGTACTCTGTGATTTTGATTGCAGAGAAAAGTCGTTACGCTTATAAGTTGTTAATTTCAGATTGGTACATTTGAGAAACTTTTTTGAGTTACTTTCAATTAGAGGCTCGGAAAGGAGTGGTGTCTATTTGTGCGTTGCTCGAGCGCGCTTTGTATGTAGATTGACTTCTGTTTCTATCTAATTTGTGCTACTGGGCTTCAACGGTTTTTCTGACATAACGATACAGGGTAAGAGCACAATTTGCGGTCGCCCACGAAGATAGTTACTAGACCGATAATGTCGTTCACCCTTCTTGGTAATATTTAGATTTTACGTAGGTAGGTACACTGTTTGTGTTTAACTGACTGCGGTTGTTAGAAGGGTAATGTTCATGTGCTTTACATAATGGAATGTGCTCGTAAGGTTTTTGGTTATCTTGTTTAGAGATGATTTGGGGATGTTGAACTGGATTCTTTTAGCTTTTGTAAGTATCTATACTAATATTATAAAGAGCTAAATGTAAGTAGTCTCTGAAGAGGCTGGACCGGTTTTAAAATTTCTTCACTGTTATTTCAGTAACTAGTACTTCCAGAGATTACCTCCTACAAACAAAAACAAAAAAACAAACTTTACCTCTTTATTATAAACTAGCTTTTTTCCGCGACTTCGCCCGCGCCCGCATACATAAAACATAGTCTATATCACTCAGGAATAAAGCAGCTTTCTAACGGTGAAAAAACTTTTTGCAATCGGACCAGTTCCAGAGATTACCCCCTACATACAAACTTACAAATTTTACCTCTTTATAATATTAGCATAGATAAGTAGTAATTACTTTCACACGGAGGAAACTGCTGACAGACTTTAATTTAGAATGTTTTGAAAATAATTACAACATTCTGAGTGCTCTTAGAATGTTGAAAAATCCAGTTACATAATTTTAAGTTAGTTATGTGCCTCTAAAAAGTGTTTCCATTACCTTGCTATAAGGTGCTAAATAGTTAAAAAACTAGCCAAGTGCGAGTCGTCGGGTTATATTATTAACTCTTCGTGCGCTTTGGGGTATTATTATAATGTAAGTGCGTTTTTACAGAAATCAATTTTTCTAGGAAAAACAAAAATATAGAAACCAAAATTTACGGAAAAATAAATTTCGTACAAGTAAATATATGTACAAACCGACAATTAAGTGTTTTTCAAGGATATTCAAGTTTTACAGAAGTATGTACAAACGGCGCTCGAGGGGAAAAACAGTTCATTCAATTCCTTGACAGTTTTGAATACCTTTTAGTCTTTCTCTTTTAGAGCACGCATTAAACGTAACAGATAAGGGGCTCATACAATCTTTGTTTTTCTTTGATTCCCAGATATTGAATACAATGAGGGGAATGTAACTAAGGCTAGAAGTGTCCAGAAACGTGAAATCAGTCCAAAATCAGGTGTGTACTAATAATTTGTTAAAGGTTTTAAATACTGAAGTCAAGTAAAAGTTTTTTTTTAAATTAGATTATAGGGCTTTGTCGCTTAGCGACCACATCGCCCAGTACAGAAAACACAAAAATTTACAATCTACCTTAAGGCTAACTCAAACAATTTTTTAGTTTTATCACTCATTGCAGAAGCAAGGATGGTATAACAAATGCCAGTTTGTAGTATCTCATGTGCTTTGAATACCTGTGTATTGAAGCCAGTAGTAGGTTTCAACCCTGCTGGGCCTCTACAGTTGCTGACAACTCCTTAAGGCGCGCGTGGAACACTACGCGCCGTCGACGACCTGAACTCAGTCCGGACGGTTGTGGTCGGAAATCGGGAACGAAATCCTGGCGGATAAGGCGCAAGGGCCATTGCCTCGCGTGTGCGGCTGCCTTCTTTGCTAGCATTACTGCTTCGCAGAAGAAGGCGACCGCTTGCCACTCCTCCTCGCTGCGAACCAAGGCCTGTACCAAGGCCCGACGCGAGAGATCGATGCCGCCGAGCGCCCCCACGAGGACACGGTGGTGCTCTGCTCCGGCGGGTCACACCTCTACTGTATAATAATATGCTCCACCGTGTCTTCCATGTATGCTCCACCGTGTCTTCCGGGCAGTCCATACAATGGTGCACGCTACTGAGAACCTATGGTTTATTTACCCATTTGAAAATAAGTGACGTCAGACTGCTCTGGGATCTTGCGAATATATCCACGTCCATGTTGCGGTGTCCTAAAGTTACGTCAATCCTGTTCCTGCTCTAGTTCTTTTATTATTATCACAAGCTTTTATTTAGTTTCACCTGTCCCGATTTGTCTTTAATCAAATCTTGCAAATTAAATTTGATCCACTTCCCGGCTACCGATTGAGGTGAAATTTTGCATACATGTGTAAATCAGATGACAATGCAAAATTGCTCGTATTATGACTTGAAGCTGATTTGATGATGGAACCGGAATGTGGCTATAGGAACTTGGTAGTTAAACGACAGAAACCCCATCGAGTTTGGATTCGTATGATTCGTCTTGACAAGTATTAATTATTTAGGTATTATATCGTGCTGTAAAAGCTTGCTATGTAAAAATGTTTTCATTAAAACTTATTATATACTGATTTTAATATTATCCGTCCGGTATTAAGTACACACCAACGTATCGAATAAGTTAGCGTTATTTGAACAATAACAAGTTTAAGATAGGGTTGTTTATTTTTTACTTCTGGCACGTCATTCGTTTGTATCTTGCCAAGTAGGTGTCAGCTATTTTTCAACTTTATCTCCTCGTAGAATACAAAATTGTTCATGTTTGCACCGCAATACTGTTGCCAAGGAATTTTACTTTGAAGTATTACTGCAGAATGTAAAAAGTTGTAAAAGTTTCGAGTTTAGATGTTTTTTTTAGGAATAAAGAGAACAGTTTTTGTGAGTTACTTATAGAAATGAATTAGGTATAGGATTTTTTTTTTTTGATAAATAATGATATTTATTTTACAAATAGGTTTTTAATAAACACCTTTTTACAAGTCAATGTTTTCGTCAATTTAAACTAAACGACGCCGGTTTTGGATTTCGAAATTATCAAATACCCCGTTCCACTCTGGGTGAAACGAGAGAGAGTGTAATTTTTTTACTGATTAAATCTCACTCTATTCCTTTATTTGCTCTTTTCATTCTTGGACCACGAGTTCCCTTTTCAGTAAATTCTTGTGTCCCTAGCGGGCATCGGTCCGGTTTGAACTCAACAGTTTGCGAACATATCTTTGAGGAGGTCGTAGAATAGTACGCGCTGTCGACGACTTAGACTCGGTCCGAACGGTTATCGGACGGCCGCACGTCTAGCTATCCATTGCTCGTCATCCTACAGTGGCTGGTGGTCGGGGTCGTGTCCGTGGTGGGTGGAGCGTGGGGATGTCCATTCCCTCGATGCGCGTGCAGTCGTCTCCTTCGCTAGCATTACTGCTCCGCTGAAAGAAGCTACCACCTGCCATTTTTACTCGTTCTGAACTTTGACTTTCGAATTGCTTCCACAAAACGTCCGTTAAGTCCCACAAATCTCTCTTTGAAAAGGAAGTTTCTTCCGACCAGACGGGTGTTGTGTCGATAGGTGATTTCTAGCTATCAAACATGTTCAAACCACGTGGAGAACTGAGAACTTTAGTTGCGTGATGCAGGATTTCGTATTTCTTGTAGTTCTTATGTGAAGTCATAGATGTCACTACAGCCTGAAATCATACATTTGCTTATAAATCAAGAAAGTGGCGACAGTCTGATCTATTCACTAATAAATGAATCGTAACACTAACCGTTATTACTGCCACCAACCCATTTCCACAAAATCGAATTGACCTATCCATCAAATTAGACCATAAAGACGATCAATTAACAGTCGTCAATAATGACCATTACATTGTAATTATCATAGATTGTCGGGTCATAAGTATTCGGGGCAAACCGTAGGATTTGACCCGTTCCGACAAATGATTTGACCCAAACTAAATGACCATGTAATGGAATTTTACAGATGTAGTTTGAAATTAGGGCGTGAAGTTTAAAATGTAAATGCTAAGCGATTAGTAGAAAATGTTTGATATTGTTATTATTTGATTTGTTTTGCACGATTGTGACCATTTTTATGGTTTATTGAGAATTGTGGGAATGTAAAAGGTAATGAGATATCCGCAAGAGATTTATCAAGACCAAGGTTACCGACCGAAGCCCAAAGAATTGCCTTAAACTTAAGTGGCAGTGGACAGGGCACATTGCTAATAGAAAAAGTCGTTGAGGCTGAAAGGTCCTAGAATGGTGACCTCGTCACGTACCAGAAGACGCAGCATTGGAAACCCCTCACAAGGTAGGCTTGGTGAGAGTAACAGAAATGCGATGGACAATAATTTACATATTGGATTACAGTATAAAAATTAAGAGTACAAACTTGTAGGAAAGTCTGTTAGGAAGAGAAGTATAGTCAGAAAAAATGCCTTTAAACTCCTAAGCCCGTAAAAACCAGTGACTTTGTTCTCAAACGAACATGCCAGTCGCACTAAAACTTCAGAGCCGCTTAAGTACATATAGCACTAAAAGCACAAAAAGCATTTTTATGTACCAGAGTTGACTGATGTAGAACGACTACAAACACACACAAGACACGAACAAAAATGAATGAATGCAAGAATGAAGAGTTATTCTAACTTAATTAGAGTAGTGAAAAAGCACCTAGCCAACTCATCAATCATCGAAAGACGTCCACTGTTGGACATAGGCTTCCCACAGGCGTCGCTACAACGACCGATCCTGTGCGTCTCGCATCTACCCCATTCCCGAGACTCTAACCAACTCATTCCAAACTCGTCGCTCCACCGTGTGGGAGGTCTTTTATCGCTAAGTTTCACAGTACGCGGTCGCCACTCTAGAACCTTTCGGCCCATCTACCATCCGTTCTACGAGCAATGTGGCCTGCCCACTACCACTTTAGTATGACGATTCTTCACCGTGTTACTAATAGTAATAATTTCAAATCATTTACATTTCTATCCTCAACCAGATTAGATATTGCCCAACGACCTTTACATTCCAGAAAATGGTCCCGTCAAACTAAATCTACATATAAATAAAAGGAGAAACTGACTGGCTGACATATCAATGCACAGCTGAAACTACTGGGATTCTGAAATTTTTTCCATGACTTCCTATTGAGAGGGGGAGCACTAAGAAAGGATTTTAGAAAATTCAACCCAAAAGGGGGTAAAAAGGGGAATTTCGTTTGTATGCAAAATCTTATTCCACTGGAAATGTGCCTTTGCGAACGCTTTGAGTATCTCGTCCCAAAGGGTAACTTCATACCACTTTTTCTCTTTTCCTACATACTCCACGTCAAACTTTCAGCCGCTATGGTGGTTCTTTTAATTTTAACTGCAGTGCGTCTCTGGAACTCTCTGCCACAATCTCTTCGCGACAGCCCTTCTCTGGATGTCTTCATGAGGAAAACGAAAGACCACTTTCTTTTTTTATTGACATAATACTCGTATTAGTATATATGTACGTATATTATAATCGTATATTAGATTAAGTTTTTAGGTTTATATTGTATACTGGACCCTACCCTCGAAAATGTTCTCTGTAACTCAAAGGTTTGCTGGGAGAAAACTCATTTTTTAGTTAGGCTGGCCTTTGTACATAAACTGTCTGTACCACCGTGTACTATGTACTTTTTTGTGTTCAATAAAGCATTAAGAATTAGTAAGCCTATATGCCAAAAACTCACCATTATTCCTGAAACTTCCAGCCCGAGGCAAGAAGAAGAAGCTAGCAGTCATCATACCCCTGCTGACCCTGTTTGCAGTGCTCAAGATGAAGCTACTGCTAATCCCCATACTGCTATCAGTGCTGCTGATCAAGAAGTTGCTGTTAATTGCTGCCTTGCTACTGCCAAGTGTGCTCAGTACTTTGAAGGCTTGCAAGGTATGAATTTATGATTTGTTTTTAACCCTAGAAGGAAAAAAGGGATGTTATTCGAAAGTAATTTATGATTTCTTTTGTCATTGGACGGCCCTTGTCAACAAGAACACATGACCTACTGAGAAAGAAAAGAAAGTCAGTGATAGCGTGACTGGACATAAAAGAAAAACAAAAAAAGTCGTCTCGATCCCAACTTTTGAGTTATTATAGCTAAAAATAACAATGAACGTGTTCCCAAAGCTTTTTGCCGGGTATAGGTAGGATGTCTACCATATAGCGGTGGAGCACCGCCATTCAGTAAGCCTGGTCATCCGATAAAGTAACACCCCGAAATGCAAGCGGTAAAAAACTAGCGGATATTTTCGTTCTTAACTGAAATAAATACTCCTTTGTTTTTTATCATCTACTAGTCACCCGCTAGCAAAAAATATAACAACACTGTGCTATACTTTTAGCAATGGAATTACTTAATATTAGAGAGATTAACTGAAATTTCGTCACTTTTGACAATTACATTATAATTTTCTTTCTTTTTCTTTTGGAACCTTAAAAAACTATTTTTGAATAAAGTATACGACGCTGCGCTCCATTTCAATTATCCTGCAATTCTTTCAAATTCTGAAAACGCGACGCCACAATATCGTATATCTCTATTAACATCTCCCTTTTAAATCTTTTTTTTTTAAGTTATTGCATGGCTTCTATCGCGGGCTTTGAGCGTGGAGACCGAATCCAGAAATTCCGTAACGAAAATAACCTAACACGGGGGGTGTTAGGTTACTCATTTGTCTTTTTGAGCGTGGTGACCGATAAGAAAACAAATGAGTGAACAATCAATCTAAATTCAATTCAATGTGTGAAAGTGTAACTTCAATAAATATCAAAGAAAAAAGAAACAAAGGAAAAAAATTACTGCATAAATAAATAAATAATTATAATTGCATAAGTTGATAAAAATGCTATGCAATAGCTTTACCGCGGCAGTCCCCGAGTGCCACACGTCTTTGTCTTTTAAAGTCCCATTTCTGTCATAATTCTCCACTAAGTAGTGCGACTCCCGTTAAAGTCGATTTCGTTTCACATTTCGTGTAACAATTTTGCTAGAGTCGGCAACTCTTATCGTTTTTCTTTAGACAGACAGAGGAGTCAACATTACTGCAAACGAACTTCTTATGTGAAACGCACTGTATCTCAAATCTAAATAAACAAAACAAACATAATGATGAATTGAATAATAAACTAAGAATAAATCCTCCTTTCAACAGTCTGAAAGGAACACTTCAGAAACCTCTTCACAAAAGTCCAATTCATTAATATTAAACTGTGTCCCACTTCTAACAAGTCACTTTAGAAAAGAGTTCTATTTCCATCAGCATGGCAGAAAATAATATTTGTTTTATTAATTACAAATTCTTGTGATTTCCTCTGCCCACCTTGTCTTTCAAAGGCTTTTTCTTATCTAATATCCTTGTGCCTCTTTGGTTAACTGTGTTACTGTGTCATTATAAGTAGGCGAGTAGCAACCTACCTACTACCTAGTCAGTCGGTCAATGGCCTATACTTACTGTATTTATAATTATAAGGTGAGTTTTTCAAAATGGCCAACGGCAAATCTGAAACAATATATCGATGGCTTAAAGTGAAAACCTCGGATATGCAATTTTAGGTCATTTTATAAAAGCACGTAACGCACAATCTTGTAAAACGCAAAATTTTGTTTATATACTTGTAGCGCCATCTACGATGTTGTATGCATATCTTGTTTAAGTCAGTTTGGTGTGATCACCTCGCGAGGCACGGCAAAACTAGCGAAATAAAAACAAGAGAAACAAGCGTTTGAAATAAACCAATAGTGAAAATCTAATAATGCACTCTTTAGAATCTAACCGGAGACTTCTTTGACCACGCGCGAAGGAACGGCCCTCACACCCCAGCCACCAGGATCCCGATTCCGATTTCCATCCGCCGTAGATGCGAGCACAGTATTACATAGGGAATATTGTAATACTATGGCGCGAGTTTGAAAACGGCGAGCAAGGCGTAACTCGCCGTCCGACCGTCTGGTAACCGTATGGACCGAGCCGAGAGAGTGTTCTATGCGCGCCTCAAAGAGATGTTAGCAAACCAAAGGGACCCAGCAGGTTCGAAGCCTACTGGGGCCATGGGTTTACTTGTGAAAGGAAAACTCGGCCCTGGAATGAAAGGCAACGCAGGAACTAGGAGTGGCGTTAATTCAGTAAAAGTCTGACACGCTCTTCCGCCCCCCTAAGGGTGGGAGATGTTATTGGATGATTTCCCACCTAAATAAAACTGGGCAAGTGCGATACGGACTCGCGCTCTGAGGGTTCCGTGAAAACCACAATTCCCTAATGGAGTCTCCAAAAGTTTTCAGAATAGCAAAATTTTTTTTTGTGGCCTAGTAAACAACAACTTTACTGTTTTTAGATTCAGTCCTATATCCGTGCTATAAAGCCTTGCTTTGTGCCAAATTTCTGGATTCTGGGTCATCGGGTACCCTATGAATTTCGATCTTTGAGAGTATAAAAAAATACGTTTTTTTTTGCGACATACACGGCCGTATCTTTTTTATCCGTTAACTTAGAAGTTTGATTATTTTTACAGCTTGAAGAAACCGCAAACCTAAGTATATTGTTTTAATTTCAACTGGATAGCTCCACGCGTTCTTGAGAGGATTTTGACAAACAGACAGATAGATGGACGGACAACAAAGTAATCTTATAAGGGTTCCGTTCTTTCCTTTTGAGACACGGAACCCTAAAAAGACTCCTTTGATTGTTTTTTTCTATTCCTCATAGTTTCGAAATGGGTCATCCACGCCCACTTGAAAAAATCACCCCGTATAGTCAAAGGCCATTGACCAACTTGCGTTCTTATTTATAAACAATAGTAATGTCTATACAGTATTGAATAGACTATGGTGAACCTTGATATCTTGAATAACAATGAAAATCTGGGCCAGTACACCTACATACGTATTTTATTGGTTAAAATATATAAGGAAAAGGGTATTAACCGTTATTGCTACGCAAAAATGATACAGTATTTAATACTTAATACTTACTTATTTATAGTGAGCATAGCATAATCGGTCTTATAATTTTCCCACTATTGGGACTCAGGCCTCTTCTCTAGGGCAGGGAAAATCCGTCGAGATTTACAGTATACTCCTCATATTTTTTTTTTACATCTTTCACACAACGCCATTTAGACCCAAACTAAGCAGAGCTTGTAGTTTGAGTACTCGACAGTGAATTTAAAACATTCTTATATTTATCGAAAAACACATACAAGGTGTAAGGGACAGCTCTTCACAAACTTTAAGAGCTTGCTCAGGAAACTGAAAAACTTTCCACAAAATTTTTTTACAGGAAACAAAAAAAAAATTCGGCCTCTCCATACAAACTGTCCAATCAAGTTTATCATTTTCTATGGTGAGGTGGATTTTTTTTTTCGTTTCCTGAAAAAAAAAATGGTATTATATATTCTTCTTGTTCTTCTTCTGCAGCAGTGGTGATCGAGTGGTAACGGCTCCGACTTACGACTTGTAAGTCGTGGGTTTAAACTTAGCCAGGTGCATTATTTTGTGTAATTTATTTCATCAAGACTGCTCTCAAAACGGTGAAGGGAAATATCGTGAGGAAACCGGCATGCCCTAAAACCAAAAATTCTAAGACATGTAACATTCAACAACCCGCACCGGGCCGTCGTGGTGGATTACGGCCCATTTCCTCTCCTAGACGGGAGGCCTAAGTTCCAACAGTGGGAACATTAAAAGGCTGATTATGTATGTACATCATCATCATCATCAGCTTTTTTTAATGTTCCCACTGCTGGGACTCAGGCCTCCTCTCTAGGAGAGGGAATGGGCCGTAATCCACCACGGACGTATACGCCCGCGACGTACGCGTGTGTATGTACGTTATGTATTGATTCAATTAGGTATACCTATTTACCTACCTTTATATTGAGCAATCTATTAAAATAAAATAAACAAGAATTCACTTATTTATTCACCAAAAAAACAAATATGGATAAGGATTTTAGTACAAACAAGTCGAAATGTAAGTCTAATTAGGAACTGGGTGACATAAAATGTACTACCACAAGAAATTAATGCATATTGAAGCAGTTTTTCCCTAAAATTGGCCCTTATCGCCAAATTTTATGACATACTGTGACCACAAAACGGTCTCCGGCCGCAAAATGGAGAGCTTCCCGAACGTAGGCGGTTTTGTGGTCATTTCGGACGAGATTACGCGCAAATTATCTTTAGGCCACTCCAAAATTATTAGTTTTGAAGAGAAAGTATAAAATCAATGTTAAACATTGATTTGTGGTAGTAGCTTTTTTTTAAGGTTGAAATGTATTAACAACTTTTCGTGCTCTAGGATTAAGCGTGGACTGGTCTACTCAAATTTGTGTGAGTCTTACCTTAAACGATCATCTGAGACACTAATCTGCATGGTACTCATATGATTTGACCATTACATATTGTTTACTGTTTGGACTTCAAAAGAGTCTTTGACCCCTGAGTTTGTTTCGCTGATCCCAGGGTGGTGAGCTCAAAAAAAAAAAAGGTCTTTATAATATCCTATTTGCAAAAAAAAATCATTTATCATTTACTGCAAAATCATTGCAATGTGTTTCATCCGTTATCTAATGGAAAACAAAGTGAGCGTTTTTCACTCCATATCAAAAAACTAAAAATATGTACAAAAAAATATATCATGATATATAAACAATCGCAAACCAAAATAGCTTTGATCAGATTCCAATTCAATTAAAAGGAAATGTGGTTAACAAAGTTGATTCGTTTATTGAGCTCCGTCGGCGTCGGCCCAAAAATGTTGGTTCAATTTGGGTTAAATTGTTCGGTCCAAAGCAATTATCAGTGGAACCATCATGGTAGCGTATTGCAATTTTAATCAATCTTTATTGAAGAATACAATAGCTTAATTAGTAATGAAAGTGTTAATGAATATTGTATCAGTTGAAATTAGTTTGATATTCAAAGTTATTACTCCAATCCTCAAACTAATTTAATATATTAGTAGTCGGCTTTCATAGAATTGCTTTGTATTAGCTGTTTAAATTGCCTTTGTTTTGATAAAATGATAGGACATTAGGATTAGTATCTACTGTATTTTCCTCAAGCTATATATGCTAAGCCTATCTAGACTCACTATTATATCACCAGTTATTATCAATCTGTTCCAATTCTTTTTTTATCTAATATAAAATTAATTAACAATTGGCAACAGGCCAATTGGTCTGGCCTGTTGCCAATTGTTAATTAATTTTATATTAGATAAAATAGGTAATATTTTAGGTAAGTCACCTAAATTACAATTGGTAAAGAATTAAAAGCATATTAATTGTATTAATATGCTTTTAATTCGTTAAGCCCCAAGTGCTCTCTCAATGTCTTTCTATTATACCTCTAACTACGGTGTTCAAAATTTTAATAAACTAATGCGCTTTACCGACGATGGGATTGCAGTCAAGCACTAGTCACTGTTCTTTTTCTTGGACCCATTACTTTGGGTCGGGTCTCCTCACTTTCTTGCGCTATGTGACTCTATCGTAGGTTTTAAATTTTGGCAACTGGGTTATCTTGAGGTCCCTGTCTATATTTGACCACCAGGTCGATGGCGGGCGTCCTCTACCTCTTTTTTGTTTTGGTAAGCGTACAGCAATCTGAACTACGTGGTTTTCATTAAACCGCATACAGACCTCGCGAGGCGTGCATCGCGAATGGTTCGTCACGCATACCGCAGCCTGAGGCATATAACGCAACGAGCTGAGAACGCAAACCACCACACACGGTGTTCTTCAGTACAAAACGCAAACAAACCGGTCCGTGCACACGCACGCGGCGTTTGCAACGATCGTATGACGCAAATGCTCACATGAGCACACAGGTTCACACAGCCCGAGGCATGCGAGACAAACCATTCGCGACGCACGCCTCGCGTTGCCTGTACGCGGCTCTGTATTTGAACGAAAGCGATTTTCTTTTTTCCTATTGGAGATTGATGCTACTTTGAAACTTTCTCGAATGTAAAGCACTATAGTTTATATCACTAAAGAAAATACCAAATGAGATAACAAAAAATCATAGATACAGTACTGTCTCACAGTAGGTGCATTTATATTGATGATGAGAAGACTGGAGCTCGTATTAGGAAAACCTGTGTTATAGGCCTGCCCTGTTGGTCTAGTGGTTAGTGACCCTGACTGCTATGCCGGAGGTCGTGGGTTCGATTCCCACCCAGGACAAATGTTTGTGTGATGAGCATAATCATTTGTTCTGTGTCTGGGTGTAGTTTATCTATAATATGTATGTATTTAGAAATATATAAGTATGTTTATCAGTTGTCTAGTACCCATAACACAAGCTCTGCTTAGCTTGGGACTAGACGGCGTTGTGTGATAGTTGTGGTATATTATATTATTATATATATTATAGGGTAGAGAGAGGTCGGCGGAGACCTTTCGCGCCGGGCCTTGGTTGAGGCCATGGTCTGGAGCGAGGAGGAGTGGCAGGCGGGCGCCGACTTCTGCGAAGCAGTAATGCTCGCAAAGGAGGAGGCCGAACGCATCAGGCAACGGCGTTATCGCCGCCGCCGTCGCCGGGATTTTGATCCCGATTTCCGGCCAACGTAGACGCGGGCTTGCGGACAGTGAGCAATGGGTAGCTCGCTATCCGGCCGTCCGGTAACTGTCCGGACCAAGCCCAAGTCGTCGACGGTGCGCACTGTTCCCGCGCGCCTCAAGGAGTTGTCAGCAATAGCAGGGACCCAGCCGGGTCAAAGCCTACTGGGGCCAGGGTTATCCGAAAGGGCGCTCGAGCCCCGGTATGAAGGCTAGAAGGAACGGGGTGGGTCTTTTAGTCAGTAAGAGTCTAACACTATCTCCCGCACCGCCCAAGGGCGGGGGATGTCAATGCATGATTTTTCCCACCATAAAAAAAAAGGGTAGAGAGAGGTCAAGTGCGCTATTGTAAAAAAAAAAACCTTATTATTTTCCTCTATACCAGCTGTTACTCATAGAGGATCTAAACGCAATCCTAGCTCTTTATCAAGCACTTGCGGTTCAAACGCATCAAAATAAATAAATTTATCTTTACCCACTTCATATGAGCTTTTACAGATACCAATGTCCTTGGGGCGGAGTTGTTTGTGAAGTACCGCTGTATATTGTGGGACAGTATGTTTTTTTGTTGCCTTTGACATCGAGTTTCTTGCTGGTTTTTCTCCATAGGAAATGACTAATTTGGAACCGTGCACTAACTTCTGACGTTTTATAAGTGCACATGTAAGCCTATGTGAAATAAAATATTTTGATTTTTGATTATTTTGAAACGATACTCCTTGAATAGAGTGATGGTCAGAAATTTTCTGGGATCTGACTACCTGTTATGTCTGTCAAAAATCTACAAATGACCAACTTTCCGAAGCATGTCTAGAAGAACTTGTAAAAGTATAAATTGAATACGTCTGCCAACAAACTGCTATGCAGTTTGGCAGGAGTATAAGCATTGTAAAAAATTGATAAAATACAAATAAAGCATTTTAAAAAAAAAAAAAAAAAAATTAAAAGTATCACTTAAGACGCGGGTGACATACCCATTGAGCAATTATGACTATTTCCAGTAGTTTTATAAGTGTAAAATATAACGCTTTAAGCGTGCTATAAGACCAAAGCCAGGTAATATTGCTAGTTTCACATAAAACTTTATTTATTGAGCCCAGCACTCGTCAATTCAATGATAAGCAACTTGTTCATGTTTTACATGATTCCAAGTAGTTTTTTATGCATTGTGCAACTATGATTTGTCCTTATTGTGAGTCATCGACAGTTTGACTAGTTTCAAAAATAATCTACAGATTTTTTCTTTTTATAACATAATTGTCAATGTGTTGTAAACTTCAAACTCTAAACCAATCGGAGAGCCAAGCGTTGGACACACCACAATAAAATTGTAGTGGTAAATTCCCAATTTGAGGAGTGCGCATTGACGTTCTCACTTTCCGTCTGACCCACGTCTTCTTCGGACATGGTTTTTTGGGAGATTTTAGGGTCGGATTCGGTCGGATCACCCAGAGGTCAATCCCGCAGCGTTTGTGAAGGCGACGCCGCCCGTGCGAAGGGTGGGAGAATTGAAAGTAGCCACCTTTTTCCACAGAGTAGTAATGTGAGAAAATTAGCTAGCAGGAAGCGTAACGAAGACATAATCTTCACACCTTTTTTTAGAAGGGATTAATCAACCAATGATATCCTCCGATTTTGGGTGAAGCAGGAGATAGTGTCAGACTTTTACTGATTAAAAACCCACTTCTGTTCTTTCGTTGCTTTTCGTACCAGGGCCGAATCTTCTTTTCAGAAACAAATCCTTGGCCGCAGTAGACTGAGCCCTTACGGTTTGCTGACAACTCCTTGAAGCGCGCATGGAACACTACGCGACGTCGACGTCTTGGGCTACGGTGACCGGAAATCGGGATCCGAATTCCGGGAGCGGCTGGGGCGTGAAAGCCGTTGCTTCACGTGCCGCCTCCTCCTTTGCTAGCATTACTGCTTCGCAGAAGGAGGCGACCATCTGTCACTCCTGATCGCCTCGAACTGTAGCCTGTACCAAGGCCGTCATACCTTGACACCCGCTGTATATGCCCTGGGCATCCAAAGTAGTAGCGCGATTCTTGGGCACCGTAGGCATGGGATTGAGGCGCGGCCTTGTGTGTTCCACACACGCCTCAGAGATGTCAGAAAGGTTGACTGGACTCGTGAAGGCAGATCTGTAACTAGGCTGTAGGGTTTTTTGAAAGAACTGTGACCCTAGCAAAAAGAAACTGAAGGAACACAGATGTGTTTTAAATAAATAATAGTCTGACACTCTTTCCCGTCCCACCCCGAGAGAGAGAAGTCATTTGGTGATTTCCCATATATAAAAA
Organism: Mythimna albipuncta; assembly: GCA_929112965.1. Classification (NCBI taxonomy): domain Eukaryota; kingdom Metazoa; phylum Arthropoda; class Insecta; order Lepidoptera; family Noctuidae; genus Mythimna; species Mythimna albipuncta. The sequence continues at coordinate 6,801,466 of OV815980.1, forward strand.
AAAAACTTTTTTGTACACAAAACTTAATATTAATACCGTGTTTTAACAGTTCTTATATAAAGGCGAGCTTAAATATTAAAAAAAAAAACAAAAAATAAAGAAAATATTATTCCGACTTCAATGTAAAATGCACTGAAAAGTACATAATAACTTAAATATTAAAGTTTTTTGCACTTTGTTGTTGTTTGTTTTTTTTTTGCAAATAGTTTTTTATTATTCACTTTTTATTTATGGTACCACCACTAAAAAGTACCTCTCTAGCCAGAGAGCATCTTATAATGATTGATCAAACAAGGTTAGATTACTTTAATTTACCTTTTGTCTTCATCGTCAAATTAGTTCGATACACCCCCCCCCCTTTCTTTCAGTCAGTCATAGCCTACACGTATAAACCCAGCAATTTTACTTATTACGACATTTCTGCTGTGATCCTATGAAAAGTTCTGTTCCATAACTTCAAAGTTCATGATCAGACCATAATAATATTTCTATGGGACCAACTTGGAAGCATAAGCTTTCAAACAAAAAAAATTTTTTTTTTAAATAAGTAAACAATTGACCGAGATATCGGTGATAAAAAAATACATTCAGCCGAACATAGAACCTCCTCCTTTTCGAAGTCGGTTAAAAAATAGTTTTCTCCCAGCAAACCTATGAGTGACAGAGGAAGATCACATTCGAAGGTAGGATCCAGTATACAGTATAAACCGTATTTATGTCGTTTTATACATATATATAGTCATAAGTATAAAAGTGATATTTTTTATAATTTTCCTACTAAATAGCGTTATACCTAGATTTCAAAATATTTATAACATTCCAAAATTTTTTAATCACATATTAATTCACAGTTTTGAGAAATCTAAAAAAATAATATTAGTAAACAAGTTATATAACGCCGGAACATTTTCAATTCTTTTATGTCTATTCACTGAAAGGTTCCACGTGTCGAAATCCTTGTGTTGATTCCCTGAATTCTATACTTTGGTCCATTGTTTTAATGCGTGGGTGTATGGCATTTACGGAATCCACTCTAGTATTCGTTTGACTAGTGGTTAGGTGAGTTTTAGAACCGCAAAAATAGGTTTTAAAGGGCACGAACGCGAGGAAATTGGGTAACACGGTATAAGAGTTAGTGTTACATGAAAGAGTGTGTGTATGAAGAGAGAAAGAGTTTGGTTATAGAAGTGTAAGAGAGTTGAGTATAAGAGAGTAAGTGGACCTGTATCACGTGATGCGTCTCCAGCCACTACTCAAAGAACTAATTGTAGCATGCCCAAAGATAGCTATGTTATAAATATGATAGATAGTAGATATGTTATAAATATGAGTACCAAGGTACTCATATTTATAACATATTTTTTATATTATTTTATATTTATAATCTTAGTTTTAGTATTATATGCGAAACCCGAAACACGAGTCTGATATTTTTATGATTAGAATCTATATTTATAAAAATGAATCCCTGTTTCCTTGGTCACGCCATCACGCGTGATTGGCTGGACCGATTTTGCTAATTACTTTTTTGTTGTGTTCGTTATTGTGAGGAGAAGAAAAAACAAATGAAAATTAGGGTAGAGTAGAGTAGGGTATAGTAGGGTGGAGCAGGTAAGAGCGGGAGCAAAGCCGCGCGAGAAAAAGCTAATCTATGTATAATCCATAACTGTATTACGAAAAATATATGGTCACCGAGCCATCCGGGCCGCTAGGGGTTATTTTACTTCCGCACCCAGCTATGCGCTGCCTATATGCTTGCACTCAGTGACTACGGTGTCCGATTTGTGACCATTTTTAAATATTTTTGCGAAAAACTATAACATGGTGTAAACATTATTGGGATCGATACAGTTACTGATTCTGAACAAACTATATTCAGTTTTCGCATATACTAAAATAATGTTTTACATAACAAAATTATTTCTATCAAGACCATCTGAGACACTAATCTGCGTGGTTCTCATTTAATTTGACCATTACATGTTCTTTACTGTATGGACTTTAAAAGAGACTTTGACCCCTGAGTTTGTTTTAGTGTTTCTTCTCAGGGTAGTCAGCTAGGAAACATTGGCCTCATCTGGTTTAAACAGATTGAAAACAAAATTGAGGTGTAAAACTGTTTTTAAAAAATCCCTATTTGCAAAATAAAGATCATTTATCATTTATCTTTTCAGCAACACCACCATCCGATGTCGTACTCATACTTCGGTGCCAGTGACAGCAGCGATTACTCGGCTGACTACAACAACAACTACGCTTACTCCGCCAGTGGGGGCTACGGGAAGGACTGGGCCTCCAACCGGGCCTACAACTTGCTGAAACATAGGCCCACTCCGTCACCGACTTACATTACTGCGCCCGGTGCTGTGGCGTAAAGGCAAAGCCATAAACATGAAGACTCTTCTGGATAAACAAGATTTTAAAAGACATTGCTTTGCACCAATACATTGTTCGCCCTGAAGTCAAAAGCTTTGGAAAATTGTGCTTTGTATTTTATAACATTAGTAAACTTCTATAAGATCTTATTTTTATAGCGGACTAGCTTCAGTAAAAGTAAGAATCTTTTTTGCACCAATCAGAGTAAGAGAAGCTATTTGATGATTTCCCACGAAAAAAAACAAAGCGAATTCATGATTGTAGTGGTGGATGATCAGATAGAAAAACTATTACAATTTACTAAGGTTTTTTTCTAAAGTGTGAAATCATTCAATAACTTCTCGATGGAGCAAGTCAACACACCTATGTCCTTCAGTAGCCATTTATGTTCAAGGACCCGGGGGTTCCTTTTCAGAAATGCCCTGTGGCTCTAGTGGGCATTAGTCGTGCTAGGCCTCTCCGGTTTTGTTGACATCTCTTTGAGGCGCGCGTGGAACACCATGCCCCGTCGACGACTTGAGCTCGGTCTGGACGGTTACCGAACGGCCGGAAGATGAGCTACCTATTGGTTGTCGTCCACAAAACTTTTAGTCAGTAAAAGTCTGAGACTTTTTTTGCTCCAACCAATCGGGAGAAGTTGTTTGTTGATTTTCCACCAATTAAAAAAAGTGCAAACATTAGCAATAGATGTTTACGTAAATCAAAAAATATACCAACACTAAAAGCCCTTTTGGCTTTTTAAGTCATTTCACAAAAAATAACTTTTTTTTGTTTTTCCCGTTGAGTCTTCAAATGATATCCTGACAGAATTAACAATTACCGAAAAGTATAAAATATACGAGATTGACACTTTGCGACTAAATGTCAAGCGGTCAATCATAAAAATTTTAGTAACGTGACAATTGGTGGCCCCGCACACGGGCCACAAAAAATGCCGCAACAAAGAAAAAAGCTAGAAGCGGCCACAAAAAAAAAGCTGAAGCGCGCGACAGCTTGTGGCCGAAGAAGCTAGAAGCGGCTTTTTTTTTGTGGCCCGTGAGCGGGAACTCTTACAATCGTTAATAGGATGACAATTTAGTCTAGAGTCTCATGTTAGTGTTTATTTTTAATTTATTTTTAGTTATTAAATTTTGTATGAGAATTATTTATTTATTTGCAACTTGGAGTAAAGACTCACACTAACATTTTAAATGAAACATTTTTGTTAGTTGTATTCCAGCTATGTTGGTCTTCTTAAATTTGTATGGGTAAAAAAGGCACACAAAGACGGGACACTCCAAAATTACAAAGTAAATTTTTACCTAAAAAAGTAATACGTCCAAATGTCGTATATTTAAGTATTTTATTACTTACGTACAAAAAGAGACTATTATATTTTACAATCTTTAGAATTCTACATACAATGAGCCAGATTTTCTACAAAATACATTGGCAAAGTTAGTAACTTAATACTAAGCGATTTTTTTTTCAAAATCGACGAAGCTAATCGCTCACTGACTGCTTTAAAACAGCTATCAATTTTGTCATCATCATCATCATATCAGCCGAAAGACGTCCACTGTTGGACATAGGCCTCCCCCAAGCGTCACCACAACGACCGGTCCTGTGCATCACGCATCCATCGGATTCCCGCGACCCTGACCAGGTCATCGGTCCACCTTGTTGGAGGCCGTCCAACGCTGCGTCTTCCGGTACGTGGTCGCCACTCCAGAACCTTTCGTCTCCATCGACCATCCGTTCTGCGTGCAATGTGTCCTGCCCATTGCCACTTAAGTTTGGCGATACTTCGAGCTTCGTCTTGCTTCGATCAATTTTGTGGTTGACTGCAATTTCGCGTCTCCAATTTCGACTGATATACCATGAAATCACAGTTAAATTCAACAATCGTTCTGTCGTTTGTATTCGTACTATCATGTGAATTTCTTTGTAAAGGATATCATTATTCCCAAAGAGATACGTGCCGAGATTGATAATACACGTGGACTATTATGTCGTAATACTGCAGTATTCCTATGTTTTTCACTTTCACGGATTACAGATGTAATTATTAACACTGTCACCGTCACTCATATATAGGAATTTACTATTCCCGCCAGCTATACGGGCCGCCAGCGTACCTGCCTAACCAGTGATAAAAATGTTCTAATAATTTCACCCCATAAAACGGATTAAAAGCATCTCGATCCAACATATCCCAACGAATAAAGAAAGAAGGAAAGAAAGAAAACATGTTTATTTGGCACACAATGAACAAAACAAGTATTGAAACATTAATTAATCGCTTAAATAGAACATAAAACTTAAAAAAAAACAATCAGCAACAATTTGTCTCACGGTAGTGCCAAATAGGTTCAGTTCAGGATACTGTCAGACAACTGTAGCAGTTGCTTGACGCTGGTTTTTAACTGAACCTTTGAGTGTGGGTGAATCGCCAAACTAATGCGGTAGTGGGCAGGGCACATTGTTCACAGAACAGATAGTCAATGGGGATGAAAGGTTCTGTAGTGGCGACCACGTACCCGAAGACTCAGGGCTAGAAGGCCTCCCACGAAGTGGACTAATTAATGACCGACAGTGGAAGTCTTTTGACAGAAATGTTGATGAAGAAAACATTCTGTAGAATTGGTAATTTAGAGCATTTGGTATCAATAATATTTTTTCTCTCTAATCCAAAGTTGTTCTTTTCCATTTCAAGTTCTTAAAATCCATTCAAAAGTTACCTGATAGATATCGCTGCTAGCAAAAAGACCGCCATTGTATCCTAGTAATTAAATTTGTGTAACAGTTGTGTAACTATTTCGGTATATAATAAAGTTTATTCTATTCTATTCTAAGCCCAGCTTATCATTTGACAAAGACAAACTCACTGGTGAATGAATAAACAATGTTTATTACCATTAGGAACCGGGCATGAGTAATTGACGTCAGCTGGCTAAGCATTGTTCCATTATTGTTCATTTATTTTATTCTACTGCGTTGTGTAAAGAAAATTATGTAATCCATCATTTTGTATCAAGTTTGCACGTGTGCAATGTCAACCCAACATGCAGTCTACTCAAATGTTCTTCCCGTTTTGTGTTTTGTTTTGTTGGTTTTTTACGCTTTGCCAAAAAAAACAGTAACCCTAGAGTTTTCTTTTTGCCGGTTCTCCTCCATAAAAAACGATCAGTTGGAACATTGCACTAGGTTCTGTTGTTTTATAATTGCTCATATAGGCCTATGTGAAATTATTTCAAACTTAATAACAAAAATATTGTTTAATTTATTAAGCTATTGCATAGCTTCTATCGCGGGCCTTGAGCGTGGAGACCGAATCCAGAAATTCCGTAACGAAAATAACCTAATACCCCCCACTCATTTGTTTTTTGAGCGTGGTGACCGATAAGAAAACAAATAAGTGAACAATCAATAAAAATTCAATTCAATGTGTGAAACTCATACTTAAATAACTGCATAAATAAAATAATTATAATTGCATAAGTTGATAAAAATGCTATGCAATAGCTTTACCGCGGCAGTTCCCGAGTGCCACACGTCTTTTTTTTATTTAACAATTCATGTACACACATATTACAATAAAAGAAATGAAGAAAAAACAGAAAGAAAGTAGGTACAAATGTGATGCTTATTTAAATATTTATTGTTAGTTGTGAATTTATTTAACAAGGTCAGGAAAACTGCAAAAATACATAAGATTTAATATTCATAAGAGAATATATGAAGGCATGAATAAATGTGTTAGTTTTAAGCTAATAGTAATTAATAGGTTTAGTAAAACTCTCTAATAAAGCATTTACCTACTTATTTTAGATTTATGATGACTGTTATTTTAAGTTAACGCTAATAATTTATTAAAGCAATAATCTTTTGATTAGGATTATTTAATGCAGTATTTATTGCTTGATTTATTACAAAAAGTGTACAAAGATTTTTCTTATTAAAGATTTTGAAAAAAAAAATCTTTTTTTTTAATGAATCTCAATTATGATATCTTTTAGATTATAAATAACATAGCGTTAAGAGGCTTTTTTCCGACTCGCCTATTGTCAATATCAAGCATGGTTTAAAAACTTGTTACTTCATCCAACACCATCCAACGCCGTGTTTGACGAAGAGGGAACGCGAAAAAAGAGAGATAACGTCTGAAAACTCTGTTGGCATTCGGTAATTCCGTGATTTACTCGATTTCACAAAACTTTTTCCAGGAGTTGAGTGTCTTTGGTAAACCCTAAAACATTTTTGAAAAAAATTGTCATCATTAAGAATCTTCATTTAATTTACAAGGCTTCTTTATTGTTATATTTTTTTGACTTCTTAATCTTTGAGTAAAGTATGAAGTGTCAAGTGTTAGAGGTCTTTACTGGATTAGTTTTACACAAATTTATAAATTGATTTCTATAGAAGCCTAGATAATATCCACAAGATACTGTGTTTCCAAAATATCTGATGAAAAATGCGTAATAACGTCATTATCGCGTAAGAGCGGTTGTATGAAAAACAGTAAAAATGTATGTCGAACTGCATGCCCTTACGTTTGTATGAAGATCAGACGTTGGCCAGTGATAACTGGTCCGACCTACGAGTTGTTTTAAATTACTTACTTTGTGTTATTTATTTCCTCACTAAACTGACTGAAGACGGTGAAAAAAAAAAATATTATGAGTAAATTAACATGCCCTAGAACCAAAAATCAAGAAAATGTGTCGTCCAACCAAGCCTCACTGGGCCTGCGTGATGAATTACGGCCTTTTCCGAGAGGAGAGGTTTGTGGCCAAGAAGTGAGAATATTAAAAAGTAGATCATACATAATTTTTATTTATATGCTATGCACCGGTAGACCCCATAGATTTAAGAAGGTCGCATAGCCCAGTAAAATTTCAGTTCTACGGAAGAGCCTATTGCCATCAACCAGGAAAAACCTAAACTGTGCATAATCTACTCAGGCAAAATCCACACTTTGCCCAACTGAAGTCGAAAGCAGGACCCTTATGCGGAATACTAGTGTGCAAAGAAATACCGAAATAAATTCAAAAGCCAAAGTCTCTTTTAATGTCCATACAGTAAAAAAGTAATAGTCAAAACATCCAAAACCTTGCAGCTTAGTATCTGAGATGATCTTTTGATGAAATAAGCACAATTTGAGTGGATCTGTGTAGTCATTGCAAGCTTTTCTTTTATTGTTGATAGGTTCACGCTTGACCGCTATCTCACCTGATAGAAAGCGACGGTGAGGTCAAGGATGGAACGCGCTTACCTAGAAGAAACCTATTCACTCTCGACTTAAAGATTCCCGAGTTATAACTTTCAGGAAACAAAGACTTTTCTTAAATTTGTGCAGCTCAACTTATAAGGATTATGGAGCTCAGCAACTTGAATCAAAGCCAAACAAAGGATTTTTGGGTAGGCCATATTAAGTACTGAAACTGCCAAACATATGTTAAAATTACTGACAAGTAAAACAAAAAATCAATCCACATTGTCCCTACATTAATATTAGGTATAGGTACTCGTATAGTCAGCCTTATAATGTTCCCACTGTTGGGACTCAGGCCTCCATTCTAGGAGGTTACCACTCGGTCATAAATGTACTTAAACAACATCCTCATTACCATGTTTCTGGCAAATAAAGTACTTTGACTTTGACTTTTGACTTTTGACTTTGACTTTTAAAACTAAACAAAGTAAAACAAAAACAAAAAATATATAAAATAACACAAACAATGTCCTTTAGACATAGAGCTTCGTAATCTTAACTTCATGATAGTTTTGAAAACTACCAAATAATATCTACAGAAACTTTTCCTGTTACTCGGCTATATACGGAAACATGAGGGCAAAACGCTTTGGGTTTCACCCAAAGTGAGACAGTAAAAACTTTTCTTACTCTCTTGTTTAAATTGACCCTGCAGATCTTTGAAAGTAATTTGCTGTTTCTTGTTTTGTTGTTTCATTTGAGAGAGGTCCCGAGATAAATTTTCATTATTTTTCATACAACCGTTCTTACATTATTATGATGTTATTACACATCAGCTTTCTCTGGACATTTTGGAAACATAATAATTATTATGTGGAAATATGGATACTATCTATCTTTCTTCATAAATTTATTTAAAACTAATCTAGTAAAAACCGTTGAAATAGAGTTAGAAAAATAATAATTCGATGAAATGTGCAAGAGTTGTTTGTATCCTTGCACATTTAATCGTCTTTTTCCAAAACTTTAAACGTTAAAAAAACACGTATTTCCCGGAAAAAAGTTTGTTAAATATTCGAGTGAATGATAGAATTACCGAATGTCAATAGAGCGTTCAGATGTTAGGTCAACTCTTTTTTTTTTGCGTTGCCTTTTTATCAAACATTGCGAAAGATAAACCAACAAGCGTTTAAATCATACTCAGGTTGATGATAGACGGGCTGAGAAGAGTCTTTTTAATTGACATAATTTGTGAATTTATTTATAACAGATTGATTAAAACTTTAGTGATCATAAGTAAGTAATTCTAAAAATTATACGATAAGTATAGGCTATGATATATTATTATTAACTCACCTCCTCCTACTTGTCTTATTATAAGGATGATGATAGGATTAGGTATTCTAGGTATATTCTATGTAGTGCGTCATCATTCAACATTTCAGCGGAAAGACGTCTACTACTGGACTTAGTCTTTCCCTAATTGTCACCACAATGACCGATTCTGTATCTCGCAACCGTATACTGCATTCGAACCGACCGGTATGGTGGTTGGTAGCACAAACAAGTTCTTGACTGGCAACAGATGTATTGCGAGTAATCTGCCCTGCCCACAACACACTATTTCGATAACCATGGTTCTCCTGCAAATATCTTCACAGTTTATTCGACCAGATTTATTGAAAGCATAGAATTAATCATACATTGATGAAATATGTCAAGAAAAATGATCCAATGTCGTAATATATTCAGTCAAAAATTAACGACAGTAAGTAATTTCTCTGTTTTGCTCACAACTTGAGATCGTATTAAGAATAAAAAGATAAACAAAATAACTTTGGACCCACCATAGTTATGGAGTTAAGCCCACTTTTTGAGGAGAGGTACCACGTCATCTTTATCTTCCGCACAACAAAGGTGTCATCAGACATGGTAAGTTCACGAGGTTCCTATTCCAGATTTAAGTGGAAGAAACGCCTAAGTGTCAGCATTGTGTGGACCGCCTGGAGAATACGATGAAACATAGTTATGGTGGATGCATGCCTCACTTGGGTGAAGCACTCGTGGATGTGAACAGAAGCAGCAAACTCTAGCGCCTCCCAAAAAGATACTCAATAACTTAAAACAGCAGTAAGTACTAGGAACACATAAACGCACTGTATGCATCACGTCACCCGTTCAGGAGCGTAAACATTTTACTGCATTTTCAACTTAACTGTCAACCAATAAATTAAACGAAGTGTCCTCAAGTTTAGTACCACTTGCTCTCTTTTATGGATCCCTGGTAGCTACAGAAGATATACGTATCTCTATTTTGTTAAAGAATTATTGAGATCGTTTACACCTGCAGTGTCCTGATGTTCTTTACTTTTGTTTGTTTTTTTTAGTTGTTTTGAGTATTGATTTTTATTCCTGGCATCAAAAGCAAAAAAAGTGGTTACTATACCAACTTTTTACTGCGTCGCCATTTATCATGCCACTAACGCAATAATAGTCAAAATCGGCTGAACGAACAGTAAAAAAAGGTTTTTTAAATGTCTAATCTTAACGCGAATGGAGTTTAGTTATTTATTGTTTTCTAGTAGTTTTTTAGTTGCAATCTATATATATATATTAAAATCTCGAATAAGAATCAATGTCTTAGGCATTGACTACTAGTTAAGATACCTATGATGAAGAGATAACATGGTTGTTGCAACAAGAAAATGTTATTAAGAAAACAAGGGTAGCTGCTTTTTTTTTTGGTGGGGAAAATCATCCTATGATAACCCCCGCTCTTGCGTGAAGTGGGAGATAGTGTCAGACTCTTACTGACTAAAAAACCCATCCCGTTCCTTCAAGCCTTCATACCGGGGCTCGAGCGCCCTTTCGGATAAGAGCTCGAGCCCCGGTAATATGCAGTAAGAGTCTGACACTATCTCCCGCTCCGCCCAAGAGCGGGGGTTGCCATAAGATAATTTTTCCCATCGAAAAAAAAAAAGCTCCCTTTCGGATAACCCTGGCCCCAGTAGGGTTCGACCCAGCTGAGTCCCTGCTGTTGCTGACAACTCATTAAGGGTATCGGCTTCGTATGCAAAATTAGAAAATTACCAAAAAGGGACATGCATACTCCCGGGACGAAAAGTATTTTGTGTGTTATTCTAGGACATGGCCTACTCGTGTGCCAAACATGAAACATACAAACAGACAACATGTTTCACCTTTATAATATTAGTGTGACTACATAGTTTTTCAATTTTCTGAAATAATAATATACACGCTTGCTTTCACTTAGCCATAGGCAGAATAGTCGACATCGGCTCTACTTACCATTAATAAAGAATAGACTTGAATAGGCCTCCCTCAAGTGTCGCTAAGTGTGTGTGTGTCGGGGAGGCCTATGTCCAACAGTGGATATCTTTTGGCTGAAATGATGATGATGATGATGAGAATGGAATAGTGTCATTAGCTAGAAATTTTAAACGTATCCTATGTATCATTCCAGGACATGGTCTATCTGTGTACCTAGTTTCATCAAAATTCGTACAACAGTTTTAACATGAAGAATTTACAAACAAGCATGAACACCTAATAACTTTTGCCTTTGTCATATATTACTTACTACACTACTATTACTATTATTACACTCACTCACTTCACTACTATTATTGTTACTTTGTATTATTTATTAATTTGATTTTAGCGTTTTCATACTACATAATATCATAGTATGAAAACGCAACAAACAAAGAGATATATATCCTGCGTATGATAGAATACAGTCTCCTTATAAGCCGTAAATAAATACCTAAACGAATATTTCACTAGTCTCGTAGTAACATAGATAGTAGCTACTTATTAGGGATGTGACAGAAGTGATTATATCGCAATCAATTCTGCCATCATCATTCTACCATAAGACTACCCGACGTTCGTCGAGTATTTACTCTTACGCTGGTAACATCTCTGCGGTCTGGACTAAGTGTTTTCATTCGTCGTTAAAGTATATACTATGTACATCGAAGGTCTTCCCATTATAATGAAGGTATCTTCAAGGCTAGAGAGAATAGCTTAACAAATTAATGGCACCATTAACAATTGCATAAATGCTTTAGAAAAGTGTTTTTTAATAACCTATTTCCACAAGGGTACAATTTAAATACTCACCAATTTTTGGACCCTAAGATTAAGTACCAAGTAAAATATGTTAACTTCAAGTAAAATAAACTCACTCTATATCGAAGTGCCTAAAGAACATCGTTTTGAATCCAAAAATAAATATACACTCATCTGAATATTTGAATTATGAAATATGAATTTTTATGAAAAAAAAGTATGAATACAACATTCTTATTTTTTTGCCTACCAAAATGAATTAATGCTCACCAAATATTTTGGCCCTGAAGTAGTGGTCGGTACATTTATACCGAAACCCGACTCTTAGCTGGCAATGTTAGGTTTCCAGTGTCAGCCAAAGACTCAACGGGACTTTGCGGTGTTTGTATCGTCTGAGGAACTTTTTGCCTGCTAAGACGAAAACTATGCTTGTGCAAACTTTAATCTTCCCTGTAATCAACTATGGTGACGAGTGCTACTTTGATCTGAATTCGCTGTTGCTAGATAAACTTGTCAGGTTTCTCAACAACTGCATCATTCATATTTAACTTACTTTTTTTGTCTATCTTGGGCGGAGTGGGAGATAGTGTCAGACTCTCACTGACTAAAAACCCGCTCCTGTTACTTCGTTGCCTTCTAACCGGAGTTGAGCTATCTTTCGAATTAACCCTGGCCCCTTGTTTCAAGTTACAGATCTGAGCTCCAATGGATGCCCATTAACCGGACAAGAAGTTTACGCGCACTGACTACACACTCCTCTCAGCTCAACTCGCCTATCTCTCCGTCTTATCTTATATCACATTCTCAATATTTATGTTCTTCTCATAGAATCTTCTTTCTTCTAACAATCTCCTACGCTTTGTCCTTCTTGTACTTCTGATTTGGTTTATTCTTCCATTTAGGTATATACAATCCATACTTCAGTAGAATGCGCTTCCTTCCTTCGCTTGAAAACAGGACGACCATCTGTCAGTACGCATTTAAGAGAAAGTTGCGGCATTACTTTCAAAACAAATAGCAAAATCGTTTCAAAAACCGCTTTTTTTCACTTTATATAATATACGAAGTACTTGGGGCAAGGACTTTGCCTATGTTATCATATGTTAATCAAATTCATAAAACAATAAACCAGTAACATGTGTTTGGGATACGCGATATTATTTTAGAGATTAAAAAAAAATTTACGTTCGATCGTTAGCTTTTTTGTTGCCTCACCAAAACTGACTAAATTGGAAGTCGTGCAATAAAATATTAATAAGCATTAATCCAATCTGGCATGTATTTCGATTTTTTGGAAGTGAAATAGGTACTTTTCTGGTAGGTGTTAAAACATAAGCCTTTACAAATTAAATATCATTTATCGGTACTGAATTCTTTTTAAAGCGTATTGTTCGCAACTATTATACATTTGAGAGGCCAAGGTTAAATTATACCCAAAATTATTACGGATCGAGCACAAAAATCGGTATCGAAACTGTAAAATATCGGAACTTCCGAGGTTTTCTAATCAAAATCAAACCATTGTAACATCTCTTCCACTTATGTATCTACAAATAAAGTGTCTGGGAGGTTCAGCGCAAACATTTGTCATTTATCGCGCTTGGAGAAACGGAACAAACAATTTATACCTTTGTCCGGACACAGACACTGGATATTCTGAGGGACAAATGGCCAAATAATTGAATAATAATAATATAATATTCCACAACTATCACACAACGCCGTCTAGTCCCAAGCTAAGCAGACCTTGTGTTATGGGTACTAGACAACTGATAAACATACTTATATATTTCTAAATACATACATAGTATAGATAAATTACACCCAGACACAGAACAAATGATTATGCTCATCTCACAAACATTTGTCCTGGGTGGGAATCGAACCCACGACCTCCGGCATAGCAGTTAGGGTCACTAACCACTAGACCAACAGGCTAGAATAACAAGTACTAATTCAGATTGAAAAATAATAAAGATTATTAGTTTGACTATATTTCATCATTATCATATATTAGACATGAATTATATGAAGAATGACGCCAGTTCAATAATAATTTTAGATTAGTTTAGTTAGGTTTTTTTTTTTCTTAAACACAACTTATCCTTAATGCATGAAGAGTTTATAGTCCAGAATCCCTGGTCCATTTTTGCACTTAAATACTATCAAGCTAATTTTTCGTGAGAAGCTTCATTTTGATGAGACGCCCAACAATTTCCTAAAAGCGTGGGGTACTCGATTTACGAGAAATATGACACAAAGTGCCCCATGCTATTGTCACAATAATATTAATATTTTTCGTTCATTATTATTATTTTTTACCTATATGTACTGAACATGATTTTATACTTTTTAGTTAGATATGCTATGAAAGCGTGTTTTTTTTTTAGTTGTTTTAAACAATATTTATCCAAATCCAAACTAATCCAAACTAATATTATAAATGCGAAAGTAACTCTGTCTGTCTGTCTGTCTGTCTTTGCTTCACGCCTAAACTACTGAACCGATTTGTGTGAAATTCGGTACAGACATAGTTTGGAACTTGAGAAAGGACATAGGATAGTTTTTATTGCAAAAAATTAAATAAAAAATAAAATAAAATAAAAAAAATATTCCGGACATACAGCGCCATCTATTGGTCAAGAGTCGGCATCAATTCAGTACTGAAATTTCCGGAAGTCACTATTCCATGCGAACGAAGTCGCGGGCAAAAGCTAGTTTTATATAAGTTTAATAACTATTCACTGCCAGTTACTTCACCCGGCTGAAAGAAAGAAATTGCCTTAGGGAAACTTATTCCCGGTATAAAAAGTTGTGTTTATATTTGTTTGTTATTTTTGCACCCTTAAATTGGTTAACGAATTTGAATGACATGTCCTGGAATAACACATAATTATGTTTTTTTTAAGCTATTGCATAGCTTCTATCGCGGGCCTTGAGCGTGGAGACCGAATTCAGAAATTGCGTAACGAACATAACCTAACACCCCCACTCATTTGTTTTGAGCATGGTGACCGATAAGAAAACAAATGAGTGATGCAATGCAATAGCTTTACCGCGGCAGTCCCCCAGTGCCACACGTCTTTTTTTTATCCTGGTAGTATTTTCCCTTGGGACAACATTCTCTTTTCACGAAGGCAAAAACGCTGCAGGATCCGTTGACACCCTTAAGGTACAGAACGCTAAAAACATAAATCAGTATATTTTTTGTCTAACTGTATTTATAATTAATTTTATTCCAACTCTTTACTTCCATAATTTGAGTATCAACATAAAAAACCGGAGGCTTTATTTCAGCTGTCGCTTCTGTTTTAATTTGAGGCAGTAAAATATACAATAACTCATTTCTCGCGACCTTTTTTAGACCCTTCGGCTTTCAGTAAGATTTACATTTGTCGTAATTGAAGAAAAACAGTGCATTCTGTGTTTCTTCATCTTCGAGAACTGTAAAAGTTAATTTGAGAAAATAAATCACATCTCCATAGCCTTTTGCCAAATATCTTTTTTAAGGTAAAAAATCATCCAATGAATTCTTCCGATAACTCTACTTTAATAAAAAAATAGAATGGACAGGAAACACCAATTTTAAAGATTGGAACCGTGCACTAGCTTTTGACGTTTTATAAGGCTGACATCTGCATTTTCTAATTTCACTAAGTGCCGCCCGTGCAGGTTTATGTAAAACAAAATATTATTTTGTATTTTTTTTAATGTTGAATTTTGTGAAGTTTGACCTTGATTTTATTAATTTAACAATATGGAAATACAGTTTATTACTAGCTCAGGAACCAGGGATTTTAAATTATGTGTGTAAGAAAAAAAAAAATTGTAAGTCAATGATTCTTTGAAGCGTGGCTGGAAAGGCCTCACGGCGTTCTTACCTTCTGCATGACACAGGTCCTCAACAGACATGGCAAGTTCGGAAGGTTCCTGTTCCAGATTAAAGCGGAAGTGACGCCCGGGTGTCGCCACTGTGCGGAACGCCCGGAGGACACGGTGGAGCACACAGTCGAGGTATGCTTGGGCGGAGCATCGCCGAGCCCTCGTGGGGCGATGGGCGGTGGATACCTCTCGCGCCGAGCCTTGGTTGAGGCCATGGTCTGGAGCGAGGAGGAATGGCAGGCGGTCGCCGACTTCTGCGAAGCAGTAATAAAATCCTTACTAAAATCATTTTTTATTTCATTGTGTGTACCTGTGTGCCAAATAAACGTATTTTCTTTCTTTCTTTCTTCTTTAATGCTTGCAAAGTAGGAGGACGACCGCATCAGGCAACGACGCTCTCGCCGACCGTCCGGTAACTGTCCGGACCAAGCTCAAGTCGTCGACGGCGCGCACTGTTCCCGCGCGCCTCAAGGAGTTGTCAGCAACAGCAGGGGCCCAGCCAGGTGGAAGCGTCTCAGGGGCCAGGGTTATCCGAAAGGGAACTCGAGCCCCGATATGAAGGCTAGAAGGAATGGGGTGGGTCTTTTAGTCAGTAAGAGTCTGACACTATCTCCCGCTCCGCCCAAGAGTGGGAGTTGTCATTAGATGATTTTCCCCACCAAAAAAAGGGTAAATGATATCCCATTCTAAAAATAATTTTAAAAAATATTGTGTTTTTAATAGGTATAAAAAAAAAACTGTTATGAAAAACTTGCGTAGGTATCCGATAAATTAACCAAAATGCTTTTCTTTTAGAAACAAACTAACTATTTGTATTAAAATTTTATTTTAACATTACAACACGTAACTGTAAAACTTATAATCCTGGAACAGAAACTTGGAATTTTACACCAAAAGTGCTAAAGAAAATAATAAAATTTGAGGCAGGTCATAAACATATAGTGATGTTTCTTACTCTATAAGAACATTAAAATGTGTCTCGAGTGACCATTCGACAGTAGTGTTGGGACACGGAGTCCCGGGAACCACGATTCCCGAGACTCAGGATTCTCAAGAATGCGAGAATTCCAGCAGCGAATTTAGACGTTGCGAGGATTCGGATGGTAGAATTTTGTGAGGCCCTTGTCCGTTTTGCAATACCGAATAATCGGGATTGAACCAAAATCTCTCAAATAGTATTATTAATAAGAACGAAAATTAAACTTGTTATTTAAAATAGACTATAAAGAATTAAATACCAAGGTACGCCATCTTGCATTAAAAGAATAGCAAAACTGTAAACTTATCTAATTCCTCAAATTCAACAGTTATTGGGAGTATTTTTATTATTATTATTATTGATAGGCTCGCGTTTGACCACCATCTCACTTGAGTAACTGTGTAATCTTCTTCTACTTCCTGCCCTTGTCCCGTTTAATTTGGGGTCGGCGCAACACGTTTTTGTCTTCCATTCTGTCCTGTCACTCGTCACGCCATCACTAACTCCCTTTTCTTTCACATCACTTCTCACACAATCCTTCCATCTTTTCTTTGGCCTCCCTCTCCCTTTCCATCCATCCACATGAAAAAATGTGTAATAACTATCTTTATTTTTAAAATCATATTATGTGTCTGGTTTCTTTTCACTCGTTCCGCTCTGTGTAGATAAGGAGGATGTGTCTTGAGAATTTTTGAAAAAGTTACCGTGGTCATAGAACGTAAACTGTAACTGAAGGATATAGGTAGGATTTTAGTCTGTAAAAGTCTGACACGCCCTCTAACTCCAAACTAGAGCGGATAAAGTCATCTGATGATTTTTCATCTCAAAAAAGGTGTATCAGCTTTTTACTGCTTTTTAACGTCATGTGAATCCCATCACGAAAGCGGGTTTGCTTCGCATGCAGAAGATTTCAAAATACAAAAAAAAAGACGTGTCCCGCGTGCGTATTCCGCGCATTATAATAAATACTTCTATGAAATGAACATTTGCGGGGGTTATGCGTGCGAAGCAGTCCCGAATGCGTGATCTGAACTGCACGATAATAATTAAAAACATCCTCCAAACATCTTGCAGCTACCATTTGCCTTATAGAGTCATGATAATACTTCAGTTATGTATATATTCATATTATTATATTATTGACTGGCCTGTTGGTCTAGTGGTTAGTGGTTCTGACTGCTATTTACCTACACACCTTTTGTTTTGTTTTTCACTTTCACTCTTTTCTTGACAGTTGATTCACCGGACGGCCGCGTTCCTATGTCTATGGTATTGACAAATGATGTATGTAGGAGCGTTAGGCGTCAGTCTATGATTTACTAATTATTCTTGCACTATATTTATATATTACACACATATTAATTCACGAATTTTATATACATATATATATATTCTATCTCTTCTTTGTTTATTCTTTTTTCAAAGACTATTATTATGTAACATCCGTAAGTATGTTCGTGACGTCACAGCAGGCCCTAACAGAATATCAGCGCTGCGTTATTTATCATTTTAAATAACGTAGCATATGCTGGCTAGTTAGGTGCCTTTTTGGCCTCACACTGATTATATCTTTCTTTTTTCTTTTCATTGTGTATTTTTAGTTTATATTATTGTGTGAGGCACGAATAAACGATTTCTTTTCTTTTTTTTTTTCTTTTCTATGCCGGAGGTCGTGGGTTCGATTCCCATCCAGGACAAACGTTTGTATGATGAGCATGATCATTTGTTCTGTGTCTGAATGTAATTTATTTATAATAATGTATTTAGAAATATATAGGTAAGTATATTTATTAGTTGTCTAGTACTCATAACACAAGCTCTGCTTATTTTGGGACTAGACAGCGTTGTGTGATAGTTGTGGAATATTATATATGAATATTTTCTTTTTTATTCTTTATTTTATCTATAATAAGATACTGGAATAAATAAAAAAAATGTGTACGCTTTTTGGGTTATTTCGTAAAGCCTCGGGCGATTACTCGGTTTGCCGATCTCAAAGGTCACCACCGTTCATTAATCAATGTAACACAGTTACTCTCGCATGAATGTTATGGATATCTTGGGTAGAGAATTTATTGTTGGGCTAAAAAAAAATGATTCTATTCAGGAATAGCTTCGAAGAAAGAGGAATGTTGGTGAAGGAGCATTACCTTTCTCTTTTATTTTGTCTTCTCCTGGCTTGATTACATATTTAATATTTATTAGTATATTTTTTGTAATGTATGTATGTATTTGTGTTGTTATTTCATATTTGTATTTTTCTGATGTACACTGACAGCCCTATATCTTTCTCCTTTCTTTCAGTCCATCCAAAGGTTGTCTGTAAGAGATCGCCCTGTGCGATAAGGCCGCCCATTGAACACTTATTTTGAATAATGTTTGTCCTGTATCTTTTTTGTTCATGCGGTGTACAATAAAGAATATAATAAATAAATAAATGTTTGAGATGTCGAAATTCTTTCGTTTAAGCATAGGCACTTGTAAACATATTATCACGTATAATTTCATGTACATTGTAAAATGACATTCCGTTAAACACCAAGCGAACGCCGTCCGCGTAGATTATAAAACATTACGCGTTCTTTTTGTAGAAAATTTATCCAAGAATGTAAATAATCAAACTTCTTTAAGTATTCTGTAAATATCTAAAACATAGTCTACAATTTATGGTAGGCAACCAATGCGAATGTGGTTATGAAAAGATTCGATGCGGTTTACGTGAATTCAACGCAACACGGCGGCTCTGTTCTATATGCTTGAGAAGACACGCAAGGATTTGGGAAAAAATATGGAACCCATTAATTTCGGTTGTTGTGCTTCACTCGTCACGTATCACACCCATATACTACTAGAGACATGGTCCACTGCAATAGGTATCAATTAATGTTTGGGCCAAACGTGCTGCATTGCTTGGCGTCCCCGCCAGCGTTCAATCTCGTACGTAGGATTATATAATAAATAAATACTAAAAACAAAGTGACGCGATGTCATTTTAATCCTAACTAATATTATAAATGTGAAAGTGTGGATGTTTGGATGTTTGTTACTTAATCACACAGAAATGGCTGAACGGATTTAGATGAAATTTGGTACGCATATAGCCTTTGACATGGAAAAAAACATAGGCTACCTTTTATCCCAATTTCTTAAGTACCTAATGCCACGCAGGCGAAGCCGCAGGCAAAAGCTAGTAATAAAAAAAAGACTACATAGGTCCAACGGTTAGTAACAACTTATCAACTAAAGGGTTAGTAACACTTTAAAAACACAAAAAGCTTTAATTTACTGCCGCACCAGCAATCACAACCAGTGATTATTCACTGGCGCATCATGCTTGTCGGCTAAGGTTCTAAGAATACTATTGGAGCTGGTCCTAGATCTGCTTAGCAACGAGGAAGCCTTCTTTCACATTAATGGCCATTGATTAACCCCTCGAGCGCCGATTGTACATCAAAGTTGTACGTAACAACTTTGATGTCCTTAAAAAAAAAATGCTTAATTTTCATGTTTTCCCCAAGTTTATAAAAAAGTTATTTGGCCGAAAATTTTGGTTTCTATACATATTCTTCTATATATATATTATATTATTTGTTTTACTAGAGATATGAAAAAAAAAGTGTTTTTTTTTTATATTTTTTGTGTGATTTAAGTGAACAGTGCAATTTTCCTTGTCAATGAAACCCTGGTGCTCGAGGGGTTAATATTCGGGATTATTCGAAAGGGTTACCGTGACTTAGAATAAAAAGATCATCTTGTGTGTTTAGTCAGTAAAAGTCTAACATATCCTCTAAACCCACCCCGAGGACACTATCCTACGCGTTCCTCAAGGAGATGTCAGCAAACAGAAGGCCTAGCAGGGTCGAAGCCTACTGGGGCCATGGGTTCTGTGAAAGTGAACTCCAGGGCCTTGGTACGAAGGCAAATAAGGAACAGGAGTGGGTTTTAATCAGTAAAAGTTTGACACGCCCTCACGCTCCAACCAAGGGTGAGAAAAATCATTGGACGATTTCTCACATAAAAAAAGAAGCTGTTGATGATTTCCTAAAAAAAAAAAATCATATTAATATTTTATTTAATAAGCATTTTTGGTTATTTACTGTAATGTGATTAAACATGAAGAGTTGATGTTTTCAGTTTCATGCACTTAATTAAAGTTGTCAATTAACAAAATGATATAATTTCTGCATGAAATAAAGCAATAAAATTACCATCCACGCTTATTTATTGTGAGGACAAACGGACCGTGATGCTGAATCATATTATGTAGGCTAGTTGATAATGACATACAGAATATTTACATAAATCATTATATCATACATTACCAGAGGTCGGAATTAGGTAGAGTTATTAATAATAATAATAAATCATTTATTTTCAGGCATCTTGGCCCATAGACACATACCGTACAGACTAACATAAATATAAAGTAAATACAGTGTATTGTTAGTAAATAAGACTTATGACTAAGTTAGTAGCACTTCCACTGCACTAATTCACTTTGTGCTGTTCTGTGACCTGTCCGCGGAAGCGACGGAACACCACGCCCTGCGGCCAAAAGTCTTCCTTCAACACGAGGGGCAGAAAACTGTTCGGGACTCGCACCACGAATGCCTTGAAATTGACGTTACGGTGCAGTGCGGTGCGATTAATGTACTTGCATCGAAATGCTGATATTAATATGGATCTTTCCGGGATTTCTTATGACAAATCTCGCGAGGCCAACAATATTACAAATAAATAATAAAACTTAACAAATAAAACACATAATTTGCATACAGTTTTTATTAGTATTTTATTTTTATTTGTAAAAGATCTCTACTTTCAACTGAGGTGAGGTGAGGTTAACAAATTTATACAGTTCTTTCTCCTCGTCATTAATGCAGGAAGAATTTTTTTCTGCTATATTTTTGGAGCATATCCACTTTATTCTTTCGCTGTATGAAATCGGTCTAAGTACATTCATAACTCTACCTAATTCCGACCTCTGTACATTACATACATTTTTGCAAAAACCAACTATCTAAATTTTTTACCCAAATTAAGTTAAATATAGCTATCAATTCGTATAATCAAGACGAATCTGCAAATAAAACTGGTTATTAGCTATGTATAACACTTATTTACAAAGATAGCTTCGGCTAAAAGTAATTAACCTACAGAATTGATCGAATATATTATTATTTCATATTATAGTCTGTCTAATAAGTCAACCGACTTGGGAATTTTGTATAATATTTAATCATTTAAAAAATACTTATATTCGATACTTTTCATAAGGTTCTTCTGTTAGTAAACAATGATCTTTATCTCTTAATCAACTTTGATTATTGAACCCGTGTTGACTACATCAGATTTCATTAAATCCTAATATTTACCCAAGTCGTTTAACTTATTAGACAGACTCTGGTACAAAAATGTAGATAGGTTTTTGTAATAAAGGTACGATATTATATTATGCTTATCTAGTTTCGGCCAGTGAGAGGCTTCATTCGCTTAAAATTAGGAAATTATTTCAAGGGAACATATTCTTATCATAAAAAGCATGTTTTATACATTAACGACAGGATCTACCGTATGTGTATTTAATTCAATAATACTATAAAGACAAGTGTGTACCTGTATTGTGTTGTACGTATATTTAAAGCTGTGTGTGTGTGTGCTAGTTTTGTCGTTTGTATTTTGACTTTCTAGAGGCCAGTCCGGTGTACCTACTACCCTTCTCTACCCTACTCTACCCTACTCTACCCTACCCTATCCTACTCTATCCTACTCTGCCTTACTCTACACTACTCTACATTACTCTACACTACTCTACCTTACTCTACCCTAACAAACTTCACATAAACTATCTACTAAATAGTCCGAACAAAGCCTAAACATTTGGTTTGGATAGGTGAGCCCGTTCTTGAGTTATAAAATTACAACGAAAAGTGGCATTGATTTGTTTATATATATATAGATTGTGTGTTCCACAGCTGGGCAAAGTCCTCCCCTTTCTCATTCCAAACTTCCCTGTTTAGAACGATACTATGCTAACTACAAAAATATCAAAAAATTTTGGCTAGCACGGTCCCTATTTTTTTGCATATTTCTTCAAAAATACAGAGTTACATTGAAAAAGAAACCGGGACATATCATATCACATAACACTCCTAGAGATGCAGTACATTGCATTTGAGCTCATCTAAAATACAGATTCCAGGGGCCAAGTGGGGCAAATGTTCATAAAATAGCTAATACTACACCGCACTCCTAATTATTATTTTATTGTTTCTCTCAGTTTCGCTCCAAATTGCATTCTAGTGTTTTTCTCAAATGCCAAAACGAGCCCTTTATTTTTCTGCGACGCAGTAATGCTCGCTAAGGAGACCGACCGCGGCAACGGCGCTCTCGCCGCCGCCGGGATTCCGATCCCGATTTCCAGCCACCGTAGGCACGGGCTTGCGGACACTGAGTAATGGGTAGCTCGCTGTCCGGATCAAGCCCAAGTCGTCGACGGTGCGCGCTGTTTCCGCGCGCCTCAAGGAGTTGTCAGCAACAGCAGGGGCCCAGCCGGGTCGAAGCCAGGGTTATCCGAAAGGGCGCTCGAGCTCCGGTATGAAGGCTTGAAGGAACGGGATGGGTTTTTTAGTCAGTAAGAATCTGACACTATCTCCAAAACGAGCCCTTTATTTTTCTGCGACGCAGTAATGCTCGCTAAGGAGACCGACCGCATCAGGCAACGGCGCTCTCGCCGCCGCCGGGATTCCGATCCCGATTTCCAGCCACCGTAGGCACGGGCTTGCGGACAGTGAGCAATGGGTAGCTCGCTGTCCGGCCGTCCGGTAACTGTCCGGATCAAGCCCAAGTCGTCGACGGTGCGCGCTGTTTCCGCGCGCCTCAAGTAGTTGTCAGCAACAGCAGGGGCCCAGCCGGGTCGAAGCCAGGGTTATCCGAAAGGGCGCACGAGCTGCGCTAAGCAGCTTATACAAAAACTCCCTGGTATGAAGGCTTGAAGGAACGGGATGGGTTTTTTAGTCAGTAAGAGTCTGACACTATCTCCCGCTCCGCCCAAGAGCGGGGGTTGTGATTGGATGATTTTTCATATCGAAAAAAAAAACCTTTTATTTTTTAAAGAGTTTAATAGTACTTAAGTTTTTTTGACGATATTAAGTTCCAATCTTGCATACTTTTAAAATGCCGGGACAAAAGTAAACAGGCCATCACTATTTCAGTACTTCTGTTATTTTACGACTTAACTCAAGCGCCCCCCTGACTTTTATACGATCTACAACGTGATTGTGCTTTGAGGAAACTCAAATTTTATATTTCGGAGCCTTTCAGAGAAAGGTTGTAATAAAATATTAAAAAAATGGCTTTATATTATGTTGGAAAAACACTTAAAATTACGATTATGGTTTTAAACTTCATCTTGACCTCGGTTGCTTACGCCTGTTGTTTTAAAATAGCAATCTGTTTACTAATGCAACATTTTGCAAAATTTATTCTGTTAGGCATTTGTGTTACTACAACTTCATCATTGGATTTTTTTTTTTTGGTTTTGTTATCATCATCGGTTGTAGTACCTAATCTACATTAATATAATAAAGTTGTTTTTTATTTTTTTTGGTTTTTATGAGGTAATGTCTGGAGTGTGAAAACTATTTTGTAGTGATATCACAAAAAACTGCCTATATATCGGAAAAGTCTTCGAAACTCGATAATTGAACTCTTTACGTAGATAAAAATCTATAACAAATACTTTGACTTTACACTAATATTATAAAGCCAAACTCTACCTGAGTTTATTTTTTGTTTGTTTGTAAGATCATTGAAAATACTAGCCCGTTTGCTAAAATTTTTCCACCCATAGAAAGCTGATCTTCCTGAGTGACATAGACTATCGTCATTTTATGAACGCGGGCGAAGCTGCGGGCAAAAGTTAGTACAGAATATTATAGTTTCAAGATTAGATTATTGTAGTATTCCTGAACAGAAATATCTATCGTTATTAGTTCCATATAAATGCAGCTGCAGAGATTCTCATCTCAAATTTCGATTCCTATTCTATGAAATCCATCCTTTGGTATTCACAGGTAAAGCAGCAAAGTTTGCCTGTTAATGCTAGAGGATATAGTTCAAAATAGTTCTACGAAAGCGTACCAATCTCAAACTATGTCTGTATCCTCTGAAAGTATGCTTCAGGAACATTTGTACTTACATTTGCAAAGCCACAATGTAGGTACCTCAGTTCTGTCTAGAGCCATAAACGATATGACTTTGAGACTGTGATTGCGAATTCCTTAAAATTTTGTTCCTTATTTGAATGGAAGATGGTTTTGTTACATACGGGATTCTCGGATATTGAACATTCTAATCAAGAAACTTTTTATTGTAAATATAGAGTTTTTATAAAGGTAATGGATGAGTGTGGTGCAAGGAGTGACATCAAAGAAAAGGGAGTTAGTTATAGCGTGATGGGTGACAGAACAAAATAGAAGAATGAAACTTTGTAACATGGATATAATTTTTATTTTCACTTTTTTTTCTACTTCTCCCGTTTTATATAAAAGGTGAGAGTCTGTCAGACTTTTACTGACTAAAACCCACCTATGTTCCTGAACTTGCCTTTTCGTACTAGATCTACGGTCAATCTTTGAATTGTTCCAGTTCTGCAGGGCCCCTTTAGTATTGCTGACATCTCTTTGAGGCACTTGTGACAAACTGCGCACCTTTAACTCAGACGCGATCTTTATAGGACGACTTAATTGAATCAATTCAATATCTTTATTGTGGATCATAAGTAGGTACATAATATAGGTCTTAAATAAATTAAATAAATCAGCTACGTATTTTTTACTGAACGGTGATTTACCGATTGACTGCTTGTCGTTCGCAAGCCCGCGCTTACGGTGGCTGGGAATTGTCACCTTACGTTCCCGCAGATATAGTACATGCCCACGGCATTAGGAACTTTGTACTCTAAGGATAGGCAAAAAGTAACCAAGGTCTAAGAGGTGGATATTACAATGCCTATCACTTTCAAAGCTTTAGTACAATCATTACTTAGTTCTCAATAGCATCTGCGGCACTAGATCGCAAAGATCAGCTGAAGGAACAAGGGTCGGTATTATTTAGTGAGGACACTCCCTTCACTCAGACTGGGAGAAAATGTTTAATAAGTTATCACCTAAAGAGCAGTGGCAACCGAGTGTTAACGGTTCCGACTTAGGAGTAGTAGGTCGCGGTTCAAACCCAGTCAGGCGCATTACTTTGTGTAATTTAATTCATCACCACTGCTCTCAGAACGGTGAAGGAAAACATCGTGAGGAAACCGGCATGTCCCAGGACCAAAAATTCAAAGACATGTGACATCCACCAACCCGCGCTGGACCCGCGTGGTGGATTACCGCCCGTTCCCTCTTCTAGAGAAGACGCCTGAGTCCCAACAGTGAGAGCATTATAAAGCCGACTATGCTAAAAGTTGTCATCTAAATGAAAAAACAAAATCATTGACGGTGGACGTTTTGGAATCGCTTTTGTGTAAAGCGTCCTTATTCATCACTGCACTGCTCTATTCATTATTATTATTACACTAATTAAACGTGGAAAATAACTTAAATAAACAAAAAGTTCTCCATCAGCTACATCCGTACGTCAGCCACCAGGTGAACAGAGCCGGATTAAGCAAGGTGAAACACAGACTCCGGCAGGCAATTCCACCCCTTAGCTTTACGTACAATAAATATTAATAATAAGTAACGGAAATGTGTCCCCGACTCGTGGGTACCAACACTCTGCAGTGAAAAAATAATGTACACACATAAATAAAATTTTCAAAAAAAACTTTTTACAAAAAAAAAAAAAATACAACTGACTTCACTGTAAAAAAAAAACCGGCCAAGTGCGAGTTGGACTCGCCCATGAAGGGTTCCGTAGCAGCAAGTAACATAATATAAAAGTTCTTGTAATGTGTTGTAACTTTGATCGATGTTTTAATAATAGTGTATTTTTTCGGTTTATGACGCATTAAAAAAAAATTACTTACTGGATTTCGTTCAAACCAATTTTCGTTGGTAGTTTTTATAGTAATGTACATCATATATTTTTTTTAGTTTTATCATTCTCTTATCTTAGAAGTTAGAGGGGGGGGGACACACATTTTACCACTTTGGAAGCGTCTCTCACGAAAACTATTCAGTTTAGAAAGAAATGATATTAGAAACCTCAGTATCATTTTTGAAGACCTATCCATAGATACCCCACACGCATGGGTTTGATGAAAAAAAAATTTTTGAGTTTCAGTTCTATGTATGGGCACCCCCAAAATTTATTGCTTTTTTTCTATTTTTGTGTGAAAATCTTAATGCGGTTCACAGAATACATCTACTTACAAAGTTTCAACAGTATAGCTCTTATAGTTTCGGAAAAAAGTGGCTGTGACATACGGACGGACGGACAGACAGACAGACAGACAGACAGACAGACAGACAGACAGACAGACAGACATGACGAATCTATAAGGGTTCCGTTTTTTGCCATTTGGCTACGGAACCCTAACAATGAAAAGTACAAAATAACTTTAATTTTGAAAGTCGGTGTTTCTATAATAGTTTTGTTTCTTTGTTATTCAACATTTATTTATTTTACACTTTTTAGTTATGGTACCACCACCAAAAAGTACCTCTCAGCCTAACTTAAATACCTTATAGCCAGTGAGCATCTCGAAACGATTCTAATAATCCCAAACACGGTTAGATTACATTAATTTGGCTTCATCATCAGATCAGTCCGATACAACCCCTCCCCCTTTTCCTTCAGCCAGTCATCGACTACACGTATAAACAAAGCAACTTTACTTGATACAACAGTTCTGCTGTGATCCTATGAGGAGTTAGTTCTGTTCCATATCTTCGAAGTTCATAATCCAATCATAACAATATTTAAATGAGACCTGCAATGGAAGCATAAAGTTTCAATAAAAAAAAAAAATATTTTAAAATCGGTCCGCAATTGACTAAGATAGCGGTGAACATACAGACATAAAAAAATCCTCATTTAAACCTTTTCTGTATGCTGCTGAACAAAACATATACCTAACAATATTAAAATAAGTACAAAAAATAATGAGGCTCTATCCGTACCCCCTACTGGTCACATTTGTATAGTCAAAAATAAAAAAAAAACGAAATCACAAAATTGTCCGTAATAATTGGTAAAGTCATAATGGAATCAATCATGAAAACACTACGTGCAATGTTTTTCTATTTTTATAACCATTTATTCGTTCATAATTAATTGCCTGCACTATATTTCCACAAATTAAGTGACATTTTGGGATATAAATAAAATGGTCATAACTTTGCTGTGTAAGAATATTATTTATTGAGACTTTAGTTATATAATAACAGGACCTTTTCTAATATCCCTACTAATAAATAATTTGTGGTATATTTATAGCATAGCATAGTCAGCCTTATAATATTCCCACTGTTGGGACTCAGGCCTCTTCTCTAGGAGAGGGAATGGGCCGTAATCCACCACACGGGCCCAGTGTGGATTGGTGGATGTCACACGTCTTCTAATTATTTGGTTCTAGGACATGCCGGTTTCGTCATGATGTTTTCTTCCACCGTTTTGATGAAATAAATTCCACAAAGTAATGCGTCTGGCTGGGTTTAAACCCGCGACCTACAACTCTTAAGTCGAGGCCATTACCAATCGGCCACCACTGCTCCGTGTGTAGAATATTTCTTAACAAAATAATACAAGGTATCTTGACTACTTTTCGTTCATCCAAGCACTCCCCGCCCCTAATTCGCGGGTTCCGTGACGTTTGTTTCTCTTCCGACGTATCTGATCCGGCTCTGGTAGCGAGTATAAAAGCTTTCAATGCGTACATTGTTCGGCTTCCATTGTCGCTAGCTGCCACAGTAATAGCCCTGTATTGCGTGTTCTCTGTTCTACCGGCCATTACGCGAATACACAGGTTTCTGATGATGCCACTTATATTCATCGTAGGATATAATGTTGAGCGATTCTGGGAATGTGTGGTAATCTCAAATTCTACTGCTGATTGTCGGATATTTTTGACAGCCTCGTTGGTCTCCTGGTCGCAAGCACAACTGCTGATCCTGGGTTCGATTCCCGGATCGGACAAATATGCTATTGGGTTTTTCATTACAAATTAATCTGTAGTTATCCGCAGTTTAGAAGTTGGTGGTGTGATACCCTGTGCCTCAAAAAGCACGTAAAGCCGTTAGTGTCATCCCTTCGAACTATTAGAGTAAAAGAGCAGATAGTACCTGAATCTGCGCTCACACGTGTGTACTTTAATGTCTCCTGCGTATGTGGGTAATCTCGAGATCGGGAGGAAGTTAGCCAACGTTGTCTTGATCCACATCTATAAGTTCTCCATCCACATCTATCAAAATCAAAGCATTTATTTCAAATAGACCATTTGCAGGCCGTCAGTCCAGGAAAAGTGAAGCTATATGTTCACTGCCCCGTTCCGGTGTCTATGAATGATAACCATCCGAACCGAACGTGAGTTATCGATAGCGCGTAGTATTCCAAGCCTCAAGAAGATGTCAGCAAAACCACAGGGGCTCGACAGGTACGAATCCTACTGGGGCCTTGGGTTGTGCAAAAGGGAACCCCGAGGCCCTGGAACCAAGGCAGAGAAAAAACAGGAGTTGGTTTTAGTCAGTAAACGTCTGACGCCCCCTCCCGCTTCACCCAAGGGCGGGAGATGTTAATGGATGATTTCTAAACTAAGCAAAAAGAAAAACCCACGTTGGAACTACTTTCGTATCTTCTCTCCGTCTCTGTCAAATCCATCCGAAGGTTGTCTGCAAAAAAATCGCTTTTATCGATAAGATCGCCCATCGTAATACCCTATTAATTTTAAGCTTCTACTGTAATATTTTATGATGAACAATAAAGGGTGTTTCTGTCTATCTATCTTGATAAAAATTTATGGCAATTTTTTGCAGTGATCAAGCAACTGTTGGTCGTAAAATCTGACATCAATATATTTTTATAGATTACAGTGAAATCTTGACCTTTGGGTAATATTGAATTCTTTTATTTCTTAAGTTAGTTGACTAGATATAGGTACTGCTTAGATTACCAAGCGATCAGGTTTATCCTTACTAATATTATAAAAGCGTAAGTGAGTTTGTTTATTTGTTTGTTACGTCTTTATGCCTAAATGGCAAAACCAATTTTGATGAATTTTGGTACAGAGATAGTTGGGACCCTGGACGGACGTAGGCAAATTTTTTTATAAAAAAAGTGAGGAAAGAGGAAGAAAGAAGGAAGGTCTTTTATTTACACGAGCGAAGCCGCGGGCAAAAGCTAGTCTTCTATATATATAAAATACATCCAGCCGAACATAGAACCTCCTTCTACTTGAAGTCGGTTAAAATATTTTTTTTTGGAAAACTTACAGCTAAAAGAAACTATCATTATGTTATAACTTATCATAATAAAGCTAAGGCCAATTAAAATCATTAACAATAAATGAATAAATGAGTTTTTAAACAGTCGGTACATTACACGATATAAGTACACAGCTTAAAAACTAAAATATAATAATATTTTAAGATATCGATATTTTATATTATGTAAAAAGAAACAACAATGAAAATATATAAGTTTATTATTTTAAATTGAGGTGTTTGTTTGTAATTTATATACATTCATATAAAAATATTTTCTGTTACATGTTATAATACACGCAAATTGTGTGTTTCCTGCTAGCTACAATATAGGAGTCCTCAAATCAAGAGTGAATAGGTATAATATATTCCACAACTATCACACAATGCCGTCTAGTCCCAAGCTAAGCAGAGTTTGTGTTATGGGTACTAGACAACTGATAAACATAGATACTTATATATTTCTAAATACATCCATATTATAGATAAATTACACCCAGACACAGAACAAATGATTATGCTCGTCACACAAACATTTGTCCTGGGTGGGAATCGAACCCATGACCTCTGGCATAGCAGTCAAGGTCACTAACCACTAGACCAACAGGCCAGTCAAAAGGTTGCTTCTAGGCCTGTCGTGCGATAGAGAAAAAGGGCCTTAAAAATTCTATTTACATGAGGTAATTTCGCCTTTCATTTTAGTATTTCAAAAATCCTTTTCCAAGAAATATGTGTTTTTTAAAAACCGTAATTTTTTTTGGGTTTTTCATTTGGAATCTTGATATAAATATGCAAGGTATGACAGTTGTTTTTTTTTAAATGTATGTTTTCATTATGAATGCCCAAATTTCACGCAAACTAGCAGATTTTCGGAGGTTTATACTGGATTAGTCTTAAGAAATTTCAATAGAAGTCTCGATAATATCCACAAAATAACTATTTTTCCAAAATGTCTAGTGAAAAATGTTTAATCTACACTAATATAATAAAGAGGTAAAGTTTATTTTTTCTTTTTATAGGAGGTAATCTCTGGTAGTACTGGTTCGGTTGGTAAAATTTTTTCACCCATAGAGACCTGCTTTATTTGTCAGTGACATACGCTATATTTTTTAATAACGCGTGCGAAGCTGTGGGCAAAATTTAGTAACGTCATAATAGGGTAAGAGCAGTGGTATGAAAAATAGTGAAAATGTATGTGGAATTGCATGCCGTTAAAAAGATTACCGGAATGAACTGGATGGTGATACCCCAGTCTAGAGAAGACTAGACATCTTTGGAGAAAATCTTTACATATTCTTACAGATTTAATAATATTTTATAATTTAAGATTAAATCTGGTAGTGAAGGTGGTTTTTTTCAGCCAATATTGTGTTCTACTGCTGGACAAGGTCCTCTTTCTAAATGATATTTATTTTACAAATAGGTTTTAAAAAAACACTTTTTCATTACTAATACTCTCAAAGTAGGTCTGAAGTTGCCTGAGGAGCGGGTTGAAAGTGATACTTTTCATCCCTAGGGAGTTTTACTTTCAACTGACAGCTGTCAAAATATTAAAAAAAAACTAGTTCTATCTTCACATTTCTATTGAACTATGTTTCAATTTTCTATACTGCCATCATATCATATAATCACAGCGCGATATAAAATTGAATAATACTTATATTTATTACTTTATTTTTAAAAGATTACAATTAATTTCTAATTATTTATTAATGAGGCTGAATAGCTGGCCAGCCACAGAAAAAAAAACAAAATGGCGGGAAAGTGGCAATCAGTCGTTGGTTTTTTCGAGTTTTGTTTACATTTCCGTACAGTGGAGATTTGTATTAACACGATAAGTTCATCAGATTAAGATAGTGATTTAACGCCTAATTTCATAAGAAAAGAGGCTAAAGCAGTAGTGGAAACTTTTACCGCCTAACTTAGAAGAAAGATACCTGATGATAATCATACGTACGATGACTTAGGTTTTACAAACTTTTTATTTTATTTTTACTTTCCTTGTATTCGTAATGAAAAGCACAGTGTTTACCTCGCTACGCTCGGCCGCCAACTTCTGAAATAGGTTACTTTCACCCCTAGGGTAACAATGTACTATTACACGTCAATGTTGTTTTTAGTCAGTTTTAACCAGATTAGGCCAGTGTTTCCTAACTCAGGGGTCAAAATCTCTTTAAAGTCGATACAGTAAACATGTAATGGTCAAATCATATAAGAACTATGCAGAGTAGTGACACAGATGGTCTTTTCAGGAAAGAACCACACAGATTTGAGTGTACCTGTCCAGTCAAATCTGTGAGCAAGCAAGCATTTTTTCTTCTAAACCTCTCTCTTTACCATAAGGTAAAGATTGCCGCGCGAACATGATCAGCACCTTCGCCGCGGTCGACCTTGACGGAGATTAAAGTACTGAGAAAAAATAAATAAGACTGCTAGTTTAAGATTATTGTAATTTAATTTATGTTGCAAGAAATATAAGGCTTTTTTAATTTACATAATACCATTAGTAAAAATAAAATAATATCGCATATATCACACCTCTTTTTTACAAGATCTTCATCAAATTAAATCCATTGGAATTCAATTATGATATCCATAAATAAACATAAGACTGTTGAAAAAGAATGAGAGTCATCTAGCGGTGGCATGAATAATTAAATCGACATTACATCGGGGAAAATCGTGTGCAAAACTAAACAAGAACGAGAAAATTCTGAACGGGTTCCGTCACTTTTCTCTTCAGTTATTCTTTAGTGAAAAATATTGGAAATTTTTAAAAATACTCTTTTTTATTCTACGAGCAAGGTGCCCTGCCCATTGCCAATTAAGTTTAGCGATTCTTCGTGCTATGTCGGCAACCTTGCTTTTCCTGCGGATATCTTCATTTCTGACTCGATCTCGCAAAAAAAAAACTAAGCGTTGGAAGGCCTCCTACAAGGTGGACCGATGATCTGGTGAAGGTTGTAGGAATCAGGACCCCAGTAGGCATCAGCCCTGCTGAGCCCCTATGGACTTATCACTATTATTATAGAGTACCTACTCATAAAGAGATACCTCTTAAATTTTTTTTGGTTAGTTTGGGTGAGAAAACTTAAAATGTTTGTGAGAGTCATTAAATGAAAATATCTACTTATTTATTTATTTACTAGTTGTCCCAGCAAACTTTGTACCACCTAGAATATAGTAAATCTTTCGATATAGTCTCTATATAACTATACTTTAACTAACTTTCGATGTAACTAATAAATTCTACAGATTTATTATATGTTATACGCATTAAGAGGGTTCTTTCGAACTTGCCTATCGTCAATATCGAGGATGGTTTAAAAGCTTCATCTAGCGCAATCCAACGCGATGTTTGATGAAGAGGCAATGCAAAAAACGAAAGATGGCGTCTTAATTCATGAAACCCCAAGCGAACGCACCTCTTGTCTTTCTATTGTGTCTGTAATTTCCACGATTGAAAGGTTAAAAACTCTTTGCTTACGGTAATTCCGCTATTTACTCGAATGTTTCACAAAACTTTTCTAGGAAATACGTGTTTTTTTTTTTAAACTCTTAAAAGTTATTCAGTAAAATTGTCGTTATTCGAAATTTAAATTTAATGTGGAAGGCTTCTATTGATGTATTTTTTTATATTTTTAATATACGAGTACATTATCGAGGGCCAAAGTTCACGTAAAAAGCAGATTTTTTAAAGTCTTTACAAGAATAGTTTTACACCAATTAATATTTTGATTTCTATAGAAGCCTAGTTAATATCCACAAAATAGCTGTGTTTACAAAAACGGTTCGTGTAAATAGTGCACGGCATGCGCGCGGCCTGTTGCTGGAACTTGGCCTAGGCACTACCGTGCGCTTAGATTTATAGAGAAAATTCACGTGTCTCGACTTTGAGTCGAGTGGTTAGCCCATTGAAATATGGTGCACGGATTAGTCCTAGTGGCAATGAATACGGCGGTCGCCGTCCGGTAAGGCCTTGAGCCTATGTGAAAGGTCCTCGTGACCATTTGAGGAGTTTCCAGTTTTTTTATTTATTTATCATTTATACAAAGATTACAAGATTATTTAGGTTAAATAGCAACCAAAATACCACTAACTTGTGCTATCATGAATCGATCTCAACTTCGAAACAAATTGATTTTCAATTTAATACGTGTACGTTATTTTCGATATTAATTTATAAAAAACTTTCTGTAAACAAGTAGAAAAACATTCCAATAAGTTTACATTTGATAGTTTTAGGTGTAATATTTCTTTTTATTTCTTTTTATTTCTGAGGGTAGGTCATTAATAAGTCGCGGCACAATATACCCGCAAGTTCGCTCGCCATACGTGTTGTTGGCGCGCTGTGTACGAAGCCTATTCTCAGAAACTGCCCGAGTGCATACAGGATGTTCGATTTTGTTTATTAAATTTTCATTGAAAAATTGTTCTTTTAATAACAGAACAGTTATCCCTATATGTGTAATAAAATCATAATCACGTAAGAGCGGTTGTATGATTTATCTCGAAAGGGACGCTGCTACAATAATTACACACAAGATAAAGCTATGCTTATACTTTAGCAAGTCAAAAACAATTTATGAACACATTATTAGTCGATTAGCTTCTCGACCCCTTTTTCAAAAAAGTCTTTCAATAATATCAAATGTTAAAAGAAAGGATAATATTCCTCAAATATAGTTTTATATTCAGGGTAAAAACGTAGCTACAGAGAAGAGAGAATATTAAAAATGAAAGTACCTAACGTAACAGCTGGAGATTTTTGGTCATAAAAAGTTATTAAAGCGAAGTTTGAAAAGTTGTCGACTCCGAATAAACTTTCAGGAGAGACATCAAAAGATATTATACTATTGTACCACAGAGCAAGAAATTAATAATATAATAATATATTTCACAACTATCACACAACGCCGTCTAGTCCCAAGCAAAGCAGAGTTTGTGTTATTGGTATTAGACAACTGATAAACATACTTATAAATTCTAAATACATACATATTATAGATAAATTACACCCAGACACCGAACAAATTATCATGCTCATCACATAAACATTGGTTCTAGGTGGGAATCGAACCCACGACCTCCGGCATAGCAGTCAGGGTCACTAACCACAAGACCAACAGGCCAGTCAATTGTACCGCCATCGCCATCATTAGCGGTTTTCAATTATAACCTGCTTCTGCCAGCGGCTCCGTCTGCATAAAAATAGACAATTATCCCAAGAGAACATATTCTCAGAAAAAAAAAGTTTTAACAGCTACCCCAGAACTTGATTTACCAGTGTGCCAAATTTCAACTAAAACCGGTTGTATGTGGAAGAGTCACAAACATACACCCATATACATGCAGATTTTTGCTATTATTATTTTACTGTGATATATTTCGATACCATTCTTCTGTAGGTGTGTTTATCATTAAATATCTCCTTAGCAGCTAGACCGATTACAATGAAATTTTATGTGTATAGAAATATTTGAGTGGGTTCATGGATGGTGTCAAAATACAATTAAATTCGGTAGTTGGCGTCGGGATCGCGAGCATAGCCTGTACCAAAAGCCTGGTGCGAGAGGTCATTGCCACCAATCAGCTGCTCACGGTGGTGCTCCACTCAAGTAGGATACACCAGCATTAGTTTGTCAGCAAACCGTTGGAGCCCAGCAAGGACCAAAGGAATTTTCTGGAAAAAGGAAACAGGAGGTCGTAGAACTGAAGGACACAGGTGTGATTTTAGTCAACAAAAGTCTTAAACTTCTTCCCACTCCACCCTACGAGCCTCGATGCAAAATAGTTCGTCTAGTGTGAAATTTTTTCTAACTTTTTTTTTTTTTTGTTACCTACATAAAATATCTACTATAACATGTCGCGTTACTTAGGCTATTTTTTAATTATGAACCAATAAAGTACTCGTAAAGTGGAAGAAATCACTGGATAGTTACCCATCTTTAAAAAAAAAATCGTTACTCCTAGCCCACTACAGACTGTTCATTTGACAATTAACAAGGAACTCTAAAAAAATACTTTCGAGCTGCAATGATCTTGTAAATGTCTCGCGTGGAAAGTATAACACGTTAGTTAAACACGCGACCGAATGCCACTGCGTCGTAATTATCTATCTATTATGTATACAGCATATATATGAGCCATGGAAAATATTACTGATAGAAGCTATTTTTAGTCAGAGTTTGGGTTTCCAATTTGGAAATGTGCAGTTGGCCCAAAAAAAAATGTAGCAGAGACGAGACTTTGGAGATGTGACGAGAATGGATAAAGTGAGTAATGAGTACATTAGAGGAACTTTGAAAGTAACGCCAATGATTGAAATGTTAAAGGTAGCCAAACACGGTAGGGTATACTTTTTTTTATGGTGGGAAAAATCATGCATTGACATCCCCCGCTCTTGGGCGGATCGGGAGATAGTGTCAGACTCTTACTGACTAAAAGACCCACCCCGTTCCTTCTAGTCTTCATACCGGGGCTCGAGCGCTCTTTCGGATAACCCTGGCCCCAGTAGGCTTCGACCCGGCTGGGTCCCTGCTGTTGCTGACAACTCCTTGAGGCGCGCGGGAACAGTGCGCGCCGTCGACGACTTGGGCTGGTTTGCATGTACAGTTAAGTTTTACCAACAACTGATAAAAGGTTTCAACACAAGCTTACCTGACAGGTATAACTATGCAGGCAAACCTGACAAGTATACCCTAGCGTGTATAACTTTAACATTTCAATCATTGGCGTTTATCTTAAAAGGGAATCGTTTGTCTTGGTATGCTCAAGTAAAGAGAAGAGATGAAACGCATATTACTAAAAGAGTTAAGAGTATACATGTGCGATGTGTATGGATGGAAAGGGAGACAGAACAAAGAAAAGCTGGATGGATTGTGTGAGAAGTGATATGAAAAAAAGGGAGCTAGTGTCACGTGACAAGACAGAATGGAAGAAAAACAGGACAAGGGCAGCAAAGTGGTGTAAAGTCTCAATTGGCGCCAGGATGCGTGCTAAAACCGACATCCATACAGTCCCAGATCTCGACCACGATTTCTAGCCACCGTAGGCGTACTCTTTCGGACGATGAGCAACTCGGGTAGCTAGCGAGCTACCCTTTTGAGTTCGGCAGTCCGGTAACTGTCCGGACTGAACTGGAGTTGTTGACGGCGCCACAATGAGAAGTCAGCATAATCGTAGGGGCTCAGCAGGACTTCAGGCTTCTGAAGCCATGGATTGATTTTCAAAAGATAAATCTAGAGTCTTGAAACGCAAAATACAGGAAAAAGTCTGTCATACCCTCGCGCCCCGCCTTAGATCGAGAGAAGTCAAGGAATGATTTTCCACCAAAAAAATGTCCCCGGTTTTCATTCAACACTCTTTTGGCTGGAGTTCTGCTTCTAAAGAGTTAAGATTTGTTTACGCACGGGATTTTTTTGTATTCGCGTCTTCACTGCTTTAATGATCGCTATTATCCTAACTGTGCGAGTTCGGCTACTTTTCTTACGAATTTTAATGTTCGAATCTTCAGTGTATCAGCAATGCGGGCTTGCTAGCTCACTGTCCGGCCGTCCGTTAACTGTCCGGACCAAGCCCAAGTCGTCGACGGCGAGCACTGTTCCCGCGCGCCTCAAGGTGTTGTCAGCAACAGCAGGGACCTAGCCGGGTCGAAGCATACTGGGGCCAGGGTTATCCGAAAGGGCGCTCGAGCCCCGGTATGAAGGCTAGAAGGAACGGGGTAGGTCTTTTAGTCAGTAAGAGTCTGACACTATCTCCCGCTCCGCCCATGGGCGGGGGATGTCAATGCATGATTTTTCCCACCATAAAAAAAAGTGTATCAGCAATAAACAATTCGTTGTGCTATTTTCATTTTTGGCGTAATATTGAAAATCTCTTTTGGCGCAAAACCACAGCGGTATATTGCGATAACCGCGACTTTTCTTTTCTTTTTTCGATCACTCCATATTTGAATATTAATTAAAATAGATTCCTGTTTTATTTTCAGCAAGCGCGAGCATATTATTTTTAAAACTAGTCGAAACGTATCTGGCCAGTATTCAAATATCAAAAATAATACGATTTCCACCCACAGAATTTATTAACAGACTGGGTCGTATTACAAGAATACAAGCAGCCACACCAGATTTAAAAACATTGCGGTATAATATTAATATTTCGAGCATAAAAAATATTATTTTCAGGGATTTAACAAGAATATCAATTAAGCAAACATGGTGAACGATTAATTAAATAAATTATAATCGGACATTATTTGAGCAACGCAACGAACACTTCGTTTGTTCTGCATTTAATTATTTGCATTGTATTTTTTTTTTTGCTATTCGATTATTAAAATTGATTTTTACAAGAAAGTTTTTGGTGATTGATTTCTGAAAATGTTTTTTTTTTTAATTTATTGAATTTGAACATTATTGAATTTGTAAAATAATTTCAAATAACTTTTGTTCTTTTTGTGATGTGTTTTTGTTGAAAATTATCTTTTCTTTTTTTTTATTTAAAGATTTCTTTTTAAAAATTTTGTGAAACTTTTAGAAAATTGCGCGCTGTGTATATATGCGTAGGTACCATCGCAGACACATCCGAAAACGAAAATCTCGAAACGAAAATTTCAAACAATTTGGTTTGGCACCAATCAAAGTGATTTTTTTTTTTTATGATCAGGCAGAAATGACTGCGATAGTACAATATGGCTGTGATATATTCTTTGTAAAGAGATGAAAAAACTGGCAATTTCTCGGCTTTTCGAATAAGTTTATCTAATCTGCTTCGTCCATCATTTAAACACATTGTTCTTTATATAAAATAATAAACAAATAATCTTCGATCTTTACACTAAATGCACTTTATGCGTCATAAAAGAAAATGAAACTATAAATTCATCATATATGCGATCAACTTTCATAGCTGGTGGCCATCATGCACTGAAAATTTATTCAATTATATATTTTTTAATTTATAAATGGAATTGATTTTCAATTGAAAAGCGAGCCAAGATTTGTCAAGTCGAAGCTTTAAGGGAATGAATGCATATTCTTACACAGTTATGACGTGTTTACAAATTTTTTATTATATATTTTGGAATCACAGTAATTTGTGGATATTATTTAGGTTTCTATTGAAATCAATTTAAAATTTTGTGTAAAACTAATCTAGTAAAGACTGAAACTCTATATTTTGCATGATCTTTGACACTTCATAATATGCTCAAAAATTAAAAAAAAAAACGTAAGAAAAGTATAACAACGTAGCCAAATTTTAACAAGGTTCTAAATTACTTCATTTTTTTTTTCAAAAAATTTTAAGGGTTTATTTTATTATGGTTTATTACGAAAGTTCCAGTAAATACGTGTTTTTTTTAAAAAAACACGTATTTCCTGGAACTTTCGTAAATTATTCGAGTAAATCACGGAATTACCGCTAGCTCTCTTTTTTCACATTGCCTTTTCGTCGAACATTGCGTTGGATTGCGTTAGATGAAGTAACAAGCTTTTAAACCATGCTCGATGTTGACGATAAGCGAGTGGAACAGAGTGTCGCCACTGTGTGGACCGCCCAGAGGACACGGTGGAGCAGACGTTAGAGGTGTGCCCCGCTTGGGCAGAGTATCGCCGTGTCCTTATGAGGGTGATCGGCGGCGGCAATCTTTCGCGCCAGGCCTTGGTTCAGGCCATGGTCCCGAGCAAGAAGGAGTGGCAGGTGGTCGCCTCCTTCTGCAAAGCAGTAATGCTAGCAAAGGAGGAGGCCGACCGCATCAGGTAACGGCGCTCACGCCCCAGCCACCGCCAAGATTCCTATCTCGATTTCCGACTAAATACAGTAAAAGCGGACTTGTGGACGGCGAGCAAAGGGTAGCTCAATGTCACACCGGTAAATGTCCTGACCTAGCTCAAGTCATCGACGGCGCTTACTCTTTCCGCACGCCTCAAGAAGATGTCGGCAACCGTTAGGGGTCCAGCAAGGAACTTTCGAACGAACGATCCTTCGTGCTATGTTGGCAACCTTGGTTCTCCTGCGGATATCTTCATTTCTGATTCGATAACGCAAAGAAACTCCAAGCTTTGGGTGACTTTAAAGCTTTCTGATACGGCCCATTGTGAGTGAACACGTTTCAGCACCATATGACGTCATCACTGGCAACACGCAAAGGTCATAGATTTTCGTCTTGAGACACTGTGGTATATTGGACGAGAAGATACCGTGCAGCTTCCTAGATGCTGCTTAGTCACGTCAGCTCAGCAATGGACCTATCTTCCTCGAAGTTAAACCTACCTAACTGGACTGTCTGACTTTAAACCTTTTTATGAGACCCATTGTGTGAGCGACCACGTTTCGGAGCCATAAGTCTAAGATTTTAAAGTAGGCGGACCTCATTTTAAATCGGTGACACACTGCAGCGTAAATGAAAAACTCCCAAGCCGCCAAACACAGAGCTGCATACCGTCGTATCGCGAGAGAGGCGGTGGTGCAGGACTCGACCGAGACATGACCACGACCACTCTGTCAAGAGTGCTTACCATCAGGTGGGATTGCAATAAAGCACTAGTTTATAAAAAATAAAAAAGTGCACGACTTAGAAGAGAAAGATATTAGAAGAAAGAAAGATTGAATACTAACGACTAATGCATCAATAATTGGAGAATCAAATTGACACATTATTTTGCAATCCATCAGAGATAATGAACATTTTACAGATAAATGAATTCTGAATAAAATCAAGATCTTTTTATCAAATAACTGAGAGATTTTTAAATCTTGAAATAAATGATTATTGAAGAGGGAGAAGCTTTCAGCCTCTTGGCTTCTTGAATTGATTGCTATTTTCTTCCTTTTTTATACAATCTCTTTGGCGTGGTTACTAAGTCGTTTGAGTCATGTCTTCGTATGAGTACAGTTACTATGTTTACTATTAGAATAAGAATGAAGCACATTATAATATTTCCGTAAAATTAACTCGTAATATTTATATTCCACAACCATCACACAACGCCGTCTAGTCCCAAGCTAAGCAGAGCTTGTGTATGGGTACTAGACAACTGATAAACATACTTATATAATTTTAAATACATACATATTATAGATAAATTACACTCAGACACAGAACAAATGATCGTGCTCATCACACAAACATTTGTCCTGGGTGGGAATCGAACCCACGATCTCCTTCATAGCAGTCAGGGTCACTAACCACTAGACCAACAGGCCTATCAAATTTGGCAACATCTTATAGAGATAAAGATTAATTGATTAAATATTATCCGACTGGATACTCGCGCCGACTATTAAAATACAAAACTACACTAAGTTGACTGGAAGAAAATTCCTAAGGCATTAAATTCACCTCTGTACATTTGTGTCGAAAGTATTAAATACACCTAGTTTACAACCACTAAACCCACTAGGAATGAATTTGCGAAAACTTAATTAAAACAGCTACTGAGGCTCTACCACGAGCTCTTAATGCGATCCATTTGATAGCTTAAACTGAATTGTTAAAGGAATGTAGCTATTTAAGATGTATAGCTCTATCGTTCTATCTTGTTCACACGACTAACATTTTAAGACGTCATGGTAAGTTCCCTGAACTTCAGTGGAAAAAATCCCTCTGAAAACTCTTACTCCTTTTTCCTATCGATGGCACTACAGATATATATAATAAACTACTGTGACTATTAGTAGTTTATTGTTAAATGATTCAAGAATCATTTAAAAATAAACAGTAGTTTCAATTCAATTCAGTTAGTTTTTTTAGTTTAAGCTGTCAAATGGATCGCATTAAGAGCTCGTGGTAGAGCCTCACAGTTTAAGCTGTCAACTGGATCGCATTAAGAGCTCGTGGTTATAGCCTCACTGGCTGTTTTAATTAAGTTTTCGCAAATTGATCTTACAAGTAGTACACTAAATGCTGTATGATGCTTAGTCAACAAATGATTACATTACAATGTCAAATCATAAAAAATGGGTGAGTGTAAGTCGGACTCGTGCCCTGAAAATGCCGTACAATCTTACCGATGTTAATGGTTTAATTTTTTTTTGCGACATGATCAGACATTTTTTTTTTGTTTACTCAGAGGTTTGATTTTTTCACAACTTTAAGGGACCGTAGACCTGAGTATATGTAGTTCCCGAGATTTATCTCGGGAACTACATATACTAGGCCCTTTAGGACCCTTTAGGGTCCTGACAGACAGATTCGATTTTTCTTTTTGTCTTAAAAAACAAGAAAAAAATAAATAGCCAATATTAACGCCGGTTTTTAATTAAGAATGGTCAGTGCGTCATTTAATAGACCCAAGTGGCTGTTGAAAACTTACTTAACCAACTATTAAAGCAATATACTCTTGAGAAGTTTTAGGTTTCTTATTTTTTGTAAAAAAAACTGGGCCATACTAAATTACAAGATAAATAACTTTTCTCAAGCTGAATAATAATGTTTCTTGCTAGTTTCCAAATATTTTATTTTGGCTTTGCCCGCGTACCTACATAAAATATAGCTTTTGCCACTCAGGACTAAAACAGATTTATATTGGTAAAAAAAAAAAAATGTTTTTACCAGTAAGTACTTTCAGAGATTACACAAAAAAAAAACAAAATAAAAAAAAAAACTTTATCTCTTTATAATAGTGTTAATGTAGGTATCACACTAAAATTATATAGGCGAAACTTTGTGAGTATGCTTGTTACTTCTTCACAATCGAATGGCTGAACTGATTCCAATTCTTTTTATCCCGAGTGTATCCTTATGTTCCTTTGGGATAATTTTTTACTTTTCCGCGGACAAAGCTGCGTGTAGCAGCTAGTTTTAAAATAAATTACAAAAAAATGCAATACACAGAATATATGTTCGTAAAACGTTTTATACGAGACTGAATCCAATGACCAATAATTTTCACTTAAAAAAAACTGACAACATTACCTACCGTCTGTCTACAGCTTACACGCCAGAGGTAATCAACCTACGGTAACAAAAACAAATAATTTAAATCATTAATAACCTTATCACGCAACGTTTTTAAAAAAAACAACGGCTTATAACTTTTGCAGTTAAACTGCAATTTACTGTGAATTGTCACGCTTTGGAACGATCTTCACAACTGCTAAGTGGTTAAGTAATATTTCATTCGTTGAAAAAAAAAAACGCTTGATTGCTTAGACGTGCGTTGGCATTAATTAGAAAATGATTATGAAGTGATAGTTTTCGCACATAATATTGAAGATATTCGCATTGCAAATATTGCGCGCTTCTTATTCTCTAATCGATGGTAAACTTGTTAAACTGTTTGGGCCCAGTAGGTGCCTATGTTAACAGCAGCATCGGTGGCAATCATCAATCTTTCAAAGTCCAGGTGTATGGGGACTTGGGGCTCTCTAATATGTGACTAATCTTATGAACAGGGGCACCGCACTAACATTGAGTATCCGACGGGTCTATAAAACCCTACTTCGTCAAGTTGTGATTGCAGCGGCCTACCGGGGTGCGTAACCAAAATAGATGCTCAATCAGGTTGTGTGAAAAACATTTAAATAAAAATCCAGGTCAATGCAAGTCAGATTTGCGTTTGTAGCAAAAATACGGCAAAAAATCACGTTTCTTATATGGAAGCCCTTTTTTTTCAGATGGAAAAAATCATCATATGACAACCCCCACTCTTGGGCGGAGCGGGAGATAGTGTCAGACTCTTACTGACTAAAAAACCCATCCCGTTCCTTCAAGCCTTCATACCGTGGCTCGAGCGCCCTTTCGGATAACCCTGGCTCCAGTAGGCTTCGACCAGGCTGGGATAGGCTTCGACCCGGCTGGGATATGGAAGCCTTAGTTAAATATTTATTTTATTCTGTTTTTAGTATATGTTGCTATAACAGCAACAGAAATTCATGATCATGTCTAGCTATTACGGTTCATGAGATACAGCCTGAAAACAAACGAACAGATAGACAGTTGACCAGACAGCAGATTCTTAGTAAAAGACTAATGTTTTACTATTTGCAAAAGCAGCAGAACAGTGGTATCGGAGTGGTAATGGTTCCAACTTACGAGTTCCAGGTCGCTAATTGAAACCCAGGCGCATTACTTTGTGTAATTTATTTCATCCC
Organism: Mythimna albipuncta; assembly: GCA_929112965.1. Classification (NCBI taxonomy): domain Eukaryota; kingdom Metazoa; phylum Arthropoda; class Insecta; order Lepidoptera; family Noctuidae; genus Mythimna; species Mythimna albipuncta. The sequence goes on from OV815980.1 coordinate 6,845,510, forward strand.
CACTGCTTTCAAAACGGTGAAGGAATACATCGAGAAGAAACTCGTAGGTCCTAGTATCAAAAATTCAAGACATGCGACATCCACCAACCCGCACTGAGCCCGCGTGATGGATTATGAGCCATTCTCTCTCATTCAGAAGAAGCCTGAGTCCCAGCAATAGAAATATAAAAAGGCTGATTATTTTTATGCTTTATCTTTTCGCTTCGGAACCGAAAAATTACAGTTTTGGCAATACTTAAAAGCTCAAATCTACGTGAGATAAAGTTTTACAAAATCCTCTATCATACTTGAAGTCAAAATATTTCCAATTCAGCTTAGGAATTCTCCGAATGCCGTCCATCACTACAATAGTTGGCGATTTTCCAGGAATATACGAACTTGTTGGTAACTCGGCTATGTGGGAAAGCCAATAAAATTTTATACCAAAAGTCGGACCCGTGCAAAACTTTGCCAAACACATTTTCCAATAGTAGCAATAATATATTGTACAGGGAAAAGTATAAGTTTTGGGCAAATAGTTTTTATTGGTATATAAGTGTTCTTCGTGATATTTTTCGGGTCGTTGCAAAACTTAGCTTTGGTAATACTACTTTTGTTCTAACGGTTGTGTATTGTATCGTAAAAACGAAACAAAATAAAATAAAATAATAATGGTAACATGGAGAATGCAGAAAGAGAAGATACCATGAATAATATGTGAGAGAGATATGCATATCAATAGCATATATTGACACCCGATGTAAAGATATTCGTATGTTATATGGTTTGCATCGTTTTAAAATGATTGGACATCAGGGTAGATTCTTTAGACTCTTGCTTAATTCATTAAACCCCAAGCGAACGCCGGCGTTCGCGCACCTATTGTCTTTCTATTGTGTCTGTAATTTCCACGATTGAAAGGACAAAATGGCCCAAAATTGCAGCAGGTCGGAGAACGTAGGCAGACTGAAGAAAACCTTTGCCCCCTTGCCCTCCTAAGAGAGAGCACAGACCTATACCTACTAAAGAATTGATCTTTAAAATATTCGACAGCATAAGATCTCAAAAATGTTGCTCATTTTTTTTTTTTGTAAATGTTTATTTATTTAGTTTATTGACCTACCAACTATAATATACATCTACTGGCTAAAGAAGCAAAAAAACATCTTTTTATCGTTTTTTGTACCAATAGTTAATGTTACAATTTCATAAAAAGCGTCTCTGTTTGTACAGTAAATAGACCTCTTAGAAATAAACTCTAACTATAAACTCAAACTACCTAATATATAATTTTTTTTTTTTTTTTTAAGTTAAGAATTTATAGTTAAGAACTTGCTTTTTATTTTATAGTTATTTGTCGTTTGCGAGTTTCAAATAAATGCTCAAATCTCTTTCTATTATATAAAAAGGTTGACAATATGCGTCCAAATTCACCCCAGTCGTAGTGATATAAAATAATTGTGTAATACGCATTAAATAAACCATAACAAATATGATGATTCAATTACCTAAATATATGAACTACAGTATAATAAACAGGGAGCAAAACCTCTGCATATTTTTTTTTTGACATGCACGTTTTCAATTTTTTTTTTAATGAATAATTTATTTATGTTATTATTAATTTGTGCAGAAAAATGAATTTGTGGTTATCTTTATTATTTAACACAAATAAAAATAACTATAATACAGTACTTCTGCAAAATCTACTTTAAGTGATGGGACACTTAGACGTAAGATTGTTTTGTTTTTATTTTTTTTTTCTTTATACATATATAATAGTTAGACATGTGTACAGAGTGCAGTGGTGGCCCAGCGGTAACGGCTCCGACTTACGAGTTGTAGGTCGCGAGTTCAAACCCTGCTAGGCGCATTACTTGTGTAATTTATTTCTTCACCACTGCTCTCAAAACGGTGAAGGAAAACATCGTGAAGAAACTGGCATGTCTTAGAAAATTCGAAGACATGTGACATTCCCCAACCCGCACTGGGCCCGCGTGGTGCATTACGGCTCGTTCCCTCTCTTAGAGAGGAGGCCTGAGTCCCAGCAGTGGGAACATTAAAAAGGCTGATGATGATGATGATATGTAATAGTGCACTTATTGTTGAAGAGCCAAATAAATAAATAAATAAAATAAAATAATAAATAAAAAGTTTTGATTAATTAATTAATTATAAAAATAGATACTTAGCCTGTGAAATACGATTGCGTTTCATGTTTCATCGTCTGCCATTTGTTTGTACCCGGCAAAAAGTATTCTTCTTTTCATCATTCAATAAATATTCATTGAACGATTTTACAAGTTTAAATGAGTAAAAAAAATTGAAAACGAACACTAAAAACATTATCTATAGAACTCAGCTGACTTTTACAAAATGGCGCCGGATAAGAAACAGCTGATGCATTCTGTTACGCCAATGCATGGAATACATTAATTGCATACCTTTGACTACGCATGCGTTACGTCTGCCCTGCGGCTTTGTCTGAATAGTTTAATAATTTTGTATTTTGTACTCCTTTACTGTTGAAAATGAGTTTGGAAACCATCCAATGACTTCTGCTGCTCTAGGATGAAGTGAAGGGACGTATCAAAGTCCTTAAATTCTAATGCTCTTTGTATTGAAGGACCACAGCATCCCTTTCAGAAATTCCTCTAGGGTGAAATCTCTAGTTGACCTCATCCATAAAATTTTGATGCCATTTTTTATTGATATAATCTCGTGCTTGACTGCGATCCCACTTGATAGACTCATCAAAGCAGTGATGCAAGGGTGCAGCGCATTAGTTTAATATGAGCCAATTCACTCTAGCCTTGAAGACTTAGGCGCACGTGGAATCCAACGCGCCGTCGTCTCGTGCCTGATTTTTACCGGTCGGCAAGTTACCCATTACTCATCATCAGCAAGTCCACGATAGCCAAGAATCGCCCTGCGACTGGAAACCAACCCTCAAATGAGAAAAGGCTAGATTGATCGTTGGCGTGCTTCAAAATTGTTCATACTTGATTCCGCCATCTCATTTCTACCATCGGACAAACCGACGCACGGCAAGTATTCACCCTAACGACGTTGAAACATCTAAGGTCTGAACTAAGCTTTGCCTGCTGCGGTCTTCCCGTCTTATTATAATTTAAGTGTCTTCAAGGCTAGAGTGAATAGGCTTTTAATAACTACTATCAACAACTGCATCACTGCTTACCATCAAGGCGGGATCACAGTCAAGTACTAGTTTATAACAGATTAAAAAAAAAAAAAAAACTTTTGTTCTTACCACTCTGTCCTTAGCTAGTGGTACAGAGCGGGCGCCGCTCTGTTGCCAGCTACACCGCGCGCTTAGTATGAAAAAACGATTCTCCGTACGCAGTACCAGTAACGCACCACTTCGGCACTGCAGCAGGCTGTCAAAAAATGCATAAATTAAAGGCAACTTAATATCAGCGATCTCTCGCGCCGGGCCTTTATACTGGCCATGGTCCGGAGTGAGGAAGAGCGGCAGGCCGTCACCTCCTTCTGCGAAGCAGTAATGCTAGCAAAGGAGGAGGCCGACCGCATCAGGCAACGGCGGCGCTCACGGAGCCCCAGCCGCCGCCGAGATTCCAATCCGGATTTCCGCCCACCGTAGGCGCGGGCTTGCGGACGGCGATCAATGAGTAGCTCGCTGTCCGACCATCCGGTGACTGTCCGGACCGAGCCCAAGTCGTCGACGGCGCGCACTGTTCCCGTGCGTCCCAAAGAGCTGTCGGAAACGCCAGGGGCCCAGCCGGGTCGAAACCTACTTCGGCCAGGGTTAGATCCGGAAGGTAGCTCAGCCCCGGTATGAAAGGCAAGAAAGAACAGGGTGAGTTTTTTAGTTGGTAAGAGTCTGACACTATCACCCTCTTTACCTAAGGGCAGGGGATGTCATTTGTATGATTTTTACCCACCAAAAAAAGGCAACTTAATTTAATAGTACACATTTTTCACTTTTTTGTTGTTTTTTTTATTCTGTAATTGCTCTTTGTGCTCCAGGGCCACAGTATCCCCAAAATACCCACCATTCAATAATATGATTACTTTCTGCGCAACCATCCGACATCCTATGATCGAAAACCAATTAACTTCGTCTCGAATTGAAGGGCTTCTAATAGATTCGTCTTCTAAATTATTAGAGTCTTGTCAAATTGGGGATAGCTAGTATTAACATTACTGGTATATAGGTCATGTTAAGAAAATTAGTTCTTTTTTTGTTCGATGATTGAATTTACTACCTTTCATATTTGCTCATCTGATAAGTCTAAAATACGATCGTAGATACCCATGCATGCTCAAAAGTATATTTATTCACTCTGTAAAAATGGTTAAGTGCGAGTCAGGGTCACTTGGAAAGTTTTCTGAACTATATTTTTAACATCTTTTTTTTTATGTAGACTACTCATTGTTGTTAATTTTAAGTTCCTATTGTAATTTATTATTGTTTTACAATTAAGAATATTATCTATCTAAGCTGTCTATTGTCTTCCATACCTTAGCATATAACCCTTTTCTCGCATTCTTTTAGAAATTTCATCATAGTTAGTTTTAGAAATAAGGCAGAATTGATCAATAAACATCTGGTCATCATTTTCTTTCCCTTGGGCCTCATTAGAAGGCTTAAAGTCACCCGCTTTAAGCTTTCTGATGAAGGGCAGTGGAAAGGGCTATGTTTGGAGTTTTCTTGCGCGATCACATAAGGAATGAAGATCTACAGGAGAACCAAGAACATAGCCCAAAGAATCTCCAAGCTTAAGGGCACATTGCTCGTAGAACAAATGTTCGAAGGAGTTGAAAGATTCAGGAGTGGGGATTGGTAAATGGAAGATGCAGGTTTAGAAGGCCTCTTGTAAGGTAGACCAATGATCTGGACGGCAAATGGCTGCGGAAAGCACAGGCCGGTTCGTTGTGGAGACACTTGAGAGAGGCCTAAATCCAACAGTGGAAGTCTTAGCGGCGCCGGCGGTAGAAATGATGATAATGATGATAATGATGATGATGGATGTTCTCGAACCTAACTTAGTATCATGTAATAATTATAATTTAATTGTTGTTCTCAAGTAAGCATCATGTTATGTTTTTATTGAGAATTAAGTTTCTATGTTGCCTGATGTTTAACTGGTGGCGAGTAGAGCGCTTCAGAATCTTTTATAGAATTCAAACTTAAAACTTTGAGAAAATAAAGTCACCTTCCAATCAGTTGTAATAGTGTTAACAAACACTTGAAATTGATATTACGAATTCGGTCCGTCCCTACCAAAGTCGATCGTGCCTGACTCAGCGTAAGTTTGGTCTATCGTACTCAATTCAAGTGACTGTTAATACTAATCAGTATTAACTGGCTTCCACTGAGTCACGTTTGACCTAAGTTAAAGCCTTGGGAAGAGATGAGCAACACTATATTCAACGTGTCAATTATCTTGTTTTGTTCTACGAAGTACAACAGTAACCGTTCTTTAGGTATGTCTTTTTCATTAAATGTCCTTCATTTATTAGGGCCTTAATAATTGTATTTATATACGCTCAAACTTGGTGCGACAAACTACGAATTTGGTTCGCGTCCCAATCTGTCAATCATCAATAGTGTGGCTCATCTGTTGTGATAACGGATTTGGTCCGTAAAAAATCACCGATCAAATGGATCAAATGGTCCGTCAAACCAAATTTGAGTATCTATTAATACTTTATATGTATCCAAATATTTTTTTTTAATGGTCACCAAATTATCAAATAAATTCTCCTACATTGAGTGAAACGAGAGAACGTCAGAGTTTTGAGGACTGAAACCCAACCTTGTCCTTTCAGTTTCCCTTTGCCTTCCAGAGCCGAGGAAACTCTTTCAAACAAACTCATAGTCTATGTGTTTCCACCCTCACTCATTATAAGATTGATTGAATACTGAGCCAGCCCCAGCGGCCGGAATTCCGATCTGATCCCAATTTCCGGCCGCCGTAGGTGCGGACTTGCGGACGGCGAGCAATCGGTAGCTCACCCTCCAACCGTCCGATAACTGTCCGGACCGAGCCCAAGTCGTCGAAGGCGCGTCTCAAAGAGTTGTCAGCAACCGTAGGGGCCCAGCAGGGTGGCAAAGAAGGATCAGGAGTGGGTTTTCAGTCAGTAAAAGTCTAACACTATCTCCCACTCTGATTATTTTCCCACCTAAAAAAAAAGAAACTCTTTCAAACAAGCTCATTGCCTAAGTGTTTTCATCCTCACTCATTATAAGATTGATTGAAGACTGAGATTTTAATTTAACCGCCTTTTGAAGAAAGTACCTTTCAGGCTAAGTTACAGGTAGCACGGGGGATTATGTGATTACATTACTATAGAACTTTAATTGAAAATGAAATAGATCGTGGAATGAAATGAAAGACGCTGAGATGTTTGGATTCAAAGGGGTATTATTCAGGCGTTCCTCACCGATACAGTTCCAATTCAATTTTTTTTTCTGTGTCATATCAGACATTGCACATTTACCCGTTATGCATAATAATTAAAACTATTTTTTTTTTCGTTTCCCGGTAGATAGCAATGTGATTTTTTCAGTGTATTATGTATCTACTTATCAATTATGTCGGTTAGTTCCTCACTTTGAGGAGTGGCTGGAAAGACAATACAGCGTTTTTACCTTCCGCATGACGTAGGTCCTCACCGGATATGGTAAGTTTGGGAGGTTCTTACACCGAATTCGTGCGGACCGTTCGGAGGACACGGTGGAGTATGGTAGAGGTGTGCTCCGCCTGGGTAGCCTGGGACACAATTAACGATCCTGTGCGTCTCCATCCCGTGGTTTCCCGCAATCTTCATTCGGTCATCGGTCCTCCTTTTTCCGGACCAAGCCCAAGTCGTCGACGGCGCGCGCTATTCCCGCGCGTCTCAAGGAGTTGTCAGCAACAGTAGGGGCCCAGCCGGGTCGAAGCCTACTGAGGCCAGGGTTATCCGAAAGGGCGCTGGAGCCCCGGTATGAAGGCTTGAAGGAACGGGATGGGTTTTTTAGTCAGTAAGAGTCTAACACAATTTCCCACTCCGCCCAAGAGCGGGGGTTGTCATTGGATGATTTTTCCCGTCGGAAAAAAAAATCTGTCCACCTTATAGGAGGCCTTCCATCGCTGCGTCTTCCAGCACGCGGTTGCCACTCCAGAACCTTTCGGCCCCAACGGCCATCTGTTCTGCGAGCAATGTGCCTTGCCCATTGCCACTTAAGTTTGGCAATTCTTTGTGCAATGTCGGTAACCTTAGTTCTCCTGCGAATATGATTAAAGCATGTCAAATCTTAAAACCGTTAGACAGTTCTGACTGATTGAAGAAAAGGGATGGGGTCAAAGAAATCGATTACTAAAATTTTCGATTCTTATGAGATATTGATTTCATTTCTTTTATTTACTAATCAATTACAGTTGTAAAAATCTATTAAGTATTAAGTAATAACCCGTTATTGGAATAACTTAGATTTGTATTGATTCAAAATCCATTGACAAACACACAAACACAAGAGTACAATTTCTTCCTAGTGTAACCAAGCCCCACTGCAGCGAACCAGTGAAGCATCTTCATATATAAAACTGTACTACCGCACTTTCAAGCATTTGGTATACACGCGTGAGTCAATCGAATCATCGACTGAATTTGTGTTAGTGAAGTGAAAAGACAATTATATCGATAAAAATGAAGAGCGCGTATCTATTAGCGGTCCTGATTTTTGGTATCGTGAGGGCGAGTGATATCGATAAAGAGGTGAGAAATTGTTATTTATTTTTGTTTTTATAGTGCGTGTAATATTACCGAATAATTTTTTATGGTGTGTTAAAATTGTATCATGTGTTTTAACGATTCTTTAAATTATAGTCATCATTATCATGATTATGATTGTGATTGCAAGTCATCGTAAATCTATTTCTTTTGATTTTTGTAAATCTATTTATTTTGTTGTGTGTTTTTATAGTGCGTGTAAGGTCATCGAATGATTTTCTATCATGTGTTTAAATTCTATCGTGTTAGATTATAGATCTAGGTGACTTTTAGAATTACAATAACGTCACTAATAATTTTAATCAATCATTTATTTAAAATCAAATTAAAGAATATTTTGGTTATACATACACCACAAATTTTTAATTATTACAAATATTTAAAGCGCTTATTAAAAAAGATCTTGATGTTATTTAACCTTTTGAATGTCTTATGTTACACAGTTTGACTTAAGCAATTGTCTTTCTATTGTGTCTCTAATTACGACATTCAAAGAGTTAAGTAAAGTCTCAATAAATAATATTCATAAACAACAAAGTTATTAGCGTTTGTTTATATCCTAAAAATGTCACTCGATGGTAACATTGTGGCAGGCTATTGGTTATGAATAAATAAATCTATATGAATGAAAAGATCAAAATGAAAAAAAAAACACTGCGTGTATTATATTTTCTCGTAGCAATTGTTATGAATGATTGATTCTATTATGATTTTCCCAATTATGACGAATTGTTGTGGACAATATGGTCAGTAATAGGTACGGATAGAGCTTCAATGAATATGCACTAATTAAAAAATAGGAGTGTATTATTAAAATGCATCTATCTATTAAGAAAAACATTACTCAAGCATTATGTTCAACGTTCTGAACACAGTAAAATTGTGAGTATACTTGATTCCAAGAAAGTAATTAAAATTTAATTAATGTAATTTAAAATCTCAATAGCAGCAGGCAATCACTGTCTACATTTTTTGTGACTGAATTTTCCGATTAATTATAAATTACTACATATTTCACTGAAAAGACTAATTAATTAAAATGTCAATTAAGCTTCATTCCGACTGTTCCAAACGAAGTTATACTTATTAAATTTGTGTTAATTATTCAGTACAGGTACTTTTTTAATGTTTTCGTCGCTTTAATTGGGATATAATGTTTTTCTTTTGATTTGTACATTGACAAAAATATATTTTAGAACAGTTTTTTAACCATTATTGACAGGTACAAGTTTGACCACTATGTAGTATACACCGTTAAATTTTAATCGTTTTAATCCCGTGGGGGGTGGTACATGAAACACTATCATGCATGTACGAAACTTTGTTAAACACAAACCTTTTTTACTCTGCTTGTCAAAAGACGTTTAACATATTTCTTAAATTTTGTTGTTTAGTTTCCTCCTGTAGTTATGTCCTATTTTGTTTTTAGCCAAGTCCATTATTATTATTTAGGTCAAAAGACGTCCACTGTTGGACAAAGGCCTCCTCCAAGCGTCGCCACAATGAGCGGTCCCGTGCGTCTCATTTTATACTTTGACCCATTCAACCAAATTAGTCCTAAACCAACTACTTCGAAAAATGTTTTAAGTCATTAAAATAATACAAATAGAAATGCAAATCTCTTGTTTCTACAAAAAATCAAATCTAATTTATTTTATAAACTCTCATCAATCGCCAGAATATTGAATCATTTTATGTATAACTAGCTTTAGCCCGCAGCTTTGCCTGCGTACATAAAATATTGCCTATCTCTCAGGCATGAAGCAGCTTTCCATCGGTGAAAAAATTTTAGCAATCGGACCAGTACTTTCAGAGATTACCTCCTATAAACAAAAAAAAATCTAAAAACCAAAATCTTCTTTTTCTATTTGTGTAGATTGATTAAAGTTAAAGTAGATTCGTGTAGATTTATTATAAAAATGTTGTCCCATTCTAAGAATTACTTCTGTATCATGTCGTAATATATGTAAACTCACATAAACAAGATAGCCCCAAAACAAACAAATAAACAAATATAAATATTTGGTCCGCGCAGGAATGTAACGCGGGACACATAGTGTAGCATTATCCACTGCGTAAACCGGGGTATCTCAGGGTTATGATCGTTTGGAAACCCTGAATTGCTGCTCATTAATACCAGATCATTTTTTTTTTATGGTTGGAAAATCATCTAATGACAACTCCCGCTCTTGGGCAGAGCGGGAGACAGTGTCAGACTCTTATTGACTTTAACCCACCCCGTTCAATCGTGCCTTCATATCGGGGCTGAGCTTTCTCTCGAAACTACCCTGGTCTCAGTAGGCTTCGACCCAGCTAGGCCCCTGCTGTTGTTGACAACTCCTTGAAGCGCGCGAGAACAGTGTGTGCCGTCGACGACTTGGGCTCGGTTCAGACAGTTACCGGACGGTCGGATAGCGAAGTCAGCGACCGCCGGCCACTCCTCCTCGTTCCGAACCATGGCCTGTACCAAAGCCCGGTGCGAGAGGTCTCCGCCGCCGATCGCCCCCACGAGGGCACGGCGATTTTCCGCCCAAGCAGAGCATACCTCAACTGTGTGCTCCACCGTTTCCTCCGGGCGTAATACCGGATCATTACATTTTATCACACACAACACATCTTCCATATTCATTTTATCTTATTTTTCTCATCGTTCACATGCGTAATCCCTTTCCCAGTAAACGGAAAAAAAGGTTTTTCATAACTTAAAAGAGGATTATATTCAATTATTGGAAGATTATCGGAAAACATGCGGCTTTGTTCGAGTTTAGGATGGTATAATCACCTCTTTATATGAAATTGGTACTTATTGCCGAGTTTTTTCACTGGCAACATCGGAGAATTACAATATTTATACGAAGATACCTATTTTATCAGTTTGATATTGAAAACGTGTTGAGAATTATTAAGAGTAGGTTCCTATTTTATGTACATTGGTCTTGATAGAACCAATTTTATTTTTCCATCCTTATAGGTACTACATTACAATACATTTAACATTAAAAAAGAATCAATTCCATCATGGTGGTCTTTTTTTATGGTGGGAAAAATCATGCATTGACATCCCCCGCCCTTGGGCGGAGCGGGAGATAGTGTCAGACTCTTACTGACTAAAAGATCCACCCCGTTCCTTCTAGCCTTCATACCGGGGCTCGAGCGCCCTTTCGGATAACCCTGGCCCTAGTAGGCTTCGACCCGGCTGGGTCCCTGCACCCGGCTGGGTCCCTGCATCATGGTGGTCTGAGGTCTGATGTATGTAACAATAACTTCTTCTTTGAGAGCAGTGGTGACCGAGTGGTAAAGGCCCTGACTTATGAGTAGAAAGTCGCGGGTTCGAACCCAGCCGGGCGTATTACCTCGTGTAATTTATTTCACCACCACTGCTCTCACAACGGTGAAGGAAAACATCGTGAGGAAACTGGCATGTCCTAGAATCAAAAATTCGAAGACATGTAACATTCACCAACCAGCACTGGGCCCGCGTGGTGGATTACGTCACATTCCCTCTCCTAGAGAGGAGGCCTGAGTCCCAGCAGTGGGAACATTAAAAAGGCTGATGATGACGATGATGATGATGATGAAGAAGTACTGCTTCTTCTTCTTTTCGAATCTATGGTAAACTCGTCAAACTGTTGGGACCCAGTACGTGGCTACGTTAACTTCAGCATCGGTGACACTTATCAAATCTTCCAAAGTGCAGGTATGGGCACTGAAGACATTCTTACATTATGCTCATATTTCGAACAGGGGCACCGTACTCATATTGAGTGTCCAACAGGTCTACAAAAACAAAATATATACAAGATATTTGTGTTTCCAAAAATATCTAAAGAAAGATATGTCATAAAGTGATACTCACGTCACTAGTTGTATGGATATGGAGTTGGACGCTTTTAAGGCTTATAGTGGTTTGAACATCTGACCGGAATTAAATCGACACAATACTCGTACCCGCCTAGGCGGCAGTACGTGTATCTGTGCATTAAATTCCGGCCAGCTGCGCCCAGATAGAGCCCCGCTGACCTTTAAAACCATTTTCTTTGTGAAATATTGATTGATTTATAATATGCTATGTTCACTTTGAAGAATATTTAACCACCAATTTTTATATGTGAAATAGTTTTCTAAAGATCCAAGCTATTTTGAAGGAGAAGAGAATTTTTGTTTTAACAAAAATATTATTCGCCCAAAAAATCAATAGACAATAATGCTTTTAATAAATCTATGATAAACATACATATTTTTTCAAACCTACTAACCTGGCCGTTATCGAGGAGTAGGCTACAGAAAGTCACTGTTTTATGAGACCGAATGCTAACAGAGTTTTCAGGCATTATCTCTCTTTTTTCGCGTTGTCTTTTCGTCAAACATCGCGTTGGATTGCGTTACATGAAGTAAAAAGCATTTAAACTATGCTTGATGTTAAAGATTGGCAAGTGGAAGCCTCTTAAAGCGAAACCCTTTCCTTGATTTCGAACAAATGTAAAAACAATCGTTAATCATAATTAACGACATACTCATTAAGCCAAAGCGTGGAAAGCTAATGGCCAGCTAACTATCACATTAGAACGAATGCCGAGACATCACGATTATCGGTATTTGACTGAAAGCGGGGCTTCTTTACACTTCAGTGCGTTCACGCAACGCAACGTTAATGAATTTTCTTCGAATTGTTATGGTGCATTGTGCTGAGACATACAGGCGGTTAGTTTAGTGAACAATTAATTTATAGGTATTTTTCTTTATTATTATTTAGTAGCCTTTGCCCGCAGCTTCGCCCGCGTACACAAAATGTAGCCTACGTCATTCAGGAATAAAGCAGCTTTCATCAATCGAATCAGTAGTACTTTCAGAGATACCTATAAAATAAAACATAAACTTTACTATTTTATAATCTTATTAAATTTTGCCTGTGGTTTGGCATGAACACGTCATAACATATAGCCGTTACTCAGGAATAAAGCAGCTTTCTATCTAAGACAACAAAATTTGCAATCGAATTAATTTTTCTAGAGATAAACCTACAAACAAAAAAAAACAAACTTTACCTCTTTATAATATTAGTGTAAATTATTATTATTGATACGCTCGCGTTTGACTACTATCTCCCCGACGATGGAACACGCTTGCCTAGAGGTAATCTATTCACTTTTGACTTAAAGACCCTTAGATTGTAGCTAATTTAAATATTAGATAATAGTATTACCTAAAGTGAGAGAGAATATTGGTGGTGGCTGAGTGATAATGGCCCCGACTGACGAGTTGTAGGTCGCGGGTTCAAACCAACGCGTTACTTTGTGTAATTTATTTCATCACAACTACTCTCGAAACGGTAAAGGCAAACATCGTGAGGAAACCGGCATGTCCTAGAACCAAAAATTCGAAGACATGTGACATCCACCAACCCGTAGGTACTGGGCCCGCGTGGTGGATTACGGTCGATTCTCTCTCCTAGAGAGGATGCCTGAGGCTGTTGGGAAACAGTGGGAACATTATAGGGTCGACTAATGCTATATCTAAGGTATTCCAAATAATATACACCTATCAATCTGCTTTTTTAATTTCCTTTTTTTTATTTTTTTATTTATGTGGTGTACTATAAAAAAAAATATAATAATAAATAAATGAATACCTATTCTAAAAGTAAATTCTAAGTAACCAGTGATCAAAACAACAGGTTATTATTTCAGATAACGTTACTTCGAATAACACTAACTGTCCCCGCACACGGGTCACAAAAAAAAAACGCCGCTACAAGCTTCTTTTTGTGATTCGTGTTCCTCTTCAAGCTTCTCCGGACACAAGGTGTCGCGTGCTTTAGCTGTTTTTTGCGGCCGACTCTAGCTTTTTTTTTTTCGTGGCGGCTTTTTTTGAGGCCCGTCGTACGGGGACGCTTAAATAATTTAAATATAGATTCTAAAAAGCTATCCTTACAAGACGAAAATATTCTTAATATTTTACAAACAAGCTGTTGCAATCAAAGCGAGAGCTAGTGCAAAAAATATATTCCTTTGATGGATACAGATGAAAACATTTTTCAAATATATAACGATAAAAATAAAATAATACGGCCGTGCAAAACGAAGGCGTATACAATAGTGCGTATTTCCAAAAGATTCTTATTTTTGAAATATATTCTTGGTCGATGTGAAAAGAGTTCATTTCATTGATGTTCACCTTTATATAAAGATATGAAAACAACTTTACAAAAATCCTAATCGCAAAACATTTTTTCATGTGTCTATTAAATTTTACTAATCAACGACGTAAATAACAAAATCTATAATACAAGATTATTTTTAGTTTACATGAAACCTGAATATAGTTCGATCAGAAACAGTAACTGAATAGATTCCAATAGTTTTTACACCATTTTATAGTTTTTGCCAAAAATATTTAAAAAGGTCACAAGTTGGACACCACCAACATAGGTCACGGCAGGTCTTAGCGGGCATTGGGAGCCTACAAGCAGCTGTGTGCAAGTACAAAAAAAAACCCTTAAGCCCTGTAGCTTGCTTATTTAGCTTTTTCAATCTTTCTTTATAACTTTGTGATTTTTAATGATACAGTTATGAAATTTTGCACAGAGATTTTTTGCATAAACATAATAGACACGTGTTTCGGGTTTCAATTATATCCTAAAACTAATGTTGTATATAATAATAATAATATTCCACAACTATCACACAATGCCGTCTAGTCCCAAGCTAAGCAGAGCTTCTGATATGGGTACTAGACAACTGATAAACGTACTTATATATTTCTAAATACATACATATTATATATAAATTACACCCAGACACAGAACAAATTATTATGCTCATCACACAAACATTTGTCCTGGGTGGGAATAGAACCCACGACTTCCAGCATAGTCAGCAGTCAGGTTCACTAACCACTAGACCAACAGGTCAGTTAATTCGTATATGCACGTTATACACAAAGTAAATCATCACAAATAACAATCGGAGCTTTATTGTAAAGAATGGCATGGCTAACATCTGTCGGGTGGGTATTTGTCACTACCCGGAAAATTAATCCTCAAATATCTTCTACTATGGTAAATAATAAAAATAAGGTCAACAAAAACAAACCTTTTTTGTGGTAAAAAGTAATTCTGCCTTTTAGGGTTTTGTACCTCAAAAGGAAAAAAACGAAACCCTTATAGGATAACTTTGTTTTCCATCTGTCTGTCAAGACCCTTTATCTCGGAAACGCGTGGAGGTAAAGAGTAAAGGTATCGATATATTTAACACTCTCAAGGGAAACAAAATTCATAGAGTACTTTTCGGTAATCTGGAATTCTGAAATTTGGCATGAAACAAGGTCTCATAGCACACCTGTCAGACAGGTATATTGTCTACCCCGGTCACCAGGGAGACTGGAAACGTCGGGAGATGTCGTGCGGTGTTCCGCAGGGGTCGGTACTAGGGCCACCCTTGTGGAACATTGGTTACGATTACGTGTTGCGGGGCGACCTCCCTGACGGGGTCAGCGTGGTCTGCTACGCAGACGACACGCTGGTTCTAGCGCAGGGAGAGTCGTACCAGGCGGCGGTCGCTTTAGCGACACGCGGGGTTGCGATAGTCGTTGGTAGGATCCAGGAGTTGGGACTCGAGGTGGCGCTTCACAAATCCGAGGCCATGTGTTTCCACGGTCGCCGGTCTCGGAACGCGCCGCCATTGAGTTCCCAACTAACGGTAGGAGGAGTTCACATCGGTGTCGGGTCGACGATGAAGTACCTGGGACTCGTCCTCGACAGCCGGTGGAATTTCGTGGAGCATTTCCGACGTCTGGCTCCCAAACTCAACCGGACTGGGGCTGCGCTCAAGCGGCTCCTGCCCAACCTTGGGGGTCCAGACGCCTCCTGCCGGAGGCTCTACGCGGGGATCGTTCGGTCCATGGCCCTCTACGGGGCGCCGGTGTGGGCGCCGTCGCTGAAAAAGCAACCGGCGGCCATACTGAACGCCTGCCAGAGGGTCATGGCAATTCGGATGGTGCGGGGATACCGCACGATTTCCCGCGAAGCGGCGAGCCTTCTGGCTGGCCTACCACCGTGGGATTTGGAGGCAACAGTCCTTGAACACATGCACGACATGCGCGTGGAGATGCAACGCCGGGGTGAAAGTCCTCTGCCGCGACAGGTCGCGGCATGGCGGACAGAGCTCCGGCGGGATCTCATGGTGGAATGGCGTCAGCGACTATCGCAACCCAGTGCTGGGCACGCCACAATTATGGCGATAAGTCCCCTCTTTGAGGCGTGGCTGGAAAGACCTCACGGCGTCCTTACCTTCCGCATGACACAGGTCCTCACCGGAAATGGCAAGTTCGGGAGGTTCCTGTTCCGGATCAAGGCGGAAGTGACGCCCGGGTACCGCCACTGTGCGGAACGCCCGGAGGACACGGTGGAGCACACAATCGCGGTGTGCCCTGCTTGGGCGGAGCATCGCCGTGCCCTCGTGGGGGTGATCGGCGGCGGAGACCTCTCGCGCCGGGCCTTGGTCGAGGCCATGGTCCGGAGCGAGGAGGAGTGGCAGGCGGTCGCCGACTTCTGCGAAGCAGTAATGCTCGCTAAGGAGGAAGCCGACCGCATCAGGCAACGGCGCTCTCGCCGCCGCCGCCGGGATTCCGATCCCGATTTCCAGCCACCGTAGGCGCGGGCTTGCGGACAGTGAGCAATGGGTAGCTCGCTGTCCGGCCGTCCGGTAACCGTCCGGACCAAGCCCAAGTCGTCGACGGCGCGCGCTGTTCCCGCGCGCCTCAAGGAGTTGTCAGCAACAGCAGGGGCCCAGCCGGGTCGAAGCCTACTGGGGCCAGGGTTATCCGAAAGGGCGCTCGAGCCCCGGTATGAAGGCTTGAAGGAACGGGATGGGTTTTTTAGTCAGTAAGAGTCTGACACTATCTCCCGCTCCGCCCAAGAGCGGGGGTTGTCATAAGATGATTTTTCCCATCGAAAAAAAAAAAGGTCTCATAGCACAAATTTTGGAAAAAAAATTGAAAACTGTAAATTTATAGTTACGTCACAAAACAAAAAAAATCTTCGTAACTCAATTTGGGAACCCTCCGTGCGCGAGTCCGACTCGTATTTGCCCAGTTTTTTATTATTCAAAGACTTGCATTTTACTACTATCACACCTGATGGTAAATTGATGATGTGGTCGCCAATTGAGCACGCTCTGCCTAAATATAACCTATTAACCTCTCGTGTGCCGTAATTGCAGACACAATTAAAAAGCCATCGTGTCTCGCGTGGATCCACGTTTAGACACACAACGGGTTAACTCTTGACTTAAAGATCCTTAGATTGTAGCTATGAGGAAACACAGACTAAGACAAGGAATTCCACTCCTTAGCTGGTATAGTGAAAAATGGCTCCAAAATGTTTTGTGCGTAAGGTGATCAACCATGTACAGTGGCGTACGTCTGGTTGATGATGGAACGGGCTTAGTGGAATTATGTTATGCATTACCGACGTACAGTCTCCGAAATGCAACCGATTGACAATAAATAGACTGGCACCTTGGCGTCGGTGATTTTGTAGCTTCCCACATGGAGGAAACGGTGTTTTGTTTTATTACTATACATCTTTATTAAAAAAAAAACAAGTTTTCAATGAAAATATTTCTTTCACGGCAAGAAATATAATATAAAGAATACCCATCAAAACCATTTCAAAAAGGTCAAACACGATAGAGTTATCTGAATCTCAATGGTCACCTTCCGGTTCCATCATCAGATCAGCTCCAATTCATAATAACTTTGCATCATCTAATTTACACATGCCATGCTGACCTGCATGTCAATCGGTAACCATGTAACCACGCAGGTAATAGATCAAATTTGCAAGATTTTATTACAGATATACAAACATCGGGACAGGTGAAACTATAAAGCTTGTAAAAAAAAAAATTGTTTGACAAGCCCAGCAGCCGTGCGTATCATAACGGATGCAAGCAAACGCAAGCTATGCAGCTCTTAATTAAAGATCACAGTTAACTAGACAGCACAGTTGGCGTACTGGTTGAGCAAATGATGTTTTTTCTAAATAATATAAACTAGTGCTTGACTGCGAACCCACCTGATGGCAAGTGTCACAATCCTTGATGGTGAAGCGCACAGTAGCCTGATTCACGTAAAATCAAGCAAACCAAATATCGTTGAAGTTTTATAATCATTCGATTGAAGTCCTATCCCAAAGCGGTATTCACGATCTATCGGCTTATTTCCAGTTACAAAAATAAGTATTCTACCTGGATAATGTATTACAGACTTTTTTTTAAATCGACGAATTTCAAACGACTTAAAATCGGTGTCGTTCAAACTCGATTGATGGATGTGAATACGGAAATGGTCTAAACAATTAAATTGCTACGATATCGTTACGGTTTTCATTACGTACAAATAAATACAAATACAATTTTACTTGTGCACACAGGTACAATTGAGTTGTTACAAAAGTTTTAATATAGGTATCTCTGTGTCCTGCCATAGTAAGCGGCATACAAATATTAACAATCTCATGAAGACGTATTCCCGTAACAAAAATTAACTTTATCTTAACCTAGAACATGGTCTATGCATTTGTCAGATTTTACCCAAATTCATTGAGCTGTTTGCGCATAACAAACTCACATTAATTTTCGCTTTTATAATAATAGTATAATGCGTAAGATTTATATCTACATAGTTAGTAAAATCGCTTCAGACGGTATGCACATGTTACGAGAAGAAACGAGGAACATGACGTAAAAACTGCACAAAATCTGTTAGAACGAAATAAAGGCAAAGAACCAACCATTGATCTGGTGGTATGGGATCAAGAGAGATCAGTCTCAAGTTAGCCCATTTGCCAAAGCCTACCATCTAGGATAGAATATCCTGGCGCTGATTAGTGGGAAGCAGGAAGCAGCATTATCAGCTTTATAATGTTCTCACTGCTGGGACTCAGACCTCTCTAGAAGAGGGGAAGAGGGAGTAGGGGGGAGGAGGGACCTCAATTTATGAAAACAGGAGAATACAAAGAAGAAAAAAATATCTTAGAATATAATAGAATAGCATATATCGGGTTGTTGTTAAAATGAATTCATCAGCATTTCAGCCGAAAGATGACTACAGTGAACGGTTCTATGTGACACGCATTTATCGCATTCCCGTGACTCTTAATAGGTCAGAAAAGAATTAAAGATAAAAATAATTTATATATACCTTTTTACGGAAAGCGACGATGTGGTCGACTATGGAACGCGCTTACCTAGAAGAAACCTATTCACTCTCAACTTAAAGATTCCCGGGTTGTAGCTATCAGGAAACCCAGACTCTGGCAAGGAATTCCACGCCTAAGCTGCACGCACAATGAATGTGTTCATCTACATTAATCCCGATAATAACTGAATTACAAGATTTACAAGACCTAAATCGTATTACATCTCAATTTCAGCTGTAATACAAATTAATGTAGATTAGAGATAGCTTTTAGTGTAATTACTTAATAATTACTTAGTGGCATTTTATGAGTAGCACTAATGGTACTTAGTGATATCATATTAGTGGCACTAATACTCATTATGGTACTGGTAATTACTTCAATTACGTATAACTTGTTATCTCGTGTTTTTTTACGATGGGGGAGTGTACCTCTTCCTCTCTTTTCCTTTGGCTTAAGGATGGTATTAGAAGTAAAACAAGTGGCTACAATATCAAAAATTTACTGCATTTGCCGCTAATCATGGTACAAACGCAATAAAAGTCAAAATCGGTTGTAGGTACGGACAGTAAAAACTGTTTGTTCAAATGTTATTTCGAATGAAGTTTATTTAAAACATACAATTGTCTTACAGTAATGCGGAACCCTAAAAACGAGTTTTTGTGACAAAATTTTTAAGGGGATGCAACTCGACATACATTTTCACTGTTTTGCATACAACCGCTTTATACGCAATTAAAACATTATTATACATTTTTCATTAAATATTTTGGAAACGGTATCTTGTGGATATTATCTAGGCTTCTATTGCAATCATTTTATAATTTTGTGTAAAACTAATGCAGTAAAGACCTCTGAAAATCAACTATTTTACATAAACTTTGACACTTCACAATTAACTCAAAAATTAAAAAAGTATAACAATAGAAGCCTTGTAAATTTTATTAAAATTCTAAATGACAAAAATTTTTTCAAGAACTTTTAAAGGTTGCAAAAACATATATTCCCTGGATCAAGATTTATAAAATATTCGAGTAAATCACGGAATCACCAAATGATAACCGAGTTTTCAGGCGCTATCTCTCTTTTTTCACGTTTCTTCTTCGTCAAACATCACATTGGACTGTATTAGATGAAGTAACAATCTTTTAAACCATGCTCGATGTTGACAACAGGCGAGTGGAAAAGCAGCGTCTAAACACGACTCAGCCAAAACGTGCTTCCCCGATTTTTTTTTAACTCACTTCTTCAACATTAATGAAATTAATTTTCTCCCCTTAACTAAAATCTAAATGTTTTAAGACCTCAAATACCGTCTACACTAATATTATAAAGAAGTAAAGTTTGTTCTTATGTTTTTTTTTTAAATCCTACAAATCTCTGTAAGTAGTTTCGATTGCTAAAATTTTTTCAGTAATAGAAAGCTGCTTTATTACTGAGTGACATGGGCTATATCTTATATACACGGGCAAAATCGCGGGCAAAAGCTACTAATAAAATCTTTGCCCTCTGTCGCAAATACAAAGGGCGCTACGGAAGGGTAGATAAGAGACCTCATTAGCCAACCCTAATCTTCAATGATTTTGCGTATGATTGTGTCAATTTGATTTATAGGGAGGACAATAGTAGTTTATGTAGTATTTCATTGCAAAGGTTCGTAATTTAGTAAGGAGCGATTAGCTTCGAGGCGCAGTCTGCGGACTTCCGTTTATTTGCGTCGGGTTGCCAACGTTCGAATGCCACCTGGCAGCTTTAGACTCGGTGGAAAGGCGTGCAAAGAGGCTAATTGGAGATCCAGATTTGGTTATGTCCAACCTTCAAAGCCTTGAGCACAGGCATAGGGTAACTAGCCTTTCGGTGTTTTACAGGATGCATTTTGGAGAGTGTGTGCAGGAATTGCACCTCTTTTTTGTGATGCGAAATCAGTAGAGCGAGAAGGAGAGGTAATGCTAGCGAAAGACGCGGCCGCAAGCGTCAAGGAACGAACTTCCTTACGCCACAAGCGCCGAGATCTCGACTCCAATTCCCAGCCACCGTAGGCGTCGCCTTACGCACAACGAGCAATGAGTAGTTCGCCGTCCGGCCGTCCGGTTACAGTAGCGTTACTGGCGCCGCTTAGTGTTCCACACGCGCCTCAGGGAGATATTAGCAAAACTTTAGGGACCCAGCAGTATCGAAGCCTATGAAAGGATAACCGGGGGTCCTGGAACTCAAGGCAAAGAAGGAACAAAAGAGTGGGTTTTAATCAGTAAATATCTGATACATTTGTTCAGGACACGTCATTGGATGATGTCCGATCTAAAAAAAAGACATTTACTGACTAAAAACCACATCTGTACCTTCGTTCCAAGTTTTCTGTTCATTTGTTCGCGGTAACTTTGCCGCGACTAAATATCGGAACTCCATAATTACGTTTTCACTCGCTATAATTATCGACAACTCTAGTCGATACTACAGTTTCAATAACAAAGTTGAGTGGGTTACAAGTTAAAAGCAACGAGCGATTCCTTGAAACAATTGTTTTATGATTCAAACGTGTTTTCTAAAAGTCTTTTCAATTCAGTCTAATATTTATGACAGCTTTTTTTATTCACATTTATGTTTTATTTTTATTAAAAAAAATCCGTCAGAGTATTTCAAATAAAAAAAAAAAAAACAATTATGGAAATCTAATTTGTAAACGGCCATGGGGTCCGAGCGCTCATCGAGTTCTCCGGGATATCAGCAAACAGTTGGTCGACTCATCGCGTGACCAGAGGGCTGGACTCTTCTTCAGTCAACGAATCAGCATTGCCATCCAGCGTGGCAATGCTGCCAGCGTTCTGGGCACTTTTCCCATTGACATCGATGTGGACGAATTTTTTGATGCCCTCTGAGTTTTCCCCGTTTTTCAGACTTTTTTACTCGTATATATGTACAAAGTTAGTTTTAGTATAAATCCTTAGTTAATATTTCAGATTCTTATGTAATATTGTTAGAAATTCAAAATAAAATTCCTATTATTAAAAAAAAAAAATTGTAAATAGACATAATTTGCGTTATAAGAGTAGATTTGTTACGTATCAGCGAAGTGAAATTTTGCGGTTTTTGTGACATAGGCAAGTATTTATTATAAACGGTAGTCTAAAATTTTTATGGAGAAACCTATTTTCGCGTGGGTTATGATTTTGGCAGAATTAAGTCATAAGCAAAATGTTTGGTCCATCCTATATTCCGCCGAAAGGCATACAAAATAGCCATTAAAATCAAAAGTAAATTAATTATAAAAGTATAAAATTTGATTTCAAAAAATTCAGTATAAAATAATGAGTTACTAAAACGAACCTTTTTTTAGTCGATAAAAATCTGAAATTTCTTCGTGCTCCACCCAGAGTGGGAGGAGTTAGTAAAATTATCTACTGAAAATAAATACCCTATTGTTCTTCATTGTAGACTAATTAATTAATTACATCTTTCATTACGCCCACACATCAATAAAACAATAACATCAGAAAAACTATTGCAATACACTTTTTCAACGGTGTTTTGCATACCAATGATTAACAGAGCTTGTCTGTTAACTAGTCTCCCCTGCAATTAGTACGGAATCGCTCTCGTAATGAAAGTGCACGCTTTCTCTTATGCCTTGGGCGTTGTCACTCAATACGTGGTATCAATTGGCTGGAAAGTGGAGCAGTGGTACACGAAGCGTGCGAATTGAAGCGACCGTGTTAAGGGGATGGTTGTGTGGTATTTTTGATTAGGTAGAATTTTTCGTTGATTTTTTGAAAGATGTTGTTTAGTCTTTTTTGGCTTTTTTGGACTTTTTACCTGACTTTTGACTTTTTGTCAAATAACTTCATCCGCTCTGGGTCGAGTGATACTATCTGTGACCAATCCGTGTTCCCTCAGTTTCTCTTTGCATTCTAGGGCCACCGTAACTCTTTCGAATAATCCAGTAACCAGTTTAGTAGGTCATATCTATGCTGGGACTCAGGCCTCCTTTCTAGGAGAGGGAATGAGCCATAATCCACCACGTGGGTCCAGTGCGGTTTGGTGAATGTCACGTCTTCGAATTTTTTGTTCTAAGAGTTGCCGGTTTCCTCAGGTCAAGTGATACAATTCTAGATTTTTTAGTTTTTTTTTTGAGGCATCTCCTAAGCCTTTTTCCCAACTAGCTTGGAGGTTCTTCCAGTCTGTGTTTTACATGGAATGACTGCCTATCAGACCTCCAAACCCTGTTACTGGACAACACGATACTCTTTGAACAAACTAAACGTTATAATGTCAAGCGTCTGAGTATCTGTAAAGACTGTCAAAGCACAGAATAGATGAAAGAGGTTAGAAAGGAAATACTTTCCGATTTGTAATACGATGGATGACTTCGCTTGTTTCACACCCTTTAACTCCACTTCAGGCAATAAACCAATACGGACGCGCATTACGCTACTAACAGACCACACACACTTAGATCGCAAGTTTGCTATTGGTAGTTGAACTATGAGCATTGTGGTCTGCTTGCCCCGCCCACAAGGCAATTCTAACCTCATTTATCAATTCTGTGCTCAAAACTGTGCAAATATTGTAAATAAGTAAAAATATGTACTGATCATGCAATCAGCTAATGCACTTTTAAATTAAGGAAAAGTTTAATTATACAAAGCATGGCATTCATTTAATTTGCATAGTAAGTTGAATTACAAGGGTCCATAAAAAACAGGCAACGGGCATAATTTTGGACCCCGACCGTAATTTTCTTGGTGAATGTATTCGCCTATTTTGCGTTGCTGTAGAATTTAAGCAAAGGACAATAGGTACTTAGTCATTATTGAATAAGAAGATTAAAAAAAAAATTGACGTTATTTTTCATCATCAGCTTCCTGCCCTTATACCATACTAGTTTTTACCGGCAGCTTCACCCGCGTACATTAAATATAGCCTATGTCACTCAGCAGTAGCCGAACATGGCATAAAGACGAACTTTGACTGCCACCAATAAAATTATTACCAGGCTAAAATTCTTTAGAAAAATGTATACTGCATTTCGATTATAATTTACAATCATTTGCCAAATATTTTACAAGGTCTACTATTGACAATGTTTAAAAAAAATTCTTTACAATCTATCACAACTTAAAAAAAAAAAAAATTAAGAATATTTAGAAGACAAGTCAATAGAACCTGCAATGTGCATAAGTTAGATTATTTGATGACACTGACTGTGAATATATAAAGATAAAGTTTATATTTTTGTTTATAGGATATCTGAAAGTACTGGTCCAAGTTCTAAATTTTTTTCACAGATAGAAAGCTACTTTATTCCTGAGTGACATATGCTATATTTTATGGATGCGAATGAAGCTACAAGCAAAAGCTCGTTTTAATGATAAACTTCTCTTAAACATCACATTTCTTTCCAACACATTAAATACATCACACGGGCATTGTCTATCACTTACCAGTAGTAAAGATTATCTCATAAAAACATAACATCCATAATCTAGCTACACAATGTAGTAACTTTTTGTGTACCTTTTGATATACAGTTCCCAGGAAGTAATATTGAATAATGTGACAGGGAAAAGGAATTTGAAAGTGTAATTTATTGATTTGTCATGTGGCTTACTTTGTAACTTTGCTGGTTGAATTGCAAATGGGTGACTATTACTTATAAATCACATAGTTGCACTGAAAAATGTTCTATTTATTTGGCAGAAACGGAGGCTATAAAGAAACGGTAGATTGGTCAATATCTATAGATCTATCGATAGATAAATGGATAAAAAAAAATACTAAATCAACGCAATCTAATTTATACTCCACAAGCTTTTGCCCGCAGCTTTGCTCGCGTTGGTACATAAAATATAGCCTATATCCTGAAGAAATAAGCAGCTTTCTATCGGTGAAAAATTTTCACAATCGGACCAGAACTTTTAGAGATTACCTCCTACGAAGCCTACAAACAAAAAAAAAAAATCAAAAATTTAAACTTTATCTCTTTCTTATATTAACATAGATTTAGGGGCTTATTTTAAAATATGCCCCTAAATCTTTTGAAAGGAAATAAAAACGTATAGTGTACTTCCCACTGACTTAGAATCCTGAAAGGCATAAAGCAAGGTACAACTATACGCATACATAAGCATACATTGCATTTGTTGCCTGAACTAGGTTGGACCTGTATTTCAGGCTAAAAAGTACAAATAACATCAAGTAATAAATTAACAATCATTAAATTAACTATACTAAATAACATACATTTAATTTAAATAAGAGCAAAACATATTTTATTTACAAACTATTAAGAGATCATCCGTCTCTCTGTAAGAGATGCTGAGTAAGTATTGCACAATAATCTTTTTACAGTTATAATAATTTAATTTGTACAAACCTAATTTTCTATTTAATCTATTGTACAGAAATGGGCCTAAAAATGTGAAAAACCTTTTTACAAAGACATATTTTGAAAAAGTATTGGAATTGCATACAATATCATTCCTTCTCTTACTAGTAACTTCAGGGTGGTAGGAAAGCATGGTGTGTTGTTTTAATACCAGACGCATGATGAAAAGCTGGCGAACAGTCAGTACGTTGCAGGACTATATGGCAAATCTGTGGGATAGAGGAACGGATGAAAATTGGCTACTTTTAAAATGGCTCTCTGAGCTCTTTCAAGAGGTAACAAATAAGTTTTTAGTGCTCCACCCCACGAGGTATTACAATATTGAATTACAGATTGTCCGAGTGCCAGATAAACTTGGGTGATCAGTTTTGAGTCTGCAATTGTTCGCAATTTTTAAAAAATAAAGATTAATTTTCGCACTCTTTTAACTAAACTTTCAATATGTGGTTTAAATGAGAGTGTTTTGTCAATCATAACCCCGAGATATTTAATGTCGCTTGTTTTGAGGATAAAAGGACTGAGCGCAATCCACATTTGTGGGCATAAAGATGAGAATTAGTAGTGTTAGATTGAACTATGACACTCATAACACAATTTATAAAAAATATCGGACAACTGCACGTCACAAAAACATTAAAAATGGAGGATTGCTGAAAAAGAAGCCCTAGAACAAAAAATGGTAAATGAAAGACACTGATGTAGTTTGAGTCAGTAAAAGCCTGCCGCCTTCCCACCCGGAAATCTTTAAGTCGAGAGTGAAAAGGTTTCTTCTAGGTAAGCGCGTTCCATTGTCGACCGCATCGTCGCTTTCCATCAGGTGAGATAGCGGTCAAGCGCGAATCTATCAATAATAAAAAATAACCCTCTCGCTCCACTTTAGACCGGCAGAAGTCATTGAATGAATCCCCTCCTCAAAAAAAATTATTAATTTGTAAGCAGATAATGATATTGTCCCTCAGAAACGCTTTGTTTCCAAACAACACTTCACTCCTGTCTAACTATTTGAGCAGATTGTATCTTGACCTGAAAGCTTTAAGACCCTTACTCCCTACTCATAATAGTTTTGGAAAAAAATATAATAACATAAATTCGGGTTAATAGATTAATATACACCGTTAAATTTTAATCGTTTTAATCCCGTGGAGGGTAGATAGTGTTTCATGTGCCGGATTGACTCTCCACGGGATTAGAACGAAAAGAAAAAGAGAGAAAAGCAAAGATCAGCGGGGTTTTATACGGGCGCAGGCGGCATGCGGCGGTACGAGTGTGCATTTAAGTCCGCCCAGATGTTTAAGGGACTATACGCCTTAACGGCTGAATCTGAATAACCTTTTAGTTGCCTCTCTGTTTCGAATACCTCGTTCTACCTTTGAAATGAAAATGGTTGTTTATGTCAGTTTCAAACTAAAAGTCAACTAACCTAACAATTTGACTTGTTAATGGTTTAAATATTCCATTCAACTTTGGGTCCCTCAGGGGTCCAGGTAAATTCTATTCATTGAAAATACTATTCATTTCACTAAACCCCCTCTTATCTAACAGGTTTGCAATCCTAACTTTTGCCCGTGGCTTCACCTGCGTAAATAAAACATGGCCGATATAAGTCCTTCAGAAATAAAGCAGCTGTAAAATTTTAGCAGTCGGATCAATACTTTCAAAGCGTACCTCCTACAAACAAAAAACATAAAAACAAACGCAACGGCGGCGGTTACAGCGACGCAGCCGCCGCCGGGATTCCGATCCCGATTTCAGGCCACCGCAGGTGCGGGTTTGCGGTCAGCGAGCAATGGATAGCTCGCTCTCCGACCGTCCGCTAACTGTCCGGACCGAGCCCAAGTCGTTGACGGCGCGCACTGTTCCCACGCGCCTCAAGGAGCTGTCAGCAACAGCAGGGACCCAGCTGGGTCGACTGGGGCTAGGGTTAATTCGAAAGATAACTGAAGCCCCGGTACGAAGGCAATGAAGGAACGGGGTGAGCTTTTACTATCTCTCACTCTGCCCAAGAGCGGGGGTAGTCATTGGATGATTTTTCAAACATAAAAAAAAACGTGAAGAAAAAGTTTTTAGATCACAGGTATTCTATAGTTTTTTCTTCTGAAAAAATAAACCTGCTGAAATTGTAATATCATACTATATAATAAGGCAAACATTTATACGTAAGTGTGTGAATATGTTTGTGTTGCAACTCTTTCATTTTGAGCGTGTTGTGTGTTCCTTTGGGATTTTCTACTGCCATGTGAGTGAAGTCGCACAAGTCAACGATAAAAATAACACATAATAGGAAAACAGCCAAAATGTTATTTTCCTATTTATTTATTTTTAGATGTTTTTCTCTTGGAAATCAAAACAGGAATTGGAAGAGCCAGAATATATTACTGATAGAGAGTACCAATAGATTAATGTTTTTGTCAAGAATCCTTATGCACGTTCCCTACAATTTATCACCGTCGATCGCCACAAAACAAGAAAATATAGAAGGCTCACTTTTAGTGCCACCGCCCACGGCGATTTTTTGTACTAAACGCACGACAGCATCGCTACTAACGCGCGCTAGTCGCGTTTGCTGTAGAAAAGACGCCAACGCGCTACATGCAGCATCGCGACTGTTGCCGTTGGCGAGGGCTCAAATAAAACAGCATTGCGATTAACTAGATAAAACCACCGTCATGATTAAATCAATTTCAACAATTCATGAAAAACGTCTACTACTGAACATAGGATTCATTTATGCATCCATTGGATTCTCGTAACCCTAACTAGGTCAACAGTCCACATTGGCCTACCAATGCTACGTATTTCGGTACGCGGTCAGTGTTCGTTATGCAGTGAATCGGCAGTATAAAAACTTTAAAAAAAAATATAACCGACTGCAATGTTAAAAAAACACTGAAAAGTACAAAATGACTTTAATTTCGGAAGTCGGTGTTTCTATAATAGTTTTGTCTCTTCTGCTGTAATCCTATAAGGAGTACTGTTCCATATCTTCGAAATCCATGACCAAATCATAACAATATTACTATGAGACCAACTTGGAAGCATAAAACTTTCAATCAAAAAAATTTTCAAAATCGGTCCACAATTGACCGAGATATCGGTGAACATACATAAAAACATACATTTAGCCGAACATAGAACCTCCTCTTTTTGGAAGTCGATTAAAAATAAAAAGGTGCATATGTACGTAAAATTAATCATTTATTTGGCATATTCAATCGCGCCATATTATTAAACCGTTAGATTTCGGTATTTCTTTAGATATTGCAAACAAAATGTCTGAAGGAAAACATCGTGAAAAACCGGTCGAAAATAAGAAAATGGAATAATGAATACAAAGAAAAAGTAACAGGTTATTACCATGTTGCGCTATTTGGTCTTCCGTTATTATGTTAACATTTTATT
This sequence comes from Mythimna albipuncta, assembly GCA_929112965.1. Lineage (NCBI taxonomy): Eukaryota > Metazoa > Arthropoda > Insecta > Lepidoptera > Noctuidae > Mythimna > Mythimna albipuncta. The sequence goes on from OV815980.1 coordinate 6,874,228, forward strand.
ATTATTATTATTATTGATAGGCTTGCGTTTGACCACCATCTCACCTGATGGTAAGCGATGATGTGGTCGACGATGGAGCTCGCTTGCCTAGAAGTAACCTATGCACTCTTGACTTAAAGACCCTTAGGTTGTAGCTATCAGGAAACACAGACTCCCGCTGGGAATCCCACTCCTTGGCTGTACGCACAATAATTTTGTTTCCAAAAGACCCATTGTAAGCGACTACATTTCGGAGCCATAATTATGTCATCACTGATAACATAGAAAACCGAATTTTGTCATAATCGGTAACCCATGCCGGAAACAGATCAGATCATAGACTTTCATCTTGAGACACTGTGGTATAATGGACGAGAAAATACCGTGGAGCTTCCCAAACAGTGCCAGCAGTCGCAATAATCACTATTATTTATAATTGCTTATTGCTTTTATTTCCTTTTTCCAGACGGAACACCCAGAAGACACGTTGAAACGAGGACTGACCAACAAATGTGTTCAGCGCGAGACCTCGTCATGTATCGCCATCGAGCTGGTTGGCTACGTCGACAGGATGCTCCGGACAGCTTCCTTCCAGCTTGGCGATGATGTTATGATTGTGGATGAGAGGTAAGCTGTCACCTGGTGTCCTGGTCAAGATGTCGTCAAACCTAGAGTCTTAATAAACTAGTGCACCTCACCATCAACGATTGCATCACAGCTTACCTTCAGGTGGGATCGTAGTTAAATAAGCATTGGTGAATAATTATCTATACTACCTTCACAATTTTTATAAAGAGGTAAAATTGGTTTCCTTGCTCTGGTCCGATTACTAAAAGTTTTTCACCGATAGACAGCTGCTTTATTCCTGAGTGACATAAGCTATATTTTATGTTCGCGGGCAAAGCTGGGTGCAAAAACAAGTATCAAATAAAAAATAAAACCTAAGTCCTACTGTCTTCGGACGCGTAGCTTCATAGGCGAAGTGGCAACATCGTCCCGTCCTATCGTTGCCGCTTCGACCGAGTTTAATATACTTTTGTATGGAAACTTCATGCAGGTGTACTATATGCATATAATGATGAATACGCGTCTATGAAGCTACGCGTCCGTGGACAGTAGGCCTTAAATTTTGAATTGATCTCAAGAACTATTATCAAGAGAACTTGTGTCTGTGGACATGGTGTAACTTGTAAACTTGTGTCTGTGCTAAGGGTACTATAAAACCGCTATCAGCTTTTACAGAACATAATTACAATAATTACTGTTATTTGTCAGAAAATTATATCCTTATTAAAAGACAAGTCATTAGTTACAATTAACACGAATATATATCCATTATAATAAAATTCAATTTAATATACAGTTAAGGTCAAAGTAATAAAAAAAACATACATTCACTATATTAACCATTGTTGAATCCAACCAAACCTCTCCGCCATCATAAAATTAAAGAATATTAAAATTTAAAAACTTACATTTTTGACGCTTACTTACCAATACCAAGTATCAAGACTATCCGGCCTAAGAGATTTTGCCTACCTGGAAAATTGATCAAACCTTAACAATCCTCATAAGGGTCTTCTTTTTCCAAATCAGTAACATCGTCAAGGAAACTCGTTGAATAAATAAGGAAAAAAGGTTCAAATCTTCTTTGAAATTAAAAGGAACGAACATCGAATATAAATAAAGAATCCACTGTAAACGTCTATGGCTAAACTTTTAGGGTAATTCGTCAAAGGTTTCAAAAGTATACAACCTGAATTCTACCGTCGTTAAGAGCCGGTTGTAGTCACTGAGTTTTTGTAGGTACTGACCCCTTGCCCTGCCCTTAGATTATCTGTAATCTAGTCTTTAATTATACGCAACCAGCTTTTATTCCATGCTCGATGTTGACGATAGTCGAGTGGGAAAAGTCGAAAGATGTTGATGAAAGTCAATGATATAATCCATCAAAATAGAGTTTTAATTAAATCAAACTTCAAGGACTTGCTAAACGGAAAACTTCAACAGAATGATGTCTCATTAAAACAAAATTACTAACTAACTTAATTACTTTTTCCAGCCATGGAGCCGCATCAGAAATCCCAATCAAAAAAGAAACCTTAGCAAGAGCAGGTACTTCACTCGAAGACCAAGCACAGCAGCTCATTATGGACAAGCTGTGGCACTTCGTCAGCTCCAGGTCCCTGAGGTACAGACTCCTTAATGACGCGGACCTGGTGATCTCTGGCAAACAGGAGAAGGATGGAAGCCTTGGTGTTGGTAAGTCTTCGAGACTATTTAAGAGATCTTTTTGATGGTAATAGGAGGATAAATCAAACAGAGGGGAGGGAGAGGGAGACCAAAGAAAAGATGGATTAATTGTGTAAAGAATATGAAAGAAAAAGGAGTTAGTGATAGTGTCACGGGTGACAGGACAGAATGGAAGAAAAAACATATTGCACCGATTCTAATTAATATGGACAGGAAGAAGAAGAACAAGAGAGGGATAAATCGACAAATGCTTACACTGATTGGACAAGTCCACTCAAATCTGTATGGTTTTTTCTTTAAAAGACTATCTTAAACAATTCTGCATGGTTCTTATGTGATTGGACCATTACATATTTACAGTATGGACTTGAAAAGAGACTTTGATCCCTGAGTTTGTTTCGGTGTTTATTTTCAGGGTAGTCAGATAGGAAACACCGGCCTCCTCCTTTTCGAAGTAGGTTAATAAACCTATTTTACTGTCCATCCAACCAATTTAGACTCATATTTCGTTGAAATAAGGGTGATATTAAAAGCAAAAAAATGGTTACAATATTTACTTACTATTTACTGCAGCTGTTATTTGTCATGCCACCAACGCAATTAAAGTCAAAATCGGTTGAACAAATAGTAATAAAGGTTTGCTTAAATGTCTAGTGTTATTACAATTGAATGGACTATACCTATATGATTGTCATAATATGTCAGTATGTTTTCGATTCGTTTTAAAACTAATCATCATCTTACTGCCCTTATCACGTGCTATTTCCAGTCAGCGTAACACGGTTTTTCTATAATTCTATCAGTCACCCATCACTAACGTCACATCCTTTATTATTTTCGTTATATTTGGTTACTATTCATGCTAAATTTCAAGTATATTGGTCCATAAAATAAGGCATTGCATACAAACAAATTCAAATTTCCTCATTTTCACCTCCATAGGAAACGACCAATTCGGAACCGTGCACTAGCTTTTGACGTTTTATAAGTGTAGGCCTATGTAAAATAAGATATTTTGACTTCAACTTTGAGTTTGAAACCCCCCTTAAGGTGGAATTTCCGAAAACCCTTTCTTAGAACTTACCTACAAAAAAGAAGTCTTGTAAAATTTCACAATCATAGTCCCAGTCGTTTCGGCTGTATGTAAGTCAGTCAGTTTCTCTGTTTACTTATAATAGTTGAGAATTAAACTAAAGAAACCACTGATTATCAAAAACGGCATCTTGGCAGATCAAGAGACCGAAATTGTGTGGACATATGCAGGAAAGGAAGCAACTTAAGTTTGGCAATTCTTCGTGCTGTCGGCAACCTTAGTTCTCCTGCGGATATTTTTATTTTTTGGAAGCTTTGGAAGGCCTCCTACAAAGTGGACCTGGTGAAGGTTGCCGGAAACCAATGGATGCGGGACACACAAGAACGTTCGTTGTGGCGATGCTTGGGCGAGGCCTATGTCCAAGAGTGGACGTGTATCGGCTGAAATGATGATGATGAGGAAAGGAAAGAATTATAATCAAAACATTTTGTGTTTTTTTGCCCATAATAAAGGACCAATAAAGTATATACTACTACTGGTACCTATAAGCTCCAAGGGGACTCTCAGGTGCAATAATCGACTCGACCTAATTCGATGATTGTGTGGACAGATCCCCAAGGATTTTTATTAACGAGATGAATCTATGTGGTCGTAATTGGATCAGTATTTTTCTACTATCCCAAGCTTACGAAGGAAGTTTGTTTTTTTCAAATGTACTTATTGGCTTAGGTTGAATATGTTAAATTGTAAACAGGATGATGATATATAATTATTTAGTATACCAAAATCCCGTCTAATGTTGTGTGTTTGTTCTCGAACTCCTCCAAAACGCCTTTACCGATTTTTTTTTTTTTTTTGTGAATATTTGGTTGGTCTACGAATTAGCATCGCTGCCAAGTCGCTAGCCTGTTCGTTTTCTATCGTGTACATTTCAGGAACTGTGCACTGGAATTGCACTAACTAATTCCACCAAGTCCATTCCACCATCGAACCACTACAAATACGGCGTGTTGCCACCCCGGTACATGGTAGACATCCCACCCATACGTACAGTGTTTTGGGAACACATTTATTGTTCGTACAGCGGAGTTGAATTCTCTAAGTCTGTGTTTCCTGATAACTATAACCTAGGGCAGTCTTAGAGCAGTGGTGGCCGAGTGGTAATGCCTCCGACTTACGAGTTGTAGGTCGCGGGTTAAAATCCTGCCAGGTGCATTACTTTGTGCAATTTATTTCATAACTACTGCTCTCAAAACGGTGAAAAAAAAACATCGTGAGGAAACCGGCATGTCCTAGAACCAAAAATTCGAAGACATGTGACATTCACCAACTCGCACTGAGCCCGTGTGGTGGATTATGGTCCATTCCCTCTCCTAGAGGACAGGCCTGTGTCCCAGCAGTGGGAACATTAAAAATACTGATGTTGTTAATGATGATGATAACCTAGGGGCCTTTAAGTCAAGAGTGACAGGTTAGTTATAGGCAAGCGTGCTCTATTGTCAGCCAAATCATGGCTTACCATCAGAGTGGAGTTGCTTGTTCAGTGTGCAGTGTCCAGTGATGGTCCCCGCCACCAGGCGCTGGCTGCTTCTGTGCAGTTACATGAAACTTATGGTGACGAGGGCTTTGTTCATATGTGCCATAGCCTCCTTGGCCTACCTGACCCCGCAATTTTTTAATCGCGATATTTTTTGATAATTAATAAAATAGCAGACACCCTTTATCGGCTAAGCTAGATAAAAAAATGTAATCGTTTGTGAATACGTAGATACCATAATAAATAAATTATTGTTTTAGTTTGTTTTAGGAGGTTATTTAGTAAGGTGTAGCATTAAAAACAAGGTTACTAAAACTAAATTACGACTTAGACATTAATGTCTCAATCTTTATATTAATGTTATAAAGGCGAATATTTGTGTGTTTGTTTGTTACTTGTTTACACTCGAACGGCTGAAAATATTTGAATGAAATTTGGAACATGGGTAGAAATAGCACATAGATTGTTGTTACTAATGGCTTCGCTTCCATGAAATTAGTAAATTGTTATTGCTCAAAATACTGACTTCCAAAGTTAAAATTATTTGTATTTTTTTTTTTTGTATTCACTTAAGTTGCCTATAAGTAAAAAAAATAAATAAATAACTCTCTCTTTTTTTTAATGATAAATGATAAATGATATTTATTTTGTAAATAGGTTTTAAAAAACACTTTTACACGTCAATTTTTTTCTCTAATTCCAGGTGTATCAATGAAGCCACCAAAAGTATATGAAAGCGGCAGAGGTCGCCAGAAGCCATTCGGGCCTGTTCTGGCCCTTGCTGCGTTGAAGTTCGGCCTCTTCGGGGCCCTTACCTTCAAGGTTCTGGCCCTGATGGTCGGAAAGGCACTTCTGATCTCCAAGATAGCCCTGTTATTGTCGACCATCATCGGACTGAAGAAACTTTTCTCTTCTCAGGTGACAGACTGATCATTTAGCATGATGCATGTTGATTAAAATTTTTGGAATCGAGTTTCTTTTGTTTTTCTTAACTGTCTTGACTTTTTCTAACTTCATTGGGCTGTGAAAAAAATGGCATTTTTTATTTGGGATGGCGAGTTGCATTACTTTATATAATTTATTTCACTGCTCTCTAAACGGTGAAGGAAAATATCGTAAAGAAAACAGGCATGTTCTAAAGCAAATAAATCAAATACATGTATCATCCACTAACCCACACAGGACCCACGTGGTGGATTACGGCTTATTTCCTCTCATAGATAAGATCCGAGGCCTGAGTCCCAGCAGTGAAAACGTTATAAAGCTGATTATGTTATGTTGTATTGCATTTATTTATAATCGTTTTCACTGGTACATAGCATAGCATAGTTGGCTTTACAATGTTCCTACTGCTGGGCCTCAAGCCTCCTCTCTAGGAGAGGGAATGGCCCGTAATTCACCACGCGGGCCCAGTGCAGGTTGGTGAATGTCACATGTGTTCGAATTTTTGGAGGACATGCCGGTTTCCTCACGATGTTTTCCTTCACCGTTTGAGAGCAGTGGTGATGAGATAAATTACAAAAAGTAATGCGCTTGGCTGGGTTTGAACCCGTGACCTACAATTCGTAAGTCAGGGCCGTTACCACTCGGCCACTACTGTTCTCTTATCACTGGTATAATGTCATATTGTCAATTGGCTCTAGATTGGGAATGGTTCTGGGGTCTTACCATGACTTATTAGAATGTCAAGCGTGCGAACAAAAAAGAAGCATGGAGGCATACAACCTATACAGAGTTACTTGTAAAACTCTAACAACCTCTCAGACTCTTCTTCAGAACTATTCTATGAATTTAAAAAAAAATATCATATTTTAGTTAATCAGATTTTCATAAAAATAAAAATATTAGCGGTAGTATAATACCGGAGGGAAAGACAGCTCGAGCCCCGGTATGAAGGCTAGAAGGAACGGGGTGGGTCTTTAAGTCATTAAGAGTCTGACACTATCTCCCGCTCCGCCCAGGAGCGGGGGTTGTCATTGGATGATTTTTTCCCACCATAAAAAAGGGGAGTGGGTATCAGGCGGCGGGGTACTTGATGCGCTTGCGTCGCGATATACAGACGTGGGTAGTTATAGAAAAATACAGAGTTGAAAAGTGTTAGATAGAACAACGAAATCTTGAGGTTTGTTTTTGGTAAACGCAGTATGTTTTGTAAACATTCATAGAACAAAAGTTTTTGTTTATGATGTTAGTAATACACTCCTGCAAGGTTTTTAGTGTTTTACAAATGACCCTGTATAGCTCCATCCCTTTAACAATTCAGTTTAGATCGTCAAGTGGTTCGCATTCAGAGTTCGTGGTATGGCCTCTGGACTTAAATAAATGATTGATACTTTAATGGGAATTTGTTTGTGTTCACTGCATGTGCATTTTTGAATATTTATTTTGCATGAGTTTTACATTAAAACACATATTTTTTGGTTCTCACTTTTGTATAGTCTATTAAAATACTGTGACTAAAGCTATTGGGTAATCTATTTACAACGTTAGTTTTAGTATATAAAAAACCCGAAACACATGTCTAGTATTTTTATGTAAAGAATCTATGTACAAAATTTCATAACTAATTCATGAAAAATTACAAAGTTATAAGCTAGTGGTGTCCGCAAAAATACATAGTCACCGGGACATCCAGGCGACTAAGGGGTTGTTTTACACTTGCAACCAGCTGTTTGCTGGCTCTTAATACCCGCTATGACCTACCGTGACCTGTATTGTACTTAGTGACTGTGGTGTCCAACTTAAGACCTATTTAAATATTTTTGGGAAAAAATATAACATTTTGTTAAAATTTTTTGAATTCCATTCAGTTACTGATTCTGAACAAACTGTATTAGGTTTTACATAATATACTAAAAATAATGTTGTATAATGTTACCGCCCTCAAACTAAATCCGATTTTAAGATAAGGCATAAGCCAAACCAGTTATCAGAGATGTAGGGAGATACGAGACGCACACTGATGTGTGTCCGAGGTTCACTTTGGATAAGGTTGGACCAGGCGTGTGACACGATTTTTTTTATTCTGCAACTTGACGGGTGCAAAGTAAAACAAGTTATCTATAATTTTGCGATTTTGTGATAGTTGCAGTAACTTACTAAAAAATTATATTCTAAGACATGGCAAATGGTCTTTCAAGTGTCAATAATGAAGAAATAATAGTTTTTTTTTTCAATTATGTTTTATAAAAAAGAAAATTACTAAATAATTGCCTATTATTCACTTATTAACTAACTAAATATATATATACTATCTATCAGAAAATCGAAAAATTGGAGATAACTTTTTTTACTTAGCACCCGTCGAACTATCTCACAACGCTGTCCAAGCAGATCTGGTGTTATGAGTACTAGACAACTGATAATCATACTTATATACTTTAAATACGTACATATAGATAAATATTATACTCAGACACAGAACAAATTATGATCGTGCTCATTGCACAAACATTCGTCCTGGGTGAGAATCCAACCCACGACCTCCATCACAAGCAGTTGGTGAATCTAACCTAACCATTAGACCAATAGGCCTGTCATATTGATGACATTGCGGCTAGCCCAAGGCAGTGGTAGGTCACACCTATCCGATCGTCGTTGATGAAATCGCATCAGTTATTTGAAGTTCTTTTTTTGTTCCTGTGAGAATACCCATCCTGGGGCGCGCAAACTGGAATTCTTGAAAATTAATGGATTGCACAAAATACCAGCAGGCATTTCCTGGAAATCCAGTTTTCCTATTTTATTTGAACTGTCCGAATTTGGTTTTGTATGTACATCTTTTTCAGAATCTCTGAAATTCGCTCATATTTTGCATGCGAAATTTTTACAGAAAATTTCAAAAAACTCTGTGAAACCAATTTTCACGAAGTTTTCTTTAGAAATTTTGTCACTGTCCGTTACGTTCTACATTATATTTGGAATTTTTTTTAGCAAAATAACGTTGGGAAACTCAAAAGAGAATTTCAAATAAATTTCCTTTGAATTTCAGAAGTAATTGTTTTATAAAAACAATAGATTTCCAATACCAATTCGCATTTACCATATTTACCATTCGCAATAAGCAACTCAATTCAATTTATTCAGAAATAATTTACATTTTGTTAAATGATAGATGTATTTTACAAATAGGTTTTTATTTTATTTATTTATGGGACAATTAATAGCTACAATATACATTCAGACTTTTAGTCTGAGTGTATATTGTAGCAACAGCAGTACAAACGAATTTTTACAGTATTGCAGTCCACCAATCCACATATTAACGCATAAGATTGCCTATAGTAAATGCCGCTGGATAAATAAATATATTATAATTTATTATAAATTGCATTTGTAAAATTATTAAAACAAGCAAAAACATGCATTAAATTAAATTAAAATTTTGAAATTACACATTAAATAAAATACTACATAAAATAAAATTACAAATTAGAAAACTTTACAAAAAAATCAATTTATGACGTAAATATACAATTTTTATGATCTTTTAGATCATATTAATTGTAAAATAAATATATAATATAAATATAAATTGCTTTTTGCAACATTTAGGTATCGAGAAATTAAAATCAATTCGACCAAGGTTTAACTTGCTTATCTACAAAAGTAAATCTCTCAGTAGGTGTGCATAAATAAATACTAGTCCCTCATCTTGAATATTCTGCAATGTTGGATTTACAATGACTTCATACAGCTAAACATGTACTAAAATTTTCGCTCGATTGCTTAAAGATCCCTCAAAATTGAGTTCCACCCTACCAAATAACAGTTAAATACAAACATTTCGAGCTAAATAAAAGCTCTATAAACTATAAAAACCTTTTAACATAATGTGTGAAAGCTTCCGCAAATGAACGTATGTAGAAATTGTTTTAACTTTAACCAAAGGAAACCAAAAACAATTGCCGAAATATCATGTCGCTTACGCCTGCAGGCAACTTTTAGCCGGTCATAATGGTCAAAACGAAATAATTTGCCATATGTTACCGAAATTTCGGGACCGTACTTTAGAAAAAAGTTGCCATTTTTAATATCTCGTAAAAAAGGGTAGCTTAATGTATTTTTAAACATTGGACAGATTATGCTAAGCTGGGTAAATGTTATTTAACGGGAAGAAGAAAAAAATAATTTTGAAATTAAAACATCAGCGGTTCTTATATTTTGCTTAAAACGAGGAGAGCTTTGTGACTTTTATTAGAAGCTCGAGTAGGTAGATATTAAAAGCTAAAATGTCAAGCTGTACAAAATGTTCAAAAGTCAATTCTTAATTATTAGATTTATGCATATCGGAATAAAATTATGAAACGACAATTCGAATTTCACTAAAGCTTGTTAACTAAGCTGGTAATTCTCGGAGTTACTTCAAGTCAATAATATGAATTTAGACAATTCAAATCAAACGTAAATTTGTAAAATACAGATAGATATAATAAAATGGAGTGTTATGACGTATTTTTAATTAGTACAAGAAAACTGGGACTCCATCCGTATCCGTTATTAACTATCCTATGCATCTCGAATCTATCATTTTCCCGCAATCTTTATTACCAGGTCATCGGCCCACCTTGTAACAGCTGCATCATCTGGTACGCGATCGCTAGTCCAGAACCTTTCAGCCCCAATAGCCATCTGTTCTGCGAGCAATGTGCCCTGCCCATAGTCACTATAATTTGGCGATTCTTCTAGCAATGTCGGCAACCTTGGTTCTTCTGCGGATATCTCGGATACAAAATTTTACTGTTGTAATATTAGTATGATCACAATATGGCATAAAGGGTATAGAACGCTATAGGCATTTTGTCACAATATGGCAAAAATTTTCATTCCCCGTCTGAGAAATAACCCGTGAAAATAAAAAGTGGAATTTAAATTGAATTCACAGACAATCCAGAATTCACGATATTAGAATGGCTTTGATCGTCATTTTTTTAAACGTTGGCGACGTGACTTAGCATTTAAAAGGCTGAACCAGGACTGCAAAGTCCAATATATAAGTTATAAAATATTTTAAACCTAGCTAACTCAGCGAACTTCGTGCCGCCTAACATTCTATTAATGTAGTATATCTTTCAATATAGTCAACGATTGCGATGAAACAAAGTTTAAATAATATATCAAGTTACACACATTTTTTTTGTATAAAAGTTATCTACATCTATTTCGTATATTTTACGTGATGCGTGCACAACTAAAAACTTCTACAGATTAAATGTTACCGGCAATCTGTATAATCTCGTATTCTATTCAACCCCTAGGGAATGTATAGAATACCTAAGGCGTCCAGGCAATGTATAAAATATTAGGAATATCATTGTCCATATCATACTTTACCTATATATATATATTATACAGTACCTGCTGGTCTACTGGAAAAGTGTAAAATAAATAAATTTGGTTCTATATTTATCAACATTAACTGACCTATCTATACAATGACGGGCAAATGAACATGTTCTATTACTTAAAATAATTGTTTATACACATATATAAAAAAGTTTATAATACATCAGTGTTTTATAAAGTTAGTCTGAAATCTAAAAAGAAATTATTAATTTCACACACATTGTTAAAAAACCGGGAAATTGTTTACAAAAAACCTTTTGTCTATTACATTATAAGTTTTGGACTTTACGACTGTCACATACCCTTGAACAGTCTAACTTTTCTTCCAATGAAAAGGGTCTATCGATTTCAAATTATGTAAATAGACCTAAATTATTCAACTTAAACTTTTTCGAAGTACCTACCGGTAAGTCTCTGTCACTAATATTATAAAGAAAGAAAGAAGAAAGAAAGAAAACATGTTTATTCGGCCTGAATAGACGCACAAATCAACATTATAAAAAAGTTTGTGAGCGTGTATGTGTGTTTATTACTTCTTAACGCTTGAACGGGTTTAGGTGACATTTGGCACATGATTAGCCCATGACCTGGAATACCCTAAGAGCATGTTTTCTTAGGACAATTTACCACTTTCACGCAGTCAAAGCCGCTAGTAACAGATAGAGAAAGAATAAAAAAAAAACATTCTAATACTTATTCTTTTCTTATCCTTTGTAGTCGTATATACAAACTTACTGTCTCTCCGATAAAAGTGGTAGGATAAAAATAGCTTAAGACCTATTCTCAGATCTAGCACACATACTACACAAAAAAAAACTGGGCAAGTGCGAGTCGGACTCGCGAACTGAGGGTTCCATGCGAACTACAATTCCCGAATGGAGTCTCGAAGATTTTTCCGAATTGCTAAAAAATACTTTTTTTTTTTGTTACGTAGGTAACAACAAATTTACTGTTTTCAGATTTATTCCTATACCTGTGCTATAAGACCTTGCTTTGTGTTAAATTGCAGGATTCTGGGTCAACGGGAAGTACCCAATGAATTTCGATCTTTTCGGAGAGTATCAAAATATACATACCTACGTTTTTTTTACACGTTAACTTGGAAGTTTGATTACTTCACAGCTTAAAGGGAACACAGACTTGAGTATATGGTTTTAATTTCAACTCGATACCTTTACGCGTTCTTAAGATAGAGGGCCTTGACTTGGCCAGACAGACAGACGGATGAACAACAAAGTGATCCCAGGGTTCCGTATTTCCCTTTTGAGTTACGGAATCCTAAAAAAAACATAATAATAATCGGCCAAACTGTTTCGGACGAGTTCGATAACAAACACTTTGACACAGGATTTATATATTAGATACAGAAAATCCATTACCTTTCATCCACCATTTTGAAATTTTATTAGCATAAGTAAAAAGGCCCTAAACTTAAGTGCCCTATTCATTTTAGTAATATTTTAGACTGAACACACAAGTTGTAAGGGCTGACATAAATCCGAAGGGTACGGTGAGACGGTTACATGGGTAGCCGGTCTTTTGATATATTAAATTGGTGAGCCAATCTGCATACGTTTCGTGATTTAAATAAAATATCGTAAGGAACACGCATGTTTTAGTAACTATTTTTTAATTGATATAAACTGGTGCTTGACTGCTATCCTACTGTATGATAAACAGTGATGTAATCTGATGGTGATATGTGTGACCTACAATAATAATTAAATTAAGACAATGGTTTTTTTTTATTAGTATTTTCGATTAAAAAAATCTCTTAACGTCAATTCCTCTTCATTAATACAGAAAAAATCTGATCTTTTAATTCATAAAAAATCCTGACATCTTTTTTTAATGTTGATTGGTTCGCGCTTGACCGCTATCTAACCTTTTAAACTAATCTCGCGATTTGAGTCATATCCAATTTATTCTTTCACTGTATGAAATCAATATAATAAGTACCTAAATAACTCTACTTACCTAATTCCAAACTTTGTTTATATTGAATGTTTGATTAAATACATGAAATACGACAAAAAAAAAATATATATATATTAAGTTCGTAAATTGAAATAAAACGTTTCCGTCATATAATATCAACATTTCTCATTTGAGGTCTCAATAGACTATAAAAAAAAAAATATATATATATTTATTCACCGCCCGGATTTGAACTTTTAATGGGTAATTTTTTAAATATAAACCTTTTTATACCCGGTTTCATAATTAATTTGTTTGTATTACGTTTTGTTTGCAAAGGTAATATCCGCGATGATTTATATTTTAGGGTCCCGTACTCAAAGGGTAAAAACGGGACCCGGGCTTCGCAGAAGGAGTCTGCAATAACTCCTTCTGCGAAGCAGTAATTTTAGTAAAAACGCGCGAGGCAATAAAATCTATGTACAAAATTTCATAACTGTATCATGAAGAATTTAGACAGGCCTGTTGGTCTAGTGGTTAGTGAACCTGACTGCTTTGCCGGAGGTCGTGGGTTCGATTCCCACCCAAGACAATTAATGTTTGTGAGATGAGCACGATCATTTGTTCTGTGTCTGGGTGTAATTTATCTATAATATTGTTGTGCTGTAAGCTAGTGTTGTATATTATAATGGAACGGAACCGTCCGTGCACGAGTCCAACTCGCACTTAACCAGTTTTTTTTTTTGGTTATAACCTTAGGCAAATATTTTACGAACATTAATGAGGGTTTTCATTACAAATAATAAGTAATTAAATTCTTTGTCAGAAGTTCGGGTTTTAATTTTCGCATATTAGCACCTTAATTACGGGTTACTTTGATCTCAGTATTTGGTTTTTAACTGACCGTAAGCCTCTCTTGACATAACAGATAAATAAAGAGACGCCTGCGGCCATGTTGTTTTATCTTTGTAAGGAATACTTAACCTGTCAATCGTGATAATGACAGACACAATTGAAAGACAATAGGTGCGCGAACGCCGGCGTTCGCTTGGGGTTTAATGAATTAAACCCTACTTACACAAAGGCACAGATGGTTTTGGCATAAGTTGTACTAACGGAACTTGTGTCAGAAACAATGGTCGTATTCCAAAATCCGATTTTTAGGGTTTTGTACCTCAAAAGGAAAAAAAAGGACCTTTACAGGATCACTTTGTTGTCCGTTCGTCTGTCTGTCAAGACCATTTATCTCGGGAACGTATAGAGCAGTGGTGGCCGAGTGGTAAAGACCCCGACTTACGAGTTGTAGTTCGCGGGTTCAAACCCAGCTAGGCACATTACTTTGTGCAATTTATTTCATCACCACAGCTCTCAAAACAGTGAAGGAAAACCTCGTAAGGAAACCGGCAAGTCCTAGAACCAAAAATTCGAAGACATGTTACATTCACCAATCCGCACTGGGCCCGCGTGGTGGATTACGGCCTATTCCCTTTCCTGGAGAAGAGGCCTGAGACCCAGCAGTGGGAACATTATAAGGCCGTCTAAGCTAAGCTAAGCTAAGCGTAGAGGTATCGAGTTGAAATTAAATCAACTGAAGCTGTGAAAAAAACAAATATCTAAGTTAACAAAAAAAAAGGTATGGCCGGTTATGTCGCCAAGAAAGAAAGATAGAAAATTTATTTCTCAAACATAAATTATCTTTCTTTTTTTGGCAGAAATGTATTTTTTGATACTCGAGGGAATCAAAAGTCATACGGCACTTCCCGTTGACTCAGAATCCTGAAGTCTATAGAGTTTCTTGGACATTCTTTTCCATAGAGATCTAGGCTTTGAAACGTGCAATTTAACCTCACTTTTTTTTATCTGACTGACATTTAGACAATTCAAAAGTGCCTGTTATTCATTTATTTGAAGTGAAGTTTCTGATTTATGATTTATTATACAAACACATAAATAATTATAATAATGTATAATTACACAGGCCAAGAGCAGGCAGGGGTTTATTTTGACAGGCCTGTTGGTCTAGTGGTTAGTGACCCTGACTGCTATGCCGGAGGTCGTGGGTTCGATTCCCATCCAGGACAAATGTTGTGTGTGATAGTTGTGGAATACTATACAATACTATACTATACTATACTAATAATTATTTATGTGTTTAAGATTTATCTATGGCTATTACATGTAACAATTTTGTATAAAAATATTAATTGAAGATTATTTATTTATTATCATACGCAGAGGCACTCATTTGCAATTTTCTCGGTATTTCATTACGAACGTTCAAGAAAGCTATCCGTCTTGTTACACGTGATTATGAAAGTAAATGGATCATTTTCAGGGTTCTTTATCAAATTCACGTATAAAATGAGATATTAAATTATTATTAGAATACATTACGTTTCACTGGCATATTTGGATGTTCTAGATGAATTTATTAAAAAGATTTCATTTCAAGAATAGGTTACTGGTTAACATTATATTATTGTATTATTAATTCATTAAACCAAAAGCGAACGCCGGCGTTCGCGCACTTATTGTCTTTCTATTGTGTCTCTAATTACCACGATTGAAAGGACAACCTAACCGCCTATTAAATGTCTCTCAGATCTTGGCGATATTAATTTGTTGAAGATTTTTTCCATACATGTACCATCCATGCATTGACACTTCCGTCTAACTACTGCTAAGTTCATTTTTGCTTGCACTCAAAAGGAAAACTTCAAAGGGTTTGGCTTGACAGCATGCCTCAGGATTCAAGCGAATTTTTTTTTATGATCAGGCAGTAGTGCCCGCGATAGTACCTTCATACTTCCTCCGTAGACATGTGCCTATGCTTGTTGAGATCTAAATTACGCGTATTTGATTTTTGCAAGTGAAAACCTATCTGCTAAATAGTAGACCGAAAGTAGTTACATCATTATTTTTTTCTTTATAATTATTTCGGTTTTCGTGAAATAATTATTACGCGCTAGTTGTGGCTGAAACATTTAGATGACAAAAAATATAAAAATATACTGTAGACAGTGATGATAAGGAACCTAATTAGCATGATGGTTTTTATTGACTTCGTATTAAAAAATATTCACAAAGATCAAATTGACGCTGTAATATTTGTGAAATAAGGCTATTTTTATCTTACAGAAATAACTATAAATATGTTAATTACTTTAACAATTGAAATTACGAAAAGATCTAAGTGATATTGAGTTTTACATAACATTTTAAATCATATTTTTTTTAAATCTTTACTAAGGAGCTTTATAACAATAATTTTGACCATGTCGCTCCATCATAGCCAAACTTTATATTTTGAGGTTTTTTGTTATTCCTCGTGAGGAAAAATTTTAATTGTTAATTATTTTAATATCAATAAAAGTCTGAAAAGCCCCGCTTAACCTAAATGTACCTCTCTCTATCTATGATGATTAGTTTTTTCTGCAGCAATATTTCACCGGTGTTTGACAGACTGGGGGTAGGTGGTTACGTGACTAAAATAGGAGATAGGTCGTTAAGGGTTAACACAGAGACTAAGGTTTATTTTTAAGTAAGTTTCTTTTATGAACGTTTCGCAAATAGGAGTTTAAGAAACTGTGAAATAATAGTTGATATTAATACAAATGTGATTCCAGTTTATTATTCAAT
Organism: Mythimna albipuncta; assembly: GCA_929112965.1. NCBI lineage: Eukaryota > Metazoa > Arthropoda > Insecta > Lepidoptera > Noctuidae > Mythimna > Mythimna albipuncta. Next base: position 6,890,931 of record OV815980.1, read on the forward strand.
ATTTATAACTTAATTTTTTTTTAACTCTTTAAGTCATTAAAATTTTTCTACGGTAAGAAATTCACGATACTTATGTGAATAAATTAAAGATTTTGACAAATAAAATTGTCTTTTTCAAGAAGTAGGTAAAACTAGTTATTCTGATAAAACCCTATCGGTACATGTAATTGAATCATTTGTACGATTTATTGGTACAAATAGCTTCTTCAATTGGTTACCCATTTTTCAAGATATTTCAATATGATAGGGGTACATAATTAATGCACCTGGAGGCCTTACTTCGAGCTCTTAAAACGATCTATTTCACGACCTAAACTGAATTGTTAAAGAGATGGAGCTATACGGGTTATTTGGAAAACACTGGCGATCTCTCAGGACTATGTTAATATCATCATAAACAATTACTTTTGTCCTTAAAAAAAAAAAAATTAGTTCAACAGATTTTCATACAAAAATAAAAATATTTCAATTGAACGTTCTAAATATTGTGAAGTCTTTGCGAAGGAAACGATAGTACAATAGCAGAGGGGAGAGGGGATCGGCCGGCGGAGGTGCTTAATGCGTATGCGTTGCGTCATACAGACAGAGGTAGGTATAGCAAAATACAGAGTTGAAACATGTTAGATAGAAACACGAAATCTTGAAGGTTTGTTTTGGTAAATGAATTATGTTTTGCAAAAAGTCAAAGAATAAAAGTTGTTGGTTGTGATGTTAGTAATACAGTCCTGCAAGGTTGTTATTGTTTTTCAAATAACCCTGTATAGGGTATCTAGCTCCAACGGTCTTTCTCGTTCGCAGGCTTGACATTTTAACACGTCGAATTAAGGCCCCTGTTCTGCATCTGCACTACTATATTCCACTAAAAAGAAGAAAAAGAAAGAAAAAAAAAACCAAAAGAGATTATTTAGGTACGACAAAAATGACATATAACTTAAAAAATAATACAATAACAAATCAACACAATAGACACATCCGCGCAAAACGGCCAGCGCTCAGCATAACGCTGGGGTTCATGAATTGAACAGAGCCACAGTGCTGATTTTCAGCGTCAGCTGACGTCGTCGACGAGACTTTGAACTGATTACATTAACATTAATTAACATTTTTTATTAACAATGTATTATTTTAACAAAACTTTGAACTGTATTTAAATCACAATTTGCATGTTACAAGCACTTTTAAAAATAAAAAGGTATTTATTTATATTCTATATGCAATAAGATTAGACATTTGAATAAACCGTTTTTACTGTCCGTTCAACTGATTTTGGCTTTTATTCCGTAAACATAAGGAATGCATTAAAAGCAAAAAGAGTGGTTACAGTCCCAACTATTTACTGCAGACGCCATGTGTTATGCCACCAACGCAATAAAAGTCATAATCGATTGAACGTACAGTAACATAGGTTTGTTAAAATGTTTAATATGATTGCGGGTGGAGTATAGTATTTTAAAATATTGGTTTAGATTTAGTAGTTCTAGAAAATATACTTAGGTATTTTAGTATGCAAGTTTTTTTACTTAAGAGATCCAAAATTAGTATGTTTAAATAGATTTTTATAAGACTGTGCTGCCAATTCATCACATTTTGGGCGCTAAGTTCTTATTTAATTTTGCCGTTAAATAAAATATTCAGTTTTGTATTAAACATACTAATTTCAGGTCATACACCTTGTAACTATTTGTTTTGTTTTTTAAATGAATATTATAGGGATTATGCATGATATCTTTTAAATTGCTAATTTATTTATTTCTAGCTATAATAAACAAAATGAAAGAATTTTTAAAATAATTAAATGTGTTCATTAACAACGAAGTTATAAGCTTCAAAGCTGGTGGTAATAAGAATTCACCATGTCCAAAGAAAACAGCGAGAAAGATATATTTATTTAAAAAATTTCTACCTCGTTTGTTTTTTTGCAATTTTTTTTTATATTTTTATCATTGTTAATGGTCTAATTATGTTTATTTATTGATAAATTGGTTATCTCACTATTTAATTTTCATGCATATTCCCTACTCCACGTTTTATATTTCTAGAAAAATTACCTGAAAAAAAAACAATATATTCATTCTATAACATCTCATTTGATTTTTTTATATTTATTTATATATTTTTTTCTTAACAATCCCCAAAATAACTACTTTTGTAAATATTTCATAACTAATAATATCAATGTACCCTTTCTTTTCAGTCAATCGATTCAAGACAATCGTTTGGAACTGAGTAAACCAATCTTTTAATGAAAGTACATAAATATACTTAAATTAAAAGAAATTAAAGTACGAATACTTTTCAGGCTATTGTCAAAAAGGACTAAGTCAATTGGATCAATGACACTGAATGGAGTTAACGGCGATACTTACCTCAACAATTAACCATAAAATAAGGCTTATTACACAATTTAATTGCTAGGAAAGATAAAAGATTGAAAAAGATGATTTCAAAAATAAGGGTAGTAAAATGGAGAGTACAACAAAAATAACATCTGAAGACCTGTGTGTATGACTGTACAATATGACTAAGAAATGACGTATAGAAAAAAAACAAAACTCACTTTGGTTCCGCTGCAGTCGGGTAAAAATACCAAAGAAACAAAGAGCAGTTCTTTATTGGAGTCTTATAATAATATCTCATAGTAGCTAAACGGCAACGTTTCGCAATTATTGTTTTATTATTTAGATGTAAGGTACATAAGTCAAAAATAAAGGTACCGAAATTTTACTAAAACAATGAGATTGACACTAACCCACCATAAAGCGAAGAAAAGCATCAGAAAAGTGTAATAGGTTTTGTTTATGTAGAAGTTGACAAAAAGTACCAAAGAAAATAAATAAAAAATAATATGACTTATTAAAAAAGTAAAAAAAAAAACCAGTAGCAAAATGAGTCAACCCCAAAGAGCTGAAAACCGATAAAATTCAGTTTTTTTTGTCAACTTTTATTATATTATTATTTTTCCAAATATAATAATTAAGTGTACACATATTATTAATGTAAATAACACTATTTATTTATTTATAACATGTTAACTGTAGATGTACTTACTAACTTGTACAATGATGCTAATTTCGCATTTAAATAACTAAGCATTTGCCTTAATTAAAATAATAATTTATTAAAATTGCATTAATTGTACTTATTATTTATTGTGGAATAAACGAAATGAACACTAACATTTTTGTTTTTATGTGTACTTACCTAACCTGTTTAACATTTTGGTGCTCTTGAAATTCTTAAGCAGTAAAAATAATTATGGATTTCTCTTAATAAGCAATGGCGGGTCGACTTAGATGTCTTCTATAGGAACTGGTAAAAAGTGGTTCAGATCCAGGAAAAATGTAAGGAATGAAGGAAGGCCTAGCAGTGGATTAGTAGTAGTACAGGTTAGATACAATATTAATAATATAAATTAGGTATGTTACTAACAAATACTCAGTTATTTTTTTGCCAAATTGAGATATCCTGATACGTTAATAGAATAAAGGCCGATGGAATATTGGCATGATTTACTTTTTTCTTTTCGCCAAAAATGAAACCTTATACCGATACCAGGAATTAATATAAAAAAGAATCAGGATCTTTAAACCGTAACCGAACGAAGATACGTATAGATGCATTGCTAGTTTATTTTTGTTAGGCGTTACCTATTTTTATTAAATTATGATGAAATGGAAATATAATACAGTCATAGTATTTTGAGGTTTCCATAAACCAAATAGATTAAATTGGTTATTATGACTTTTTTTACAGTCACAGTTTTTCATTACTAAAACTAGTAAAAAAAAGTGATTAATGGATCGAAAAGATAGTATTGTGATAGTGATTGACACTATTTAATGCGTACTCACCATAAAAAACTAAAATTAAAACTATATCTAACAATGGAATACTTAAAATATCAGACATACAGTATTTTTATTTTTTTTTAAATGAAGCCTCATAACAAACTATAGCAATACTCTAAATAGTCTCTAACTTCGTTTGGTTACAGTTGGTGGACATAATTATTTTTGTTTTGCTATTGATTTACCTAAATCTTTTAAGATATGGCCTAAGATTCACTTTTGGCGAAAAGAAAAAAAAATACACCCTAGCTATGTATGGGAAAAGTTTTGTTCCTCTTTATGCACTAGTAATCGCCTGAATAAAGAAGTAGGACTGGATAAACCCAGAACGATGTGATGATTTAGCTTTATATACAGGGTGTCTTTGATATCGACGACGATCACAAAATCGTTATATAAATATTTTTAGTGAAAAAAAGATGAATTAGTTTTAATAATAAAAAAATCATCGAGGTTGATAAGAATAATTATTTTATCTACTCCAATGACTTTTTAATTAATTATATTTTAATTCAATTTTTTTTTTTTAACTCCAAGTAGATATTTTTTTAAAAAGCCGACAAAAAATTCCACTACTGGTGGGTTTAGAATCATGTACTGGATTCTTGGTATTCGTTTCAAGTGCGTCGATGTCAAAGACACCGTGTATACATAGAAGAAGTCGTAAGTTTTTACGTGTGTGTGTTTTTATTACTCTTTCAAGCTCGCACGCAAAAGGTTCAAGACAAAAAACTCGAAAAATTTACCATTTTTTTTTCTAAAGCCTTAACCTTTACAGTCATTTCACAGAATGGAATCAAAAGAATTTCTGTTTTTAAAATCTATATATTCAAACTTTAAGGCCAGACTACTTTGAATTCAATGTAATAGAGTTTCTTTATTTAGAGTACATAAAAGAATCTTTACAATGTCTAGACGAAATTCCTACAGCTTCCACACTTTCATTACTTTTAGATTACAAAACAGAACTTTTAAAACAATTTGAATTTAGTGAAATTATATGAAAGCTATATCTATTTGAAAACAGCTTTGGTTCTAAGAATATGATACAATAGTTATAGTATGAATTACATAGAAATGTTACAGAATACTTGCTTTTGCCAGCGGCTTTGTCTGCGTGGAAAAATGTGTGATTACGGGCCATTCCTTCTCCTAGGTAGTGCTCAGTAGAATTCTATTGATAAAAGATTTTTTTATAATCAGTTCAGTAATTTTTAAGTCATTTAGTCTATTAAATATAATCTCTAAAAAGACAGCTGAAACCGACGACTTCACGTGCTTCCTGAGGGCAGACGATATCTTGGTATATTTTTTAGTAAGTGTATTAAAAAATGTCGTTCGATAGGTAGGTGCACTTCAAAATTTGTCGCTGCAGCACCCAGCTCCATTACACCTTCGCCGGCGGTTTGCGTAAATTTTGCCTCCGTTGCAATGACACTTTTCTTGCTGATAAATGTGGAGAATGAATTGATAAATATTTCATGAACTTACTTCATGAGTCTTCGATAGCAATAGACTGCGAAAAAATATATAAAAACCATGTGCAATAAACCACACAGACAGACATGTTAGTTTACAAAAGAGATGTCATTTATGTTACATTTCCAGCAACTAGCGCTTATTATCCGGCTCGAATAATCTGTCCTTCGAGCCGGATTATAAACCAAGGAGATATGATTAGCAAAGTGTGCTCGGCAATTTAGTTGTAAGGACAACACTGGACGCTCTCCTTCACGCTTCATAGAGGTAACCTTGTATTTTCTAGCTAGAACTAAAATAACGAGAAAATACCTTGTAATCCTTTTAGCATAGATAAGCACTAGATTATGAGGTATTTTCTGTTGTACCCCTTGAATACATAGTCTAAAGGTATAAGACGTATTATGTTGAATTATTATGAAAGAATAGTTTTGGAGGGAAACAAATTTTCAAATTACTCTATTATTCCTTAATTTAAAAAAATTGGGAGATATAGGGCAATTTTTGACAAGCAATAAGTAACTTGCTGTCTGGCCTGAGTTAAAGAGCAAAGGAAACGAAGGGGAACGAAGTCTACTAAGCTCATGGGTTTTGTTTTTTTTCCGCTGGAAACTCATCCAATGACATCCCCCGTTCTTGGGTGGAGCGAAAGATTGTGTTAGACTTTTACTGACTAAAAACCCACTCCTGTTACTTCATTGCCTTTTGTACCGGGGCTGAGCACGGGGTGGGTCTTTTAGTCGGTAAGAGTCTGACACTATCTCCCGCTCCGCCCAAGAGAGGGGTTTGTATTGGATGATTTTTTCACACCATAAAAAAAAATTCCAAAGTGTACTAAAAGAGGACCAAAAAGATCTCATTGAACTCACAAACTGACGTTAACCCAACTCAATGTTAACACCGAAGTCAAATACATACTTAGTAGAAATCCTTTAGGTTCGAACTCTATTGTTATAGAACAAAGGTAGCCCATTGTCTCGTGTCAGGTCATTTATATGGAAGATTGGGGACCCTTAATTAAATCAAGATGTATGTGTTATCCCTTAACAGTTATGTTTGAGGTAGGTTTATTTTATAGTCATGAAAGTTTATTATTATGGGATCCCAACTAGTCATATAAAGAATATTACACGTATATTGTACAAAGAAGTTACATTATCTAAATATTTATATAAACAGAAGAAATGCAAAAGAATTACCATTTTACAATAAAATGAAATGTCACTATATAACCCGCCTCTGATCGTTTCCGGTGTAAAGGTGCCCATAACACTCGGCGCATTACCTCGCTAAACAGAGATGGCCAGCCTTTGCACCAAGAACGACCTGGACAGGGAGTCACTCGTTGCCTCACCGAGCCTAAAGAAACAATAATAAAATAAAGTCAATAGATGATTATTATAGACTCTGACTAATGACGATCAGTTGACTTAAAACGTCCAGAGATGGACACAGGCTTCCTCAAGTGTCACGTTTTCCGGCGCGTGGTCGCCACTCCAGAGTCTTTCACCCCGTCGACCGTCTGTTCTGCGAACAATATGCCCTGCTCACTGCCACTTTAGTAAATTGATGCTTTGGGAATTGTCATCAACCATGGTTCTCCTGCGGATATCTTCATTTCTGATGCGATCACGCAAGGAAACTCCGAGCATAGCCCTTTCCACTAGTTTACCATAAGTAGTACAACCATACAAATCATGGTGACCAACATAACCCAAAGTATTGCCAAACGTAATGGTCATGATCAGAATAATGCTTGCAGAGTGAATGGTCAGCTGGACTAAAAATGTTTTCATTTCCTTATAAAACCTCAGAAACTAGGGCAAGGTAATAAAAAAAAATAATGTCGTTTGATATAGAGAAGGACCAATATTTGATGAGAAATTCCATGGTTCTTCCTGTATAATAATAATAATAAGGAGGCTCTCGTTAGGCGACTGGATCAAGGGCTTGATTCAGAAAGCGGTACTTCTGGACACGGCTCGTATAGTCAGGAGGTTCCTTTCTCTGGAGCCCTGACCGCCGGTAGCTTGGACCCTATTCCCGATACCGGTGGGACACTATTTTTTATATTTTTAAATGTTTTTTTTTTTAATATATGTATTTTTTAGGGATTTTTAAAAATGTAATAAATATGTTAAAATGGACAATAAAGGAAATAATAATAATATTTCACAACAATCACACAACGCCATCTAGTCCCAAGCAAAGCAGAGCTTGTGTTATGGGTACTAGACAACTGACAAACATACTTATATATTTCTAAATACATACATATTATAGATAACGACGGTATGTGACGATCATGTGACGGAAGATACAGCTGTATTAAGAAATATTTCTGAAGGTGAGAAGTGTGAGAACAGTGGTGGCCAAGTTGTTACGGCTGCGACTTACAAGTTGTAGGTCGCGGGTTAAACCCAGCCAGGCGCATTACTTTGTGTAAGTTATGTTTTCACCACTGCTCTCAAAACGGTGAAGGAAAACATCATGAGGAAACCGGTATGTCCTAGAACCAAAAATTTTAAGACACATTTACTAATCCGTGCTGGGCCCGCGTGGTGGATTACGGCCCATTCCCTTTCCTAGAGAGGAGGCCAAAGTCTCAACAGTGGGAACATTAAAAGGCTGATTATGGTTATACTATCAAGGTGGACCGATAACCTGGTGAGGATCACGGTACTACGTAGCGGAGATTTTTCTAGCAATGTATTACCTCAATGTTAATAATAAGGCGTATGAAGTCAATATTATTTGAAACATACAACGAACACTCTTGTTGATTGACAGAAAACGAGATTGTCCCATAAAATTATAGCAAAAGCAAAAACGCCAAGTCCCAGGTGACACGAACTCAGCCGAAATTTTATCAAATCCCTAGAAACCTTCCATAATATTTCGTCCCGATTTTCTGCAACATGTTTCGTATAATTTGATTGTATCCTTCAAAGATATTAGATACGTTACCATATTTTTTTTTGGCGACCTCTCTTATATCAGTCAGCTGGTTGGTCAACGATGCAATGGAGGTTGAAAAATATTAACTGAACTGTGGTGCCATACCCTGTACCTGTTTTGTAATGGATAAGAAAAATATATGAAACGCTTTATAAATCACAAGCCAAATATTTTTTTTTTATCATTCTTTGGCTTTAATACATAAGTATTTCATATCACCATTCATTAAGCACGCCATCACAGCGTTGGCACTTTCCGCATAGTACAGGGCGCCTCCAGACATGTTTAGTTTGGGGTTCATGCGGTAGAAACGCCTGGACGTCACCAAATGTGTGGACCGTCAGAAGGATACAGCGAAGCATACGGTAGAGGTGAACCCCACTTAGGCGAAGCACCACCATATCCTCGTGGAGGCGATCAGCGGTAGCGATCTTTTAAACCAAGCCCTGGTACAGGCCATGGTCCGGAGCGAAGAGGAATGGCAGGCGGTCGCCTCCTTCTGTGAAGCAGTAATGCTAGCGAAGGAGGCGACCGCGCGCGTGAGAGAACAGACTTCCTCACGCTCCAGCTAACGGGATCCCGACTCTGATTTTCAGCCACAGTAGGCGAGGGCTTGCAGGTGACGAGCAATGGGTAGATTAAAATCCGGCCGTCCGGTAACCGTCCGGATCGAGCCCGAAAGGGAAACAAGGGTTTTAAAGAGTGACTAAGCTCTTATTAAACTAAAGCGCCTCACCATCAACAATTGCATCACTGCTTATCATCAGGTGTGATCGCTGTCAAAAACTAGTTTATATCAATTAAAAAAAACAACAGTGGAAAGAAAGAAAATATGAGTGGATTTTAGTGAATAACCTTTTGAATGTCTTAAGTTACACAGTTCGACATAAGAAATTGTCTTTCTATTGTGTCTCTAATTACGGCATTCGATGAGATAATAATATAACACGTCCTCCCGCTTCACACAAGCCTCAGCGAGAGAAGACTTTGGACGATTAACCCAAAAAAAATGAATGCGGGAAATTATCTCGCAAAAAATATAATAGAACACTGTGTCTATACATCTCCCGTCCAATTTTTCTGTTGCAGGTCTGCTGGAAGAAGTTCATTTAAAATAAGTAGTATCATCGTGCTCTTCCATTTGTATTTGTTCTTTTCATTTTTTTAAGTTTTTGTGTTTAACGAGTATTTACGAGTTATAGGTCGCAGGGACAAATCCAGCCAGGCGCATAGCTTTGTGTAATTTAGTTTCATCACCACTGCTCCCAAAACGGTGAAAGAAAACACACTGAGGAAACCGGCATGTCTTAAAATCAAAATCAATATCAAATTAAAGCATTTATTTCAAATAAACCATTTACAGGCACTTTTGAATAGTCAAATGTCGGTCAGTTCAAGAAAAGTGAAGCTAAATTGCACGTTCCAAAGAGTAGGTCTATGGAGAAGAACGTGCAAGAAACTCCATGGACACTCTTTTAAATCATATTATGTGTTACATATAATGCTTGGTTACATATTACTTGTTGCTTCTATCATGTGATTTTTCTATCTTAGAAAAGTCTTTGTGATTGCTTCTATCTTAGAACTAATAGTTCGAAGACATGTGTTACATTCACCAACCACTGGGCCCACGTGGTGGATTACGACCCATTCCCTCTCTTAGAGCGGAGGCCTAATTCCCAGCAATAGGAATATTAAGAAAGTCTGATTAAATTATGTTATGTATGTGTGTATTATTTATTATTATTATTACTAAAAGTGTTCTGAGTATACATGTAGATGGATGGATTGTGTGAGGAGTGAAATGAAAGAAAAGGGAGTTGGTGATAGTTTGACGGGTGACAGGACAGAATGAAAGAAAAAACATATTGCGCCGACCCCAAGTAATATGGGATAAGGCCAGGAAAAAGAAGAAGATGTATGTAACAAATAAATAGAAGTAAAAAATCAGAATGAAAGATCTCTAGTCTCTGTTGTCGACGGGAAGCCTTCGATTGTGATTCCCATGAGCACGGATTGTCCAAGTTAAAATTCCAATCGTGTTTTAAAAAATCATATCCTAACAGTAAAATAACGTAGAAATACAATGCAGTCTTATATAACGAGGACACAATATTTTTTCAATACAACACATAATAACAAAGACAATACCAAGAAGGTTTGATTGAAAATAAATTGAATTTCGTTTCGCTACGGTTCAATGTGTCAAAAGGATTTATTGGATTCTTGATGAAATGTGGGAGCAACGAGCTGAAAAAGGCTCAGTTTGTAGGTAATGTTGATATGAAACACATACCTACACGAACAATACAAGAGTAGGCCTATTCGATTGGCTAGCAAAATTAAAGAAATTAATCATTATCATCATCATTTCAGCCGAAAGACTTTTGGACTTAGACCTCTCCCAAATTTTGCCAGAACGGCCTGGCTTGGTTTGACCCTTCGACCTACAACTCGTAAGTTGAAGCCGTTACCACCACCACTCGGCCACTAGTGCTCTAATTGAAAGTATTAAAGGTATGATTTTTTTTTTTAATGGCTAGTAGTTGACCTTATAAAAAACAAATATTTACTATTACACAGAAGATACATTCAAATATCGTCTTTGACATTAGCCAAAACAGTCTGTAGTTCACACGTCTTATAAGGGCCGAACCCGAGTCGTTGAGGGCGTACCACGCGTGCCTCAAAGAGATGTCAGCAGACCGTGTGTGCCCAGCAGGGCCAACGACGTCTGCTAGAGTTATGGGAAAATGTATGAAAAGGATCCTCGTGGTCTTAGAACGCAAAATGCAACTGAAGATGTGGTTTTATTCAATAAAGTTTGACACGCCTTTCCACTCGACCTTAAAGTACCTAAGTGAAGTCATTAGATAACTTACAATTTACAAAAAAAAAAAGTGTAAGCCTGGCGCCTACCATTTTTAATACAAAGCATGCAGTTAAGAGTGTTTGCTATTTGATGTCAGTGTTAATACAGTCAGAAACTAATTAATTAACTGTAAGTACAGTACATCTACACTAATATGACAAAGAGGGAAAATTTGTATTTTTGCGTGTATGTTGGTAATGAATAAACTCAAAAACTACTGTGCCGATTTTTTTTTTTCTCTATAAGAAAGCTATTCATTCCATAACAAATGGCGCAGCAATGATTAGTGTAACTAAAGTTCAGCCGGCTAGCGATCATGCTAATGATGCTATTTTCACCGCCACGTCCTCTACGTAGCAGGGATGCGCTTCTTTTAAGCATCGTAGTATAAAAGCAGATAAAGAAAACATAATTAGGTATGTTGGCTACCTCGTATTTATGCGTTCCGAACCGAAAAAAAGTACTTGTATCATTTTTATAAGTAAACTCTTTAAAAAATTAAAGGCTCGTTTTGTTGTTTGAAAAACAAAACCTAGAATATACCTTGGAATGAACCTGAAACCAACAATAAAATAATAATTACGGGTCCGGTGTAGTAGTAGCTATATTAGCTATTTTAGAAGTAACTACATTAGTGATGCAACGAATATTCGCATTCGCGAATATTCGCAGAATTATCAAGAAACATGCGAATATTTGGCAATTTTGTTTGTCAATAAAAAATGCCAAATATTCGCATGTTTCTTGGGAATTCGAATGCGAACGTAAAAACGTGCGAATATTCACGCAAGTACGAATATTCGTTACATCACTAAACTACAATGCACCGGACAAGCCAACAGGTAGTCAAAATACAAATGTCAGAACGGCCTGTTCATGTTCATGTTTTATATTTTGACAACTTTAATTAAAGTGGTCGATTGAATAGATTTTTATTTACCCAGTGCTCATTTCTGTTTTCCATCTTATTACCTAATTTTCTTTTCAACCTAACATTGGAATTCTAAGAAGTTAATCCTAATCCAATCGTAATGTTAAAGGGTACGTAATTTATTTATAATTTATTTCAGACTTAGTTGTCTGTAGAGAATAATCATATAATGAATAAAATCCTAAAGAATGAACTATTAGTAATTAACACTTTAATATAATTATAAATCTTAATTTAACTTTAATGCATGTGTTCTTAGTTTTGATTTTATGTTTTACTTTATGGAATCTGGTTGCATCGTTTGATATTTAATAAGACTATTTTTTTAAATCTACATTTTTACAGAAGAAGGATGTTACTTACGAAGTATTCACGGACTGGAATTTATACTACGACTGGAACAATTGGAAAAGAAACATCGTGAAAAATAGGATATTGCCAAACAGTCTGCAAGGAGCTTAAACTACAAGAGACTTATTTTTTTAAATCTTCACCAATTTTTTATTGCGTCTCTTAGGAAAAAAAATGCTCTATCAGCTACTAAGGTCAGCTTCATCTCTTCATTAATGGCAATTGTGGAAGAGACATCGCAATTTTGCCAATAATACGTGCGAACTGTTAGTAGACCATCAAACACTGGGGAGTGTTTATCGTGAATTAACTTTTTTATGTCTTTCAACCATTACTTAAAGCAAGGCATTCTATCCTTATGGAGATAATGCAGTATGGGCGATCCGGAATAATGAGATTTGAATTTGGAACATCAAAAATCGTCAACATCTCTGTGGTCAACATTACAATGTATGTGCATCGAACGAGTTTATTCGAAATTCAAACTGAGCACTAAGGAAAAACAAACAGAATAATACGTGGTTTACTGACGAGTTTCTAAGAAAAAAATAATGAAATCGAAAATTGTAATAAAAGAATCTTAGAATAGTGAATTTTGCTAGTTTCGAATCTCAAAACATGTTGAGGTTAACTTGTAAATAATAAATTGTTTTTAATTATCTCACCAATGGTATAAAAAGTAGAGTATCCAACACGGGGATAAAATTGTCTTTGTGTTGGGCGGCTTGAATTCCTCATTTCACTCAGGTTTCTTTATTAACTCTCTCTCGATTCTCGGGAGTTAATTATATAAATACCTCACTAACGTTCGGGATTAAAATTAGCAACCTTTGTTTCGTTCGGAATTCAACAAGCCACCCGTGACTTAAAGACACTACTTTATCTCCTTATAACATAATCTACTATAATACATTAAAGTTCAAAATAAAATAAAAAATCTTTGCAGACGCATAGTGATATTATAACCACAGATTATGACTATGGAAGTATATCATGACACAGCTACTAAGATTATGAAAAATGTATGAAATTGACTAACATGTGCAACTGAAATGTTACGTGAATGTTTCCAAATATATTCGATTTTGAACTATCTAGGTACAAATAAATTCATAATGAGCGATCAAACTACGAATTTAAATAAAACACACAGTGTTAGCAATATTGCTATAAATGTTTTTTATTTTAATATGCATGTGACGAGATTTTGTGTAAAATATATATTTTTTTTTTTTTTACTTAAACTTTGCCCCATCCTAGGAATTACATGTATTGCAGATATGTATACTCACATATACAAGACACTCACGCAGGGAAAAAGTATTTGTATAGACTACAGATACCTAGATGATTATCTGTCGTCCACACATATACTTTTTCCCTGTGAATCGAACCCGCGACCCACAGCGCCGCAGCCCATCGCTCGACTAGTGCTCCAACTGGGCCTTAGCTTCACTGTATGCCAGTAGAATATTTCCAGATGACATCTTCGCATAAAGGTGAACATACATGTGCCACACACGCCAATATATTATATGAAAACTAGAGTTGTAGAACTACACTTGATTCACGCCACACGACGACGTAGTTCTACATACAAATTAGGCGTATTACATGTGTGTGTCGGTCTTGAGCTAAACTATACAATACTGGACGGCGAGTTTTGACCTCATAATTTTTTGTTGAAGAGGTTTATGTCTAAAAAGTAATTATGCAAAGTCTCAATGTTAGGAAACACATACTTTTTGAGAAAAAAAAATTAAAATCGTTAATTTTTCATAATTTTGACGCCATTTTGACAGATGTCCATTCACTTTTTACCAAGGCCCGCTCTCCGAATTGTGTCAAAAGCAATTATGTCGCGAATCCGACCGACGCGCAACGTCACAAATAGTACTTAGTCTTAACTTCTTTCTAACGTCACAAATAGTAATAGTATATTTTGTGACTATTAAATTTGGTCGGAGAGAAAAGAGAAATGTAGGGGCTTCCCTTTCCCCCCCCTGCTTCCCCCCACCCCACAAAACCCATTATTTTGCCGTCCAGTATTGTTCAGTTTTACTCGGTCCTGTGTAGTGCTAGTTTAAATTACCGTAATGATTGAAACGTTAGGCGATTGATCGGAACACTTTGAACAGATCAGGTTTTGAAACTATCAACAATTTCAACGATTTGTGGAAGCTTATATAGTTCCAAGGTAAAATAAAAGGACTAAGTAAGTATGTAAGTACCTACAGATGTGTTGAAAGGATGAAAAGTTTGTTATCCATAAAAAACATAATTTTGAAGAAAATATCTTGTCGTTTTTATTTAACAAAATAACAAGCAAAATTGTATGCATACGAATATCAGTATAAAGTAGGTGATGACGTCTGCGTAAAGTGTGGAGACACGTAATGTCTGTGTGTGTCATGTTGCTACGTCTAAATGCTAGGCGCTTGCACCGCACCGTACTGACTCATCTAATATTGTTCTTCAATCCACATTTTTATGTTAATTCAAAATCATCACCATCGCAGCAGCTTGGCGCATATTATGCATATTTTATAAAACTAATATAATATATACCTCAAAGCACTTTTCATTAAAGACACTGAAATCTTAACTAACCAATTTTATTGCATATTAGTTTTTGCCCGCGACTTTGCCTGCGTACATAAAATATAGCCTATGTCACTCAGGAATCAAGCAGCTTTCTATCGGTGAAAAAATTTCAGCAAACGGACCGGTACTTCCAGAGATTACCTCCTACAAACAAAAAAAAACAAAAGAACGAAAAACAAACTTTACCTCTTTATAATATTAGTATAGACTGGCTTTTGCCTGCGACTTTGCCTGCGTACATAAAATATAGCTTAGTTCACTCAGGGATCAAGCAGCTTTCTATCGGTGAAAAAGTTTTATCAATCGGGCCAGTACTTTCAGAGATTACTTCCCAAAAACAAAAAACCTTTTACCTCTTTATACTCGTAGTAAGGATTATATAACTACTACCTATAATTTACTCGTATATAAGTGTAGATGTAGATTGGTAAACACATTTACACACACAATTTTAGATGTCATTTTACTCCGATACTGACAAGTTTAAACCACGCACGTTGCATGATTCTCAGAAATTCCTAACTATATCCATATTATATTTATCCTCTTCTGCATTTATACTTTACCGTGATTGCTTTAGCCATTGGAACTGTATTTCTGGACAGCAGTCTTACAGCAATCATGCTACGAGTAATCCAGGAATGTTCTTGATCAAGATAACGTGGTAGTTGTAATTATTACAATTTCCTTTCTTTTTTTTTATATAGTCTCTTTTTTGTAATGTGAATGTTAGAATACTGTATACACCATGAACTCTTAGATTACTTCCTATTACAACTTACTTTTCTTGTATTATGAGTTTGTTTTGGTGTTTCTTCTCAGGGTAGTCAGCAACGAAACACCGGCCTCATCTAGTTTAAACTGACATAAAAAATAATTGACGAGTAACAGTGTTGTTTAAAAACCTATTTACAAAATAAATATCATTTATCATTTTTTTTTAAGCTGCGCTGTGTCTTCACGTCGAATATACCATAGTGTCTCAAGACAGAAGTCTATGACCAACTAAACATAAGTGGCAATGGGTAGAGCACATTGCTCGCAGAACAGATGGCTGTTGGGACCAAAAGGTTCTGTTGGAAGGCCTCCTATAAGGTGGACCGATGACCTGGTGAAGGTTGCGGAAATACGATGGATGTGGGACGCACAGGATCGTTCACTGTGGCGACACATGGGGGAGGCCTATGTCTAACAGTGGATAGACTGAAATGATGATTTTAATGATCATTACTATTTTTATTGTGCTTTTGTGTACAATATTGTCTGGTCTGCACGGTTCTTAATATCTATTAATATTGTAACATCAACGAATTTTTTTTAAAAGAATGACCATGGAGTTTCTTGCCGGTTCTTCTCCATAGGAAACGACTAATTCGGAACCGTGCACTAGCTTCTGATGTTTCATAAGTGCCTATGTTAAAAAAAAATTGTAGAATTTTAAATTTTGAGTCGGAGTCTTTGGCTCGATCATGGATTCCCAAGGACGAGCAATGTTAAAAACAAATTCTAGCTCTAAATCTCAGTTATATCCTGGAGTCTAATATTTTCCTGTAATTCTGTACCCAGTTGACGGCAATAGGCCTACTTACATTGTATGACATTTTTTATCTTTTACAAACTAGTACTTGACTGCGATCCCGCCTGATGGTAAGCAGTGATGCAATCGTTGATGGTGAGGCGCACTAGTTTATTAAGAGCCTATTCGCTCTAGCCTTGAATACACCTAAATTATTTATTTCATTCCTTTTTGACTAAATTCTTGCTCCACTTAAGGCGGAAAATACAGAACGCTCAGAATTCCCTGACGGAGTCTGTGTTTCCCGATAGCTACACCTTAGGGATATTTAAGTCAAGAGTAAATAGGTTAATTGTAGGGAAGCTTGCGCCATCATCGACACCCACACTTCCACATCATCGCTTTCTATCAAATGAAATTTTGGTCAAGTACGAGCTCATCAATCAACAAGAAATCTAAAGTATTTATTAACATTTTTTTAAATTATCGTCGCTTGCCCCGCCGGTGAATTAACTTTATTCCTTTCTGTCATCTTACCTTCAAAATCTTATAGATCTCCACGACGCGCGACGCCTGAGCAATCCCTCACTTAGCATTGCGAGCACTCTTCTATAAAAATCTAAGTTAAAAGTTCTTCAAGCAATTCAAATCTAGTCTTGATTGCCTAAAAACTGACAAACGATCTTCCTTTTATCCTGACATCAGTTTCATCTAAGTGTTCTTTGAGTACTTTCACGTCTCCGAGGAGGTAGATAATAGGTTTTAAAACTTGTCACTCTCAAGACATGAAACTTTACTTCTGTCAAAGAAAACTTTTATGTAGCTTCTGTGCTGTGTGACGATATTTTTTATCGTTATTTTTCCTTCGTACCCAGCTGATGCGGGTTAACTTACTTTGAAGGTTTCATTAGTAGTTTTGTTAAAAGTATTACTTTTGAAGAATCTCGACTTCAATTAGTGCTTTAATTTTCTTTTCATGACTGAGTGCTTTTTTGTAGGATTCAATCAATAAATTCACTGGTTCTGTTGTGCTCTACTGAACATAAGCCTTACCTAAGTCGCTCTTATTTACGTCTTCAGTAACTTAATTGATTAAAATCCCAGCTTTATTATAAGTTCTTCAAGTTAGTGAAGGGTGAACGCAAATCAAACAAATCTTTGACTTTGTTAACATTATTTTATTTAACTAAGTGCTGAATAAATAAGTCTTAATAACTTAATTTAAAATAAATTACAATACAAATAATTAAAATAAAGTCGACGGGCTCGCGCATTAAAAAAAGTATTCAGTCTTAGGGGTGGGAGAGTCGCAATGTCTTAAAATCTGGACAGAATGATGACCAAATAGAAGCAAAAGAATAATTTTGAGATCCAGGGTATTAAGACATTGCTGTTGTTTTTAAGCTAAATGCCAGACTGCCACGTTTATCACAAAAATCGGATCAAGCCACGTGACAGACTGGCATTTAGCTTGGCGTTATGCTTGGCATTGATATCGCCACTAAACTTGATCCATGGGTGTCCAATTTTGTTTACTGGGACGGCGGCATTGTGATTGGGGGACCATACATCTGTGGCATTACGTACATGGGCATTGTCATGGTCTGGGCTGGATTCAATGGCGGTGCCGGAAAGCCGAATAGGATTCTGAAGTAGCGCGCGACTGTCCATAGAACATTGGACGTCTCCGGTAGCCTATAACATAATGATTACCATTATATATTACAGTACAGTGCAAATATCAATTCAAATTCTGTTACTGACTTAAGAAAAGTTCTCAGTTTCTGCATTTTTATTGAATAAAAGATAATTTCAAAAGTCAAAGATTAAAAAAAAAACTTTTTATAACGATGTTAAACTTTCAGTAACTGAGGAAGAATCAGAAACTAACTCGATATTTTGATACACAACATAGTAATGTGTAAAGCAAGGAGGAAAGCGTCGTTCATCGAGTTAAATTCCATTCTTGTGTTATTTTCATTGATATTTACAATAAAAAACCCTCTTACAAACTAAACAACTAAACATCAGTGGGATATTACTATAGTACATATCCTGAAATAAATACCGTCACCAACAAAGATATTATAATTACAATAAATGCTTTTACAAATGCAGATAGCATTAGTTCTGCAAATTCTACATAATTTCAAATTACAGGTTTTGTTTGCTCAGTTATTATTAAAGTGGTTGATTCAGTTATATTTTCCGTTGTATTTTCTACAGTACGTGTACAATTTGATACAACATTAGCTTTATCTATTTTCTTTTTATACTTTCTTCTTTTACGTTTTCTCATTTTAAGATCATCTTCAAATATATGATTTTCTAAAGCTTCATTTACATTAAGAAGACCTTCTAAGAGATCTAAAGTCATCATGACCATGTTATAGGCTGCTGTATAGTAGCTTGGTTCTTTAGACTTTAAGGATTGTTTAAGAACTGATTTAGTATACTCATTTGACTGTTCAATTATATGTCCTATTGGATCTGTTGCAAAAAAAAATTGTAAAAACTCAAAAAAACCTCTTCCTGTACTGTATGTTTCGTGATAAATATTTCTTACACTGGCGTTACGGTAGTTTCGATTAAAATCTATACTTCTTTTGGACCTAACTCGTCGTTTCTTAGAATGTTTTTTACGAAATCTTCTCCTGTGTAGATTTTTAGTGACATTATTTGATAAAGTACTCGTATTATTTAAAATAACTATGGGCTTCCAGTCAGAATCTTTAAGAACTGTAGTAGTTACAACTTCAGAAGCTTCTCTTTTGTATGGCATAAGTCTACTATTATTCGGTTTATAAAAAGTGTTAGGATTCACAAAATATTTTACCCTAGGATAAAAATATGTGTTAGGATAGTTATACTTATACTTTTTAGTCTTAATATAATCGTACAAATCCTTATTCTGTTTCAGTCTATCTAAACTAACTTTCAAATCCGCATATTTCTTCGGCCTATTTCTATTCTTTCTATTAATCATTTTTCTCTGAGCTATATGCCTAGGTTGTGGTACTAGTATTTGTTTTGGTTTTTTCACAATTTCCAACTCATCCAGATCATCGTCGACAGTTTGAATACTGCTTGTTTTAGGAACATCAGAATTACTATTAAGACCTCGGAAGGTAGCGGGTATAGCTCCATAGAAGACGTTCGCTATCGGGTCCATGATTGTTTTCACGCCGTCGATGATCGGTTCGAGAAATTTGAGCAGTTTCGACTTACCATCCCATCTTTCCGCCGCTCTCGTTGAGTTTACGAGTAACGTGGGCGCCTGTTGCGACTGCTGAGCTGTCGCGTCGCTTTGGTGTATGATCTCATTGGTCTGCCCGTGTGCACCCATCGCGGTAGGGCTATACATCTCCGGGGACGCGAATTGTGGGCTCACTCCGCTAACGGAGTATGCGTGCGAGGAGGCGCTCGGAAAATCGATCGGATATTGCGAGTAAAGATACGGGTGGTTTTGTAAACCGACGCTGGAATAAACAATTTTTATATTGTTATTTTTCTGACGTGACTCTCACCTTATTTGAAATTCATGATAGTGTTGTCTTTGTTATTTCAAAGTTTATCGTCGAATGATTTACTGTCCAGGTCAAGTCTTTTACGTCTGTCTTATCATTTTAAAAGGTTTGTCGACTCGTAAACGTCAAGTATATTAAATTAGATTAATTTTATTGACTGACATGCGTCAAAATCCACCCACGTGGAAACTAAGTAAATCGCTCACTTGCTTACTCTGGGTTTATCTTAAGTGTTCAAAGTTTATTTTCGATACATCGTTTAATATGTTTAACCGAATGTCTTAAGTTACACTGTCCGACATAAGGTAATTGTCTTTCTATTGTGTCTCTAATTACGACATTCAAAGAGTTACGTAATATGGCCTAAGACTTCTAAATAAACTAGTGCGCCTCGCCATCAACTATTTCATCGCTGCTTACCATCAGGTGGGATCGAACACAAGCACTAGTTTATATTACTAAAAAAACTTACTGAACCGACAATTTAAAGGCAACAACAAAACAAATTATGAACTAAATAACAAAAGCGTTAGCCTAAAGTTCTTTTAAATAAAATTACTCAAAGTTCTTCTATCGGAACATTAAAAGGGTGATTAAGCTTTGATTTTTAAGTAAATTTTTTAAGACTTCAACATTTTGCGTTTTTATTATTACCTTTTTATTTTTAGGTCTACAAACTTCTGTAGCTACTACAGTTTCAACATTTCATGTTATAAATGTGATTGTTTTCATGACTGAATTTTGCAGAGTATCTAACTCTATATCTACAAGTTTAGTATACGATTTTTTTTTCTTCTATTTGATTTTCATAACTTTTTTAAGTCAATAATGAAAGATCTATTTGTATGCTAGTCATTACTATTCTGCATTCTGATATTTACAAAAAAAAAGTAGATTTAATTACCTACTAAAGTTTTATTTTACTCATCAATATTCCAGCAATAGTTTCGTTAACTTCAAAAAAAAGTCAGTCTACCCTAAATTTTGATAGGCATTATAACTGCCTGCGTCGGATATATCTGACAAACATTTTCGCGTTTATTCTGAATCTGTCGCACATTCGCGACTAAATACTCCATCTCGTCAGCTCTTCTGTCACCTATGGGGATTTAAGAGCTAAACAAAAAGGAGTACCCAATAATAAACATATGACGCTGGCGAATAGGAATATACTCATCGGACCAATCCGAGGCAAGAAGGGTTTAAAAATCATTTGTCAAATAATATTTAATATTTCGTCTTTCAGATACGAAACAGTCTTTCTCTAAAGTCTTTTGTCTAGTAATCTGACCTTTAACATTTTCAGGAAAAAACATAACATTCAGTAGGATTTCGTCAAGTCAGTGCATTTTTCTCTACAGTGCTCAATTTGCATAGAAATGGTTCATTTACATTATATAAACATTGCTACTGCACTTGGAAGAACGTTTGTGGAAAACATTGCATAATCAAAACGAAGCTTCTATTTTAATTCGTGATGATGTCATGTTTTTTGACATTTATAATATCGCAGTAGCTTTTTAAATTAGGTTTTTTTTAGAATATAATATAAATGAACCGTTAATTGATAAAAATATTAAAATACATATATTTGAAATAAGTTCCGTCACAATATTAAAAAATGTAGTTAATTTCATACAAAAGGTTTGTGAACATTAGTATACTGTGTGTGTATATTTTTTTCTCTATATTTAGCAACAGATGAGCAATTTTTTGTTGCTTGCGTAAATATATAATAACTTTTAATTTTGAAATTCAATGATGTTTAGTATATAGCATTGCAGAACTACATTCTGTATATCCATACGTCTTTCAAGTTACTAAGTATTTCATATTTATGACAAACCCATTCAGCCTGATAAGTGAGCAAATGCATACTTATCCAAATACCTGGTAATACAGATTTAGTCTTTATCAATTTGTATCTATGATTTACATTAGTGATCTTTTAAAACAATCCTCTTTAATTCGCCTCAAAATAAGCGAGAATGCCTATCAAAATTCCATATACTGATAAAAACAGCCTTGTATAGATTTCTCCTATTTTTACTACAGACAATATATGATTCTCGAAATGATATAAAAGGCTTATTGAAGTCGTGTCAAGTGTTTCGCATGAATGCTTTCTATCGAAATATATAACTTTTTGCAAAGGAATGTAATAGGATTAAAAGGAAAATTGTGAAAGGGCGTAAGTGGGTTATTTGTAAGTAGGGGCTGTAAATAGAACTTACGATATTTACAAAAACAGAGATATTGTTTTTTACGGATATCTAAATATGGTAGTTTGTATATTGGGTTACATATTGTACAAAATGGTAAGTCAATAAGTAATGTAACAATCGACGAATAAAATGTCCTTATTTTTGACAATCCATCAAAAAAGTATCAAATGTAATGAGGGCGTACTTTATTTAATTTATAAATATTAGTGGAAATAAAAATTATTCAAAAAAAAAAAATGGTTTTCACAAGTAGGTGATACGAAAGAAAAACGAGTTAGTGTTAGCATGACGGATGCCAGCACAATATGAAAAAAAAAAAAACGTATTGCGCTGACTTCCAGTAATTTGGGACAAGGGCAGGAAAATGATAATGTGTTGTGAAAATTAGCATTTTGCCATTATGGTGTCCTTAAAATTACAGCGTGTTAAAAGAAATAGATTCATTTTACTCTAAATATTTTAAAACTACCTACATTTTAATGTTCACAGAAAAAAAAATTATTATACATAGCAAAGAAAGAATCTATTTTATCTCTTGTATCACAAAAGACGAGACTCGCTAAAACAGAACTTTCTTCAAACAATATTTCATCGTGCACAAGTCAGTCAGTAGTCATTCCAGTCATGCTCAGTCGATCGTATTAACATCAATTAACATTTATAAATATTAAAGTAGAAATGAGGACATCATACTTTGGAATGATAATATTTTTTAAGATAACGGTAGTAAATAGAACGAAAATGATTCCGATGAAATTATGGAATCCAAAAGGATTCGGTATATATTTAACAAAAATATTATCATTCCAATAAAAAAACATTGAAGCAGCCTTGAGATCAATTCTTGTTTCATTTAGCAATTAAGTTAAATTAAATACTCAGAGGTAGTAATATTTGAGGTATTAAAAGCTTAGCAAATAACATAAAAAATTGAAAAGATAAAATGAAAATATAAAAGGCATAGAAAAATTAAGTACGAAGGGATCGTTGGTTAGCAACGATCATATGAGTTGCTTACTGGAATTACCTGCACAAGTTCAAAAAAAAAAATAGTCTATTAGATGCTACAAATTATGCACTAGTACTATAAAGGTGAAAGTTTGTTTAAATGTGTACTTTATATACTTTTACCTCTTTTTAAACGGTAGAAAGGATTTAAATTAATTTCAAACACCAGTAAACCTTATGCTAGAATAGCACATAGGATATTATTATCTCGAGAATATGATCTTTCGGGATAATTTTCAATTTTTTCTTATTTTAGAGCAGTGGTGGCCAAGTGCAACCCGTAGTTGCATTTACAATCAGATACATACACCTAGATCTGTAGGTCATAAATATGTACAAATATTTTTTTATTATTTACAGATTTAGATGTATGTATATATTTGTTCACGTTGAAATCGAACCAGTGACAACAGTCAAACGCTCAACTACTGCACCAACCGTGTTGCTACCGTTTATATCTGAATATTATAAAGATATAATACACAATCCAGAAAATGATATTAATATAAAAACAGAGGCAGATCACAAAATTATCAAACAAAAAGTTAAAGTGAAAACCACAACAAGAACTGATTTCAAAATCGCTTAAGATTTTATATGCCAAGCAATCTCTCAGAAAACTATTAATGTTAAGGATATTTTTAATATGCTTCAAAAAATGTATTCTTCACTAAAAATACTTAACTGTACACCAAACATTAATAGATTTTTTACAATCAATAAGGGATTTGGAGCACTCCTAGACTCAGGCAAAAAGTGAATGACAGGGCCTAGTGAGCAAAAGAATTGAGCAAACACAGACCCCGCCAACCAACCAGAATACCATATTTTAGTGCACATTTAGTATTTTTGAACAATAAAGGCATATTTTGTAATAATAAATGGGAATAAATTGAGGAACAGTTAAATAAAAATGAAAAATTCAAGATCCATGATTCTCTGGAAACATTAATTTCTAGTAAATCTGTTACACGTGGATCTATAAATCGTACGAGTAAGTTGGTTGTTTGTTCTTTAATTCTACAAGTACTAAGTACTCAGTGTACTTAGTACTTATGGAATTATAGGACAAACCGCAGAAACTCGAGGGAGCCACGTGCTTACTACTTCACGTGATTAGAAATATTAATATTAACTTCATATAACCTAATGGAGAGGAGTTATTTTACTGATTTGCAGTCTCAGTTATAAATGTATCAAAATTTTTCATATATTCTAAACCAATGTGTCATTCAGTTTTAGTATTGAAATTGATGTATTTATTTAATTTTCATGGAACACAAAAGTGAACTTGATGCGTTCGGCATTCTCTGTAAGTCAACCTAGGGTGATGGAAATGTAATACTTTTAGCCAATAGCCAGATTCAGACAGACTGCTTTAAGGGATTTTTTATTTGAGGTGGAAAATCATATAATGACTTTGCTTGCTTTAAGATGGACCGAGGAGGCATGTCATGCTTTTAATGGCTAAAATACACCTGTGACCTGTTTTTTTTTTAGGTGGGAGATCATCTAATGACATCTCCCGGACGAGAGGGCGTGTCAGACTTTTACTGACTAAAACCCACTCCTGTTCTCTTTGCCTTCGTTGCAGGGCCCCGAAGTTCATTTTCGCACAACCCATGGACACCTGTGACCTTTATTTGCCCTTTGTGTTCTAGGACCACAGGTTTCCATTTTATAAGTGGTTTTTGGATGGTATCGGCCTTGCTAAGCATCTTAAGGGTTAGAAGGATATGAATGAATCTTCAACATATTGCACGCTTTATCTTCCTCAGTTTTCTCACAGTCTACTTTTTTATATCTTACTCTTGGCATATAAAATCTTTCAAACAACAATCCACAAAGTCACAAAATAACTACTAAAACGTTTCATTACTCACCCACTTCCATATGTCTCGTACAGTTTCTTAACAGCCATGCCGACTGTCACTAAAAGTGCTACTTTGCTCGCAAAGAACGCTTTCAGCGTAAGCGTAGTTACTATTGCCATGGCAAACAAAGCCATGCCTGCTGACTTCATGCCAAAAAGCAGCGGGATTATCACTTGCATCACCTTCTTCTTCTGTCTTCTGCCTGGAAATTAAAAAAGAAGATGTTTTAGTCATGCCTGACATTACACCTGTGTTTTTCGATGGGTTTGGTAGGAATGTATTGGTCAAAGCTATCTCATATACGAGTAGATATTATAATGTAATGCGGCTACTTCAGGCTCAATTTGATTGTGGTGGCGAATTGTTCTACAATGCGGGGTCTAACGTGTAGCTGTACCTTTTCTCGGTGATTATAAATTACGAATCAATCCAAAAAAAAGTTTGGATAGGGTCAACGTAGGCCTTCTATTTTTGTCTGCAAGGTTTAAAGACACCTAACATGAAGGGAATAACGGTGATTTTATTTACTTGCTTTGCTCTCTTTCTCTCTCTAGCCATCGTGTTCCTTTTCTAACCTAAAAACTGATTCACGTACTCGTACGTGCATGTACTCACGTGCAGTCAGAGGTTTGACTCTTAGTAGTGACATTATGACTGATTATGTTTTTGCTTTGGCTTAACACCTTGTCATTGTTAGTTATGTTTAAATCAAGGGCTTAATAAGCAAAGGGTTTTAATAATATTACTAACAGTAGTTCTAAGTTTTAATTGTTAGTAACAAAATATGGCAAGTTCTGTTTTTTATTTTTTTTTATAAACATATTCATTATATTTTTAAATATTTCTTTAAAAAATAAATATAATGAAAAATAAAGAGAATAATGGGTGCTATTGCTGCCAACTCGACTTTGAGCTGCTACTGAGAAAGAACATTGCCAATCTTTGTATGAGAGTTGGACAAAGTACTGCCTAGAATGCACACATAGTGCATTTTGTTTCTCAGGCCAAAACTAATTAGTAAACTGAAGCGCTCCAAAATCTATATCAGGAGTCAAGAGAAAAAAAAATGTTTTTTTTTTAACTATTTTTTTTATAGGAGTACTTTAGTAATTTTATTCAGCATAATTGATTACCGAGTATAATATATAATCAGTAATTAATTACACTGAAAACAGTTGGAAAACCTTGACTTGAATGTTCGCAAACTGTTAGGAATCCCTCGGAATCATTTGAATAATTTTCAACTTCCACGCGAGCAAAGCTGGTGGCAGAAGTTAAGTGACTAATAAACTAAAAAATACACAATGTCATGAAAAGAACAATCACATAACTCGATGAGGTTGAAGGATTAAAGTGAGCATGCAAGATTTTAATTAAAGTGGAGTAGGTTACTAGATAGGGACGTCCCAGCAATTTGAGATACAGATCTATTTAATTTAATTTTGAAAAAGTATTGGGTAAAGGCATACTTTAAACTCCATAGTACCCAGGCACCCCAATACTGTGGGGTTAATTCACACTTAACCCGGATTATACGTTTGTTGTTTATTTCGAAACATATGTGAGTAGATCGAGAGGGACAGGAATGCTAGGGAAAAGATGGATGGGTTGTGTGAGAAGTGATATGAAAAAGGGTAACTATGATGATAGCATGACGGTTGCCAGGATAGAATGGAATTTCAACAAACGTGTTGCGCCAATAAGAATTTTGAAACACAAAACATTTCATAAAGAAGGAGATTTATTTTTGAAGATACTTGCGTAATATTTTATAACGCAATGGGTATACCCAAAGGACTAGATCGAAACTCTTACTCTTAGAAATGCTTATTTTGAAGGAAGAATAGTTGTTTTAAATTGGAGACAACACAAAGAACTCTATAATACCTGACCAAGCAATTTGCATAATTTTCTACATGGAGTAAATTATCTCATACCGTAATTGTAATACCGAGCGTGAGGTAGCACTTGTTCTAACTTGAGTATCTTTCCAGCAAGTTCTTCAGTTATGTTAATAAGTTTAAGGAACAAAATTCGTATAGTAATAGTTGTTTTGACAAGTTTTCAGACGTGACGTGAGTAAAACTTTTACTATCTTCTAGATATACGAGTAAATATAGACTCTGTTTCAGTTTTGAATCGAATTTCAAACAAACGCTTCCATTCTCGAAGACTGGGCATCAAGGGACGCTTGTCTGCGCTGATGTGCAGTGGTATTTTTAAATATTTTGGCCATATTTGTCGGCGTGGAGGTAACTGAATTGAACGCCGGACGGAACAAGGCCGCGTGGCAGATCACCGATGCGATGGACTGACCAAATCAAAACGGATGCTGGCGGCCCATTGAACGAGTAAGCCCAAATGACTGCCAGTAGGTAAAAGTGGCGGGAAGTTGTGCGAAAGATCTATCTTCGTGATAACCACTACCACTATGGCAAGAGTGAAACAAACAAGAAGAGGGAAAGATTGCTGTTTTAAATATAGATCCTTTTTCTGTTACAAGTACAATGATAAAACTGGTGTAAATCGTCAATTACTTGCAAGAACTCACCCATCTTCCTAGCCTTTTCCCTAATAGCTTAGGGCTGGCTGCCAGTCTAAACAGATGCAGCTGAATATCTGTGTTGGTGAATGCCTATCATACCTACACAACCTTGTTAATGGCAACACGATACTCCTTGGATAGACTGATGGTCTGACTCTCTGGTGTCGAACTACCAGTAACGACTGTCAAAGATCTACAAATGACTACCGAGATGAATGTCCTTTACATCCTTTTCGAGGCCGGGGTGTCAATAATGCTCTAGATATATTTGGAAAATTAGATATATTTTACATATCACCCATAAAGATTACCGATCGTTTTGTGGTGCAGGGGAAAGTCGAGGGCAAAAAATCTCATGGACGCTCTCAACACGGTGGACGGACCTCATCAAATCAGGGACAAACTGCAGCGTGAATGAAAACTCCAAAGCCACTCTGTCAAGCATACACGATTTATATATGTGATAAGACGATTATATACATATGTTATATGTGATACGAGAAGAAGAAGACATGTAAATGAAAAATTCACATTGGTCCAGTTTTGAACCCGCAACTTCATGCTAAAGAAGCGTATACTTGAAACACTAGGCCATCATGACACTATTGCAAGAACTCACTTATGGCAAAAAATTATATATAACTTCCATCATTTTGTTTTTCCAACAAACATGAAAAATGTTGCTCCACTACGAAAGTTTTTCAAACATTTTCCCCAACACACATTCTTCTTACTTCAAAAACTTCATACTGAATCAATTTTGCACAAAAAATACAACGCAAAAATTCAATAAACAAAATTATACCTTATTTTTTAGCAAATAAAGTTTAAAATCCAACTACATGATTCTCCCCAACGTTGATTTGTAATGTCATTAGTGCTGCCCGGATTGCCATCAGTGTCAAATAGAATCACGTCCGCCTATAAAGAAAGTAGAATCCGTATCGATTCGGAGAACAATCGAGCATCAAGCGATTTTCTAATATCTCGAGTTATTATGTGAGAAGCGAACGCATGCCGTAAAGATGAGTGTATGTTTAGTACCAAATAATAATAATAATAATTTTATCGGTCAATCAATCTTCTATGGCTCTTCCCGTTCACCTAGCATCATGAAATTTAACATGGAGCAAGACCCTATAGCAAAAGTATAGGCAAAAATCTGAATACAGTAGTGTGATTTTTTTTTATGCTATTGCATAGCTTCTATCGTGGACCTTGAGCGTGGAGACCGAATTCAGAAATTCCGTAACGAAAATAACCTAACACCCCCCACTCATTTGTTTTTTGAGCGTGGTGATCGATAAGAAAACAAATGAGTGAACAATCAATCAAAATTCAATTCAATGTGTGAAAGTGTAACTTCAATTAATATCAAAGAAAAAAATACCAAGGAAAAAAAATACTGCATAAAAAAAATTATTATAATTGCATAAGTCGATAAAAATGCTATGCAATAGCTTTACCGCGGCAGTCCCCGAGTGCCACACGTCTGTTTTTTTAGTTTTTGAAAAATCTTCGAGACTCCCTTGGGGAAGTAAACCATTTCCTTTTGTAAGTGTGTATGTAGACTACGGTGCGCGAGCCCGATTCAAGCTTGACCAATCATTTTCTATTACTTTAACTGGCCTGCTAGTCTAGTGGTTATTGGTTATGACTGCTATGGAGGTCGTGGGTTCGATTCTCACCAAGGACAAATGTTTGTGTGATAAGCACTATCATTTGTTCTGTGTCTGAGTGTAATTTATCTATAACTAGCGGCCCGTCCCGGCTTTGTACGGGCAATAAATATAGCTTATGTTATTTAGGGTGAATGTAGGTTTCCAATGGTGAAAGAATTTTTGAAATCGGCACGGTGGTTTTTAAGTTTATTCATTACAAACACACATTTAAAAAAAAAATAGTAGGTATAGGTATGTATGTAATTAAAAATATATAACTATATTTTTTTTTTAGCTTGGGACTAGACGGCGTTGTGTGATATTGTGGAATATTATTATTATCAAGTAAGGTAGTGGTCAAGCGCGAGCCTATCAACAGTAAGAAAAAATCAATAGTTATGAGTAACATAATGTGTATGGAGAAGGAAAGGATGAAACAGGGAATGGATTGATATGAAAGAAAATGGAGTTAGTGATAGTATGACGGACGAAAAGAGGCCCAATCAAAAATCTGTTCTGCGAGCAATGTGCCCTGCCCACTGCAACTTAACTTTGGCGATTCTTCGGGCTATATCGGAAGCCTTAGTTCTGCCACAAGTTAGATAGGTACAGAGTCAATCTACATACAGAGAGCGCTCGAGCAACGCACACATACACACCACTCACGGACACGATATCTCGGAGCGCCTCTGCCCGCTCGTCGAACAGTTCCGGCTTAAACGCTCATTAGTGTGCGTTCACCGAGCGTTGGTATAAAAAGTGAAGACATAAGATTGTCTTCTGTACAGTTGCCATCACGGGTCTTGAACGCTCGTCGTCAGAGTGGGGATCGCTTTGCGCATTCCATACATTGGCGGGCCAAACGTCTTCGTTGTTAAATACATGCAGCAACGCAGTGAACGAATGAGGAGTGACGTCTATGACGCGATGGCATGGTCAACCAATCACTGACACTCCCCGCCCCCGCGTCGAACTTCGCACCACGAAAGAGACCGAATATTTGACTTCTGTGCAAGTGTTCAAGATCTGTGATGGCAACTGTACCTATCTATTTTGTGGTAGAGGTCAAGCGCGAGCCCACTGCAACTTTACCTTGGCGATTCTTTGGGCTTTGTCGGTAGCCTTGGTTCTGTTATGTATATCATCATTTCTGATTTGATCTCGTAAAGAATATCCCAGCAATAGCTCTCTCGTGCCATTTTGGTGACTAAGCCTTAGCTTTAAATATAAGTGGACATTCAGTAATCGAACGCCAAACGTATTTATGACAGCTACAAACATTTATACGTTTATGATCAGCTACAAAACCGTAAAACAATGAAATATCGGTGTTTGTTCACAACAATTGAATATTTATTAGCTGTCGATTTTATTGTACACTCTATAAAGCAATAAATTATTTGGAACGATAAATGATCCTACTCTGTCATTATTGTAATGGTTTTTTTTATGGTTTTATTTTATTGGCTTAAGAAATTTTGAA
This sequence comes from Mythimna albipuncta, assembly GCA_929112965.1. Taxonomy (NCBI): domain Eukaryota; kingdom Metazoa; phylum Arthropoda; class Insecta; order Lepidoptera; family Noctuidae; genus Mythimna; species Mythimna albipuncta. Next base: position 6,921,813 of record OV815980.1, read on the forward strand.
AGATTTGGACTATCTAGGTTTATTTTATTTGACATTAGGCATGCTTCTGATCTTGATTACGCAAGTTGGATAGAGTTAGATGTAGATTACAATGGAACGAACCAAGTCATAAGATTTTTTTATCATTGACTAGCTTATCGCCTAAGGGTGTTTTTTATTATTATGCAGATTTCATTACGCACGCGGGTTTTCTTCGTATGCAGAAAATATTGAATAGCAAAAAAAAAACGCGTCCCTCGTACGTTTTCCACGCATTATCCACACTAATTTAATAAAAGGAAAGTTTTTATTTTTTTAATGTTTTTTTGTTTGTAAGAGAAAATATTTTCACCAATAAAAAGCTGCTTTAATCTTGAGTTACATTGGCTATTTTATGTAAGCAGGCCAAGCTGCGGGCAAAAGCTAATAATATATACTTGTATGAAATAAAAATTTGCTGGGTTACGCCAGAGCAACCCCGCATGCCTGATCAAAATCGCACGATGTTAAAAACACCCTAACGGTCAGTGAATGAATTACATTCTTTAGTCAACTGATTGCGATGAAACAAAGCCTAAGTAATATATAAACACTATTTATAAAAGTTATCTACATCGATTTTGTACATTTTACGTGATGCACGCACTACTAAATACTTCTACTATCAGCAAACCTTTTCGGCAGGGAATTCCACTCCTTGACTTTCGTGACACATTCATTAGTACGCATAATGAATTTGTCACGAAAGTTTACTTTTCCACTACTATCACACAAAACAAGCTAGTCCTAAACTAAACAGAGCATATGCTATAAGTACTAGATAACCGATAAACAAACTTATATATTTCTAAATACATGGATAAATTACTCCCAGGTACAGAATAAATGAGTGTGTTCGTCACATGACAACTTATTGATGGGTATTGAAAACACGACCTCTGGCATAACAGTTATCAATAGGGCAGTCAAAAACTTGCTTGGCGCTTGAAAGGCTGGGCTACACGTAGGTAGTAATCATCTTAATATAGAAAATATCAATTCAGCAAGTTTAAAATAAGCAGTCGAAAAAGTGTTTTATTTTCAGAATCAAAAAACCAAGAAAAATCAAGCTAAGCTAAGCTAAGCTAGCTAGCTAGCTGTATTACTTTTTGGTGTACAATAAAGTCTATTCTATTCTATTCAAAACAGAAATCAGGTAAAGACATCAAACACCTACCTCACTTGACTCTCTAATAAAAAAAACATATATCAGGTTGGTACACCGTATGAAGATTTATAACCAACCCCAATCGGATTGGTTGTAAACAACCACGTAACAAAAGTATATTTTACCTTACAATATAAATTTACGACGTTTTAAAATATTTCAGCATTCACACAGCAAAATACGAAAGGCTAAAAATGTAGCTTTTACTAAAAGGAAATTGATGGATAAAGTCAAATCCGATTATGGTTATGACAGGCAGAACTGCATAGTACAATGAGTGCACACTACGCGGATACAGACATACTTACTTTTGAATTTATCATCATAATCATCATCATTACAGCCGAAAGATGTCTACTGTTGGACACAGGCTTCGCCTAAGAGTCACCACAACGACCTGTGCGACTCGCATCCATCAGATTTCCGCGACCCTCAACAGGTCCATCTTGTGAGAGGCCTTCCAACGTTGGACGCCACAGAACCTTTGTTTCCCATCAACCATTGGTTTTGCAAATAATGTACCACACCCACTAGTTACCCTAGACTAGGGAGTCCATGTCAACTCAGTGAGACAGTGGTTTGGGGTGGAACTGTTCTAAGTCCACCCCTACTTGAAGCGATACCCTAAACTAGTTATAAGTTTGGTGATTCTTCGGGCAATTTTGGTTACCGTAGTTCTTGCGGATTATCATCATCATTATTTCAGCCGATATACGTCCACTGTTGGACATAGGCCTCCCCTAAGTGTCGCCACAACGAACGTTCCTCCGCGTCTCGCATCCATCGGTTTCCCATCGGTTTTTTCTCCTGTGTATATTTTATTTATATTCACAGTTATGTAGTGTGTGTGTGTGTTTGTTAACTTGGATAAAGCTTAGCACTAACCCTGTCCTAGAAAAGCATACACATCCATCAAGTTCCATTAGAATATTTTTTTTACTGTCTTCTGGCAGCAACTAATTTTTCTTCTTCTTCTGGCTAGACCTTATCCCATTTATTTGGGGTCGGCTCTCCATGTCTTTGTCTTCCATTGTGCACGATTGTGTACCATGTCATGGCAGCAACTAATTCGAAATAATTTTGAACTATTTCCAACAACTCAACTATGGACTTTAAATTAGTGTACTTTAGGTTTATTTTTGAGTAATCATTTGCATTCAAAAGTTATTGACAAAGTGCGGATTTCAACAGAATTCGATATTTCTTCTTCCACATTTGAAATCAAATATAGTAATGGCATCTCGGGTAACTGCCAGCACTTCGATTCGAAACTCTATGACTCAGACCAAGACTTTAGTCACCCTGCATTTGACAGCCAGAAGTGAACAGTGGTTGTAAAATATTTTTGTCACCAATAAATAAATAAATTTTATAGATGTGAGATTTATTGCTCTATAATCAAAGAATATAAAGGAGTCGGTGTACCATATAAAACGTAATTTATCATGTTGTAAATGCTATGTCTTCTTCTTGAAAAACAACTTTGATTTTCATGCCGTATTTGACGTGAAAAATAATGGGAAATAGAACGACATGAAAAGATCACGGTTTTATTTTGCGGTAAGTGTGTAGCTTAGTAATTTGGCAATCTCAATTTATGTGAACATAAATTTTCTGTATATACAGGATTATTTATAAAACACTTGCAACTGGGCTATGTTACTAACATCATAAACAAAAACTTTTGTTATTATGACTTTTAAAAATTTATCATAATTCTGGTGCTTCAGATTTTCATACAATGATGAAAATATATTATTGAAATTAAGCTTTTTAAATATTACGAAGTCTATGCAAAGCAAGCGATAGTACAATAGCGGAGTGGAGTGAGGATCAGATGGCGGGGGTGCTGAATGCGCTTGCGTTGGTTTATACAGACGTAGGTAGGTATATCACATTTCAACTGAGTTGTATTTATTTATAAGTCTTTTTATGAGGCTCATTCAAATATTTAAAGTCACCCAAAGGGCAATGGAAGGGGATATGCTCGGAGTTTCCTTGCATGATCGCATCAGGAATGAAGATATCCGCACGAGAACCAAGTTTGCCGACATAGCCCGAAGAATCGCCAAACTTACTTAAGTTTGGCGATTCTTCGGGCTATGTCTTCGGGCAATGGGCAGGGCACATTGCACGCAGAACAGATGGTCGATGGAGACGAAAGGTTCTAGAGTGGCGACCACGTACCGGAAGACGTAGAGTTGAAGGCCTCCCATAAGAAGGACAGATGACCTAGTCAGGGTCGCTGGAATCCGACGGATGCGAGACACACAGAACCGGTTGTTGTGGCGACAATTAGGAGAGGCCTATGTCCGACAGTGGACGTCTTTCGGCTGAAATGATGATGATACGAGTAAACACCGTTAATTTTTAATCGTTATAATCCCGTGGAGGGTCGATCCGGTACATGAAACACTATCGATTTGTAAAGATAAATCAACTGAGCGAGTCCAATGACCTGTAGGTAGTTTGTACGCGACGCCGACAAGTACCTACGGGTCCTTAGACTCGCTCAGCTACCGTTTTCTTAAAGAAACTTACTGAAGAATTTACTATAGACATACCAACGCATAGCTGAAACTATTGGGCCTAGAAACGTAAAATTTTGCCCAAGGCTAAGGTAAGTTGAATTATTCAAGTTTAAGTTTTTTTTAGAGTTTTCTGTTGTACCTAAAACTTGAAGTTGAAACTTGGTACAAATAGTAATCTAAGTAAAGTAAGGTTTTCATTATTAGTTACTAGCTTTTGCTCGCGCGGCTTTGCTCCCGCTTTTCCCTACTCTACCCTACTACACACTACTCTACCCTACTCTACCCGACTCTACCATACTCTACACTACTCACTACCCTACTCTACCTTACCCTATCCTACTCTACCCTACTCTACACTATTCTACACTACTCTACCCTACTATACCCTACCAAACATAAATAGTAAACACATAAACCATCTACTAAATAGTCCGAACAAAGCCTAAACATTTGGTTTGGATAGGTTTAAAAGTACAATATTTTAAACCCCCAGAAAATTGAAAATTTTTTTTTACTCGGGTTAATAAATTTGAAACTTAGTAAATACTAAGCAAAATGAATAAGTAAGACTTTCATTATTTGTTATTCAAAATTACTCTAAAAATGTGGTTTAAGTGATTTTAAAGTGGTTGAAAAAAAATATTTTAGCGAATAGCGACGCTAGTAAGATACTAGTCTACTTAAAACAAAACAGGCGATAGTTTGTAAGTTGCTCAAAAAGAAAAAAACTGAACCCTTGTAGGATCACTTTGATGTCCATCTGTCTGTCTGTCTGTGAAGACCATTTATCTCGGGAATGCGTAGAGGTATCGAGATGAAATCAAAACCATAGTCAGGTCTGTGGTCACTTGAAGCTGTGAAAAAATCAAACTTATGAATTGAGGAAAAAAAAAATGTTATTTTAGACTAATTAAATAGACCAACATTTTCTTAAAACTTTAAGTTTATTTTGCGTTCTAAAAGCACAACTGATTTCACAAAACCTTGAAAAAAGACTTTAAAAAAAAGAAAGAACCCAAAAAGACGTAAATTAACAGGCTTAGCATAAATCATGATCAAGTTTTGCTTAATTTGAAAATCCTCGAGTGAAAATAAGAGACCTACACGAGTACAAGCTGCTTGTGAGTTATTTATGTCTTCCGCCACACTCTGCTAAAAAGTTTCTTTAATTTTCAACTCGTTTTTTTTTTTGTTTCTTTTGTAGGGTTCCGTACTCAAAGGTTTAAAACGGGACTCTATTATTAAAACTTTATTGAACTCTGTCTTCTTTGAATCTTATTTAACAAGGCTGACTGCACACCTGACGGTAAGCAGTGATGCAATCGTTGATGGTTTATTAAGAACCTATTCAATTTAGCCTTGAAGACCTGAACTATAAACGGATGAGAAGACCGCAGCAGACAAATTATTCCAGTCCTTTGATGTACACCGTATAAATGAAGAGGCGAAACACTTAGTCCGAACCGTAAAAGTTTCAACAATGTAAGGGTAGATACTTGCAGTATCTCGTAAAGGAGATGGTGGAATCATTTAAGTCATGCAATTTTTCGCACATTCCAAAATGCATACCATAACCAGGCTATATCTTATGAACCATGATAGCTAGACATTTTTAATTTTCACAAATAATTTATTTCAGTAGCCGGTTAAAAAACAAATACTAGAAACTGAATAAAATAAATTGCGTTAAAAAAGTTGTATAGATAATATACGGAACCTTTTGTACGCGAGTCCGACTCTTAAAGCTTTGGTTGTGTGGTTGTAGATTAAGTTCGATTTTACTTAACTACTAGATACTTGAATTTAACTAATGTATTCTATTGCCTGTGTAGGAGTGAAGACTAATTGAAACGACCATTTACGACTGCAGTTTATTTGCGACTTAATATTTTCTATGCATCACGCGCGCAGCCGTGCGTCATAATAATTTCGCTGATGTCTTGTGTGTGTTTTAACTACTACGTTGGTCTTGTAGTCGCAAACGCGATTGCTGAGCGTGGGGTCATGAGTTCGATTCACGGTTCGGGCAAAATGTGCTATTGGGATTATCCATTAGGAATTACTTTGTAGCTGCCCAGTGTCTGAAAGTTGGTGGTATAACGACATCGGAAAACCCGTCAAGCCATTTGTTTTGCAACTAATCTCCCTTACCAGGTCGGTTTGCCGTCCTATCAGACTATGAATGTAAAGGAACAGATAGCGGAAAAACCACAAGAAAGGAACACCTGTGTCTGCACACACTTATGCACTATTAATGTCTTTTGTGGACTTGGCTAATCTCTATTGAGATAGGCCAACGTGATCGAAATTCCCTCGGGAATATTAATATAAGTTCTATTAAAGATTTAAGGTAAAGTTGGGGTGTACTCAAGAAATGATGAAAAGTTTACAGCTATTTTACAGCAGTAGAAGATAAAACCAATAAACGAAATCTATTTTCAGCAACTAACTACAAATAAAGACTAGGATACTATTTAAAAAGAGTTTACCTGGAGTTTCTTACACATTCTTTTCCATACAGATAAACGCTTTGGAATGTACAATAAGCATCGTTTTTCTGGCTGATTGACTTCTTGACATAGCCCGAAGAATAGCAAAACTTAAGTGACAGTGGACAGGGCACAATGCTTGAAGAACAGATGGTCGATGGGGCTGGATTGACGACTTGGAAGGCCTTTTACAAAGTGGACCGATGACCTAGTGAGAGTCACAGGAATGCGATGGGTGCGAGGCGTAAAAGACCGTTCTTTTAGTGACACTTGAAGAGACCCTGGGCCTTGGTTCAGGCCATGGTCCGGAGTGAAGAGAAGTGGCAGGTAGTCGCCTCCTTCTGCGAAGCAGTAATGCTAGCAAAGGAGGAGGCCGACCGCATCAGGCAACGGCGCTCTCGCCGCCGCCGGGAGTCCAATCCTGATTTCCGGCCAGCATAGGGCGCGGCGGCGAGCAATAGGTAGCTCGCTGTCCGACCGTCCGGTAACTGTCCGGACCGAGCCCAAGTCGTTAACGGCGCTCACTGTTCTCGCGCGCCTCTAGGAGTTGTCAGCAACAGCTGGGTCGAAGCCTACTGGGGCCAGGGTTAGTATCGAGAGGTAGCTCAGCCCCGGTATGAAGGCACGAAGGAACGGGGCGGGTTTTTAGTCATAAGAGTCTGACACTATCTCCCGCTCCGCCCAAGAGCGGGGGTTGTCATTGGATGATTTTCCCACCATAAAAAACACTTGGGAGGCCTATGTCCAACAGTGGACGTCTTTTGGCTGAAATGGTGAAAGTAAAACACTAACAAGCACTTATGACAACTCAAAAGTGCTGCCACAGTGACTAAGTAGCATTATAATGTTAAAAGAATTTTCAAAACAATACTACACACACATTTTATTATAGCGTAGTCTATTTTAACTCAAAGATTGACAGATAGAATATGCCTTTATGCATTAAGTTTTCCTTTGTATCACAACTATATGTGAAGTTTAAATAAGTAAATAAAAAAGTAGGCTTTTGAGTTTATTCATAACAAACAAAAAAACAAATCTTCCCTCTTAAAATAAAGTATGAATAATTTACTTTGCTGTTCCTGAAACTAATTAGTATTTACATAACATAATATTATGTCTACTAATAAGGTGAGAAATACACGAACAAACTCGTTGATAAGCAAACATAATTATTATTTATTGGTTAATCAATCCGCTTGATCATAAAGTTCCTGTAACTATTTCCTTGCGTGTCTATTAAAATTGACTAAGTAAACATCCGACTTTCTTTCGTCGAACACCAATTAATTTTATGTTAATATACGACAAAATCAGCGCATGCGAACATGCAACCTTCTCGCTTGAACGATCGCATAAACGGACATTTGAATATGGAACAGCCACGGTTAATTCTGAATGGAAATTTGAAAAAATATGACAGAAAGTCTGTACTAGTCATCCGAGACGAGACAGTCATTTAAAGATAGATATTGAAATCTCGTGTGACATACCATAAAAGTACGTCGAATCGTTTGAGAGAAAAGTAAAATGTTCTAATTAAAATAACTGCACGCCTCCTCTTCACACGCCACATTAGAAACTTATTCAATGAAAACTTGGTTGTTTGTGAAGATTCCTTTGCTTGATTTTTTTTTAACATTCCAACTCGCTGATTGGTCGATTAATGACAAATATATGTCATTACTTTTTAAAAATTGGTCGTTACTTTTGACGTTGATTTGTCGTAAGTGGTATTGTGTGTAAATGGGATTTATTAAAGTGGTTATTATACATAATTTGATTGGTCAATTATTTTAATTTAATCGATTTGATTGGTTTAGAGTATCCATTTTACTGGTGCTAATAAATCATTTTGAATGAAAGGATACATAAAGTATAAGTATAAGACGTGTGGTTTGGTATATTACTAACTAGCGACCAGCCCCGGCTTCGCACGGGTGCAATGCTGATACTAAATACACTACAGAAAAACTGTGAACGTTGTATATAAAAACATAGCGGCCCGCTCCGGCTTCGCACGCGTATAAAATATATAGCCTATGTGATTAAAATCGATTCAGTAGTTTTGATTTATTCATTACTGCCCGTGGCCCGCACGCGTTAAATTTGGAGTAAAACAATCCCCCTTTCCCTATACCATGAAGAGGCACGCTCTTGCCGCACCGGGCGGCCGGCCGGTACCGCCGCAAACGCTACGTCCCGCAATTTTTAAATCTGTTATATCTTCGAAAATATTCACTTAAATCATACAGTGTAAAGGGCCATATAGATCTATATTAAATGAACAATGTATTCAAGGTATTTAATTGGTTAAGGATTAATGCTGTATTGGTTAAAATCGCTTCGAAAATTAGCCATTAGTTTGTCGTAAAAAGTAAATGCCAAAAAAGAGTTATTGTGGGTTATCCATAAGAGATAGACATATACCATCACGGACTTTTCTGTAGACCTTTTCAATGTGTACAATACTTAGTACATTATTTTGATAAAACTCGTAGGGTTCAGCCTGCGTTTGCAATGTAAGCGGAAAAAATGTAATTATTTACGCCATCACATTAGAAACCTCAAAAATAACAGTACTTCTCCACTATTTAATGGATGTTCTTATACATATTAACCTTCCTCTTGAATCACTCTATCTATTAAAAAAAACCGCATCAAAATCCGTTGCGAAGTTTCAAAGATTTAAGCATACAAAGGGACATAGGGACAGAGAAAGCGACTTTGTTTTATACTATGTAGTGATGATGGTGGGCCTACGCTAGCTAGAGGATACGAGCATGAGCGGAGCACAGTTCGAGCATAAATTCGAGCGCGTTTAGAGCGTTTGGTTCGTGCTCGACTGTGCTCTATTTACTGTCGGTTTTTTGACGAACACAAACCGCCTTCCAATGCAACCTAAATGAAGACCACGACTAAAGAAAATGTCATTAATCATTAATAAATGACGTTTATCACTAGCTTCTGAACTATATGTGGTACTAAATTTAGACCGCCGAGACCCCTGGTTTAACTATGGTAGCAACTTCGATACTAATATGTTATTATTATGTAAGGTTAGTTTTGATTTTGTGTGTTATCTATACATATAAATAAAATTGGAGTGTCTGTTTGTAATATTGAAATAACTGCTTTTACTACATGCTTATGAATATAATATACACGGCTTATACACGGTAAATACACCAAAATATTTTTTTTTTTATTTTTGTCTGTCTGTCTGTTTGTCCGGGCTAATCTCTGAAATGGCTGGACCGATTTTGGCGGGACTTTTTTGGCAGGTAGTTGATGTAATAAGGAGTAACATACTTTTATTTTAGAAAAATCCTGTAGTCCACGTGAAAGAAGTCGCGGGCACAGCTCGTTCCATAAAAATAGTCAAAAATGGATATTAATATGATTGACTATTTTTTTTTTTTTTAATATTTCAAATACATGGATTTTGTATTACATTGAAATATAATTTTAATGATTGACACAAACGGGTCTTGTTGCTAGGCAACCACATATTAGTCACGTTACAACTCATATTAGTTATATTAGTTTATGCCACAACTCTTGTACTTGAATAGTACCTACTAAGGTTTTTTTTTTTGTAATAAGATGGAAAAGGTTTCACATCACATTCGAAGACAATCGTTGGAGGCTCGTTCTACGTCCACACTTGACACCGCGAGTGGAGCATGCTCAGCTCCTTTAGTGTAGACCCACCTTTAGATTACGTATGAAATTGAAAGGTGAAAATGTATTTGGCTTCGTTTATTGACATGTCTAAAAGGCAGGGTACACACCCCCAATCTATCTATACATATAATAAATCTATAGAACGTTTTTTGTTGTGCTCGCACCATCGATATAGGTAGCTTTTTATGCATTAAAATTTTGTGTAACTAGATGTATTAGTTGTTTCATCGCAATATAATAAAATAATGATATATTCCGCAACTATCACACAACGCCGTCTAGTCCCAAGCTAAGCAGAGTTTGTGTTATGGGTACTAGACAACTGATAAACATACTTATATATTTCTAAATACACAGAACAAATCATTTGTTATGTTATGTTCATCACACAAACATTTGTCCTGGGTGGGAATCGAACCCACGACCTCCGGCATAGCAGTTAAGGTCACTAACCATTAGACCAACAGGCCAGTCAATCAGTTGACTATATCGAAAGATATATGACTTGAAAGGTTTTCAAGAAGTGAAATGTCACACCTTGACTGTTAGGCGGTAGGATGCTCACCGGGTCAGCTAGTTTCTATAATACGAATTTGGAGTCGTGTATTTTACAATAGTGCGTCAAAAATCTCGTTAAACTAGGGAGTAAATTCTCGTTAGGAGAGTGACGTAAGGACATCTATAGCGTCACATGAGAACTAATCCTGCAACGCGCAATTAAATTATCTATCGAGCCGTTTTTCACCAGAAATAACAGCCATCTGGTTGGAGGATCCTCCTTTTTCAACGGTGATATGTGTAACTTTACTCTCTGTTTTGCATGCCTCCAAAAGCCGTTAATGGCCGGCTGTCATTTTTAAATCTTTGACAGTCGTCACAGATAGTCTGAAGCTAGAAAATTGGACACCAGTCTTACCAAGAGGTGTTGTGTTGCCCAGTATCTACAGATAAAGTTAAAAAATAAAGTACCTTTTTTTTCAAAACTCGTATTAATTTACGCATGTACGAAATTAATTTCTTTAAGAAAACATCAGCTGAGCGAGTTCAATGACCTGTAGGTAGCTTGTACGCAACGCTGACTATTAACTACAGGTCATTATACTTGCCGTAGTTTGTAGAAGGTCTGATAGGCAGTTGCTCCATGTAAAATACTGTAATTTAGGTGAGACTGGGAGCTGACCCCAACATAGTTGGGAAGGGCTACGAGAACGTTTGAAAGAGTCACAGTAGTCATAGAATGTAAAGGGCAAGTCTGATACGCCCCCTAGAGCAGGAAATAGAACATTTCGATAGAAGTGTAGAAAGTTTATCATGGTGACCGAGGTAGAATTTGTTCGAGCCGTAAGCGAATTTGTTATGGAGCCGAGGGCTGCAGTGATAAATTTGCACGTTTGTTAAACGACTTTTTTCAACACACGAATAAATTAATAAACAGGGGTTGACTGGTGACTCATAGGGGTCGACGCGCGTCCAGCCTGATACGGTAAATGTAATAAAATTGTGACGGAGAGAGCACGCGCACTTTTCTACTCTATTCTGAATAACAGTCTATTGCATGTCTAAAAACGGTGGGTTAGAGCGTCTTTTCGAGAAATTGTACTGAAAAGTCATTTAATGATTTCCCATAAAAAAAAAAACAGTCATTTGAAGATGTACTTAACATGCTACCACTTCAATGGTAGAAAGAGATATAAAAAGTTCTGTAGGACTGTGACGTATAGAAATAGGGGAATTTCTATACGTCACAGTCCTCTTCTTAGTACTTCAAATATAAAACAGTCTGCTATCATAATTTTATGATGATCAGTGAGGGCTGACCGTCGACTGGTCAATAAATATAATAAATTATGACGATTTATTTCCATTTTTCCGCACAAGTACAAATTACATTACATAGGTATCAGGCTTACAATATAATGTACTTTTATAAACTGCGATCCCATTTGATGGTAAGCAGTGATGCAATCGTTGATGGTGTAGCGAACCATAGTTTATTATGAGCCTATTCATTTTAGAATTTAAGACATCTACATAAATCATAATCTGACGGGAAGACCGCCATAGGAACATTGTTCCAGTCTTTTGATGTAGGCGATATAAACGAGGGTTGAGGATTGGGCAGTAAACTGAAAACCATTTATAAAGACCAATACTATTCATGAACGTTCATGAATAAATACTAGTTTCGTCTATCCTAATACTCTTTAAACATTGATCATCCGAACATAAAATAGTAAGTGTGGCATAAAACAATATTTATAGCTACCTCGGCGAAATAAAATGTTCGCAAAGCACTTTCCGGATCTCTTTCTTACCAAACGTGAGAAGTGTGTAAAAGACAATTTTATTTCTTCATCTTTAACCGTGTTTAGTATCTTGATTTGTCTTGTACTTTATATTTTTGTTAGGATGGTCATGATTTTTATTTCGTTTGAATTTAGATGAGTATCTGTTTTTGACAAGCTTTTATGAATTTTCCAAATCATAGCTTTTTATGAGTTTTATTTGTGTTGTTATTTTTTATTTTGTTTATTTTTAAGTTTTTACATAAGACATAAGTTATTTTCTTAATTGTTCGTGTATGTGAATGAATGTATTTTCTTTCTTTCTATTAGTTTTTGTAAATATATATGCGACAGCATTAAATAGAAGTCAAAAAAGATTGTAGGGTACACTAATAAAAGTACAATATTATTGTGCTTTATAAGATTGATGCTGAACTTAATATAATCAATTTATATATTAACTGTTATACTTAAATTTATTCATTTGAACTACTCATCTTCTGAATTTATGAGACTTTTAATTTTAATAAACTATTTAGTTCTTACTTAAACTACTCACTGTCCATGCTAAAAACGTAAAAGAAGCAGGGGTTGTCAGTATCTGGAACGTTTTTCATTATACTTTATAACAGTTATTTGTATTTGTATAAACATTAAATAATTATCTTGTTGTCTTATATTATGTACAACTCATGTTTTGTAAAAAGGAAACTTGTCGATACGCTATTAAAAAAATGGTAAAATTGTTTGAAACAAAGTCAACTGTAATTTAAAAAAAAAACCATTTCATTTACCTATCAAAGCCTTTAGTATTTACCTTACAATAATCTTTATAGGTAGGTAATGTTAATGTTTTATATTAAAACCATTATTAATTAAATTGTTGGAAATTATCTTGAAAAATAAATGTTGTGCATATCTGTTTCTATTAACCTTTTTCGTCAAAGGCAGAAGTGAATGCAGTATACAGTTAGATTTAGCTTAAACATAATTATATTATAGTTATATGGTTAATAATTGGCTTGGCTTCCTTAAGAACTGGAATGAGAAAGCGAGGAACCGTGATCGTTGGAAGGAGTGGAGGGAGGCCTTTGCCCAGCAGTGAGACAGTTAGTCTCTAGATAGTTAGTTAGAGGGCTAACAAAAAAAAAAAATGTAAATAATTATATACTTACGTAGACCCAACTTGTTGTGTGCTTTCTCATCATCTTTTTTCTCTTCTTCATTTTTGCTGCTCGATTTTTTCGCATTTGGATCCGAAACATCTGGAAAAAACAATGTCGTTAATTAGGTAAATTTAACTTTGTATAGTGCTTAGTTTTTATTTTGTTTTTGCACGTTTTTTTTTTTGCTCAGTTTCAGAAAAATTGCATACATTTTTACTAAAAAAAGCTGGATTTTATATAACGGTGGATAGCACATAAAACTAGCAGCAAAGTATTAAAAAAAAAGTTAACATTTTTCAGTCTCCTACAGGAGTTAAAAAGGGTAATAAAATGCAACTAACTACAAATTCGGAATCTTTAAATCAAGCGTGTATAGATTATTTCTAGGCCAGCCGGCGCCACTGTCGACCACATCATTGCTTACCATTAAACTTGAGTAGAAAGAGATCAAATTCAAGTCATTAAAAAAAAATGTTTTTGCAACCAAAAACTTTTTTTTTTTGGCTTCGTCGTTATGGGTACTAGACAACTGATAGACATAGGTACTTATATATTTCTAAATATATACATATTATAGATCAATTACACCCAGGCACAGAACAAATGGTCATGTTCATCACACAAACATTTGTCTTGAGTGGGAATCGAACCCATCACTTCTGACATAGCAGTCAGGGTCACTAGACAAGGCATGTCAAAGTCAAAGAATTTATTTCAAATAAAACATTTGCAGGCACTTTTGAATAGTCAAATGTCGGTCAGTCTAAGAAAAGTGAAGCTGAATTGCACGTTTCAAAGCGTAGACCTCTATCGAGAAGAACGTGCAAGAAATTCAAAATTTATTATATGTATGTATATTTTTTTTAGTTTCAAGTAAAATAATAATTGATGTAAGTTTTGATGTTGTATACTTGTGGTTGTCATATTTCTTATAGCATTAAAGTTTGCTGTAAGAAAACTTTTTTATTGATTAGGCTCGCTTGTACATCAGTTGTCTTGATTGAAACTGTTTTTAAATTTTAGTGTATAATAAAGAATAAAATAAATGAACAAAAAAAAGTTAAAGTCACCAAAATACGCATTTATTCCTTCATATTTAAATCCACTCCATTTAGAGTTTAACGCCAATATAACTGTTATCCTGGAGTAGAATAATTTGACAAAATTGTCCATTTTATTTCAACCATAAACGGGTTTAACATAAATTTGAAGCAGCAGAGATCTGGAGGGATTTATTTGCAGGAAATATAAATTAGAATTATTTTTCCCAAACCAAAAACAAATTCAAACCAAGTCATCATCATCGTCATCAGCCTTTTTAATATTCCCACTGCTGGGACTCAGGCCTCTTCTCTAATAATTCTTGTTGGTGAATGTCATATGTCTTCGAATTTTTAGTTCTAAGACATGCTGGTTTCCTCACGATGTTTTTCTTCACCGTTTTGAGAGCAGTGGTGACGACATAAATTACACAAAGTAATGCGCCTGGCTGGGCTCGAAAAGTTGTGAACGGTTCGAATCATTGTACACAGACGGTAACCGGACGGTCAGACAGCGAGCTACTCATTGCTGGTTTTTCTCAAACCCACGCCTACTGTGGCTGGTAGACGGGGTTGCAGCGTTAGGGTGTGAGTGTGAGGATGTCTGTTCCCTCGCTCGTGCAGCGGTCTACTTTACTAGCATTACTACTTCGCAGAAAGAGACACTGAATGCTTACAGTTCCAATATGTAAGTGATGAACAAAAAAAAAATGTCAGTCATCGTTATGTAAAATAAAAATATTGAGTACCTTAAACCTTTTAACAGGGACTTTAAGTTTTTTATAACAGAGGTGAATTAAAAAAAAAACTTTTGATCCTAATGGCTATAGGGTTGACGGAAAACGAAAAAAAAAAAACGATTCCGACGTATCCAAAACGAAAGTTTACGCGTTGGAATCAAATAAGGTTTTCAAATGAATAACCTTTGATTAAAATACAATTTAGAATGCTGGGCACCCCTCTGAGCTACGACAGCGATTTGTACTTTTGAGTAACTGTTATTAAAAGATAAGCTGAGTTGGCAAACAAAGTTATGCCATATAGATTATCAAAGAAAGTAAATGGGGTTAGGGGTAGGAGGTTAAAAAATAGCTTACAACCTACTCTAAGACTTACTTATTAGGTATAAATAAAAAAAAACATAAAAATCGATCAAGCCGTTTCGGAGGTATCTGAGAACAAAGACTTAAAATCGAAATCAAAAACATTTATTTTAAATATACCATTTACAGCCACTTTTGAATGGTCAAATGTCGGTCAATTCAAGAAAAGTGAAGCTAAATTGCACGTTCCAAAGCGTAAATTTCTATAGAGAGAGAGGAGGAGAAATTCCATGACTGTAACACCAGATTTTTATATATACATCTACACTAATATTATAAAGAGGTAAAGTTTTTGTTTGTAGTATGTTATCTCTGGAGCCAATGGTCCGATTGCTAAAATTTGGCCGCCAATAGAGAGCTGTTTTATTCCTGAGTAATATAAGCTATATTGTGTACGCAAACGAAGCCGCGGGCAAATGCTAGATTAGATATTTTCACGTAAAATTCTTATCGGTGATTTTTTCAACAAAAAAACAATATATTTCGTGAGTACCACGTAAATCTTTGTACGGAAAAACCTGTCGAGTATTTTTTTTTTCAGATAAAATTCTCATTTAAAGAAAACCTCACAATTTTGCTTAGAGTACTATAATAATTCTTTTGATCATAAAGCAATCTTGTTTATCTCTCTGAGGAATGTCACATGGCCTTACCATGACGAGTTAAAATTTCAGTTGTGTGAACGAGTAAGTGGGATGGAGCTATAAATAATAATAATAATTTGTTTTAGCCCGGGTTCTGATTTTTTCTGGAGGAACATTGGCACATAGGCAAAAGCCTGTGTTTAAGTGAAAGCGAGTTTAGGAGTTTAGATAGCAGCAGTTCGAATTTTAGATTTACTATTGTGTCATCATCATCATCATCATCATCATTTCAGCTGTAAGACATCCACTGTTGGACATAGACCTCGCCCAAGGCCTCCTCCTCTCCTCCTCTCTAATGTACTATTATGTACAACATAATAACTGTCAATATGTACTAATTTATTTAATACATATAACCCCAAGCGAACACCGCCATTTGCGGTGCTATTGTCTTACTATTGTGTCTCTAACTGACGGTATTTGAAAGGTGTACCCGGTACGTGTAAACACAACGCCGAGTGCTCGGCCTACCATTTATCTCTACATCTCGCTTACATCACTGTCTCGGCCGAGCAACATTTTATTGTCACGGCCTTTCACTCGGTACGGGTGATCAAGTTTATTAAAATGGATCGAGTTAAGAGTTCGTGGTAGGGCCTTAGGAAATATGACAAATTGTTCCATCTACAAAAATCACGTTGTTCACAAAGAACACTTCTGTAGTGAACTGTCAGAGTGATTAATCTGAACTCTGTAGATGACAAAAATAATTGCTACATTCAATGTTTATATGAAAGATCGGCGAGTATCCATCCTTACAATGTTGAAACGTCCTCGGTTTTGCTTCTTCGTTTTTACTGCTTCTTTCGATTTACGAAGGACTGGAACAATTTGCCTGCTGCGGTCTTCTTGTCAAATTATAATTTAGGTGTCTCCAAGGTTAAAGTAAATAAGCCCTTAATAAATTAGTGCACTTCACCAACTGCGATTGCATCACTGCTTACCATCAGGTGGGATGCACACACTGGTTTATATCATTAAAAAAAGCCAGCGAGTCGAACTCTCATTGAGCGTTTATTTATTTAAACTTCATGTACAGTATTGATGTATAGGTGAACTTAATGCAATAAGGCATTATCTACTAGTTAACGGTTAGGTTAAAAAAAGCAACACTGTGGTTGCCTGGAAGAAATCGTCGTAAGGCTGCCAATAGGGTAGTTTCTAGGGTCAAAATAATTACATTTTATTTAGTCCGTATTTGGGATTCTAAAAAAAATTTGGACACGTATTTTTCTTTTTTTGGATAAACAAAAAATAACAAAAATATAGCCCATTAAAGTTACGTGTGACGTCACCCCGTGCGATACGATAAAAAAACATACTGAGAAGTAATATGAAGAAGTAACTTTTGGATGCTCAAAAGTCCAATATTTTAAAATATTGCTTTAAATAACCAGGATTTATTTGTATTTCTCTATTAATGAACTGTGTTGTTATTTTTATGTACAAAAAAAAAAAGTAAATCATAAAGCCCATATACACAAAATATTCTGCCTACCCTTCAAACTAAATCACGTTATTTTAGCCTTTTTAATTCCAAACATAAATCAAGTCAAAGCCATAATTTGAAAATGAATAAATTATGTTCAAATAGTCATTAATTTCTTGGCAGGAAATTGCGTACGAAACAACGTCTGAACCACAAGTTCGAAAGGAAAATTTTCATACATTATCTTTCCTCTTTACGATATCACATAGAATAGAGAAGTAAAAGAGATAAGGCACTTTTTTCAGATTTTGAGAGTTTTACTTAGCATAGTCAGTGTCGGCGCTCCACACATGGCCACCGCGGGGAAGGCGCGGGGTCTCACAGACGCGGCTCGGTACAGCCACTTCTCACAATCTTTGTAATCGTTGAAATACAACCATTATATATACAGTCCATTCCTTTTATTTAAAGTCCCGTAAAGGCCTATTCAGTCAGCCTTATAATGTTTTGAAACTCAATAACTATAGTTTTGATAACTATAATTTAGGTTAATTGCAAGCGTCACCGGTACATGGTGGACGTCCCACCCGAACAAAGCATTTTGAGAACACATTCCTTATGCGCACAGCTAAGGAGTGGAATACCCTGCCGCAGTCTGTGTTTCCTGATAGCTACAACTCAGGCGTCTTAAAGTCAAGAGTGAACAAGTTGCTTCTAGGCAAGCGTGCTCCATCGTCAGCCACATCATTGCTTTCCATCGGGTGAGATAGTGGTCACACGCGAGCCTGTCCATAATAAAAAAAGTAATGTGAACTATGTGATCTTAAAAGCAACTAAACATTTTTTTTTTAACTTTGAAATATGACGAGCACTCTGGTACTGCATTGGTAAAGCTATTGCATAGCATTTTTATCAACTTATGCAATTATAATTATTTATTTATTTTATTTATGCAGTATTTTTTTTCCTTTGTTTTTTTTTCTTTGATATTCGGTCTCCACGCTCAAGGCCCGCGATAGAAACTATGCAATAGCTTAAAAATTACAATACAACCTTTGACCCCTTGGTTGACAATAAATTAATGCATGTTTCAAATTCATAGCGCCATTTTGAACTAGCAGTTATAAACTTCGGATTAAAATTAATAACATTATGAAGAAGAAACGAGTAATGGGTGATGCGAAAGAGACTCCTGGGCCCTCCCGGGGCCCTGGAATAATGGCAAAGAAGGAACAGGAGTGGATTTTTTGTCAGTAAAAGTAAGTCTGACATTCCGCATCGCTCAAGGGCGAGGGATGTCATTTAGATGATTTTCCCACCTAAAAAAAGAGTGAATACGTTACTTTTAGGGAAACATGCTTCATCGTCGACTACATCATCTCTTTTCGTCAGGTAAGTTTGTAGTCAGCCTGTGGAAGCCAGTCAGGAGCAATGGTGGCCGAGTGGTAATGGCTCCAACTGACGAGTTGTAGGTCGCGAATTCAAACCCTGCCAGGCGCATTACTTTGTGTAATTTATTTTATCACCACTGCTCTCAAAACGGTGAAGGAAAACATCGTGAGGAAACCGGCATGTCTTAGAACCAAAAATTCGAAGACATGTGACATTCACGAACCCGCACTGGGCCCGCGTGGTGGATTACAGCCCATTCTCTCTCCTAGAAAGGAGGCCGTCAGTGGGAAGAATAAAAGGGCTGATGATGAAGATAGTAGTCAAGTCAATAAATTTAAAAAAGCCTTCTCGCTTTTGCGTTTTGCTTCCCTGTTCTGCACAAGTACCAAGCAGACCTACTTTATATAAGATTGGTTAATAAGAATTTGATTTGACGAAGCGGATTTTGATACTGTATTTTTTATTACCGTCGTCATCATAACAGCCGAAAGACGTCTACTGCTGTATATAGGCCTCCGCCAAGTGTCACCATTTTGCCCGGTCCTGTGCGTATCGTATTCATCGGATTTCCAAGACCCTCACCTGGTCATCAATCCACCTTGTGAGAGGCTTGCTAACACTAAGTTTTCCAGTACCTACGTGGTTATGAAATATAATATATAAATGAAGATATCCGCATGAAAACTAAGGTTCCCGACATAGCACAAAGAATTGCCAAATATAAGTGGCAATGGACAGGGAATATTGCTCGCAGAACAGATGGCCGTTGGGACCAAAAGGTTTTGGAGTGGCAACCGCGTACCGTAAGACGCAGCGTTGGAAGGCCTCCTACAAGTTGGACCGATGACCTGGTGAAGGTAGCGGAAAACCGATGGATGCGGTACGCATAGGAACGTTCGATGTGGCGACACTAGGGGGAAGCCTATATCCAACAGTGGACGTGTATCGGCTCAAATGATGAATGATGACGCGGTTGTCACTCCAGAACCTATCCGCCTATCTAGTCAGATTGTTCTGCAAACAATGTGCCCTGCCCATTGCCTCTTAAGTAAGCTTTGCTCTTAAGTAAGCCTCATTGGGCTATATCGATATTGGAGATACACCTCCCCCAAATGTTGCCACAATGCACACTCCTGTGCGTCTCGCATCCATCGAATAATACACAACATAGCATAATCTGTCTTTTAATGTCCCCACTGCTGGGACTCAGGTCTCCCCTCCTCAAGAAGGAATGGGCTGTAATCCAATACGCGGGCCCACTGCAAGTGGTGAATGTTACATGTCTTGGAATTCTTGGCTGTTGGACATGCCGGTTATGCCGGTTTCCTCACGATGTTTTCCTTCACCATTTTGAGAGCAGTGGTGATAAAATAAATTAGACAAAGTAATTCGCCTGGCTGGGTTTGAACTCGCGACCTACAACTCGTAAGTCAGTGGTGTTGCCACTTGGCTACCGCTGCTGCTACATTGCTACATTGTGTGTATCTACGAGTGTGTATGCCAAATAAAATATTTTTCTTTCTTTCTTCTTTTCTTTCTGCTGCTGAGTAAAGACCCACCCAGACATAATTTTTTCCAACCATCGCCGCGATAGGAGACGCCCCGGGTGTCGGGAATAACAAAGCGATCTCTGACCACGACGAAGAGCAATACGTAGCTTGCCGTCCGCTTCTCCAATAAGACCGAGCTCGTATCGGCAACGGCGCCGTAACGTTTCACGCATGCCTCAAAGAGACATCAGCAAACCTTTGGAGCCTTGCAGGGGCGATGGGAAATCGTATGAAAGGGACATTAGTGATCCTAGAACGTAAAAGGCAACTAAAGGAACCTAAGTGTGGTAATAGTTAGTAAAAGTCTGATACGTCCTTACGCTGCGCCCTATAGCAGGAGAAGTCATTACATAATTGCACACCTCAAAAAAAAAAATTAACCCGTCATATTTGACAAAAAGATGGGTATATTTATTGATTGACATTACAAAGACCATCCATATATTACACAGGTATACAGTTGCCAAAACGGATCTTGAGCAGTTACGCAGAAGTCAAATATTCGGTCTCTTTAGTGGTACGAAGTGAGACGTGGGGGCGGGGAGTGTCAGTGATTAGCCCGCCGGGCCATCGCGTCATAGACGTCACTCCTAATTCGGTCCCTGCGTTGCTGCATGTATCTAATAACGAAGACGATTGGCTCGCCAATGTATGAAATGCGCAAAATGATCCCCACTCTGACGCCGAGCGTATACAAAAACCAGCAAAAATAAGATATCATAACAGTAGATACACCGACCAAAACCAAACAAGATACAATAAGTCACCAGAGAAAAGAGCAAACACAGAAATATATTTTTCCCTTTGAGGCCAATTTGCCGACAAAAGAAATAGCCGTATTCCCAATGAATGAACAGGAAGCACAATTGACAATACTGAAGGGAATTGTAGGTATTAAGGACCATGTTGGATCATGGACGACCTGGAACCGTTTCACTGTTATAATACCGAAAGTGATCTTTTGTTGGGCCGTGTGAATTAATGGATATTCGGATTAGAACCAATACCATTGAAAGATCTTTGTGTGGCTCGAGATTTAGGTGCTATTGAGGTACTATCCAGTGCACGGTGTTTATTAAGATAAGTAATGGCTTATTTATGACAAATAATAACAATAATACGAGCTTTATTAATTTCATCTCGGAGGACACGGTGGAGCACACAGTCGCGGCGTGCCCTGCTTGGGCAGAGCATCGCCGTGCCCTCGTGGGGGTGATCGGCGGCGGAGACATCTCGCGCGGGGCCTTGGTTGAGGCCATGGTCCGGAGCGAGGAGGAGTGGCAGGCGGTCGCCGACTTCTGCGAAGTAGTAATGCTCGCTAAGGAGGAGGCCTACCGCATCAGGCAACGGCGCTCTCGCCGCCGCCGGAATTCCCATCCCGATTTTTTTAGTCAGTAAGAGTCTGACACTATCTCTCGCTCCGCCCAAGAGCGTCGGTTGTCATAGGATGATTTTTCCTATCGAAAAAAAAAAGCTTTATTTCATCTTCAAGGTACAGATCTATTATTAATGACTAGCTTTTTCCCGCGGCTTCACCCGCGTACTTTAAATATAGCCTATGTTACTCAAGAATAACGCTGCTTTCTGTTGGAAAAAAAATTACTACTCTTTGTGGCGGCATTTTTTTGAGGCCCGTGAGCGGGGACATTAACATCGCCAACATTTTTTTATAAAAACGGCCTCCTTGATCCACGATCCGGCCTTCCAATAAAGATTGAACTAACGAAATAAGTTCTATAGTTCTGTTGTATCTAAACAATTTTTCTGGATGCTAGCAATTCCAACATTAGCGACAAAATATAGGCCTATTATACCAGTAAAGCCGGGATAGCAAGCGTTGTTATAAATTGAATAGATATTTTTACTACTGAATATTTAAATATTTTCGTGTACTAAAACGTTAGTGCTATTTACGTTTTTTTTTTTGGAGAACATAAAATAAATTCATAGGTTAGTTTTTTCCTGAATTTCATTTTTTGGTCTATTGTCTTTTACGATGTTAACAAAATGGTTTTCATTCATAACTTGACAGCAAATCGTCGAATTACAGTGAAAAACTCGGGTATATTGTTTTTTGGTCATTTTTATTCTATTAACCTTTCAATCATGGAAATTACAGACACAATATAAAGACAATAGGTGCGCGAACGCCCTTCGCGAACGCGTTCGCTTGGGGTTTAATGAATTAAATTAGAAAGAAAATCAGCATTATATTTTAGGCCGAAAGACTTCCACTGTTGGCCATATACCTCCCCCAAATGTCACCACAACGAATGGTCCTATGCGTCTCGCAATCATCAAGTTCCCGCGACCCTCTTCAGATCATCAGAAAGCAAATACATCATCCTAATTACTAAAAGTTTCATAACCTGTACCATCAAAGAGGGTTCATAAAGACACTTCACAACTGTCTTTGGGAAAAGCTTACTACTAGCATTCAACGTTTTTACAAAAATATCTTCAAGATATGTGTATATGGAATGTAAGCTCGGGAAACCGATGAATGAATTTCATTAATGAGTACTATAAAAAATACGTTCAAGTCTTGAGCATCGATACCTGGTAACTAGCCTGTCGGTTTTCTATCGTTTACATTTCGGGGCCTGTGCATTGGAATCGCACAATAAACTTACTTTACCTCAAATTGTGTTTAGGTCAAGGTCCAAATTCCTGAACACGAGCGTACATAAAAACAATTGTTATGTAACTCACGTAATTCACTAACACTGCCGTAAAATCTGTTACTTTCACGGTAAGTCGTAATCCCTTTTCTTTATTAACCGTCACACCCATTGTTTGTAATATTATTTTTCCTGAGAATAAATGTAACATGACGAAATCACCGTACATAAAAAAGAAACTGGCCAAGTTTTTTTTTTTCGGTGGGAAAATCATCTAATGACATTCCCCGCTCTTGGGCGGAGCGGGAGATTGTGTCAGAATTTTACCAATCAAATAATAAAAAAAATTTCAAATAAACCATATGCAGGCACTTTTGAATAGTCAAATGTCGGTCCAAGAAAAGTGAAGCTAAATTGCACGTTCCAAAGCGTAGATCTCTATGGAGAAGAACGTGCAAGAAACTCCATGGACACTCTTTTTAAAACATATTATGAGTTACATAGGTTTTGGTTACATATTTCTTATCGCTTCTAATATGTGAGCAGAATGTAGATACGTAATAATAATACATTTTTTTTTTTAAGTTATTTAAAATTAGAAACCCAATTAAGCCACTGACAGCTAAGAGATGACCAGTTTCAACCGATGGCACCCGTTCACGGGCATAACACGTGCATCATCCTACGTTTGGTGGACCAATTGAGCCGGAACTGTTCGATGAGCGGGCCGAGACCCTCCGAGATACCGTGGTCGTGAACGGTGCCTATGTGTGCGTTGCTCGAGCGAGCTTTGTATGTAGATTGACTTCTGTACCTATCTATTTTGTGGCCATACGCTTTACTTAACATAAATTGACGGTACCCAAAGGAGGAGTCTAAAAGATGTCTACCATCCATTAGCTGGGGTAAACACTAAATCCTTGTAGTATTTAAGCAACCAATATTTAAATATTCAAGAAATTTGCGGTACACTGAAACCTCATGAGAAAAGGCTATTACAGTTAACTAGGTATATTCTGTGGCTTTGCTTCCACAGGGATTATATATTTTTAGGAGGAACACCACGCTACGTCAAAAGACGGATATTATAGACGTAGGAAAAAAAGGCTGCCAGGCTGAAATGGGATTGGGCGGGTTACATCAGTTGCATGCACTCTGACCGTTGGGCAAGAGTTTCCACAAAGTGGGTACCTGAAGATGGACGGCGCCGCCGGGGTCGACCTAGAAAGAAGTGGCGTGACGACCTAGATGCCTACCGTGGGGACTGGTTTGAGGTAGCTCAAGAGAAGAATACCTTGAAGAAGTTGGAGGAGGCCTGTGCCTAGCAGTGGAACAGTATAGGCTATTAAAAAAAAACACAAAAAAGGATTCCGTACTTAAGACGGTAAAAGCGAAGGCCTAGGAGCCCAGAAGGGCCAAAGTCTACTAGGGCCATTTTTTTCGTTGGAAAAATCATCCAATGACATCTGCCGCCCTTGAGTGACGCGAGATAGCGTATCAGATTTTTACTGACTAAAAACCCACTCCTGTTCGTTCTTTGTCTTCGTTCTAGGGTCCGGGGTTCATTTTCGCACAACCCGTAGAAGGGCCATGGGTTCGCTTCTAAAAAGGAAAGCCGGTGTTCTGGAATGCAGGGTAAAGAAAGATAATAGAGGTGGGATTTAGTCAGTAAAAGTCTGACATGCTCTCCTGATCTACCTAGAGCGGGAGAAGTCATAGGATGATTTCCCACCGAGAAAAAAGACGGCAAAACCGGAACTCTTAAAGGATCGCTTTGATGTCCGTCTGTCACACTGAGGATGCAGTTGCTGGAGTCGCACCTCACCTAAATTTTATTTGCATAAAAACCCACTACACAGCAATACCTTAATATCAGCAATTAAGACAGGGTCGCGGGAATACGATGGATGCGTGACGCATGACCGGTCGTTGTGGCGACACTTGGGGGAGGCTTATGTCCAACAGTGGACGTCTTGTCTTGACGGATTGTCAAGTTTAAGGCATCTGTGGTACGAATACCGAAGTGTTTTCTGTACCTTGCTATGGAAGAAGACTTTTGGCCGTCACTTCCGCGGACAAATACCACAGAACAGCACAAAGACTAAATAGTGTGAAGTGAAGTGTTACTAACGTAATTTTAAACCATGTTAAATAACAAAATGATTTATTAAAAGTAATTATGTATGTTAGTCTTTAAAGTATTTATGATATGGGTCCGCGTTGCCTGAAATAAATTGATTATTATTATTTTGAATACGCGGGAAAAACCACTGGCAGTAGCTGGTATGACATATTATCTACGAGAAAAATACAGAAAATATATTCGACTAGTAACACAACATGAACTTAGTGGTGGCTTGTTACCCTTCGGCGAATATACTCAATCGGATCTCCTACGGCTCCTGCGATACATAACGAAAAACAGAGGCTTACCATGTGTGAGCGAGAAAAAAGAATAGAGCTATACACGCTATTTACATAGTTCCATCTCTTTAACGCCCAAGTGTCCTGGCATAAAACAGTGACTTTCTGAAGCCTACTCCTCGGTAACGGCCAGGTTAAAAGGTTTGAAAAAAAAAATGTTTATTATAGATCCATGAATTATATTATCAACAATTGATTTTTTCGTACAATTTTTTCTTGTGTCTGAAAAATATATTGAGCAATTTCGTATCAACGTCTTCGAAACGGCTTGAATCTTTAGAAACATTTTTACACATAAAAATTGGTGGATAAAAATTTTCTTCAAAGTGAACATAGAATATGTAAATCAATCATCATTTCGCAAAGAAAATGAATTTAAAAGTCAGCGGGGCTCTATTCGGGCGCAGCTGGCCGGAGTTACTGCCACCTAAGCGGGTACGAGTATTGTGTCCAATTAATTCCGGCTAGATGTTCAAGGAACTATAAGCCATAAGAGTTCAGTCTGTTTAGGACGTCACATGGATCACGTTAAGATTTTGATTAAATTTCCTCTTCATGGCGTTTCAAAGAGCAAAAACACAGAACGTATTATAAGCAAAGTTACAAAAGGTTTCAACTCACTAAAACCTATCTAATCGAAAATCTATTTTCAGCTCCTCAACCAAATTACGTATTTATTCTACATTGATTCGACCTTGCTTAACTTAGACCCAAACCACAGGATGCGGTGCGGCGCCGCACCGCAAATATATCGACGAATGGGCGGGCTATAAGTGCGGGTCGGCGTCACTCATGTGCCCGCCAATTCGTCGAAATATTTAAGGTGCGGCGCCGCACCGCATCGTGCGGTTTGGCCCTTACGCTGCTCCTGTTTGGTCTAGTATAACAGACATTCAGTATAATAAAACCCTAAAATAAAGCCCTAAAAATAGCATATAACACACCTTTTCGTACTAACCTTAAAAAGCTACAAAACCGACTCAAATATCTTCTCATAAAAGACTTCACTTTAAAAACCTCGCGTAAATTTTATTTGCACAAAAACCAATCACACAGCTTCTTCTTCTTCTTACCCTTATCCCATATTACTTGGGGTCGACGCAACACGTTTTCTTCTTCCATTCTGTCCTGTCACCCGTCAAACTATCACTAACTCCCTTTTCTTTCAAATCACTTCTTATACAATCTATCCATCTTTTTTCGGCCTTCCTCTCCGTCTCCCTCCATCTACACGTATATTCTTGTATAAACTAATCACACAGCAATAGCTTAATATCAGCAATTAGTAAAAGCAGACTTAATATGTTATTTTATGTTACGTATAATCGATATCGACCGCCTCTTCACTAAATCCTCCATCACGACAGTTCGCTTACTGGACGACCTGTACGCTTAGCCAAGTTGTTATTCTGCAATCATTATCGTGTCGAAAAGAGCTGAAACGTATGGGAATGACGTCATCTCAACGTAAAATCGCGTGTTCGGAACAAACGAATAGAAAATTCGTAGCCAAGTTCACATCGTTCAAAATGATAGAATGAATTTCTACAACGTTTAACGCTACATCCTTTGTTAAACAAATGCTACATTGTAGAACGAGCGGCCAACGACGCAGGTGCGTAAACTTGGCTAGCCACTTATCGTTTTCTACAATTGCTGCCACCGAAGCGTAACCGGTTGGAGAACGGAATTCGACACGATACGGTTGTAATTTGGCTAGGGGGGCTGCTCGCACTGCAGTTTATATGTGATATATTTACGAAATTTTCCGCTTCTTATCGTATAAATTATAATTATAGTATTATCAGATTTTAATAATTTAATTGTTGTTGTAGTTGTATTGTAAACAGCAGTATTGTAAACAACAGTAGGGAGCTAAGGAGGGTAGATTAAGAACGGTTTTGTAAACAGTTATTGTAAACATCTACACCAATATTATATCGAGGGAAAATTTGTATTTTTGCGTGTGTGTGTGTGTGTGTGTTTGTAATGAATCAAATCAACAATTCTTTCACCATTGAAAAGCTACATCCACCTTGAGTAACATAGGCTATATCATCAGTATCAAATAAAGAACTTTCTTGAGAAATCAATCAACTAAAAATCTTCATAAAAATTTTCCTGAAACTTCAGCTAATAGTTTCAAAATAAAGTTTATCCATATTGGTTCTATTTTTTTCCAGTTTCGTACTTAGTAACACATGTGGTCATAAACTTTTATTTTAGTAATTAATTTTTAGTTATATATATATAAAACTTGATTTTGCTTCCGCTTCGTTCGTGTGAATGTGGGTTAATTCAATACCACTACAGCTTTTTATCTGGGGTTCCAGCTTAAGCCGTATCAAATTTTATCAAAATCGATTCAGTATTTTAACCGTTAAAACATAACAGACAAGACCTTTACTTTGTTTTTTTTTTTTTTTGATAAAATAGGGCAGAACAACGTTCACTGTGTTGATTAGATTATTATAGATTTTAAAAAGTCATTTTCTTAATTAAGGCGATTAGAGTACCTACCTAAGTATTGTGGCGTCTAAGAAGGTCAAATACTTATTAAATTGCAAACTGGCAAGGTAATATTAATTTTAAGGTTTATGTTTTAAAAAGCTTAGGATATTCATATTCCAAACTAGGTTTGATTTGAGATGTTATCAAGACAAGATTATTTTTTTCATAACTAGGTTTTGTAGTGGTATAACACCTATATAATTAATACTCATCAAGACAACTCATACGAGCCCATACTCAATGGGGTTGTGTCGTTTAACTACCGAGCTCCTAAGGCAACTTTCTGGTTCCATCATCAGATCAGCTTCATGTCATAATAATTTTGCATTGTCATCTGATTTACACATGCATGCAAAATTTCAGCTCAATCGGTAACCGGGAAGTGGATCAAATTTAATTTGAAAGATTTGATTACAGACAAATGTCGGGACAGGTGAAACGAAATAAAAACTTGTAACAATAAAGACTTGTTGTTACTAGACGTAAATTTCATAAAAATACATTATAATGTGCTTCATACAATAAGTATAACTTAAGTATAATTGAACACGAAGCCTTTCATTTACTTCTCCTTAGTTAGTTAGCCCATTATGTCCCACTGCTGGGTGAAGATCTCCCTCTTCCTTATCCACACACGTCTGTCTTCGGCCACTGTGGACCAGTCCCTCGTCTTGGTCTGCCGCGATGTTTCCTAGTGTATAATGGGACCCAATAAGTGGCTCTCTTAGCCCACAGCTCATCCGACATGCGGCTGATATGTCCGGCCCAATCTCACTTCAGAATAGCATCTTTTTGGGCAACATCGTTTATCCTTGTTTTGACAGTATTGTGAATAGTTTATTTTCATACAAATTTTTAATTGTCAGTTTTATTTATTATTTAAATCTATACATATAATAAAATCGTAGGAAAGTCAAAACTGTACATTGAATATTTTTTAAAAAGAATACTTGGCGCGTGATCTACAATCGATACCGAAGCCAAAAATATAGTTTTTAGAATTTTTGTCGGTTTGTCTGTTTGTCTGTATGTATGTCCGGGATAAACTCAAAAAGTACTGCATGGATTTACTTCAAATTTTGCATGAATATTACTAAGAGGTCGGGTCAACATATAGGCTACTTATTATCACGCTATCACCTACGGGGGAGGAGCTGTGAATCTTTATTTTTCTTACGCATTCTGTGACAGCGTGTAATGTAAGGACGCATATTTAAATGTTGTTTTTTAGTAAGCCATGCTATTAAGTAGCTTTACACTATAAAAACGCCATTAAAGTTACTAGGGCAGAGAAACATAGTTTAATGAATGTTAGTAGTATAAACACAATTTTAAAGCAGCGCCATCTATGAGATTTCTTCAAAATCAAATCAAGTTATATGTTAACAGTTTTTGGAAATTAATCATTTAAATTTGATCATGTTGGCGAGGTTAGTAGTTAGTTATTCTTAAAATTCATAGATGGTAATGTGCATTTTCTTCATATTATAGTTCGTTTTGACAAATTCAAGTTCCAACAAAACCCTCAAAATCTTGAGCAGAGTTGAGGAAGACTATTTAAAAAAAATGCGGTGTTAGGTATTACATGGTGGCATTTCTCAGACTCTGTGAAGTCGACCAGTTTGCGAAATCCCTTACGTATGACGAGGTACCTTCATATTACACGTACGACAAGCAAAGGGGTGTATTCAACCGACATCGACGAGGAGGTGTGTGAAAGATTTTTTGGAAATTTTCAAGGACAAAGCATTGGGTAGGGTTTATACCGTGCACCCGAATAGTGGCGAATGCCGTTTTCTGCGGTTGGTACATCACACTGTCCCAGGCTCAACGTCTTTCGCTTTTCTGAGGACATTTGATGTCGTGGAGTATCCCACTTACCGCGCAGCCTTTTGCCTAATTGGGATGACACCCTCGTGGAGGCAAGCGTCAGTGACAGTCCCAGCCATGCAGCAATGCGTCATCTGCTTGCCGTCATCTTTGTGTTTTGTAGAGTCGCGAACCCGGTAGCTTTGTGAGAGAAGTAACGCCATCATCTGTCTGAAGATTTTCTACGAGCTTTGAGGCGTGCTACTAGAGACGAAGTCGAAGTAACTGATGAACGCGTGCTGAACACCTGTCTCAGTTCACTTCAAAATGTGGTCATTACTATCGGCGGCAATCCACTGATCAAATATGGGTTACCAGCTCTCCAATCATCACCACATCAAGACCGTGGAAATCGGGAGTATAACGCTGAAACAAATTACGATTCGGGTGAAATTACCACCATACGAAATTACCATGTCGCTTTGTTCTCTTGAGAGCAAAAACAAATTTATGACACCGTCCTTGAAAGCGTTGGGCAAAACCAGGGTAAAATGTTTTTCTTGGATGCTCCTGGTGGAACAGGAAAAACATTTGTTACCACTGGCATACTTACAGGGGTCAGGAGCCAAGGTAAAATTGCAATTGCTGTAGCGTCGTCAGGAATCGCTGCCACACTGCTTCCGGAAGGCAAGATAGCACATGCCATGTTAAAATTCCCATCGATTTAGAGAGCGCCGAAACGCCTGTTTTTGGTGTGTCACGTAACAGCGATTAGGGACACTTGCTCAAGGATTGCTCTCTGATGATGAGTGTACGATGGCCAATAGGAAGATAATTGAGGTCGTGGACAGAACCCTGCAGGACATCCGCAAGAACTAACATCTGATGGTTTTTTTTTTTTTTTTTTCGATGGGAAAAATCATCTTATGACAACCCCCGCTCTTGGGCGGAGCGGGAGATAGTGTCAGACTCTTACTGACTAAAAAACCCATCCCGTTCCTTCAAGCCTTCATAACATTTGATGGATGGTGTCACAGTTCTGTTCAGTGGCGATTTCCGGCAAACACTTCCCGAGGTGACGCGGGTATCGAGGGCTGACGAGATAAATGCTTCGTCGAAACGATCTTCGTTGTGGTCACGAGTTCGTACACTGCACTTGACCATTAATATGAGAGCTCGGCTCGGCGGCAATGCACGTGCTCAAGAATTCTCCGATGTCCTTCTAAGTCTTGACGAAGGCACTCTACCAGAAGAGAGAGGTGGACAGGTGGTACTTCCAGAGTCTCTCGCTAGAGTGGTATCCAGCTTAGAATAACTCATTCACTGTGTGTACGGGGACATCAGTCGTATACCGCACCAGCAGAATTCTTGGATGTATGAGCGGGTCATTTTGACGCCCAAAAATGATCAGGCTGCAGCAATTAACGAATGCATTCTCTCGGAAATTGAGAAGAATGAAGTGGTCTACACCTCGATAAACACTGTTGTCGAGCAAGATGATGCCACACGTTATTCCGTGGAATTTCTGAACTCCCTGTCAGCAAGTGGACTTCCGGCGCATACCATCAAGCTGAAGATCGGTGCCCGATTATGCTTCGAAGTTGTGACGGGACCCGCCTTAAAGTCATCTCGCTCCACACAGACACACCATTGAGGCGGAAATTCTTAAGGGTTGTGGCGTCAGCGAGGCAGTATTTATACCACGCATTCCCCTCATACCCCATAACTTCCCGTTCCGGTGCATTATTTTCTCTATTTTCATCAGTCACATCTTATGACTGAACTCAGCAGGATTCCCATATAACTCTCTTCACTAGCTTCGTTTTTCGAAAAAAACTTATATTATAATGTTATTTTAAAAGTTGTTTATTTATAATGCTATAGCGACACTGGCACCTTAGGTATTTTTAGTGCTGTAGAGGCTTCACGCAGACGACGTCGCGGGCAGCAGCTAGTAATTACATAAATATCTGTTGTATTTATTTGGAAATCAGAAACTTTATTTCAAATAGGCACTTTCGATTTGTTAAAATGTCGGTCGGTCAAAAAAAGTGAAGCTAAATTGCAAGTTCCAAAGCGTAGATAACTATGGGGAAGAACGTGTAAGAAACTTCATGGACAGTCTTTTAAATCACGTTATAAGTTACAAAAATCTTGGAGAACACAATGTCTACAACCAAAAAAAAAAAAAGTTTTTGAAAAATGTAAATTGAAATTAGCCACTGGCAGTTAAGAAATGACCAGTCTCAACTGACGGTATCCGTTCACAAGCATGACAACTGCATTAGCCACACTCAATTCAACCGCTTTGAAGGCAACTAACTGCCACAACAACACACCATTAGCGACACATTTGAGTGAGCAATGAGCATATTCTACAAAAGATACATTTTTATTTTTATTATTATACAGCTTAGATGCTCTTATTTTTACGCCCATTTCTACAATTTCGTTTGTCATAAGTAGGTTTTACTAATAATGATGTATTCTAACTTTTACAGTCTTCGATAACCTTTGGCTACTATGTAAAGGGTCAATTTCCTGTGTAACCAGATGCGAACAAAGCCAGTATTTTACTTGAAATGACTACCATTTGATCTCTACTACCCTATTACTGGAACTACCGATATTATACCGGAATAAGTAGCTTTTGGACTTTTAGGCTACATTAGGCCCTTAAGAACGGTCAACCCGAGTTACATTTACATACACCTCTTTCTGTTGATATTTTGGAAACGCAGATTTTTTGTGAATGTTATCTAGGTGTTTATTGATATCGTGTAAAACTAATTCAGTAAAAACCTTTGAAAATGTGCATTTTCGCGTGAAATTTGGGCGTTCATAACGTATTTATAAATTTAAAAAATATATCTATAGAAACCTTGAACATTTTATCGGGTTTTTGAATGTTGTTTTTTTTTTCCAAAACACTTTTTTTTTAATAACACTTATTTCCTAGAACAAGTTTTGTGAAATATTCGAGTAACAACGAAATAACTGAAAGCCAAGAGAGCATTCTGGCGTTATCTCTCCTTTTTCACGTTGCTTCTTTATCAAACACTAGCTTTTTCTCGCAGCTTCGCCCGCGTACATAAAATATAGCCCATGTCACTCAGAAATAAAGCAGCTTTCTATAGATGAAAAAATTTTAGCGATCGGATCAGCACTTCCAGAGATTACTACTGTAAATTCCTACAAACAAAAAAACTTTACCTCTTTATTATTTTAGTGTAAATAGCGTTAGGTGGCGTTGGATGAAACAACAATCTTTTATTTATTTAAAGCTTTCTGCACAAAAAACTGTACAAAGGCGGACTTAATGCCTTAGGTATTATCTGCCAGTCGACCTTAGGGTGCAGAAACATAACATGGCAGTTTTAAACCGTGTACACATTGATGATAGATGAGCGGGGAAGGATCTTCCTAGGGCTAAGGGTTTAATCCTGAAAGGAGGACGCCCTGGTATGAACAAAGAAACAGGAGTGGATTTTTATTCTGTAAAAGTGTAACACATCCTCTCGCTTCCAAGAGCGCGGGTGATTTTTGATTTTCCCACCGACAAAAAAGAATACATTTGTTGGAACAATACATTCGTTTGTAATTGTTTGGATTTATTTGTGAGATACTATTAATATTATATTGAAATATGCGGCGCTGAAGTTCACGCATGGTTTCACGCATCGAGTACGTGTTTTCAACGCGACGTCTACGTGACTTTTACACGAGATCTTCACAGTAATTAACTTTGTCTACACCTATTCTGGATAAATGCTAAGTCACCCGAATTACTTGACGAAATCTTCTACTTACAAAATTGTTTACGAAGGTAAAGTTTTGGAGTTTCTAAACAGCAGTTTTAGCTAATGACATTTCAAATCACTCGGGGTCGGCAGCCATGTTGGATTAGATTTAATGTAGCAGTTGCTAAGTAGTTTAGATGCTCACCGGAATAATGTGAAACTAATGAGGTAGCATTTGATCAGATCTATGGAGTAGTTAGGTTTTGATATAGCGCAGTCTGGGTCAGGAGTTGTAATGATTGGATTTAGGATACACTGTAAAAAAAACACTGAAAAGTACAAAATAACTTTAATTTCGGCAGTCGGTATTAAATAACGAAGAGATAAAACTATTATAGAAACACCGACTTCCGAAATTAAAGTTATTTTGTACTTTTCAGTGTTTTTTTAACATTGAAGTTGGTTATATTTTTTTTTGTAAAAAGATTTTTTTATACACCCTGTTGAGCAGACAAATATTTCATGCTGAATTTCTTCTATTCTTTTTTTTTTTTTTATTGTTGATAGGTTCGCACTTGACCGCTATCTCACCTGATGGAAAGCGACGATGCGGTCGACGATGGAACGCGCTTACCTAAAAGAAACCTATTCACTCTCGACTTAAAGATTCCCGGGTTGTAGCTATCAGGAAACACAGACTTCGGCAAGGAATTCCACTCCCTAGCCGCACGCACAATGAATGTGTTCCCAAAACGTTTTGTGCGTGCTGGTGGGATATCCACCATATACCGGTGGCGCATAGCCGTACGTCTGGTATTCGGTTAAAGATCCCTTAGAATTAATACATGAATCAAGAAGTACGTTGGTAAAAAGTACGATCAGTATTATTTGTATGTATTTTGAGCGTAACAGAACTGAGGGCCCCGCTGGCTGAATGAGGGTGATTAAGAGCTATATTTCACCGCTACACCATGGTAGCGCAACTGGTCATACTACTATGGTGTCCCAGTGAATTATAGCCCGACACCAAACTAGACACCACACTGACACTACATCAAAGATTCTATATATCCTACGGATAAACTAGATTGACTACGAAGCAAACACTCTCTAAAGTGTTCTTTATTTTATTGTCATTAAGTTCATATTGACCAGCAAACGGAAAAAATGTACTGACCAAGACAACGACAAAGGGTCGGTGTGTCCCTTTCTTACCTCTATTTTAACTAGGGTAACCATAATTTTAGCAAATTAATTGTTATTTTTTTTGTCACTGTAGAATGTGATATTAATAGATAGTGCAAATTTTTATATCGACGGCAAAGTATCGATAACTCTTAACTGCTTGTGAAATCTGAAAAAAATAGTTTAATCTATTGAGAAGTTAAAAATTTAAATTTATTTAACTACTGGCAATAACGACTGTTGGTTTAATTGTTAAACTGCTTTAATATATTTCACTATAAAAAAACACTTAACTACAAATAAAATTAAAAGTCCTAAAGAACTAAAAAAAAAGTACCGTTTCATAAAACTCCTTCAAATGATACCCAAAAGACTAGCGGCACAAATAAACATTGCCACGCTGTATGGCAATGCTTATTTTTTGGTCCAAGGTAAAAGAAATAATTTATTTAATACCCAAAGAAAAAGAAAATACTTATAGATCTTGTAAATTAATAAATGAAATACACGGTACTTGAAAATGACAACAATGGCCCTAATTTTCTCAAATTACGTAGAGCCAAAATAATCACCATTTTTCTTTTTCGAAAATTGTTCAATTTGTTTATATAGAAATGTGGTAGAATTGCTTACTAGCAATTAATTAAAATATCAAAGGCGAAGTAAATTTTGTAATAGTAGATTGTTGTTTGGTCCTATTCAAGGTGAAGGCTGAAAAGGCTCCAGGATCTTCAAAGGGTTTCGTTGTCTTTACCTACTAGTCGATATTTTAGTCAAGGTACTTAAGTTTATTGTCACAGAAAATACCTTGCCTTTATAAAATAAATAGAAGTTTGTCCTGAGAAGTAACTTTATTAGTATATAATTTAGGTATCTTCAAGGCAAGAGTGAATAGGCTCTTAATAAACTAATGCGCCTCACCATCGATTTCATCACTGCTTACTGTCAGGTGGGATCGCAGTCAAGCACTTGTGTATATAAATAAAAAATATTTTCGAATTTCTTTTATTAGCGCCGGGATGTTTAGAAAATAATAAACTTTATTGTTTACAAAAATAGATACCTACACAACTATTTTGAACATAACGTTTTGTTGTTTATTTAAGTCTTCAACGCTGCGCAAAGGTGTAATTCTTGGGCTTTTCTCCTCTATAATTTATTTATAGAACAATAAACAACGACAATACATATACAATAAAAACCTGGGCTCGAGTACTGACGGTTATATACAAACTTACCTATGTAAATAGTTCTACGAGTATTCCTAAAAAAAATTGAGTCATTCCCAAAAAACTTTTTTTTCCATTCGGAAAAATCGAGAATTTTTCCGAATCGAAAAATAGTTTTTTTTGTTTTGACTGAAAAACATTTATTATTTTCAGATTTATTCCAACATCTGTGTGCTATCAGACTTTGATTTATTCCAAATTTAGGATTCTGGGTCTGCGAAAAGTACCCTATAAATGATACCTTTGAGAATCTTGAAATATACGTTTTTTGCGACATTCGAGTAAATGACCCTATCTGTTTTTTTGGTAACTCAAAAGTTTGATTTCTTCAGTTTCAAGAGGCCGCAAATCTGAGTATGTTGTATGTATGGTTTTAATGTGAACTCGATACCTCAACACGTTCCTGAGATACAGGGTATTGACCATTCTTGACAGACAGACAAATAGATAGACGGACTACATACACAAATATTTGACATACAAACCAGACAAATATTTGTGTGAAGAGCATAATCATTTGTTTTGTGTCTGGGTGTAATTTAATTACAATATGTATGTATTTAGAAATATTTAAGTATGTTTATCAGAAGTTAAGCACTGCTTAGTTTAAGACTAGATAGCGTTGAGTAAAAGTTGTGGAATATTTAGGTAGACACATCACTTCCAAAATTAAAATAATAAATTCATGAGCGTGAGAATAACACTAGGCTTCAGATTAAACGACTTATCTTCATAAGCATTACGGATTATGAAGAGCTGTCTGATCGAGATTATATAATATTGAAACTGGAGCTATAGGTTCATTTACTTAGGACTTTTGCCTTTTGATACTGATCAAAAAGCACTTGAGCGGTTTAATTAAAAATCTTTTATTTGACATACGTCAATATGGGCACTTATAAAGTACTAGCTTTTGCTCACAGCTTCGCCTGCGTACATAACGCGCATTGCGCATTGGCGTTAGCTGTAATGGTGTTATTTACAAAATTTTAAATAAATAAATAAATAAATAAAATATGATGAATGTGTCAATGATGGGTGAATGTGTCAGACTTTTACTGATTAAAGTACACGTAAGTATATTATGTTTCTTCAGTTGTCCTTTCGTTTCTAGGATCACGAGTTTCCTTTGATAGGTTTCCCCATGACCCTAGCAAGTATCGGCCCTGCTAGTCTCTACGGTTTTGCTAAAATATCTTTGAGACATGTAGAAAACTATACTACAGCCATACCATATAAAGCTGTCGTCGTTTCACATTGTTTCTCCTGTCTATATTTTATTTTCATTTTAAATAATCATCATTTTTTTTTTCGAAAATTGTTCAATTTATTTATATAGGGCCCTTTTCCTGTCACGCGTATTTTATCCCGGACGCGGGTCTCGTCCGTATGCGGGTGTGGGTGGGGCGGTGATCGTCTTCCTTTAGTGTTGTTTTTACTGTGAGTCAGGTTGCAGGCATGCTCATAGTCCGCATATATCGCAAACAAGTTTACTCACTGGCCACACGCAGGACAAAGATTTCGTATGCTGCTGCAATGTCGTGCGTGTACCCAGTGGGTAAACTTGTTTGCGATATATGCGGGCTATTAGCATGCGTGCAACCTGGCTCACAGTAAAAACAACACTGAAGGAAGAAGATCACCGCCCGCATCTGAATAGCGCGCACGTGGGCTGCACGCCCACATCCAATCCGCATTCCGCGCGCATGCTAGCCGCATGTTAGGAAAAATATGTATCAAATGATAGGATGCGGGCAGTCCGCATGCGGAGAGAACCGCGTGCGGGCTAAAAACGCATGACAGGAAAAGGAAGTAAGGGTCCTTCTCTTACTCGTTGTATCGAAGCTAAAAAGTATTCAACATCGATGCCGAGTTGCTAACCCGTCGGTTTTCTACCAGTTGTATTTAGGAGTGTGCATTGAAATTGCATAGCTATAAATTTTATGTTCTGGTTTGCGTTTTCAGTCTGTTGGAAATATTTGTTTCATCTATGAATTTTATTTTAGATTCCCAGAAATTTATGTATGCTTTGAAACAAACTAAAAATAACTAAAGTTGATGTTGAATAGATTTTTTTGGGCAAATATCGATAGAAATTAAACATGGAAACGAGAGATTTTCTTTTTTTGTCGAGATAACTGTGACACATATGTAGTGCAAAATAACATTTTTTTATGAAACAATTTTGATGGACAAATTGAATGCTGAGCAGGCTGTGGATTTGATTTGATTCATACACGGAACAAGTACTTGTATAACCAACAGACAGTTGTGACATGTAGCGTTAAGACCATATTTTCTCTAGCCTTTTTTCAGCTAGCTTGTGATCGGCTTCCAGTCTAATCGAATGTGGCTGAATACCTGTATTACAAGGAGCGGCTACCTATCTGACCTCTACAACCTAGTTTCTAGGCAATATGATATTCCTTAGATAGATTGATGGTCAGATTTTCTGCTATCTGACTGCCTAAAATGACTATCAAAGATCTACGAATGACAATTGAGGCCAACGGCTTCACTTACTTTCCGAGGCACGAGGCGTCAGTAATGAACTAGGTGAACTAAGAAAAGTAGATATATAATTATGAATTTAAATAGTACATTACTACAGTATTATTGAAAAAGGTTGTAGTGACAAATTCGCACGTGTAAAAAACGATAATACACTAACGAAAAAATTATAAATGGGGGTTGACCGGTGACCCGTGAGGGTCGACGCAAGACCAGCTTTATACCTACGATAAATATTATCATTCTGGATGAATGATAGCATTGTGGAGGTAGAAAGCAGTCGCACTTTTCTGTACTAGTCTATTCCGTGCCTAAAAGCGGTGGGATAAGAGCGAGTTTTTGAGTAAATATATTAAATAATTCATATTGGTACTTGCTCTGTTCAGAACCTACAGCCTCATATATGAGAAGCGGATGCCTTAATCACTAAGCCATCACGTCTATATTTCTCATCACCTCTACTTAGATATATTAAGACATGGAACATACAACCACGC
Source organism: Mythimna albipuncta (assembly GCA_929112965.1). Taxonomy (NCBI): domain Eukaryota; kingdom Metazoa; phylum Arthropoda; class Insecta; order Lepidoptera; family Noctuidae; genus Mythimna; species Mythimna albipuncta. The sequence goes on from OV815980.1 coordinate 6,960,842, forward strand.
ACAACTTCTGAATATTCAAAAAAAAAACGCTCAAAACAGTTATTAAAAATATGAAACACCAACTGACACAGAATAGATAATATGATGAATTATTCATTGAACATTTAACGTGTATTGTTGAAGAAAAATCTCAAACGGAATTCTTATTAGGAAAAGCCGGAACACGATTATGTACTAACAAGATAATTGCTGTGCATCATGACAATGAAGAAAATTAAGGCTAGAATTACACTGAGTAAAAGGTAAATATGATATTTATTTTGCAAATAGGTTTTTAAAAACACTTTTACACGTCAATTATTGTCCTTAATTTAAACTAAATGAAGCCGGTGTTTCCTAGCTAACTACCCTGAGAAGAAACACCGAAACAAAGTCAGTGGTCAAAGTCTCTTTTAAAGTCCATACAGCAAACATGTAATTGTCAAATCATATGAGAATGATGTGATGAATGTAAAATAAAATGTGATTGCAGTCTGAGATGATGTTTTGAAGAAAGAACGAAAGAACCACACTGTTCTGAGTAGTCCTGTCATGTCAGTGTAAGCATTTGTCAGGAAAATACTGACAAGTCTACAAACACAAGGCTAAAAATGGCAGCAGTGACAGAAGTCTTGAAAGGTGACACTTGGTGGTTTGGTGTGTTATGAGATAGGATTAAATGCAATTGAAATAAGAGTAAAGGATATTTTATGAATTAATAGAATGAGAAGAAGGAAAAAACGGCTTGTGTGAGAAATGATATGAAAGAATGGAAGTCTTTTTATTTATTTATTCCATAATACAGTTTTTTTGCAGTTTTGGATTCTTTTTGTACCACTAAAAAGAGTTGCTTTCGTATTGGTACTCACATTCGCATAACATAATTAAAAATAAATGATAGTATTACGGTTTACAGAAGGGAAAAAGGTAAAAAAAAGGGGTCAAGTAAAGGAAGCATAATAATCGCAATAATTTAGTTCTTATGATGTTATTTTAACAAATTGGCTGGATTTTATATACGTAAAAAAAATGCATGATAGTTATATACACAAAGATATTCCTGTTAATTTTAAAACTACGTTTAGAACTTATAAATTGTTCAATAATTTTAATAATGATGATATGTTTATTTGTACTATCTGTTTTATGAACAATATCTGTTAAAGTATTGCACATTGCGAGTGCGATACTAATAACGAAAAAAACTGAGATAAGAAACACAACCAAATAAAGGTAACAAACGGTAGAAATAGTAAAGTCGCTTCTTCCTGATTACTTTCTCTTTATACAGCAATTAACGCAACTACCTACTTAACAATAACAGCACTCGTAAAACCTAATCATTAATTAAAAGTAAAACTAACGGTAGCCTCTACAATTATATTAGAACCATGTCTTGTATACATTGCCTTAAATGGTAACGGTCTGATGCATCAAACGAAGCGTGCTTACAGATGCGAATTAGCACACTGTAAACGATAATCTGACTGGACTTGATAATATATTGGCTTCTTCTAACTTTCTTTTTAATGTAATGCACGATAATTATGCTGCCGTTGCCGTTGTAATAAGGGAAAGGACATTAATGAAGATGTTATAGATCATGATGGAAAATTGCTCAGAACAAAACATATAGTTAAATTTTAAAGGTTCTTCTATGAAGTTTAAAGCATATGTGTACATTAATGAAGAAAAAAAAATCTATACTTTTATAGAAAAATAAATTATGAAACAAAAGGACTAAATAAATATTTAACAGCAATGAGAGCACTGTACATTAATTTTAATAAAAAATTCTGCCAATGTAGCTTTTTAAATCATGTTTATAATAAAAGTGGTAATTATAAGGCTGAGGTTAATTAAGTTTCCAAAAGTACTTTTGTTCACGTAATAACATTAAATTAGAAGCTTTTTATTTCGTCGAGATTAAAATACGAAATTTAAATCTTGTTACTGTAAAAAAATACGAGTAACTTTTTATTACATTTGAAACAAGTTCATTAATTTTCTTTTTTGCAGTTTTATTATATTTTTAAAAGTAATAATACCTAACACCTACCTTTAGCTGTTCTTCCATCATATATCTCCAAATCCAAGGCGTCATTTCCGTCCGCCTGTGAGACTCTAAAGGTATAGTCGTTCCAATCGAAGCTGAACGCGTGGCTATCTAGGAAATTCGTCAGCCACCAGTCCTTCGACCTCGCCTGCCTCGTTTTCAACGGTTCTATCGTTAACACATTGAACACCTTCACAGATTTCTGATGCTTCAAATTCCTCAGGATCTCCTTTGCCATGTGATCGATACACGTAGCATTATCACTACAGTTCAGATCAACCGTCGCCCTAACATGCCCCATTAGCATAAAGGCTACTAAAAGGGCAAGGGGATTCATTTTCACCAATGTCTTTTTCACAAACACTCTGTCACAGGTTTTCACCAATCCATTTGTGGGTCACGCCTTCCCGAACCATCTACATCGATGGCTACTTGTTTAATGAGTCCCTCCATGCCTGCCTGATCATTTTTATCTGGCGTCACGCTGCACTGACCACCGCGGGCGGCGTGTGCAATATTTTTTTCATTGAGTTCTTCACTTGCATGTGTATACGCTACACCACTTTTCTTTCCACCGTACACGTTTTTATTCAAGAATTTTCCGTGATCCGTACATTTAAGGTGCTTTATTGCGAATTATTGATGTGCGACATAAAAAATGTTTTCGTTTCGCTTTGGTATACGTCGCTAATAGGTATACTGAATCAATATTTTACTTTCATATGTATGGTCAGCAAAATAATTTCTGCATATAATCTAAATGAAGAGTTTTATTGTGTTCAATATTAACCAAGACCAATAATTAGCAGCAAATGCTGTTTTATGTCTCGGAAAACCCTCGATTGCTCATAGAAAGAACCCAATCATTTTTTGTTTCTTGCCATAAAAAAGTATCAAAAGCGTTTGGAACTGTTTATAGATCTATTAAAAAATATGAAATCAAACTTTTCGTAGAAAATATTTGAATGAAAGCATAAAGTTCTATATTTCAAAATGTTACTGAAATCTTATTGTTCATTCAATCGGCGAAGAGTCCATTAAACTAAAATGCTTTTGGGCGATGTGGTCGCTAAGCGACAAAGCCCTTTAATTAAATAAATAAATAAAATGCTTTTATCACAAGTGTTTTCAAAGTCAAATATCAAATTTGACTTGCGTTTTTATTGATTAAAACAACCTCCAAGTACTGAATTGCTTACACGGGTTACCTTTTCAGAAGTCAATCACTAGTAGGCATAGGTCCTGCCTTTACGGTTTTGTAGTTATCTCTTACAGGACGAACAGACGACATCGTCAGATCTTGAGGTGTCAAACTCAGTCTAGTAGTCTTCTGCCAAGTGTAGAAACTTCCATGGCTCGCTGCATAGTAAAAATCTTGTATAAACACTAAAACATTATATCTTACATCCAACTCTTGACTGGCCTGTTGGTTTAGTGGTTATGGCCTGACTGCTATGCCTATGGTTTGATTACCACCCAGGACAAATGTTTGTGTGATGAACATGATCAGTTGTTCTGTGTCTGGGTGTAATTGCTCATCAGTTCTCTAGTACTTATAACACCAGCTCTACTTAGCTTGAAACTAGGTGGCGTTGTTTGATAGTTGTGGAATATTATTATTATTATTAACTCTCTTGTCACAGGTCTGCTGGAAACAATTTTGTTTGAAATAAGTCGCACCTTTATGCTCTTCTATTTTTACTAGTTCTTTTCACTTCTTAGTATTTGTGTGTACGTAAATGAATAAAATGATTTTGGTACTGATACTATTTTCAGAGTCACGTCACTAACTAAAAGCCCTCGTCACAAAATTCACTTTAAAATCAAAACTCCAACATGACTAGTCTAGCTACATCTGCCGCGAGTTTCAAACTAAACTTTTAGTAATTACGCATATCATTACGAAGGCGTGACGTTAGTTGGTTAAGTGTTTCAAGTTAAAGTTCTGTTTTAAATTGATTCTGTGATGCGATTTGAATAATCGACTAACTGAAGTTTGAATGTTTGGCACGCTTAGTTTGAGAGTCTTGGTATCTTTAAGTGTGTTTCTTCTGAAACGTTTGTCTCCTTTCAACAATGAATTTGTGATAAAATTAGGGGCTTGGGGAGCTTAAAGTATAAGATGTTGATTATACTGTTTTTTTTTTTTGATTACGTTGATTATTTTGATTATCCTGATTATTTAGATTATTCTGATTATTTTGACATTATTGATTATTTTGATTATTCTGTTTATTTTGGTAATTTTGATTATTATGATTGTCAAGATTATTATGATTATTTTGAGTCATGACATGTCTTATTTTGCGAATGCTGGTTAACCTGTAATTGGCGACTGTGTAAGACTTAGGCCAATTATTATTCATACTTGTAAATGCTGTACACATAAGCTGTTGGTTTGACCTTTATAAATAAATAAAATAAATAAAGATGTAGTTTTCTTTTGCGCTAACAAAAAGACAATTAGGAAAACGACTTCAAAGAACTCGCACAGTATAGCATAGCAAAATCAGCCTTATAATGTTCCCACTGTTAGGACTGAGACCTCCTCTCTAGGAGAGAGAATAGGCCGTAATCCATCACGTGGACCCAATGTGGATTGGTGGAACTCTACTCTACGAGTTCCACCAATCCGTGGTTGGTGAATGGTTGGAAATTTTCTAAAATTGCAACCAATGCCGGAAAACACAGCGTTGGACGGCCTTCCACCATAAGATAGACCAATGATAAGACTTGATTAATTTCCATTTAAAATGCTGCAAATCTTACCACAGTAATTTACCTTGTGAAATTAACCGTCAATAATAACAAAAGAAATCATAATAAAGAAGAACCAAATACAAAAACAGAAAAGAGTGATTTACGTAACAGAATTATCAAGGCAATTGAATACGTGCTCATATGGAAATAAAACTAACCTTTTACAAAAAATATAACTCTCGACTATGACAAAAAATATAACTATAGACCAACGTTAGTGACCCGAATAAAAATATATCCTCACAAATGAAAATGAGTTTTCTGACCACGAACGGAACGGACTTGAACTGGCGACGAACAATTTAAAATGTAAAGCAGCTGTAGAAAAGGCGATAATATTATATATCAAGAAAATAGTTTTAGTTTATTTCAAGGAATGGTGACTGAATAGGAAATAGAATTTGGTGCGGGATACAATATAAGTCGTAAAGCAAGCCATGATTATCACAATAAAAGAATTACTTTAAAATATTGAAGGTTACGGAAATAATATGAAAAGTTAGAAGACACAAATCTTTTTGTGCGTATATTTTTTCACTATCTCAACCGATGATGCTATTGACGATAAAGCTTGCTTACTTAGAAAATTAATAATAACCAGATATTTATTCCAAAAAAAAAAACCATGAGATATCTACACAAAGTTGATATATTTAAATTTAAGTAGTTAAATTTCTATAATTGTTGTTTCATTGTATGTACCTCTGTGCCAAATAAACGTGATTTTTTTTGTCTTTCTAAAAGGAGAAGCGTATGCGTAACATGATTAAAAAAAATATTTATTTTTATGAGCCTGTTATTTTTATGTGATTTGTTATAATTGAATATTTTCTATTTCCTAATAAAATTGTAGTTGGCTGTTGGACATATATATATGGTAGCATTCTTTCAGTACAGCTCTTTTATCCGTAGAAGGTTTTTTTCATTTACGGTTTTTAAATTCATTTTGTTTTATTCTTTAATTTCCATATCTACAATTTCTTTTCTTTTAACAACTTATCCTCATTTGGCGTATTTTTTCTCATTCTCTGTTAAACTCATCCAAAGGTTGTCTATAAAAATCACTTTTAACCTAATAATTTTAAGCTCCTATCGTAATTTTATTATGATATACAATAAGGAGTACATCTTTCTTATATAATGTTACTTTAAAAACAGAAACATTTACTCTTGATTTGCTATCGTTACTTTTAAATGAAACTTATTTTGTTTAATCGCCAGCGTTTTGCACGCGATCACTGCTCTACTAACAAAAAACCATATATCACATTTTGTGTCCGGAACCACGCACCGCTGTCTATTTCGGCAGCCCTAGTTGGTTCTCTGTTAGTTGTTGTTTTATTACTATTGCTGCCGTGGCGTTGCCGTGCATCAAGGATGTTTGCTGAGGCGCGGTTTGATGGCTTTGCTGCCATAATCAGGAAGAGATGCACCTCCCTACTCGCTCGCGTTCGTGGCAGCACCAACACTATACTGAATGTTTTTACAGGGAGTCCCCCATGCTGCAAAGATGGATGCGCCTTCGTTTCGTATAATTGTCGTGTATATTTGATTTATGAAACCTACTAACACTAGTTTTTAAGATATTGTAATTAATAACATATGGAACAAGTCCGGTGTTTTATTATTTTTAAAAAGAATTTTCCATTTCTGATCAGTCCCTATATTATTGCTTTATTCAACGCAAAGTTTGATAAAAAGGCAACGTGATAAGAGAACGATAAAACCTGAACTTCCTTGGCATTTGGTACTTCCATCATTTACTCGAAAATTTCACAAAACTAGTTGCAGAAGATACGTGTTTTGGTTTCTAATTTTAACTACATTAATTAATGAATACATTTTGAAGGGCCAAAGTATACGCAAAACAGTAGATATTCAGAGATATTTACTTGAATTTATTATTTGATTTTAATTAGAAACCTAGTTAATATCAACAAGATATCTGTGTTTCCCAAATATTAAGAGAAAATATGTAATAACTTCGCAAACACGTAAGAGTCTTATTAAAAATAGTGAAAATGTATCTCAGATTCAACGCTCTTAAGGCATTCTCATAATAGAATGAGCATACGATTAAGATTGAAGCGTAGATGTTTCACAATGTGCTCAACAGATATTTGAACAAATATGTTAAACTAGCATCTGCTAGCAGCTCCGCCCGCGTTACACTTGGTGTCTCCATACCAACTTTGGGCTCTCGTTTCATGCCCTAAGGGAGTGAATTTTGAAGAATCTTTTCATAGTGTTCGCCTCCGTCATAAAAGATTTTATTTACACCACCTGCTCGATAATGTCGTTTTACACGTCATATAAACCTCACATATAGCAAGTCATTATATGCCTAGGGAAATAATGCAGTATGGCTAATCCCTAGGGAATAATGAAATTTTAATTTGGAGCGTCAAGAATCGTCAACATTGTGAATTGAAATGTAGGCGCATCGAACAAGTTGACTCGAAATTCAAACCAGAGTATGTAATCACTATGATTCAAACTGGCCACTAACAAAAAAAAAGAAAATAGAATATAACGTGCGTACTGACGACACGGGAGCATTATAGAAAATTGAAACTATAGAATCTTGAAGTAGTGAATTTTGTTTGTTTGATGAACTTGTAAATATAATACTTATATTTCTCTAATATGTGATTTGGTCGACCAAATTGTCTTTTAATTATTTCACAGATGGTGTAAAAAGTAGAGTATGCAACACGGGGATAAAGCTGTCTTTGTCTTGGGCGGCTTAAATTCCTCACTTCACTCGGGTTTCTTTATTAACTCCCTCGCAATGCTCGGGAGTTCAGTTTATAAATCCCTCACTATCGATCGGGATTAAAATCAACAATGTTCATTCAAATATTAATTCTGGCTTGTCTTCAGTACTATACTGCTAGATCTCAGTTTATGCTTGCTTTTAAGACCTGTCAAAAGCTTTTGACCTAAAATCCCACGCGGAGGTACGACGAAAATTGAGAGAAACGGTCTTGCCATCAGAGTTCATATTTCGGTATTAGTCTGTACCTCAACTAGAAAAATATTGTAAACTTGTTATGAGACTAGCTTTTATCCACAACTTTGCCCGCATACATAAAATATAACCAATGTCACTCAGGAATAAAGCAGTTTTACAAATAAAAAAAAACAAACTTTACCTTTTTATAATATTAGTGATGATAAGTAACAGTAAGACTATTAATGTCTTCTTTCAAGCATAAGCTAATAAAATTAAAACTAGATTTATCGAGTATTTAAAAACGTCAAGTTCATATAACATTATTATGCTCTTCTTTTTTTTCTTATAGATCTGTATTGATAACAGTAGTTAATGATTGGAGCAATGAAATATCTTGAAACATTGGAAAGATGTTGACAGTATCAGGTATGTCAATCTATGATATGAAATATATATGAAAGATAGATGTAAGATGAAGAAAAAAATAAAAATAAAATAAAAAAAATAAAAAAAAAATGATTACGTTTTTATGATATAAATAAGTGACACATTTATGTCATATCATTAACACGTAATAATTTTAACGAAGCGAAGCGAACTAGGTTGTTATAAAGAAGCAATGATACGTTTAGAGCTATAATAAATTGAAATCGAATCGAAAATTGTTATTTGGTTTATTGAAATGAAGTTAGCTGGCAGGTAGTGCAGAAATGCCAACGCCGAACCAGCCTGTGTGTGTTGCTTTATATTTGTTTATTTATTATTATCCTTTTTCATGTTTTCTGATAATGAATCCTTTTATTCGTCTCACGATTCCTCTGCAATCTACTATTTATTTCATTCCTAGCCCCCATCTAGGAGACACAGAAACTTAAGAAAAATCCCTTAAGTTTCTGCGTCCCCTAGATGAGGCAGATGGCGTTCGCAGTGGGCCGCTTGTCAGTTTGGATTTAAGCTTCACACTTCATTTCGCTCCAGTAGCTCGCGACAGTAAAATGCCTATTAAGATCAAAGGTAAAATCTATAAAACAGCGGTAAGCCCAGCTTTACTCTAGGGCTGTGAAGTCTGGCCGACAATTAAGAGTCACGAGCAGAAACTACATACAACGGTGATGCGTATGCTGCGCTGTTTGGGTGGGGTTACTCTTAAGGACAAAGTGCGTTATGAACATGTGAGGGGCAGCTTTAGGGTAGTCCCCATAACCCATAAAACTTGCGAAGGTAGATTGTGATGGTACGGTCATGTTATGAGAAGACCACACAATCACGTGATTAAAACGTGATCGCTATAAGAAAAAGGGGTAGAGGAAGGCGCCTAACCACCAGACTGTCAAATGACCAGAAAGACATGAAAGTATTGGGGCTTCACGAACAAGACGCTCGAGATAAACATAAATGACGTCGCATGATTGGGACTGCTGACCTCGCGTAACGGGATAAAGCCGAGGCAAAAGAAGAAGAATATTTCATTTAGCTCCAAGTCTTCCTTTGCGATGACCGTTCACCGCCAGGTCTTCTTAAGGCGATCGCATTTACGCTTTCCTTGAGAGTTTCATTCTAGTGCTATTCCTAGCATTGACTAGTCTATAAAGTTCATTCAGGGCCGGAAAACAGGCCTCATTCTAATGAAAGGGAGGAGGCGAAATAAACTATTGACACTCCATGTGCAATGGTGGATTCCCAAAAATGCTTTAGAGAGATGTTGAAAAGAGTTTAAAGTCCAGTAAAGTTCCGTTGAAAAGGGAAGATTCTCCGGCCAGACGGATGTTATGTCTGATTAGGGCAACTGTTTGTGATGATTTTGAGCTGTTCTATACACTGTTAAATTTTAATCGTTTTAATCCCGTGGAGGATCCATCCGGTACATGAAACACTATCGATTTGTAAAGATAAAATTAAAAAATAAAGTATCTTTTTTTCAAAACTCGTATTAATTTACGCATGTGCGATATTAATTTCTTTAAGAAAACGTTAGCTGAGCTAGTCCAATGACCTGTAGGTAGTAGTCGGCGTTGCGTACAAATTACATACAGGTCATTGGACTAGTTAAAAAAAAATGGTTTCATGTACCGGATCGACCCTCCACGGGATTAACAAAATTTAGCGGTGTATATTCAAATCGCGAGGAAAATTCGAATTACGCGATGCAGGGTTTCGTAGTTTATTTCTTATATGACGCAATAGATATCGCTACAGTGACATTACTTTTTAAAATAATAATTTCGGGAAAAATAATCAAACAATTTCAATTTCTTTCGAACGAATAAATTCAGTTCATTGCAGTAGGTACCATTATTGCCCGCGACGTCGTTCTCAAGTGTTTTCATAAAAACTTAAACAACCCTTTAACGGTATATTAAAGGACGTTTTGTAAAACTAATAACGACAGTTTTTATTGTTAATTTTGATTAGAATTTGTGCCAAGTTTCAAGTTTATTAACACAAGAAATAAGGATCTTCTATAAAACCTCCTAAATGGTTCTTTCAGGAGTATTTTCATAAATATATAAAGACAACCTTTATTATTTACTAAGAATACTATTTATTACTGGCTCTAGGCATCATTATACAGGCTCAGTCAGGGGTCAGTCCCTGAGGAACTCTGGAATTAATGGCCATTTGCCCGGATGAGCAGCCATCGGTGACCACTCGGATGGAGCGGTCACTTAGGAAGTCTGCGATTCAAGCACACAATCCAGCAGGTAAGCCGACAGAAGGAAGCTTCTTCTCTTACATAATAGAGAAGCTGACTCGGAAAACATTGTTTTACCATTTAAATTACTCAAAGAAAAAAATGGGGGTGTGAGTAAAAGGTTAAAAAATAGTCTACAACTTTTTCACAGACCTACCCAGAAAAAAACATTATAATTAGACACAAGAAAAATCAAAAAAACCGCCCAAGTGTAAGTCTGTCTCGCTCGCAAAGGGTTTCGTCCGTAGCAAAGAACGGCAAAAAATCGAAAAAGACAAAAGGTTCTGGAGTGGCAACCACGTACCGGAAGAGCCAGCGTTGGAAGGCTTTCAACAAGGTGGACCGATGACCTGGTCAGGGCCGCGGGAATCCGATGGATGCGTGACACACAGGACCGGTCGTTGTGCGGCCGGCTCAGAGCAAAGGAACGCACAGGAACGTTCGTTGTGGCGACGCTTGGGGGAGGACTATGTCCAACTGTGGACGTATATCGACCGAAATGATGATGATGTTGATGATGAACCTACCGGCTCTAAAAGCTTTGAAGGAAATAAAACTACTGATGCGAGAAGAAGACTAAGAAATGTCATGATATACTTTTTCATGATAAATGATATTTATTTTGCAAATACGTTTAAGAAAGTTTTTTACGTAGATTTTTTTTTCGTCTTTTTAAACTAGATGAAGCCGGTGTTCCTAGCTGACTATCCTGAGAAGAAACCAAAACAAACTCAGGGGTCAAAGTCTTAAAGTCCAAACAGTAAATATGTCATGGTCAAAATACATAAGAAAGAACCATACAGATTCGTCTTTTGATGAAAGAATCATAATTATAGATTAGGGCGTACCTTTCCAATCAATGCAAGCAATTTGTCAGTAATCGCAAAGCTCAACTCGGGCCTACTAAGGGTTACTTGTTACTTTTATTATCTACTCGTACGCCGTTAATATTTTTAAAGTTTTGTGTTACAATTTAATTATAAATAATGACAAACAATGCTAGTTACAGTTGTCGATCACTTACCACGCAAACTACACAAAACGTCGATTCAACATTTGTGACTACTAATGATATAATTATGTTTTTACACCAACTGCTCGATAATGTCGTTTTATACGTCATACAAACCTCACTTAAAGCAAGTCATTCTATCCCTACAGAGCAGGCGCCAAAGGCAGTTGAGTATGCCAAATATGAGGACCGCCTGAATTGTTGATAAAAAAATATATTTAATACTTAAATAACAGTAACTTTTCTGCCTGCCTGTCTGTCTGTCAAGACCCTTTATCTCGGGAACAAGTGGAGGTATTGCGGTGTGTATACACAGGAGAACTAAGTCTATCGATGTAGTTTGAAGAATAGCCAAACTTATGTGGCAGTGGGCAGCGCATATTGCTCGCAGAACAGGTGACCATTGGAGATGATAGATTTTGAAGTGTCGACCGAGGTGGATCGAGGACTGGGTGAGGGTTGTATGTCCAACAGTGAACGTACAATGTAAATAAAATATATGTATTTCCCAATCGTAATATTGGCACATTGTGGCTTAAGCTGTGAATTCGCTGGTAATTAGGAAGTGATCGATGTATGAAGGATAGGAATAACATCAACGCACGAATGGTCAGAGTCAGCGCATAATGAATAATTTCCTATTCACAAAGATTATGTACACAGAGGGTCATACAGTATTCTGCCTACATAACTGAATAAACGATGTATGTATATTGCAATAAGATCCCTTGTTTTGAGATGTGTTGGACTTTAACATAGCTTTAAGCACGCCGTAATCATGGCGGTACGTCTTGTCTTTGAGGAGTGACTGAAAAAGCGTTACGGTATCCTCTCCTACTGCATGACGCAAGTCCTTACCAGAAACGGTAAGTTCAGGAGGTTCCAGCACCGGATTGACGTGAAAAAAAAAAAACGCTCAGGCGGCACCGTTGGGCGGAATGCCTGGAGAACACGATAGAGCAAACGAGGTGAGTCAGATAAGTGCAAAGGACGGCCGCACACGAAAAGAAATAAACATCCTCATGCCTCAACCACAGAAATCTCAACAGTCAGAGTTGATTATAGTGGTTAGTTTCCATGACAAACAATTGGTAGCTCGTTGTCAGGCCGCACTGTTTCACGCTCCCATTAAAGAGATTTCCGATATCTACAAGAAACATGACAGACCATCTAAAAATCTAAACCGTGGTTCTAAAACAAAAATGGCAATTGAACGTACAAACACAATATCGCCTCTGTTTTTTCACTACTCTGCATCAGTAACGGTCGACATGTGGCACGATGCAACTTGTAATTGCGCCGGCTGTCCGAACGTTTCCGTTATCACCAGGAAACTATCCACTATTTACATTCTTAGTTTTATCGGTGCTTGAATATGTAGTATATTTGAAAAATTGATGTAAAAATACGTTGTATACATCAATTTCACATATTTAATACTGTCAAGAATTCACATAAATCTGTACAATTTACAGTACATCCTTCTTTTTGTTGTTTTACTAATTTTTTTTAAACCTTATAAAAAGAGTTTTTTCGCTAGTGCGAATATGTCACTCTGTGAGTATACAAATATTTTAGTTAAAAAATAAAATAAAAAAAAAAATGCAATTAGGTTTTGGGTAGGTTTTTCAAAGCGAGCTTAACAATATTAATAATACGGATTATTTTATTTCACGGTGCGGTGATCTAAAACATAATTCGATATAACAAAGGTATTGTCTGTGCGATAAAAGTACCGTCGTGGCGTAAAGTGAAAACAACATTAAAGATTTTAAGTAGCAACACAACCCAGCCATCCGTCAAATGGCAAACGTCATATCAGGTTTGTTTATTGCAAAGACATTAAATATATACTACCAATAGACAGGACATAGCGAACAAAAATCCAAACCGATACTTGTTACTTGGTAGTAACAAGTCGCTCAGTCTAGTATAACACCCGTAAACGTCAAGTCGTGTTTGTATCCGCTTTAGGCGCTAAAAGAAAATCATTTTCTGAGAAAATGTGCTGAGTAGCGCATTACGCTATTGCAAATCTTGTTATGGTAAAATTATTGGACCTAACTTCGGTTTATTTTCGTAAATATTCTTGGTATTTACGCAGTAATTAATAAAATTCAAAAATTTCAATGAATAGTTCTAGAAAACTTGCTGATTTTATGATAGCGCCATCTATTGCTGAAAAGTTTAACCTTACCTAGCACACACCAGTGGCGTAGCGTGGGTTTTCGCCGCTTGGGGTCGACCAGAAAAACGCCGCCCTTTGTTGTTTATTAATGTTTAAGAACACCAGTATTAAAAACGACTGCAGGAATCCCGTCGGGGCAACTAGCTTTATTCTTACGTACGTCTTTCTGATAGATACGAATATCCTATATACTCGTCACGTACCCATCAGGAGAAACTAGGGCCGGTGCTTCATCGGAATTCAGACGCGAAGATTCCGCAATAAGTGGGGCAATTAAGTTTGCTTTCTCCTCAGCGGTGTGAGCCAGAGACCCGTCGGGTTTCAGCAGTGGCGGAGGTGAGGGACGACAGAAGTTCGATGCACTCGAGTTTGCCAGGGACCAAAACGCTTTACTACCAACGGGGTTTGTTCCTTATTCGGCCAATGTGGTCAAACTGAGACCTCCACAACACACCTTAAGAGTCACGTCACTTGCCTTGCGCATACGAGTGTTAGCCCAAGGTCGGTATGCGCGTGTTTAATCGCGTCAGCGTGAAGACACTCACTGCCAAGTCATGGTTGAGCTTGGTCCGACATTGTTACGTCAGAGAATGAACTTGGATTAATAAAAAGCAATATACCTGCTGCAGCACGCAGGGTAGACTTAACATCGACATCAAAATTTGCTTGGCACGTGCGTAACATTGCGCTCGCAATTTCGAATATCTAAGTTTTTTTTTTTGCGCTTTCTGCCGCCTCCTTTTGTATGCCTAGGGCCATGGCCCCCACCAAAGCTACGCCACTGGCACACACTGAAGCTTCTACCACGAGCTCATAACGTGATCTATTTTACGACCTAAACCGAACTGTTTGATCCTTTTTCATTCGTACTACTGTCATTTTAACATATCGTGGTAAAGCTCCTGGCCACCTACCGAGCAATAGTTAAATTTACACAAATTTTGACAAATTTAATTCGCGTGATTGCTATTCAAAGCTAGATGGCGTCACTGAGAGATAGGATGACAGTTTTTCTAAGACATTTCTCCTGATAGCCGCTCTATTGTATCTCTTTAAATCTCTTTGGTTTATTGTGTTATTTTATTGTGATTTTTAATTGAAATCTTCAGAAATGTGATAAAAAATTTCACTGAGCTGAGTAAGGGAAATAATATTTGATATATTACAGTTTTGCCAAAGATAACAAATGGCAAATGACACCATTATTGATCAAAACAAAGTCACGAACTTGGGAAACATTGGTATGCTGTGTTTTTGGTACGTAACACTTTTATTTTAATGTTTTTAGACTTCCTAGGTGAACTCCTGTCCCTGTTATCTCCAAATATATATAAATTAAACGGAAATTCATTAAAACATGACGATATTTGTTTATTTTATTTTTGTCAATATTTTCGATGGCTAGTATAAAGAGTATTGATACTTTAAATTTATAATGCATTTCGACTAACTTAAAATATTTCTTTTCAGGCTTGAGTGAGGATACAGTAACTAAAATAAAAAAGGGCAAGTGCGAGTCGGACTCGCGCACTGAAGAGTCTGTACAAATTTACCGAAATCAATTCCCGAATTGAGTTACAAAATTTTTCCGAATTGCAAACAATTTTTTTTTGTAGTGTTCTGATCTACAAATTTACAGTTTTCTGATTTTTCCCTGTACTTGTTCTATGAGACCTTGTTTTATGCCAAATTTCAGGTTTCTAGGTCAACGAGATTCACCCTATGAACTTTGATTCCCTTGAGTTTCGAAATTTATGTTTTTTGCGACATAAACGGCCGTATCTTTTTTTTTTCGCTAACTCAGAAGTTTGATTTTTTCACAACTTCGAAAGACCGCAGACTTGTGTGTATGGTTTTAATTTTAACTCGATACCTCCAAGCGTTCTCGAGTTAAAGGGTCTTAAGAGATAAACAGACGGACAACCAAGTGATCCCAAGGTTCTTATATGCGAGATGGTCCTTTACAGGCTAAATAGATTTTTTACGAAGCAACATTACAAATTGTGAAGTGTACCTACTTTATTTTTATAGTCATTAAGTTCATATTTTTCATTGATTAGCTAAAGGGAAAAGTGTACTAAGAAAGATAACGAGTAAGTGGTAGTGTGTCCCATTTTTACCTTTATATTTAACAAACATAAACTTGCTGCTAGCTACAATATTCCAGTCAGTGATAATAGACCAATCCCAGTCAAAGTGATGGAACCATTTTCGTTAGAACTTGGTAAGTGGTCGTTGGTGGAACCTACCTCGATAGGCAGTACAGCATTTCCTTCACGCTATTTTCCTTTACCGGTTCGTGTTTGCATTTAAATGTTCATCATCATTACAATCGAAAGACGTCCACTGTTCGACATAGGCCTCCCCCAGGTGTCGCCACAATAAACGGCATTATGCAAAAACTTATAAACGGATGAATTTAATGATAAACGTTGCAATAATATAGCTTATAATCTATATTTTTGCTAAGTTTCACCACGTGAGCAAGTTCAATAAATAGGCTACTAAAATTATAAATGCGAAAGTTTGTGAAGATGGATGGAGGTACTCGTATGTATGGATGTGTCGTGCAAAAACTACTGGACAGATACTAGAAGATCATAAACATTCTAATAATATAGCACATAAGCTATAACTTTGCAGTTTCATTAGGTGAGCAAATGCAGCCAATAGGATAATTTTTATTATAGGGTGAAGCCGCTGGAAGAAGCTAGTCTAAACATAGTTTCAAAATATCAAGATTTAACAGTCGCACTATAATGACGTCACAATGTTGCTTACATAACAAAAACGATATATATCTACAGCAGCGCCCTCAAATCCCACGATGGTTTACTTTCCGCACAGACTCTAACAATTGGATGCACAAAATAATCTAAACATCATCTGCCATTCGTATCATACGTCACTCCGTATCCACAGCTTAAAAATTAAATTAATGAAATGTCATTTCCAAGGAGGTCATTTCATTACATGTACATAAAAAACTTAAATAAACTATTTATACCAAAACCTAACTATTTACATAAATATAATACAAAATGTCAAAGTACGCTCAGGCGTCAAAGTACTCGTCCACATCGCTGTCATCCGGAAATGTGCCCAGAAGACTGGCAGCATTGCCACGTTGAATGGCAGTGCTGCCAGTCTAGTATAAATAGTTTCTTTAGTATTTCAGTTTTTTATGTACAAGAAACTTAATAAAATCCATCATAAGTGCCCTAGATAAAAATCGGAAACGTAAACAACGCTTACCGGCACCGTCGCAAGAGCAAAGAACGCTCACGGACTCCTCGACGACAGAGTTCGGCAACGACATCGTCATCACACCGGAATCTAAAAACAGGAATCCTAGCCCCAATTGTGAGAGACATGTAAATCGAGAGAGAATAGAGGTCACCAAAAACCCTAATACAGGTAAGTTCCACTTTTTATTTAAGGTTAGTAACGTGGTTTTGGTACGGGCTTTTTTCTTTTTTCGGTTAAGAAGACCTCGGAACAGCTTTGCTTTAGCCCTGAATTTTGCGTGTTTATTAACAAAGCGTATCACTATTGCAGCTATTAATGAAGAACAGGATACTCCTAGCCATGTTATTTTACATCGCCATAGCTGGGTGGCTGCCAGTGAGCACGAGATGCTTCAAGTGATATTACCTCCATGTTGCTAAACTGGTATGCATGAGCCACTGCGTGAGCATGTCCATTTTAACAGACCACTGAATACGTGATATTCACTGTGCTGCATGAAAGTACGAGGCCATTACCTTGCCATCAAGTACGTGATATTTACGCTAACACAAAGCTGTAATACAATGGCTTCCAGCAAATGCTTTACTTCCTTTTTTAAAAACAACCAAAATGGAACCAATGAACCCCTCCTCTTCTTAACCCAGAAGAAAGCGGTGCTCATCGAACGCTTTAAACTAAGGGACCATGGGATTAAGATGGAATCATGAACATAAGGATCATGATTTCTTCTTTGGATAACTTTCTAAAAACCACATAAGAGAGCTGCACCAAACCATTAGTGGATGAATAAAAAATATCATGAAACAAAGTAGCATTCTTCACAATTCAGTTCCCATATCTGTTCTTAACAACAAATAAATGTATACTGCTGACAAATAACTATATCATTCTCGCATACACACTAAGACTATTGCCTTATTAGGCACTTTTAAATATTGTTAGTTCTACCTAGACCTAGAACTAACAATATTTAAAAGTGTCTATTTAATTAATGACAATTAAATAAAAATAATAAAGATTTAATCAGAAAATGTAGTAGCTCATTAACTAAATTAATAATTGCAACAAACTCTAAACATCTCAACCTTTGTTATCCTTTGTTGTCTCCTGCCGGAGGCTTTACGCAGCAATCGTTCGGTCCATGGCCCTTTATGGGGCTTCAGAGTAGGCGCCGTCGCTGCGTCAGCAACCGAAGGCCCAGCCGAACGCATGGGTCATGGCTATACGGATGGTGCGGGGATACCGCACGGTTTCCCGCGAAGCGGCGAGCCCGCAAGCGTATTACGACTAATGTAAAATTATCCTCCAAAGTAAACTTAAGTCTTGACTTTTATTATATTTATTATAATATAATAATTTTATATTATGCACACTCGCTCCCATAGTCTATTCCCACTTTCACTCTCCTTTAACTTATAAAAAACAGAACTAATTTTGTTAAAACATGTTTAAGAATACCTATGCAATCAAAATAAATCGCATTCAAATCGTTTAAGAGTTACGGTGCCATAAATATACAGACACGCTAATAACACAGAGATTCTTACACTACTCCATTCCCATCTTTTAGTTAAAAAGCCTTCTTTTTTAAGCGCAGTTGGTCTCAGATCGTTGATGTCATTCTTGCATATGAACTTGAGCTATATTCGTTTAGCAGTAAAGTTTATATTCGTGTAAAACTTCCAATAAACCAAACCAGGCACGCTATTTATCACCAAGCTCGATAGATGGCGCTGTACCGTCCGACGCGAATTCTGAATGGCGGTATGGTTTCGTTACATTGCACAATACAGTACTTCCCTTAGAACGTTTGGGTATAACTTCATACGGTGTACATAAAATATTAATGATTTTATCTGCAGTGTACTTGATTTTTGAAAAATCAGTCTTATTGATATTGTAAAAGACTGATTTTATTTTGACAACAATGTACTTTGGTGTTAAGAGGGTTCTTTTTTACTCGCCTATCGTCAACGTCGAGCATAGTTTAAAAGCTTGTTGCTTCATCTAACGCAATCCAACGCGATGTTTGACTAAGAGGAAAAGCGAAAAAAAGTAACGTCTGAACGTTTGTTGGCATTCGGTAATTCTGTGATTTACTTAAATATTTCACAAAACTTGTTTCAGGAAATACTGTATTTTTTAGCCCTCAAAAGTTATTCAGAATCTCGATTAAAAGCTTCTACTGACGTTTATTTTTATATTTTTGGGGTTCCGTAACACAAAAGAAAAAAATGGTACCCTGATAGGATCACTTTGTTGTCCGTCCGTATGTCATTCTGTCTGTCCGTCAAGACTCTTTATCTCAAGAACACGTGGAGGTATCGAGTTGAAATTAAAACCATATACTCAGATCTGCGGTCTTTTCAAGCTGTGAAAATATCAAATGTCTAAGTTTACGAATAAAATAGATACGGCCGTTTATGTCACAAAAAAACATTCATAGGGTACTTTCCGTTGACCCAGAATCCTGAAATTTGGTACAAAGTAAGGTCTTATAGCACAGGTGTAGGAAAATATCTGAAAACAGTAAATTTATACCTACGTCAAAAAAAAATGCCAATTCGGAAAAATCTTCGAGACTTCGGGAATTGTAGATTGCATGGAACCCTCAGAGCGCGATTCCGACTCGCACTTGCCCAATTTATTTTTAAATACATTAGTACATGAGTACATTATGGACTGCCAAAGTTTACGTAAAATAGAATATTTTCAAAGGTCTTTACTAGATTACTTTTACACTTTATGTTTTGATATCTGTAGAAGCCTAGATAATATCCACAAGATAGTTGTGTATACAAAATATCTAGACTGCGTGGTGCGTGGCAGTGTGATAACCGAAATAAGTATGTTGGGTTTTCGGTGGTGATTTTGGTCTGCGTGAACTGATTTTAATAAAAAAAAAAATATTTGAAATACGTCCAGGATACGAAAATATGTAAACTAGGTTAAATTACAAACTTAGTTACGAAATTATTTTGTACAACTTTTCAAAAACTGTTCAACCCATCAAGTTCAAAATATTTTTTCTAGAAAGTCCTTATAAACGACAGAAATAAAAATTACTTTATTTCTGTCGTGATTTACTTTTGGAGCGATTATTTCATTCATTTTTAAATACCTATCCAACAATATATCACACGTTAGGGTTGAAATGAAAAAAAAATCACTCCCCACTTAACGTGTAGGGGGTACCCTAATTAAATTTTTTTTTCTACTTTTTATTTTACCACTTTGTCGGCATGATTGATAAACATATTGGTAACTCAGCTTGCTAGTGCTAACGGTCACTGAGATTATCCGTGGACAGACAGAAATGGCGAAACTGTAAGGTTTCCTAATTGACTACGGAACCCTAAAAATGATCTGTGAGAGTAAACAAACAGACAGTGCTCTTGTGTTTGTGCACATATTTGAGCAGTAAATATCTGCTGCATATTTAGATAATCTTCGATTTACCACTGTGTTCATGTCTGTATATTGAAATCCGATTTGGAGGTTTTACTTACATGCAATAAATGCTTTAACTCTGAAATGTCTTTAAACTCAAATTTTCCTTTTTACCCGACTACAAAGGGCAGGCTATGTAGGTACATATGTATGTACATCTGTTCCGTCATAGCTCCTAAACTACTTATCAGAACTGGACAAATGGGGTAGTAAGAAAAAGAAAAACCGTAGTGTCATGTTTATTTATTAAAACTTCATGCAACATAAAAGTACATATGCGGACTTAATGCCTTAGGCATTCTCTACCAGTCTACCTAGGGTCGTGAACAGTAAACATGGCATTAATAGGTACCAACTGGAACACTTTTTAGGCGGCTTTTTTTGTTCTGTTCTCGTTTCTCCAGTATCCTGATAATCTTGTTTCATACATTTTCAGCATCATATTTTTTTGTCAAAATCGGATTTTAGTTTTCTACTTTTTATTAACTTCAAGCTACTAATTTAATCCCCTTCTCATCAGGAATTTTATACACCTTTCATTACGTTCTTTGATCTAACATATTTTACAAAGAAAATCACTTCTAAGCATCGCACAGATAAAGTAACTGCCGACTTACCTAGCGTGAAACAGCAAGGTGTATCAAATCGTTCATAAACGCGATGTCGTGATGAACCACCTTCCTTCCTGCTTATGCAGTATGGTTCTAAACCATGTACGTAATTTATTGATGCATTTATATATCTGTACATTCGAGTACGTTATACCTTCAATGCTTTTTTTGTGAGGTAGGAAATCGTAATATCACAATTGTACTATCACTGAGTGTCATTCTACTATGACATTGACATTACGACAATATTAACAAAAATTCCAGGGCTGCGGAATTATATTTTGTCAGAGTTGCCGTGAACATAATACGCAAAGGCTAATTACCCTTTAGAATACCGTAATTAGAGACACATTATAAAGACAATAATGCATAGATCACACGTACCGAGTAAACGAGCGAGACAGTGCTCTCGGCCGAGTACTCGGTACGTGTAAACACTGTACACCACCACCACTACCACCACTTATTTCTACAACTTGCTTACATCACCGTATCGGCCGAGCAACATTTTACTGTTTCGCCCTTTTACTTGGTACGTGTGATCAAGGCATAAGAGAGCGGACGCCGCCATTCGCTTGGGGTTTAATGAATTAAGGCGGGTTTTATTCTAACTGACCTAGAAAAATCACTCCTTTTAAGGCCCACTTCGAGTCCATACACGGGTTATCGCGCTTAAAACGCTATATTTATGTCACACGTTCAAAATAATGATGCTGTTAGGATGTTGTTGAGACTGCCTCACTCCAGCAGTGCGTTGGAGATGTTTGGCACTGTTTTTTGTTTCTGTTATTGCAGGCTAGTAGGTACTAACGGGTTTAAAGCAGTGGTGGCCGAGTGGAAACAGTCCTGACTTAAGAGTCGCAGGTTTAAACCCAGCCAAGCGTATAACTTTGTGTAATTTATTTCATCACCACTGATCTCAAAACGGTGAAGGAAAACATCGTGAGGAAACCGGCATGTACTAGAACCAAAAAATCGAAGTCGTGTGATATTCACCAACCCGCACTGGGCCCGCGTGATGGATTACGGCTCAATCCTTCTTCTAGAGAGGAGGTCTGAGTTCCAGCAGTAGGAACATTAAAAAGGCGGATTATGATGATGACTAACGGGTTACACGCGATTGATTGTAAGAAAGATGCTACGCTGATAGAAGAGATACAAAATCACCTATTTTAAATTAAATTAAAAGACATGCATCGATTACATTAGTTACATTTAAAATTACAATAATTTAGTAGTAAAAAAAAAATTGTGACATATAAAAAGAAAAATTGATTACCTTCCAACATAAGAAGAAAATATGGCTTTTGTGTGGGAAAATCCAAAAACCCATTACGTAAATAAATTATAGTGAATTCTAGTGTAGACGTAAAGTAACAAATCATCGAAATACAAGATTTTGTTGGCAGGCAAAGACACAGACAATGTCGGGCTTTACCACTTTTCTATTTCAACAATTGCCTTTGGAATTTTAGATTATGTATGTAAACAAATGAAATGACAAGACAAATTAACTCGACATAGGAATGAATCATATTTTACAATGAAATTTTTTATTGTTTTTTTTTTTTCTAATGAATAAAAATCTTAGGCGCGGGCCAGACTGAAGAGACGTCAGACGCAAAAGGGGCGTGGACATTTGTCTCTACCACGTCCTTTTCATACAAAAAGTATAAAAGCGTTGCGACGCGAAACATACAGAAGAGACGAGGCGCGGGCGCAGCGCCTTTACGTCTGCGCCCTTTGTTCAAAACACACAGGAGAAGAGACAAATGTTTTTGTGATGAGCATGATCATTTGTTGTGTCTGGGTGTTATTTTATCTATAATATGTGTGTATTAAGAAATATGTAAGTATGAAAGAAAGAATGAAAATCATTTTATTTGAAAAGGCGCTATATTAAGTATGTTTATCAGTAGTCTAGTACTCATAACACAAGCTTTGCTTAGCTTGGGACTGGACAGCGTTGTGTAAGTTAATAAATATATATCGTTGAGCTAAGAGGCGGTGGCGCTGGCGCTGCTGGGGCGCGGCGGCGGCGCGTGCGGGGCGTCTGACAGCCCATTTGAAGAATATTATACATCTATATTATCTATGATATAAAAATTAATCGCTAAATGTGTATATCGAGAACAGCTGATCCGATTTCACAAATTATTTTTTTGTTACGACTACGGCGGCGCTCACAGCTCCTCAGCCGCAGCCGGAATTCCAGTACCGATTTCCGGCCACCATAGGCGTGAGCTTGTAGATGGTGAGCAATGGGTAGTTCGCTATCCGACCATCCGGTAACTGTCCAGAGTGAGCCCAGGTCGTCGACGGCGCGCATTGTTCCCGCGGCCTCAAGAAGTTGTCATTAACAGCAAGGGCCCAGGGTCGAAGCCTTCTGGGGCCAGGGTTAGTTTCGAAAGAAAGGTTAGCCCCGGTACGAAAGGCAACGAAGGAACAGGAGTTGGTTTTTAGTCATTGAAAGTCTGACACTACCTCCCGCTCCGCCCGAGAACGGGGGATATCATAAGATGATTTTCCCACCGAAAAAAAAGCACTAGTTTACATCATTTAAAAAATAAACTACTTTCAAAGTAATTTAAATGAATAACAGATTTGCAGAGCGATAGACTACATAACATAGTATTCAAGCGTTTTTGCCAGTTACCTAATATATCAATGACGGATACGAACGAACTAAAAAACGAAGGCATTTATATCTTTCAATTGACTGATAGTCTATTGTCAGTATTTTTAGAGTGGCTAGATTTTTAAAGTATCTGTCAGTAAAAACAACGTTTTTTTCCAAAACTATCACACAACGCCGTCTAGTTCTAAGCTAAGCAGAGCTTGTATTACGAGTACTAGACAACTGATAAACTTAAACACACTTATGTTTCTAATACATACATGTTATTATAGACAAATTACACCCAGACACAGAACAATAATGATCATGCTCATCATGCTCATCTCACAAACTTTTGTCCTGCGTGGGAATCGAACCACAACTTCCAGGATAGCATTCAAGGCTACTAACTACTACACCAATCGGCCTGTTGTCTGGTCCAATTTCATTTATACAATACTACAATAGGCTAGTTGCCGTAAAAATGTAATTAGTCCATTTTTTAGATTATTCAAAAATAAGGGACACGTATTTTTTATTTCTAAATTAAACCAAAAATTACAAAGATATAATAGCCCATTAAAGTTACGTGTAACGTCACGCCGGCGCCGTGCTGCATTTTTTCGCACGGGGTGACGTCACACGTAACTTTAATGGGCTATATCTTTGTCATTTCTGGTTTAATTTACAAATAAAAAAATACGTGTCCCTTATTTTTGAATAATCTAAAAAATGGACTAAATAAAATGTAATTATTTTGACCCTGGAAACTACCCTAGCAGCAAAGCCGCTAGCAGAAGCGATTTAGATATAAAATTAAAATTAATCCATCCACGTACCGTGTAATAAAATTGTTGCAGGGGAGAGCACGGACTCTTGTCTGCACTTGCGTGCCTATAAGTGGTGGGATAAGAGGTGCTTTTCGAGTAAGTGTATTAAAAAAAAATTTGCATACAAAATTTCCTTTTATATTTTGTTGGCCAATCTTCGCTGCTTCGACGAGTTAGTTGATCTAGAACACCACTTAATCGAAGGCAATGCAGGCTTTGACTGTAAATTTTAGAGCACACTAAAAAACAAATAAAGATTTTAAAAAGTAAAATCTGCTCTAGAAACATCAAAACCTAGTGGTATCTAATAAAATAACGTAATTAACAATGTGTTATAAAAGAACACCGTCATCCAAACTACAATAGAAAACCTAACCGAGAAGGAAAGAGACAGCAACACCAAACACAAGTGTTAAACAGAGATGGCTATAGTTTCTCAGTGCGCTTGACAGTGAAAGTACAATCAACTCAAGCGCATGTAGAAAGCCTAAAATAGTTCAATTTTCTTCTTTTTTTTGGTAGCACAATAGTCACAATGATTGGGTTCTCTAAGTTTATTTATTGAAAATGAAAGTTATTACCAATCGGTTACGTCGATCGATACAGTTTTAAATAATACTAGTTTATGCCCACAGCTTCGCTCTCGTCAACTGACATAGGTAGTCTGACTAGGTTAAGTAGGGCAGGCCTTACTCTATCTAGTTAACTATCTTACCCTGCCTGACGTACCTAACTACGCCCCTATTTTTTTTTTTGCTTTCAATGCCCAAGTGCCCGAGTAGTGCCAAAAAAAAGAACATTCTGAAGCCCACTCCTCGGTTGCTACTAGTTAATAGGTTTGATTTGATTAGACAAAAGCATGAAAAAAAATTTATGGTTAATATAGATTTATGAACAACATTTTATCAACTATTGGTTTTTTTATGCTTTTGTCTAATAAAAATATTAAGCACTTTTGCAACTTTTGTCTACACCCTCGTAACGGCTTTTGAAAATCTTTAGAAACACTTTTACACATAAAATTGGTGGTTAAATATTCTTCAAAATTAACATAGCATGTATAAATCAATCAATATTTCGCAAAGAAAATGGATTTAAAGGTCAGCGGGGTTCCATCCAGGCGCAGCTGGGCGCAATTAAATGCACAGACACTCGCACTGATGCCTAGGCGGGCACGAGTGTTGTTTGTTCAAGGGACTATAAGCCTTAAACCTTCCCTGTATGCTAGTGAACAAAAAAAAATCAAAATTACTGCAGTCGTTCTTGAGTTCAAGCAAAACCAACGAACAGCAATTGATTTTTATATATGTATATAGATTGTGGATTGAGTTACAATCACTAGTAACTTTGAAAAACTATTTGACGTAAACTGTGACACGCATTCGGATGTTACAGGATGTTACGTAATAGATAACTTATTTCTATTACTTTTTCACGTTTTTGTGAATGTCTGAAGTTTTTTACCTGTTCGTGGAAATCGCACTAGACTACAATAAATAAAACAATAATAGTTTAAAACGAAACCAGATCATCATAGCATTATTGAGCGAGTAAGAGCTCTAATGTTCTTTGTAAGGAGTTTTCTTTTGACCCGTTTACTAGGAAAACCTATTCTGCACGCACCCAGCTGAATGCGAACTTTTTCAAAAGTGATTGTACATAGGGGATGTTATATAAAAGCTGAAAGTAAATAATCCTTCAAACGTAAAATTCGGAATTACTACTTGAAGCCCTCTCAAACTTAGTTCAGTCTTCGTTCAGAATTGTTATTAAGTTCTCATAGTGATTTGATATTTTTCATAGCATTTATTAGTTTATTATTTTAGCATATATATGTATTTTTTTATTATAAATAACTTATTTTATATTTTTACACTTGAACTATTTGTTATGTATTTGTTTATTGTGCAAACCTACTACAGTGTTGTCTTTTTTAACCCAAAGGTTGAATGGTAGAGAATGCCTTGTGGCATTAAGTCCGCCTATGTACCAGTATTGTACATGAAGTTTAAATAAATAATGTTTAATTATGTTCTTTTTTCAATGTGCTTTTAGTGATCGTTTTCTATTACTTTAACTATTTCTACTCGTGAGAACCTTTAATTAACTAAAAGAGTTCTGAGTATAAATGTAGATGGATGGAGAGGAAGAGGAAGGCCGAAAAAAAGATGGATGGATTATGTGAGAAGTGATATGAAAGATGGAGTGTGATAGTTTAACGGGTGACAGGACAGAGTGGAAGAAGAAAACGTGTTGCGCCGACCCCAAGTAATATGGGATAAGGGCAGGAAGAAGAAGAGAACCTTCTTGTACTGTTGTTATTTTTTTTATAGCTGTTGGTTCTGCTATGATTAAATAAATAAATTATTGCTACAGTTAGCATAGTGGTTGAGCGATCAATTGCTGAGCAGCGTGTCACAGGTTCGATTTCTGCACGGAAAAAAAATTTGTATGACCTTCAGAGAGTTTATCCAGATTAGGGTGTCTTGTATGAATTAAAAAGTAAATAATAAAAATAAACTTTATTTATTCTACACAAACATTAGTACACAAAATTAAATGTCTGTACATTATTACAAGTTTGTAAATGTACTCACGATACAAAAGTAATTACTTGTATTGTATGAATCAGGAATTTCGTATTTTCGAGGTAAATATTACAGTATGACCAAAACACATTGTACTTTCAGCCTAACATTATTATTTATCAAATTAATAGTGCTTGTCGTTCGCAAGACCACGCCTTTTGTGACTAGAAATCGCCCTGCAAGGAGCGCCCTTCTATGACGATTTAACTACGATTTCGGAGACAAAAAGAGTCTCAATATGTAATCTACAGCCACCCACCATCCAATATCTATAGTTCGTTGATAGGCAACAAGTATGAAGAAAGAAAGAAGTTTTTTTTTATTGTTAATAGGTTTGCGCTTGACCGCTATCTCACCTGATGGAGAGCTACGATGCAGTCGACAATGGAGCGCGCTTACTAAGAAGTAATCCATTCACTCTTGACTTAAAGATTCCTGGATTGAAACCATCAGGAGACACACATTCCGGCAAGAAATTCCGCTGCTTATCTTTACGCACAATTAATGTGTTCACAAAAAGTTTTATAGTATACCTTCATCAACTGCCAAATTAATATAAAGCTTCAAAGCTGCTGTTATTTTTTACTATGAAAGAGAAGTCTGACATGGTTTTTGACGTTAAAGGCACAGCACACAGCGGGCTACGAGCAGGTCACTCATCCGGCTTTTTTAACAATTTTGACATTATTTTTTTGCATATTCCACGTTAAAAATGTACTTAATGAAAAAAGGTTGCATGTAGCGGCGATACAAATGTTGACATCGACAGCGCATAGTGTTTTACGCGCGCCTCAAGGAGTTGTCAGCAACCGTAGGGGCCCAGCAGGGTCGAAGCCTATTGGGGCTATGGTTGATGCGAAAGAGATCCCCGGAGCCTTGGAATAATGGCAAAGAAGAACAGGAGTAGGATTTTAGTCAGTAAAAGACTGAAACTATCTCCCGCTCCGCTCAAAAGCGGGGGATGTCATTGGATGATTTTCCTATCTAAAAAAAAAATTATATATTAGAGGAAGTTTGAAAGTAGTACCGGTGACTAAAAAGTTGAAAGATATCGCTCATCTTGGTATGGTCATATGGCCGTTCATGCGTGATGGTGTGATCAAGGAAATAGGGATTCATTTTTATATATGAATCCCTATTTCCTATTCCTCCCCCGTCCTGGCGTTGTTGTGAACGGACGTGCTATCAGAACTCTCCGTACTTTTAATTCATAATCTGTCATAAAAGTGCTTTTTAATTGAATTTAAACATACAATATTAAACTTCAGTGCACCAGTGATAATCTGTGAAAAAACTATTGTGAAATTTCAAGTGCATCATTTTTAAAAATCAAAATTAACATCTAAACGGACTACTAAATTTTAAAATTTTATAGTTTTTGAACTTTGATCTCATTAGTGAACAAAAGAAGCTGCTCATACGCTAATCACCTACCTACCGTACCAGTTAGCGCAAGACGATAGCGCCTACCAAATTCGACCACATCATTAAGTATTGACTTGGCTCAGCGGCGTAAGGTGCCGGGTGTGTGCACAAAGTGTCTCAAGTTCAAATCTAACGTCGAATATTTACTTTTCGAAATTTTGGATTTCATTTCAATCACATTTCTGGAATCATAGTGAGAATGTCTCTAAGGCACTCGCCGCCAGTATCACCTGCTGTATATAGTCAGTTACCTCCAGTCCAACACGAATCTGAGTCCGAAAACAATGAAGCTACGGGTCCACAAAACATTACCTGTCGCAATCGAAATATTAAAAGGAAATACGGAGACAAAGATTTAAATGATTTTAAGGACGAAATATCTGTTATAATAAAAGACCTTAAAAAGGAACAAAATGATTTCTTCTCAACCATGAAATCGACACTGTTAGAAATAAAAAACCAGTATACCAAATTGCAGGACTCTGTAGACTTCACAGCTAAAAAATATGACGAAATATTTAACAAAATGGAACAATACGAAGTGGAAAGGAAACAAAATCGAGACTACATCAAGAAACTGGAAGACAGGGTTGATCAACTTGAAAAACAATCAAAAATCACAACCCTAGAAATAAAAAACATCCCAAAGGTAGAGAGGGAGTCAAAATTGGATCTGATAAATGTGATCAAAAATGTTGGTACCGTTCTCGATACCACAGTTACGGTATCGGATATTAAGGACGTTTACAGGATTAACTCAAGCAATTCTTTGAATAACACCATCATAGTTGATTTCACTACCGCCTTACTTAAATCTAAGTTACTGCAATCGGTCAGAAATTTTAATAAAAATAATAAAAGCAGTAAGTTGAACACAACGCATCTACAAGTCCCAGGCCCAAAGATACCTGTTTACATATCTGACAACCTCCCGGCAAAAACTCGAAAGTTATTCTTCCTGGCGAGAGACTTTGCCTCCCAACATAAATATAAGCATTGTTGGTCAGCCTACGGCAAAGTCTACTTACGAAAGGAGGATGGCACTCAACGCATCACTGTAAACTCAGAAATGGATTTTGCTAAAATAATTGAAAAATGACTATCTGGTCAATACGATTTATTAATGAGAGAGCATGTATTTTAATAGCTTTTATAAAGTGTTAGTTAATTTTTATCAGTTAGTTATTTCTATCTATAGTACTCTTTTTTTTAGTACCAAACACAGACACATACACACAAACAATTTCATACACAATCAAACACCCTTTTCGATTCAGTTTTGGGAATTTAATAGAAAGTATGAACATGAAAAGTTTTTTACCGTTGTGGATTTTTTTCATACCGATTGCCAGCCTAATGATTTTCCTTTGTCAGCACAGGAGAGATGTCTCACTGATTTCTACAGTTATGCACATTATACTTGGACGCTATCAATCTATTCGTCCTCTTCGATAATTTAAATTTATTAAACAACGACATTGACAACCTTTCAATAGCTGACTCTACTACTTGTGACTTAGCTGATTGCCCTTACCTCATACCGAATAACGAAAAACGTCTCAAAATTATTGTTCAAAACATAAGAAGTATAAATTGCAATATGCCAGGTTTTAATGTCCTATTGGCACAGTCAAGAACGTCGTGGGATCTAATAATTCTCACGGAATGTTGGTTACCGCATACCTCAAATCTTCCAGTGTTAAATGGCTATAACCATTTCTCAACAAACAAAAACAAAACACAAAACGAGGGTGTAGTCGTTTACATAAAAAATGGTATACAGGTTAATGTTGTCGAACCTGAATTTCAAGACGCCAATTGTTTAGCAATTCAAATAAATAATGACACCGTTGTTTTAGCTATTTATCGCCCACCGTCGTACAACAATATAACTAACTTCCTACAATCTCTTAATGAAACATTAACGAATTATTCTTATTGTAGAAACATTATTCTCACTGGTGACATAAATATAGATATCGGTAACTCAAATCATGATCGAAATGCTTCACCTTACCTCGACTTGACATCTTTTCACGGTATGCTTCCGGCTCACGTTATTCCTACACACGGGAAAACCTGTTTAGATCACGTAATTCTCAAGACTAAATTCCCAGCAAATGTTTATATAGCTCAAACAACCCTTACCGATCATTACACAGTCATTTTTTCCTTGAATCAATGCTTTCCTAGGCGCGTAAAACACTTGATCTCACGGTTAGATTCAGTTGGACTACTTTCAGATTTGAGTAAAGCTAATTTTCAATCAGTTCTCGAGACATTTGATGCAAACGTAGCAGCTGACAAATTAGTTAACATTCTTCAAACTATTGTAGAGTCGAACACTAAAATGATTTCTTTCTCCAAGCGGAAAACAATTATTAAGCCCTGGATAACCCCAGGTCTCCTCAGATGTATAAAAAACAGAGACAATCTAAATAAGAAAATAAAAAAACATCCTGACAATTTGATTCTAAAGACTACATATACAAGGTATCGAAACTACTGCAACAAAATTTTGAAAAAAGTAAAAATGGAATTTGAAAGGGAAGAAGTAAAAAAAGCTGGTAAGGACAACCGCCGCCTTTGGAAAGTAATAAATAAAGTCTCGAATAGATCAAGACCCAAGACATCTCCGACTGAGTTAATAAGCCCGCAGGATCTACCAGTTCAATCTTTAAATAAAATAAATCAATTTTTTGCAAATATTGGCTCAACTTTAGCTGGTAAAATAACTGCCGAACAGCAGGGTCATGATTACTCCTTTACTAGTGCCCACTTGCCAGACTTTTCCTATTCCATGGTTCTTCTGCCCACTGATGAAGACGAGGTGGACACTATTATTTCCTCTCTTAAGCGCGATTGTGCTGTGGGCTACGATAATATCTCTTCGAACCTTCTCATTGAACATAGGAATCTTTTAGTGCCTTCCATTACACATATCTGTAACCTGGCGATAGAATCTGGTACCTTTCCACGTGCGTTTAAAACTGCACTTATCCATCCCATTCACAAGAGTGGGGACCGACACTGTATAAATAACTATAGACCAATAGCAATACTTCCTGCTCTATCAAAAGTTCTGGAACGGCTTTTGAATAATAGATTAGTGAATTATCTAGAATCAAATAACTTGCTATCCCAGTTTCAGTTTGGTTTTCGCATTGGGAAATCGACAGCCATGGCGGTACATGAGCTGACAAACTTTATTGTCTCAGACATGGATGATAAAAAGAAGTCATTGGCCATCTTTCTAGACTTAGCTAAGGCTTTTGATACAGTGTCGGTTCCAATTCTAATACGGAAGCTTGAAAACCTCGGTATACGTGGAAATCAGTTGTCACTCTTTAAAGATTACCTAACTGACCGCACGCAACTTGTTAAAATTGATGACCACTATAGTGACACTCTTCCTGTGGCTTTTGGAGTTCCCCAGGGAAGCATTCTTGGGCCCACCTTGTTTCTGGTCTACATTAATGACCTCTGCAACCTCTCTCTTCAAAATGGACGGATTATTACCTTTGCAGATGACACTGTGATTCTTTTCAGTGCAGACTCGTGGGAAGGGGTATATAAATTTGCTCAAGTCGGGTTCAATACTGTTAATGATTGGCTAAGATCGAATATACTCACTCTAAATTCCGACAAAACTAAGTATATAGCCTTTACTTTACGTAACAGCCCACAGTCTTCTCTTCAACCAGTCTCTATTCTTGCTCACACCTGTCCATCCCCTCATAACGGAAATTGTTCTTGTCACAAATTGCAGAAAGTCGACAGTATTAAGTACCTGGGGGTTACCTTGGATTCCAACCTAAATTTTGCTGCACATATAAATAGTCTCACTAGCAGAATTCGGAAATTTATCTATGTGGTTAAAAATCTTCGGTCTGTCCTTAACTCCAAACAACTGCTGTCTGTTTATTGTGCTTTATGCCAATCGCTTCTGACATATTGCATCACTTCATGGGGCGGAACGTTTTTAACTAACCTCTTACCACTTGAAAGGGCTCAACGGGCAGTTCTTAAGGTTGCACTATTTCTTCCTTTCCGTCATCCTACTATAGAAGTTTACAAGTCCTCTAAAGTTCTTTCAATTCGACAGCTTTTTATACTTCATGTTGCTTTAAAACAACGAACTCTGATCCCTTTTACAAACACCCATCATAGTCCTGATTTGAGAAGCAGAAGAAGGAATATATGTCAAACTAAATCGGTTAAAACCAAATTTGCGCGAAACTTCTTTTCTTTTCTTGGCCCATTTCTATACAACAAACTGAATAATATACTCTCCATTCACACCTTAAACAAAACAACTTTTAAAAGAAAAATAACTGACTGGCTCATTACTTTAGATTATACCCAAATCGAAGATCTTTTTAAAACTGTGTGCTAACAAAACGTTTTCCTTTGGAACACACACAGTTCACCCCACATCTCACGCATTCACTCCACATCATTCATTTACACACACTCACTCCCATCTCACATATTCACATACCTACACTCTTCCTAAAAAATTGTGCATGAATGTTTTATTAATTACTTTTTATGTTATTTTTCATTTTTATTTTTCTAATGTAATCCAATCAAATAATGTAATGAAATGCAATAAAATAATGTAATCAAACTTATTATTATTATTGTAATTAAATATTGCTATCAATTTATAATTTTTTATTCTATTAATTGTGTATTGAAATCAATTTGTTTATTTAATATTGTAATTTGTAATGTAATTTAATGACGTAATCAAGTTATTATTTTCAATGTAATGAAATAATTTAATTAAACTATTATTATTAATGTACTTAATTAATGACTGCAATGTATTTACGTGAATCACATCGTTTTCAGTAAGAACAACAATGATTAATGTTAAACTTTGTTTTGGGGGCCTGGTGACCTGACACACAAGTTTTTTTAAAAACTTAGTTCAGGCACCAGTCTTCCACAAATTAATTTCACCATTCTGATTGTACACTGTTTCATTTCTCTGTAATTTGTGGAAAGAAAATAAATAAATAAAATAAAAAAATAAATAAAATATATATATAGATGTCCGTGAAACGCTTTTTACATCCAAAACAAAGGCTCTATCCCTTGAGGAAAAAACAAGAGTATAAACCAAAAGTAAAATACCTTACAAAATAAATAGTACATTTAGGAAAACACGATACCGACTCAAATAAATATAAACAAAGTTTTATTTGACAACAAACAAAGCGACATAGTGACATCTACACGTAATTCGGAACAAATGACAAATAATATTTTGCTATCTTATATTATGTTTAGTCAGACCTGAATAAACACTTCGAAAAAAATTAACAGCATAGATCTTGTTTTAAAAAAAAAAAGAAAAATTACTTACATGGTTATATTTTTAGGGTTCCGTATCTTAAAGGGGAAAAATGGAACCCTTATAAGGTAACTTTGTTGTCCGTCTGTCTGTCTCTGAAGACTTTAAAAGAGTAACCGTGGAGTTTCTTGCCGGTTCTTCTCCATAGAAAACGACCATTTTGGAACCGTGCACTAGCTTCTGACGTTTTATAAGTGCCTATGTAGGCCTATGTAAGATAAAATATTTTTGATTTGATTTGATTTGACTCAAGGTTTAAAACAAACACGTATTTCCTGGAATAAGTTTTATATAGCTTAAATAATCTCTAAAATTACTTATCAGTAGGCAGGGTGCGACATAACATAGTAAATAGATAGTAGGGTTGAAAGGTTATAGAGTGGCTACTACGGACCGGAAGATACAGCGATCAAAGGTATCGCAAAAAGTGAACCTGGGGCCCAAATCTGTATTTTTATAAATTCGTCATTCCAACAACACACAACGTTCGTACCTATTCTACTAATTCATATTTATCGATCATTTATCGATCAATGGTTTTATAATAGAGTTGTGATAGAATGACAATATCGAATTGTCTCGTAACAAATTATCAAAATGACACCATCGTTAAAATCTTCACTAATAAAAAATAAAACGGTCGTAAAAAAGGTACTCTCCAAAAAAGAAAGAAAATTATTAAAATCGATCTACATTTGATGAAAATATCGATGGAAAATACAGAAACAATAATCATCCACTTAAGTTTAGAACCTTCGCCTTTTTTTGAAGTCGGTAAAAGAGATGTTTGTAAACACATACTATGCTTATAGATACACTTGTAACTTTTCTAGATTAGGCTACTATTTTCAGCCTACATAGATAGATAGATATAGCATTTATTTGATGCACACAGAAAAATAAACAGAAAATATACAAAAGCACTATAAAAATACAAACATGGGTTCTTAGTCATGATAAACAATCAAAAAAACAAGTTAATTGTATAGTGCGGTGTGCACTTCAAGGCTGCATCAAATGGGAGCCCAACGCAGCATGTGTCAGGCAAATATACCTGACGCTGGTATTCTGCTGGGTCCCTGTAGTGGCATTCGGACGTCGAGCTGAATTCGTGGAAGTAGTGCTATGTGCTACATTTTTAAGCAAACAAATAAAATTTCTATTTTATAAGGCTTTATGGGTTCATTTTTGCCCCATGGGTATAAAGCCCTTACCGAAACGTTTCTCCGTAGCCCTTAATTGATGATAGGCACTCTCACCGACTCCAAAAATAGAATAAAATGGAAGTCACCACAGAAAAAATGTGTTATTTCACTATCTAAAACACAGATGTACATAGACTAGATGCGGTAAGCGTTTTGAGTTGGTGACATCGTATTGTGAAACAAAGTATAGAAGAAAACGTTTTTGAACGTGCTCATTTCTAGAATTACCTCTAGCTAGGAGCAAGCTCTATTTTTTTTTTATTGAAGAATCTGTAAATAACCTTTTAAAGGTTCTTGACTTTTAGAGAAAAGACCATGGAGTATGAGTTTCTTACTTTGCTAAAACCATCCGGACATCAACTCTCAAAAGACCACTCTGAAATTTTCTGTGTGCAACGCCTGAGCATATCTCTCGCTATTGTTATTGTCAAATTTAACATATATTGGTTTGGCATGCGCTCCTCAACTTCCACATAAAATGACAATGTGACATTTTGGTATAATACCTAATTTACTAGTATATTTGGTATATTCCTTTACTAATATATTTTTTATATTCCTTTTTTTACGTTCAGAAATATGTAAACTCATCTACACAAGACACCCAAAACCCTCTACACTTATCTGTAGGTCATACGAATGTTTATCGCGTGCAAGAATTGAACCCGCGACACGCAACTGACGCAACTGAGCAGCCAATCGCTCAACCACTGCGCCAACCGTACCGTTAAATCATTCCAATAATTGTTGACGCTGAACGAATATCACTTTGACCAAAGCCTTATAGCGTAGTTTAGCATCCTTACTCAAGAACATTCTAAATCAATTTCACTGTCACATCTAGCGTTTCTATATCTCTATCATCAAGATGTAAACTATTGTTTTATTTTCATTCGACAACATTCAATGTCTCGTTTTTTGCGATTGAGTTATTCTGAAATTATTTAGATAGTACTTTTAGACTTTAATAGGAAATAAATAATTATTATATGTTGTCTATACTGACCCACTGCTGAGCAAAAGCTTCCTCCATTCCATAAGCGAAGTACCTAATCGCTTAAATATTTTTAATTTGGCAAATGAAAAATGACATGCACTTTTCCTTATAAGACACACAAGAGTTAAATAAGGTTATTAAAAAGTAGATTACCAAAAAAATAATAATATTCTAGCACGCAAACTTGTTTTTAATGTTTTAAATTAGTTAGTCACAGTCTGCTGAAACTTGACACCTCTTTTTTTTTAACAAAAAGCATTTTTTCTAATTCACTAAAAACTTAATCGTAACACGTAATACGGTCATAATGACACTAGCTACATATACAAAAGTTAGAAGTTTATCTGAAATAAAATCATTTTGTCATCTTAAAAGTGTCAAGAGCCGAGCAATTTTACACTACGGGAGACAAAATAATAACTATAATTTTATAAATAACCAGACTGTGTAAGTTTTGTGAACTAATCGAAAGTTCTGACTTTACTTGTGTATTTTTGTTTAGAATTAAAATCAAATGACTGGATTGTTTCAAAAATAATAATAACAACTAGAATGATTTTAATTTAAAAAAATTAAGTTAGAAAGAAAGGAAAAAAATAAAAGAAAGACATATATTTTCGTGCCTCAATTTTTTTAATAAAAACTAAAAATACACGTACTATGTAGGTATACAAGTAAGCTAACACCACATATAGTTTTCGTCTATGAGCCGATCTATATTCGCCACAGCATAATTATATTCTTCTTTAATAAATTTTTGGAAAAAGAACACGAATTAAAAACAGAATGATGACTTGCGTATTTATAATTCAGAAAATGTTCTACAGAAATATTAGGTTGCCACAAGATAATTGACGAAAACGGAAACAAAAATTGATTATAAATGAAAATTGTATGTTATAATGTTGCTCCAGCAAATCCCGGATCATAAAAATTCATTCCATCTTTTGAAAGTAATCACTTTACTCAAACTACTCGCGTGATCCTACACAAAATAAACTATAACATATAACTATATAATTACCATTACATACCTTCCTCACTAACAAAATAAACACCGAAGACAAACAAACGAACAAAACCAAAACTTTCTTAGAACAAATTGCAGAATCGCCACACTTTTTACCACTCACAGTGATAGCTTCAAAGAAATCGTTCGCTCTTGCTTCTTATTTTTTTTAACCAACTATATAAGACTTCGAATCTCCCTTTCTTGCTTATTGCGCGATTCAGCATCAGAGAAAATGTATCGAGAAGTGACGATATTGGTAGCCCTGTGTGGGATTACCTTTGCTTCTTTACTAGACGGTGACATAGATTTGGCAGATGGAGTACGGTTAGCAAGGATACCAGTGACGAACTCTTTAGAAGATGAAGGAAGATCTTTTGGCGAGAATTCTCCTTTATTTCGGATGGCCAAGTTCTTGCAAGGACATGAACTGCATGTGAAGTTACCGAACTTGATCGAGAAGGATCGTGTGACGCAGTTTGTAGCTGACTCGTTGAAGGTCGTCGATGAGAGCTATAAGGAAAATTCAGGTGAGTTCTGTGGTTAGAAGTGATTTTAGTGGTGAAAACGGTAATCATCTAGCAAAAAAGTGCGTAGAAAATTTTGTGACTAGCCGATTAGTGCCACTGACAATACGTAACAGACACTCATATAATAATTAGGTTTTTAAGTGTGTTCAACTCATACCGACTTCCCATACAATCATTCTTATGCGATTATGACGTTATTAAACGTATTTTGGAAGCACAGATATTTTGTGGTCATTATCAAAAATTTGTGTGAAACTAATCCAGTAAATAGACGTCAAAAAATCTGTATTTTACGTGAATTTTAGCCCTTCACAATGAACTCATAATTTTTTTTTTCACTGATTCTTAATAACAAAAGTTTTACCTAAAACATTTTTTTTTTAAATCACGCCTTTCATGGAACGAGCTTTCAAAATAATTCGGTGCGCAACGAAAGTTTTTTTTTTTAATAAACATATATTTCCTGGAACAAGTTTTGGAAATATTATAGTGAGCGACAGAAGTCAATTATGCCGATCGAGCGTTCAGGCTATCAGCTAACTTTCTTTTTTTGCGTTGTTGTGAACTATATAGTTCATAAAACACGTCTTGATTTTAGTCTACTAAAATGATCACAGATTTGTTTATATATTATTAGTCTTTACATGATTTAATCACTTAGTATACCATCAGGTTTTGTACATAATCTTGCACACTAGCTTTTACCCGCGACTTCGCAGACATAAAATATAGCCTATACCATTAAAGAATAAAGCAGCATTATATTGGTGCAAAAATTTTAGCAATCGGACCAGAACTTCCATAGATTACCTCCTACAAACAAAAAAAAAACATAAGAACAAAAAAAAAACTTTACCTCTTTATTATATTGTTAGATATTGTAGAAGTGTTGTAGTTGTAGTATCCTAGATACCTAATGAGAATCAACAATAATCAGGTTACAATTTATAGAGTCACAACACAATATACACAACGCTATTTTGTTGTGTATATTTTCAGATATACAAACAGTTCACTTAAGTAGAGAAATAGAGTCACAAAAAGAGAGTTAGATAGAGAAAATAACTTACGAAACGACTTACACTGTACTTATTCACTTATTTTTGTAGTCCCGACGAACTGTGTCAACTGTGTGACTTTGGCCAAAATTTACAGCTTTTTTTTAAATTATTGATAGGCTCGCGCTTGACCACCATCTCCCCTGATGGTAAGCGATGATAAGGCTGACGATAGAACATGCTTCCTAGAAGTAACCTATTCATTCTTGACCTAAAGACCTCTAAGTTGTTGCTATCAGGAAACACAGACTCCGCCATGGAAATCCACTTCTTGGCTGTACGCACAATAAATGTGTTCCTAAAACGCTTTGTGCGTATGGGTGGGATGTCTACCATATACCGGTGGCGCAACGCCATATGTCTAGTGTTCTGATGATAGAACGGACTTGGTGGAATTAGATTGTGCAATTCCAGTGTACACTTGCCGAAATGTAAACGAAAGAAGACCGTTATACTACATTTTCATAGGTTGAAATTTTCCAATTTTCCTTGGCTCGTTCAATGGATGATGAGCAGCTCGGCGAGATCCAAGACTCGCAGGAAACAGTCGCGACCTGTCCCGACATGTTACGAGTACTTCCATGTGAGTGGCGCCATTTTAAGTGCAACGAGTTTTCGAGTATATTGTTTCAAGTATATTATTATTTCGGGCATGTTTCTGTACGATTTCTATGTATTCATATGAGAGCATCATTTCAGCCGATACACGTCCTCTGTTGGACATAGGCCTCCCCCAAGCGTCGCCACATCGAACGTTCCTGTGTGTCTCGCATCCATTGGTTTCCCGCTACATTCATCACGTCATCGGTCCACCTTGTAGAAGGCCTTCCAATGTTGCGTCTTCCGGTATGCGGTCGCCACTCCAGAACCTTTCGGCCCCAACGGCCATCTGTTCTGCGCAATGTGCCCTGCCCATTACCACTTAAGTTTGGCAATTCTTCGTGCTATGTCGGCAACCTTAGTTTTCCTGCGGATATCTTCATATTTAATTCGATCACACAAGGAAACCCCGAACATAGATAGCCCTTTCCACTGCTCTTCACGATCTCTATGTATAAGTATATTTCTCGTTAGACTTCGGCGTCCCTTACAGCGTTGGATGAACAAGCTTTTCAGCCATGCTTGCGTTGACGACAGGCGGAAGGGCCTTCTTAAGTAATTCTAGTGCCCTTTCTTGCATGTACCTACTAGTAAGAAACTGGGCAAGTGTGACTCGGACTCGCGCACTGACGGTTCCGTGAAAACTACAATTCCCGAATGGAGTCTCGGAAGATTTTTCCGAATTGCAATTTTTTTTTTATGACATGTGTAACAACAAATTTACTGTTTTTAGATTTATTCCTATGCCTGTGCTATAAGACCTTGCTTTGTGCCAAATTCTAGGATTCTGGGTCAACAGGAAGTGCCCAATGAATATTTATCTTTGAGAGTATCAAAATATACCTTTTTTTTTGCGACATAAACGGCCATAATTATCTTTTATATTCGTTAATTTAAAGGTTTGATTTTTTTTTACAGCTCTAAGGGACCGTAGATCTGAATATATGGTTTTAATTTCAACTCGATACCCCACGCATTCTTGAGATACAGGGTCTTGACAGACAGACGGACGAGAACAACAAAGTAAAGGTTCACTTTGTTGTTCGGTGTTGTCTTTGTTGTCTGTCTGTGATAAGGGTTCCATTTTTTCGTTTCGAGGTACGGAACCCTAAAAATTTAAAAGTGACGTAATACTAGGTATTTAGACTTGGACATTTATTTATGTCTATTTTCATCATAATTCCTAAACCATAAAACTTCAAACAATAGTCTGTCACTTTCCATGCCTTCAAAGTACAGCTTATTCAATTTCCTGCAGAAGGCAATTTCCGCTTTCCATCAAAGTTCACTCAGCTGAGATAACACTAAACTGATTGCACTTTTATTATGGATAGATTGCGGTTGAGAAATATTTTTTTATTAAAAGCGATTTTTTTTTTTGGATCCCCAGTTCTTAACCTTGGGGTACTTACTTCTTAGCTGATAGTCTTTTGGGCTAATAAGCTGGTTAAAAATTATAACAAACCATTATGACCGAATCTACCTTTTTTTTATGGTGGGGAAATCATCAATGACAACCACACCAACAACCTCTTCTCTCTCTCCTCTCTTGGGTGGAGCGGGAGATAGTGCCAGACTCTTACTGACTAAAAATCCACCCCGATCCTTGAAACCTTCATACCGGGGCTCGAGCTGTCTTTCGAAACTAACCCTGGCCCCGTTTCGACCCAGCTGGGCTATTGTGGTTGAAAACTCTTTGAGGCGCGTGGGAATAGTGCGCCCCGTCGACGACTTGGGTTTGGTCCGGATATTTACCGGACAGTCGGACAGCGAGCTACCCATTGCTCACTGTCCGCAAGCCCGCGCCTACGGTGGACCGAATCTAGCTTGCTAGTGCATTTGATGCCGTATCTGTGTGAAACGGTGTGTGTTGGGTGGCTCTAATGAGCTATGACCCTAAGGCTACGGTTAAATTATAGATGCCAAGTCTGACAAAAATGTATTCGAACAAGCTCTAAAGAATTTATCGAGTAAATTAAAATGAAAGTGTTTACAGTAGAAGTGATAGAAAATCAAAATAAGTACGACGCCACGTCGTCAAAACCAGTTGAGCGTTCAAATCGGTTTGATTTTGCAACACATTTTTGTATTTTTTTGCGTTCAATCTTGACCTTCACCATGGTTAACGAAAAACTTATCAGTCTTGTGTGGAAAAATTTGAATTATAAGGTACAACAGCAAATATTATATTTATATTACATTTAAAGAAAAAAAGAAAGAAAAATAATTTATTTGGTACAGCATAAGGCCGAAACACAATACTATACAATAACACATCAAAATAAAAGAAGAAAAAAAAAATAAAAATATCATTCATGTCTGCCTCATGGCTGCACCAAAATAGGTCCAGTTCAGCATGAATGCCAGACAACTAGTGCTTGACGCTGGTTTTCAACTGAACCTGTGGTTGTGACGCAATGGACGTAAAACCGGTTTTGGAGTGCAGAATAATATAACAATATCAGTGATGGGTATTTAAATAATATATATAAGGTATGTACACATATATATCATAAAAATAGGGTTTAAGCGAAATTGTTAAGAAATTGTTGTTAAGATAGTGCTTGTTTTAAGTTAGAAAATAAATAATAGATAATATTAAGGGCCAAGCGCCCGAAAAGTCCCATAAAACAGTGATTTTCTGAGGCCTACTCCTCCGTAACGGCTACGTCAATTGGTTTGAAAAAAATATATGTTTATTATAGATTCATGAACAATAATATCAACATTTGATTTTTTCGTGCAATTAATACTTTTGTCAAAAAAAATTAGTAATTTCGCAACTTTTCGCAACTTTTCCCTACTCCTTCGAAACGGATTGGACCTTTAGAAACATTTTTACACATAAAAATTGGTGGTTAAATATTCTTCAAAGTGAACATTGCTTAAGTAAATCAATCAATATCTCGCAGAGAAAATGGATTAAAAGCGCTTTCCGGGCGCTGCTGGCCGCAAATAAATGCACAGATTTGCGTACTGCCGCCTAGGCGAGTGCGAGAGTTGCGTTCTCATAATTTCGGTCAGATGGTTCAAGGGACTATACGCCTTAAAACAAAAATGTAACAAGATAGAGAAAAATAAAAATATATGAAACAGTAGAATAAATGCACCAAAAAATGAAAAATGTGGGTAGGTACGAGTAAATCTCGAGCGAGTTAGGAGGATGCAATCGGTGTATTCTACACTTGAAAGTCCCGTGTTGCGTACTGGAAAATAACTGGTTGATTTGCTCTGTTTCCTCATCATTTAACAACATTAACTTAATTGAATTTGTATAAAAAAAAAACTTACAAATTCGTAGCCTCAGGATTTTATTCCTACGTCACGTAGGACACTACGTGGCGTCGATCACTGAGGTTTGATGGCTGGACGGCGAGATACCCATTGCTCGCAGTTCCCTTGCCCACACCTGCCCTGGTTTCTAGTCATACTAGAAACCAGGGCCGAACTTACCTTGTCCAGTGAGAGTGGGGGATCAGGGTCATACGGGAGGTGAGAACACAGTGACGTTTTTCCATCTTCTCCTCAAAGAGGAGACTTACCGTCAAAATGACGGCCGTCGACTGCGCTAGGAGGAAGCCATATTTCTGAATAGATGTTCTAAGCATGTAGAAGTTTGCTGCTCACCTTCTACCCAACTCACACAATAGGACGTTTAATAATGACGATATATTGCTATTGTTTGGTGGACTGTCTTACATAGTTTTGACGTTGGTGATTTAATTTTAATTACTCCCGTACGCTACCAAAGTTTTGACGAAAATCATTATTAATGAATTTAAGATAGTCGAAACTTGGCCAGCTTAACTTTGGAGCTTCCAGTTTACTGTCTGATATGAGATAGTTACGTTGTATTTTGAGGTTAAGGCACCCGCTTCATACACGATTCGAGGTTGCGGTTTTGACACCAAGCAATTACCAATATGAACTTTTATAACTTTAATTAGGACATCATGACACCCTGTACCTCGAACTTCCTCGGACCTCGTGTCGTCTTAGATCTTTGACAGTCGTTACGAAAAATCAGATGTCTTAAAGTCTGACCAATTACTCTATCCAAAGATAAAAGTGCTGCTCAGTAACTGACAGATTAGAGAGAAGATTAAAGAATGACATAGGCAGTCGAAGCCATATAAAACACGGGTTTTCAACCGAATCTAGTTAAACTGACGGCTGCCTCCTTCTGCGAAGCAGTAATGCTAGCAAAGGAGGCGACCGTACGGGCGAGACAATGGCCCTCGTGCCCCAGCCACCTGGATTCCGATCTCGATTTCCGGCGACCGTAGGAAAGGGCTTGCGGACGGCAAGCAAAGGGTAGCTTACCGTCCGACCGTTCGGACCGAGCCCAAGTCTTCGACGGCGCGTACTGTTCCACGCACGCTTCTAACAGATATCAGTAACCGTAGGGACCCAGCAGGGTTAAAACTTACTGGGGCCAAGGGTCTGCTTCTGAAAAGAAGACTCCATTCTGGTATGAAAGGCAACAAAGGAACTGAAGTGGGTTTTTAGTCAGTAAAAGTCTGACTTGCCCGTTGCGCCCAAGAGCAGGCGATTTCATTTGATGATTTCCCACCGAAAAAAAAAGAGTATTTTGCTGCTCAGTATGTAGGTTGTAGAGGTCTGATATCTCAGTAACTGGGGTGTAGAGATCTAAGAAT
Source organism: Mythimna albipuncta (assembly GCA_929112965.1). NCBI lineage: Eukaryota > Metazoa > Arthropoda > Insecta > Lepidoptera > Noctuidae > Mythimna > Mythimna albipuncta. The sequence goes on from OV815980.1 coordinate 7,004,674, forward strand.
GACATAGGCAGTCGCTCCTTAAAAAACACGGATATTCAACCGCATCTGGTTAGACTGGAAGTCGACTTATGCCTTGATCACATGTACCGAGTAAAAGGCGAGACAGTGAAATGTGCTCGGCCGAGACATTGATGTAAGCGAGTTGTAGAGATAAATGGCAGGCCGAGCACTCGGCGCTGTGTTTACACGTACCAAGTAGGTACTCGGCCGAGAGCACTGTCTCGCCCGTTTACTCGGTACGTGTGATCAAGAGGTCGAGCTGAGAAAAGGCTAGGGAGATGATGATGAAATAAATTGACATTAACGTTATGGTGCGTCCAGAATAGCGCAGGTTCATTCGATGTTCGTATGAAGCGCGCGCGACCCAGGAGCTTCGTAGGAATAGGAACGAGTTCGTTACTACTTCAAGCAAGCAACAACTTCAAGGTTTCAAAGTATAGGTACTGACACGAATCTTGAGCACTCGGTGACAGAGTGGGGATCGCTTTGCGCATTGGCGAGCCAGTCATCGTTGTTGTTAGATACATGCAGCAAGTGAAGGGACAAATCACGAGTGACGTCTATAACATGAAGGCCCCTGCGTCTTACTTCATACCACTAAATAGGCCCGATATTTGACTACTGCGCAAGCGAAAGTCATCGCTCAAGATTCATGCCGGTACCTATAACTTAGTACACGGGTAAACCATGTCCAAAATTAAGTAGTGCATCCAATAATTTTTATCCCGGGAGTAAATTTATTTGTAATAGTTTCTTACCTTCACCCGGGCGTCAGTTTCTAGTAAAATTGGTTGCAGCAGAAAGGAGTTGATTATAGTAATAAAATACATAACATATTATGCTTAAAATAACAAACCAATAAATATCATAATCAACATCAAATCATTATAATTAAGGGAACTTAAAATATAATAAATAAGAGAACAGAGTAGACCGGTCAACTTTGTACCAATAAGCACAATAAACCTAATCTGCGGAATCTTCAATTTTCTCAGATTCACATTGAAAAAAGAAGTAAAACATAAAAAAAAAAATACAAACCTATCATTAAACGAGATGATTTACAATAATAATAATTTTCATTTTTTTATCTATCGTATCGCATACAGGGTTAATTGACGATTAATACCACGTTCCATTAATTCTCTAGCTACGTGACGTTCCATTAAGTCCAGCTCTCTAGCTACGTGATGGACAAACGTATCCAAAGATCTGGAACGAGCTCAACTGGACGCACAGACAATCCAGGATAGACTATCCTGGCGCCTAATGACGAGGAAAGCCGACCCCAAATAAAGGGATGAGGCAAAGAAGAAGAAGACCATGTTCCATTAAGTGTCTAAAGAGCCTTGCGAGTTGGTTTCGGCTCTTTGTACGCCTTCCAAAGGTCCAGAATCTAAGGGTTCTGAGATACATTAACATTTACAATAATAAATCCAAACTAATATTATAAATGCGAAAGTAACTCTGTCTGTCTGTCTGTCTGTCTTTGCTTCACGCCTAAACTACTGAACCGATTTGTGTGAAATTTGGTACAGACATAGTTTGGAACTTGAGAAAGGACAGGATAGTTTTTATTACAAAAAATAAAATAAAAAATATAATTTATTCCGGACATAAAGCGCCATCTATTGGTCAAGAGTCGGCATCAATTCGCCGCCGCTGCCGGAAGTCGCTATTCCACGCGAACGAAGCTGCGGGCAAAAGCTAGTTACTTATAAAGATAAGGTTAATGAAAGCCAAGACCCTTGCGGCTGATGTTTTGTCACGAGCTCCTCCTTTTGATTTCCATGTATGTTATTCAATTGTAACCGAGATTTAATTCATTAACCTTTCAACGCCAGCGTTTGCTTGGGGTTTAATTAATTAAACCGGTGTTCGCTCTCTCTTTGTCTTTCTATTGTGTCTCTAATTACGGTTTTCGAAAGTTTAAAAATATTAGCTGACTCGAACTTCGTATCGCCCTGTCATAAAATGTCGTGATTACCTTTTAGCTAAACTTATTGACCGAATGATTGAATGATTGGGACTGTTGCCTCTAGATCCCATGGTCCTAGGCCAGCAAGGAAGCTCGCTTCGTGGGAAACCGTGCAGTATCCCTGCACCATCAGTATCGCCATGACCCTCTGGTATACGTTCAGCTGGGCCTTCGGTTGTGTTTGACAGTTGCTGTCATTTTTCGATGGATTTGAGTATTACTCAAATTTTTTTACGTGAATTTCTCGGATATTTTATTATTTATTCTGTATTCGGGGCGGAGACGAATTTAATAAAAAGCTAATTATTAAAACGATCCAGACATTCTTGAGTTATATATCCTTATTTTTTAATTAGTACAAAAAATAAGGCTCTATCGGTAACGGCTTACTGTTCATATTTTTGGAGTCAAAAGAAAAAAAAAACGAAATCTCAACATTGTCTATGAAAATTTGTCATGTAGTCAATCATAAAAAAATGCGCGTAATAGCCTGTAAATATCTCCATAAATTGAGTGATATTTTGGGATATACACAAATGCTTAATAACTGTACTGTTTATGAATATTATTAATTGAAATTTACTTAAATAATATTGAGACCTTTTCTAATAAACCCTATAAGTACCTATTTGTACTAATAAAAAAAATTGTAGTGTAAATGATGTAACTAACGTTTTTATTTCAGTGACTGGAAGAGGCAAGGGTGGTGGAGGCGGGGGAGTCGCGTTACTCGGTATGATGTTCGCCAAGGCGCTGGGAGCCATCGGGATCGGAGGTCTGGGACTGTTGACTATGAAGGTAAGCCACTAGTGTATTGTGATGAGTGAGGATTTCGTAATAACTAGAGGTCGGAATAAGGTAGAGTTTAACATGTACTTACACCGACTTCATACAGCGAAACAAAGTGGATATGCATATATATGTATGTCTATTTTTGTTATATATATATATACATTTGCACTCTTATTTTTCTTAATAATCCACTTTTTTTGTTGTTTTTTTTTTGTGCACCTGCCATGTTTTTCTCTTCACCACCCTAGGTTGACTGGTAGAGAATGCCTAAGGCATTAAGTCCGCCTTTGTACCTGTGCGTTGCATAAAGTTCTAATTAATAAATAAATAAATATGCCTTAATTCCCGTGATTAATTTTAAAAAGCAGTTTTTTTTTATTAATACTAATTCGGTGACAAAATCTTGTTTAGTCTCAAATCGACGCATCAAATTTTTGAACAAATTTTTTCCTTAATTTCATTCAATTGATTTTCCATGGCATGTTAACATCTAAGATTCTTCTGTCAGTGTAGTCATTTGAGCTTAATAAGTGAAGAAATATTACATTTAGAGTCACTTGAAGACCACAAGATCTTGTTCAGATATCTTGATTTTCTGAAATTTGTGAACCAGTTTTTTAAACCTTTGAATCATTTATTATTAGTTTTTTTTTTTTTTTGTAATATAACTAAGAGAACGCAGTCTTCTCCACCAATATATTTTTTCTATCTTTGTTTTTTGGTTCAATTATACCTTTTACTCTACTTTCGGTACCTTTTTTATCTCCAGAACAACTGTAAAGTTCAATTTCTTTACATTTACAAAAGGAAATGTCAAATAAAAGTCTCTTACTCTATAAAAAATATATTATTATTTTGATCATCTATCCTTGTTTTCACTGAATAAAAGGTTTTTGAACTTTAAATGATAAGCTTTGATTAACTAAATCACTTTTATATGCGAAACAGTAAGAAAAGATGATTTACACCAAGCATCCTTATTTTTTTTGAGAAATACTAAGAAAAAGCCATCATTTTTTAATATTGCCGATCTGGTATTAAAAATGATGGTTCTTTCTTAGTATTTCTGCTAGTTTTTAGTTGTAATTTATATTAACCGTAACAGCACATTTTGTGTTCATTATCTTCGACACTCCCGAACACGGGACACTGATAGCGTTATCTTCTAGTTTCCATGGAAATTATTATCAGTTACAAGAGTAATTGATGTTTTATTAAACAGAGCGTAGAATATTAAGATTATAATAATATTACATCACTAAAACCAAACAAAACAGCTGCGCTGTGTTGAACAAAAGTACCCACTAATTTTATAAAAAACTTAAATATAAGTTAGTACGATACGATAATATTGATTTTGCTTACAAATAATATTTTTTCCGTAGTTTATTGTATTAGTTCATATAAAACTTGCAGTTCGATGCGGGGGCTCTTACACTAAAAATAAATTAATAATTTTATTTTACACATTTCTTATTAAATTAGTAAAACAACATAATTTCAGTATCAGGAAAGGATTAGAGGAAAAAAAAAATTTTGACCCACCCGCCATCCTTTCAACAGTTCAGATTAGGTCGTAAAATGGATCGCGATCATGTGGTAGTGCATGCATGTTGTAGTGGTAGTCATTTAACAAAAAAATATCTATGTTGATAAAAAACAAATGAAATGACAAGCTTTTATTTATAAAATCGACAAAACCACTGCCAACTGGTTCGTTAGTGGTTTCGTCATTGACCATTGACAAATAACCCATTTTTTGGTACATGTCTGATAATGCTTTTTGTTTCGCATTTCCGAAAGCAAAGCATTTTAGTACGAGTGCGATACAGAACAAAGTTTCAGTTAAACGAAGCGAATTTTTACGCATAACCGGGTGGTTTGTTTCATTTTTCGCGTCAGATAATCGCAGTATTATAGTATTGGAAAGAATACGGATTTTTTCGAAAGAGTTTCCCCGGTCTCGGAATGTAAAGGATAATTGAAAGAACTCAAGTAGGGTTTTAGTCAATTTGTCTTGGTCTAGTGGTCAGTGGCTCTGACTGCTAAGCCATAGGTCGTGGGTTCTATTGCCACACAATTTTTTTTTTTGTGTAATGAGCATGATCATTTGTTCTGTGTCTGGGTGTAATTTATCTCGCATGCATGTATTTAGAAATATACAAATATGTTTATCAGTTGTCTAGTAGCTCTGCTTAGTTATAGATTTTATTATTTTCTATACATATAATTGATATTTTAAATATTTCTTGAAAATATATACATGAAAAAAAAAACATTGTGCGTCAGCACAAGTGTGGTACACTTTCTGCCTTCATTCAGATCACTAGGAGTTATTTTATAAGACCTCAAAAAAGAAAAGGTTCTAGTGCAAAAAACTTACTTTCTATCTAAAATCAGAAAACACTTATTTTATAGCAACAGTTTCCTATTTTATAATGAGCTCACACTACTACTAGATCGCAAGATATTAGCCCAAGAGTAGATATACTACAGAGTCCAAACTTGACACGATTACAACATAAAAACTGATTGGCTCAGTTAATTTTTCGTCGAACGTTATTGCCGCTTGAAACCAAAATTATCAAAAGCAATCCAAACAAAAGTAAAAAAAAAAACAACAATGTAGTAAGTAGTAAGTTCCTATAACTTACGCGACGTATAACTGTGGCATGTCAAAAATGCAAAATATTATTTTATTTAATATATTCCATATTAAATGGTATTTTTTTATGAATGCTGTATGTTAAAAATTGTATTTTAAAATAAATTTTAAATGACATAAATATTTTCTTCATATCTAATATTTGTATACCAATCACTAGTGAAACATGTGACGGTCATTATTATATTTAACATCCTTATTACCGTGTTCCTGGCACATAAACTATTTTGACTGTAACTTTTCGTAGAACTATGACAATGATGACATTAAATTACGGGCAGCACTTTGTAACTTTGTGACTTTGTGTTTTGTTATTATAACTTTCTTCATCATTTAAAAGTATAATCAAATGGCAAAGAAGAGAATTTTTTGCTGAACAAACCTCCATCTATTAGGCTGAAATTATTAAATTAAATATTATAGGGCTACATACCATCGATCCGGATAGATTTAGGTACACTTTGCAATGCGGTTCCGGCGCTGCTTTATTTACTTTTTTTTGCATTTTTTGAGATAGGAAGCCTTTTTGACCTCACAAAACACCCAATTTTTTTTTCTTTTATATGTTGTATTTTAAGTAGTTTATAGATCAGTGAGCATTTTATTGTTGTTTTTTGTCTTGTGCGAATCACAAATAAATATTTATCTTTCTTGATTTATTTCAATGGTTGGCGGAAAGTCTAATTAATAACCGTACTTCAATCACACAAGTGACATACAATAAGAATAATTAATGTTCTTTCATCCTCAGCACTATAAACTTAGGTCTCGGAGTTTTACGTAGAAATTTTTGAGTGTTCAGTGGCCGTTTTAATTAATTGATTCCAAGTAAACTTGATTCAGATTTGTATATTAAGTATCTTCATAACTGACCAATGTATAGAATCATTGCAACAGTAGTGAAAACCTGTGACTTCTAAGTCAAAGCTATCTAAAGATAATTCCGTTTATTCTCCGTTTCTGGTGTTCATTAACGCTCGCAAGAAAATTAAAATAGCGGGTACTTTCCGTTGACCATGAAATCACATCTTGAAATTTTTCGAGAAGCAAGATCTCATAGCACCGAATACATCATCATCTGATGACGATAAGCCAAAACCAAAAGAAAAATAAAAAAACTAAGCGCTCTGTCGCTTATCTACTCCTGTACCAACAAGCATGTATAGTATCTAGCACACGGACCGTCGGTTTTCCTCGTCACGGCGCGCGGGCTGGCCTGCTTATCCGCACTAATTACACACTTTTCCCAATTAAAATCACTCGGCAATCATTGTATTTTGTTATACTTGTACACGACATTTCTATGAGCATCTGCGAGTGAAGTTGGCGTTTAGAGTTAAGAATAATAAATTAATGATTATTATGGCGATACTTGATGGAGGCCTATGTCCAATAGTGGACGTGTTTCGGCTGAAATGATTATGATTTTGCAATTAAGTTTAAAAACACTTTTACCTTTTTTATTAGTTTAAACTAGAAACCGTTTCTTAGCTAAAACTATAGCAAATTCAAAAAAATATTTTTATTTAATTTAGGCCTACATCTTCTTAGTCGTACACTCCTGGTAGAGTGGTTGTGGTCATGGATAATAATAATAATGTTCCACAACTATCACACAACGCCGTCTAGTCCCAAGCTAAGCAGAGCCTGTGTTATGGGTACTAGATAACTGATAAATATACTTATATATTTCTAAATACATACATATTATAGATAAATTACACCCAGACAGAACAAATGATTATGCTCATCACACAAACATTTGTCCTGGGTGGGAATCGAACCCACGACCTCCGGGATAGCAATCAGGGTCACTAACCACTAGACCAACAGGCCAGTCAAATCGTCAGGCCAATCGGATCGTCTGGTAGTTTGGTTGCGGCTTTTGCGAGACTTCTCTATCTCTCAATTCGTGGCACTGCGTGTGTATTCAATGAGGGAACACTTAGAAGATGATTTGATAAGGTCCGTCCATCTGGTAGGTGATCAACCGCGAGAACATAGGCCTATATAGGCACTTATAAAAGGTCAGAAGCTAGTGCACGATTTAAGTAGTCATTTCCTATGAAGAGGAAAGAGGAAACTCCATGACTATTCCTTCAAAAAAACAATTGATTTTACAACATTTCCTTATTACAATATTAATGATTTATGCGAGAGACATGTGTAAAAATTGTAAAATAGACCTTTTGTTACGTTGTTGTAAACTTATTTCGGTTCATCAAAATAATTTCCGCGCATACTCTCCATAAATGATAGTATACTGAAAAATATTGAAAGGATGACTATCCTATACCTGCTCCAAGTGTTTTTATAGTGGTCTAAACAAAACCTAGTTCACCAAAAGCCTCTTTGCACTAATGAAGAAGTCCATTGAATCCAAACCTGCTAAATAGCATTTTTCAGCGCTACCCAGTATCTCTGCATATGTATGTATCGTTAGATTTATCTTCAGCGGTGCTATTCTCCAAGAAGACCGCCTTGCGCGCAGCGTTGGCCGCAGCGACGAGTCGAGAGCGCAGTATGATTAAACAATCCAATATAATGGTCCATTGGATTGTTAATCCAATGTACGTATTTGGATTTTGTCGCTGTGGCCAGCGCTGCACTGAAGGCTGTTTTCTTAGAGAATAGCACGCCAGCAAGGAGACATCACAATTCATTATATCTACTGATATCATCTTAATCTGTGTTTTCAACAACTTTCTTATGATTTCATTTTATTACAATCAGATTTTTCTGGTTAGAATGTGTGCAACTGTGCATTGCAAAGAAAAACTTTTGTTTTTTATCGACTGAACAATTTCATGATGAATGTACACGCCATCAGTGTTATTATCTTCTAGATGTGCATTAGTGTAGGCGTTAAGTATTCGATTTATTCCATTTTAATTCCAAAAAACTAAAGCCACTGAAATTGTTGAAACTCATTTTTATTTTCGACTCTGAACGAACTATCCTTAAAATAATTTGATACGTACAATGCATTCCAAATGAGCATAGGATCGATCGCCATGTTGTGACGTCACGATTTACTGTCAAATCGAGGAAAGAAATTTTTAAACTTTAATTAATTTACGAAAAATTTAATTTATTTATGAAATACGAAAGAAAAAAGTTTAATCAGAATCCAGTTCTTCAATTTTACTCATCTCTGAGTTCTTCAATTTTGCCAAATTTTCTTCGATTTGACAGTACGACGAGACGTTAAAACATATCAATCGATCCTAATCTCATTTGGAACGCATAGTACAAATGTTATGCCTCGTGAGCGCAGCATTATAGGTGTTAAGCAAAACTACGCTGTGCTCCATAACTCAAATAGCAGAGGTCGGTGAAAAAACAGTCAGGCTGAAGTGGGAGTAGGCTGACCACGTCGCACGAATGCATCCGGACAGGTTGGCGAGGATTGTCACTCACTGGACGCCAGAAGGAGGTCGACGCCGTCGAGGTCGACCGCGGCGAAGGTGGTGTGGTATCATGTTCGCGGGGCAAACTTGGTCAGAAATCGTCTTAGACAGTGAAGTTTGAAGAGGAGAAAGGGGAGGCCTTTGCCCAGGTATGGGACACACAATAGACTAGTAAAAAATACGTATAAATACCAGCTACTAGAATTTAGTTCAGTCAGCTCAGTTAAAACTAATCAAATTAACTCTTAGGCTGTGGGGTCCAAGTGCTCATACACTTTTTAAAGAACTGTCAAAACGATTAGTTGACACTTCGCGTGACCCAAGGGCTGGTTTTTACCTCGGTCAGAGATTAAGCATTGCCATTCAACGTGGCAATGCCGCCAGCCTCTTGGGCACACTTCCAGTCGACAGCGATGCGGAGGAGTTTTATGACGCATTATTTTAGTAGGGAGTACCTTTAGTGTGTACAGTTAGGTTAAGCAATATATTTTTTTATTGTTAAAAAAAAAAATATTAACCCAGTTTCATAATATTTATAATTATATGATCGTAATCAGTCACGTTATAAAAAACGTCAATTTTCATTCTTGTGTTTATACCTTGACTCTACATTAACTTACTCTGACAAGATCCTGTCACAACGATCATTAAAAAATTTGCTGATACACAGACTTCACCGTCAGATGTGAATATTGAAGCAATTTAGCCAATACACGACCACACGGGATTAAAGCGTTGAATCTACGGCGTTGACTAAAGAGAACTAAAGCTTTAAAGTGTTAGTGTAGCGTTTAAAGTTAGTGTATACATAGTATTGAAAAACATCATATAACATGTTATAACACATGAACAACAGTACTTTAGTTCACGGCCGACATGTTGAATTCCGAACCAAACGAAAGTTGCAAAGTTGTAATCCCTAACAGTAGTGAGAGAATTATACAATTAACTCCCGAGCATTGCGAGGGAGTTGGATGAACGAATGAATGATCTACAATTAAATCCAAAAAGTCGGCGTTGTAATACCACTAAATTAGGTCAACACTCTCATATTAGATTACAAGATCACAAGTGTGCTATAAATGGGAAGTAATAGCAACTATCATAATTATGATTATAATAATATGAGCTTTAATTAAGCCTATGACTTAATTGAATCATAAAGAAACTTTGTTGGTAATTAAGAATATTATATAGGTGCGCTTATTATGGCTCTTAGTTATTACATATAGTAATATTATTACGGTGAACGTTTTGTATGTTCGTGTGTATGGTATGTTTGTTCAGGCTTAAATGGCTGGAGGGGTTTTGAAAAATAACACCAATATTTATATATATATATAAATGAGTCCCTATTTCTTTTGGTCACGTACAGGTTCTTTTTTTGTTCTTTAAAATGTTACCTCGCACTAGGAGATATTCTTATATCGGGGGTGCGTTCACAAACATGTAAACCACACACTGTCCACAGTATTAGAAATTAAACTATTTCTATTTTTTTATAACTAGTTGACTCGGCAAACTTTATAGCGCTTAACAGTCAATAGATGTAGTTATCTCTCGATATAGTCAACCAAATGCGATGAAACAAAGCCTGAATAATATATCAAGTTTCACACAAAATTGTATACAAGTTATCTACATCGATTTCGTTCATTTACGTGATGCGCGCACAATTAAAAACTTCTACAGATTTAGTCATTCACTCTTGATAGAGTGTTCGTGGTTGACGATATTGCATTTTTTTTGGCGAGTGAGGCTCCCGTGATGCGTCTCCACTTGTCACGGTTTATGGCGTCTCAAGAACTCTGAACTAGGGAGGTTTGTGTTGCAGCTTTGATGAGGTCTGTCCAAAGCGTAGGTGAGCGCCCGCGTGACCGCTTCCCCTCCACTTGTCCCTGGACAACGAGTCACTCCATCGAGTGTTCGTTGTGAACAAAGTGACCAAAATATTTGAGGATTCGTACTTGCACAGTCGACGATAACCTCTGTTTGATGTAGATTTATTTGATAGATTATAACTTGTTTTCTTTTCATCCCCAGGCTCTAGCCGCCTCAGCTCTAGCCCTAATGCTTGCAGCCATCGTGGGAGTAAAGAAGCTAAGCTCTCACGACGGGGGCGAAGATCACCAGGTGATCTACGCAGGTCACCACGGACACCACAGGCGAAGGAGGGATGTCGATGACGTCACGCCCCTCCCTTATAGGGGGTGGAGACAGTACGAAGGTAGTTCTTAAGGTATTTAAGTTATTTATTTGTGGTGTTAATAATTTATTTAGTATTTATTAAATTATTTTTCTTTTTAGTGGTTGCTGTTTTATTTTTGACTAGTTTTTGTCTGCAGCTTTGCCCGCGTGAATGTGGCAAAATCATTAAACCCCAAGCGAACGCTGGCGTTCGCGCACCCATTGTCTTTCTATTGTGTCTCTAATTACCACGATGGAAATGTTAAAAGAAGTATTTACTCCCGGGATAAAATGTGTCCTGTGTCCCTATTCCAGGACATGGTCCACCTGTGTTTCTATGGAGAATGCTCTTGATCCATAGAAAAAAAACCAGCTCCGGCAGAAACGAGATGTATCTCTAATCATAAATAATAGTAAGTAATAAAACAATAACCAGCTAATATCATAATCCTAAATTGCAAACATATAAAAATTGCCAGTTTTAATAATCAGGCGTCGGGTTTTAAATGTTCTGAGGTAATAACTTAAAAAAAAAAAAACATTTAAAAACAAACTGAAAAAGTACAATCGAAATGGGAACCTCCTCATTTTTATTTTTTAATTCAGTTCAAAAGAATGAATATTGAATCGTAATTAAGCAATTTTTAAAGTTGACGCCTGATTAATAAAACTGGCAATTTTTGTATGTTTGTAAGTAAGGATCACGATAATAGCTGGTTATTGTTTTATATCTTACTATTATTGATAATTTGAGATACATCTCGTTTCTGCCGGAGCTGGCTTTTTTTTTTTTTTGAGCATTCACTTTTCATTCAAATCTATTTAAATGATGGAGCTACCGGAAGATGCAGCATTGGAAGGCTACCCACAATATAGATCGATGATCTGGTGAAGATGATGGATGGATTGTGTGAGAAGCGATATGAAAGAAAAGGGAGTTAGTGATAGCGTGACGAGTGACAGGACAGAATGGAAGAAAAAAAAACGTGTTGCGCCGACCCCAAATAAAACGGGACTAGGGCAGGAAGATGATGATGATGATGATGATGATGATGATGATCTGGTGAAGGTCGCGGGACTTCGAAGGTTTTGAGGCGCACAGGACCAGTCATTGTGGCGACTCCTGATTGATGCCTGTGTACGAAAGTGGACGTTTTTCAGCTGAAATGATGATGATGCAGTTACCATCACACAATTAGAATAAAATAGAATAAACTTTATTGTACACCAAAATAGTAACAATTTCACAGAAACTTAAACCTATGGGTACAATGGCGGTCTTATCGCTGAAAACGATGTCTTCCATACGACCTTGGGATGGATACATTACATACAAACTTTCGCTTTTATTCTATTACTGTGATTGTTTGTTTATTGTGGCATGATTGTAAAATAGTTTGTGTATGAGCTTATGTTCATATTACAGCCAAACCAATTAAAACATTATTTTTAGTTTTGGCGAAACCTGAATATCGTTTGTTCAGAAACAGTAACTGAATTGATTCTATTCTACACCATGTTATTTTTTTTTCTCAAAAACATTAAAAAAGATCACAGGTTTCACACACTAAGTACAACACAGGTCACGGCAGATTATAGCAGTCATTATTCGCCAGGAAACAGCTAGGTGCAAGTGTAAAACAACCTTTCAGTCGCCTGGATGGTCTTGTGGCTGTGTATTTTTGTTGACATAACAAGTTTTGTTGTGAAACATGTGAAATTTTGTTAATATAATACTAGACACGTGTTTCGGGTTTCGTATATACTAAAACTAATCTAGTTCGAGTCCTTCTAAAGTCTGTCCTTAAAATCATACACAAGGTGCCTACTAGTGTTAAGTGGAGTCTATACGCGATTGTACAGGTCTGAGGGTAGTTTGAATGAGTTACCACGGCCCTGAAACTGAAAAGGCAATCGCAGGAAGGGGTTTTAATTTATTAAGTAAAAATCTGACACTTTATCTCCATTCAGGGCAGAAGTTATTTGATACATTCACAAATAAATATGCTAAAATATGTTTGCAATAGCTTGAGCAAAGAAAGGCTCATCGTGATCAGTAAAATGGATGGGAAAAGGTCTCGTGAATACAGCCCAATACATAGGGACCTATTTATTGGCTACGTATTGACCAGACCCGTACTGCTTTTGATTGTACGGCGCACGGTAAGTACCCTTCATATCGCCAGAGACAGAAACAGATAGAAGAATATCGTACAAATGAAAGTGATGTAGGAGTCACGACTTTCAGCATCGAGGAGTATGACGCTAAAAGGAAGAGTAATTTTTTGTCAGGCGTTACCAGTTTTTCTTCTATACATATATATAAAAATCAATGCCACTTTTCGTTGTAATTTTATAACTCAAGAACGGGCTCACCTATCCAAACCAAATGTTTAGGCTTTGTTCGGACTATTTAGTAGATGGTTTATGTGAAGTTTGGTAGGGTAGAGTAGGGTATAGTAGGATAGAGTAGTGTAGAGTAGCGTAGAATAGCGTAGAGTAGTGTAGAGTAGGGTAGATTAGGATAGGGTAGGGTAGAGTGGGGTAGAGTAGGGTAGGGTAGGGTATAGTAGGGTGGAGTAGGGAAGAGCGGAAAAGCCAGTATATTATAATTTTACTAAGACGACTTGAGGACACAAGTTCTTTACAACATTAAACGTCTTCTACCACACTCGGCGTTATATGCGAAAGCGAGGGACGCAGAATAACTCATTAGAAAAATCGTGTAATATATGAGATGAGAAACTTGAAATATCAAACACGGAGTATTTTATTATAACGTCTGATAAAAAGCAAAAGCGATTTACTGAATAATCTCTAACTTTGTTCGGTTACGGTTGCTAGACGTAATTCTTTTTGTTTTTGATTTTTTCATACAGTATTTTAAGATGTAGCTTAGGTTTCACTATTGGCGAAAAGTATAAAAAAAAATCATGACAGTTATGTATGACATTTCCATTTTATATTTTATTTATTTATTTATTATATAATTTATTGTACACCATTACACATACAACAAAAATAAACTAAAACTAAAACACAGATATACAATGGGCGGCCTTATTTTAGGCGGTTATCACACTGCCACGCAGCGTACCTAGTGCGTGAATGCGTGTCTTAACGTTGCTTGTAAGTATCTCCGTTTGTATAGAAAACACACACAGTCGAAAATACTGAAACATGCACTCACGCGCGTGAGTTCTGGGCAACACACAAGGTATGGCACACTGAGTCTCTTAGTACCATGCGTGATTTTGTATGAAATAAGTGCCTGCGTGAATATACAAAACGCACCTACGCGCGTGTGTGCGTAAATAACCCGCACGATGATGCAGATCTACACTCCCGCAAGTACATGTGTAGGTGCGTTTTCACGCGCTATGCTGCGTGGTACGTGGCAGTGTGAAAACCACCTTACTAGTAAAATAAAGTATTACTCTCATATCCACGAATATTTTTCTATATTTGAATATCAAGGATCGTTTTATATTGTATGAAGAATCTCACCATATAAAACATTCTATATTCAAGTCACGTTCTGCCCGCTTTTACCATGGAACGTAGGCACGATTGTCAACACCCTTTGCAGATAGATTGCAGTGAAACGGTGAAAGCACTGGGGTTTACAAGCGAAACGATTTATTAAATCCGTAGGGTTGGGTTTGATGACGGGACTTGAATAAATAAGAACTTAAATAATAATAATAGCCCCAGCCGTATCTCTACATTGACCTCGCAGTGGGGTTCGCGTTAGGTCGAATATTCCACAACTATAATATAACGCCATCTAGTTCCGAACTAAGCAGAGCTCCTACTATGCATACTAAACAGCTGATATTTCTAAGTACATGTTGTAAATTATACATATCATTTTTTACATCCAGACATAAAACCAATGATCGTGCTAGTGGCTTCTATAACTCGATTACTGGGCAACTCGAAATTCTTTTTTATAGATTGACATTGGGCAAACGTGGGCCACGTACGATGATCTGGGCATGTCGGTCACCACGCCACGTATTTTATAAGGCAAATAGACTTGCACACGCAACGCGACATACAATTCAGGCGGCTATCACACTGCCACGCACCTCGCAGCGTAGTACGTGAATGCGTGTCTTAACGTTGCTTGTAAGTATCTCCGTTTGTATAGAAAATACGCACAGTCCAACACACTGAAAATGCATCCACGTGCGTTCATGCATGTCATGCACCTACATATGGACAAATATGCACTCATGCGCGTGGGTCCGGGGCGACACGCAAGGTATGGCACACTGAGTCTCGTAGTACCGTGCGTGATTTTGTATGAAATGAGTGCTTGCCTGCGTGAATTTAAAAAACCCGCACTATTGTGCAGATCTGCACTCATGCGAGTACATGCGTAGGTGTGTTTTCATGCGCTACGCTGCGTGATAACCGCCTCAGGCGTTGTCTACGTGTATCGGTCTAATATAGTTCCCCCTTTTTTATGGTGGGACAAATCATCCAATGACAACCCCCGCTCTTGGGCAGAGCGGGAGATAGTGTCAGACTCTTACTGACTAAAAGACCTACCCTGTTCCTCAAGTCCCAACTCCTGGATCCTACCAACGACTATCGCAACCCCGCGTATCGCTAGAGCGACCGCCACCTGGTAAATATAGTTTCCCCCTGATTGATGGTCAGACTTTTTGCTAGTATCTGACTAGCTATAACGACTGACAAAGATCTAGAAATGACAACTGACACCAAAGACGTACTTTTTTCCAAAGCATGGGGTGCCAATAACGTTCGAGATAAACCTTGAAATACACTTTATGAAATGAAAAATTCACATTAGTACTTGCCCAGTTTCGAATCCGCATGAGCGCTGCATTTATTAATTTTGTGAATACGGGGTAGTTACAAAGATCTTAGATTTATAAAACTTTTGATCTATTGAAATTTTTGCAAAAAATTAGTTTTAATTGACATAAACCAGTGCTTGACTGCGATTCTACCTGATGGTAAGTAGTGATGCAATCGTTGATGGTAAGGTGAACTAGTTTAGTTCCACCGAAAGACATACAAAATAATGATGCTAATGTCAATGTTATCAAAATTAAATTAATTGTAAAATACTCGTACCAAATCTCATAAAAAGACAATGCTAGCAAATGAAAATTATCAAAATTGAAATGAAACAGTACAAAATGCCGCTAGAAGATAACAAAACGTCAGTAATCTAATGATGAAATAGCAGCAGTGACCGGGAAAGCAGTGATGGTAGCCGAGATGGTTACGACCCCGACTTACGAGTTGAGGTTCGAGACAAACGACATTGTGATTCGAGATTTTTTATTATTTGATTATCCTTTATTGTACATATTATAACAAAAAAACATAGTAGATACAAATATACCTACATCATCATCATCAGCCTTTTTAATGTTCCCACTGCTGGGACTCAGGACTCGTCTCTAGGAGAGGGAATGGGCCATAATCTACCACGTGGGCCCAGTGTGGGTTGGTAAATGTCACATGTCTTCGAATTTTTGGTTCCAGGACATGCCGGCTTCCTCACGATGTTTTCCTTCACCGTTTTGAGCGCAGTGGTAATGAAATAAATTACACAAAGTAATGTAGGCAGGGTGTGAACCCGTGACCTAAATCTTGTAGCCATTACTACTCAGCCACCACTGTTTTCATCCTACATCATCGTAACAAAAGTATTGCATCTATTACATAAGTATTCAAACATATCGCAATTCTATTAACATGACCCAGTCTTGTTCATTTTACACCAATTTTCTGGTGAAAGGCTTTTAAAAATAAAATAAAATCGTTCTAAATCAGGTGAAAGTGTATCGACGTTCAAGTGAAAAGTTGGTTGTTTTAATCTTTTTCTATTTATTTCCCTTTCTTTATCTTTTTTGTGGCTTATTATGAAATTCTTTAAAGAGAAACGAGGTGGAGTTTAATTCTTTTTTCTGTCGTAACTGATAAGTGGTCTAACTTGATTTTCACAATCGGCTGATTCTCTCCATTAACTTAATGTTAAGTCATTTGATCATTGAGCACAGATGAGCATAGTTAGCCTTATAATGCCCCTGCTGGGACTGAGGCCTCCTCTCTAAGAGGCCGTAATCCACCACGCAGACCCAGTGCGTGTTGATAAATGTCACGTCTTCGAATTTTTGGTTCAAAAGTTGTGATGAAATAAATTACAAAAAGTAATGCGCCTGGCTAGATTTGAAGCCGCGAACTAGAACTCGTAATTCGGGGGTAGTATCTTTGAACCACTGAAGGTAATAATAAATATAGGTCTCTGCCTCGTTCACCAATGGTCGTAAGTAAAATGTAGGGGCCCAGCAGGGTCGAAGCTTACTGGGGCCAAGAATCTCTTTCTGCAAGGAAGATTCGGCCCCGGTACGAAAGGCAACGAAGGAATAGGAGTGGGTTTTTAGACAGTAAAAGTCTGATACTATCTGATACTACCGCTTCGCTCAAGAGCGGGGGATGTTATTGAATGCTTTTGCTACCTAAAAAAAAACATTTAAGTACCAAAAAGTTTCAAATGTCTAAACACTGTCTTCGTCGACCTAGCTTACTTGTCCTACCAAGGCTACGAACAAACTATGCTATATATAGATGATATCTATTAGGAAAGCTAGTTTTTAATAAGTTGGTCTTGATTTCAGCTCTATCTTAGTAAAACGGCCTGCGTATCTATTTGGCATACTATCACTTTTATTTATCTAAAAACTGGGCAAGTGTGAGTAGGAATCGCGCACTGAGGGTTCCGTGCAAACTATTTCCGAATGAAATCTCGAAGATTTTTAGAGTTGCATTTTTTTTTGTGTAACGTATATAACAACAAAACTGTGTTCATTTTCATTCCTATACTTCTGCTAAAAGACCTTGCTTTGTGCAAATTACAGAATTCTGGGTTAACGGAAAGTACCCTACCTACCCTTTTTTTTTATGGTGGGAAAAATCATGCATTGACATCCCCCGCCCTTGGGCGGAGCGGGAGATAGTGTCAGACTCTTACTGACTAAAAGACCCACCCCGTTCCTTCTAGCCTTCATACCGGGGCTCGAGCGCCCTTTCAGATAACCCTGGCCCCAGTAGGCTTCGACCCGGCTGGGTCCCTGCTGTTGCTGACAACTCCTTGAGGCGCGCGGGAACAGTGCGCGCCGTCGACGACTTGGGCTTGGTCCGGACAGTTACCGGACGGCCGGACAGCGAGCTACCCATTGCTCACTGTCCGCAAGCCCGCGTCTACGTTGGCCGGAAATCGGGATCAGAATCCCGGCGACGGCGGCGGCGAATACGCCGTTGCCTGATGCGTTCGGCCTCCTCCTTTGCAAGCATTACTGCTTCGCAGAAGTCGGCGACCGCCTGCCACTCCTCCTCGCTCCGGACCATGGCCTCAACCAAGGCCCGGCGCGAGAGGTCTCCGCCGCCGATCGGCCCCACGAGGGCACGGCGATGCTCCGCCCAAGCAGGGCACACCTCGACTGTGTGCTCCACCGTGTCCTCCGGGCGTTCCGCACAGTGGCGTCACTTCCGCATGAATCCGGTGTAGGAAACTCCCGAACGAACCATGTCCGGTGAGGACCTGCGTCATGCGGAAGGTAAGGACGCCGTGAGGCCTTTCCAGCCACGCCTCAAAGAGGGGACTTACCGCCATGATTTTGGCGTGCCCAACCCTACCTACCCTAATTTTTATCTTTGAGAGTATCAAAACATACGTTTTTTTGCCACATAAACGGCCGTATCGCTTTTATTCGTTTGCTTAGAAGTTTGATTTTTCACAGTTTAATAGGATCGCAGACCTAAGACGGTTATCACACTGCCACGCACTACGGAGTGCGTGTCAGTCAACGCACCTACGCGCGTAAGTGCGTCTTGTAAATTCACGCAGGCTCTGACTCATTCCATTCAAAGCCGTTCGCTGTGGTTATAGTGCAGTGCAGAGCGTCGCGTCTGTTATGCTATTAAAAATGGTTATTAGTGTAAAACTCATTCAAGAGGCTGCGGTTATACTAACTGTATGGTTTTTGTGCAGTCATGTAATGAATCATCATCAGTTCATGAATAGAAATCGTGGTTATAGAATATACTGGGTACATTCTTATTTACAAACAAGATCGTTGCGTGGGTCATTTGTTCAAAATTAGGTACTGGGATTTAAGAAAATATAAAGACAAATTCTTCAACTATACGCGAATGTCAACTGCATCGTTTGATTATTTGCTAAGCAAAATACGAAGTGGCATTACTGGAAAAAATACGAATTTTGTCTTTGTATTACACCAGAGGAGAAGCTTTGGGTAACATTGAGGCAAGTAATACTACTAGTATTTAGTTATACCGATATAATTAGAGTTAAAAATAGGCAATTAGGTATACTGGATTTTTTTTAATCACTGTATCAATTAAGTCACTGTTCTCACTCATATGTGAAACACTATAAGTAATCAAAAAACAAAAATAAAATAAAAAATCAATTCAATACGAAACAATCATAAATCATAATATATTATATAAATCTATCGATATCGAGTTCCGTTTTCAAACACATGTCAAGCCCAACCAAAATCACGCACGGCACTGCTCAGCGCAGTGTGGCATACCTTACGTGCCGCTCCGCACCCACGCGCGTGAGTGCGTTTTTCTCCGCATGTAGCGTGATCCACATGAACGCGCGTGAATGCAGTTTCAGTGTGTTCAACTATGCGTGTTTTCTATACAAACGGAGATACTTACAAGCAACGTTAAGACACGTATTCACGCACTACGCTGCGGGAAGCGGGGCAGTGTGATAATCGCTTAAGTATATGGTTTTAATTTCAACTCGATACCTCCATGCGTTCTCGAGATAAAGGGTCTTGACAGACAGACAGGCAGATAGACAGACGGACGGACAACAAAGTGATCCTAAGGGTTCCGTTTTTTCCTTTTGAGGTACGGAACCCAAAATAATGATATCCGAAAGATAAATAATGGAACGCAGAAACACTGGAGATTCGATAAAAAAAAATGTAGCTACCACCATCTAGTAGCGTTTACATTTACTAAGACACCAGTCCTTTCACTTGATTTCTTACTTTCACTCACTTGCTATGTGCCCCCAAAGATGTCGTTGTTACCAATTTATTGCACAGTGTACTAAATACAGTGCCATCTAGGTGTGCTAATTAAAACTTCAAACACTTTCTCTTCAGTATATTGTACACACTGCCATCTAGGCGTGTTGATAGAAACTACAAACACTTTCATCGTGTCGTTTTTCTTTATGTATTTTCATAATAATTTCATAGATGGCGCTATGATTGTTTATCAGTGCTTTGGGTGTGTCATTATAGTACTTGGCCATAGTGGAAGCACGCGGTGCGGTGGCGGGCGCAGTGCGTCAATCTCAAACAAAAGAACTTCCTAGACTCGCGTGACCCAAGGGCTGGTTGCGATTCAACGTGGCAGCTTTTTGGGCAGACACTTTCAGTCGACAGCGATGTGCAGGATTTTTATGACGCCATAATATGTTAGTAGGCCTTGTATAGTTTGGTTAAGCATAAATATATATATATATTTTTAATATTTTAGTTTATTATGTAAATATTTTGCTTTAAGTTGTAAATAATTTCACTTGTAAAAACTGGTAACTGTCCGGACCGAGACCAAGTCGTCGACGGCGCGCACTGTTCCCGCGCGCCTCAAGGAGCTGTCAGCAACAGCACGGGCCCAGCTGGGTCGAAGCCTACTGGGGCTTGGGTTAAGTCGAAAGATAGCTCAAGCAACGAAGAAATAGGAGTGGGTTTTTAGTCAGTATAAGTTTGACACTATCTCCCGCTCCGCCCAAGAGCGAGGGATATCATTGGATGATTTTCCCACCGCTAAAAAAGAAAAACAGAGGGTTAATGCTGTGTTGCAGCCATCTCTTCCGCTAACATTACTAACTAGTTCGTAGATGTAGGTGATCTCGTCTCAGGTACACATTTATTGCGCGTATCGCCAAGAAGTCGAATTCCCTGCCAGAGTCTGCGTTTCCTGATAGCTACTACTCAAGAGATATTAAGTCAAGAGTGTAAAGATTATTTCTAGGCAAGCGTGCTACATCGTCGACCACAAATCGTTTATCATCAGGTAAGATGATGGTCAAACGCGAACCTATCAATAATAAAAAACTGGGCAAGTGTGAGTCGGACTCGCGCACTGAGGTTTCCGTGCAAACTAAAATTTTCGATTGCAGCCCCGATGATTTTCCGAATTGCAATTTTTTTTTGCGTCTTACTTAACACCAAGTTTACAGATTTATTTCTATACCTGTGCTAAGACCTTGTTTTGAGTCAAATTTCAGGATTCTGGGTTGACCCAGAATCCATTGATGGAAAGTACCCAATTAATTTCGATCCTTGATTTTTGGCCGTATCATTTTTATTCGTAAACTTAGAAGTTTGTTATTTACAGCTTGAAGGGACCGCAGACTCGAGTATATGGTTTTAATTTCAACTCGATACCTCCACGCGTTCTTGAGACAAAGGGTCTTGACAGACAGACAGGCGAAAGGACGGACGGACAACAACGTGTTCCTATAAGGGTTCCGTTTTTTCCTTTTGGGGTACGGAACCCTAAAAAGGTCACGGTCTAAACTTCGGTCCAACGCAAGAGGTCACTTCTGTTCGCCTCCACAAGGACATTGTGATGGTCCACCCAATGGACGAATGTGTTAAACTTTAAATAGTTTTCATGTTAGTGAATTTCAATTCTTATGAATTTCACAAAATCTTGAAGCTGAATCTGTTGAGTATGGACCCCATTATTCCCTATTACAAAATACATGACAAGAGAACCTCCTCTGATTGTTATGGCTTATAAATACTGTTTTAATAAAATAGAATACAGAAGAAATTGGTCCGCGTACCGCACGAGCTTAGCCCCACCTGATATCAAAAGTGAAGTTTACATTCATCCCACGTACCGGCTACGGCGTAAAGCAGGTTACCAACAACTAGTGTAGTGATGCGGTTAACTCGATATATCGATAGGCTACCATCAGTAGCGTGAGTATATCATCAGTGGTCCGTAGCAAAATTATTGAATGGGGCTCCAGGAAAGTCATAAACTTTGTAATTTAATTTGAATAAATCACTGAAGTACAAATATTCTATAATACTAATAAATCGGCAAGTTTTATAATACACGTTTACTTTTATATTTCGTCTCCGACGGTGGGTTTCTCAGTGGCATATCTATTAAGTAGTTAGGCTGGCAAAATATGACTGGAAATTGATACTTTTCTTATGGATGCGTTTAATAAATTTTAATAAAGTACTTAAATTTGTATAATTACTTCTTCGGGCCCAGACCCATTGCATTTTTCTAGTCTTGCCACCCTACAGTTACCTACGTCACTGGCTACCACGGTGTATGATATGTTAACACTTTCAAAGCGAAAAACCCTGTCTATGAATCGTAGGTTTATTCCTGCTAAGGTTTTGGAAACTTTTGACCGTGGTCATTACAAAAGTCTTGTATCGATATTTCGAGAGATCACTGCAGCACATCTCTAGACCAAACAGGAAGTAGGCATCGCTACAATATGTAAAACTATGTCACAAGGTGACAGCAGAGATCTTATGATCATATCAGCAAAAAATGTACATCATTCATGTACATACATACCAATGTGAATTCTGCTTGTGTTTACTGGTTTTATTTTACAGCAAAATAAATATGGTTTCTCTACTTAATCGATCTTCGAACTTTGCAAGTTTATATATAATTATTATTATTTATTTATTTATATGAATTAAAATATTTTTTATTTGAATTTGAACAATTTAATAACAAAAACTAAAAAAAATATTCATATAGCCATTAACCTTTCGAATGTCTTAAGTTACACTGTCCGACATAAGGTAATTGTTCTTCTATTGTGTCTCTAATTACGACATTCAAAGAGTTAATTCATTAAACACTTAATTGTCATTTTAACTATTGTCTTTTTATTGTGTCTTTAATTATTATTCCATTTATTTATTATTATTTACATAATTATCATATTTTTAAATATTTCTTAAAAAAATAACATTAAAAAAAACATTTAAAAATATAAAAAATATATAATTATTATTATTATTATTATATATCTTTATTGCACACCTTAACTTATTAACTTATTATTAATTCTCACGATTGAAAGATTAATAAAAACTAGCGCACAGTTTCAATTGTTATTTTGTTATGGACTGCTACATAATTTATCCAATTTTTTTTATCTATGGCTAATATCCCTAAAAGCCAAATCGAAGAGAATTTCACGTGAGCCAATATAACTGCCTTTTTCTATCTATCGCATACATTTTTACGTATTATATCCTCACTTTTCTTTAGTAAACTAGATTTAATTATTGCCCATAGAAGGTGAACTACGATTTCCCAGCAGCCGGACATCCTTAGGTGGCCGGAGGAAGCAGCCATTATGTGAGAAGCGGGCGGCGCGTGCAGCTGCCAGCGATCAAACCTGATAGGTACAAGCGAGAAGAAATTCCGTATTTTCCTACATTATTTTTCTCACTCTTTCTCTCTCTCTCTTTGTTTCTTAAGGGAAATCAGTTTAGCGATAGGAACGACATGTTTCCCGGGAAATGCGAGGAATGATAAATAAACGCCTGCCTAGGGTGGGTTGCCGAAAACTAATAGACAGGACTTGTTCGTGAACTCGCTCACGAAATTTGCGCGAGTCCGCGCGAGATAGTTAGCACCTTCAGACCGATCATTGTGGTGATACTTGGAAGTGGCTTATGACTGGCAGTGGATGTCTTTTGGCTGGAACAATGATTATGATTAGCAAGCTAGTCTTCTAGACGGTGGTACCTAAACTCAGTGGCATTTGCATTTTTTATTGTAGATAATATAATTTCGTTTGACTACTATTTCACCTTTTTTATGGTGGGAAAAATCATCTAATGACAACCCCCGCTCTTGGACGAAGCGGGAGATAGTGTCAGACTCTTACTGACTACAAGCCTACCCCGTTTCTTCTAGCCTTTATACCGGGGCTCGAGTTTCCTTTCGGATAACCTTGGGCCCAGTAGGCTTCGACCCTGCTGTTGCTGATAATGATTGTGAATGTGTCGGCGATGGAATACACTTACCTAGAAGTAAAGTAAAGTAGAAATTCACTCTTGAGTTAAAAACATTTACGGACCTATACTGGGGACTGGAGTTGAGATCGGACTTTTATATAAGTATTTATTTATTTATTTATTCATTTATGTACACACACAAACACTTAAAAATGAAATAGACAAATACAGAAAAAAGAGTACAAAGGTGCTGCTTATTTCAAATGAAATTTCTTCCAGCAGACCTGCGACAGGAGAGTTGGACGAGAGATGTAGACACAGTGTATACAAACGAATCATTTACTAAATTATCTAAATTAACTTATATAATAATACATATATAAATACAACAAAACCAGTAATTAAAAACACTAAAATAGATACAGTACATAAAATACGCATACACATACATATATATGATTATATTATAAACTAGCTGCTGCCCGCGACGTCGTCTGCGTGAAGCCTCTACAGCGCTAAAAATTCCTAAGGTGCCAGTGTCGCTATAGCATTATAAATAAACAACTTTTAAAATAGCATTATAATATAAGTTTTTTCGCAAACGAAGCTAGTGAAGAGAGTTATATGGGAATCCTGCTGAGTTCAGTCATAAGATGTGACTGAAGGAAATAGAGAAAATAATGCAGGAATACATTCCATTCCACAAAAGAGTAAAAATACGTATAAAGGTATCATACCTTACAAGACTTCCCTATAAACTACGTTGGTAGTTATACTGCCAGGAGCCAAAATGTAAAGAGAGTCAGGACTGGTGGCGCGGGAGCAAGCGACGTACAGTTGCCCGTGTGAGAAGCAACTCGTCCTGAGGTCGACACCCGCTGCCCTCAGTGTCTGCCCCTGCGACTTATTGATGGTCATCGCGAAGCAAACACACACGGGAAACTGTACGCGCTTGAACTGGAACGGGAAGTTATGGGGTTTGAGGGGAATGCGTGGTATAAATACTGCCTCGCTGACGCCACAACCCGTAAGAATTTCCGCCTCAATGGTGTGTCTGTGTGGAGAGAGATGACTTTAAGGCGGGTCCCGTCACAACTTCGAAGCATAATCGGGCACCGACCTTCAACTTGATGGTATGCGCCGGAAGTCCACTTGCTGACAGGGAGTTCAGAAATTCCACGGAATAACGTGTGACACCATCTTGCTCGACAACAGTGTTTATCGAGGTGTAGTCCACTTCATCTCCTCAATTTCCGAGAGAATGCATTCGTTAATTGCTGCAGCCTGATAATTTTTGGGCGTTAAAATGGCCCGCTCACACACCCAAGAATTCTGCTGGTGCGGTATACGACTGATGTCCCCGTACACACAGTGAATGAGTTTTTCTAAGCTGGATACCACTCTACCGAGAGAATCTGGAAGCACCACCTGTCCACCTCTCTCTTCTGGTAGAGTGCCTTCGCCAAGACTTAGAAGGACATCGGAGAATTCTTGAGCACGTGCATTGCCGCCGAGCCGAGCTCTCATATTAATGGTCAAGCGCAGTGTACGAACTCGTGACCACAACGAAGATCGTTTCTACGAAGCATTCATCTCGTCAGCCCTCGATCCCCGCGTCACCTCGGGAAGTGTTTGCCAGAAATCGCCACTGAACAGAACTGTGACACCATCCATCAAATGTTCGTTCCTGCGGATGTCCTGCAGGGTTCTGTCCACGACCTCAACTGCCTTCCTATTGGCCATCGTACACTCATCATCAGAGAGCAATCCTTTAGCACGTGTCCCTTATCGCTGTTACGTGACACAACACAAACAGGCGTTTCGGCGCTCTCTAAATCGATGGGAATTTTTAACATGGGATGTGCTATCTTGCCTTCCGGAAGCAGTGTAGCAGCGATTCCCGACGACGTTACAGCAATAGCAATTTTGCCTTGGCTGCTGACCTCTGCAAGTATGCCAGTGGTAACAAATGTTTTTCCTGTTCCACCACGAGCATCCAAGAAAAACATTTTACCCTGGTTTTGCCCAACGCTTTCAAGGACGGTGTCATAAATTTGTTTTTGCTCTCAAGAGAACAAAGCGACATGGTAATTTCGTATGGTGGTTATTTCGCCTGGATCGTAATTTGTCTCAGCGTTATACTCCCGATTTCCACGGTCTTGACGTGGTAATGATTGGAGAGCTGGTAACCCATATTCGATCAGTGGATTGCCGCCGATAGAAATGACCACATCTTGAAGTGAACTGAGACAGGTGTTCAGCACGCGTTCATCAGTTACTTCGACTTCATCTCTAGTAGCACGCCTCAAAGCTCGTAGAAAATCTTCAGACAGATGATGGCGATACTTCTCCCACAAAACTACCGGGTTCGCGACTCCACAAAACACCAAGATGACGGCAAACAGATGACGCATGTGGCTGGGACTGTCACTGACGCTTGCCTCCGCGAGGGTGTAATCCCAATTAGGCAAAAGGCTGCGCGGTAAGTGGGATACTCCACGCCATCAAATGTCCTCAGAAAGGCGAAAGACGTTGGGCCTGAGACAGTGTGATGTAACAACCATAGAAAATAGCATTCGCCACTATTCGGGTGCACGGTATAAACCCTACCCAATGCGGTGTCCTTGAAAATTCCCGGAAAACCTTTCACAGCACCTCCTTTTTTTTTATGGTGGGAAAAATCATGCATTGACATCCCCCGCCCTTGGGCGGAGCGGGAGATAGTGTCAGACTCTTACTGACTAAAAGACCCACCCCGTTCCTTCTAGCCTTCATACCGGGGCTCGAGCGCCCTTTCGGATAACCCTGGCCCCAGTAGGCTTCGACCCGGCTGGGTCCCTGCTGTTGCTGACAACTCCTTGAGACGCGCGGGAACAGTGCGCACCGTCGACGACTTGGGCTTGGTCCGGACAGTTACCGGACGGCCGGACAGCGAGCTACCCATTGCTCACTGTCCGCAAGCCCGCGTCTACGTTGGCCAGAAATCGGGATCAGAATCCCGGCGGCGGCGGCGGCGATAACGCCGTTGCCTGATGCGTTCGGCCTCCTCCTTTGCGAGCATTACTGCTTCGCAAAAGTCGGCGACCGCCTGCCACTCCTCCTCGCTCCGGACCATGGCCTCAACCAAGGCCCGGCGCGAGAGGTCTCCGCCGCCGATCGCCCCCACGAGGGCACGGCGATGCTCCGCCCAAGCAGGGCACACCTCGACTGTGTGCTCCACCGTGTCCTCCGGGCGTTCCGCACAGTGGCGACACCCGGGCGTCACTTCCGCATGAATCGAGTGCAGGAATCTCCCGAACGAACCATGTCCGGTGAGTACCTGCGTCATGCGGAAGGTAAGGACGCCGTGAGGTCTTTCCAGCCACGCCTCAAAGAGGGGACTTATCGCCATGATTGATTTTGATTATCCTCGTCGACGTCGGTTGAATACACCCCTTTGCTTGTCGTACGTGTAATATGAAGGCACCTTGTCATATGTAAGGGATTTCGCAAACGCAACAGAAAGAAAGAAAAATAAATTATTTTTCTTTCTTTCTTTCTTTCTTTCTTTCTTTCAAACTGGTCGACTTCACAGAGTCTGAGAAATGCCACCATGTAATACACCGCATTTTTTTTAAATTGTCTTCCTCAATTCTGCTCCAGATTTTTAGGGTTTTGTTGGAACTTGAATTTGTCAAAACGAACTGTAATATGAAGAAAATGCACATTACCATCTATGAATTTTAAGAATAACTAACTACTTACCTCGCCAACATGATCAAATTTAAATGATTAATTTCCAAAAACTGTTAGCATATACTTGATTTGATTTTGATGAAATCTCATAGATGGCGCTGCTTTAAAATTGTGTTTATACTACTTACATTCATTAAACTATGTTTCTCTGCCCAAGTTACTTTAATGGCTTAATTTTTATAGTGTAAAGCTAGATAATAGCATGACTTACTCAAAAACAACATTTATATATGCGTCGTTAGATTACACGCAGTCACAGAATGCGTAAGAGAAATAAAGATTCACAGCTCCTCCCCCGTAGGTGATAGCGTGATAATATGTAGCCTATGTGTTGACCCGACCTCTTAGTAATATTCATGCAAAATTTGAAGTAAATCCATGCAGTACTTTTTGAGTTTATCCCGGACATACATACAGACAAACAGACAAACAGACAAACAGACAAAAATTCTAAAAACTATATTTTTGGCTTCGGTATCGATTGTAGATCACGCCCCAAGTATTCTTTTAAAAAAATATTCAATGTACAGTTTTGACTTTCCTACGATTTTATTATATGTATAGATAAAAATATCTATAAAATAAAACATTACGAGATGGTTGAGAGGTAATGATCTTTGACTAGTTTTTTGAAGATAGATATATTTTTAGCGTCACGGATGTTAGCTGGAAGTGAGTTCCACAGTCGCACTGCATGAAAAGAGAAGGAGTTGGAATAAAAATGAGTATTATGGGATGGGAAATTAAGATGGTATTTAAGGTGGGATCTGCATGGGGCGTCGGCAGGTCGAGTGAACGAAAAACGATCACGCAGGTAGCCAGGGTACGCAGGGTTGAAAAGGATGTTGTACAGGAGACATAATACCGGAGTGTTCCTACGAAGACGGATAGGGAGCCACTTGAGATCCTTGCGGAATTGAGAGACGTGGTCGTATTTTCTTAGGCCAAAAACAAAACGAATGCATAGGTTTTGCAAGCGCTCAAGCTTGTTTAATAGCTCCTCAGTGGCATCCAGGTAGCAGGCATCCGCATAGTCGATGATCGGCTGAATCAAAGTTTGAGCTAAATATATTTTGGTTTTAAAGGGCAAGAACTTTTGAAGGGATTTAAGGCTGTGGAAGGAAAAGTGAACTTTACGGCTAACCTCATTTACTTGCGCTCGCCAAGAGAGATTGCTGTCAATAGTGACACCGAGATTCTTGGCTAAGTCAGAGTACGCAATAGTTGAGCCGTTGAAAGATAAAGGCGACAAAAAAGAAATATCAAGCGCATTGCGATAGTAACGAGTGCCTATGATCATGGCCTGGGACTTAGAGGGATTAACCTGTAAGCCGTAAGACTTGGCCCACTGATTAATACTCTCCAAGTCACGATTCATGGCATTAATGGCTGAGTCTGCCTCAGTCACTAAGAATTGACGAGTAGTAAAAAAAGTATATTACTTTTTTAACTGGTTTTGTGATAAGAACAGGTGAGATCAAAGTACAGTGGGAACTGCGGCATTAATTTAAATAAAATGTCAAAAGCAAAAAATGGTTAATTCCAGCCTTCATTTAATATCCTAAGGACCCAGCAGGGCCGAAGCCTACTCGGTCGGCTTTCGAAACCGATGGTTCAGGAAAGAAAATAAGGAATATAATTATGTAGGTGAGTCTGCCACGCCTTCCAGGACCGCTCTAGAGAAGAAGTCATTGCACACCACACCGTTGCCGACTTCTTTAATTGATATTGTTACCGGCCCACGCTGAAAATCAGCGCTGTGGACTCGTTGCATTTTTGCGTGGACACAGCATTATGCTGAGCGTACGGCCGTTTCGCTCGGACGTGGCGCATATTTGCTTATTACTATTTTTGATTATTTTTTTGTTTTAAATATTTTATTTCCTTTTGTAATATAAATATGTAGGTACCTATTATGTTAGTCTTAAGTGTGCGCCTCTTTCTGGCAAATAAAGTGTGTGTTTTCCCACCTTTAAAAAAACCGCGATAGGAAAACAAATAAAATTATTATTATTAACATTTCCTAAAGCTCTATGCCCGCGACTGTACCAAGCTTGGCCTTGTTGCGTTAGAAACCTAGCTCTGTACGAGTATACCTAGATGCACTCGGTACATAGTAGTAGCTACTACTATTAGTCATAAACTTAGCAGGAACGCCGATTTCATAGCCTCCAGGCTTGGTAGCTTTAATATTGGCGTTGGGTAGGTGTCTGCGAATGTAGTAAAGTGAAATTGATGGTAGATTATAAGGTGTTATTATTGATCCTTTTGAGTAAGAATAGATTTCATTTATTTCTGTTTGGCTTGCTTTTTTACTTTCAGCTGGTCAAACACCGCTATCTCACCGGATGGTAAGTGATGACGTGGTCGACGGTAGAGCACGCTTGCCTCTAATTAACCTATTCACTATTGGCTTAAAGACCGCTAGGTTGTATTTATCGGTAATCACTGACCTCGGCAGGGAATTCCACTCCTTAGGTGTACGCACCATGAATGTGTTCCCAAAATGTTTTGTGTCTATATTGGGTGGGACGTGCCGGTGGCATGGCGCATCGCCACATATCGGCGAAGATGCTTGCGGGCCTCAAAGGAATATTAGCAGAACCTTAGGGGCCCAGCAGAGCCGAAGCCTACTGGTCCATGGGTCGACTTCTGAAAGGGACGTCCTGGAACGCAAGAGCAAAGAAGGAACATAGATGTGGTTTTAGTCATTAAAAGCCTCACGCGTCCTTCCGCGCCTAGAGCGGGAGAAGTCATTAGACGATTTCCCACCTCAAAAAAGGGCAAAAAGTATTCAAAACAGTCAATCCTCATCATAATTTGTTAATTAAGGCCAGGTTCTACTAATCTAGTATTTTATTGAACCTCGGATATAAGAATATAAAAGAAATCACCATAAAAAATGTTGTATTAAAATTTACCATATGATCAGCCACTGGGCGAAAATCAAAACGTGATATAAATTAGTTAGTTTGATAAAAAAATCACAAATCAGAAGCTAACTTACGGTTTCAAGATAACGTCTCGGAAAAATTTGAAAGTTACATACAATAATAAAGCATGTTTTTTAAAAGGGTCTTGCAAAGACAAAAATTTGGAATAGTTACATTGTTTTTCTTTTTTTTCATAAAAATAAAATCACTTCCCTACTAAATACTCTGTGACTACAACCAGCTCTTAACTACACGAACAAAAAAGCATCGAATAACACTTTCCACAAATTCGAAAAACAGTTGACATCTACCTCCATTACTTGAATCATTATTCTGCAATCGTTTTCTATCCAAAATAGGTGCCGTTCAATTCGATCTATTGAATTTAAATTGCCTTATCCTAGGGTGGCATAACTTCACATCCGAATAGAGATCTCAGGCCTGATTTTAATCCGTTTAAGAATAGAATTAGAATTACGGAACGTGTTAATATGATGTTTGTAAGGCTGAAGGTATTGAACATGAATATGAATGGACGAAGAAGCTGGACCGATTCTGGCGAAACTTTCACTGGTAGATAGATGATGTTATAAGGCATAACTAAGGCCACATTTATTTTAGAATAAACTTTTTTGATCAAAAAACCTTTCACAAACCATCTTTATTTATAACTGGCTGTTGCCCGCGACTTCGTCCACGTCAGGTTCGTAAAACACAACAGTAAATAATAATTCTGTGCTTGCAGTTCATACCAAAAGCCACCAATTCATTTATTTTTCTATCACATAAGACAGTTATAGGTCAAAACGTCAATCACCTTGTAACGGAACGTAAACGAATCAAAAGGAATATTGTAAAATTCGCAGCAGTTGGCGATCTAAATAGTTGCTCTTCTTCTTCTTCTTCGTGTCGATTTGACTCAAATTTTGTCCGACCACTATTTAGCCACCTGGACAGCTCTGTCCACAATGACTCCAACCCAAATAGTTGCTTACTCCACGGGAAAAGGCGTTAGTTTATGTAGGTTTTCGTTTTTCGAAAAAAGCATATTGACACACAGTAGTTTCCAAGCTAATAAGTAGGTACTATTTAAAGTAGGCTGTAATGGGCGCGCCATAGTTATGGCGGTAAGTCCTCTGTTTAAGGCGTGGCTGGAAAGACCTCACGGCATCCTCACCTTCTGCATGATGCAGGTCCTCAACGGACAGGGTAAGTTCGAGAGGTTTCTGCAACGGATTCGGGTGGAAGTGACGCCCGGGTGTCACTATTGTGTGGACCGCCCGAAGGACACGATGGAGCATACGAAGTGTGCCCCGCTTGGGCAGAGCAATCGAGCGATCGGCGGCAGCAATCTCTCGCGCCGGGCTTTGATACAGGCCAGAGGAGTGGCAGGTGGTCCCCGACTTCTGCGAAGCAGTAATGCTCGCAAAGGAGGAAGCCACACGCGTAAGGTAACGGTGCTCACGCCCCAGCCACCGTCAGAATTCCGATCCCGATTTCCCGCCACCGTAGGCGCGGGCTTGTGGACGGTTAGCAATGGGTAGCTTGCCGTCCGACCGTCCGGTAAGCTTCCAGATTAAGCCCAAGACGTTGACGGCGCGCCTCAAGGTGTTGTCAGCAAGCCGTAGGGGCCCAGCAGAGTCGAAGCCTATTTGGGCCAAGGATTTGTTTCTGAAAGGAAGAATCGGCCCCGGTACAAAAGTCAACGAAGGAACAGGAGTGGGTTTTTAGTCAGTAAAAGTCTGACACTATCTCCAGCCCCGCCTAGGGGCGTTACCCCCGCATAAAAAAGAATCTACTCCCAATGCAAAATAATATTTCAATTACTTCTAAGTACAAGAAAAAAAGACAATAGTAATCAAGTCGACATCTCACAGTCATCATGTCACCCCATTTGATGGTCCATCACAACCGCGGTATAAATATGGAAGCAATTTACTTCGAAAGTGCGTCGCCGAGTTATTTACCTCGAAACATACAAACCGGACATAGCATGAGCTCGTGGATATTATACGAGTTTTATGTGAGTACTAGCCATTTCCAGTGACTTCGCCTGCGTGATAGTTTTTTTTTTGTGTAGAAAATTATTCCAAAAGAACAAACTCCCAGGATAAATGTTTTTTTTTTTTTGAGGTGGTAAATCATCTCATTACTTCTCCTGCTCTGGATGGAGCAAGAGAGCGTGTTAGACTTATACTGACTATAACTACACCTGTGTCCTTCAGTTCTCGTTTGTATTCTAGGCCTAGGAGTTTCTTTTTCAGAAAATACCCGTGGTTCTAGCGGGCATCGCCACGAACCTACGCTACGGCTATGGTTTGCTGATATCTCTACATTATGCGCTGTTGACAAAGTGGGATCAGTCCGAACGGTTACAGGTTGGCTGGACGGCGAGCTACCCATTTTTCGCCGCCTGGCCGTGGCTGGTAGTCAGCTAGTAGGTTGTCCGTTCTTTCACGTCTGTGGCCATCTCCTTCGCTAGCATTACTGCGGAAGGAAGTAACCACCTGCCATTCCTTCTCGCTCCGGATTATTTCTTGAGTCAGGGCACGACGTGAAAGGTCGTCGCCACCAATCGCCTCCATGAGGACACGGCGGTGCTCCGCCCAAGTTGGGTACACTGCACTCATATGTCCTACTAAGCTTTTGCCCGCGGCTTCGCCCGCGTGGCATTAGGTACTTAATAAATCGGGACAAAAGGTAACCTATGTTCTTTTCTATGTCAAAGGCTACATGCATGCCAAATTTCATTCAAATCCGTTCAGTCGTTTTTGCGTGATTAAGTAACAAACATCTGAACATCCACATTTTCACATTTATAATATTAGTTAAGACTAGTTAGGATTGTGTCTTCCGAACGATTTGTAAGTATGAGATGGGCATGTCATTAGATAATTATCCAACCCAAAAAAAAGGTTGTACGTCATAGGTTCAAACTCAAGCCGGTAATGAATTTTATCACCACTGTTTTTTTAAAAAAAAAAACAGTTATGTTCTAGGTAGATCCGAAGTTCGAAGACATGTGACCTCTACCAACTCGCATTGATCCCGCACGATAGACTACAGTCCATTTTTTTTTATAAAGGAGACCCGAATTCTAGTACCTAGTGGATGTTTTTATGTGAGTGAAACATAAAGTCTATGTTCTTTTTTTTATTGTTGATAGGTTCACGCTTGACCGCTATCTCACCTGATGGAAAGCGATGATGCGGTCGACGATGGAACGCACTTACATATAAGTAACTTATTCACTCTTGACTTAAAGATTCACAGTTTGTATCCATCAGAAAATACAGATTACGGCAAGGAAATGAAGCTGAGAAATAAAGATTCTATTAACCTAATCCAATTTATTCACATTGATTTTGAATCATTAAATTTTTCCGTATGTCCAACATTGCGATGAAGGGAATTCTTACGTGAAACACACTATACTAGTTACATTATCACATTTGCCAAAAAGTAAAAAAAAAGACAAATGAACAACGAAAGTGCAATAAAAAAAGTACTTTCAAAAACAATGGAATGGAGTGTACACGCATTATTATTCGGAGACATAACGTGACGTACACATTAAATAGATGGCGGTACAATTTGACACAGATTTCAGTTTTACTCGGTAACATTGACAATGTATGGAAGAATGCGGGTCAAGTTCGAACCAAGGAAGATGTAAGTCAAGTGCACCATTTTCTGTAAGTTCGCTTTCACTTAACGCAATTGCATGTAAGGCCCTAACTATCGAGCAGTACCATAAAACAGTGACTTTCTGAAGCCTACTCCTCGGTAACGGCCACATAGACAGGTTTGAAAAAAATATTATGTTTATTTTAGACTCATGTACAGCATTATTAATTAATGTTTTTTTTTTTTTTTGTTAAAAAATACAAAAAAAAATGATATCTTTTCGCTTGTTTTCCCTACTCCTTTCTTGCTTTTGATCTTCAAAGATACGTTGACACAAAAAAAAAATGCTTCAGATTGTACATAGCAATTATGTAAATCAATTAATATTTTGCAAAGAAAATGGTTTGGTCAGCGGTGCTTTATGCGGGTGCAAAGTGTGAATATGTGCATTTAACTCCGGCCAGATGTTCATTGGACTATACGCTTTAAAATAGCGATCTTGAGAGGTGAAACTTAAATGTAGGTACAATTGATACATCCTGGGTATATCAGTATTTTTTCCACTTAGTCGATTTTTTTTTATGTACCGTACCCAAGGGGTAAAAGCGGGCCCAACTGGGTTGAGCAGGGGCCCACCTGGGTAGAGTAGGGGCCCAATTGGGTCAAAGCCTACCGGGGCCAGGGTTAGTTTTGAAAGATAGCTCGAGCCCCGGTATGAAAGCTTAAAAGAACGGGGTGGGATTTTTGTCAGTAAGAGTCTGACACTATCTCCCGCTCCGCCCAAGAGCGGGGGCTGTCATTGATGATTTTCCCACCATAAAAAAGTGGGTAAAAGCTGCACCCTTACACTCCACTGTCCTTCTGTTTGTCACCAAGCTGTATCTTGTAAACCGTAACAGATTAATTGAAAATTTTATAGATGATTTATTTCTGTTGACACTATAACATCGAAGACCAAAAACAGAATAAAACAAATATTTAAGTGGCACTCCCATAGAACAAACGCACATGGCTAATTTTCCATAAAGTCGAACTTGGTCGGTTTTTTACAAAGTTATCCATACTATTTAAAGTTCTGTTTCTGTTGCATTTGTTCATATGCATGACAAAGAAATTCATCTTACAACCGGTTCCTTCAGTTACTCTATGTGATCTAGAGCTGTGGTGGTGATTCGCCCGAACAATCTCACAGCCCAGACTGAAAATTCTATAGTGAACTGCTGATTGGCCGTTCTACCACTTACTAAAAGCTACTTTTATCTCAGATTTTAATCGCGTTTGACCACTATCTCTTCTGATGGTAAATGGTAATGTGACCGACGATGGAACACGCTTGCCTGTAAGTAACCTATTCACTTTTAACTATTTGTTTTAGTTACCAGGATAAAGACTCCAGCAGGGAATTCCACTCCCTAGCAGTACGCATATTAAATGTGTTCCCAAAAGGCTGTGTACGTATAGGTGGGATTTCATGCCATGATACATAGTTATGTACCGAAGGCGCAACGCCGTACGTCTAGAGGTTCAATGATGGAACGGACTAGGCGGAATTAAATTGTGCAATTCCAATGCACATTCCCCGTAATGTAGACGATGAAATAAAAATAAATCACTCAAATTCTATGACTCAACACAGGAGTAAAACCACGGTAAACAGGTTCCAGAGGTTTTTTTTTTTCCATGGTAAGTTAGTTTTGATGTCTAAGACAAGGTTTATTAATTTTCTTCACATTGCGTGCACGACAATACATTCTCACACTCAATTACCACAACCTTAGGCCGTGTCACGAGAACTCGAGTGACAATAAATAATTGGCTGCTCCACACTTTGTCGGCCTAGGTCAACTTAAGGCATTATTCAGACCAAGCGTATGAACGGCCGCTGAATATGAGTGGGCGTTTTGCAGTTTATCGCTTTTCTATACAACATTATTTTTAGTATATGCGAAACCTGATTATAGTTTGTGCAGAATCAGTGACTGAATCGATTCCAATAATTTTTACACCATGTTATATTTTTTTCCCAAAACTGTTTAAAAAAGGTCATAAGTTGGACGGACACCACCGACACTAAGTACAAAACAAGTTATTGCAGTTCATAGTGGGCATAAGGCACCATCGTACAGCTAGGTAGGGAATTAAAACAACCCCTCAGTAACCCGGGCGCGCGGCCTGGTGACCATGTATTTATATCGCCAACCAGGTACTAACGGGCTTATAAATACATTTGTGATTTTTCATAATACAGTTTTGAAATTTTGTACATAAATTCTTTACATAAAAATACTAGACAGGTTTTTCAAGTTTTGCATAATTATACTTAAAACAACGTTGTATATCATTCACACCAAACCGACTGCACATAACGTAGTGCGTAATTGCTGACTATCAGTGGCCGATTATTGTACTACGCGTAGCAAGCCTACACTTTTGTTCACATAAGTAACGCATTCTGATCTAAAGCGTATTATCGGCTTTTTGAAAATGCAGACAGAGTCACTCACGTTCACTCTGGGGCTGACAAGAGCATAGTCGGCGGCGGATAATACGT
Organism: Mythimna albipuncta; assembly: GCA_929112965.1. Taxonomy (NCBI): domain Eukaryota; kingdom Metazoa; phylum Arthropoda; class Insecta; order Lepidoptera; family Noctuidae; genus Mythimna; species Mythimna albipuncta. The sequence continues at coordinate 7,041,610 of OV815980.1, forward strand.
TTGGTGTGAACGATGCCTTAAGCTTGTCGGGTCAGATAAAAAGTAAACAATAGACGACGGTGATCATGTGTTCATTTGAATGAGAACAATGGCATCGGTGTCTCTTGAACCTGTCTGTCATGCATGTTTGATATGTTGACAAACAGTCAAAACATGACATTTACATAATTTTCGTGATCAAAAGCGTTACAGGATTTGTCATTTTTTTTTTTTAATAAGAGACATAACAAACTACAATGGGCTCTCATGGTGGATAACGGTGCATAGCCAAGCTTGAGTCCTAAAATAGATATGACAAAGTCCACCGTTACATTATTACACAGCTTGATGGTCTAATAGCATATAGCCCTAATTGCCATGCCGGAGGTCATGAGTTCGATTCCCACTCAAGACAAATGTGTGATGAGCAATTACTTTTATTTGTGAATTTGGCCCTTAGACAGTAAAAGTCTGGCACTGTACAGAGCGGGAGAAAAAAAGGATTTCCCTCCCCCTAAAAATAATAAAAAAAACAACAATCTATACTAATAGAGGAAAGATTTGATTTTTGGTTTGTTTGTTTTTATATTACGTTTAAACTCAAATCTACAGGACTGATTTTCAAAATTCTTCCACCAGTAAAAAGCTACTCTATCATTGAGCAACAAAGGCCTATATTCACGTGGATGAAGCCGCTGGTAAAAGCTAGTCGCATATAAAGACAAAACACGAAGTTTGCAGCGAAGTATAATATTATACTAAACAAAACTACAGGTTATGTAATGAATTACCGTTAGATTGTCTGTGGTTAGGGATTGTATCTCGGCCTTGGCCTCCGTTACAAAGATTGAAGAACCTTCCATCACGAAAATTGAAATAGCATGTTCCAGATATTTTTCATATTAAACTTTAATGTAAAACTTAATATTTTAAGTATGAGTTTCAACTGAACACGGTTTGGTGTCATCAAATCAATGATATGTTTTCATAACTATTGCCAAAACTATTGTCTGGATGATTTTTAGACTTATCAAATAATCATGCTTAATAGCATCTTCTTCTTCTTCTTCCTTCCCTGGTCCCATTATTTGGGGTCGGGTCTCCTCAGTTTCCTACGCCAAGTGGCTCTATCTTGGGTTGTCAATTTTGGCAACGGGGCTTTCTTATATATGCTTAATAGCATAGTCTATCTTATAATGTTCCCACTGTTAGGATTCAGGCCTCCTCTCTAGGAGAGGGAATGGGACGTAATCCGCCACGCGGGCCCAGTGCGGGTTGGTGGATATGACATGTCACCGATTTTTTGGTTCTAGGATATGCCGGTTTCCTCATGATGTTTTCTTTCTCCGTTTTGAGAGCAGTGGCGTTGAAATAAATTACACAAAGTAATGTGCCTGGCTGGGTTTGAACTCGTAAGTCGGGGCCATTATCACTCGGCCACCACTGCTCTTCATGCTTAATAAATCATGCCTTTAATGAGAAAATAATATGCTTTTATGAATTACAATCTTGGGGTACTATTAAGTACACTCAATTACAAAAGTCCATAGGAATTCTTAAAACGTATTCGTTTGACGTTTAGTTTGACTTACGACCTTTTATTTTCAAGTTTCGCCAACAAATGATTGAAATCCACAATTTCATCAACTTAGCACAAGTCAAGATGGCCCAGTGGTATAGGCACACAGATTGAAGCGCAAATCAGTGTGCCGCAAGTTCAAATCCCACGCAATTATTGACTTTTTGTAAGTTCTTACCCGATTGGAAGTTATGTATTTGCATTACATATATTAAATTATTCTTTAACTTGTTCACACATTTCTTAGAGTTAGAAAGGTAGATCACAAAAAAACTAAATAAAGAATTAGATTTCTGCGAGGTAGACATGAGTTTTAACTTGACCGAAATGAACTGTCGTTTGGTTGTAGTTGTTGGTTAGTGACGTGTGGTTGACAGTATTGTAATATTCGCAAAATGCAGGCTAATATTAGTATTGAAGTGGGGGCGACTATCATTGGGCTGCATAAAAGTGGTTTTAATAAAACACAAATATCTGAAGAAACCGGACTGAATGTGAGTATAATAGCTATTAATGAATTGTAACTTTATTACAAATTAATCTTCTAATTAAAACGTATGCCATTTATGAATCCATTCATCGTATCTATAAGAGGTTTAGAAGAGAAATACGTAAATCGTTGGGTTTATTGGATTGGTTATTGGATTAATAAATGCAGTTTTATTTTAAAATTATATTCAATAATTATGATTATTAACATTTTATATAATGAAAATGAAGTGAAGTAGGTATAGCTGTCTAATATATTTTATTTTTTTATTTTAGAAAAATACTGTAAATCTTTGGCTAAAAAGATATGAGGAAGAAGGTAGCCTTGCTAGTCGAAAGAGAAGTGGGAGACCGAAGCTTATTAGCGAGGCGCAGCGACGACATATGGTGGACGTATACGAAACGAATGGTTTCGCACCAACGAGACATTTGCGGAATTATATGACACCTCGATGGATACTGTTCGCCGTGCACTTCACGCTGAAGGCGTGCATCACAGAAAACCTGCTAAAAAGCCGTACTTGACAGAGAGGCACAAACAAGAACGATTACGTTTCGCACTAAATGTTTAATGTTAACTAAACTAAAGGGCCTACCATTTTATTTTAACATATCTGTGATTATTCGTTAACAAACACTGTATTATATTGTGTTTACTTTCGTTTAAAACAGCTATATCTTTTAATTTGTGCCATCGCCTCATCTTAAGAATGCAGTGAACTCGCTATCAATTTTGTTGACAATAATCATGAGTCTATTTCGTTTTTTATTCTTCTACCCGCACTGTTATAACATAATATTATAGTTCATTTTATTTTGCTCATCTAATTGACGATTATCTTGTGAGAACTAAAGTTCTTTTAACAGAAATTGAGGTTTAGTTTCAATCTTCTTTTCGTCAAGAAAATGAACAATTAAGCTATGACCTCAATACATTAATTGTGACGTTACACAAAAATAAAATGTTTACAAAGTCTAAATCATAAATCACTTTTCAATAAATAACTGGATATAAACAATTACCTATATTTTATTTTATTAAAATTTGAATATCCGTTCATTGTTACGTTATTCATAATATGAATGGTCTAAGTGGGTATACTTCCAACAAACAATCTTACGCGTAACATAGATAACGGTTACAAGATAACTTTTTGCTATTCGACGTCACAATTCTCATAAATGTTTAATTTGTAAATATAAAGCATAAACATTTTTATTAAACACGTCTTTTTATTTCCACCTTACAACATCGAAAAGATGTAACAACTAAATAATTGCAAATTACGAATGTGATTCTTCTTGTGGTTAATAGATCACATTCGTAATTTGCAACTATTTAGTGCAAAAAATGCAATAGTATTTTTCATAGAAATTTAAAAAAATGACTATATCAATATAGATTGGGAATTTTCAAAGTAAGAAATAACTGCAACGGACTGACCATGATTTGAACTCGGGTTACGTGATTTGCGAATCCAACACTTAGTTCACACGGCTACCAGCACATGACGTATTTGCGCGAATTTTATCAATGCTATGGTAAGAACAGAAAAATAATAATGTTTTGCTCAGTGCGACGACAGTTCCTTAGTGTGTGTTATCTGTGGAATGTGGATACTCATACATGCGCACACATACGCATCGCGCTCGCTCGGTTCATAGCAATGTAATCTTTAACATTCCTATGGACTTTTGTCTTCTTACTGTACCTATATCACCTAAGTATTTAAAAATAAATAAATAAAGAAAAAAAGTTTTTGTTGTTCTTACCTAAACTAACGCAACATGCGTTTGATCCCACATCTTCGACCGACAGATTAAACGTCGCAAGTAGAACCTAGATCGGCCACACGCTCCAAAGGGACTCTGAACATATACTAAGTCTTAAACTGCAATCCTCAAGGAAAGAGCAAATGTGGTCGCCCTAAACAGACCTGGTGACGAATAGTTATCTCAGAGGCGAAAAACATAGGGAAGACCAGCCCCCCTAACCAAGTTACAACCGTTTCGCTTGCGACAAACGCCTAATAAGTTAAGACTTCATCATCATTATCATTTCAGCTGAAAACGTCCACTGTTGGGAATAGGCCACCCCAAGTGTCGCCGTAATGACCAGTCCTGTGCGTATCGCATCTACCGGATATCCTCGACCCTCACCAGGTCATCAGTCCACGTTGTGGGAGGCCTTCAACATCTGTTCCCATCTATCATCTGTTATGCGAGTAATTTGCCCTGCCTACTGCCACTTAAGTTTAGCGATTCTTTGGACTATGTCTGTAACCTTGGTTCTCCTGCTGATATCTTAATTTCTAATGTGATCACGAAAGAAAACTCTGAGCAAAGCCCTTTCTATTGCCTTTCGAGTGACTTTAAGCCTTCTTATGAAGCCCATTGTAAGCGACCACATTTCAGCGCCGTATGTCATCACTAGCAACATGCACTGGGCTTTTATCATGAGACACTGTGGTATATTGGACGAGAAGACACCGCGCAGTTTCCCGAACACTTCCTAGCCGAGTCGGATTCAACGACGACTTAAGACCTAACATGTAAAAAAATATTTATAATTATAATTATTATGTAACGTGGTTGAATAAAGACTATTATTATTGACTATCTACTTCCAATGGCCAAGTTTTTCGTCACCCATATCGATAAATTCAATAGTTACTTTCATAAATACTTTTATAGTTTCCATTTCTAGTGATCACTTTCAAATCAGAGCAATCAATTAAGAAACGAAGTGCCGTAATGAGCAAGAAGATGACATTACAATAGGTTACACTTTCATTTGTAATGCTGTTCGAGTTATATATGGATGAAAACCACAGAGTCAATGTTTTCGTTATTTGTTATAGAGTTTTATAGGTAAATTGTGATGATTTAAAAGCTATAGGAGCAATAGTTTGCATGGTAACTTTTACTATCACCTTATTACCTTAATAGCTTGCAGCTTCGCCCGCGTACATAAAATATAGCCTATGTCACTCAGGAATAAAGCAGCTTTCTGTCGGTGAAAAAGTTTTAGCAATCGGACCAGTACTTCTAGAGATTACCTCCTACAAACAAAAAAATAAACTTAACTTCTTTATTATATTAGTGTAGATGTAGATTACTAATCTTTGCGTTTAAGTTTTAGTATGTAAAGTACTTACTAAAACAAATAATTCCTCTGTTGTCCGAATAAAATAACTCATTATTATTATTATAGTCCCTATTTTGCTAGGTTTTGTGCCTAGTATATATTTTAGCCATCGGACCAGTACTTCTAGAGATTATCCTACAAACAAAAAAACAAACTTTGCCTCTTTTTTATTAGTTATACTATATTAGTTATATTAGTGTAGATGACTTTTCTCACTCATGCAAAGTTTTTCTGACTAAAACCACACAATGTCCCTTTAGTTTCTTTTTAAATTCTAAGACAAACGGGTTTCTCTTTTAAAAGTAGATCTATGGCTCCAGTAGGTTTGGCCTCGTTTGACCCTTACAGTTTTGCTGACATCCCTTTGAGGCGCGCGTGGAACACTAAGCATTGTCGAGAACTCGGCCCGGACGGTAACGTACAAATTACTAGAATGCACAAGATGGACCGAAGACCTAGTGAGAGTCGAGGTAATCCGATGGATACGAGACGCATAGGGCCGTTCGTTGTAGCGACACTTAGGGGAGGCCTATGTCCAGCAAGAGACGTCTTTTGGCTGAAAAAATTATGATGATGATAAAAATTTCTGTGGAATAGATCTCGGCAGCTATAGTGTAAGAAGTGATATGAAAGAAATGGGAGTTAGTGATAATGTGACGAGTGACAGAACAGAATGGAAGAAAATGTGTTGAGCTGACCCTAAATAAAATGGGACAAGGGCAGGAAGATGAGATCGCGGCAGTGAAGTCGAAGGAAATACTACATAAAAAAAACTATAGCAAAACGCTGCAAAAACCTGTTCACATTCCCATGAATGAACCCCACCAATAACTACGTATCTCAAAAACAGAAAAACTCAGTACAATGACTTGTAAACACACAGAAAAAGTTTGCTTCCACGTCGAATTGCTGTAATATCACCAAATTTCATCTTTGTTACAAAGAGAGATGAGTTTCAACATGTTGCGTGTGAATTTGTTTGTTAAAATGCGACTTTCTAAGTCGTTATGTCATGTAATCTGCTTGATCGATGGGGCGTGAGGCAGAGAGAGCGAGAGGCGAAGTTCAACAGAGGTAAAAGGGTACGAGGCAAGAAAGCTGAGGGGGCTAAGAGTACTTACTCTACTCTCTTTTCAACCGACTTCGAAAAAGAGGAGGTTCTATGTTCAGCTGAATGTATTTTTTAGTGATTGTATGTTCACCGATTTCTCGGTCAAATTGTAAACCGATTTAAAAATATTTTTTTAAGCTATTGCATAGCTTCTATCGCGGGCCTTGTGCGTGGAGACTGAATCCAGAAATTCCGTAACGAAAATATCCTAACACCCCCCACTCATTTGTTTTTTGAGCGTCGGGACCGATAAGAAAACAAATGAGTGAACAATCAATCAAAATTCAATTCAATGTGTGAAAGTGTAACTTCAATTAATATCAAAGAAAAAAAAAACAAAGGAAAAAAAATACTGCATAAATAAAGTAAATAAATAATTATAATTGCGTAAGTTGATAAAAATGCTATGCAATAGCTTTACTGCGGCAGTCCCCGAGTGCCCCACGTCTTTTTTGATTAAAAGGTTATCCTTCCAAGTTGGTTTCATAGAAATATTGTTATGTTCTGAAGATGAAATTCAAAGATATGGAACGGAACTTTTTACGGAACGGATCACAGCAAATGTATAGTTATTAGTAAAATTTGTTTGTTTATACGTGCAGTCACACACTGACAGAAAACTGACAGAAGAGGGGGCATAATGAAACTGATCTGATGAATCTGGAAGGTAGGCCTGGGCTTGTCTTATTGAATGGTTTTGCAATGGTATAACAAGTTAAACGCCATAACGGACACTATGTTTCCTACAGTAGGTACACTTTCCTCTCAAAAAATTCCCGCAACCTTCATCAGATCATCGGTCCACTTTGTAAGAGACCTACCAACGCTGCGTCGGCATATACATCACAGGATAAAAAGAAAAAAAGAAATTTCAAATAATACCCATAGCTGTGACACATTTCCACAATCCGGTCCTTCTCGAGTATTATTTAACCCGCGCATGCTTTCACCCACTCTCGCTTCTCCGCCCGGCTGACCGCCACTTATATTAATGTGCGAAAATGAAGCGAGGGTTAGATCAAGGTGAGTTTGCCTTGTAAGTACTGATGATGACGATTATGATTAATATATGTTTAATAGCGATAGTGGGATGCAGTTTGTGGTGTGGAAGTTGCGGCCAGATTTTAGAAATTCTTTAAACCTTTTATTATCATAAAAAATATTTTTTTGTTGGTAGTAGGTAATCTGTGGAAGTACTGGCTAACATTTTTTGACAGTTTTATGCCTGAGTGCCATGGGCTATATTTTATGTACGCGGGTGAAGCCGCAGGCAAAAGTTAGTCAATGATATAGACAAAAAAGAATTGAAATATATCAATTGTTACCGTTTAAACAATCTGGCCAGTTTTATGGGCCATATTATGACGTGATCAATACTAAGGCTCCGACATACGATATGGATATCGTGATAATAGTAATAATGTGCTTAAAGAATTCCAGGCTAAGCAGAACCAAAACGCACTCAAACTGTTACCCTGGAGTATCGACCTCGCTCAATACTTACCAATTCGCTATTCCTCGTATATGTCAACATCTTGGAGAGGGAAGACCATTGTCTCAAACATGACATCAGGAAGGTGTATAGTATTGAATCAATATAGTACACTTCTAGCACCCTCACGAGCCATGTATGAGAAACCGAGTTGCAGGCTTTCTTATAGTTCATCCAACATGTCGACAGATCCTTTAACGCTGAATCTGTTGGTTAAGGGCTATGTCAATGCGGAACTCATTTCTACATCCATTTTGAGAGGCAGACAGTATAGAGTTATTGTACACATGGTAGTTAATCTTAGCTTTCCTCTTAATCCGTTAACAGATCGGTCTATAATTTTCGGGTTCGTCGGTGCTTCCAGATTTGTGGAGCAGGTGGGTAAGTAAGAAATTTAGACTTCAAAGCAGCCTAATACTGAGATGCTTTTTTTTGTTATTGTTCATTACATTTTCTTTCTTACATTTGTTACAACAAAACACTTGTCTGAAACCTTTTAAAGGTTTATGTGACAAAGTGGAGGTAGATAGCTCGCTCGCAGCATGTTATATTAAAATTTATATAATTTAGCTTAATGCTATAATTTTTGAGATGTGATGTTACCAGTAATATAAAGCTTTTTCAAAGTAAGTTTACATTTAGCTTAGTACATTTAGCTAAACGAGCGTGTGACCTTTGAAGTCACTTTATCCAACAGAAGTGCTGTGCGTCCAGACTTGAGATTCCCAATTAGGCAGTGGACGGACTGCACGGGCTACATATTAGGGGTTTCCCAACGGTGCGAATTTCGGATACACTGTACCACATACACATCTAGTCACATCATCAACTTCCCATAAAACCTCGCCACTCAAAGCTGTATCACATACCTCATTACTCAGAAGTAGGTAAGCAGAGCTCTACCGTAAGCGCTCTACTAACATAGAGCTCGTAATTACGATGGCGCTATATTGTTGTCGTGGGAGCTCTATTGTAGAGCAGACGATGGTGAAGGAGGGTGTTTTTATGGGCATTAATTAGCGGAGTCTTAGACTCGTAGCTATGAATTAAGCCCTGATTATGACTAGACGGAGAAAAAATCAAGGTTTGATTTCTTTTTTCCTTGTCCCGTTATAGTTGAGGTCGGTGCAATACGTTTTTTCTTCTATTCTTTTCCATCACCCATCACGCCATCACAAACTCTTTTTTCTTTCATATAACTCTTCACACAATCCATTCATCTTTTCTTAAGCCTTTCTCGCCCTTTATCAATCCACATGTATAGTTACTAATAACTCTTTTGGCAACATGCGTTGCATCTTTACTTTTCACATGACCGTACCAAAACAAACGATCCTCTTTCAACTTTTCAGTCATTGGCGCTACTCTCAAACTTCCTTTAACACACTACTTTCTTACTTTTTCTGTTCTCGTCACACCATATTTCCTCTCAAAGTTGTAATCCCCGCAACGAAAAAAAAAACACAGTGTTGCTTTTCACTCAGGGACTGTGCCACAGCCACACGTATGGCTTAAAAAAATAGACAATTAAAATATGAATTCTTAAAAACATCTCAAATTGGGCTTCAGCATTCTGTTCGCCCATGGTGTGATTTCAGCCCACCTAGCCAAGTTACAACCGTTTCGCTTGCATCGAACAGTTCGAGTTGGCCATTTCGCCAATTCTTTTGTTCTGACCACGTGACAGCGTTGAGAAGACGTCATTCCCGTACATTTGAAGCTTTCTACTAGCGTTACCGAATGCAGATTAGCAACTTGGCTAGGGGTTCAGAAAAGACGGTGGCAAAATGATGATGTGCCGTACACAACGAGGCTCAGAGGAGATCCCTGATTATTCTCCGGGATCTAACAAACGTTATACAAATGGGGATCGAGGTCACAGGACCGTTTCCATGTGCTGATGATCGTCGGTTTTAGAAAGGTAAAAATCCCGTACACCATGTCTTTTTTCCAAAAGTCCACCGTACCCCACTAAAATATTTATTTTATACGGTTTTTAGTATTTTTTGTTATAGCGGAATCATAATAATAAATCCAAACAAAATCTCAAAAATATTAATATCAATTTACAATTTCAACTGTTGAGCTAATGATTATGTTGGTTTATTAGATACAGTCCGCAGGTGACAGACAAACGGACAGCGGAGTCTTAGCAATAGAGTCCCGTTTTTACCCTTCAACTACGGCACTCTAATAAAGGATAGAACTTAGTAAGAACAGTATAAGGGCGCTTTAAATTTATGCCTACCTTCAACCAGCCGGCTTCCGCACATTTACCGTGCTGCAGCCTGCCACTTTCAGTGCGTTAGCAGTTCGGCAACAAACGCCTAAATTGAAAACATATCTGACTGTCATGCGTTTGTATGCCAGTGATGCGCTATTCAATACTAATGGCGCCGCCGTGAGACACACATTGTTAGTTGTCTCTTTTTTTATATATAATAATTTATTAGTGTTTACATGTTGTTACTACATTGTGTGTAATACGAGTGTGTATGCCAAATAAAATATTTTTCTTTCTTTCTTTCTTTCTTTCTTTCAATACTGCACTATTTAACATGTGGTGCTTGTGATATTGCCGTCCTGTTGTCGGTTTGTCGCACGGTTGCCGCACCGTACATATTGTACAAAAAATACGATCGTCCATACGCAGTACGACTAACGCACGGAACAGGCCGTCAAAAAACTTATAAATTGAAAGTGCCTCAATTATAAAAATAAACCGGTTAAAAATAAACAATGGACCACCGAACACCTCTGACGTCACTAGCTGTTACAAACTCGTCAGGGCACTATTGTAACCTGTCAAAGCTAACTGTTAAATATTACGTAGTTATGCGTAACTTTGAAGGTCAACGTATGATAATCAGTTTTAAAGATTTACGAGCTGTTAGCGTGTACGTGGTAAATTTTTGTTAGGGAAGTGTATTAGGCCGGCCATAGGCAATACATTTGGTCGTAAAAATGAATTGGGCGACACTTTTTAGATATTGTTCGGATTCCAGTCGAGTGAGGGTGTGCGATGGATGCGAGATGCACAAAATCGGTCGTTGTGGTGACGCTTGGAGGAGGCCTATGTCCAGTAGTGGACGTCTTTTGGCTGAAATGATGATGATGACGATGATGGGGAGTGTTAAGCTAAGTTTGCGGTCTGAAACTCTGAACCTGTGCTAACTGAGTGGTGTTTTAAAGAAACCAAAAAAATTTTGCAAGTATTTAAGCAAGGTTATATGACTTCTTTTAAGATCTACAGACCTAATTTAATTAATTAATTCCCGTCCGATTATAATTTGGGTGTCTTCAAGGATAGAGTGAATAGGCTCTTCATAAACTAGTGCGCCTCACTATCAAAGATTGCATCACTACTTACCATCAGGTGGGATCGCAGTCAAGCACTAGTTTATATCAAATTAAAAAAAAAATTAGTTAACTTTCGACCGCGCAAACAGTGCGCGTCTTTGGTGCACAGGGTGTGGGGCAGCTCCAATACAATTTTGCCGATGATTGCCAGCAGATTTGATTGTCCTTATATCGGACATTGCTGTAGCAGACATGTTGCCACGGCAATGTCCGGAAGTATCCGATAGTATAAATATATTACCTTAGGTGTGTGTTTAGTTGTCTATTTGCTCTTTATGCCTTTGGTTGCCTGAAATAAATGTTTTTTTTTGTCGAAAGTTCAGCTTTGGAAATTGACTAACGTGGCTGTTGCTATTTTAACCATGAGCTTCTTGATTGATATATTGTTGATGATCGCTTCAAAATGAAACTTCTATGAGAGCTGAAATACTGAAAAAATAAAATGACATTACTGATATACAAGTATTTCTATCAAGAAATATCAATAAAAATAATGGTATTGTTAAAAACGTTAAGCACTTTAATGATGGCAGTTGGATTTCAATGTTATTATGAGTAGATTAACGTCGTAAAAATCTATGCGTTTAAAGTCGCGGCTATGCAACTAGCGATGAGCGATTTAAAAAATCGCTTGGTGTTTAATAATATCCTATATATACCTTTCAACCGTGGAAATTACAGACACAATAGAAAGACAATAGGCGCGTTCGTTTGGGGTTTAATGAATAGTCGTGTAATCTAGGTACGAAGACTTCTCCTTAGTTAATATTACACAGAACGATACTTTTACTTTTTTTTTTTTTTATTAAGTTTCTTATCGCTCCTTTTTTATAGTTTGAGGACGAACAATTGGAATCATGCTGGGCAAAGGCTTCCCTGCATTTTTTCATTGTTCTCGGATCTTAATCACATCTTGCTAACTCCTAAGGAAATAAGTGCCTATGGGAAATAAAAAGATTTATATTTTGAAGATGCTTTTAATTTTTACAAAATTTTTAAAACACAGAATATTAGGAAATTTTACAGTTTATATTATTATATGTATAAGTATTTTTTTAAAATAAATGGTTAAATTACATCCACTGGAAGTGGGACCACATCTCACTCTTTACTACAATATTCGTTTCATAGTGGTTTATCGTTAAAAGTCTTCACTTTCTCCCATACAATTTAATTAGTAAAGTATTCTTATGAATTTTATAGTGAAATAATTCACAGTTTCATTTTATGATGTCTGTGATTTTTAATTATAGGTGAAGTCCTTAATTTAAAAAAAAGATAACCTCTCGTTGTAAATGATAGATTCGTTAACCTTCTATAATAGAAAAAGCAACTTAGTAATTGAATAATAACAGTCCAAGTATTATTATTTTTTTGTAGTTTTACTAGCTCTGACCGGACTTACTCTGCCATATAAATTATTTAAAAAAAAAAATGGACGGTGTGGGTAGGAGGACAAAATATACAATTTTCAGATCTACCAAATATAAACAAAAAAAAAACAAAAATTGGTCAAGCCGTTTCAGAGAAGTGCGATACCATACACAAGAGATTTTTAGGTTAGGTATCTTGTTTATTTCAAAATGGCGCAAAATTTAAATCTGGAAAATTATGATTTTTTACAACATTAGTTCCATAATATTCTGAAAAAGATATACTGATTCTGACCAGGCTCTGTTCAGGTTTCCATATGTGAAACCTAAATATACTTTGTTTAGAATCAGTAACTGAATGTATCCCAATATTTTTTTACACCAAGTTATATCTTTTCCCAAAAATATTTAAAAAAGGTCACAAGTTCGACACCATCGACACTAAGTACAAAACAGGTCATGGCAGATAATAGCGGGCAAAAGATGGCAACGCACAGCTGGGAGCGGAAGCAAGAAACCTCTCAATCACCCGGGTGGCCCGGTGACAATGTATTTATGTCGCCAACCAGGCACTATAACTGGCTTATAACTTTGTGATTTTTCACAATACAGTTTTCAAATTTTGTACTTACATAGATTCTTTACATAATAATATCAGACAGGTGTTTCAGTTATTTTTGTATGTTTCTAATATACTAAAAATTGGGCAAGTGCAAGTCGGACTTGCGCACTGAGAGTTCCTTGCAAACTACAATTCTCGAATAGCAATTTATTTTTGTGACGTATGTAATAAAAAATTAACTGTTTTCAATTTTTTTCCTATACCTGGATCAACGAGAAGTAACCTATGAATTTAGATCTTTGAGAGTATCAAAATATACGGTTTTTTGCGACATAAACGGCCGTATCTTTTTTATTTCTAAACTTAGAAGTTTGATTTTTTCACAGCTTGAAAGTGTCGCAGACCTGAGTATATGTTTTAATTTCAACTCGATACCTCCAAGCGTTCTCGAGATAAAGGGTCTTGACAGACAGACAGACAGACCGACAGAAAGTCGGATGAACAACAAAGTGATCCTACAAGGGTTCCGTTTTAAAAAAAGTATAAATATTTGTAAGGCCTTACAGTTGGTTGTTTGGGTCCAGTTCTGGAGGCCCGCAACTTGTGACTGGAGACTCTAAATAAAGATCCAAGTGGTGTAAAACAAGTTCCACCCCTGGGCTCCCCCGCCGCCGCAGTCTCTGGCCCCAGCTTTTAAAGAGTGTGGTGAACACTCTGTTTTCTGCTCGAGGAGAACGCTCTCCTTCACCCATGCAGTGTCCAACGTGGACCACAACGGTGACAAAAACGACAATGCTCCAGAGGTGACCGAGGTAGAGATGAGAGTGTGGTGCGGTTTAATGCCAAGGACCCGACGGTTTGCTTGGGGAAGCCTGGGCTCTGGTCACGGATGCTCTTGGGCCTCGATCAAGAATCCTCGTATGGAGAGGAGCCAGCTTTCACTTTTTGGAAGACGAGGAAGCTGGTACTCATCGGAAAACTGAGGCGCCCTGCGGACTCTCCGTCCGCGATCCATCGTGCTGCTCGGCGAGGTGGGCAAGCATTTTGGAAGAGTAATTGTAAACCGCCTCATCGTATATCTGGTACGGGCGTTGTCACATCTTACGGACAGCTTTGAATTTCGCAGGGAACGCTACACGGTGGACGCTATCATGCACTTGCGAGCCCTTTTGTTGCATGGGGTGTCTTCTACGGCGATGGTTGGGGCGTAAAGAAATTTTTTTTTCCTAGTTCTACGAGTACCAACGTTATGTTGCGTCCGATTTGGCGAATGCGCCACTCGCGAGCCGTTTGCGAGTCGCTTGCAAACTGCGCACGTCCAAAGTAGATACCAATCTCTCCTTTCAAATATACGTTAACATAACAAACCTAAGCGTAAGCAAGAACATCAAGCATATTATTATAGCATTTCTCTTGTATGACCCTTAACATCACTGACAAGCAATTCATACATCACATGCATACTCATACAATCACATACATGGTAGAATAACATACATTATACAGTATGTTTTTTTTTATTATTGGTAGGCCCCCGTTTAACCACTGTCTCACCTGATGGTAAGCGATGATGTGGTCGACGATGGAACACGGGTCTAGAAGTTACCAATTTCCTCTTGGCTTAAAGACTCCAGGTTGTAGATATCAGGAAACATAGACTCGGGCACGGAATTCCACTCCTTAGCTGTACGCATAATGAATGTGTTCCCAAAACGCTTTGTACGTATGGGTGGGATATCCACCATGTATCGATGGCGCAACGCCGTGAGTCTAGTGGTCCGATAATGGAACGGACTTGGCGGAATTAAATTGTGCAATTCCAACGCACAGTCCCCGAAATGTAATCGATCGAAAACCGACAGGCCAGCAACCCGGCGTCGATGCTCAAGGCTTTGGAGCTTTGACTCGACAAGAGCACCATCATCGATGATCTTCTTGGCTCGCTTCTCAGTCAACTCCAGGACATTAAGTTGATACTTGGCAGACCCATCCTAAAGATAAATTTGGAATAAAATCAGAATTAGTAAATAATATTTGCGCTGTAATGACATTAATGACTCCGAAAGGTGTTCGCTTACAACGAGCCTCATAAGAAGACTTAAAACTACGGTAGCTACGATACTAATTAGGGTATTCGAAAAGTTAAATGATAAATAATATTTAATTTGCAAATACTTACGTTTACAAAAAAAGCTTTTATACGTCAATTTTTTTTTGTCAGTTAAAACTAGATGAGGCCGGTGTTTCCTAGTTGACTACCCTTAGAAGAAATACCGAAACAAACTCAGGGTCAAAGTCTCTTTAATAGTCCATATATTAAAAATTTTATGGTCAAATCTCTTAAGGAGAGAGATAGGTCTGCCAGTCTTCTGGGCACATTTCCGGTTGACAGCGATGTGGAGGAGTACGTACGTTCTTTGACGCCTGAGCGTACTTTGTCATTTTGTATTATATTTATGTACATAGTTAGGTTTAAGTATATATATTTAAGTTTTTTTGTGTACATATGTATTAAATTAAAGTGCATATGTTTTTTTTTTTAAATAAAACACATCATAAGATCTCCTTTTAGTTTGTAAATAAAACATGTTTTGCTTTTAGTTAAACTTTGTGCTTCATATTTGTTTTTATGTATTTTACTTTAAGTGCCTCTTTTATAAATTAAACAATGTTTTATTTTAAATCATATTTTAATTCATTAAACCCCAAGCGAATGCTAGCGTTCGCTGTCTCGTTGTCTTTCTATTGCGTCTCTAACTACGGTATTCATAAGGTTAAGTACATAAAGTACTCAACATAAAAAAAAACTTATTTTTATACAACCTGTATAAACACACCCAAGCAAAATCATAATCACATTCATTCATTACAAAAGCACTCTTAACTTACGTACTACAAAAGTAAAAATATACATACTTACAACTCGAGAAGTCGACGAACTTCTTTTTGTAAAAAAGTGAAAGGGTTTCTTGGTTACTCGACGTGTATTTCGGGTTCCGGATACAAAAATAAATACTTAATTGCTCGTTGTATATGATTGCGTGATGTGGGTGAAAGACTGGTGTGAGATTTGTTATGATACGTTCAATATGAGCTTGAGAAAAATGTAGTTAGGGCACTTTAAAAAAAATAAAAATATTTTTTGAATGAGTTTCCAATAAATGCTTCTATTCTCGAGGAATACATAAATACATGTAGATGGATGGAGAGGAAGAGGGAGGCCAAAGAAAAGATAGATGGGTTGTGTGACGAGTGATATAAAAGAAAAGAGAGTTAGTGATAGTGTGACGGGTGACAGGACAGAATACAGACCCCAAGTAATATGGGATAAGAGCAGAAATCGAGAATGGAAGAAGAAGAAGCTTACATTCTCGAAAAACAGCTCACGAAGAGAGGACAACATGAAAAAGCTTAAAGCAATCCATTTGACGAACTTTTAAGGGGATGGAGCTATAAATAAGATGTGAAGTGTATGGCTTTATTCTTCTTTCTTGCTCACACGGTAAGGTAAGTCTTGGCCTTTGGGCGTTAAAGAGCGCTTGTCTACGCTGATGCTCAGTTGTATTTTTAAACACTTTAGCCATATTAATCGTCGTTGAAATAACTCTTTCGATCGCTTTGTAATACAAGTCGGTTGAAATTAACTAATCTCAATAAATATTATTAAATGTTCTATTGAATGAGCTCATTGTGTCACCCATTGTCGAAATACTAAACACTTCAAAGCTTTTATTAAACCATCATGTGATTAATAGATTGATAAACCGCGAGACCATTCCAAGACCACAATAACTCCTTCAAACAAAAAAAAAACATAAACTTAAAGAGTTATTGTGGTCCTGAAACATAAAAAGTAACTGAAGGAACACAGGACAGCTTTAGTCAGAAAACATTTGACACTCTCTTTCGAACCACTCAGAGCGGGGATATTGATGTTTTTTTAACGAAACAAAAGTAATATGCCAAAAACAACATACCTACAAGTAGATTTCTCAGATTGGAGAAGATCATAAAAATTAAAAGCAGGGAGGTCACAACCCTCAGCATTAAGGAATACGACGCAAAGAAGAGGAGGAGGACGTAGATATTTCATTCACTAGACCAATAGTAATCTCGGTATTATATATATTATGATATTATATTATATGATCCAATAACTTCTCCCGCCCTAAGGTAATAATAATAACAATCTTTATTTGTACATTCAACACACACAGTAACAATATATAATGACATGAATAGATACAATAGTTGTACAAACACTGATCATTGGAAATAAAATGAACATTTGACTCCTAAACTAAGTAAAATAAATACTTGGTAGGTGTGTAAGTAGGTGGGGTGAGGTAGCGGTAAACTTTGGCAGACCAAAACCTTTCTCTGTCCTTCAGTTGCCTTTTGCGTCTACGGATCACATTTTCCCTTTCAGAAATTCAATGTGGCCCTAGCGGAGTATTTTTCTACGCCGATGCTTAGAAAGAAATACATATAATCCTTCTCGCTCAATGCATGATTTTACCCACCATAAAAAAAATGGTGCTCAGCGGTCGGCTATCGGAATTTTCATCCGTTTTAGTTCGTGCAGATATTTTCATGACTAAGCTTGAAGAAAGTTAAATCCTGATTACCTAACCATGAAAGTAGAATAATTCTGTGACTCAGAATATGCGTTCAAGAGCTATATATATATGTGGATTTTGATGCTTCCCTTGATCATAACATTGGTTTGTTAACAGTGACTGGAAATCAAAAACGATAGGTATTAAGCTTTAAGTTGAAAATATTGATTATGCTACGATTATGCTTAGAATAATCAACATTTTTAATGCTCCCACTCCTGAAACTCAGGCTTTCTTTCTACGAGAGGAAATGGGTCGTAATCGACCACGCTTGCCTAGTGCTTGCTGGTGAAGTAACATGTCTTCGAATTTTTTGGTTCTAGGATATGCCGGTTTCCTCACGATGTTTTCCTTTACCGTTTTGTGAGCAGTAGTAATGAAATAAAATACACAAAGTAATGCATCTGGCTGGGGGGTCATACAGATGTTGTTCCTAGGTTTAAAACCTGGAAACTACAACTTGTAAGTCAAGGTTCTTACCACTGGGCCAGCAGCAATTTAACTATATTGTTTAAATCAAAACTTTCTAATTCTAAAGACGGGCCAGTACCTCACGGAACACGTTTTATAAGATTCCTGGCATATCTATGGGAAAATCTTTTTCATAGTTGGGTTCTTGAAAGTATGAGCTACTTTCCTCTGTAATGGAAGGTCATTAGTTTGAGTCATACAATAAATCTGTATGTGTCTGAGTTATTTGCACTATATGACCAGGATAAATATTTAACCTCTAAATACTTACTCGTATGTTTACATGTAACTGGATAGGTTGACTTATGTTTGCAAATGCTAACATGTCATAGTGAGGTATAAAATATAGCAAAAATTATACACAACAAATTTTTAATTAGTGCAAATACAGGGTGGCCCAGAAAGAAATGCACTTTTGAAAATTCAAGGAAAAAATACCTGTATGATTTTGAAGAACTTTATTTATTTAAATCTAAAGAAAATTAAATGAAATTTATTTTTAAATTTACTTTATAAAAATTACATCGTCTAAATGATTTCCATGGCGGTTACAACATTCATCCAATGTGGTGTCAAAATTTTGGAAAACTTTTGTTGGACTTATCCACGAACTGGATTCCATTTCTTGCCGAATATTCAACTTCAGTTGCTGCAGAGTGGTTGGGCTATCAGAATTTACTCTCTTTTTAAGGTAATCCCGCATAAAGAAGACTGCTGGAGTGAGATCGGGGCTTTTTGGTAGCCAGGAGATGTTAACCCTGCCTAAAATTATTTTTTGTGGAGACTTGCGCATTTCATTTACAAATCTCAATCTCGATTCGAAGAGTAATGCTTTTAGTTCCTGTACCAACCGTATCTTATATGGATGTTATTTCAAATCAGGAAGTAAAATTCGCTGCAATGTCGATGTTAACAATCACAAAGTTGATGAACTTAGCGCTCCGGCATTCGCGCGTACAAATTCACGAACTCGCTAAATGTTTTCGTCGGCCCGTGATACTCTTTGACGACCGCGAGGCTGCATTTTTTGCGTCGATCTTGTTCTTTCAAATCATTCAATCCATTGCTTAATTAAATTAGTGCTTGGACATTCACTGATGCGCCGCAATTTGAATTATGCACAGTAGAGTCGTCGAAAAGTCACATAAGATCGAGCATTCTCATAAAATGCGCGAATACAAAAAACGCGCAGCGCTATAGTGTAATAACCTATGGTAACAAAAATTATAAATTTCGCGCTTTGTATTGAAACAACTCCCGCACGCCACCATTTTGTTGTTTAAAAATGCGCGCAAAATCAAAAGTGCATTTCTCTCTGGGCCACCCTGTATTTAAACGGCTTATTAGAAAAGGTCTTGTTATTATAGCAAAGTCTCAATAAATAATATTCATAAACAGCAAAGTTATTAGCGTTTATTTATATCTCAAAATGTCATTTAATTTATGGAAATATTATAAAGGTTGAATGAATTAGATTAGATTGAATTATAAATTGGATTGAATGAAAAAACAAGATTTTAATGAAAATTATTTTTTCATAGCAAGTTTTTATAATTCGGTACACCTATATAATTAATGCTCGTCAAGACGAATCATACGAGCCCAAACTCGACGAGGTTGTGTCGTGTAACTACCAAGTTCTTATAGCCACCTTCCAGTTGCATCATCAGATCAGCTCCACGTCATAATTACTTTGCATTATCATCTGATTTACATATGCATGCAAAATTTCAGCCCAATTGGTAACCGGGAAGTGGGTCAAGATTTGATGACAGACAAACATCGGGACAGGTGAAACTAAATAAAAGCTTGTAATAATTATGGTCAAAGTAGAAAAACATTGCGCGTAGTAGTTTCTAGTTGCAATTGATATGAATGATTGATATAAGAATTTTCCGATTATGACAAAACCCTGTTGACAACATTGGTCATTCGTTTTGTTTAGTTTTTATCTACAAAAACAGGGTTGTATAAAAAAAAAACATGATTTCTAGAGGGTCATCATAGTGATTGCAATGTTCTTTCTAGACTAGTTGTAATTCTGGTGGTTATAAACTATTGAACTACTTTCTTTAGTACTTCTAAGGAAGATATAAAACAACTTTAAAAATCTATTTGCTAATTATTATTATATATCGATCATCTTCATGGTACTTATATTATAAACGCGAAAGTTTGTATGTATGGGTGTTTGTTACTCGATTTCGATGAAACTTTGCACACATGCAGATCATCTCCCACGTACGTGATCATGTGGTAGATCACCAATGAGATGGACAGACCAGATCGAGGCCGCAACTAAGTGCTCGGCTTACGAATGTATCCGGAAAGCTGCAGTCCACGACGAATGGCGCCGTATTACCAGATCACTTATCCTGATTCACAGTAACGAACACGACCACTCTAGCAAGAGTGTAGCGACTGAGAAGAAGATCATATCCCGGAATAGCATTTAGGATACTTTTTATTCTGGAAATGTGTTACACTGGAAAAAAAATCTATTATCACGCGGGCAAAGCCACGGGCAGCAGCTAGTTTATCATATAGATCTGTATCAATGATTGGCGAGCCCCTTTTCTCGTCATAAGTTAGAAACTCCGTTGACCAGTTTCTTCGTTTACAATGACCGGCGGCCGGTCTTGAAACCGGAAAATCGAGTTCAACGAATTAGCATTATGATAATATACGGTCAATAGCCTGATGTCGCTGTTTACTTAAAAAACTTAAATTAGTTTACAAAGCATTTTAAACAGGACTACAGATAGTTGCCAGGGTATTATGCCTTTTGAGAATGGGACCATCAAAGAATGGATTTTTTTGAGAATTGGACATTTTGCGAATAGGATGGGTATTTCTATGGTGGCATTTTGCAAATGGTACATACATTCTGCGTGGACGCGTACTAGATGAGTTTAAACAAATGGAACTTTTATTAAATTTGAATGGCACTCTTTGAGAATGGAACCTTTGGGGAATGAGACCTTTTGAGAATAGGACGTTCTGTCAGAGATCTTTGATAACGGTATATTCAAAGTAAAGTTTTTAAATCTCAGTCCTACAATCATTCTCTATTTGAAATGACGTTACAAGACATTCGGGCTATCAGATGAATTACATCATATTGCCATGAAATACATTCACCTAAATAAATTTTATTTTTCGTATATATATTTATCTGATTTTGTCCAGTGTTTTTATTAAAATTTTCGATAAATTATCATGCATTGCGAAGAAGACACCTTAGTTAATTATAGAATAGAAGAGAATAGCCTCTTCAATAATTATATAACTTACTTGAATACCTACCAGTTACTAACAGTTGGAAAGTTTAATTTAAGCATTGACTGAAATAATGTTAAGCTTTTATGTAAGTAGAAAACAAAATTATTCAAAAATACCATTACATAACTTTGAAAAATCGTAAGTTAACATTAACTTTCGTAATATTTTATCATTACTGTATTTTTCGTAATTTGGTATTGTGACTCGAGAAATTCTATGTTATTTTCCATTTGTAAAGGTAGTGTTTGTAACATAAAATTAGTATGGAGACTGCGTTAATGACCTGCACGTAACGAAAAGAATAATTAACACACATAAGATGAAACTTAATAGAAGTGTATTGTTGAAAGTGTGATATACGGATTCATGTTTTCTTGGTAAAACAAGAAGTAGTCAATAGGCAACAAAATCTTTTAAAAGGGGGATTAAAAAATAATTGTACAAATATAAAATATCGTCAATAAAAAAATTCTCGTTTAACTGAATAACGGAACCATTAATTTTAAAATCGCAAAGCTTCATAATAAAGCTTAATATTCACAACGCACAACCATCAGCCAAAGCATAAACAGTTAACGATAAACTAATTCCCATCAAAACAATAACAATTGAAAAACGCAATGAACTTTCGCACTATACTAACCTACTCTAAACTAGTCCAATTAAAACCCCACCTACTTAGACCACCAAAACATTTGCGAACACATCCCAAGTTCATGACCTCTGCAATGACCGCACCAACCTTTCGTTATGAAACCTGGACGACACTTTTACTGGCAGGCTGAGAAAGTCCAATTCGGTGGTTGCCACACTTGAGGGAGGCTATATAGGAGCGTCGCGACTGCCGGCGCGCAGACGTAGCTAACTCTCACAATGAGACGGTCGGTAGTCTTGCTCTTAATCGCGGCCGCTCACGCGCTTCCCGCCCAAGACAACGGACACACAGACAACGACATAGACGGATTAACAGACTGCCTCAAAAAGGAATCAACAACATGCCTCAAATACAAATTCTTCTCGTTCGTCGACAAGATGATTGGACAAAAAGAATCTTTTTCCCTCACCGATGGAGTCACCGTCGTCAAATCCGGTGATGTACCGACCGACACTGGAGCGCCAAGAGCTTTAGATCCTGTTTCGCGGTTGAAGAACTACTTCGAGACGCATTCCTTAAGAGTAGAAGTGAAAGGTTCTGATGTGATTGACGCGGTTTCAAGTGCTGGGCGCGCGTTTGAAGATACAGTGTCATCATTTACCGAAGATAATGAAATTAGTGAAGGACGTGGGAAGAAGAAGAAAGCAGCGAAGATTCTTGGACCTTTGATTGCAGCAGTGGCTTTGAAGTTGATGGCGTTGATGCCGCTAGCAATTGGAGCGATAGCATTGATAGCAGGAAAGGCGTTGCTGATCGGAAAGCTTGCCCTAGTTTTGTCTGCGATAATAGGATTAAAGAAGTTACTGTCTCAACAGAAGCATGTGACTTATGAAGTGATTGCTCATCCTCATCATACATCGAGTCATGACTACAGTAGTGGAGGGACGAGTGGATATGGGGGTGACTCAGGAGGATCGTACAGTAGCAGCGGGAGCGGAGGCGGCGGCGGTGGTCACGGTGGCGGCGGATGGGGTCGCTCGATCGAAGCTCAAAACTTAGCGTATTCCGCGCAGAAACCTTAGCGACCCGGTTCCGTGGCCCCTTTTCCACTGATTTCTCCGATCTTCAATGTATTTAAGTATTATTTATCTTGTACGGATGTGTGTGTGCCTGTTATTTATTATTGTGTGATATATTCTTTAATTTATCAACGTCATGCCATGACTCGCAATTTGATAGTAATTGACGTTTTATTTCTTAGTCACTTCAAGTCATATTGTTATTTTATGTTTTTCTGTATTCTTTTTTTCTATTTATTTGTTTTTATATTCTTTGTTTCTTATGTTAGCGTTTAGTTGTTAATGTATATTTTTATTTAAAACTCAGTACCTGGCTTTAATATTTTTAAGTAATAATAATTATTTAAGACTGTGTATGTATTTAGTTATTTATGTATATTTTCCCCACGAGTATGTTAGTTGTCAAAGTTGTATTTATTTGGTATGTATTGTTATGTAGTAAATTCTTCCTAAATACTCATAATTTAAATATTATCGTTGTAATAATGTAATTAACGATACAAAGATGTTTAATTGTTATTATTATTACAAATAAAAATATGCAATTTTGTTCCGTGTTTCATTGAGATTAGAAAGAACAATTACTTTACCCTTTCCTGCCAATTTACATGTTTCTTAAGCAAAAAAATTAAACATTGTTACAGAAAAATACCTTCTGATAAAGCTGCCATAAGTTTCAAAGCTGCACTTTTAAAAATGGAATACTTACATTACATTACATTTTCTTTCTTACAATTATGAAGGTACCAAAACTGTAGGTTACTGTAATCACGTTTTCAACCCAGACAACGAACCTGGCAAACGGGCTTAAAAGCTGCTTTACTTTGCAACCACAATTTAATTCAATAATGTTTTGTTCTAATAAACAATCTAAAACTGCACTCCCAAGAAAATTCTAACTGTACATTAATGCTAGATATAATAATAATAAATGATTCGAGCATTTCTATCATAAAATGGAATTTCAAGGGATTCTTAACTTGCCATTAATAGATATATTCCACCGACGTCTGATAGAATTTTGAATTTTATTTTATTTTTGTATGTGGTCTACAGTGCTGAAGCCTTTTCGGTCTAGTATCTATCCTCCAGGGCATCATCCACTGGTGTGTCAATTTTCGTCCAAATCTGTTGATCGTGAAGTAGTAACAAACATACGAATATACATATAAATACAAACTTTCGTCTTTTTAAGATTACATGCGATTGATGAGATTACGTACAAAAAATTTAATTTTCTCCATAGAAACATAACAGATTTCATAAGATTGGCTGCAGGTTCATAACCTAGATCAATATTTTGGAAACCAGGTCCAGTGACATAACTAGCAAATGGTAACTAATTCCTATTGTGACACTAACAAAATACTTTTGCAATCTGGATGGAGCAAAAGAGTGTCAAACTAAAATCAACCCGAATCACTTCAGTTGCTCTTTGCGTTCCAGGGCTGGGAAACCCATAAATTTCTGAGCATTCTGGATTAAAAAGTCTAAAGAAAGTAGGCCTAAGTAGATTTTATCAATATGGCATATAGGTCATGTCTAGACTGTGGACTGGGTTATATGTATGACCCAGTCTACATCATATCAGCCGAAAGACGTCCACTGTTGGACATATGCCTCCCCCAAGCGTCGCCACAACGACCGGTCCTGTAAATCACGCATCCATCGGATTCCCGCGACCCTGACCAGGTAATGTGTCCTGCCCATTGCCACTTAAGTTTGTGTGTCAGTCTACGTACGAGAGAAAAGTTTATAGTTTACTGGACTCAGGATATTACCTACGTGTCATTACATTGCATTTTGCAACAAAGTTGACACCATAAGTTTTCTATCTCTATCTCAAATGTTACCTTACCCCTAATGACAGCTCTACTTAAATTGTAATGGCCACATAAAGGAAATATAAATTATACTCATAAATAATGTACACATAAGTCATATGTATGACTGTACATCAGTTTCTCGTTAGGAAGAGAGATCGGACATAAGACAAATCTAGATATAGTAAGTTGTATGTCACTTTGGCGGTATAAAAATATGTGTTACTTTCAAGTTATGCAAAAAGAGATTTCATATCACTCTAAAAAAGATACATCATTGAAAAAAAAAACAACACGCAAAAACTTGAGTGCCACTTTTACAAAACTGGTATTAAAAAGTTAAGATTAAAAAAATGAGAAATGTAATAAAAAATGTAATAGAAACTAATAATTATAATATTTCAATATTGCCAATGGTTTGGAGATCAAAAATTAAATTATGTGTTTGAATTGACTATAACTACTACTACTAGAGACTAATTTAGTTTTTTTTTGTGTTTTTGATTGCGGGTATGTTACGCTGTGATTAGGTGGATGAAAAAAGATAGCATGTAGCCGAGTTAGAGAATGTTGAGATGGATGTGTGGAGTAACCAGAATAAATAGAGAAAATGAGAGGGACACTGCTGTGCCCCCCTCAAGGTAAGCAAAAAAGTGGCATGGCCGTAACATTCTTTTCTTGAAACAGTTCAGGCCTTTTACGATCCCCTATAATTTGTTTCTGTATAAAACTAGAAGCTTGAATTTTCAGTAACCAAGCAGACATTGTATAAACACGATATATTTAAAAAATCATTCAATTTGAACTTGTAGTTTAAGAGTTATAACTGGTCAAAGTTTCTTAATTTTGTCACTCACTGACTGACCGATTATCAAAAGTCTAAGGCACTTCCATTTTATTTTATTTTATTCTAGCCATTGCTGTCCCACTGCTGGGCAAAGGCCTCCCCTAAGTCCTTCCAAACTTTCTTCTCCTGCGCCGTCTCAAACCAGTCCTCGCGATACGCGTCCAGATCATCCCGCCACCTCTTTCTAGGCCGACCTCGACGGCACTTTTCTTCAGTAGGGACCCACTGTGTGGCGACAGCAGACATAGAAACTTTAAATTTTGTATACAATTAGTGCGTAGTGTACGAATCAATGAAAAACTAGAACATTTTGTAATGTCGGTAAGTACAGTTTCCTAGATACTCAAACTATGTAATGTTTCCTATATAAAAATAGGATTACAAAGTTACATTCACAGTGAATGAATGTAACTTTGTAACAGTTCCTGTCATCATCATCATCATTTCAGCCGATAAACGTCCACGGTTCGACATAAACCTCTTCCAAGTGTCGCCACAATGAACGATCCTGTGCGTCTCGTATCCATTGGAATCCCGCAACCTTCACTAGGTCATCGTGCGTCTTCCGGTACGCGGTTGCCACTCTAGAACCTTTCGGTCCCAAGTGTTCCTGTATAATTATTAATAAAAGAATTTACAAAAAAAAAAATGCCATCAAAAGTGTAACTAGCAAAACACCAAGGCTTATAATTTAGTTCTGCCGTAAAAATTGTGATATTCATGTAATACCAAATCGATTAATTTATTCAGTCCGTACTTAAGGGACCTTGATGACCTAGATTGACTTGGCAATTAGACTAAACAATCTAATACGTATTACTTGTGATATACATGCGATTGTCAAGTCCGATGCAAGCGGAGTCGCCAGCACCAATTAGCATATTATAAAAAGTCTTTAAACTCACAATTACTGTACTGACTACTTGTGGAAGTTTCAAATTTAAATTAAGATGATTTATTTATACAGATATACAGGCTACTCGTGGTTTAAAATTTCACTTTAATTTCATTCAAACTTGAGGAATTCTCACCACACGCATGGGAACTCTGAGAATTTATTCAAATTACAAAGTAATTAGTTTTATGAAGTATTCATCATTGTTAGAATCATCTACAAAATTTTAGTATCCCTTCCATTCATTCATTTTTTTCTCACAATTATTTTAGAATTAAATTCGAATTCAAAATTAAACTTGGTGGTTCCGATCGTCCGAAAGAAAATTTTCAAACAAGACAAACAAAAAAATAAATCACTCAAAGTAAAGATACATTGCTTCCCACATAATGTTTACAAAGAAAATACTATTGTTGGTAACTCGTAATGAGTTACCAGTTACTAACAATAGTAGCCTTTTACTGTTTACAGTTTAACACCACTGGATTTGTGCATGAAAATCTGATGAACTAAAATATGAAAAAAAATTAAAAGCCATAGAACAAAAGTTGTCGTTTCTATCCATCTATCTATAGCAGCCTCTTTATATCCGGTTTTGGACGTGAGCCACTTCCAATCTTCAATCTTCTCCACTTTTTTTTTTTTTATGGTGGGAAAAATCATGCATTGACATCCCCCGCCCTTGGGCGGAGCGGGAGATAGTGTCAGACTCTTACTGACTAAAAGACCCACCCCGTTCCTTCTAGCCTTCATACCGGGGCTCGAGCGCCCTTTCGGATAACCCTGGCCCCAATAGGAATCTTCTCCACTCCTGATGGTCTTGGGCAATCAAAAGTTGTCGTTTATGATGTCAGCAACCTAAGAGATCACCAGTTTTTTACATATAACCCCGTATATATACGTCACGAAATTAAAGAGCTATCTTAGACCTTTACGTGAACAGTTAACAGGGCCTGTGGTGCAGAATGGAAGGTGGGGCATGGTCTGCGGAGAGACGCTGTACAAATACAGAAGAAGAACCATTCAAAATCATTTATTTCAAATAGACCATTTGCATTCAATTTTACCATGCATTATTTACCATACTTTTTATCCGACTTAAAAAAGAGGAAGTTAAAATTAACAGATTTACAAATAAAAGAGGTCTTGTGTATGTTCGGCTGTAGATATGTATTTTGTTGTTGTTTTGTATAAATTATTTTACAAAAATAGAGACAGGAAAATATCTAATTGTGGAGGGTATCGTTTACAGATAAGTATTTATTTTATGTTCTCACGCATGGAGATAGTGTGCTATTATAATCTCCTTGAACAAATATTATTACGTGTTAACTTTAATTGGCATGGTCCAAGTGATGAGATTTCAGTGATGATGTTTAAATTAGGTTGTAGGTACATTTGTGTGAGATCGTTTACATAATGGGTAATATTTTTATTAATCGCTATTAATTTGTGATAAAAATCTGGTTTGTCGGTGTCTGACACCTTTTCTCAATAATTATATTCTGTTAAATCAAAAATGATATAATTGGAATTCAAATGCTGTTCTTATGCCCAACCCAAGATATACAATCCGGGCGAAAAAATAACTCACAAATAAATATTTATTATTTATTCATACAGTATACGGTTTATTCCTAATGACACACTTGACTTTGTATACTACAAGAATTATTAATTACATGTACCTAATATTGGTAAAATCGTAGGTATCAGAACTCAGAAACGTTTATTTAAAATAAACCAATTATAAGCTCTTTTGAATTGTCAAAATGTAAGCAAGTCAAAAAAAAAATGTAGCTGATTTGCGCCGTAGTATACATACTTATAGTAAGGTCATAGTACAGTGCAGTGTACATTATACTTCACTAGGATTTTTATAAGACATAGTTTTTTTTTTTAATAGTAACCTACATGGGTTAACAAATACACTATCGTGTGTATATGCAAACCTATGTATTTTTATTCAAATAGGAAAGTTACTTACTCTTTGACAAATGATCTTAGAAACATAAGGCCCTGGCTCGTAGGCATGCTTTATAAATATAACAAGCCGCTTGGTGGACGAGGTGATTTAGTCTAATGGCTGCGGTGAGCAAATGAATTCATAACACTTCTGTGGTTTTAGTGGTCGGTGCTTTAGGCCTCTTTATAGTTAAGATATACCTAATATTTGTACAATGTAGTGGGTTTGTATATATAACTAAGTTTTGTCAGTAGTTTCACTCACGTAAAAGTAGTTTCTCCATACAAAACAAACTTCAGACTCCCGTTACATCACATTTTGGGCTGAATTTTGAAAAGTTAATTTTTAGTGCTCGCCAACGTCATTTATGAACGTCTTGCACAATATTTCAAGTTCCTAATCCCAGTAGTTTCGACGGTGCATTGATATATCAGTCAGTTAGTTTCTGTATTAGCCGATTAGGTATTATGAAAAAAATATATAATTAGGTTAACCACTTTTAAAATAAGTATAATTTTTTATGTAAAATATATATAACAAAAATATTAACTTCTACACCTCCAAACCAGACAAGCAAAATTGATAAGTGCAAAAAAACAAAGACACTCACACACACAGCCATGACATTTCAAGGACAGTAATTGTGATCGCTGTCTCTTATGGCTTACCCGCTACCTCCTACAACATCTACCACACAGCTTTCCTTATATCCAGGTCGGACATTTGCCCCTAACAGAGAAAGGTGTACTGACTACGGTGAAATCACTCATCGCGCACGTTCGTATTGCGATAAAAGTAAAATTTTGCTTGTATCATCTTATTCGTAATGTTTTATGAAGGTACTAACATAGGTCGTTATGATAATAATTGCAGAGAGACAAAAGTTAGTTCCGGGTATAAAGCTTGACCATTCGTTGAAAACTGCACTGAAATGAAACGTAATTATTTTATTTATTTCCTATTCTAAGCATTTTAAATAGGTGAGAGAAATCAAGCACAAAGGGTTGCGTAGCATCTACATGTTGCCATTGATGCATCCACTTGTTGTTTTAATAATACCGAGCAAAAAAATCACGTTTATTGTATAGAAGACCCACTGAAATATTTATTTTATTCGGTTTTTAGTATTTGTTGTTACAGTGGGATACATAATAATTATAATCATCTGAGAAAATTTTTATTGGTTAGCTATCACGGTTCAGGTGACAGACAGACGGGCAGTGGGATGATAGCAATAAGGTCCCGTTTTTACCCTTTTGGTACAGAACCCTATAAATACCTCCAAATTGCATAATTTAAATTTCGTCAAATCCGTTCCATCTTCGGACCACATGGCATGCGGCGATGCGCCACCGGTATATTGTGGATATCTCTGGGTGGCATATACATAAAACGTTTTGGGAACATATTCATTATGCGCATAGTTAAGAAGTGAAATTCCCTGTCGGACTCTGATTCCTGATAGTTTCAACCTGGGGAATACCCCCAGTCAAGAGTGAATAGTTAACTTTTACGCAAATGTGTTTCATTGTTAACCATATCGTCGCTTTTCATCCGGTGAGATAGTAGTCAAGCTTTACGATACTGTTTATGAAATCAATAACTTATAACATTCTTCTTTTAACTTTACCTTTAACTTCATTAATAGTATTGTTCTCAAACAGAAGATGGTTTGCTTCTTAATTTTACCGTAGTCAAATGTTAAATATAAGATTTTGTTTATTATCATCATCGACAACATTGTTTCTTCTGTTAAATGTAGGCTCCTTTATTGTTTTCTCAAGCTATCCCTGTATGCATGGACCAAATTCACTATCTTTTACAGTTTGTTTACCTATCGAGCTGCGATTGTACCTTTGCACTAAGCTCACTTATACACCCTCATAGATCTTCTTATTGCTTCATGCTTTCCTAGTCATTGTTATTTGTTTCCGACTCAATTTACCGACTTAAACTTTTCTCAATGTTTGAATCGGTTTCTAGTCTAACCGAATGTAGCTGGACAGATATGTTACGGCTTGAGTCGTCGACGGTGAGTAGTGTTCCACGCGATCTTCAAGGAGATGTCACATAAACCGTAGGGGCCCAGCAGGGTTGAAGCCTACTGGGGCCATGGGTTTGCTTCTGAAGGGAAAACCCAGGGCCTTGGAACGCAAGGCAAAAAAAAACATAGGAGTAGGATTTAATCAGTAAAAGCCTGACATGAATAGAGCTCGAGAAGTTATAGGATGATTTCCAACTGAAAAAAAAAAATTGATCGCATAAGAAAGAGAAACGTATCCATCATTAGTACTTAATTATGATACATTAATTTCTAAAAAAAACCCATAAGTTAAGTGCTTTTGTTATGATCATGTTTAAGAACTTTCTCCGTGTAAAGTGTGTGGACTGTGCATTACCGTAGTTAATTAAATGATAATTAGAGATTAAGAGGAAAAACGGAGCACTTAACTTTTTAGTTGTAATAATTTGTTATGATGATGGATCAATTAGTGTATGTGGTGTGATTTGAGTGATAGTTTATAATTTTGATATGATATCATCTGTTTTCATTGCCTTTTTTTATATAAATTATCATTTATGGTTCCGTACCTCAAAACGAAAGAAACGTAATCCATGTAGGGTCACTTTGTTGTCCGTCAGTCTGTATGTTTATCAAGATCCTCTAATTTCACTCTCAAGTCTGCAGTCCCTTGAAGCTGTGAATAAATCAAACTTTTGAGTTAACGAGACAAATAAGATAATTCGGTTTATGTAGCAAAAACATTCATTTCGATACTCTCAAAGAAATTAAAATTCATACGGCATAAAGCAAGGCCTTGTAGCACAAGTATTGGAATAAATCTGAAAACTGTAAATTTGTTGTTACGTCACATTTTTTTTTTGCGATTCGGAAAAATCTTCCGAGACTCCATTCCAGAATTGAACTATTTACATAGGTACATTTTTACGGTACCCTCTAGGAGCAGTTTTATTTTTAAAACAGGTTTCTTCTTCATAGGTAAAAACTCATTATTATTGTTCTGCTGTATAAATTATTAAAAAAAAAATGTGGTTTAGAGTTAGGAAAGTACGAAGCCTATGACCTATTCTCAGACCTACTAAATATGCATAAAACGTTTCCTTAAAATCGGTCAAGCCGTTTCGTAGGAATTCGATAGCAAACACAGTGACACGAGATTCATAATATGTTAGATAATTTAAAAGGTGTACATTAAGCCCCAATACTAACAGATATTTATAAACAAGACCCAATCTTTCTAATAAATTGTTAGATACGACTATTATAGAGAGAAAATACCTGATATTTGCAAACTAGGTTGGAAAAGCAGGAACTAGCCGGTTGTAAACAAGTTCTGTGCGTGTAGGAAAAACGGACGAGACGGACAGAGAAATTATATTCATAAAGGTGCACTCTCACCGGGAGCATTTACGTTTAAAGTAACATTATAGATTCAAATTTGAGCATTACATTCGATACAATAGTACCACCTTGACTGACGAGCATTTGCGTGTAATGTAATATTATAGATTCGACTTTGAGTATTAGCTTTTAGTTGATTTCATAATGTCAGACAAAGCGGAATGATTTATGGCAAATTAATGTTACAAGTTGTATCAAGATTTTACACATATAAGGTGCACATTGTAATGCTCGGTTCTCCTCCTTCACTGATGTATACCAGTTTTGTATCATTACAAGGTTTGGATTGTAATGCCTGGTTCTCCTCCTTCACTGATGTATACCGGTTTTGTACCATTACAAGATGTGGATTGTAATGCCCGGTTCTCCTGCTTCACTGATGTAATGCTCAAATCTGTAATGTTACATTACACGCGAATGCTCCCGGTGAGGGAGCACCTTAATGTGTTTATTGGGGAGGGCAGATGTTTAGATCGTTGTTAAAAGGCATACTTCTATAATAGTGACTGGCCTATTGGTCTTGTGGTTAGTGGCTCTGACTGCTATGCCGAAGGTCGTAGGTTCGACTCCCACCCATAACAAATGTTTGTGTGATGAGCGCGATCAAAATTTGATCTGTGTCTGGATGATAAATTATTTATTTTGCAAATTTTACAAAACATATCTTATGTATTAAAATTAATTGCTAGGAAATAATAAACAAATTAAACTGTTATATTTCCGCATTTTGAGGTTCTCTGCAGCTGTCGCGGCAGCACCAGCACAGCACGATGAGCTCGGAAGATGAGATGGCGCAAGACACAGGTAGCGTCCCACACTTGAGTGTGGGACGCTACCTGTGTCGATAGCCTTTAGCGATGTAGCCTTTAGGCTTGTCTGGATGTAATTTATTAATAATATATATGTATTTAGAAATATATAAGTACTATGTATATCAGTTGTCTAAAACTCATAACATAAGCTCTGTTTAGCTTGAGAATAGACGGCATTGTGTGATAGTTGTCGAATATTGTTATTATTATGACTTACAAATTACTTATAAATTCACGGCTATTTACTAGCTTTTATTTAGTTCCATCCGTCCCGATATTTGTTTGTCTGTTTCCTGTTACCGATTGAAATTTTGCATGCATTTATAAATCAGATGACAATGCAAAATTATAATGACATGGAGCTGATCTGATAACGGAACTGGAAGGTGATCCCCCATTGAGTTTGGTCACTTTCGATCCATTTTGACGAGTACTCTGGTGCTAGATGGTAACCAGGGTCTGATGATGAAGCTAGAATATGGTCATGGAAACTCAGTAATAAGCGCAATACGACAACCCTATCGTGTTTAAGATTTTTGTAATGGTTTTGGTGAGTACTAATCATATAGGTATAATATATATCGCACTATAAAATTGTTTGCTATGAAGAAAAAAAATGTTTTCATTGAAAACTTGTTTTTATTCTATGCCAGTGGACAGGAGCTACAGGATACGATCTGCTATGATCCTTATCTACTATCATGCATGGCAAGGAGAACCAAGGCATGGCAATGGGCAGGACACATTGCTCGCAGAACAGATGGCCGTTGGGGCCGAAAGGTTCTGGGTGTGAGTGGCAACCATGTATTTTTTTTTTGTGGTGATCTAATGACATCCCCCACTCTTGGGCGGAGCGGAAGACAGTGTCAGACTTTTACTGACTAAAAACTCACTCCTGTTCCTTCATTGCCATTCGTACCGGGGCTGAGATATCTGTCGACCTAACCCTGGTCCGTAGGCACCGATTACCTGGTGAAGGTTGCGGGAATCCGATAAATGTGGAGAGACCTATGTCCAACAGTAGACGTCTATCGGCTGAGCAGTCCGTTTTATTTGTGATAGCATTCAAAGTTAATTTCCAAATCAATCATCCTGCAAACACATAATGAGTAAGCAGATAATACCTAATTCGCTCGAGCCCCGATATGAAGGCTAGAAGGAACGGGGTGGGTCTTTTAGTCAGTAAGAGTCTGGCACTATCTCCCGCTCCGCCCAAGAGCGGGGGATGTCATTGCATGATTTTTTCCCACCATAAAAAAAAGATAATACCTAATTACTTGTTAAAAAGCTGCATTACAACTTAACACGGTCACACACATTAATTTTGTAATCATCGATAAGTATAAGATTCCAAATACCCATTGAACAAAGTAACCGCAAAGCTAAATAGCGTAACAAACTAACTAAAATAATGATGTTCCATACCAAAAAACAAAACGAGAAACTATTAAATAACAAAACTTACCTCACAGCATAAAATAAGAAGACATTTAGAATAAACGACGACACGGTAACCGAGTTTTGTAGCAAAAAAAAAACAAAAAACAACGCCATCTATTCGTCGACGGTTGCAACAAAAAGGCGATCGGTATCATGGCCGACTATTTCATTCAATGTTGCGCCCGCGCGTAACCTTGGTAAACAGGGTTTTATGAATGAAAATGTGGTTTATTGATAAAATAAGATATTATTATGATTATGTAAAAAGAATATAAAGTAGCTTGTATATTTATTGTTTATCCGTTGATTTTTTGCTGTCGGCTGATTTAATTTATATCTATTGCTTTTGTAAGTAATGATTGTTTTGGCTGAATCACATAGGGTGCAAAAGAGTAATCGATACTAATATTGCATATATACCTTATTATACGGGCAAAATCGGTTTCAGATTACATCATTGTTCAGGTGCCTACGTGGTGCCTCATAGTAAGCTTTATTATATGCATGCTGGTCTAGCCATTCATAAAAACTATTATGAAATGAAACTAAGTAGGTAGGTAGGTAATAAAAATACAAAAATTGTATTACTACACACACTGATTCATAAAACATGCACAAAAACTAACAAAAGTGCATCAATCAAGTAAAAAAGGAACAAATCAAATTAATTCACAGTGAGTTCGTCGACTCATGATTGCGCTCGCGCTGCGGCGGAACCTTGAACTTTTGTTCTCTTTGCGAACTCGTAGATGTAAACAAACATGGCCGTGAAAATAGTTCTATAGAGTGCTAAGAGATGGCGCTGTTCTAAAAATATTTAGCAATATAAACAAAATATTATAGAGAAGAAATATTTTTTATAACAAATATCTTACGTCTACAGAAATCTCTGAATGCTTCTGATTCTTGAAATTATAACCTTCTGATTTGATTTTTTAAAGTACGGTTAGAAGTGGCGAAACGCATACCAAAAGAAAGTCTTTCTTTTAACATAATATTCGCTATTTTTACTAGATGGCATTATTTTAATTTTTTTAAGTTCTTTAATTAAAAAATGGATAGGGTGAGTCTTCAGAAATGACCGTTTTTCTGTAGTCTAGCTTCTGGCAGTGGCTTCTCCCATGTGAAATTCAAAATTTATTCCAAGAAAACATATCATTATTATATCATTATTCTTAAAATTAATGAAAAATTT
Source organism: Mythimna albipuncta (assembly GCA_929112965.1). Lineage (NCBI taxonomy): Eukaryota > Metazoa > Arthropoda > Insecta > Lepidoptera > Noctuidae > Mythimna > Mythimna albipuncta. Next base: position 7,077,151 of record OV815980.1, read on the forward strand.
TAATTTAAAATTTGTATATAGGTAGTATTAAGTAATGACATAGCTTTAAGTAAATAGAATAATATTGTAGTGCCTAGTTAGTAATTCATAATTCTAACTTATAATTCAGTAAGTTTTGTATGCTATGAGGCAAAATGTACAAAGATTCCAACATATTATAACACCAAATTGTATAAATCTATTTATCTCCCGTTCTAGGGCAAAGCAGGAAAGCGTGTCAGACTTTTACTGACTAAAACACACCTATGTTCCTTCTTTGCCTAGCATTCCAGGACCGCGAGTTTCCCTTGTCGTTCTGAAGCTCACGCCTACTGTGACTGGAAATCGGAGTCGGAGTCCCGGTGGCTGGGTCGTGTGGACTTCCGTTCCCTCAGGCATTACTCTACTGTTCTTTCAAAACAGCTTGTAGTCGTGTCTAGTAGTATCGATTGGTTCGGTAGCCATTAGCTTTTATACTACTTAACAACAGCTGGCTACTGAGGTGAGTCGATTGAGAAGTGAGTTAAAAGGATCACTGTGCACTCGTCGAGTTGAAGCTTCAAAGTCTCGAGCAACGACGCCAATTTGCTAGCTTATCGGTTTTCTGTCCGTTGCATTTCAGGGAATATGCGTGAGAATTGCATAATTTAACTCCGTCAAGCCGGTTTTATCATCAGACCACTAAACGTTGGTGCACTGCCGATACATGGTGGACATCTCTTCCAAACACACAAAACGTTTTGGGAATACATTCACAGTGCGTACAGGTTAAGGAGTGGAATTCCTTACCGGAGTCTATATCTCCTGATACCTAAAACTTAATAGTCAGGAGTGATTGGTTTACTTCTAGGCAAGCGTGCTTCATCGTCAACCACATCGTCGTTTCCCAATAGATGAGATATTTATCCAGCGTTAGCTTGTCAATATAAAAAGTCCGTACTTTTTACACTTACTACTTGGTACTTTAGGGTAATCCCTAAAGTACCTACCTGTCATTTATTTTCGTATTTGCCCTAATTTTATGTCCAACCAACTAGCACTAGTAGGTCACTATGTCTTAAACTGTCGTTTGATAGGCCCTAAGAAATTTAATATTATATTACAAACGAGAATCATTTTTAATCGAAAGTGAAGAACCGTTAGATCATAAATCGTGTTCGATGATCCGAAAATTAATGGTTCTACATTAGTGTTGACGTTTCAGAGACTTGTTTATGATATTTTAATAAATGAGCGTATTTTTTCATTATTATTTTTTTGTTGTCATTGAATAACAAAAATGACCAGTCAGCAATTTAGAATGATATTTATCATAAAAGCTTGACCATTAGTTTATCCAAGGAGTATCCTGTTGCCCAGTGATCAGATTATGGAAGTCTGCTAGGCAGTGCTGCACATACAACACGGGTGTTCAGCTGCAACCACTTAGACTGGAAGCCGACTCCAAATTAGTTAAAAAACGGCTAGGAAGATGAATTTGAAGAGCAGTACTGGTCAGAGGGACGTATACTTGACACTTGACTTAGTGAATTTGGCTTGGAACTAATTATTTTTTTTACCCTATAGGATCCTTATATTTTTGAACCTAAGCTACTCTGACTAGATGTAGCGACATCTTTGTCTTCACATAGAAACTAAACTATGAAATCCTGAATCGTACAATTAGAGATCTCCACGTGATTTGAGCATAATACTACAGTCCGAAGTAATTTATCGGATCAGCAGGCTTAGCCAAGTTACGACCGTTTCACTCAGCCATGCCTCTGATTTCCTGACGTCATCTCAACGCACAGTTACGTGATCAGAACAAAAGAATAGAAGGCGTGGCCGACTCGAGGCGGTCGATGAAAAAGACTCTAAATATAAAGGTTGTAACTTGGCTGGGGAGCAGATCAGATCGGATCAGTCAAAACAACCGTCTGGTCAGAGGATCATTCCTTTTCAACGGAGATATGTGGGACTTTACACCTTATTCCACATACATACCTCGAAGGTTTTATGACGACATTGCGTTTTAAGATTTCGAGTGAAGAAGTGAAGTTGCAAAGAATCTCTTTTTCGTTATTACAATAATTTCGATGGGTTTCCCTACCCCCTTCAAGTGCTTAGAAGGATTTATCTAAACAATGCATTTTGGAAAAAAATGTCAGGCAACAGTAGCCCAAATATGTCGAAATAAGTTCAGGTGAATGACAGTGATAAAATTGTAATAATCTAAAATTACATGACTAGTGGTTTAGAATTGAAAGATTCATTATACTAAAACTGTCAAGTGGGTATGACTCGTGAGATACAGCCATATAAAATGAATGGCTGCAGAATCTCTAAAACAATTACATCACATTGAGAAACCTCGATTTCCCAAAGGGTTGTGGAGGTCAGACTCTAGCGCTTCGAGTCGAACTAGAAACTTACCGTGAGCCATGGATACGAAGTCAATTATATATACTAACATCGACAGTTATATGTGAACTATAGACAGTTACCTAAATTGTGAAGATGAAGTTTTAAAAAAAGAGAGAAGTTAAAGGCAAGGTATTATAGCTAATATATATTTTTTATTGACTACAAATGGCACGGTGACCAATTTCAACAAAGATTTGGCAAATACACAGGAAATATTTTAGTGCATAAGTGTGTGCACAAACACAAGCACGCTCTGTTTCCATTTTACTCTCACGACTGAAAAGACGAGATCAAGCGCAGGACCAACGCTTTAACGTACTTTTTGAGGCACTGGGGTTTACATCACCAATTTCTAAACTTTGGATAGCTACAAAATAGTTCCTGACCGAAAAAACTTAATAACAATTTTGCCCAACCCGGCAATTGAAACAAATACTGAGTCAATAGTCGCACTTGCGATCACGAACGACCACTAGAAACATGCATGTTTCTACAGAAACTAAATCAATGTTCCCATAATTTTCAAGCCAGATCAATCACTTTGTAGTTGTAACATTCACTAACTACTAGTTGTAGGTTAGTAACATTCACTAACCTACATGATGCTTAGCTTTACTGAGTGTGCCAATACTTCAGTAGTTAGATTATCATAAACCGATTATACTGAGAACGCAAGAGAACCAAAGTTTTCGACTTTGCCAGATGAATCCGAAAACTTAAGAGGCAATATGCAGCATACATTACTCACAAAATAGATAAGCGATGAAGCCGAAGGTTCTGGGAAGGCGACCGCACACCAATAGCGTTGCAAGGCATGCTAAAAGGTGGATCGCTGACTTGATGAAGTTTTCGGGAATCCGTTGGATGCGAGACGTACAGGACTATATCTAGTAGTAGAATTCTTTCGGTTGATTTTGCTTTGCTAATTGTTAGATGCATTTTGAATAGTCCACATTAATAGTAATTTTAAAATTTCTACTCTATGTTGCGGGAATGTTTGGAAATAGTAAATGAAGGACTACAAGTAGGTTTCCTGTCAGAAAGTAAAGTGCCGTTTGACTTTAAAGCGAGCTAATCATTTGCTAATTTTCCACAAAAAAAAGATTATACCTATGGGAAAGGAAAAGCCCTACATCCAGCCGTGACCCAGCTAGCATGTTTAAAAGTATGCAGCGTGCGTGATTTCCTCTTCGTAACCGTAGAGGAAACGAGGAAATGGTAACAAATGATGACTTACATACAATTTATGCACGCAATTCTGTGCATCATGAGGAAGTTGCGGATGGAGGTCAAGAATAGCTGGCGGTAGCGATCAGAACTATTACTGACTCACGGTAACTTAGGCGGGTTAACAATGTTGATAATTGATTACTTCCATCCAACATGAAGTGTATTTGAACTGTCAGTTTGTATCTAATGAGTTAATTAAGTAAATGAGCTAGTGGTAATGTTCAACAATGTTACATGTAACACAGAGCGCTTGAAATGTAAAATAATCTAAACTTTAAAAAGGCAAAATAAATTTCACCTTTCCACCTCTTCGAAATTCAAATTATCTGTTGAATTTTGAATTAAAAAATTACGGATGTCAATTTTGCCAATAATTTCCTATAAGGCGATAGCGCTACATTTTGTATAAAGATTTTAATCGTCTTAATGATACCTCTAGTAATTTACTTATTTCCTTAACTAATTAAGCATCACATGCTTTTTACTACAAGCACTCGTCCAAAATTTATAAAAATACCTAGTACAAATAATTTCTTCTTTTCCCATACAACTTTTTTATTTTTGGTGGGTAAAATCATCCAATGACAACCTTGGGCGGAGCGGGAGATAGTGTCAGACTTTTACTGACTAAAAAATTCACGCCGTTCCTTCAAGCCTTCATACCGGGGCTCGAGTTCCCTTTCGGATAACCCTGACCTACTAGCCTAGAAGCCTACTAGGGCTTCGACCCGGCTGGGCCCCTGCTGCTGCTGACAACTCCTTGAGGCGCGCAGGGACGGTGCACGCTGTCGATGACTTGGGCTTGGTCTGGACAGTTACCGGACGACCAGACAGCGAGCTACGCTCACTGTCCGCAAGCCCGCGCCTACGGTGGCTGGAAATCGGGATTGGAATCCCGGTGGCGAGAGCACCGTTGCCTGATGGGGTTTGCCTCCTCCTTTGCGAGTATTACTGCTTCGCAGAATTCGGCCACCGCCTGCCACTCCTTCTCGCTCCGGACCATGGCCTCAACCAAGGCCCGGCGCGAGAGGTCTCCGCCGCTGATCGCCACCACGAGAGCACGGCGATGCTCCCCCTCGACTGTGTGCTCCATCGTGTCCTCCGGGCGTTCCGCATTCCTTTACAACTTCAAAATCTGGACCAACCTGATATGTTATGAGTAAGAATACCTTGATAGGTATTCCTAGGGCGCTCTTGATGGAGCGTGACAGCATTACATAGATACTATTTTAATTTGAAAGTGTGTCCTGCTCATGCTACAAGTTTTTTAGGATTAAAATCTCCTAATCATTAACTTCCTTGGCTAGTCTTTTATTTATAGTTTATTTTGCGTCTGCTACTGTATAAAGATCTCCAGCAAAAGCAAAAGTAATTTCTCCTTTTTGATTTCCTTTCGTTACAACTCCAAAATCTAGAGCATCGTGATACGGTATGTGTAAATTGGAATACCTGTGTAGTATCACAGGCGTGACTGCATTAAGTATTTGTGTCTTGTCTTGTCAAAGAACGCACGCTTTTAGAAATTGAAAGCTATTGTTTTACGAACCATTGTTTAGCTTGTACACTTTCTGTTCAGCTTCTGTAGTAAATAGTATTTAATAACGCAGTTGCTATGGGGTTAAGTGTGGGAATTTTATTGGTAATTGACAATGTGAAGGCAACTGATATTGTAGTGTGTGGTCTCAAGTATATTCCTTTTAGAAACAAACAGCGATTTACAGAGGTAGATGGTGGATAATTCTAAAGAGTTACCGTGGTTTTAGTTAGTAAAAGTTTGAGACTTCCGCTCGTTCTACCCAGAGCAAGCGAAGTCATTTAGTGATTTCCTACATAAAAAAAGAAAGAGTAGAGGATGTTGATCTATGTTATTATAATTAAGATTACCTAGATTAGTTTCCTCCTCCCCGTACGGTTAGTAAACAACTAGAAATGTCTAATGCCACTAAATCATTGTATTCAGATACTGCAAACCCGGTAAAGTAGTTGGAGTAAACTGAAGAGCTGATCAAATATTGTAGCAAAATATTTATTAAACAGCAGCTCCACCCATACGCACATGGCAAACAATTCAACAGTATTATTTATTTGTTCATGAATTGGCAGTCTCAGTTTTATTTACATGAAATTAACAGAAAATATTTATTCAAAAGAATGCTATTGGAATGTTATTGCTAAGAAGGGTATTAACGTACACGTCTTTCTACATCGTTCTCACCAACATATATAGATATAATTTTAACATAAACGGTGTGCGGTTATATCGTTAACAACGTAACTATTTTTTTTTTACATTTTTCTCCTTATAGATAGATATGCACTTTAAAACGTTCATATAACTTCATAAGGAGCCTCCCCGAGTGGTGTTAAAAATATTATATAGTGATTCTAAACGCCTGGCGCATCCTGTAGAGTTAACATTCGATATTCATCACCTATATTTACAAATAAATGATTTTAATTCTGGTTCTGATTCTGATTCTGATCCTGGTAACGCAGTCTAGCAGACTGATCTTTTCATCACGATGTCTCAAACTCAAACTCTATTTTTGTTTAGTGAGTTACCAACTATGTTCCTTTAGTTGCCCTTTGAGTTCCGGCATAGTAACTTTTTCGAACGATCCTCAAAGGTTTATAAAGCTTGACCATCATGTTTATAAAAATTGATCCTATTTACTTCTCATTTAAAATGATAATAATTCTATATCACTGTTTATTTCAGAATCACTCTCTTCGTTACGCTTTTTAAATAGCAGGTTGTGTTAAACTCTAAATTGGATTGTAATGTTTTCCTCCTAATTAATTAAGTCATATAATGAGGCTTTCTCTCATAAATTAACAACAAGCAAAAACTTTAAAGTAACCTTTTAATACAGGTTTAGATATATTACGATGGATGCTTCTGTTACTACTAAAATTATGTGTCATATTTTTGTTTAGAGACGATGCAGGAGAAGAAATTTTGGAAGGACTTGGGGGAAGTCTTTGCCCAGCAGTGGGACAGTAATGACAAAAAAAAAGGAAATTTTAATACTGTAAAATTATATACTGTATAATGGAAGGAATGCACTTATCAAAATTTTAGCAGTAATAGTTCTGTGTCACTGAAGTTAAAATATCAGTAATAAATAATAAAATAAAAAATCGGGTGAAGTGCGAGTCGGACTAAAAATTTCGCACTGTCCGTAACAAAAAATGCCAAAAAAATTGCGTCCGTTTTATAGGAGTCCTACTTAACTATTTTTTTTTTGTTTTTTTTTTTGTTGTTATTAATACAAAATAATAAAAAAATAAAATTTCAACCGTCTACCAGTCATAGTTCATAAGATACAGCCTGATGAGAGACATATGGACAGTGGAGTCTTAGTAAAAGAGTCCCATTTTTACCCTTTGGGTCCGGACTTTTAAAAACCTAGAAATAAAATATATAATTATTATTAAAACTTCTTTCTCAATTTCACAAAGTTCAATATTCAACACAATTTTCATGTTCAATTTAATCGAGAAACAATTTCAAAATAATAAGTTACAACTAACTAAGTAAACTATCTTTTTGGTATCAAACTCACGATTCTCATACACGGACGTTTAACCACCATTTAGGTCATCAAGAATGTTGCTACGTATAGTAGTATCAAAGTCTCTAGCCGTAGTACTAGCGACTGGTCGGGAGCCTGCTAGGTCATTGCTAAAGAATGTCTGTGACCCATTGAGAAGTTGCCTGATAAGCATATTATTGTATTTGATATAGGCTTAGAATTGAATTTTAATATTGGAAAAGTAAGTGTTCAAAGTTTTGAAAATAATAGAAAACTAAGAATGAGTAATGTGTACTTTAAATGTCATTGTACGTAGTTAAGTACAATTGAATAACTTAATGACGAAAGTTGGTCGTCTTGAACCGGACGAAAATCAAATTAGAAACCTAACTGAATGACTAGTGTTGGTTACCAGCCAGATAAAGATCAAAATAAGCAAAATATTTTATTTTTATCTAATAAAGGATAATTATTTTGCAAATACGTTATAAATAACACTTTTACACGTGTTTTTTTTTTTTGTATTACTATTATTTTTCCTTCTGACTATATTTCTTAAAACAGAAAGTTTTCACCTATGTTTATTTTAGACTTGGTTGTCTAATAATTAAAAATATTGTCAGTTTATAATTATTATTAATTACAAAACTCAAATGAAATATGTGATTTGTTTTTTATTTTGCAATTAATAATTTCTCGGGGTTTGGTATTGATAGTATAAAGCTTACTAGAAATCAGGGTAAAAATAACACAATGCAGTTATAAAACAACTGTTATATTTAGTTTATTTGGGTGGTTCATAATAAATTATAACAGCTAAAATAAAGAGTAAAGATTTGTACACACGAAGACATCACCTAAGAAATATATACTCTACAATAAAAATATATAATGATATGATAATAAACGAAGATGCAAACAATAATATTTTACTTATATAATTCAATACGAAAAATATTTACAAAAGCTATATAAGAAAAAAAATATTATATAGGAAAAAGAAAAATAGATCGACTAGTAAGAAATGAACACATAAAATTGATACTAAAATAATAATATTAGCCTCCTTGGCTTTGCCAGTTGGTTTGAGATGAATAAAAAATAATAATTAAAGCTATTGATATCGTAAATACATTTGTACTTTAAGAATATTATTATACTAATAAAAACAGGTACAATGTAGTAATAATAATAAAGTAAAGAAAGATGACAAGATTAAAAAAGAAGTCGGCGATGCTGAAAAATTCGAGACAAGATTCACTCGTTCAACAATTAACAATACAATAATTTAAATAAATTATTAAATAATAAATTAAATCGTTACTTTGAGGTCCAAACTAAGTTACATGAAGATTAACCATGGCCCTTGGGACTTAGATTTTATCTTAGGTATTAGTTGGCGTAGGCGCTGTAGGCCAAGTTTTGGGCATCGGCAGATCTGCCCCAACCACCGTGACCACCGCCTCCGTGGCTGATGTGTTCTTCGTGGTGTGGATGAGCTACTACTTCATAACTTTCATGGTGTTCGCTCTTTGACAACAGCTTCTTAAGGAGGACCAGAGCAGAGGCTAGGAGAGCGGCCTTGGCGAGCATCAGACCCTTGACAGCGGCGAAGGCGATGATACCGAGGAATAGAGGGATGAGGGACTGGATCTTCAGCTGGAGGAGGGCGAGGATGGGGAGGAGCTGCTTCAGCTTCTTCTTCTTGCCACGGCCTATAAAAAATAACAAGTTTTATAGAACATTATTGATGAAGAACTGTAATGAGATTTAAAGGATACTTTTAAAACTGTTTCAATATGCTGTTAGAAATTAATAAATGTTCAAAGAAAAACTTTTGTAAAGAACGGTGTTGTTCGTTAGATTTCCGAAGGTCATTTATTTCATAACGATAAGAAACATTAATTGCTGCTTAATAACGTTTGCTTGTAAATAGGTAACTGTAAATAAACGTTTAATAAAATATAAGCTCAACTCAAGTCAATATCTAATGGCAAGTAATGAGATAAAATTATCTGCAAAGCATCTAACGTCAATAGCAGACGTTGGTAGAAGCTTATAAATTTTAATTAACTTATTTCACTTTCTAGTTAAAGTTACTGTAATGTAAATACTATACGTACTTGTACGCGGTCAAATAAGAAAAGGTGTTTGTAGGCAAAGTTGTTATTTGAATTTAAAATAGACCCGTGCTCAGTTTAGATAATTTACTATTTAGGTTCAAATGTTAATCAGGTATGGAAACTTCATTGAGATTCAATGTCCTTACTAACTGAAATTGAAATTCACCATGTAACATCAAGTTTGCATAACCCCATTCACCTAGAAAGTGTTTTGTTGGTACCAATTCGAAAGCTTCAAGCCTACATCCATATTTCGTTAGCAAGATTACGCCTGGAGCGTTACTTTTACTCGTTTCTTGATAGAGATTTCGATCGCGGACCGTCTTAGCGGAACTTTAGAACAAGTCGAGCCTACATAGTCAACGTGTACCATGGACATCTAGCAAAAACCAGAATCAGTTCGTCCGCTTTCCACGATAATCAACCTTGTTAATAGGTTAGAGAAACCCTCTAGAGACTTGTTCGGACGTTTTCTAGCTTCTCATGGTGAGTTCCGGATGTCCGTTTCAAATTTTCTATATTTCGTAATGTACCTGTTTTAGTTTCGGTATTAATCGTCTCGTCATGTGTAACATCAGATTAATTTTTTTGATCGTACTTTCTATTTTAAAATTCTCAAGCATGCCAAACAGGTTTTGGCGGGTTTTAATTTATTTGGCGAGAGTTATGCAGGGAATTATATATGAACATGAGTGCGAGATTTTATGTAACAATTTTTTACTTTTATGATATTACCTCGCGAGACTATGTCGTGACTTGTATACATGAAATATAATTGAGAGCTTAGTGGATGGTTTTCTCTACGACAGTGACTTGCATTTTGAGAGTCCATCACTTTTTATCCATATCATCAAATTTACGAAAAACCAGTTTTACGAGAGCGAGAATGAGCTTTATATAATATTCAGTTTCATAATTGTCTGTAACGAATTAGTGGAACAAACTACTTTGAACAATCGACAATGAACCATGAAATTGGTTGGTCATACTTTTGCTAAAGCTAATGAATGAACTTTTGTTTTACGATGATAATGATGTTTTGATTGACTTCTGTTTCTTACTTCTTGAGAAAATAATTTGCCCTTTTAACAAGGTAGCATTGTATGTTGTACATCTTTTTGGGAACTGTTCATGATTATGTTTCTCATATACTTTCACTTGCTTCGTTGAAATAATTTGATCGCTTACGAGAATTGCACCTTAATGATATAGTAGATGTTAAATACAGGTTCCATGGTGATAAATCTGATCTTTTTTGTGTGAGCATCGTTATTGGACGTGACACGTGCAATTATTTTTGGATATGTGAGAAAAAATTACGCACGAGTAATTTTTATGAGAAGTGTGTTAAGAAGCTTAGAATAATATTTCTGTTAGTTGTTACGTGAGCTTTTATAAGTAATATTTATTTGTATTTTAAAGCTGATTATCTAAGTTTGTGTAAGTGAGTGTCTACTGTATTTAAACAAAAACTGTTCCTATTTTTGTTACTATCCAGTGCTCCCTCAACTTTAGGAACTTCTAAATTAAATTCATGAACGTGAAACAATCGATACTGACCTTCCTCAAGGGACCTCTTCATATCTTCAACAGTGCTCTTAGGCATGCGCAGCTGGATGACATGGTTTTCCATGAAGTCTGCAGCAGCGTCCACTAGCCTGGCCTCGACCTGATTTTCCCTGGCTTGAGGATCTTCGGGAAGGGGTTCATAGGACCTAGCAGAACGAGAAGTGCCGAGGTTGTAGATCGCGAGGCCATCAGTAAGTTTCAATTCCCGAGCTGATGCCGCGTTCTCTAGAAATCTCATCGATTTTTCCTGTGGGAAGAGAATTTGCCGATAAGAGTTTTTGTGTATAGATAATGTTGCAGAAAGCGTTCAATAATTAAGCAGTTACTTTATTTTGCAAAAATATTGGCGTGAAAATATCTGCTTCATGCTTCATGGCTTAAAAGTTTCCATAGCAAATATGATTATTGCAATGAACTTGAAAGTTGACTAGACAATAAAACAAGTTCTTGTGCTGACTCAAGCAGTAAGTTGGCGGCAAATAGCTTTACAAACATTTACTGTTTAGTCTAGTCACTAATATCAAATGCCAAATCATTAACTTGTTATGCAGTTAGAGCATGATGCGAAATGATTTGCAAGCCAATATTAAATGCAAGTTTGCATTGCAATAAAGAAAAGTTAAGTTGTATGAAATCAGTCATAGTTATTAAACAAATAAGGCTGTTAATTATGTTGCTTTGCTATAAGAAGTGTTAATTGAATATAAAATGTCTATGTTAATTTGATTTTGAGATGCAATTAAGGTCAAAAAGCTTGCACGTTTAATTAAAATCAGGAGTTTAGTAAAAGCTTTAAAATTTGAAGTCACTTAAAATTGAACAGGTGTTAATAAAAAGAATTAGTTTATAATTAAAAAGTAGCACAATAAAAACGGAAGGATGCTAAAATATTTAATTAATCAAGAATGGTGATTAAAATTATGAGTCTTTAGTAAGACCAAGTCATAAGTCAATAATTGAGGGTTGTGAAGAACTAAAGAGGTTACAAAAGATTTTCAAGGAAGCTGAAGTCGAAAAAGCTCAAGTCCAAAGGAACCACTTAAACACAATCACAACACACCTTAAGGCACATCCAAGTATCTTCCTCGGCACAACTCTTGACCACCCCGACGACAGAACCGATGACATCATCATCGGAATTGGCTGGTTTGCAGCTGACTGCAGCCACACACACTAACAATACAAGGAAGCTCTTCATTTTTTTGGTCCTACACTCCTTCGCGGTGGTAAGTGAAATGTGGTGAGGGGTCTGTCAGAAAGCGGTTTTATTCTGCGTCCCCCCACTGCGGGGTTTAAGCCGAATTGCGCGGACCGATGCGTGTTACGAATGATATAGAAGCAACTACAGGTGGAATACTTTTTTTTTATGATGGTGATAATTATGCTATAGGGTGGATTGCTACTTTTATGGGTCCTGTTCTATGATTTAGTTACCAAGATGTAGGACTTTCTTTTTTCTGAGCTTCAAAAATCAATCAAAATGCTGCAGAATATCGGGAACCACTAATACGATAAAAAATTTAACGAAATCATTATTTTTGGTGAAATACTTCTAACGGTATATGTAATGCTTGAAAAAGATAATTAACTCATTGAATGCCGTAATTAGAGACACAATAGAAAGACAATTGCTTATGTCGAACTGTGTAACTTAAGACATTCGAAAGGTTAAGTAAATAAATATTTTTGTATGATAGAGGAAATATTATATTCGATAACTGTGATGTAATATCATGCGTCAGACGATTAAATAATTAAACTTTTAAAATAAACTGATTAGAATTTTAAATCTTGCGTCTTGTTTTATCTTTAATTATATCATCGTTTTTCATATTGGTTACCTTAAATTAGCTAATCATTTGCAAACAGACCTTAAAAATGAACATTATTAATTTAATTATTTACTATACTTAAGTAGTAACAAAAGTATAAACAAATGAACACATTTCCTTCCTCATGATCTTATTATCGTTCGATTTTACAAGTATCGATTGATTTTCTAACTTTATCAATGAAGCCACAAGTAGCATGTATTGTATTGAGGGCACAGCAAGTTCCTTTAAGCAAAGCGGGTCCGTACTAGGTCAGGAAACGTCTAACATAGAGCTAGACAGAGAAAACCAAAAGCCTAGTAACCTAAACTTTTTAACAAATTCTGACCATCTTAAAATAATAATGTGTGAATTTAACAGACACGCATAATATTATTAATATAATACTTTCTTTTGCCTCGGATGCGAAACTTAAATATGTATAATTTAATATTATTATATCTCTTTCGCTTCAAGTATGTTTATTATTATATATATACGTCGTCACGCAGGTACTTTTTCAAAGGGTCAAGTAGAGATTTATTTAGTAGCTTACCAAAAGTGATGAATAGTTTGAATGGATACTTACACATCGCATATATCAAGCTTTGCAAATCTTGTCACTATTTGTCATCAATATTATTTAGTAACGTCATAATATTATATAAGTCACAAGATCCATATAAACCGAAAAAAGAAATGAATAAATAATTTTCACTTTTAGTTCTATTCTTATACTGTTTTTACATTAAATTTTTTAGGTATACTATCCCAGAAAATTAAATTGAAAATTTAGAATGGATACAACATGAAACTGAATATTGAGTATAATTTCAAAGGGAATTAGTGATAGTTTGACGGGTGACAGGACAGAATGGAAGAAGAAAACGTGTTGCGCCGACCCCAAGTAATATGGGATAAGGGCAGGAAGAAGAAGAAGACTATCCCAGAAAATTAAATTGAAAATTTAGAATGGATACAACATGAAACTGAATATTGAGTATAATTTCGCAATTTAAAATCGTACGATCAAACATGGTTCTCTAAAAGCCTTTGAAGAACAAAATCTAGATAATTAGAATCAAATAGATTCTATGTTTTACAAAAACAAGTTCAAAATCAAGAAATAATATCCCAATTATCAAATCGATTACCGGCCATACTAATAATTTCATATCTATTCTCAACAAAATCAACGATATAATTATCATATTCAAGTAATTGTCTGGTTAGAAACTTCCGTTTTCATATGTAGGGCGTATCGTTGTGTCTAAGCATAATTTGTAAAGTGTTTATAAGTTCTATTGAGGGCTCTAAGTACCACTCAATTGGTATATTTTACGTATTGATATTTATTGTCCATTCTATCTTAACATTCACAACAGCATCTCTGTCTTCGTCAAAATCTGTCAGACACCAATATAATTATTGCCACACATGGGCCATGGCTGTGGCATATAGCTTCAAACGACGCCACGAGTAGCTATAAGCGGCCACAAGACACTTGTGGCCGGTAGCTGCTACTTTTTTAAACCAATCGCGCAGTATCATAATGTACTCTGACGAAGAAGGTGTTTGTAAATATCGGCATTTAGTGGCCAGTGCGGGCCACAAGAAGCGAGTAGCGGCGATTTGTAGCTTGTGACGGCCACCGGCGTCAACCGTGTACGGCGAGTCCATAAAAAATATATGAAGCCTACAGGAAATATGCAAATGGCGGCGTTTTGTGGTAATGGCCGGTGTCCCGTGTGCGTTGACCCTAAAATTGTCTATAGTTACATTTACCATCTGTCAAAATAAATTGCTATACTGTATTTTCAGTTCATGCGAAACCTGAATATAGTTTGTTTAGAATCAGTAACTGAATGAGTTTCAATAGTTACACCATCTTATATATTTTTTGCTCAAAAATATTTGAAAAGGTCACAATTTTAACACCACCGACACTAAGTACAACACAGGTTATGGTAGATCATAGCGGGTATTAGGCGCCAGCAAACAGCTGGGTGTAAGTGCAAAACAATCCATCAGTCGCCTAAATGGCCCGGTGACCTTGTATTTTTGCTGACATAACTAGCTTGTAACTCTGTGATTTTTCATGATATAGTTATAAAATTTTGTAAATATACTCTTTACATAAAAATACTACACACGTGTATCGAGTTTTGCATATACTAAAACTAATGTTGTATTATATCTCTCAATTAACTTTTTTTAAATTCATGTTTGCATAGATGATTTTCTAAAAAAAGTGATAGTGTTGAGTGAGATTTATTTCTGGTCGAATTATGAGTGGTTTTGGTAATAGCTGTGGGTTTGAATGTTACAGTGTAAATGATGATTGAAGTAACTGATGTATTGCATCATGCAAACGAATTTGGTTTTAATGAATGAGTTCTCTTAGATAACAGCTGTTGCGCTTTCCTAGTGCGATGAATCTTGATTTTTTGTACGCTTGATTTGTTTTCTTTAACTATTCATGCATGATAAATGCCCTCATTACTTATTGTCTCATCATCATCATTTCAGCAAATATACGTCAATTGTTGGACATAGGCCTCCCCTAAGTGTCTCCACAACGAACGTTCCTATGCGTCTCGTATTGATCGGATTTCCACGATCTTTACCAAGTCTTCAGTCTACCTTGTGGGAGGCCTACCAACACCATGTCTTCTGTTACGCAGTCGTAACTCTTGAACTTAGATTATTTATCTATCACATTATTATTATAAGCTTCCAGTAGCCTTCAATTCGAACCTAACTATTTTTTTTTAGACGATACTGTACAAATTCTTTCGAATATATTTTTCATGAGTCACCTTGAACGCAATTCGAATCTTAATCGTTTCACTACCTAATCTTGAGTCAGTTTCCGTGATGCCCATCTGTTCATATTCTCGGACACTCACCGTCTAGCCCAGTTACGGGGCTTACTTGGGTCAATGTCCACCAGTGCTGCGGGATTATTCGAAAGAGTTACCTTGGAACTATAAAGCACAATGCAACTGAAGGAACACGGGTAGGTATTAGTCTGTAAAAAAGTAACACTCTTTCGCTCTATCCAGCGCTAGAGAAGTTGTTTCATTATTTCTAACCCTGAAAATAAAGATGCCCACCAAATCGAAAGTGCTGACCATTTTCTTAAGATGTTCATTTGCTTAATAAGACTTTTTTTAGCTTTGCATGATTGTCATCTTTCTGCCCTTGTCTCATATTATTTGGGGTCGGTGCAACATATTTTTCTCCATTCCATCCATTATTTCCTATCACCTGTTATGCTATTACTAACTTGTTTTTCACACCACCCATCCATCATCTCTTTAGCCTCTCTCTCCCTTTCCATCCATCTAGGTTCTTACATATGTACTCATAACTCTTTTAGTAACTAACATGCGTTTCATCCCTTCTCTTTAGCTCCGTTACTTCAGCTTAGCATATTTTTTAAAATTATCATAATTTGAAAAAGAAACCTCTCCATTACTTTTAAGGTATGTTAAAATTAATAAAAATCTTTTTTTAGAATTGAAAAATAAAAAACACAAAAAAATAACTTTTCTTTTGGGATTCTACGTATCTTAAATAGATTTATACCTTATAGCCAGAGTGCATCTCATGACAATTCAAATAATCCCAAACACGGTCAGGTTACATTGATTTATTTTAGAGTTCCATTACCTAATTTCTGGTTTCATCATCAGATAAGTTCGATATACCCTCTTATTGTTCCTTCAGTCACTATACGTATAAACAAAGCAATTTTACTTGTTACAACAGTGCTACTGTGTTTCCATGAAGGGTTCCGTTCCATATCTTCGAAATTTATTATCAGATCATAACAATATTGCTATGAAACCAAGTCAAACTTCCAAATAAAAAAAAAATATTTCAAAATCGGTCCACAATTGACCGAGAAATCGGTGAACACACAAAAAAAATACAGTCAGCCGAACATAGACTGTTCTTCTATTTGAAGTCGGTTAAAAAGTACTGTGAATATCTAGAGCGAGCGAACTTGATTGAATGCAATCAATACGTTTTATTTTAATGAATACCTTGCCCGTTTTATTGGCATTTATAGTAATATTCACTGAGATAATACTTAAGACCAAACAGAGTTGTTCAATTTAATTATTAAAATCATACTAAATAATGTATATCTACTGTAATATATTATTTAGAAGCGCAGGAGCTAGGGAATTCATAAAAATGCATTTACAAATTTATTCCATTTAAGATTATTATTTTGTTTTTGTGCTACACATTCATTTGATAAATTTACTTCATTTTTTTTTAATAATATTATTTTTTATTTATTATATATCTTTATGCAAATTATTTAATAAATAAACTTATCATTAGCAAGAATATAATTATATAAAAAAATATCTTTATCATTATATACCTAAAGTTAAAATTAGACTGTACTCACAACATCAGTACTAGATAATACCAGTTTGATGACTTTTTTCTGTTGGCTTAATATTTTTTTTTTATTACGCACACACATCACTAAATTTATATTTATTACAGTATTACCACCCTAGCTTTTTTCCAACCAGCTTGGAGTTGGCTTCCAGTCTAATCAGATGCGACTGCCTATCAAACCTCCAAAACCCAATTATTTACTGTATATTTATTTATATCACACCTAACAAAACTGATTTGCATTCGTACACTCATAATAAGGTTCAGTTGAAAATGAGCGTTAGGCAACTATCATGTACTTGTCTGGCAGTTTTGCAAAACTGGATCTATTTGTTACAGCTGTGAGACACAATTTTAGTGTTCTTTTTTATCTCAAGTTTCTACGTTGTGTATTTCTATGTGTACCACATTATGTTCTCTTTCTTTCTTTTTATGTTTTTTTTTAGATGATATATCACTCAATGACTTCTCGCGTTCTAGGGCAAAAGTCGAGAGCACATCAGACTTTTACTGACTCCTAACCCTCTCCTATGTTTCATTTTTGCCTTGCAGTCTAGAACTCCGGGTTCTCTTTCGGATAACCCATTACTCCAGTGGGTTCTATAAATGGCGTAGTTTGTGAAGTAGTTTATGTTAGTGAACATTAATAGATGATAATAACATTTGTACATCATACAGACCAAGATTAAGAATTAAGTCCTTAATTAACTTTTAACTTTCTTCCTTCCTGTTAGAAACCATGATCAAAAGAAAGCCTATCTTAGTCATGAAAAAATTGACCCTATGCACAGAAAGCGGATGCCTACTTAATACTCAAATTACTCTGATTACCCCCTTAGGCTAGCCGTGAAGTTATAGAAATACGTACTTTTTATGATTTCTAAAATTGCATAATCGCGCAGGTGTTTCGAGCGTATATTTTAATTCGTATAATGTTCGCACGTGAACACTTTTTTACGTAATGTCCGGTGCGGTACAGGTATAAATATCATTTCCTATTTTTAGTTTTTTTGTCTCAGTTAGTTTAAGTGTTTGGGCTACTTTGTGTTTCTTTATTGTATGGATTGTTTATTAGTTTGACTTTGTTGTTTTGCTTGCAGATTTTTGAATGGAACTTGACCAACGCCGATACTTCTCAAGTTCTCATCACCTGATAAGAATTTGAGCAGTATCGGCGTCTATTAACATACCATAAAATATTATATAATTTTACTGTTTCGGTGTTATAGTCTTATTTCAATATGGTCATCCATAGAAAATAGTTATATATGGACTGTAACGATTTCTCTGCTGTGGTCTTTCCGTCCGATAATAATTGAAGTGTCTTCAAGGCTAGAATAAATAGGTTCTTAATAAACTAGGGCATTTCGCCATCAAAAACTGCTTACCATCAGGTGGAATCGCAGTCAAACTATAGTGTAAACCAAAAAAAAAGAAATTCAATGAAGAAAATAGTCCATTCAATAACGAAAATTGCGTCTAAAGAAAAAATTTAGATCGCAGTTATGTCTTAATAACAATAATGAAACGGCTGCTGTTTCCACTGCTGGAATTCACGCCTCTTCTCTAGGAGAGGAAATGGGCTGTAATCCACCACGCGGGTCCAGTGCGAATGGACGGGTGTCACAAGCCTTAAATTTTTTGGTCGTTAAAATGTTCAGTGCGTAATGAGGTCTATTACATTACGCTTCATACTGCAAAAAAAAAATCTTCCTTGCCTTCCGGCTAAGAAAAACATAGTGTTCAAAAGAGTTCATATTTATGATACCTTATTAATTCATTAAACCCCAAGCGAACGCCGGCGTTCGCGCACCTATTGTCTTTCAATTGTGTCTGCAATTATCACAATTGAAAGGTTAAAACAGAATGCAATGGTGTATTTACTTTAAAACGGGGTTACTTTGACCTCGTATTGAATTGAAGACAAAAAGCTTTGTTTTTATTTTTATTTAGACCAAATAATCTTTTAGTTTCTTCAAAGTTCAAAAGGTCCTTAAAGTTTCATAAGCTCCTTATCACCTCAATCATCGTTTTCAAACGAGATCTTAAACGCTCTGTACCGCAGGAATGGTAATAATAATACTAATATAAAACAAATGAGTGATGCTTTCAAATAGTCTGATCTACTTTATACGGACTGAAAAAAAAAATTGACATGAAGAAGTGTTTTTTTTTTTCAAACCTATTTACAAAATAAATATCATTATTTTATTTGGAGGGCTGGCTCGTTCTTTGCCCAAAGAATTAGCATTGCCATTCAACGTCGCAATTATGTCAGTCTTCTGGGCACATTTCCGGATGACAGCGATGTGAAGGAGTACTTTGACGCCTGAGTGTACTTTGTCATTTTGCATTATATGTATGTATTTTGTTAGGTTTTAGTATAAATAGTTAATTTAGTATTTAAGTTTTTTTATCTACATTTGTATTAAAGTGTAATACTTTTTTTTAAAATAAATTTGCACATTTATTTATAATTTATCATTTAACGATTTCAGGATACATATTAAAAGGGAGAAGCAGACGATAAACATCCGGAGACCATTACAAATAAGTAGGCGAATAAAATTCCGATACAAAACGCGAGCTCCATTGATAATAACGAGGCAGGTATTACAACCGCCCACATAGCAATTACGTGCTGATTTTAAATTAAAGATCGCCGCAGCGATGTTGTCGACTGCGAATATTTCAGAGGTGAGGAGGAAAATAACTAATATGTAGGCCACTTGTTTCATAATTTGTTTGTTTTTGTTGATTTAAGAATGGACATGATATAAAGGCCGGCCTCATCTGAGTCATCTAGTTTAAATTGAAATATAAAAGTGTTTTTAAAAACCTATTTGCAAAATAAAAATCATTTATCTTTTTTTTTAACTATCCAATACTGTCCCACTGCTGGTCAAAGGCCTCCACTAAGTCCTTCCAGACATTGGTTCTTTTCCTGCTCCGTCTCGAACTAGTCCCCGTGATTCGCGTCCAGATCGTCTCGCCACCTCTTTCTAAGCCGGCCTCGACGGCGCTTTCCTTCTGCACTGCGTGGCGACACTTGTCCAGCGGTCACTTTTCGCACGGCTGACGTGACCCGCCCAATCCCATTGGAGCCTGGCAGCCTTTTTGCCCAGGTCTTTTATTGTCCCCGCACACGGGCTTCAAAAAAAACGCCACTTCAAGCTTCATTTTGCTTCTAGTTTTTTGAGGCCCGTGTGCCACAGTTACATTTATCATAAGTTGGCAAAATTATACTCGCGCTGACCGTCTCTCAAGACCTTTTTTCTCAGGAGCGCGTGAAGGTAAGAAACTGAATAATATTTTTATGATGCAAGTACATACGTGTAACTAAAATAAGTGTTTTGTTTCTTGAAATTAATTAATAACTATAATAAACAACCTATAGGGTATTAGGTTCTTCCCGTTGCAAGGCAAGGTCTTATAGCAGAAATATAGGAAAAATTCTGGAAAAAAAAAAAAAACTTTTTGTGATTCGGAAAAATCATTGGGACTCGATTCGAGAGTTGAACTATTTACATAGGAAATTGACGCTCAAGACTCGCCCATCACAACAACGGCGATGCTTTGAGAAACCTTATGTCCGAAAACGAACTCAGTTGAGTTCATCTTTCGTCTATGATGATGATGATATAGGCAAGTTTGATTGAAACCCTCGGTGCATGAGTCCGACACGCACTTGGCCAGTTTTTTAATTAAGAATGTTTAGGCCAATGACTTAACCCCTTATAGGTAAGGTGGAATAACAGAGGGTTGAGTATTGTGTCGCAGGTTGAGAGTGAATACAGCCGTGTTAGTAGGGCGTGGTTTTATTTTTACTCTCTTTTATCTAACTTTATTTTCTATTTGTTTATGATAGAATAATAAGTATTTTATAAACAAAACACTATCAGTTTATATTTGGCGCCAAATTCAGGCAGAATCTAAGTAAAAATGATGTTATGTAATAAATAAAATGATTGGATCAAGTCATAACATTTCGTCATCCGTAGGAAACCGGTTCATGAAACAGCTTTCAAGAGCATCGCTTTTGGACAACAAAATTATTAAGGGGCAGCCAGATGGATGTGATCCAACCTCCCAACATGCTCCCAACCAAAGTGACCTTGGTTTGTGTGTTTGCAAGGCCTGGGGGTGGATGATTTTTAGTCACCGAAAAAAAAAAAAACAAAATGGTGTTCACTCAACGAACAAATGAAGATCTTGTCTTTACAAAACCAACGTTCATGTCTACGTCAATAAGCAATAGTGTTGTGCTAACATAAACGAGACTTTTTGCTTTAATTTTCTTTTACTATTAGATTACGCGCGTGCGATATAATTGCCTAACAAACTCGGCTACGTTTTTCATTCATTTGTAATACAATGGAATAATTGAACGACGTATTTAGACAAAAAGTTTTGTCTTCACTCTCGTGTGTTTATGAAATATTTAATTAGTGTTAAGAGAGAAGATTAGGTAGATGAATGGGTGATAAAAAATGTCCCATGTATGTTGCTATGGAAAGAATGTTAAGTTTCACAAAATGTGGGATTTTCTTTGTGAAAAGAATTTAACTCTTTCTTACCCAACCAATGGCAAATTTAAAGGAGGGTTATGATTTTTAGTTTCTTATATTATAATAGGGAATATACATGCTTTATTTAATTTGCTAAATCAAATACATTTTAGATCTGATAATTAAAATGTAAACGAAGTTATAATGCTTCAAAGCTGATAAGATATCTTATGAAAGAGAAGTTTGAAATGATTCGTCATGTTAAAGGCAATTACATCCTTACAGCTGCCATAGAAAACGACGTCTAGGTAAGAGAGAAGAGAAACACAAACATTGTTATATCTCGTTTGTTTTTCTACCCATTTTGATATGGTTTTCACAATTATTATTCTATTTTTGTATTGTTAGTAAAAAACTAGTTAGTTAAAAAATATTTTTTTCATGTAGGTATATTCTCTATAGTCTTATTTTTCCATGTTCGTATATTCTCTATAGTCTTACGTGAAAACATAATTCGCTTTTTAGGTAAATAGTCAAGTTATTAAATATGTATATTTATATTTTGGCACGATACAATCACGGCGAATTAAATTAATTAAATTCTACGTTAGCTATAAAAATGGACCTAAATATAGGGTTATCACGGCGATATTTTCCTCACTAAGAAATAGTCAGAGAGGCGCTATGGTATTCTCACCTTCCAAATAATGCAGGTGCTAACCTAACCTAAAGAGAAATGCTAATTTTTGGGAGGTTCCAGTTTTAAATCTGTGAGTAAGATACGCCCTGATATTACATTAGTGTAGTTCGCCCGATAGACAAGGTGGAACTTACGATGGAGGTCTGCACCGCTTGGGTGGAGTATCATCGTATCCTCATGGAGCAGATCAGCGGCACCAACCAGTCGCCTCCAACCCTGGTCCAGGCCATTGTACAAAATCTGACAGCATAAGTAATTCAAACAAAGGAGGTGGCGAAAAGCGTTTCGAAGAAGCTTTCCTTACACTCGGGCTTCAAAAGTCACAGGGCAATTCCTAGCAACCGAAGACGCGGTATTTTAGACAGCGTTCGATGAACAGCTCTTGGTACTGCTAACGGCGAGGTGTGCTGGTCGATCCCTCGTTCTGTTCCACGTGTGCCATAAATAATGTCAGATTAGTCGACGGGGCTCGCTGGAGCAGATGCTGGCTCGGGCTATGGGATTATTTGAAATAGTCATCACGGCCCTTTTTTAGGAGTCATCAGAGATGATATGATAATGATTTCAGCCGCTCTAGAGCGAAGTGGGAGAACAGGTCAGACTTGAATGAAAACCCACTCCTACATAATTTTCCTTTCTTAGGAGCGCTGGAACGCAAGGTTCCAGTCCTCCTAGCCAAATTACAACCATTTTGTGTCGAATTCCGTTCTCAGATAAGTTGGTAGCCATGTTGACGTGCCTGAGTCGGCCGCTCGTTCTACAATGTGGCGTTTGTATAACAATCGATGTAGCATAGAAACGATAACAGTTCATTGTATCATTTTGAATGATGTGAATTTTCTATTCGTTTGTTCTGAGCACGTGATTTAACGTTGGGATCATATCATTCCGATATATTTGATTAGTTTTTGATAAGCGTTTTTTTTTTCGCCGTGGGGAAATCATCGAATGACATCCCCTGTTCTTGGGCGGAGCGTAAGATAGTGCCAGACTTTTACTGACTAAAAACCCAATCCTGTAGGAACAGGAGTGGGTTTTTAGCCTGCTCAGCCCCGGTACAAAAAGCAACGATCCTTCGTTGCTTTTCGTACCGGGGCTGAGCTATCTTTCGAACTAACCTTGGCCCCAGTAGGCTTCGACCCAGCTGGGCTGTTGCTGACAGCTCTTTGAGGCGCGCGGGAACAGTGCGCGTCGTCGACGACTTGGGCTTAGTGCGGACAGTTACCGGATGGTCGGACCACGAGCAACACATTGCTCGCCATCCGCAAGCCCGCGCCTACGGTGGTTGGAAATCGGAATCGGAATCCTGGCGGCGGTTTTGACCAGCGTTAACGATTGCAGATTATCAACTTGGCTAGGGGTGCATGACGCTGACGCTTCAGTTGCCCTAACTATTTTAATAATATAATTATTTCTCTTGAAGCGGGTGAAATGGCAGTTTCCATGGTTAAAACAGGGCCAATCTAGGATAAAATTGTTTTCATATAAATATTTAAAGCTATTTAAGACCAAAACCTAATTCCTTTAGGTCAATCTCATCTCTCTCGTTACCATTACCAAAAAAAAAAAAAAATGGAAGCAGTTTAAAAAAAAATCTAGTTTTCAAATGTGGTTATTTTCTTTTTTGTTTTTACAAAATTCCGACTTATCATGGAATTATTCAACTTTCTTATGTTATGTGCATTATAAACTAGTTGTGCAAATCATAAAGCAAAAACTAAAAAGTAAAAGTGGTCTTTATAGCGCTGTTTTATTACTATACGTATAAGTAGAGATAGTTCATCGAACCTGTCCAGAAGTAGCAAATAAAAAGAATTAGTTAATTTGTGATAACAAGTTATGATGTAATGATGTGAATAAATAACTAATTAATTAAACATTAATACATAACGGAACAGCGTCTTCGGAACTGTTTTAAATATACATTTTTTTATACTAAGTTATTTCACTGATATTCCAAACGAGCGACCAGCCCCGGCTTCACTTTGTTGCAATGCTGATACTAAATATACTTTAGAATGTCTTTATAAAAAACGTTCACAGCTTTTTGTCATTAACAAACATATAAAAACATACACAACAAACAAACACACATATACAAACATATTTTCTTTAGATGTTACTGCAGAAAAAGCGACATATAATTGGCCATGAAAAAAACAATGAACTTAGCGTTGCCTGCAACGTTGAAAGTTTGACCCGCTATTTATAGGCACGCGCCGTCGGCCCTCAGCTGGTCTCAGCATTTTTATTTTTTTAAATCTGTTATGTCTGTTTTTTTGGCGGTGGGTAAATCACCTAGTGACAACCCCCGCTCTTGGGAGGAGCGGGAGATAGTGTCAGACTTTTTCTGACTTAAAACCCACTCCCGTTCCTTCTTGCCTTACGTACCGGGACCGAGCTTGGCTCGGCCCCCGTGGGCTTCGACCCAGGTGGGCCCCTGCTGCTGCTGACAGCTCCTTGAGGCGCGCGGGAACAGTGCGCGCCGTCGACGACTTGGGCTCTGTCCGGACATTTACCGGACGGTCGGACAGAGAGATACCCATTGCTTACCATCCACAAGCCCGCGCCTACAGTGGCATCTATAATGTCTTCGATTTATGAATTATATTAATCACATGCACTCAAGGTACTTAATTGGATAAAATTATTCAAGGTACTTAATTGGATAAGAATTAATGCTGTATTGCTTAAAAAAACTTCGTAAATAAACCATTATTTTTCGTAAAAAGTAAGAGACAAAAAATATTTTTATGTGTTATCCATAAGTGATAGACATTATTATCACCACCGACTTTTGTGTAGACCTTTTTAAGATGTACAATACTGTAGTACATTATTTTGATCTATCTCGTCGGGTTCCGCCAGTGTTTGCAATGTAAGCGCAAAAAAGTGTTTATTTACGACATTGTAATAGGAATCCCTAAAATTATCAGTGTTTCTCTACTATATCATGCATGTAATAAACCTTTATCTTAATTCTTTTAACCCCAAGCGAACACTCGTTCGCTCTCTTGTCTTTTTATTGTCTCTAATTACGATATTCGAAAGGTTCAATCACTCAATCTAAAAAAAAAATCGCATTAAAGTCGGTTGCGTAGTTTTAAAAATCTAAACATACATAGGGACAGTCCGACGGTAAGCGACTTTGTTTTATGCTATGTAGTGATAGATAAGCGAAAGTTTGTTAAGGCCCAAGTGCCCGAAAAGTGCTATAAAACAGTGACTTTCTGAAGCCTACTCCTTGGTAGGTAACGGCCAAGTTAATAGGTTTGAAAAAAATATATGTTTATTATAGATTCATGAACAACATTATCAAAATTTTTTCGTGCGATTAATTATACTTTTGTCTAAAAAAAATATTACATACAACATCATCACATTCGCAACTTTTCCCTACTCCTTCGAAACGGCTTGGATTTTTAGAAACGTTTTTACACATGAAAATTGGTAGTTAAATATTCTTCAAAGTGAACATAGCATCAATCAATATTTCGCGAAGAAAATGGACTTAAAAGTCATCGGGGCTCTGTCCGGGCGCAGCTGGCCGCAAACAAATCCACAGATAGTCGTATTGTCGCCTAGACGGGTACGCGAGTTGTGACCATTTAATTTCGGCCAGATGTTCAAGGGACTATAAGCCTTAATATATATGAAAGAAAGAAGAAGAAGAAAGAAAAAACGTTTATTCGTGCCTCACACAATCATAATTATAAACTAAAAATACACAATGAAAAGAAAGTTATAATCAGTGCGAGGCCCAAAAGGCACCTAACTCAGCATATGTTACGTTATTTAAAACAATAAATAATGCAGCGCTGATATTCTGTCCTGGGCCTGCTGTGATGACACGAACATATTTACGGATGTATTTGTTTGTTTTTTTATATGTGTGTAGCACGCGCACTCACGTGAGCGAAGTCGCTGACCGCAGCTAGTGAAATATAAAGTAATGGCATCCCAGTGGAGCGGCCGCGACTTACGAGTGTTAGGTCGGATTGTGGTCAAACGCAAAACTATCAATAAAAATAAAAAAAATAAAATCGTGGACAAAGCAGTACGTAATAGACAAAAATTGGTTGTGTTCTATCAACTCACACTGGGCCTGCTTAGTGGATTACGACCCATTGTCCTAGCAGAAGGAATATTTTGTAAGGTTGAGAATTATGCTCACGCTACGCTATATTTACAAAATGATTGTGATTTAATTACCTGGTTTTGTTGTTGTATGGGTGGGTTCTAGTCAATAAAAGTCTGAGTCGTCCTCTCGCTCTACTGTAGAGCGGCAGAAATCATTATCCAATTTCCCACATCGCAAAAAAGGGACTATCACTTACACCATTATATCAAGTCTCAATTGAACAAAATTACTCTATTCCGGTAGAAGTAATTGGTAAAATTAGCAACAGATGAAATTTTTATAATGGTGATGACATGTTGTTATTTAAGTTGTACATTGCTGTCTTACCTTAAAAATGCAATGGTCAGCAACATCTAATGATGATGTTGATGTTATCCAACGATATTATATTCTTTAGTATATTTTGACCGCTATCTTCAGTCCGAGAAGAGATCTTCTCGAGCTGAAGACAGTGGTCAAAATATACTATTAGATATTGGAGATCCAATATTTGTGGGAATGTTGCAGTGAAACCGCGATCGTCCAAGAGGAAGTAGAACAGGAACGGCCACACGCTGTGAAGAGACCCTGAACCTAATGCCACGGCATGTCTAGGACCAGAATCTGTAAGAAAAGTGTAAATGTGGTCGCCATAAGCAGACCAAGCCAGAAAAACGTTTTACTTTTTGTCATTTATCACCACTCCTTTCCAAGTGGAGAAGAAAAATAATGTGAAGAAACCGCCACAATTGAATCTAAATGAAAACATGTGATATCCCTCACCCACACTTGATAAAAATACTACTGCATTTTGTTTCGCGTTGGATTGCGTTAGATGAAACAATAAGCTTTTAAACCTTCATCAAAAATACATAGTCAGCGGGCCATCCAGGTGACTGAGGGGTTGTTTTGCAGTTGCACCCCGCCAGGGTATTAGACGCCAGCAAACATTGCCCGCTAAGATCTGCCGTGACCTGTGTTGTACATAATGTCGGTGATGTCCAACTTATGACCTTTTTAAATATTTAGGAGAAATATAACATGGTGTAAAAACTATTAAAATCCATTCAAATACTGATTCTGAACTAACTAGCTTCGACCCAACTGGGCCCCTACTGTTGCTGACAACTCCTTGAGGCGCGAGGGAACAGTGCGCGCCGTCGCGTCGACAACTTGGGCTTGGTCCGGACAGTTACCGAATGGCCGGACAGCGAGCTACCCATAGCTCACTGTCCGCAAGCCCGCGCCTACGGCTTCCGTTATTCCTGATTGTTGTTATTCATATTAGGAAGGGGTTTATACAATTTAACCCACCCCGTTTGTCTAATGCGGGTTGATGGGTGAGCAGTGAACCTCCTGCCTCGGTTCATAGGCACCGTCGTTGACGTGCTAAACGTTCTACCGCCACCGCCTTAAGTCGACATGCTGCTCTAATATCGAATGTTATATCTGAACCTCAAGGATATATTTCTGTCTTGAGCCTTCGAACACCCTAATATTGGGTTAAGAAATGGCACCCATTTATAGGATATATGATATTCACCTATGATTCGCCCTTAATCGGTTCTTACAATAACCATGGGGGAGCGAGCGGGGTAACTCATTCTAAGGCCGGGATCACACGGGTTTACTAGATGTTTTTAGTAAACGTTTCCCTTAGTCGACTTTTACGACCTGCGAGGGAGAATAAGCAGATGATATATTCTATGTTTTTTTTTTGCTTCCAGATGAGCATAGAAGCAATAAAGTATTGAATATATATTCAGTTTTTAAGGATCACAGGAAAAATAAGGCCGCTAACCTGCGTGGCGGCGTCAGGATTAGCAAGTAAGATAAAGATTATTGAATAAAGATCTGAGGAGTTAGTATTCGTGTTGCATCACACAGTTCAAGTTCAGTATGTCAGTTTGTACTGACTATTCAATGGATTCTTTTGTGTACATAAAAGTTTAGATGCTTTATTTTGCATGTTTGAGGCCATTTGTTTATTAAGTAACTAGCTTTTGCCCGCGTGGCTTCGCTCCCGCTCTTTCCTACTCCACTCTACTCTACCCCACTCTATCCTACTCTACCCTACTCTACTCTACCCTACTCTACTGTACCCTACTTCATTTGTTACAAAAAATGTTATAGATGAAGCACCGCTTGACCGATTTTGTGCAAACTTCACATAAACCATCTACTAAATAGTCCAAACAAAGCCTAAGCATTTGGTTTAGATAGGTGAGCCCGTTCTTAAGTTATAAAATTACAACGAAAAGTGGCTTTGATTTTTATATATATAAATAAGATATGACTAGCCTGTTGGTCTAGTGGTTAGTGGCCCTGACTGCTTTGGCGCGGGTCGTGGGTTCGATACTCACCCGAGACAAATATTTGAGTGATGAACACGATATTTTTTTCTGTGTCTGGGTGTTTTTTAGAGTTCCGTACTTAAAACGTAAGGATTACATTGTTGTCCGACTGTCTGTCAAGACCCTTTATCTCGGGGACGAGTGGAGATATCGAGTTTAAATAAAAACTATATACTATGTGTGCGGTTTCTTTAAGCTATGAAAAAACAAAACGTCTAAATTAACGAAAAAAAGATGGGGCCGTTTAGTCGGACTCACGCATTGAGGGTTCCGTACAAACTTACGTGCGTTAGGTACTTATGTAAGTGGTTCAATTCCCGAATGGAGTTACGAAGATTGTTTTTTTTTGTGACGTAACTACAAATTTACAGTTTTCAGATTATTTCTTAAACTTGTGATATTAGACCTTGCTTCATGCCAAACCGGATTCTAGGTCAAGAGGAAGTACCCTATGTTTGATTCCCTTCAGGATGTCGAAATATACGTTTTTTGTGACATAAACGGCCTTGCACAGAAGTTTAATTTTTTTCACAGCTTTAAGGGACCGTATACTTGAGTACCTATAAAGTTTATTTTTTTTATTTTTGATAGGTTCCTGCTTGACCGCTTTCTCATCTGTATCTATATCATATATTTCATAGTTTTAATTTCAACTCGATACCTTCACGCATTTCTGAGATAAAGGGGCTTGACAGACAGCCAGTCAGAGAGATCCTATAAGGGTTCCATTTATCCTTTTGAAGTACGGTACCGGTAACCGTAAAAAACAAAAGTAAAGAGAAAAGAAGTAAAAAAAGTAAAGAAAAAAGAAGTAAAAAAAAGTAAAAAAAAATAAAATAAAAAAAAAGCAAATACAAAAAAGGAAGAAGTAAAGCATTTCTATTCTTTAGATTCTATTCTATTCTGTCTGAACGGACGTAAAAGATATTTTGTAAGTCAAAAATCACAAAATATATTTTACGTTTATGATTCCTAAGTACATACATATAAATAACTTGCTCACAAAGGAAATAGAGAGTGAATGAAATCGAAGAGTGAATGACATTTTATAATGAATGGAGCTTTAGTTACATTCACGAAGAAAATCACAACGTTATTACTTATTACTCCATTCATATCGTATGAGATGTGTCAATGTAAGAGCACAGTCAGCACTGTGCTCTTACAATGCAATGGAGGCGGTATATTTTTAGTATATCATTTTGACAAGGAAGGGTTGCTGGTGGTTGAAGAGTTGGTTGGTGGATGGTGGGTGGCGATTAGTGGGTGGTGGTTGTGGTTAGTGTGTTGGTATTAATTAGGTTAGTGATTTTATATCGGCTTCAAGTAACAAAGGACAAGAGCAAGAATAGCTTTTTATTTTATAAAAACCTTGCTTCACATTAGAAATACTCCTGTAACGCTGGTGCGTTCACAGTTACATAAACGCACGTAAAGAAGACACCCAAGCCTGGAGCAACTATCAGTAGGCCATATAAAATGAAAAATTTGTTCCGCTCGGTAATCGAATATGTGACTCTCAGTGCAACAGTCAATCGCTCAACCTCCGCGCCAACCTTGCTGTCAAAATTGTGTACCAAGCCTTTTCTCCACATTGTTGAGTCGTCCTAATTTGATGTAGCTAAAGACTAGACTAAAAGTACTTTGAATTCCGCTGAAGCGCCACGGGACACCCATGGTAACCAAAAAAAAAGAGTTATTACAAATCAGCCAAAATTGGTTTATTTTGTCCAGTCAAAACATTATAATCCAGACAAGAAATGAAGTAAAATCTTGCCATTCGTATTTTACTTTTATAATTTAAAAAATCTAATATCTAACTGAAATTATCCGAAACTAGGGGATAATCCGAAATTATTTACGGATACCATAATTTCATATTTATAACACCTTATTTCAGCCGCAAGACGACCACTGTTGGACATAGCCCCACCTCAGTTGTTGTAGCAACGTTTGGGAAGTTGCTACCACGTTGCAACCACCCAGAACTGGTTGGTCTTGTGTGGTCGATTCCAGCGGCCCTCACCATATCATCGGTCTACCTTGTGGGAGGTACGTGGTCGCAACTCCAGAACCTTTCGTTCCCATCGACCATGGTTAGAATAATCAAAACTTATTACTTTAAAAGTGCCGCATCCAAAAAAGCTCTTCTTTTTCCACTCACACGCGCACGTGTTACAAATGGGCATCGTCACGCAAAATATCGACACATCGCCCATCGGCGATTCGCTCCACTATAATAAAACTTTCATCGACATCGATACCCAATAGTGATGTAATGTCTATAATTTCGAAGTAGGAATGTGTGGTTTATATTGAAATGCGTTAAATGGCTATTGAGTGAAGTTGTTATTTTTAGGACTTTTTGCTAACTGCGATGAATCGGTGGTCTCTAAAAATAGTATGTCAGTTGTCATGGCGATTAAGTCGATAGGATTAAAGCTTGTGCAAGTGATGTAATTATTTAACAGAACAGATGGTCGTTGGGGCCGAAAGGAGTAGCGACCGCGTACTGGAAGTCCACCCACAAGTTGGACCGATGAACTGTTAAGGGTCCCTGGAATCTGATGAATGTGAGACGCACAGGACCGGTTTTTGCGGGAACACTTGGGAAGACAACACAACGTTGAAAGGCCTCCCACAAAGAGAACCGAAAAATTAATGTATTTTTTTTTATTAAAGAATCCTTTTGGTACACATCTACGGCATGGAGTTTAGATATATATTTTTTTTACTACGCACTGGTACGAAGTCTTTTAGTCGAGTTTGGATGAAAATATTTAGTGATACCAAAATAATTAACATAAAAATAATTACGATAAAATAAATAATAAGGCCTAACTGTTTCACCTCGTCGTTTATACCGCGTACATCGAAAGACTGGAACAATTTGCCTACTGTTGTCTTCCCTTCCGATTATAATTTAGGTATCTTCAAGGCTGGAATTAATTCTAAACTAATATCTTAGCGTCTCATCATCAACGATTGCGTCACTGTTTTCTATCAGGCGGGATTGCAGTCAAGCACTAGTTTATTAACATATAATATAATATAATATAATATAATATAATATAATATAATATAATATAATATAATATAATATAATATAATATAATATAATATAATATAATATAATATAATATAATATAATATAATATAATATAATATAATATAATATAATATAATATAATATAATATAATATAATATAATATAATATAATATAATATAATATGATGTAATATAATGAGGTAAAGTTTGTTTTTATGTTTTTTTTTGTAGGCGCTAATCTCTGAAAGTGTACTGGTCAGATCGCTGAAATTCTATCACCGATAAAAAGCTGTTTTACTTCTGAGTGACATAGGCTATATTAATTTATGTACGCGGGCGATGCCACGGTGGAGCTAAACAACAAATAAAAAAAAAAAACAATGTTTTGAAAAATTTTGATATTTATATTCACACCGGAAGTGCACACAGAAGCTAAAATTACATCATTGAAACAAATTTTCTCTCACGTCTTAAAACCGTATCTCGAATACATATCATGCGATTATTCGCATAATCGACTTTCGACGGACGACATCGATATAGCCTTTAATGAATCGATTTGAATTGCAATCGAATAAACGTGTGGCTAGACGTTGGTACCGTTTTATTGATTTTAGAATTTGAAGTTTTAGCTTGAAGAATGTGTCTTTGCGTTATAAATATGAAGAAGCATGCTCTATCATCGGCCACAAATTGTTTACCATCAGGTGAGATGGTGGTCAAACGTGAGTTAATAGTAAAAAAAAGTCTATGTTCAACACTGACGTGTTATTGATAAATTGATTTTATTGACCGCCCCACGATCTTAGGCATAGCAGTCAGAACCACTACAACCCAACAGTCCAGTCAACCAAAACCCAAAAAAATAATAGGAACGGTGAGCAATAGAAAAGAAAAGAAAGAAAAAAAAAATCATCAACGGACGCACCGTTGATAATTTTTTTTTCTTCTTTCTTTTGTGTAAAGTGCAAGTGTATGAGTGCAACGAGCCCCTCAAATAGTTGTCAGCAAAACCGTCGGAGCCCAGCAGGGTGAGGCTATGTGTTGTGGCAACGAGAACCCCGGGGGCCTGGAACGAAGGGAACGTAGGGCTTGTCAGACTTTTTTATTTATTAAAACCAGAGTGGGTTCTCTGACTAAAACCCACTCCGGTTTTAGCCAGTAAATATCTGACACGCTTTCATCAGTCATTGGATGATTTTCCACCTAAAAAATAAAAACATATTAGTTGAGGGAAATGACGCCATCTTAGGACTTCTTTGCCCGCGCACATAAATTATAGCCAAATATGTCACTCAGGAATAAAGCAGCTTTCTATTGGTCAAAAAAATTTTAGTAATTGGACCACTTTAAGAGTCTTCTTTTAGAGATATCTCCTGGAAAGAAAAAAAAACTTTAATACCTCTTTATAACATAGATGTAGATGTTAATAAACATTCTACAGGTGAAATACGCCCCACGTCCATGCATAATGGCCTAACGCTCAGTGTAATACCGTGACCACACTCATAGTGGGACTAGTCCACTGGGCTGGTCTTCAGCGTGGCCAGTGCCGGGAATGGAAGAAGTTATTTGATTACCCAAAAGGGCCCTCTGGTTTCCTCATTTTGTAAATCACTTCGTTGTTTTTCACCCTACACGAGCACAACTGCAATATTTATAGATTCCCAAACAACACTTCGACTGCATCAACCATAACGCTTTACATCTTGTTACATAAAACAGCTGTTAAAGTCAACGTTTTCCCTAATTTTCAAATTAACATGTAAAGCACTGGGTTGTTATGTATTCATAGTCAATTTAACATCGTCGTTCAACAAACTACATCAATTCATTATATTTAGTGAGTCTATGATTAAAGTCGTCTATTTTTCCTATCAGTTAACTTTATTGGTTGACTCAACATTAGCACAGTATTTCTCACTGTTGGGACTCAAGTCTCCTCTCTAAGACAAGGAATAAGCCATTGGTGGTGGTGGATTTCTTATATATGTATGGATGGTTTTGAGTTTTTATTATTTTATTAAATGTATTTTTAGTTTTTAAGTTTCCATTGTATAACGCCTTAGACATCCTCTGTAATATTGTACACATACAGACATTCATTTATTTATTTATTCACAAGCAAATGCTTGTGAATAAATAAATAAATGAATGCAAAAAAAAAATAAGCAAATGCTTGTGAATAAATGAATGTCTTCTAGTTTTAACACCCTGTGTTTCCTGATAGCTACAACTTAGGGGTCTTTATGTAAAGGGTGAAAAGGTTACTTCTAGGCAAGCGTGCTCCATCGTCGACCACATCACTTACCATTAGATGAGATGGTGGTCAAACGCGAGCCTATAAATATTAAAAAAAAAAACCGACGGAAAAGAGGGGTGTTAGTTTGAGGTGTCTGTGTGTCTTATTGTCTCTCATCGTAGCTCCTCAGCGAATAGACCGATTTCAATGCGGTTTTTTCATTTGAAAGCTGTCACTATCGATATAATTCTTAGATACAATTAATGAAGATCTGTTTAGCCGTTCAAGTCCATCAGCTCATTTGTTGGTTATGGCAAGGATCTTAAAGCTTGCCAGAACTGGGAAGTTTACATTTACTTTTTATACATTTTATGCGTCGAGAGTATGTTATATTTTTTAATTTTGCTATAAATAATTTTATAGGACATTTCCTCACGATGTTTGAGAAAACCTGTGACCAGCAGTATCCTGTTATTAGCTTGAGAAGGGAATAATAATAATAATAATAATATTCCACAACTATCACACAGCGCCGTCTAGTCCCAAGCTAAGCAGAGCTTGTTTTATGGGTACTAGACAACTGATAAACATACTTATATATTTCTAAATACATACTTATTAAAGATAAATTACACCCAGACACAGAACAAATGATCGTGCTCATTACACCAACATTTGTCCTGGGTGGGAATCGAACCCACGACCTCCGGCTTAGCAGGCAGGGTCACTAACCACTAGACCAACAGGCCTGTCTAAAAATACACTTAGTTTTCTGGTTTCTCAGATTTTTTAATCAAACGTCAAGCACGAGCCTATCAATATTTAATTAAAAAAATGGGCTTGCGTTTGATAACTATTTTACCTGATGGAAAGCGAAGGTCGACAATGGAGCACGTTTACCTAGAATTAATCAGTTCACTCGTAACTGATCTCCGGGTTGCTGATAATAAGAATAACTGAGTTTGAACAAAGTTCGTTTAACCTTTCGAATGTCTTAAGTTACACAGTTCGACATAAGCTATTGTCTTTCTACTGTGTCTCTAATTACGGCATTCTATGAGTTAATGTTAGACCAAGTGTCACCATAATGACTGGTCCTGTGCGTCACGCATCCATCGGATACCCGTGACCCTCACCAGATCATCCGGTCCTTGAGGGACGCCTAAGGGAATATGGCTTACTTATAGAAATGCCTGCTTATATTAAGAAAAAGCTAAGTCAAGGGCCTTTAAAACAAGATAAACATCACGATTATACTACAGAATTGTAAAACAATACTTTCCACTTTGTAATAAAAAAAATAGTTTCTATTTCTACGGTTGCATGGTCAAAACCCTTTTAAATTGTAACTTCTAATTAACCAAATGTAAATGCTAACGATGTTATCTTGTTTTCATCTTCGCCGACCTCTATGTGCAATATGGTTGCCAAAAAATATAAAGAGCAGAAGGCTTGTCTTGTACAATGTAATGATATCATTTTAGAGCAAGAAATACTTTTTTTTTAATTTATGTTTATTTTATTAAATATCTCATCCGTAACTGATGTGACATTTAATAAAGTTTTTAAACTCGACGTCATTAAAAAACTTAATAATATTGTTTCGTAGTTACCCTATATACCGTAAGGTACTATCCAATAATTGCATAATAATGACAAACGCCAAAAGTTTTGATTTCTTTAGATTATTTTTATTTTTTCAATCTTTTCATTACATTAAATTAAGTTTATAGGATAGACGAACTGACTGATTAAGCATTAAAACACCTTTCTACCTAACTTGCATTGTTATTTCAGTGTTCCCTAAGCTATTCGTCATTACCCTACTCTCCCGTATCCGTTTTTGTTTAATCGGCAGATTTTGATACCATTTTAACCTGCCTCTTCTGGTATAAAAATCTGCCATAGGGTCATGATTTTTTTTCGTCAGCACGCATCTCTTCCTCAATTTAATTTAGGTAAACTAGATTTTTTAAAAATACATTAGGTTAAGTTCAAAAGAATTATGATGAAAAATATATAATATAATTATGAGACCTGTCGCAAAAACGTATATTTATTTATTATCGACTAATTTCTTTCTTCTAATATTCCAATATATGAAACACAAAAATATGATCAAAAAGTCAGAATCAAAAGAGGACATATGTATTTCTATTTTTGTTTGTTATGAATAAACACAAAAACCACTGGATCGATTTCACTTCAAGGCAAGAGTGAATAGGCTCTTAATAAACTAGTACGCGTCACCATCAACGATTGCATCACTGCTTACCATCAGGTGGGATCGCAGACAAGCACTAGTTTATAATTATCAATAAAAAAAAATAAAAAAAACTTTCAAATATTTATTGCTCATGTATCAGTGAGTGTCATAGGTACAGGGCAAAGCCGCTGGCATAAGCTAGTATTATATAAAATGGTACTTCTGGTGTCAAATGGTGCTAATGGGTTACTTAATCAGCTCCGTACTGATTTAATCTTCTGCCACATAACTTATGCTAAGACACCATGTACAAAATATGTAAGTTATGCGCTTGTTTTGTGAAAGTGATCGTTATTCTTAAGCTTCGTGGTGAAAACATACGGGAGTGTAATGCGACGAGCGTTGTGAAACGAACTTGTGAGTGGGTATTATTGCAGGTTAAAAATTATTCATAAGTCACATTAAATATTCACTCATAATGAAGCAACGTAAGTATATATATATTGTCAATAAAATAAAGTGCTATATTTTCAACTCATGTGCAAGGGATTCCAACCAAATCTTATTTTTTAAACGTTTATATCTTTCTAAAACTCTTTAGAATTTTGGTAGATTTTTTGAACTGCAAAAGTAAATAATTAAACTGTTCTCTTTACGGTCCGGAATAAGCGTTTCGCCTCGTCGTTTATACCACGTGCGTCGAAGGACTGGAACAGTTTGCCTGCTGCGGTCTTCCCGTCCGATTATAATTTGGGTATCTTCAAGGCTAGAGTGAATAGGCTCTTAATAAACTGGTGCGCCTCACCATAAGAGATTGCATCACTGCTTACCATCAGGTGGGATTGCAGTCAAGCACTAGTTTATATCAATTAAAAAAATATATGTCAGTCAGTCAGTCTCTCGTTTTATATATATTATATATATTATGATGTGATTAAACATTTTATCAACTTTGTGACTCACACCGTAAGTCCTTTTATTAAAAAAAATATGTCACATGATACAATGGCAAAAACTTATTTTTGTTTTCCCGGAGTGATCCTATGATCAAACGTAAGGATGCGTAGGTAACGTAAATAAATAACTATGTTACGACTCCTCGTGTAGTGTTTGGGCGGGATACCAACGTCACAAAAGCCGTATCATCGAAGTTTGTTTCTTCGAAAACTTTTCAACGATATCTCTATACTGCGACGCCTTGTTAAGTCGACTTTTTGTTCCTGCGATGGTTCGTTACATCGAAAAACTTTACTGTGAACAATTTGAAAGCGAAAACATTATACTGCGAAGCCTTGTTCAATCGATGTCTTGTTACTACGATGATTATTATGCCCTATAGCCCATTTTATCAAAGCAATCTATAGAAACTATCATCATCATTTCACCCAAAAGATGTCCACTATTGGACATAGTACTCTCTCAAGTGTTGCCACAATAAACGGTCCTGTTCGTCTCATATCCACTGGATTCCCGCAGTCCTCCCAAATCATCGGTCCACCTAGTGGGATGCCGACCAACGATGCGTCTTCCGATACGTTGTCGCCACTCCAGAACCTTTTAGCTCTGCTACTTAAGTTTTACGATTCTTTGGAACTTTTCAAAATTTTGTATCACATGAATTACAAACCAACATAATGAAGAGCATTATGTTGGTTTGCAATCTTACTTCAGTATTAAATTACGCGCCTTTAATTGACCCAACAAGTTCGCCCAACAATTTTGCCCGAACATGCTCGATCAAACATTTCACCGAACATGCTCAACCAACCTTCCACTCGTATATTTCACATCTACTACCAAGTCTTGTGTCGATCAGTCCACACTTCACTTCACATGTCATACAATTACATAACTTATAGTATGATGATTGAACTTTATTTAGTGATTTAAGTATGATTTAAGACCATAATATAACGTTTAGTCATGCCGTTGGTAGCGAAAATGTTGTTTTCTCATACAGAAATAGTGTAAAGTTGGATGGATTGTGTGAGGAGTGATATGAAAGAAAAGAGAGTTAGTAATAGCGTGACGAGTGACAGGACAGAATGGAAGAAAAAAACGTGTTGCGCCGACCCCAAATAAAATGGGACAAGGGCAGGAAGAAGAAGAAGAAACTGAAATAGTGTATCTGAAGTAATGATCGTCTCACCATTATTACCTGTGATGACATATGGATCTGTAACGTGGTCGCCTACATTGAGCCTCACTAAAAGGCTTTTAACTCATTGAATGCCGTAATTAGAGACAAAATAGAAAGACAATTGCTTATTCTAGTAAACTTTTGTGGCATTAAAAATCTGTTTTTATATGCACGCCCACTTTTTTTTTTATTTGGTAATCAAAATGTCACAGTTTGGTAACAAGGGCCATTATATACCTAAGTGCAATATGTCGAACTGTGTAACATAAGACATTCAAAAGGTTAATCTCCCAAGAGCAATGAAGAGGCTATGTTCGAAGTTTCCTTGCTTGATTGAATCAGTGATGGTAAATATGCGAAGGAGAAGCAAGGTTGCTGATATAGCCTGAAGAAACACCAAACTTAGCGGTAGTGGGAAGGGCGCATCGCTCGAATACAGTTGCAAGCTTTGTTTAAAAAAAATGCAATGAATTAAATGATAAATGATAAATTATCTTTATTTTGCAAGTAGGTTTTATAAAAACACTTTTACACGTCAATTTTTTTTTGTCGTCAAATATTGCTAGATGAGGCCGGTGTTTCCTATCTGACTACCCTGAGAAGAAACACCGAAACAAACTCAGGGGTCAAAGTCTCTTTTAAATAAATATTTACTCAAACGAGACTGGACTTTACAACGCGCGTTGGTGTCTTTTCTATGAATCAAGTATCAATTTACAAGTATTAATTTAGATTCAAACAAAACTTGCTTTTGCTTACACACAAAATGCATTAGAAGTTTTAAAGTAAGTCAATCGATCCAGCTCTTGCAGGTCTTATTTCCACGACCCTCATCAAATCATCGATCCAGCTCTTGCAGTTCTTATTCCCACGACCCTCATCAAGTCATCGATCCAGCTCTTGCAGGTCTTATTCCCACGACCCTCATCAAGTCATCGATCCACCTCTTGCAGGTTATATTCCCATGACCCTCATCAAGTCATCGATCCAGCTCTTGCAGGTCTTATTTCCACGACCCTCATCAAATCATCGATCCAGCTCTTGCAGGTCTTATTCCCACGACCCTCATCAAGTCATCAATCCACCTCTTGCAGGTCTTATTCCCGCGACCCTCGTCAGGTCATCGGTCTACCTTGTTCAGACCTTCCAACGCTGCATCTTAGGGTACTTACATGTTGCGCTGCAGCGCAGTTGAGTTTTTATCACTATATAAAATATAAATCAGTCGTTTGAGTAATTTACGTACCTTTTACTGCTTACTTTAGTATTTACTTCTTACGAGTATTTTGACACTGACATTGCTCTTCAAGTTCAATGACACTTTATTAAGATGGTAAATGTTTTATAAAAAACTCGTTTTAAAATCAAAATAAATAGTAGAAGAATGTTCTAAATGATATTTTTAGAGTAGCACAAACATATTTTAATAAGACTTACTCCTGTTTACGTTCTTTTTTTTATTAGAAATCGCCAAAAATTTCTATCACTTTAGGAGGGCCTTTAATTACTGAAACTCACTCCTGTTCCATCTTTGCTTTCGTTTCTGGGCCCCAAAGTTCTCTTTCGCACAACCTATGGCCCCAGTAGTCTTCGACTTCACAAGAAAGGCTGCGGTAACTCTTTCGAACAACCCGCAGTCCTGTCAGAGGTACTTTTTTCCTAGAACTTGCATTTTTGGGATCATAAAGTAAGCTCTTTCTTCCTTCCATTATTTAGGGTGGGAACTCCTTTCTTGTGCCTAGTAGCTCTGGACTAGGTTCTGCCTATTAAGTCCAGTAGCCAGAACCTAGCACAGAGTTAGAGTGTTATTGCAATCAGCTCTCTACTTCCACAGATGGCTTTGATTCATTAAAACCCAAGCGAACGCCGATGTTCGCTCTCTCATTGTCTTTCTATTGTGTCTCTAATTACGGTATTCAAAAGGTTAAACAATCAAACAATTTAATACTTTTAAAATATTACTATCAACTTTAAAAGTTTTAAGAATTTGTTTTACTAAAACATTTCCCTCCTACTTTCTTTCACGTTACTGAGGAGAGCGCTCTCTAACGGTATCTGTCTGAACTAATACTGCACATATTATACCGAAACTTGACCTTGACAAATACGACCAAAACTAGTATTTCACAGTTGTATGGTATACACAAAGCAAACGAAGTGTAGATGACAAGAAAGAGGTGTTTAACATAATTTCTACCGTTGACGATCGATGAAATGTCACAATGACTTTCTAATAGATGGCGCTGCTAGACAAGGTCAATGCCATCTATAGAGCTTTTGTTTTTACAAGCTTTTATTTTGTTTCACCTGTTCCGATGTTTTTTGTCTGACATGTAATTTTTTTTATCTTTTTATTCAAGGCATTTTCGTACACTATTGTGACGACGTCAATTCTATAGTACCTACGCTATAATCATAAAAAATAATCTAATTTCTTAAATCTATAAAAAAAAACTTTTGCTTAACTACAGTTAAGTTTCGTTAAGATGTCATTAAAAACTCCAACATCCATTGCGGACGATTTCATTGATTTTACAAGAATATTTCTTTCGTCTTTGTATATGTCACATTCCACCAATATAATAATATACTGAACGTCTTTCTTT
This sequence comes from Mythimna albipuncta, assembly GCA_929112965.1. Classification (NCBI taxonomy): domain Eukaryota; kingdom Metazoa; phylum Arthropoda; class Insecta; order Lepidoptera; family Noctuidae; genus Mythimna; species Mythimna albipuncta. The sequence goes on from OV815980.1 coordinate 7,118,155, forward strand.
TTCCCACACACCTCATAATTAGGGGAGTCAGTTTTTTGCATGATAATCATATCTTTTCTGTTATCGATTGAGTTGATATTTTGAATGCCTGTGTAAATCAAATGACAATGCAAAATTATTGTGACATGGAGCTGATTTAAAAAAAGAATGAAAAACAAATATCATAATCATGTTTGATCTGTTAATAGGCTCACGCTTGACTACTATCTTACCACAATAGGTGATCTATAATGGAACACGCTTGCCTAGAAGCAACCTATTACCTATTTACCTATACTCTTGACTTAAAGATTCCCAGGTAGTGGCTATCAGAAATCACAAAAACACAGACTCCGGCTAGGAATTCAATTCCTTAGCTTTATGCACAATAAATGTGTTCCCAAAATATTTATGCTTATGACTGGGATCTCCACCAAGTACCGGTGGCGCATTGCCGCACGCCTGGTGGCTTGTATAAATTATTATGTAAAGTATGAATATTGAAAACGAAATCAAAACAGTTTCACTTTTCACACATGCAGTTGGTATGAACTCAAACAAGGACATAAGTGTCACACTACATATTAATTAGTCCATCGTATCCGTTTACACGACATATGCATATTAATAAATATACTGAATTTAAAAGTGATATGTATACAAAAGGTGTAAGGGACAGCCCTCCACAAACTTTAAGTGCTTGCTCAGTAGACGAAATTGAACAACCTTCCACAAATTTTTTAAGTAAACGAAAAAAAAAAATCCGTCTCACCATAGAAAATTATAAACTTGGTTGGACAGTTTGTATGGAGAGGCCGAATTTTTTTTTTCGTTTCCTAAAAAGAAATTTGATCTAAAACTGATCAAGCCCTTAAAGTTTGTGGAGGACTGTCCCTTACACCTTGTATTGTATGGTTCACAGCACAAGTCAGTCAACTTCAATAACCTTTTAAGTTGACACAACAGTTATTCTGTTCATTTTATTGTGTTTTCTGTTAGTACTTAATCATCATCTTCATGATCTTGTCCCTTTTTCATTTTTCGTTTGGGCTCTATACGATTTTGTTTTACAACATTTAGATCAAGTTCTCAATTTTAAATGAATTGATGATTTTTTTTTTTCATTCTTTTTTTGTTGCAGTAGATATGTTCAGGATAATTAGTTAGTTAGCCCATTTATGTCGTCTGTCTTCGGCCATTGCGAGCCAGTCCCTCCGGTAGTTATCAAGCTCATCTCTCCCCCTTCAAAAAGTCAAAAGTCAAAAAGTCAAAAATATTTTTATTTCACATAGGCCTACATGGGCACTTATAAAACGTCAGAAGTTAGTGCACGGTTCCAAATTGGTCGTTTCCTATGGAGAAGAACCGGCAAGAAACTCCATGGTTACTCTTTTAAAAAAGTGGTTGTTTTACAATATTGATAAATGTTATGTAAGAACAGTGTAGACCAGTCAAATATTGTACACAAAAGCACAATCAAAATTTTCTCAGTAAAAAACAAAGTAAGTCGTAATAGGAAGTAGTCTAAGAGTTCGTGGAGTATACAGTGTTCTCACATTTACAATACAAAAAGAGGCTATATATATATAAAAAAAAAAAAACAGGAATAGTATAATAATTACAACTATCAATAAAATATTAACAAAATAAATTACTAACAAATTTATGACAGTTGAAATAAAAATAAAAATATTGCAAAAGCAATGTGTCAGAGAAAAAAAATGTATATATAATTATTAAAACAAAGGTGGAGCAGTTAATAGACAAAATATTGATGATTTACCAGGGGGCCACATGTGCAGAGGTAGTCATTGCCAAACAAGCGTGTCCTCGACATAGTCTTTAACCTTGTAATATGCTTTTTCGGTTAGGACACGCTTGATATGACTTTTGAATTTTCCCTCACTAAGTTCTGTTACCGCCTTTGGCAGCTTATTATAAAAGCGAATGCTGTTAACTAAGAATGACTTGCTAGTCTTAGCTAGTCTCCATTTGGGTAAGACAATTTCGTGTTTACTACGTGTATTTTTGTTGTGAAAATCGCTTCTGATTTTAAAGAGTCCTAAGTTTTTACGTACATACAAAATGCTTTCTAAGATGTAAAGAGAAGGCAGAGTAAGTATATCGATTTCTTTGAATTTATTTCTGAGGGACTCGCGAGGGCCCATTTTATAAATAGCCCGGATTGCTCTCTTTTGTAATATGAAGATTGAGTCTACGTCAGCTGCAGGTCCCCACAGTAAAATGCCATAAGACATAATACTGTGGAAATAAGCATAATAAACTAACCTAGCTGTGGCTACATCTGTCAATTGCCTTATTTTTCTTACTGCATATGCAGCTGAGCTTAGTCTTCCCGAGAGAGTTCTAATATGAGTACCCCACTGCAGTTTAGAATCGATAGTTATACCCAAAAACACTGTTTCTGTAATAACATCTAGTTTTTTGCTGTCAAGAATTAGATTGACGTCAACTTGAGGGACATTTGGCAATGAAAACTTTATACATTTAGTTTTAGTTGCATTTAATAAGAGATTATTAGCTGCAAACCATTTCGAAAGGACAGCCAGACTCTCGTTGACATGCAAGACAACCCCATCTTTTCTGTCTACTTTAAAAATAAGAGAGGTGTCATCAGCAAATAGAATTATATCGGATAAATTAGCCATCATGAAGGGAAGGTCATTAATATAAACTAAAAAAAGGAAAGGGCCCAGAATTGAACCTTGAGGCACGCCCATCTTTACTAAAGACCCCGAGGACGTCACCCCATTAATGGATACTTTTTGCTGCCTGTAAGATAAATAGGAAAAAACAAGATCAGCAGCTCGTCCACGAATTCCGTAATGATGTAATTTACAGATCAGAGTATTATGGTCAACACAGTCAAATGCTTTAGAGAGGTCACAGAATATGCCAATAGCATCCTGGGACTTCTCCCAGGATTCCAAAATGTGACTGATGAGTTTCACTCCTGCATCTGTTGTTGACCTTCCTTTCGTGAAACCAAACTGATGACTATGCAGAATCCCATTTAAATTAAAATGAGACAACATCTGGTCTGGTCTTCCTCTTGGTCTGCCACGGATCAGATAATAAAATGTAAACTAAGTTTAAAAATTGCTTGCATCGGTTAAAATAGACACTCGGTTCAGAAGTTATTTTGAACGACTTTTCAAAAACTGTTCATCCCATCAAGTTCAAAACAATTTTCCTAGAAAATCTTTATAAAGTTCTGTTTTTTAGATTTTTTTATATTTTCTAAACTTATGGTTCAAAAGTTAGAGGGGGTGACACATTGTTTTTTACTTTTGGAGCGACTATTTTCGAAAATATTGACATTATCAAAGAATGATCTTAGTAAACCCCTATTCATTTTTAAATACTTATCCATCAATATATTACACGTTAGGGTTGAAATGAAAAAATAAATCACTTCCCACTTTATGTGTAAGGGTGATTTTTATATAAATACTAGCTTTTGCCCGCGGCTTCACCCGCGTGGCATTAGATGCTTAAGAAATCGGGATAAAAGGTAGCCTATGTTCTTTTTCATGTCAAAGGCTATATGCATGCCAAATTTCATCCAAATCCGTTCAGCCGTTTTTGTGTGATTAAGTAACAAACATCCAAACATCCACACTTTCACATTTATAATATTAGTTAGAATTAGGATAGATAAATTAATTCAACAAATATTTTACTAAAATAAAATGAATTGCCTGTTTCCAGTCTCTTTGATTTTTCTAGCTGTAGAATCTATAAAATAATATATTTGCAAGCATTGTGCCTTTCTGCATCTTTTTTTTCTATGCAGTCCAGGAATGACCGCGCTTTAGGTGCTGTAGTCCTCTTAATAACTGTTTCACTCACAAAATTACGCACTGCTCATTCAGATATTATGACGCAATGACGCAATTAAAACCAAACACATCTTGCTCCATTCATTACTACAATTATCTCCACGCGAGATGACTTTATAGATATATCAGGTCTACGTAAGATACTTATTATTTTCTGTATTCTTGTAAATGCACCTATATAGTATTAAATTTTTAAACATTTCCTAAAAAATCAATCGTTAACAATTGATTTTTGCTATGGCGCTTCTTGTTTAAGACATTGCTCATGATGCCATCTAGAATAACAAAAAAAAAGGACAGATGAGAGAAGGCACCCCTGTCGTACTCCAGCATGCACAGGTCTTAATCCAATGTATAAAAGAATAATAAAGGATTTTTCAATATTCACACCCTCGGCCCTAAAGCGAGAGAAGCTATTAGATTCCAATCTTAAAAAAGAAGGGTGAAACGGGGTTTGTATGAGAAAACGTACTTTGACGCGGGAAAAGTCATTGGTATAAGTAAGTCAATGATAAAAGTAGTTGTTAAATAACGTACTCATAGAGCGCCCACAGACGAAACTCTTTGGTGCGGCGAATCCTGTCAGTTGTTTTTTGCTTATTTTATTTTACCGAGATTCCTCACGCCATTTTTCAATCTGACAGGATTCGCCGCACCAAAGAGTTTCATTTGTTGGCGCTGTATGAGTATGTTATTTAACAGTAGTTTACGTAGTTGTATTGATTTGTAAGTGTAAGTGTATATTACCTATGCATGACGTGCTGTTTACCTCACAAATACAATATAATCTTATGAGAATACTATTAAAAATATGTTGCCAACAAACAATTGTTTTTCATTCCCATAATATTCTGTTGTGTTCGAGAGCCACTTTCCTTGTAATGGGTGAAAACATTTGATTGAAGATGCTTTATGAGATAATAATTAGTTGCCCATTGATTGTGTAAGACAAAAATCTATTGTGTATACTAGGGTTATTGAACTTGAGCAACAATGTATGTTAGGAACAGCTTCCGCAGTGGGAAGTAGTAATACATGCGAAGAAGGTGGCGTAAAGTGTGAGGGACTGGCAAAGTTAAAGTGTACGTTACAGACAGCGACCAATGGGTAGACAATCTAACTCCTATTACACTGCGCGATACGTCGAACCATAGACTAGATACGTCGAACTATAGACAAAACGAGTTTGAATAACGCGTAGTGTAATAGATCCTTTAATAACATAGTGCGCGCGCGCAGCACTGCCAGCAGGCGCGGCCGTCGCCAATGCGTCGCGTACCCGTCCGGCACTCACAAACCTACGGGTTAACCAAAATCTCCGCATTATGTATCCTCTCCGTATTTACCGTAAAGATATAGGTTACGACTGTGAGCTTCCTCCTGACCCTTAGCTCATAATATTCACCCATACCTAGGAAAAATAGGGTAGGATACATTAGCGGATAAAAAGGATAAACACCTTACAGCTTCATGTAAATAAATCGGCTTATGTTTAACTTACCACCAGATATAGTAACATATAAAAGACAAAAATAGTAAATGATCACCAAAATTAAACCTACATTTTAATATAAAAAATTATAACCAGTTTTAACATCTCGCTATCCTATTTAAGCAAAATGAATCCAAATAAAGCATCGGCAGAACCCCATGGTTACGGAGATATCAGTAGTTAAAATTTTGAGGTTAGGTTAACTACCTGCCAAGCAGCAGCTCGACGGAGCCCCGCACAGCGGGGCTCCTACTTCTGGGTGGTTTAAAAAAAAATAACCTCGAAGAAGGTGACGGGGTCTGTGTTCGCTCACTTCGCTCGCTCACTACGACCCCGCCATCTTCTTCTAACCTAAATCTATCCGACCCGGGGTGCCCTAAAATTCCACTAAGATAGATTGTTGATTAGACAAAGTATCATCTTGCTCAACGGGGCTAAAAAGAGCGCATTAATTTGCTCGCTAAGATTTGGTTATCATTTACTACATTTGGTGTTCGAATACAATTTAAAGTACAGTCGTAACTAAAATACTATTGTAACTTTAGGATTTCATTTTTTTGGTGTCAAGTAATATATTTTTGACAAAAGAACTAAGGGTACCAAAACGTTTTATGGTGGTCATTATATTTAATCCCAAATAAATCTAATGAACTTATATTGCGCACGCTCCAACATGAGGCTATATTGAGTCTCATGTGGGGCCCAGATAACTGCGTTACATTCTAGTTGGCTCCTAACTAAAGTTATTCGATCATTCCCACGAAAAAATAAAAGAAGGTCGACTGTCAACCCTGACAGATGCAGTCTGGTTGTTCGTCACACGTAAATCATCAGCAGGTGACTGACAGTAACTGGTTTTGTAAAACCACTCAAGTGAACTGACCGAGTATCTGCCTATCACTTGTGATCTTAAAACTCAATTATCTGGCACACGTGTATTTGGAGTTAGATCTGCATAAATTACTAAAAGAATTTGTAAGTTTGTCTATGCAAAAAGAAAAACCTGACTGCCTGACTTGTCAACGGACAGCCGAAATTACTGGGTTTAGGAATGTGCAATTTTGGACAACACTTCCTTCTGATGTAGGCGAGCACTAAAAATGGGTTTTTAAATATTATTATTATTTGTTTATTTATTTTAAGTATCAAAGACTCATTTCATCTACACAATCATACATATGTAGACAATAGATATAATAAAATTACATAAATTAAAAAAAAAAAAACCTGATAAACCTGACCATGTGCCAATGTATCTGACAGTTACCACAAATAGTAACCTAGGTAAACAGTAAAGTTCTCATTGTTTACTTTATGAACTACACCCAATATGACTCCATCGGGTTTAGTTTTAGGTTAAGAGGGGTTTTAAAAGGTTGTAATGGTGGATTTTTATTTCTTGGGTTTAATAAACCCAAGACTTGGTATTTTTAACTAAAAGGAATAATAAAGACACTCCTGAATTATTTTTTTAATGATAACTGTTTATTTATTTATATTATATTCTTTGCATTTTAAAATCTTATTGCCTTCTAATTTGTTCATCAGCCAATGTCTATGCTGTCGAGACAAAAAATAAGTTTGTAACTCTTATAAATAATAGGCATGATGCCATGTACCATGCATATATCATGTGTTGTGTATCTACACATGTTTTTGCAAATAAATTAATCTTATTTTACTTTATGATTAATAATTAGTTAAAAAATATATAAAAACCTTTTCGCGAAAGAAGTTGCTGGCAAAGTACTACTGATTTATAAAAGTGTAACGGGACACATATTTAATGAGTAGATAAACGTGCTACTACATTCTTCTTTAACAATATTTGCTAACAGATATTTTGGGGAAAATAAATATTGTTTAGCGAAAAAACTGGGATTAAAGTTGTAATACGGTCTTCATAAAACAGTTAGGTACTTTAAGTAATTTTTTACTATCCATTACAATTTTGCGAGCGAATTTAGCCTATCTGTACAACGAAATTAATATTAGCTTGTTGGGATGTGAAAAAGACGGATGGAAAAGATTGCATGTAGTAAAGATGAGAATATTGAGGTATCCACCTCAATATTCCCATCTTTATCGTGTAAACTTTACTGTGTGGAGAGACGGGAATAGATAAAGTGAGAATTGTATATATATTAGAGGACGTTTAAAAGACAGGGGCACCCAGTGAATGAAAGTTGAAAGGAAACCGTTTATCTTGGTACGATCATGTGAATAGGAGAGTTGAAACAAATGTTAGTGAAAGAGTATAAGAGAGAGACCAAAAAAAGATATACAGATTATGTGAGGAGTGATATGAAAGAAAAGGGAATTAGTTATAGCGTGACGGGTGCTAGGATAAAATGGAAGAATGAAAAATGAGTGTTGCGCCGACTCCACGTAACATGGTACAAGGACAGGACGATGATGATGATATATGTACTACAAAGTTAGTATATCGCAGAGTAATCTAAAATATACATAGAAGTGATGGTATGTGGCCAATATTGATAGTCGAATGTATGGTGCATTGAATTTTGGTTTAGCACCTAGTATGTGTGCTTCGGAAAACAGATAAATTCGTTAGCCCTGCGCCTAACCTCTCTCCTATAGTTACGTTGTCGTCCTATCCTGCTATGACAGTAAAGGAACAGAGGGTGTTCATATGTTTGCGAATACACAGCTATAATAATATCTTCCAAGTGCTTGTCTAATATCTATTAAGAGATTGACCACCGTATTATAATGCGGGCGGAAAGATTATGTCATTGATAGTACACTCACATACACACACACATCACATTGAAACATAGCCGCTAAGTTACAGTTATTAGAATTCAAATCATTGTGACTCATCTTGCCCTATGAGGCCCTACCTGTGACCTCGTGTAGAAAGTGAACTATGCAAAGAATTCATTCAAACTAAGAAAGTAAGGTGTGTAAGAAATCGAAAGTTTGGATGGTCCACTGTCGTTGGCGATGAGTTTCAAAAATTAACCATATTGATCGCGAGACTTTTAGAGTGTACGATCTTAGGTCGTTAAGAAGTCGTTAACATCATCAGCAGTTGATTTTTTATCCAGACTCTAAAGTATTGATTACGATTGGTATAATGATTCCCTTTCAGAAATTGTAGTATTTCAGACATACCTTAAATAAAAACTCATGTTTCATTCGGCATAAATCTCTGAATTAAATATTTTTTTAAATATGCGTATTGGTGTCATTTTAGTCAGTTAATCGCGAGACTATCAATTATAATAAAAAAAGTTGTTTACCTAAAATCAACTCAAATTCAAGATGCCAACTTGTACTTTTGTTGAGTTTTGGGTAAACAACTTTGAAATACTTACAGTATAAAGACAAGTGTTTCATTTTTGCTTAACAAAAGTATTTAATCTGTTTAAATTTAATGCGGCATATTTTATTAGAGATATCTGCGTAATGGTTAAAAAAAGCTTATGAATGATATTTTTAGCTTTGAAATAGATATTCGTGATAAGATCGCGTGACTTCAAGCAAATTATATCTTTATCATACGCTTGCTTAAGAATTGTTTAAAGTAACAAATAGAACCATTATAATATATTATAGCTTTAATAAATATGGCGTCTAATTTTCTCTAAAAGTGAAGAGGAATTAAAACGGTGCCTAAAAGTGTTGTTTTTTTATCACTGACCACTGAAAAGTATGACAAAATTACTATTTTATTTTTAAGTAATTGAAAGTGCTACCTGACGAATTAGTTTGCGCAGTGACTGAGCGTTAGGCTGCTGCATTGCATGCCATGGTTTCGCGTCCTGTATGAAACAAATATTTATGATAGCCTACAGATACTTTTTCCTAGTTTTGAGCTCTTGTATATGTGACTTTTAAAGTTTGTGGACGAACTCAAATACAGTTATAATTTGTAATGTGTGGCAAAGTTTTATTTTTAAACAAAGAAGAAAATACTCCGTGTTTCTTTTTACAAAATATGACGACATCGATCTGAGAGGTGACACGACTAGTCATACCGCCTAAACGTCTTCTAACGGTCCCCTGTCATCTACATCTTAACTTTCGATATCTATAGATTAACGTCATCTGTCCCTTTCTAACACAAAACAACTATCTTCTGTCCCTTTCCCACATATTCGATATTTTACTGATCATCTAATTGTTCTCTTAATAGCTTTCTAACATGTGTAAAGGTTGTAAGATATATATCGATAGCCTGACTTTGTTGCCCACGCAATATTTGACAGTCAATATGGAAAGTGGCCGCTGATTCGGTAATTGGTCGGAGCTATTTAAAGTCGAGTTCCGGTAGTGTGTTGGCAGATTAGAGATGGATTGAGCAACTAACAAAGATAAATTGGCAATGCTAAATATGGGCCCTCAGAACAGTCAAGCAAAATTGGCAATAATTAATTGTCATGTTTATTTTTTTTAACTCGTCGATATCTTTATGCATATGTAGGGTATAACGGAAAAGTTTGCTTATTTCCGATATTTACAGACTATTTTTTGAAGAATTTATTTAATTTACGTTCTTGGATAAATACCTTTTAAATAAAACGCTCAATATTTTATAATCTATGCGGACGTTACCGTTTGCTTGGTGTAACTGAAATGGCACAAGATCACGCGCTAACGCCGGCGTTTGCTAGAGGTTTGAATGGTGTGAAATCAGGAGAGCATGTCAAGACTTAATTAATATTCTTTTTTTTTCCGGTGGGGAAATCATCTAATGACATCCGTCACTCTTGGGCGAAGCGGGAGATATTGTCAGACTTTTACTGACCAAAAACCCACTCCTATTCCTTGGTTTCCTTTCGTACCGGGGGCTGAGCTACCTTTCGAACTGACCCTAGTCCCAGTAGGTTTCGATCCAGCTGGGTTCCTGCCGTTGTTGACAACTACCTAAGGCGCGCGAGAACAGAGCGCGCCGACGACGACTTGGGCTCGGTCCGGACAGTTACCGGACAGTCCGACAGCGAGCTGCCCACTGCTCGCCGGTGGCCGCAAATCGGGATCGGAATCCCGGTGGCAGCGGCTGGGGCGCTGAGTGCCATTATCTGATACAGTTGGCCTCCTCCTTTGCTAGCATTAGTGCTTCGCAAAAGGAAGCAACCGCCTGCCACTCCTCGCTTCGAGCCATAGCCTGCACCAAGGCCTGGCGCGAGAGATCGCCGCCGCCGACCACCCTCACGAGGGCTCGGCGATGTTTTGCCCAAGTGGGGCACACCTCTACTGTGTGCTCCACTGTGTCCTCTGAGAGTTCCGCACTGTGGCGACACCCGGCCGTCACTTCCGGAACTTATCATCTTCAAAATAATCATTTTTTTTTAATTTGTATAAACTAGTGCTTGACTGCGATCCCACCTGATGGTAAGCAGTGATGCAATCGTTGATGGTGAGGCGCACTAGTTTATTAAGAGCCTATTCACTCTTGCCTTAAAGACACCTAAATTATAATCAGACGGAAAGACCGCAGCGAAAAAATGTTCCAGTCCTCCGATGTACCTGGTATAAACGACGAGGCGAAACGCTTGGTCTGGACCGTAGAGGTTTCAACAACATTAGGGTGGATACTCGCCGTTCCTCGGCTTGTCCGATGGTAGAAGTGAGATGGTGGAATTAAGTCATGTAATTCCTGCGCACACTCTCCAAAGTGCATCCTGTAAAACACCGAAAGGCTGGCTACCCTTCGCCTGTGCTCAAGACTTTGTAGATGTGTGGGTATTGAATCTATCTTAGTTATATGAAGGACTCGATAGTTTTTACTTTTGAAGTTATCTATTTGAATTTCTTCTCTGTAGGAGAAGCGATCTTCAGTCTTCATTAAAGTTAAATTGCTTCAGAGAAAAGAAATGGAATAATAAAGAAAATTCTCAATATCTTTCCTTGTCCCTACTAAATCATAATCTGGCCTCTTGCATAAACCTCATCGTCTTCCTGGCTCCTAAATACGTGCTTTTGTAGCATTTATTTGTCTTCTTCCATTCTCTCCTATTTTCTGATTATCTTTGATGCTATCAGTTACTGATTATCTTTGATATTGTCACACATTTTGCCTTCTGCATAACATACATTTTATTTTAATATGGGGACATTCTTATACTACCGTTTTCAAGCCTGTTATAATGCCGTTATCTGTTAAAATCACATTTTTGTGTTACACATAAAAAGGCAGAGATGAATCAGATAGAAATCAATAGCGAATTTTATTGAATTATGTAGTTACTAAAACTACAAGTTAGAGGCACGAAAAATAAGTAAATTATAACCTCAACTAATATTTTCTTGATTTACTACATACCTTTAACCCGTGCATATCAATAAGTATGTAAATAGGGAATAACGGAAAAGTTTGTTTACTTTCGATATTTACAGACCACTTATTTATGTTCTTGGATACATACCCTATAAATAAAACAGTCAATATTTTATAATCTATGCAGACGCCCGGCGTTCACTTTGTGTTTAACCAAAATGGGACAAAAGCACGCGCGGACTGTGGATTTGAGTAGCACACATATTCATTAGAACTAGACTCTAACATTCATGGTCCCGGCAACTATATAAGTAAGTAAACCAGTAAACACAATAATTTGCATAATCATGCATTGTAGTCAAGTCGATCATTGCCTGCGACCATCCCACTGACATAATTCTCACAATTTTCTCTTAAGTTTACCTTTAAATTGAAATAGGTATACATTATAGGATATTTATGGCAGTATGTGTTCAGATTTGCATATTTTTCTAATTTGCTTGTAAGAGTATATTTTCCGGTTGAATCTACAGGATTATTATACAGCCAACCAAGAACTACGTATTATGACATGTCTTAAAATGAAAGTCTATGACCATATGACCAGTGCGTGTTACCAATGACGACATTTGACTTTGAAACGTGATCGCTCACAATGGGCCTCATCAGAAGGCTGAAAGTTACCCAAAAGGCAATGGGAAAGACTATGCTCGAAGTTTCCTTACGTGATCGTATCAGGAAACAAGATGTCCGCAGAAAAATCAAAGTTATAGACATAGCCCAAAGAATCATCAAACTTAAGTGGCAGTGGGCAGGGCAAATTGCAAATTGCAGGTCAAATGATTAATAGAGCCGAAAGATTCTGGAATGAAGATCGTATATTGAAAGACGCAGCGCTGGTAGGCCTCCGACAAGTTGGATCGATGATCTGGTCAGAGTCACGAGAATCTGATGGATACAAGACGTATCATGGCCTGTACCAAGGACCGGCACGAGACATTGCTGCAGCCGAGCGCCTCCACGAGTACACGGCGGTGCTCCGTCTAGGCAGGGCAACCTCTACCGGGCGGTCCACACAATGGTGATACCAGGGCGTGTCTTCCGCACGAATCCAGTGCAGGAACCTCCCAAACTGTCCATGTCCGGTGAGTACCTGGGCCATGCGGAAGGTAAGGACGCCGTGTTGTCTTTGAAGCCACTCCTCAAAGAGGGGACTTACCGCCACAATTATGGCGTGCCCAAGGCCTTTGTCCATCTGTAGGATAGTACAAGCTATGTTATAATATTAAATATGATAATTATCTTAATTTTCTACCGTTACACAAAAAATATAAAGAAAACATTTCACCAGAAGAAAAGCAAATAAAGAAACCGCAAAACCCACAACCGCCAGCAGACCATTTTTGGTCCAAACAAACAACAGCAAAAGTAGTTAAATAAACACATATAAGACTAGTCTGCGAATTTAGTTCCGCGTCTATCAGGGGTCAGACGGCAATCAATCAGCGTAAAATCGATTACTTATCATTCATTACCGATTATGTAACTCGATTTACGCTTACGATTAACTCGATACTATCCAGATGTAAAAGGTGGCAGAAAAGTAGACTCTGATTGTGTGTGGGTTTGTATAAAAGCTGTGAAGCTTTTCCACACCATCTCGCTAATTTTGTGCTAAGAAAGTTTTAGTTTTTTTTTTGTTACTCTTGGTAGGCTCGCGCTGACCACTATTTCACTTGATGGAAAGCGACGATGTGGTCGACGACGGATCACGCTTGCTAAGAAGTTACCCCATTTATTCTTGACTGAAAGACTCCTAAGTTGTAGCAATTTGGAGGAACTAAATTTAGTTAAAGGTTGGCTGTCGTCCTTCACCTTAAGCTATAGATAGCCATATGTCTATAAGCTATACCTAATTACTTACCTACCTAAAAAGTTATAAACCAATAAGAGACTACTTCATATCCTACAAAGGAGATCCAGAAAATGCTATTAATCATCTTCAAAATCTTTTCCTAACTTTGTGGAGTTCGGCTTCCATTTAACTGGATGCACCAGTGTTTTACACAGAGTGACTGCCTATCTGACTTCCACACCCCAGTAATTAGACGGTGTTTAATTTTCTGGGTTTTGACTGTCCGAAATAACTCATAGAATTCTTCAAATGACAACTGGCCTAACGCCTTAAGAGGCTGCTTTTACACTCGCCTATCGTCGACAACGAGCATGGTTTAAAAGCTTGTTACTTAATCTAACGCAATCCAACGCAGTATTTAACGAAAAGGCAACGCGAAAAAAGAGAGATAACGCTTGAAAACTATGTTAGCATTCGGTAATTCCGTGATTTACTCGAATGTTTTATGTTTTTTTTTTTAATTCTTAAAAGTTTTTGAAAAACATTGTCATTATTTTGAATTTTCATAAAATTTGCTAGGCTTGCATGGTTGTATTTTTTTTACTTTTTAAATTTTTGATTAAATTAAGAAGTGTCAAAATTCATACAAAATAGCAGATTTTTAGAGGTATAAACAGGATTAGTTTTACACAAATTTATAAATTGATTTCTATTGAAGATACTATGTTTCAAATATATCTAATGAAAAATGTGTTATAACGTCATAATCGCGTAAGAGTGTTTGTATGAAAAACAGTGAAAATGTATGTCGAGATGCATTCTCTTAAAGTCTCTTCTAAGCATGGAGAAGTATTGGTATATTGAGATGATCACCCATCTACAGGCCAAGCTCGATAAGCGTTGCTTGGAGGTTGGTAACCTAAAGATTGTTATTATGAGCCATGAGATCGTTTGTAGGAAAAGCTATATAGCTATTCCTATCGATGGGAAAATAAAAGCGTTGCTGATTTAATCAGTTCCAACAGTAACCATTAGAAAATATTACGTACGTGCGTCATCTAAAACCTATTCGAATGAATAAGAAATTGAATCATATTTTTTTTCTTTTTCAATCCGTTTGGATTGATATTGATCAAACTTTATGATTTAAATAAAAGAAAAAACTGACATATCAAGGCACAGCCGAAATAGCTGGGATTAGGACCGTGGAATTTTGCACAAAGTTTTCTTTCATAGCGTTGGGGAGCACTAAGAGAGGGTTCTAAAATTCATCCCTTTAGGTATCCCCTAAGAGGGTGAATCTGTACATCTATACTAAATAAAATTGGAGTGTCAGTTTGTAATAATGAAATAAATGCTTTTTACTACAAGCAAAAGAATATAAATACGGTACATACACCAAAACAACATTTTTTACAATTTTTGTCTGTCTCTCTGTCTGTTTGTTCGAGCTAATCCATGAAATGGGTGGACCGATTTTGACAGGACTTTTTTTGGCAGGTAGCTGATGTAATAAGGAGTAACATGGGCTACTTTTATTTTAGAAAAACAAATTCAAAATCCTGTAGTACACGCAAACGAAGTCGCGGGTACAGCTAGTTTTAATTAAAACAGGAGACTGACGCTTATATGAAGAAACCCCTACTACTCAGACACCTACTATAACGCAGGCAAAGCTGCTAGTAGAAACTCAGTTAATAAGAGACAGCTTTTTTGCTGCGGTTAGGGCGTGAGGATCGTTGCTTAACGCGTGTAGCCTCCTCCTTTGCTAGCATTACTGCTTTGCAAAAGGAGGCGGCAGCCTGCCACTCTTCCTCGCTTCGGACCATGGCCTGTACCTACGCCCGGCGCGAGAGATCGCTGCTAGCGATCGCCCCCACAAGGACACGGCGGTGCTCTGCGCAAGCGGGGCACACTTCTAGCGTGTGCTTCATCGTGTCTTACGGGTGGTCCTCCGGCAATTTCTTCCGCTTGATCCGATGCCGGAATCTCCCGAACTTGCCATGTCCGTGAGAATTTGCGTCATGCGGAAGGTCATTCCAGACACGTCTCAAAGAGGGAATTTCCGCCATAATTATAGCATGTAAATGCTACTGACTAAAACCACACCTGTGTCCTTTAGTTGTCCTTAGCGTTTAGGATCACAGCTTTCTTTTTCAGAAAATCTCCACGGCCCAAGCGGGCATCGACTCTGCTGGGCCGAACGGTTAGCTGATATCTCTTTGAGGAGAAAGTGGATGCACTGCCGCTGACTTGGGCTCGGTTCAGACGGCAAACTACCAAATGTTCATCGTTTGCAAGCCATTTGAAGGCCAAATACGCTTTAAAAAAAATGGCAAAGGTTTTGATAGCGTTAAAACGAAAGCAACTCGTATTCAATACATTGAGCCACCCCGAACCATAGGTATGGTATAACATTCCATTTATTCATTTAATTTATCTTTTTTTTATTATAAATAGGTCCGCGCTTGAATGCTATCTCACCTGATGGAAAGCGATAATGCGGGCGACGATGAAGCGTGCTTACCTAGAAGCAACCTCTTGGTGGTCCGATGATGAAACGGGCTAGGCGCAATAAGGTTATGCAATTTCGACGCACACACTACGAAATGCAACCGGTAAAAAATCGAAAGGCTAGCAACTTAGGGTCAATGCTCGAGACTTTGAAGTCTAGACTCTACGAGTGCATCATTGCCAATGATACTTCTGGCTCGCTTCTCAATTGCCTCAAATGCATCAACCTCGTATCGAGCTAATCCGTCCTATAGATGAGAGCAGTACTATTTACACGTTCGATCACAGCTCTTATGTAACGCTAACCACTTAATGCTGACTCTTTATTATGCATTCATGAGACGAACAGCAAAAAACACGACGTCAATGAAACTACATAACAATTATTATTATCATGAATAGTTCGAAAAATATTAATATTTAGCGCTACACGTACGTGTCCATGTGAATAGTAAGTTTTTGTATGATTTAGAAATTATCATTATACAATATTATACTCGTACCTAGTCAGGTCATAAACCCTGTCAAAAAACTCTTAATGTAGTCTTATTGTAACCCCATTAAAAATATAAACGTGAAATGGGAGCCAAGTTCAATATTATGATATATTCCTTGATTGCTGACTACAATGTCAAAAGAAGTGAGATCTAATTGGGTGCCAAGTTCAATGGTCAGTCCTGAAATTTATTTATAACAACATAAAATATCATTTCTTCATATAACTTAGGATAATATATTGTAGCCAAAGGTCTGACCTGGCTAGTTCTCAAATATAGTGTTCCTAATAGAATTAATTAAGTGAAAACTTATAATAAAATTATAAAAATGTACTAGTTTCTGTTTTATTCCTTTGTATTCACCTTATTACCTATCTACATGCCAAATTTGAACTTTCTAGGTCATCTGGAACTGGGTTAGAGTTTTGATCAGTCTGGACTTGGGTGAGTTTTGGCTGGGTTAGTGGTTGTTTGGTTTGGGTCAGTGATAAAAATTACGATTTTTGGACGTTAATACCTAAATAACCATTTGAGATGTGTTTATGAAATTCAGAGCACAAATGGATTTTGCATGCCTCAATATTTTGCCTTTGACTTGTTTATGTGAAATAGTTTTTGAGTTATGAGATTGCCAAAGGCCTAAGGCCGCCGAATGTTTGCAAAAAGATTTTACGTCTATGACTAAATGGGCACATGACATGGGACTTGTTCTGAATCCACAAAAAACTAAAGTAATACACGTACACTCGAGTCACATAAATACCTCTCAACCATTTCAAATCATAGCCCATAGTCATGATTGCCTGCATAAAAACTTTTCAGACTGCAACTGTACAACGATAGAGCAAGTCCCATATCATACCTATCTGGGAGTAATCATTGACGACCGATTCAACTGGAGCTACCAGGTGGAATCAGTATGCGGTAAATTACGCGCCATACTCGCCAAATTTTCTATTATAAAACGCAATATACCATACAAAACCCTTATTCATATGTATACGGCTCTTGCAGAGTCGATAATATCTTATGGACTTACAAGCTATGGGCGCACATTTAAATCTTACCTCGATAAAATACATAATATACAAACCCGTATACTGAAACTCGTAGTACCAAAATATGTGAAAAATAAATACCGAGACAATTACATTGGGTTATTTAAACACTGCAAAGTATTACCTGTTCAAGCGCGCGCTGAGTATCTATTCCTCATTGAACATTTTGATAATAGCGATATTCAAATACCACTAAAAAATGACGTGAACACACGGCAGGCTAAATCTAAGCTCCTTCAAGTGCCACGCAAAAATAACTTTTATGGCAAGCGTACAGCTTCTTATTCAATACCTAATCTAATAAATCAGATACCTGTAGACATCAGATGCTCATTCAATACCAAAAACATAAAGCGTAAGTTGAAGGATTACTATATCGAGTCAATTGGACCTTGAAAGTTTATAGCGCGTTGACTAATTGTCAGGTTGTGGCACGCTGAGACAGACCCCAGGGGTCTAATTGTGTGCCTTTTTATAAACTTAAGGAAAACCTTTGTTTTTATAAATAAATAAATAAAATAAATAAATAAAATAAAAGTGGCTCCTAATGGTTCGTCTAATATTACACACGGTGCAGCTCGCCACTTCTGTTACTTGAACTTGGCTTGACACGCTACCGCGTGCTTAGATTGATATAGCATAATCAGCCTTATAATTTTCCCAATGTTGGGACTCAGGCCTCTTCTCTAGGAGAGGGAATAGACCGTAATCCACGCTGGCCCAGTGAGGGTTGGTGGATTTCACATGTTTTTAAATTTTTGGTTCTAGGACCTTTTCCTCACGATGTTTTCTTTCAAAGTTCGCCGTAAAACATATACTTTTTGATAATTATTAAAAAGAAAACGCCAAGTGTAAGTCTGACTCGCGTACGAAGGGTTCGGCTCCCTACCATTATCTATAAAAACGTGTCTGGGAGCCCCTTAAATATTAATTTATCCTGTTTTTAGTATTTGTTCTGAAAATTTGAAACTGTCAGTTCATGAGATACAGTTTGGTAACAGACGTATAGACAGACGGACGGAAAGTGGATTCTTAGTAATAGAGTCCGAAACCTTACATATGTATGAAATGAAAAGTAGAATTAAATGAACAATACAATTTTACAGTATAGTTTACAGTAACTCGTAACTTTTTTCTTCAACCACTCCATAAGTGATTTTCTTTTTTTATGTGGCATGTACGTAAGTTCTATTTTTAAACATTTGTCGAAATATATTTGGCCAGTATTCGAAAATTAAAAACAATAAAGTTTTGAAAGATTGATCCAACTAGGTATACAGGGTTATTTGTAAAACACTGGCATCCTCTAGGGACTGTGTTACTAACATCATAAACAACCACATTTGTTCTATGACTTTTAAAAATTTATCATATTTTATTTCATCAGATTTACATTCAAAAATAAAATTAAGTTCTAAATATTACGAAGTCTATGCTAAGTAAGCGATATTACAATAGAGGAGGGGAGTGGGGATCGAGTGGGCGGGGTGCTTGATGTGCTTGCGTCGCATCATACAAGCGTAGGTAGGCTTAAGAAAATACAGAGTCGAAATATGTTAGATAGAACAACGAAATTTAGAAAGTTTGTTTTTGGTAAATGAATTAAGTTTAGGAAAAGTCATAAAACAAAATTTGTTGTTTATGGTGTTAGTAATACAGTCCTGAAGGTTGTTAGTGTTTTAAAATTAACCCTGTATACATAAATAACAAATGTCTGTAAGTGTTGCAGCACTTGAATAGTATACAAAATGATTACCTATGTTAATTTCCAGTGCCTGTAATGTTGGCGATCCTTAATAAATAAATAAATGACTTTATAACCTTATCTTATCCTGGATTCAGACACATATTTTACTCTTTGATCCGAGAGTATGTTTTCTTAGAATGATTTTTAACTTTCATGTGATAAAAGTCACTGGCAGTATGAATATGTAAGGTACCTTCATTTTTTTTTAAACCGCTGTAACTGATAGAATTTCGATTGTCTCGAACGGTGACATGAAGAGGCAAGGGAAAACGAAAGGAGGACCAAGACCGGAATAAATGGAGTTGAAGAGGTTTTTTTTGAAGAAAAGGGTATTCTCTGAGCAGAGTCATGTTCAGATGAATCACCATAACCAGTTATATAACCATAAGTTTTGCATAAAAACATGAAACGGAAGAAGAAGGATTTTGCGTTGGACAGATTTACTAGTTTTTAACTAGATAGCGCAGTTAATCCCTTACCAATAAAATGCTATGGCTATAACTAGAACATCTAGGTTTTTGACTTCTTTAAGCTGTCCCACCTACAGTAATATAATTAAAAGGTAAAGTTTGTTTCTTATTTTTATGTTTTTTTTTTTTTTGTTCGTAGGAGGTTATCTCTGAAAGTACTGGTCCGATTGCTAAAATTTTTTCACCAATAGCTTCTTTATTCTTGAACGATACAGGCTATATTTTATGTACGCGGGCAAAGACGCGGGCAAAAGCTAGTTTTCAATATAACTAGTTAAAATAAATCAATGACAGACCTGTTGGTCTAGTGGTTAGTGGCCCTGACTGTCGTGGGTTCGATTCCCACACAGGACAAATGTTTATGTGATGAGCATGATCATTTGTTGTGTGTCTGGGTGTAATCTATACACCACTTATAACTCAAGAACGGCAGAACAGATTTGGGTGAAAATTGGTAGGGAGGTAGCTTAGAGCCAGGAGACGGACATAAGATACTTTTTATCCCGTTCGACAGGTAGAGTAGGGTAGAGTAGGGTAGGGTAGAGTAGGGTAGGGTAGGGTAGGGTAGGGTAGAGTAGGGTAGAGTAGGGTAGGGTAGAGTAGGGTAGAGTAGGGTAGAGTAGGGTAGAGTAGGGTAGCGTAGGGTAGAGTAGAGTAGGGTAGGGTAGAGTAGGGTAGAGTAGAGTAGAGTAGGGTAGAGTAGGGTAGAGAGATACCCTACTCTACCCTACTCTACGTAGGGTAGAGTAGGGTAGAGTAGGGTAGAGTAGGGTAGAGTAGAGTAGAATAGGGTAGGGTAGAGTAAGGTATAGTAGGCTGAAGTAGGGAAGAGCGGGAGCAAAGCTGCGCGGGCAAACGCTAGTTTATCTATAATAATATGTATGTATTTAGAAATATATAAGTATGTTTATCAGTTGTCTAGTACTCATAGCACAAGCTCTGCTTAGCTTGGGACTAGGCGAAGTTGTGTGATAGTTGTAAAATATTTAAAAAAAAATCGCTAAACTTAAGTGACAATGGGCTGGGCTGGGCACATTGCTCGCAAGACAGATCGTTGATGGAGCTGAAACGTTCTGGAGTGCCAGCCGTTTACCAGCCCTCTCACAAGGTAAAACAATGGCTTGATGAGGATCGAGAATCCGATAAATGCGAGATGAATATGCGCGGTCATTGTGGAGTCGCTTGGGAAAGAACCAGCAGTGAATGAATTTAGGCCTAAAATAAGGATGAAATTAAAAAGAAAAAGTAATCCTGTTTATAGTATCAATACTATCAGAATCTATTCCATTGATGTTTGTTGAAGATAATAGCACTGGTACCTGGCTGCAGTAGGTTAAACGTAAAAGCCTTTCCACACTAGATAATACTGCGATAAAATAAGCAAAAGCTCTCTAAACATTTACATACTATACCTATTCGTTGATGGTAAAAATACTTTACGTGCAAATTACAATTGAATGAAATAGTCAGTAATTAAATTATAAGAAACATCCAACTCCTCTGAATTTCATTTAACAGATAAAACATTTTCTCCTAGACGCAAATACGTTCTGGATACAATTTTGTGATTTATCTGAATGAGAAATTGTATAAAAATATAAAATAATGTATAAGTCGAAGTATAAAATATCGTGTAAACCAATGTTTGAATATTGCTTGATGAATCGCATCAGTGTCGTCACGCAAAGGACACAAATTGTTTCCGTGACCAGTCGCCATTTTATCCATCCTGCGTTGATCTGATATGATAAATGATATTTATTTTGTAAATAGGTTTTTAAAAACACTTTTACTCGTCAATTTTTAAGCTATTGCATAACTTCTATCGCGGGCCTTGAGCGTGGAGACCGAATCCAGAAATTCTGTAACGAAAATAACCTAACACCCCCCACCCACTTGTTTTTTGAGCGTGGTGACCGATAAAAAAACAAAGGAAAAAAAAATACTGCATAAATATAATAAATAAATAATTATAATTGCATAAGTTGATAAAAATGCTATGCAATAGCTTTACCGCGGCAGGTCCCGAGTGCCACACGTCTTTTTTTACGTCAGTTTAAACTAGATGAGGCCAGTGTTTCCTAGCTGACTACCCTGAGAAGAAACACCGAAAGAAACTCAGGGAACAAAATCTCTTTTAAAGTCCATACAGTAAATATGTATTGTTCAAAATCACATGAGAACCATGCAGATTTATCTGAGATGGTCTTTTGAAGAAAGAATCATACCGATTTGAATGTTCGCAAAACTCAACTCAGGACTGCTAGGGAGCTCAACAATTTGTTTTTGTCTTGGTCTGCCTTACCATCCATTTGGACAAGTGACCTGAGGTACCGAAAGTCAGAATAGATTGGTAAGGGCGTTCCGGCGAGGTCTAAGGCTAAACAAACAAAATCGCAGAACAAGTATTTCAGTTTGGTTCTTCTCAATTTCAGGCCAACACTCTTCAGTCTGTGCCACTACACCTCCAATCTGCTCTGGACCTCTAGGCCTCTCTCGGCAACGGCAACCAGTACAATGTCATCTTCCTGAATGTCCGACGTCAGAGCGTCGAGAAATCGCACCAGTGTGGCAGTACCTTAAAGCAAGCACGTTTCAAAGTAGGCATTTTAGAATGATATCCCCATAACAGACAGAAAACTGGTTTTGTGCAGTTTCTAATTCTGCGTCTACTTATTATTGTCTTTAATGTTGTATTAGAAAAGAAGGGATTTGGGGCCAGTTTCTAATTATACATAATTATACAAAGTTGAGTAAATAAAAAAAAAACTGCATAATGGTAAAAAAAAACGATTGCCTGAAAGGCGATAGTAATGGACATAGGGCAGGGAACTATTAAGATAAAGACAAATACGAGATATTAATAGAGCAGAAAACTCTGAACTGATCTCAGATAAACTAATATAACAGAAGGAGGGCGAAATAAATGAAATATTTGAGTAAAACCGAGCGTCCAACCATCATTAGTTGAAAATAATAATAATAACATAGTTCAAACAGGGGTCTTAGCATAAAGGTATAGTAATATGTAACCAAGCATTATATGTAACACATAAATGATTTAAAAGAGTGTCCATGGAGTTTCTTGCACGTTCTTCTCCATAGAGACCTACTCTTTGGAACGTGCAATTTAGCTTCACTTTTCTTGGACTGACCGACATTTGACTATTCAAAAGTGCCTGTAAATGGTCTATTTGAAATAAACGCTTTGATTTGATTTGATTTGATTTGATTTGTTCTTGGTAACTATTTCACTTAACAAGAGGGTTAAAAAACCATAGTCTTATTATAATTCTTATACTAATACACGTATATATAACGTCTAAATTAAGAGAAAAACTTTAAAACTTTTTTAATTCTCGGCCCTACTATTTAAAATTTTGCTGTGCCCACAGGGTCCATATGTGTTCAGGACTGTTTTTGATATTTACCACCTGTATATAATATTTATTATATTGCAATAAAGATTTGAGTTATGAAGTAGATCATCTCTGTTATCCGAATAATAATAAAAGGCAAAATTCAGACTTCACTCACTTGCTTACCAACAGCCAGCCTAAATCCTTGGACCTAAAACACTGAAATTTTGCTGAGAGATTTCTTTCATGATGTATTCAAAGAATAAAGGTGGTATTTAGATCAGTACGCTCACGTAGTTACGTCACTCCAACCTACTTATACAAGTCCCGAAATAATCGCTACTCAGAGCACACATATTGGATTGAATCGTAGCTTTGCGACTGGCATCACGTGCAGCCAGCCTCGAAATGACTTTTGACTGTGGATGCAGGCTATGCCTGCGTCTCATGCGTATGCTACCTGCATTCGCAGCCCGCATCCACAGCCTGCAGTCAAGGTTTGAATGGCATCTTTAGACAGGACTTTTCAAAAATTATAAAAACGACGATATTTGATAAAATTAAGGTCCAAAGTTTGTACAGAGATGCTTACTTTTCGCTGGCAGACAGACACCTGGTTTCTGAAAGATGGCTTGGAATGATTCTATTATTCCATAATTAATGAGAAGACTGATCGCTAGGTTTATATTAAATAGAAGTCTAATCGCTAGATGTAGAAAGCAGACATCCAAGTTAATATAAATAAGGCTTGAAAGGTTTTATTTTATATACCAAACTTCCACACCTCCATCCCATCTTTTAACTCATTTTCAATATCTATGTTCTTCACATGCAAAGAATCTGCGTACTTCTAACGATCTTCTACTGCTCTATCTCTCCCATAGTTCTGGTTTTGTTCATTCTTCCATCTACAGGATATTCTTCAGTGAAATGCGCTTCCTCTTGAAATCATAACGGCCGAATCTCGGTATGCATTTAAGCGAAAGTTGCGAAATTGTTTTTTTCTCTAACAGCAGAATCATCTCAATTACTTTCAGTTATTCTATATTAATATATAATATTAAATACATATGTATATTTTTATGCACCTTCTATATTGTCTCTTCTCCACCCTTGGTTGACTGTTTGAGAATACCTAAGGCATTAAGTCCGCTTTTGTACTTATGTATTGCATGAAAATTAAGTAAATAATTAAAATAACACAGAAAAACAAATTATATCAAGATAAATATCGGATACAATTTCACAATCAACTTGCACAGCCAAGTGCTAATAGCATTTTTTATCATGTAAATCAGAAACAGAATTATAAAAATCTAGACCTCTTATTATCAAATCTTCGTAATCGTCAGCGTTTGCATCATAAACTAAACGTTATAAGTTATTACAAATGATTATTATAAATTTATTGCCATTCATAATGTTGCATCTATAATGGCTTTTTATGTAATTATAATAATATTCAGCTGCTTATTTTTTGTTTTATTTACATTTCATTCGATTGATTTGTGTAAATCAGTGGGTAAATCATTCGGAAATATGAGATAATTGAGTCGTTATTCTTCGGTGATTACTGTATTATGTATTCTTAAGATTTAGGACCTTGATTTAATAAATTTTAGCAGTATTTAGCTAGTTTTATTTTTCCATTCCCCAACGATTTTACACACTGAATACAGCAACATAAAACATACCCATATTTAAAATTAGACTTCAGCGCAGAAATCTTTTGCTCAGCTAACATAAAAAATCATTTAAAAAACACTTATTTAATTTCATAAAAACTCAGACAAATTCATTAAAAATAGAAAAAATCATAACATTTAAAAAACACACAAAATCTCATAAAACTCACAAATATTCGTAAAAAAAATTACTACATAACATGACAATATTATAACACAGAACTTGGCCTTAAAGAAAGGAATAGTAGTTTCTCACTAGACAGTCGACAGACTGGTACTTCACCCTGACAATACAGATGTGGCTAAAGTAACTCCTAACGATGGCGATACAAATACAGATAATGGTCAAGCGCAAACCTGTCAACAATAAAAGAAACATTAACTATCGCGAAGAGAACCATGAGTCAAAATTCTACTACAATTTAAATAGCTTAGCCAATCCAAAACGG
Organism: Mythimna albipuncta; assembly: GCA_929112965.1. Classification (NCBI taxonomy): domain Eukaryota; kingdom Metazoa; phylum Arthropoda; class Insecta; order Lepidoptera; family Noctuidae; genus Mythimna; species Mythimna albipuncta. The sequence continues at coordinate 7,143,370 of OV815980.1, forward strand.
ACACTATTGAACCGGAAATTCTAAGCCCACAGATTTTCACCGATAAATCACGACTATTATAAACGAAGCAATTTGGTATAAACTCCCAAGTTTCTATCATAAATTTAAGAAGACGTATTTTAACGGTATTTCCACGGTAATCCTGTATACCCCAGTAAACATATAGGATATGTCTTATCACGGTAAGTGAAGATACGATAGATTGAACAACGTTAGCCGAGCGGAGCCGAAGTATACCGCCATGCAAAACACTAGCCGTTGCACGCGGCTTCACTCTTGATATCCTACTGAGCCGCAATTTCCCGAAAAATTTCCTTTTTTAGAGTTCGGTTGAAAGGAAAAAACGGAACCGTTATGGGATCACTTTGTTGTCCGTCTGTCTGTCGGTCTTTCTGCCTGTCTGTTTGTCAAGACTCTTTCTCTTAGAAACGCGATGACGTATCGAGTTGAAATTAAAACCATATACTCAAGTCGGCGGTCTCTTGAAGTTGTGAAGAAACCAAAGTTATGAATTTACCCAAAAAAAAAGATATGGTCGTTTATGTCGCAAAAAATGCATATTTCGATACTCTCAATTGAATCAAAATTCATAGGGTACTTCCTGTCGCCCAGCTTAAGTACCTATAGGAAAAAAAAACAGAAAACTATAAATATGTAGTAACATCACAAAAAGAATATTTTTTGCGATTCGGTAAAATCTTCGTAACTCAATTTGGTAAGTTTGTGCAGAACCCTCAGTGCATGAGACCGACTTGCACTGGTTTGTTTTTTTTTTATCATGCATAGGTTTTGCGTCTGAACACTATCTCACCTGATGGTAAGCGACGATGTGACCGACGATGGAGCACGCTTGCCTAGAAGTAATCTATTCACTCTTGACTTAAAGACTCATAGGTCAGGAAAAACAGACTCTGACAGGGAATGCCACTCTTTAGCTGTAAGCATAATGCATGTGTTCTCAAAATGTTTCGTACGTATGGGTGGAATGTCCTCTATGAAGGTACCTATAGCGCAACGCCGCACGCCTCGTGGTCCGATAATGGAACGGACTTGGCGGAATTAAATTACGCAATTCTAATACATACTCCCCGAAATGTAAAGATAGTTTTGTGTAGATAGGAAACCGACAGGCTTGCAACTTGGCATCGATGCTCATGACTTTGGAGTTTTGCCTCGACGAGTGCATCATTGCCATCATCTTGGCTCGCGTTTCAATCTAATGTTTATTGGGTATAAAAGTAACATCAAGAATTACTAACTACAGTCTAAAAACTATAACTATAGTCGCTTTTGAATCAGCTTCTAGCAAAAACTGCCCACAAACAAGCAATTATATATTCCCACTAGTAATCATAGTAATATTATAAAAGCGAAAGTTTGTAAGGGTTTGTGTGTGTGGTTTGTTATTCTTTAACGCTCAAATGGCTAAACAGTTTAAGATAATATTTAGGACCAAGATAGCTTATATTCTGGATTAACACGAGTCTTAGAAATATAAATTATATAAGTAGGAATGATTATTATTATTATAATTCAGCTCAAATAAATTTATAAAGATACGTACATCTAAACTTTCATCTTTATCATATTTAATTAGTATGATAACATTACCCAGTATGAATACATAATCTTAAGTGTATTAGTTGTATAATACATAAAGTATTATTATTTAAAAATATGCTAAACAGAATTTTTAAATGTCCGTTTAGAATTTTGAGTTTTGATTTCGTTTATATTATGTTTACTAAATTTTTTTGAATAAATAGAAATAGCATTTTAAGATGTAAAATATTTATTAATGGATATTATTAGTAAGCATATACCTATTTTATAACAATAAAAAAAATCTTACAATAAAATAGAACTATACCTACTTCATTAAAAATAAACTTTCAATTAGTATTTTTTGTGAAAAAAATTTTACTAAATTAGTACTAAGGTGTGGTTTATTTTTAAATAAGTCTTTTCCAGCAAACCTGTGAAAGAAAAGTTGGGAAAAAAATGTAGACACCGTGTAGTAGGAAAAATGGACAAAAAAACTTTTAAATATTTTAAAGGTAAAAAATTAAGAACATAAAAACTAAACATCACAATAATACATACTTAATAATGTCATAAGATAATATACAGAATAATACACTTCTGATAATATATATGTAAAACAGTTATATAACTACGACGAAATGGAAAGTGTTGGTACCCTTCAGCTAAACCTAAATAGTGTGCAACTTCTATGGTACCTAAAGAATATAACCATTACATCATCATTCATACATCATCAGCCTTTTTTTAAAATGTTCCCACTGCTGGGACTCAGGCCTCTACTCTAGGAGAGGGAATAGGCCATAATCCACTTCGCGGGCTCAGTGCGGGTTGGTGGATGTAATATGTCTTCAAATTTTTGGTTCTAAGACATGCCGGTTTCCTCACGATGTTTTTCTTTATATTATGTTTACTAAATTTTTTTGAATAAATAGAAATAGCATTTTAAGATGTAAAATATTTATTAATGGATATTATTAGTTAGCATATACCTATTTTATAACAATAAAAAAAATCTTACAATAAAATAGAACTATACCTACTTCATTAAAAATAAACTTTCAATTAGTATTTTTTGTGAAAAAAATTTTACTAAATTAGTACTAAGGTGTGGTTTATTTTTAAATAAGTCTTTTCCAGCAAACCTGTGAAAGAAAAGTTGGGAAAAAAATGTAGACACCGTGTAGTAGGAAAAATGGACAAAAAAACTTTTAAATATTTTAAAGGTAAAAAATTAAGAACATAAAAACTAAACATCACAATAATACATACTTAATAATGTCATAAGATAATATACAGAATAATACACTTCTGATAATATATATGTAAAACAGTTATATAACTACGACGAAATGGAAAGTGTTGGTACCCTTCAGCTAAACCTAAATAGTGTGCAACTTCTATGGTACCTAAAGAATATAACCATTACATCATCATTCATACATCATCAGCCTTTTTTTAAAATGTTCCCACTGCTGGGACTTAGGCCTCTACTCTAGGAGAGGGAATAGGCCATAATCCACTTCGCGGGCTCAGTGCGGGTTGGTGGATGTAATATGTCTTCAAATTTTTGGTTCTAAGACATGCCGGTTTCCTCACGATGTTTTTCTTTACCGTTTTGAGAGCAGTGGTAATGAAATAAATTACACAAAGTAATGCGCCTGACAGGGTTTGAACCCGCGACTTGGCAGGGTTTGACTCGTAAGTCGGAGCCATTACCACTAGCCTAACCATTACAAGTATTCCTATAAAACTTGATGATTCTCTCGCCTCATCCAGGATCTCACTATCAGATCCTGATCTGATGATTATGAGACTACTTGGAAAGGATACCTTTCAAGACAAAAATAATCGTCATCATAAATCAAAAATAATTCAAGGAATATAAATAAAAAAATTTGACAAATTGAGAATCTCCTCTTTATTTGAACTTGGTTAATACTTATTTACGTAATAATAATTAATTTATATGGAGACTATAAAAAGAACATAACGTAAATGATTATTTATTGATGCTTACAAAGTAATAATCTATGCAACCATTATAACTATTACGGTTATTAGCATAAAAAAGTGTTATTGCAAAATCACAAGTAGGTATGTAATACTCATATTAAGAACAAATCTTGCATAAAAGCCTTACAATTCAGACCTAGAAATGTTAGAAGAACCTTTGTAGCCACACTAGAAACATCACGACTGTTGCGGTTATAAAGAGTACATTGTGTTATCTTTTTAAATTAGATCTGTGGTATTGTGCGGATTTAGGAAGATATAATGTAATCATTTTTAAATTAATCTTGTAGGCAGTAGATAATCTTGAATACTGCTAATTAAAAATAATACAACCGAATTGAGAATCTGTTTCTTGGTCGGTTGAAAAGAAAAATATTATTGGCTTAAAAATCTTAGTGTGACCAAAATCACTTTCCTCTCATTTCATTCATAAAATCGCATAACTCCAACACCATTATGATCCATACATTAACCAAAAATAAACACTACTTTCGAAAACTCATAACCAAAAATAATTATTGGTTAATGGTATGCATACAATGCCTCCAATAACCTACATCGATAAATTATTCATTTCACGTAAATTACTATCAAAATATACTAATATTTTACTACCGACTATTCAAGAACCTGACCTTAAGAATGCACAACAAACCCTAGTAAGAAACTTTCACCGAAAAACCAGCTCTAACTTCAATCACATTAGAGTTTATAATCACAAAATCCTCATCTTAACCTAGATGGTCCAACGTGCCTCGTACAGAAATCAGGAGGGGGGAATATGATAAAACTGTATAGCGGACCAATCGCCACGCCAAACATTGCTTGACATCCCTAGATGTCGGAAAAACAATTCTAAAAAAAAATTAAGTAAAAAAAAAATCAAAACAAAATGAAACTTTTCCTAGTATTTTTGGCGGCCACGGCCTTTGTCTCAGCAGAAGACAGTGATAACACATTAGAGACGGCGATTAACTTCATTAAGGACTGTAAAGGAGACTACATATTATGTGTGAAGGTTAATAATTTTATTAATATCAAGTGAAAGTGAAGTGTTGTTGTGGGATCAGGTTTCGTAGTGGCTGCTGTCGAGGATTTCTCATTTCACTTGTAGCAAGTGTGCATACGATCTAAATTACAACGGCCGGCTAAAACCATTAACTTTTCCAATTTAGCCCAAAGCTTTCGAAGCTTAAACGGAAATTCTTTTGAAAAGAATTTGTGGTGGTGTTAAATCAAAATTATAAAGTTTTATTTCAAAACCACAATTTTGTCTCTACATATCTTAATAACAAAATCTCAAAATCTATACTTTCCTCATCTCAAAACTTAAAATTCTAATAAAATCTTTCTTTCACAGGAAAAAATGCTCAGAGTTGTCGACAACTTGAGAGCATCGAAAAGCATAACAATCGTAGATGGCGTGGTCTTCAAAGGAGAACCTGAACCCAGGTCTGCTAAGAAAATGGATGCTCTGCCCGTTGACCCCACGGCTAGGGACGCTGAGGTCAACTACAGACTGGTCGATGGAGTCGTGAGCCTGTTCGAAACTCACGCCCTTGAAGTCAAAATGAACCAGGCTGATAAGGACACCATCCAGAGGTCTCTCGAAGAAGGTTAGTGTATATCAGAATAGGAATAAGATTCAAATTCCCACAAAGAAGTGTAGAACACTTGACATAAAGAAGAAAATTTACCACTGTGTTCCTAATTAGTTGTCCATCATAGTATAATTGAAGATAAGATAAAAAAGATTCAGTTTTAAGATATAAATAAGATAGAAAAGTGAATCAGTAGAGTCAGTGACTTAAAATGAATGCAATCATTATAGAATCGAGAAAAAGGTTAATTAGTTCATAATTAGCAACGCTTTGTTGGAGACTTAAAATAATCGAGATTATTATAATGAAGATTACTGATGATATGGTAATTGACTGTTAGATTATTTCTAGAGAATTCGCATTCTTTAGAAAGAAATTAAGACTTGTGAAGCTGAAATAAACGACGAATAACTATGTATTTTAAATGTTGATATAAAAAATTGAAAATTTTAGTAAATATGTATACATGATCATCTTTCTTTTCCAGGTCGTGGCAAAAAGAAGGGAGGCGGCGGCGGCATGGGCATCATCGGTCTCCTTGGTGCCAAGCTCCTTCTCGGAAAACTCTTCATCGTCAAGCTCATCGCCCTCAAGGCTCTCGCCACCGCCAAGATCGCCCTTGTCCTTGCTGCCATCCTCCTCGTCGCCTACTGTTTAAAGGGTGAACATACCAAGACGACATATGAGGTCATCCCTCATGCCCACCACACACAGTCTCATCACCCAGTGCATGTTGAGCATGTATCTCACGACTCTGGCCACGGAGGCTACTCCAGCTACGGCCAGGACTGGAACAAGAACCTCGATGAGGCCCAAAACCTGGCATACAGCGCGTACTCGCACTCGACATAATAACAAAGACTTCTAGCAAAAATCGACGGTCGTCGTAGTAACCTCTGTTGTACAAAGAATTTATTTATTTTCTTAATTTATTGCCATTAATTTATTGTCGAATAAAACCTATTTATTATTACCAATTATTTTGTTCGTTTTATTGTGTTCAAAGGTGTCATTAGAGATATAGTTTCTGATTGATTCGAAACGGAAATCGAAATTACTCGAAGTCATGTCAGTGACTCGATGGTAGGAGTTCACGAACATGCTGAACAAGTTTGTTACGTCTTACTTTCATTCGATGATTGATAATAATATTATTTAAAGCAGATAGATATTTGGCCGCTGGCTTGAACTGTAAAATTATCTTATATGACCGTTTTGGGTTCGGCCAAAATTTAAAAATTATCTTGGCATGTAGAAGCGCCATATTTTTTTTACATATCACATCCGTAGGAGTGTTCGTTACGGAATAATCAAGACGCTTCTCCAATTTCTAATTTCGACATGAAATAATCATAGATACGTAAATACTCATGCATAAATTATGTCGGACAAGGTCATGTTTTCCCGTGGATACGGAAGTATTTATGTCTAATTCAAGTTAAAAAGAAGAGTTCCACTCTCTCCATTAATAATATGCTTATTTTAATATGTTCCACATATAAGTGAATAAACATCGCTAAAGTTGATTCTCGAAACTGGTTAACGATAAAACAGGTTAAATGTATATACAGTGTAGCCTCGACTTTCTATAGATGAGGTTTCACGTGTTTTAGTCCAATTTCATCTTCATCGAGAGTAAAGTCTGTTGACTAGATTTTACGATCCAGACACAGCGATTGTTTCTTGCAACTTTTTTGCTGCCGTTAATCATGATTTTGTAATTGTTACTGTCTTTTAGTCACGACTTTTGTGACGTTGCAATTTTTTTTCTAGATTTATCTAGTCGTAATTCTCATGACGTTGCAGATCAACCTGTAAGATCTTGGCAACTTTTACTGAGTAGGATACAGTAGTGTAAATTCGAAAGTTGCTATGTAATGGCTTATGAATTATGACTTGCATTGCGTCAAGTGTGAGTAAGCTTTTTTTGACGTGTGTTTCGTTCCATATAATAGGTATTATGAACATTTATTTATTTGAGCCTTTGTGTCTCAATGAGATAAGTGCTTCTTTCAAACATTACGTTAGAGAACATTTTACTTTTTTATTTAAATGATGGCTATTTGCTCAGTGATAAATAGATGAGGAAAGGGTTTTTTTTACTGTGATTGATACTTTCTGTTACTTATTAAAACAATTAGGTTCAATTGTTGCGATTCTCATTTACCTTTTTAATGAATTTATTTTGGTCTAGTTGGCGATATATTTAGTAGACAGTTAATAATTGTAAACATTAATTTAAACATTGACAATAAACCCAACCTTTATTGCTTTAATTTCCAAGTGTTTTAAATAATAAAATAAATCATGATATCATTAATGTAACTTAAAGCATTACGAAATATCAACTTTAATTTTTGGTCTTCTGTAAGTAATGTAAAAAGTTTACATTCAGCCACGTGTTTTTGCCTTAAATCAAATTGCAAATCAAACTCAAATCATAAAAATAATTGGCTCAGAATTTGCAATATTTCATCCATCATCAATATTCCAAGCGTTCCCCATAAATACAAATTTTATGGCCACTAATCATCTTTATGGGCAACTTTTAATCGCCCGTCCGTCCCACTGAGGAACGTGTTGAACAGGCTCGTTTGTATAGACATTAGAATCTTTGTATTTGTATAATATCTTCGTTGGAAAGTGTTTGTTCTCCCTAAACATATGCATTTAGGAAAATGGGTTGTGATATCGAAGGTGTGATGTATGGGCACTGGTGACTTTGCGGTCAATATTGAGAAAGAAAGTAAAATGAAAACATTCTAAACGCTGGCGGTATTAAGCCCGTGTTACCAAACATTAAGAATATTAATTAAATTTCTTCTTACAGCACAAAATAATCCTTTTTGCGATAGAAAATCTTCGGATCTGGATTCAGGAATCCAACTATTTACATAGATTAGTTTGTACGGAACTCTCGGTGCTTGAGTCTGACTTGCACTTGACCAGTTTTAGTTAAAAATCCTCAACCGTACTTAGCCACCATTGGTAATCAATAATAGTAACTATGTTTCGAGAAAGCATCTTGTAATAAGTATGTAATAAAATTATATTACCTGTAATTGTTTACGAATTATCTATTGCAGCCTCTCACATCCGTAGTGAAATTCATTTGAAGATTGCTAATAGTGCCAAGATACCTTATCTTAAACCTTGACCTATTTTAGCTCGCCATCCGGCTGTCCAAACAGAGCTCGAGTCGTCAACGGCGTAGTGTTCCACGCGCGCCTTAAAACGTCATGCACCACAAAGGTACACAAGTGGATTTAATGCTTTAGTCATTCTCTACCAGTCAACCAAGGGTGGTGAAGAGAAAACATGACAGATGCATAGGTACAAAAATGAAAGGAGTATTAAAGAGATTTCAGCAAAAGCGTTGGGGCCCGGTAGGGCCAATGCTAGAGCCAATAGAGGTCTTCTAGAAAGGTAACCTGTTATCATAGAATGCAAAGGGCAATTGAAGGAAAATGAGTCTGTTTTAGTCAATAAAAGTCTAAAATAAACCATTTTCATTAAAAATCATGTTCATTTTCAGCTTTTATCTCTATAAAAGCTTGCTATGAAAAAATCTATACATATAAAAATGAATGCCACTTTTTGTTGTAATTTTATCAAGAACGGACTCACTATTCAAACCAAATGCTTAGGCTTTGTTCGGACTATTTAGTAGATGGTTTATGTGAAGTTTGGTAGGGTAGAGTAGGGTAAAGTAGGGTAGAGTAGAGTAGTGTAGAGTAGTGTAGAGTAGGGTGGAGTCGGGTAGAATAGGATAGGGTAGGGTAGAGTAGGGCACATTCATTGTGCGTGCAGCTAGGGAGTGGAATTCCTTGCCAGAGTCTGTGTTTCCTGATAGCTACAACCCAGGAATCTTTATGTCGAGAGTGAATAGGTTTCTTCTAGGTATGTGCATTCCATCGTTAACCACATTGTAGCTTTCCATCAGGTGAGATAGCGGTCAAGCGCGAACCTGTCTCCAATAAAAAAAAGTGGGGTAGAGTAGGGTTGAGTACGGTAGAGTAGAGTAGAGTAGGGTAGAGCAGGGTAGAGAAGGTATAATTTTGTTATAGGAATCTATGAATTTTACTGAACATATTATTTTGTAACTAAAGTGATAATATTTTAGCAGGCAAGAAATAAAAGTTTGTGTGAAAATTCTCACTTATACTTGAACGGATGGTCGGTAAGACCGAAAGGTTATAGAGTGGCGACTGAGCACCGGAAGACGCAGCGTTAGAAAGCCATTCATAAGGTAGACTCATGACCTGGTGAGATCTAGTCTAACAGTGGACGTCCTTCGGCTGATATATTGATGATGACTCATTTTTAGGGTTCCGTACCTCAAAAGGAAAATACGGAACCCTTATACGATCACTTTATTGTACGTCCATCCGTCCATCTGTCTATCTGTCTGTCAAGGGCCTTTATCTCAGGAATGCTTGGAGGTAGGTCTGCGGACTATTAAAGCTGTAAAAAAAATCAAACTTGTAAGTTAACAAGAAAAAAGATACTTTGGTTTATATGGCATAAACTTACATTTCGATACTCTAGAGGAAATCAAAATTCATAGGCTATAATTATAACAAAGCACCAGTATAGGAATAAATCTGAAAACTGTGAATTTGTTGTTACGTCACATTTTTTTTTTGCGATTCGGATAAATTTTCAGAGACTCCATTCTGGAATCAAACTATTTCCATAGGTAAGTTCGTACGGAGTCCGACTCGACCTCGCCCAGTATTTTTTATTTCATTTCCAAAGCAAAAACCTAGAAAAGACATAAAACTTTATAAAATTTCGAAAAGTAACCGCAAATCACAGTTTTATAAATAAATAATATATTATCGAAGAAGGTCCCAAAGCGAACGCTAAAAACTTTTTTTTTCTTATTGATTCACATTTACATAAAATGCTATAAATAATTCATATTTACTTAAGAGAGGAACTCAAACATTATATCCGGTTATAAAAGAAGCCGGGTGACCCGTTTGTCAATGGATTTCACTTTTAATATTAGTATTGAAGCTTCTCGCTTTTTCTTTGTGAGGTTGGAAGCCGTTAATTACATAGACTATAATGACAGTCTTTCTGTTGGGTACAAATTGGGTGAAATAAAAAACAGCTATAGTTTCTTATTTCATTTATGACTCAGTATTTAAGCACTTACCTTTAGATTTGATGCCTCCTAATTTAAACCATTTTTGACCATTACATGTTTTGCTGTATGGACTTTTAAAGAGACTGACCCCTGAGTTTGTTTAGGTGTTTCTTCTCAGGGTAGTCAGCTAGGAAACACCGGCCTCATCTAGCTTTAATTGACGAAAAAAAAATTGACGTGTAAAAGTGTTTTTATAAAACCTACTTGCAAAATAAAGATCATTTATTATTTAAATGAGTTAAATTACAGTAGTAGGTATTTAGCATTAAGAATAAATATTTTAATAATATACACTAGTATCTGACGTTTTATAAGTGTCCATGTAGGCCTATGCGAAATAAAACAATTTAAATTTTTTACTCATAATTTTATCTCTCACCAAAGTATAATTATTATATTTTACAAATAAATACTACAAACAGTATTAGGTACACAAAAGTAGCAGCTAGAGCTAAACTAGGAGGAGTCTGTATTTCATCCTGCAACGCCAACCCGCATTACCTTTCATAATATACATAAATCAAATACTTGCATTACACAATACCAATGAATGTGGTGTACTATAAATATCTCTGTTATATATATTTATAATAAAATTAGATTTCATTCATAATTATATTTTTTTTTGTCTCTAAGTTCGAGAATGACTAGGACAATCACATACAAACGTAGAACATAAAAAATATTTAACTAATTGCAGTCTGCAAGACTACTGGAGAGACCATCAAAATTGCAGTCAATACTGCAATTTTGATGGTCTCTCCAGTAGTCTTACCGGAAAGCCCATATTGATCTGTTCCGATCTTTCAGTACTCCTCGGTCCGAGAAGATGGCAAGGTAGATCGAAACATAACACATTGTTACAACTCAATATGGCTAAAATGATGAGGTTTACTGGAATAACTGGCGACCCATGAATTCAAGTTAAAGGGTAACATCTATATGTCTATGAATAAACCTATGATGCTGTATGAATCAAAAAGGGGAGTCAGTGATATCATGACGGTTGAGACGGTAGAATGAAATAAAAAACTTCAAGTAATATGGAACAAAAGTGGGAAGATAATGAGACATAACACGAAGTAAAACAAAGTATAGTAAACTCACACAGGACTGTAAATTATCCTTTACAAGTTTACAGTATGTGTAATTGCATTGAGTGTGCTCGTACCGAGAGAATTATAGTTTCAGCAGTCATACGTAACCATTATTTTTCATTAGACGGGCTGTTCGATGGCGATTTTTTAAAAACTTATAAAAAAATGTATTTAAGGTGTTTGCCGTTTGTGTTTGGCACTCCACTAAGCGGTTATAACAATTGACCAATTGAGTAGATGGTCGTGTTTATAGCCCTTTCTGTGACGTTTTTAAGGTCCTCCAAAATGCTGTTGTAGAGACAACTTGACACCATATGTACACTTTAGTAAGGGACGACTATCAGATCAGGAGCACTGCACTCGCACCGAGTATTGAAAGGGTTTATAATTAGGGTTGTAACGGAGGCGGCGAGTTTCACCTCCGCGGACGCGGAGGTTAACAGAAGCGGAGGCGGAGGTGAAATCGGATGTGGAAAAAATGATAATTTATAGTTTATATTTACAATAAACCATATAACTATAGTTATAGTAACCATAGTTTATTCCTCCGCCTCCGCCGCCGTTGACCTCCACATCTGCGGTGGCGCAGTTTATCCTCCACAGCCGCCTCCGCATCCGCCTCCACATGCGCCTCCGCATTCACCCCTTTCGCTAGTTCTAAATAAGTTTATTAATAAGAATATTTTAAACAGCATCAAATGTCGTGTAACAGTTTTCGAGTGACACACACGCATAGTAGTATCTCCACAAGCTCGAAGCTAACGCATAAAATTAACATAACATTCATTATAATAAATAGCTATCACTTTTACTTATGACGTCATTGGTTTCAATTATTGTTTATGGAGATTTATGGACTCAATTATTTTTTGTTACGATTGAAGGTATAGAACTTCTAAATCTATTTTTTATTATTTTGTCCAATATAGACCTAAAAACGACACAATTTGAAATTACATTTTTATATAGTGAATTTATAAAAAAAAACTATATCTAGGACGGAGCGGACACGGCAGTGCTCCTCACAAGCGCGGTACACCTCTACCATGTGCTCTATTGTATCTTTCAGTCCGTTCAATGGTGACAACCAGGCGTTTTTTCCGCACGGATCCGGTGCCAGAAACTTTTGTACTTACCATATCCGGTGAAGACCATTATCATGCGGATGATGAAGATGCTATAACGTCTTTTCATCCATTCCTCAAGAAGGGACTTACCGCCATAATTGTGGTGTGCTCAGCATTAGGTTGCAACAGTTGCCTTTGCCATTCCACCATGAGATCCCACCAGAACTCTGTCCGCCATGCCACGACTTGTCGTGGTAGCTGATTTTCGCCCCAGGCGTTGCATCTCCATGCGCAAATCGTGCATGTGTGCGTCCAGATCCCAGCAGCCAGCAAGGAAGCTTGCTGCTTCGCGGGAGATGATGCAGTATCCTCGCACCATCCGTATGTCCATGACTCCCTGAATCGCCATACTACTACGTTTGTATCGGAGAATGACCGACTAGGCTTAGTGAAAACCTGAAATTGTAAAACAAAGTATTGCATAAGCTTTTAAAATTATAGTTGTCTGATTGGTCTGCTTGTTAATTATGGCCATTGCTCTTACAGTCTCCTTCGATATAACAATACCTTCTGTAAGCCGCTATTCAATTATCTTTCTCAACATGATCACACTATGTAAGCATAATCGTAAGACTAAGCTGTTCAAGTATTAAGTAGTATGTTCAAGTATTAGTTGGTTGGCATGAAAGCGTTTTGTTAAATACCAGTCTAAAACAAAATGCTAATACACCATCTTGAGCCGACTAGCCCCACTTAATTATACATAAGTATCAATAATTATGTCTCAAGCCGGCATCGAGAAAGTGATAGATATAAAATAGAAATTCTGTGTATAATGTAGTATAATCGCACTGAACCGATATAATGGTTTGAGGTTAACTTCAACATGCAATCAAAGTGAGTATACCTTGACGCTACAGTATTGGATGAAGCAATGACTGCTTGTTCATACAAATGATACGTGATGAAGATCCAAGTTGGTCAAAGTATTTATTAGTGTGCTTTTGGTGATACAGGTCCTTGGTCCTTCTGGTATCTCGGTATATCACTTTGGACTCATTTCAGTCTGATTTGTTTTATGCTGTAACAAATCTTTATAATTATTAGCCAGTCTGCCAGCAGCTTTGACCGTGAAAATAAGTTTCTGCAAACAAACTTTGGGCCTCCGTCTTACCCCCTGAGGAGGTTAATTTTGGAAAATCCTTTCTTTTTCTTTGTATGTAACCTGGAAGTTGATGTGTTAGTGAATCAGTATTTTATGTCTACAAATTTGAAATGTCAAGTATCAACATGGCAGTTTTTCTCTATACTAGTGGTAGCTATGTTGACTCTTTCGAACTATCCTGTAGCTCTGGTTTGTATGCCACCAAAAGTTTCAATGGTGTTGCTACTTGGCCATCAGCAACTGTTACTCTAATGTCATTTTACACCAAAGCGATACTTTAGTTTCATCACTTGTCACTCTAGTCTCATCTCGTACTTTAGCGGTATCACTGACTTGAAATTTGTTCCACATTTGGTTAAATTTATACTGGCCAGTTGGTCTAGTCATTAGTGGACCTAACTGTTATGCCGGAGGACGTGGGTTCGATTTTAACCTAAAGCAAATGTTTATATGATGAGCGCCCGATCATTTCTTCAGAAACTATATGTATATTCATCAGTTTTTGCCTAGTGCTTATAGAACAAGCTACTTTGGGACTGGATTGCCTTGTATGAAAGTTGTGGAAATACAAAACGATAGTCCAGATAAAATGTTTACTTCTCAACTCTCTTTGCCTAACGGATTTAAAGGTACTATACTAATTGAAAGCTATGGGCTTAAACATCATTAAACCGACATCCGTATCTACAACAGATTGTAAACAAAGTCTTTTCTCTTTGCAGTAACTAAGAGTATGATTACAAGGCCACTAATACCAACACTTTCCTTGCTCACTCACCCACGCAGAAAGCGAAAACTTTAAAAAACTTATTTTGTGTTACTGTTTTACGTATGTATTATTATTATGTGTTTTCACGCTCTCTTGGCTTTTTGAAGACAGTAGAAATGTAATAAACTCTGCTTGGAAGAATTTGTCAGTAAAAGGAAGGAAAATAACTGCAATGAGTCTGAGAAACGGAATTTTCTAGTCACCATTGACGACATCGGAAACATCAATCAAAACTTCTTAGTGTTGAAGCTGGAACGAAGAAAACTAAACTATAATACACCTCTGTAAATTGAAAGACAACGACAACTCTATAACATTAGAAAAAATTATGAAAAAATGTTTGTTCAGTGGGCAGGGTCCGGTAATGATCTCCGTCACCAGTAGTATAATTTCGACTGAAAGGCATTTATAGGTGTACATTGGCCTTCAAACGTTATGAAATCAACTCATTCTGCTCTTCTCGTATTTAACAGATTTCCGTGGCCCTCACCATATTACCAAGAATGGATTAAAAAAAAACTTAATGACAAGATTCATCATCATTATTATTTCAATGGAATCACGTTCACTGTAGAAATCACCACAAGTAACAGTCCTGTGATGACAGTAGTTACAATTTTGCAAACTGATTTTCGGTATCAATGATTTGACTTGAATGAGGCTGACAGAGAAAGCCTTCCAACTAGTTGAAAAAGTTATTAGCTTTGCCTTGTTGTTGACCTAAATAATCAAAATTACATAACCTAATTAATAAACATACATGCTTCTACTAACACCTGTTTGGTCACGCTTTTTGATTTTAATGATGCTCGTCGGCTTACACTGAATGATAACAATCGGTCGAGAGAATTTATCAACAGTATCTATCTACGGATGAATTATTTATACAAAGATTTCTTAATGTTGTTGCTGTTTTGAAAAAAAAAAATCTTCCACTCAGCTGCATGAGAGTTTCCAAGGATCAGTTTTAATTAAAGTACGATTTAAGAATAATAATGACATATAGCTCCGAAACGTGGTCGCTTACAATAGAAACTCATAAGAAGACTTAAAGTCACCCAAACGGCAATGGAAAGGGCTATGCTTGGAGTTTCTTTGCGTGATTGCATCAGAAATGAAGATATCCCCAGAATAACCAAGAGCAGGGTACATTGCTTGCATAACAGATGGTCAATGAGGATGAAAGGGTTTGGACTAGCGACTACATATTGGAAAACCTCCCACAAGGTGGACTGATGATTTGGTAAGAGTCGCGGGAATACGATAGTTTCGGCTAGCAACCTGTCTACGCTTAGGCGCACCTTGCTCCGCATCGTTGCCACTGCGGCGAAGCTGTCAACGGTCTCGGACACCATGGCCTGTCCTGCTGCAGGAGCGCAGGCCGCAAAGCACGACACGCTAGCATCAACAATATTATTCGTCGAGCTCTTGTCACCTCCGGCGTACTCGCTGCAGTAGAACCAAATGGTTTTGTATGTGGTGATGGAAAGAGACAACGTTGACGTTGAAAGAGGGTATGACGTTGGTACCGTGGTAGGACGCTGGTGTGGGATGCAACCTGTGTCGACACCCTTGCGTTATCCCATATTCCATGTAAGGTGGGCTGTGTTGGCGCTGCCGCTGCGGCTGCTGAGACCCTTAAATGGCGCAAATACTGTAACCTTATTAGTAATTGCAGTTTTGAGTCGTTTGGGGTTGAAACGCTTGATTCATGGGGTCTGAGTGCGCGTTCCCTTTTTAAGGAAATTTTTCACCGACTGATCGACACCTTGCGGGACCAGAGGGCTGACTCGTTCTTCGCTCAAAGAATTAGCATTGCCATTCAACCTGGCACTGCTGCCATTTGTCTGGACACATTTCCGGATGACAGCGATGTGTGAAGAGTACTTCAATGCCAGTGTACTTTGCGTTTTTGTATTTTTATTTATGTACGTTATATATTTATTTAGGTTTTAGTATAAATAGTTTAAGTTTTTTTTATTTAGATATGTAAATTTTATCTGATGTACATAAATAAAAGGAGTTAACTTTTAAATTCTCACGGTTTTTTTGTAATAAATAGTTTTCTTTCAAGCTTTTGTGGTCCGATGGATCCCACAAGACTAAATTTGTGGGCATTTTGACTTGACTAGTTAAAGCTCAATGAGCTTATGAATTAAATTACTCATTATAATTTTTGCTAATAAAGCTCATTCAAGATTCTAACACGGCAATATTCATAACGACATAACCAAAGAACAGATATATTTAACAATAGAGACGTGCCTATTATTGAAATAATGGTATTACTGACAATACTCATCGCAATAGATTTTATCAACGTAATAGAGTATTTTGAAGTCGTTATGGCTGTTATAACATTTCCGTTGTTATAGGCAGTTATGTCATAATACAATTTTAATTACTGTTTTGGTGGACTTCATAATTTTGATGTCTACTAATTTTAATTCAGATTAAAAACAGCTGTACTTTAGATAAACAGTATGATTAGATTAGTTCCTTGTTATACTCGTCAGGGAAAGTAGTAATGTCTTTTTTGATTTGACAACTATGGAGCAAACAATGGTGTTTAGAAGATTTTTTTAATTTAAAGGATTCAGAACAGGTCTCATCAGAAGGCTTAAAATCACCTGATAGGCAATGGAACGGGCTATGCTCGGAGTTCTCTTGCGTGATCGTATCAGGAAAAAAAATATCCGCAGGAGAACCAAAGTCGCCGACGTAGCCCGAAGAATCGCCAAAAGGCTAGCAAAGGAGGAGGCCGACCGCAACTGGCAACGGGGCGCTCACAGCAACCCAGCCGTCACCGGGATTCCTATTCCGATTTCCGGCCACCGTAGGCGCGAACTTGCGTATAGCGAGCAGTGGGTAACTCGCTGTCCAACCGTCTGGTAACTGTCCTAACCGGACCGGAGTGGATGTTTTTTGGCTGAAATGATAAATTGATTCTTGTTAGTGTTCTACTAACACTAGTTATTAGGTATTTTACAAACCAAACGAATTGTTAATAACAACTTATCAATTAAAGTGTTAGTAACACTTAAAAACCACAGGAAGCCTAAATTATTGTTATTAAATTACAGTCTTGGGATATTTTTAGCTACATAAAACTGAAAACTTTATTACAACAATTATATTATTATGATGATATTCCAAAAATAAAATAAGGTGCATTAGCCTAGTTAGTCAACTACCGACACGAACTGTTTTAAATAGTTGAAATATTTAATTCTAATTGGTGTCATTATCACTGGTTTTCTATTTATTTTACGCTTTTTACTTTTGTAGTAAACAAAAGTTTTCTTACGTTCGGTAATTTTCTAATACATTTTATTAATCGGTTTTTATTTTCTTTTTCATTTCAAACCAGTTTTTTTTTAATCATTGTAAGTACTTTTTTGGTACTACATCGACAGGTCTAAAATGTCTTTTTATGCCTATTAATATTGTAATAGTACATTATGATATAAGTGTGTAATGTTAATGATTACCGACAAGGCGGTATTTAGACCCGAGCCGTGGCGAGGGTTTTAAGGTAATCATTAATTACTCACGTGTATCATACGACGTTTTTCAATACACTTGTGAAGAAAATAACTATAAAACTAGTAAACATTTGTGTGGTAAAAATCTGTTTTCATATGCCTCATATACCCGTATTTTTTTTTTACCTTTCATTACACTCACTGAAATGAATAATTCACTGACAGTTACAGCCATACTACAAGTTCTACTTACCCTTCTCTTACTAAAGCTTTCTATTGCAACACTAACGCCATATCCTAGGTGAAAGTATGTGAAACTAAGATGTGAATGACGTAACTCATCTTTCTCCAAGTTCACATATTGTAAGACAGATGGCGTTGTTTTCAAGGTCGTAAAAAAAATCTCCAGCGTTACATTTTGTCTAGATTTTTTTTTGCGTTACCAGACAGATAAAGTATTCAAATCAACTTGATTTTACTGATAACTTTTCACTCGGCTTTTTTTTCTTTACTAGAGTTCAGAAATCAGAATCGTTTTTTTTTTTCAAATAGACCAATTTCAGGCATTTACCAATTCTAAAAATGTCAGTGAGTCAAAAAAAGTGAAGCTAAATTGCAAGTTTCAAAGCGTAGAACTCTATGAAGAAGAACGTGCAAGAAACTCCATAGATACTATTTTAACTCTTTCTTTTGTAAGATCCTTTGCTTCCAGAAATATAATTTTACCTTTTACCAACATAGCCTGTTTCAGCCTTGATATCTCTGTACAAAACTGAGGCATATTCAAAATTGTTCTTATAAAACAAAAGAACATCTAGATACTACTTTGTTTTGGTTTTCTTTTAAAATCAAACGAATATTCATTACATTGCCAAGGTTTACTCCGCATGTGAACCACCGGCCGTGTTTACGCTACCAAGTGCAAGGCTAATTCGTAGTTACCTTCACTCATTCATAATATGGCCAGATACGAGTTTATTGCAATTGCTCTTTCGTAAGGAGTTTTATATAATAAGACATTTTAGTGGTATAAACATTGCAAGTTCTTAATTCAACATTTTCAGTGGAGAATAAGAATTTATAATTCACTAATCAGCATTATTAAATTAAATATTATGGTTAATGAGTTCTACAATAAATAAGACTATAAAATATATTTTTTGTCAATAGTATTTGCAACTGATGCCACTTAGTAATCAACTCTATTTGCGACATAAAAAATAAAATTCACCAACATTAAGGTGGGTGAATTTTATGAATTCGTGAATAATATAGAGACATAGTGTTGATAGAATAAGCCAGTCTGATATTTTCAAACTATTCTACCTGAATATGGTTGAATACCTGTGTGTACCACAGAGTGACTGCCTATTAGGACTCCACCACACATTTACTGGGCAACATGAAAAGCCATTTAATATAAAAAATATTTTGAGTATTATTAATAAGCACAAAGTTGGCAAACTGAGACAATAAGATAGGATCACGGCAGACAATGAAAGAGATGGCTGGATTGGGCGGGGAAAACTAGACAGAGAAAGAGCACGCTCAATGGAAGGAGTTGAGGAAGGTTTTTGTCCAGGAGTGGAACAAACCAGGTTAGTAAAGAAAGCCTGCGGAATTCGTGTTAGCAATCTACAAAATAGACGGGTGCTCTTAGAAGAAAGTAGAGAAAGCTTTCACTATTGCGCTTGATAGATGTTTTGCTGACATAATAACTGTAGGCGTCTCAATAACTTATTCCCTATTCTTGTTGTTTTATAGAGATTCTAAAGAAGTTATTGAGGTTTTCCTTCTGTACTGTATTGTAATGCTGAAAGAGTTCGCATAAAAACCGTACCTTGTTAGCTAGTGGGGTGATTAGAGAAATATACTTTTAAAGATGCAGTTGGGAAATAATTACATCATTCTAAGTCAGTTTTAGGTATAGGTGATATAACAAGAGTGCTATAAATATAAAGTAATAAAAAACTGAGCTCGAGTTATTTTCATAATTGATAGACCCTTGAAGCCAAAGTTACAATATCTCAAGCCCATGTTAAGTTGTTATCATTATTAATTTTCTCGTCCTATTTTATTTGTGATTAGAACATTATTTATTCTTATTCCACCTCTGTTGCTCTGTTTGATATTTTTTCGATAGTTATCTTCTTTTTAATCATAGCAGTGTCACGCAATTTATCCATATTTAGTTTTGCTCTTTCTTTAAGTTTGTAAATATTCATTTTTATACTGAAAACTCTCTCCACAACAAGTATTTTAACAAATATAATTAATATAATATTCAATAAACGTCTCTCAAATAGTGCTGTAATATTTTTGTTGTTAATTTACTCTTTGTCAACAAAACTCCATATTTATAAAATATACGGAATTAGAGCACAGTGTTTCATAATTTTTCCTATTCACGTCGTATTCAGTTCACTCTTACTAATTTGCAAGACATAAATAAATATTCAAACTAACGTAAGACATTACCATAATACGCTGTTATAATTTTATATGATGCGTCAACGTGATAGCATTGCTAATTAACAAAACAAATATTGATATGCCGACTGTACGTTGAAGTCCTTAGTTAGAAATAGAGTTTTCTTTCTGTGTATGGTCTATGATGTAATACCATATAGTGTGGTCGTCCAAATACCAGCAAGATCATTTTATAGTTTTTTTTTTAAATTACTGGTTTATATTTTATTACCAGTGGTGAAAATAGAAAAATTATCCCGAGGTAACATATTCCTGGGATAAAATAGCCTAGTAGGTATATTAAAGACAAAGACAATACAAACATACATAAAATATTAGTGTGACGTGATTATTAATCTTTTCACTGTCTTCTCAGGGAATCGTAAATAGAGAATCACAAATATTCTAAAACTATCGACTACTATTCGACAGTAAACAAGTCTAATCCCGGTTTGGTTTCCACGAGTGCGTTGAGCATCGTTAGCATACGGGGAAAAACAGAAATGAATTGAGCCACAGTACGACAAAATAGGACATTAAAAAAAAATGCTTTTTAGAGCCATTGTACATATTTAGGACAAATAACTGAATGCAATTAAGAAAGTGGTTGGCTGCAGCATATACCAAGTGATACACGCAGCAGAATTATGCAAACTTGAGAACGCGTCGTAATGGATGTCAATTTTGGTATTAAATGAGTTAAGACAAAGAAAAAAGAGAAATTTATTCAACAGTTTCTGAGATTAAACCATTTAACCAAACAAACAAACTGACTCTTTATTCTTACAATATTATGAGTAGCATTAATACAAATGTTCGCTTTTATAACACTAAATGTGATATTATTATCATGAAGGGAAATTTTCAAAGTCAGAATTGGTTAAGGATATATAACATTACCAAAGCAAAGATCTTCTTCTATTTAATTATTTTATGTAATGTTAGAATATTTGACTGGTTGTCGAATAACTTTCGATAAGTCACCTACATATAAATACCTTAACTTTGTATTTACTGTTGTAATTCTTAGTACAGTTTTAATAGACGAACTGATTGCTTACTGTTAATAAACTGACTTTACTGGCCTGTTGATCTAGTGGTTATTGACCCTGACTGCTATGCCGGAGGTCGTGGGTTCGATTCCCACCCAGGACAAACGATTGTGTGATGAGTATAATCATTTGTTCTATGTCTGAGTGTAATTTATCTATAATAAGTACGTATTTAGAAATATATAAGTATGTTTATCAGTTGTCTAGTACCCATAACACAAGCTCTGCTTAGCTTGGGACTAGATGGCGATGTGTGATAGTTGTGGAATATTATATTATTATTATTTTTTTTTTTGGACTGACCTTTTCTTTTATAAGTGTTCTCCACAAAACATAGTGATGATTAATAAATTGTTGACTTGTGTATAAACTGATGATATTCTAAATAATCTGTTACAAGACTAATTTGGGTAGCTACAATAATGTTTATAGATTAGTTTTGCTTTTCAAATATTCACCTTTACGTGATTTTCTTTTCTTTAGAGTCCCTTTGTTTTGCTTACAGACACGTTAACTCACATACAAATGAAGCAATTATGTTAACCTACACAACACCTACAGGTCAAGCAATCGTATTGTTTTTTTTTTTACTTTTCTTAAATGTAAATACTAAATTTAATAAGTTGATTTCGATGATATAATTATTTGATACAGTTGCGATATAGTTTTATTTATAACAAAAATAATGGTAGGGGAGTTTTAAATTGAAACTAATAAATAAATAACTGCTGTTTGGTTTATTGTAGCTATAAATAAAAAATAAATTAACAATTCACACTCATCCATACAAATAAAATATATAACTCTTCAATTCGTGATACACGATACAATAAAAATTGTAGAAAATATATAAGAGATCTTACATTAAATAATATATACATAAATTATAATGAGAATCATACAGGTACTTAGAAATATACAAAATATTATACTTTACAAAATAATATGATAACAATAAATAAACAAATATATATATAGATAGATAGATAGACATATAGCCTTTTTTTTGGTCATAAAACATACATAACAAGTATAAATAATAACAAATACTTATAATAACATAAATACGTATTAAGTATACCCGTTTACTTAAATATCTATAAATAACTAATAATACTATCACATACACAATAAAAGCAAGAATCCTTTTCAGTCAGATTAACAAAGTCACAAATAAAAGCAAAAAATATAAAATGACTGAAAAGAAAATCTATACAGAAAAAGAGAACAAAATACGAACTAAAAAAGAAAATAAAAGCGGCAGACATACTTAAATACATTCACTCCTAAATCGTTAAGGGGTCAGATTATACGTAATATTTGGTAACAAAATTAGTTGTAGGCAGAATAAGCCAAGTTGTTGGCTTCATTCCTGGAGCGAGACCAACCACCTTCCCATCCATGGCCATGTTCAGCAGCCACGGGGTGGTGTTCCACATGGGGTTCCCAACCATGAGGTTCCCAGGACTCTTCTTGGGCGTGTTTCTTGGCAAGCAGAGCCTTGATGATGGCAATAAGTTTGATGATGAAGGCGATCTTGGCAAGGAGAGCCAGTTTGAAGAGAGAAGCCGCGATGATGACCAAGGAAATAACAACGATGGCGACGGCTTTCGCTTTGGCGAGG
The DNA here is from genome assembly GCA_929112965.1 of Mythimna albipuncta. Lineage (NCBI taxonomy): Eukaryota > Metazoa > Arthropoda > Insecta > Lepidoptera > Noctuidae > Mythimna > Mythimna albipuncta. The sequence goes on from OV815980.1 coordinate 7,166,412, forward strand.
AGGATAAGAGGGATCAGGACCTTCAGTTTCTTCTTGAGCTCCTTCTTCTTCTTGCCACGGCTTTCTTCCACTGCAATAAAAACATCATTATAAGCACAGGTCTAAGAAAACTAACGGTTTATTGAAGTTACGAGGAAAGCAAGTTAGCAGATTTATGGTGTAGATTTGCTCATTCTTTCAAAGTTTTAATAATATATGAGGGGTCGTAAGATCAAACAACCGTTGTGACAAAAGAAATGTTATCCCAAGATTAGCTGTAATTTGTTAGGACAGTATAATTAAAATAAATTACAGTTTTTTAACTAATTTGCAAAAATAACATAGAACCAAAAATATGTTTATCGATGATAGCATCGTAAATAACGTAATTTTTAGTATTAGTTGCATGTGTATACTAATATTATAAAGAAAAAGATTTGTATTTTTGTATTTAAGTTTAATATAAACAGAACTCAAGAACTACTGGACTGATTTAAAAAATCTTTTACCATTAAAATACTATTATTAACAATGATTATTTTTTACTTTCCATGAGTAAAGTCGCTGAATGAAAAAGCTAGTTTAAATATAATATTTTCTAAGTCAGAGTGACTGACTATTTACTGACTGTAACGACTATCCAACTCAAAACATTTTAATTGTCTGCACTTTCAAACTGGTTCTTAATTTATAGTTTTACCAAATTAGAAATTCAAAATAAATTTGTATGAATCACCAAAATTTTCCATCGCTTGCACTGATTGAACCACAATTTTTTCCTATCTATTCATGATGCCCTATAAAAAATTGCTGTGTTTAACATACCTTCGTCTCCAATGGCCCTTGATTCAGCCTCATCTTCTTCGTTTCCACCGTAGGTAAGCTCCAATTCAGAAGACTGTAGAAGGTCGGAAGCGCTCTCCCAAAGTCTCTCAGTGACTTGCTTATTCCTCAAAGCAGGGTCAGTGGAAAGAGTCTCCAAGCTCTTGCCTTCCCTAGGGTTATTGTTTAGGAGAGTGATTCCATCGATGATTTTAAGCTTGCGAGCAGCACTCAGCCTTTCACTGGCTTTTAGGGCATGCTCCTGTGAAAAGATAGTTATGTTACAGTTTAAACAATAAAATAAATATGTACATTTTAAGAAAGATTTGATTTGTGATATATATAAAACTATTGTCACGAATATTGAGAAAATTTAAGATTTTGTTGCAACTTATTCATCAATCTTACTGTACTAATATACACCGATCATCTATCTATTCGCGGTATACAAAGAGAGAAGTGTAATCAAGTCAACGGTCAGGTTTTATAATAACCAATTATTTTGTAATTGTTGTTAAAATTGTCTTTGCGTGCAAAACCAAGCCCTCTATGACCCATGACCTTTACATTGACAATTAAGTAATAGAAACTATTAATTTTAAAAACTGTGATCAGTCATTTGTCGGCAATAATCCCTGTCGCTAATTCTATATTGACGTATCTAATGAGTCCTACAAATTAAGAATCACTTTCACTGTAAAGCCTCATTTGGCAGGATTTGACACTTTTTCCTTTCTCTTAACTTTGAGGTCACCCCGAATAAGGATATTATTTCCTTCTGTTATTTCAATTTTTATTTTAAATCCATCTTAGTGAAAGACAACTATAAGAAAAAGTTATTTTTAACTTGCACTTGACACTTGGACTTGAAACATTGTGAGCATTTAAATTTTTAACACTTTTTTAAATGAATTATTAACTTGAAACTTTTTTAACACATTGTCTATTAGCGCCTGTATTGAAAATGCACTTGAACTATCCGCAACTTTCTTTGTAAAATCCATGTTTTGATATGTCCATGTGTCAAGCCAAAACAAAAATCACTTCACTGTCACTCCATACCTTCATACACAGACTCAAATCACTGTTACAGTTGACGAAATTTCCAAGGACTGATTTTAGCACTGAATCATCCGAATTTACTGGTCCGCAGGACACGTAAGCCACAACACTTAAAAACACAACGATGGTCTTCATTTTTGCTTCTGCTCTGGACTCAACTAATCCAAGATCGTTCGAACTGTGATGATACTTCGATTGGATCAGTATTTTTTATCCAAACTCCCCCCACTCAGCTGTTTAAAGAATTAACATTTTAATGTCATATCTTCCAAATGAAAACCAGACGATACTATGCAAAAGTGCGTGGCATACTTTGTTTTCATTAATATTCATATATATTTGGAATTCACGTTCGATTTTTTTCTCTTATTTTTATATTCAAAGGTTGCTTTTGGTGAGATATTGTGCGTTGGGCACTTTCTCCGGATTCTCGTGTGCTCTTGTAGGACTGGATGGCTCTATGAGAAATTTCGCTAAGCAACCTTATTTATGATCTGTCGTGAGATGAAGCTTAAGATTTTTGTTTAATCCATCTGACGAATAATTCACAGTTTTGTATCCTGTAGCTTTGCATTCAAAATAATTTTGTGCATAACGCTAAGAGTTTGCAGTAACTGGACAGTATCTATCTTCTCATTGGTCGTCAGTTTACATTTTAAGGTTCCGTTGTTTATGGACACTGCATATGTATTATAAATATCTGCCAACTATCACATTTTGTCTTTGATTCATAAAGTGTACTTTGGCTTATTTATAAAATCTTAAGAGTTATTCATCTATCACAGTTCAGATCTAGATTTAGTTTGGTTTTCATCCAGGCCCGAAGATCATAGCTTCATATAACACAGGACTATTCGAAATTATTAGCGAAAAGGTCAGAACATATACAAACTTGTAACATGCGGGAAGATGGCGTTGAAGATTGTTGTAAATTTACATAAATACAATGCAAATACGAGAACATGACAATTAATGAAAACATTAGCAAACTCATCAATTGGAATAATTTTTATTATAAAATTTCTAAGAATTGCAATACATAATAAGATCAGTTATGCAGCATATTTCATCGAGCCATACAAATATTATCGTTCCATTACTATATAAGTAGATCGAAATGGATTATCAGCTTCATTGTAGCGCAGGGTATTAATGTGCTGCTCTGGTAAGGCCCTGTGCATTATGCTGTCATCTATAAGTATGTTTATCAATTGTCTAGTACCCATAACACAAGCTCTGCTTAGCTTGGGACTAGACGGCGTTGTGTGATAGTTGTGGAATATTGTTATTATTATTATCTTTTTGCGTACGTGGTTCTTATCAGGGGGTGAGCTGCATATCGCCATCCGCAAACTCGCACTTGCAGTGTCTAGAAATTGCCCTTTGACTTACGTTACCTAGAGCGTCTCCTGTGGTGTGGAAGTTGGGGCTTGATGATGGGTTCTCCCTCATACTTTCTACCATTTCCTTCGTTTGCATTAACCACTACGTAGAAGGAAGTGACTGCTTCTTATGCCCCCTTTTTTATACCATAGTCTGGACCAGAAACGAATATGAGAAGTTCCTATCACCGATTACTTTTATTAACACATGATGGTGCTCTGCCTGAACGGGGCAGACCTCCACCATTAAACGGTGCTTATTTCCCTGCACGGTGATTGAGTCTAATTATGTTTTTCATACTCATTTGGCATGTGAGTGGGCCCTGTGAACATCATAGATGTATTTACGAACCTTAATTTTCAAAGAAAGTATCAAAAAACCCTACAGCAAAAGGCAATGTCAGTTCTCACATTGAACTTCCATAAACTGCATCAGACTACTTTAAAAGATGATCAAGTTGGGCCTTGTAGTCCTACGAGGCATGCCAAAGAAATAATCCTTGACTTCCTTTTCTTTCATTATATACCTCCCTTTTCGCCTCACACAATTCATCATCTTTTCTTTGGTCTCATACGTCTTTTAGTAATATGCATTTCATCTTTCTTATTGACATAGGTTTACCAAGATAAACGAGTTTCTTTTAACTGACATCTTTTTAGAACTTCCTCTAATGTGCTCATTTTTCACTTTAGCCATTGTCGCCACAGAAACGAGAATTTAAGACAGATGTGCGTATCTGTCTTAAATTCTCGTTTCTGCTACTTTCAATCTTTTTTTATCCATCCTTTTTCATAGCCCAAAATTCTGATAACGATAGTATCATAAGTTTTATCATGGATTTGTAGAATTTAACCTTTAACTTAATGGGCATTTGTGGGTTGGAAGTTGTTCCAGTGAGTTGTCTCTATTTCATTCATTTTGAGTTGATTCAGTGCATTTTATCTTTGTGTACCTCACCATCCTCTTGAACAAACAAACAGAGATACCGGAATTTAATAATAGATTGGGCTATACCAATCTGTTCCGATTTTCGGTACGCCCATGCTTTCCAGGGAGACCTATGTGAGGAGGACAGGATAGACCACTGATATCGCAGAACAAGTATTTGGTTTTGGTTCTGCTTAACTTTAAGCTTTTTAATCTTTACTACATCACCTCCAATCTGCTCGGAACTTCTACAAGTAGATCATTTTTGGTAAACAGCATATTGTCAACTGCAAACAATATATACCACAGAGCCTTTTCCTGGTTGTCTGACGTCAGTGCATCCATTATAATTAGAAAGAGGTAAGAGCTAATAGCCAACCTACATTATACTTACATACAGATTCTGAAAACATTACTCTCCATTTGGGCTTTGAGAATATATATATTGTTATTTGATTTCATAACTACTTTTTCAACCAAGACTAGGCCCGCTGTGTCTATAATGGTCACTCTCTTTCACAGAAACGAGGTTCGGGTCCTAGTTGTGAGAGTGATAAGAATTTTTAGGCAAGAGAACTTTAAGGCATTATTATTTAAGGTCGTTGTTGCATATCAACAACACATACCTAGTCTATGCTGTACCGATGCATTAAGCTGTATATGTTCTTCTTCTTCTTAATCAGGCACTCTTGTCAAAGTGGTCGTGGCTTTTGATGAACAAGACTGTGGCGCGATGCCATCGTTTGCCTCCAAGGCTGCGGAATGTCGAGCGATGTCTCTCCATTTCTGGCGGTTTCGCGCACACTGTACTGCTGTCGACTGCGATAGCCCTGGTGACAAGATCGCTACAACGAGTCGGAGATCGACCGTGGGCTCTCTTGCGACCATGAACCACAAGTTTTTCCATCGAATCCTCGATATTTATATGGTTAGACCATACCTATTCAACCTAGTCTAGCCATGCTGGGTCGATGCGTTAAGATGTGTGTGGTTAGACGTCCGATAGTTTTGTATTTTTATCTGGGCAGCTTATGAATGTCCGTATCTTTTGCGTTGTCCCGCTTTGCATTAAATACCTCAGTTATTTATACATATTAATATATAAAATTTCAGGATTGCATTCGTCTGTGGACATATTGCCAATACTACGTCATTGTCTTATCATCATTATTCACTTGCCTTTATTGCAACATATTCAAGTTGGTACAGTACATGTTTTTCAAAATATATTCTGAGGTTTTTTATAGTCTATTTTGTGTCCTGACCAGCCTCTTCTTTTTCCTTTCAATGATGATCGGGAATATGATCTGATCGTCAATATTGTGAAAAAAAAACTTTTACTATTTCTAAAATATTGTGTGTTCTTCGTTTATTTGTCTAGGCAAACCAGTCGTTTACAGAGTTTTTTCTTTACTGAATGGTTCGTGTTTATATACTTTATTATTTTTAAAAAATGAAATGACTAAACTTATGCACTAACATTCCTAATTAATTTATTATCGGTTAAGTATTTTCAGTAGATCCTATGACCAGTAATGACATATGACTCTGAAACGTAGTCACTCACAATAGGCCTGCAGAAGGCTTAAAGCCATCCTAAAGAAGACAGTTTTGCTCGGTATTCGCAGGGTAATCGTACCAAAAATGAAGATATCTCCAATCTTGGTACGGTTACCAGCACAGCCCCTCATCTAACAGATGATTGGTGAGAGTGGCGACCGCGTACAGGCAGACATAGCATTGGAATACACCGCTAACCTGATGAAGGTTGCAGAAATCTGATAAATGCAAAACATTGTGGCGAAATTAAGGAGACTTCTATGTTCTTCAGTCAGTAGTCATTTTTCGGCTGGTTTAGTGGTTGATTTTTGGTCAGAGTGCTTTTGAAAATTGATACGATTGTTGCCATTGGATATGACTTATTTATGTATTTCGGCCATCGTTTTTCGTATTCATTTTACTGTCAAGGGAAGTTGTGTAATGGTGAAAGAATGTTTTGTTTTTTGTTTGTATTGGTATGTTGACTTGCATTGTTGTAATTCATTTGAGTATCTTGAAATCTTCAATAATACAAAACGAGTCGTGTATAAAGAGGTCTAACGAAAGATTATAATTTATTCCATTCTGACTGAGTATTTAGAGTACTGCATGGGGGTAGTTTTCATGAGACTCGTAAAATTATTATTGGTACTTAATTCTGTTGAAATGTTTCATGAGGCAATTTCAAACAAAACAAATCAAATAAAATTGAACATAAATGTTTATTTAAATAAATAAATTAAGACTGAGGTACTTGTACATGGCTTCAACAAACATGAATAAATAGCACACATTCACACAAATAATTTAACAATCACTCTAATCAGTTCAGTTGCTGAGTTGTCCAGCGTAGGCCATTGAGGCTCCATCTTTGGCAGACCTACTCCAGCTTTGGCTAGCTGGCTCGTAGGAGTAACCTGGGTGTTCTTCGTGGTGGGCAGGAGCAGCATATGAGACGCTAGAAGATGATGAACCGCCCTTCTTGGCTAATAATTTCCTGATCAGACTGAAAGCGCTCATGGCAAAAGCGATCTTTCCTAAGAAGACGGCCTTGACAGCGGCGAAAGCGATGATACCGAGGAAAATAGGGATGAGGGCGGCCAATTTGAGCTTCAAGAGGAGGAGGAGGGGCAACAGCTTCTTGATCTTCTTCTTCTTCTTGCCACGGGCTGGAAATAAAAGAGAAAATATAACATTCGTCAGTTCTTATGTCATCGATTTGGGGTCGAAAGTACCAGGGCGTCATGATTGCAAGGAGTTGGATAATGTTACGACGCATAATAATAAATGCAAAGCCGCTAAGTGTCCGAAAATTGTATGTTGAGTCTATTTAATAGATGTTTATTACTCTAATGTTCGCTCAACAATTTTTTGCTTTGGAATTTTTTTCTCAATTCGAATTAAGGACTTGTTTATGAAAAAGATATTCAAGTAATTTTGTGAAGAATGACAATGTTTTTTTTTTAATTGTAAATTTTAAATTTTAGAAAATTCCTGATGAATTTGTAAATCTATTCACAGTTTTCGATGTGAACTTTTTTCAGCATAACACCAAGATATAATTACATAATAGAGTTATTCTCTGTTGTTAAAAATATGTGATTTCAAAACCATCCATGAAATTGTCAATACAAGACATTCCTTTTAGCACCTTCTTGTCGCAGTAAAGGGCTTTGTTTGACTACTGAATATGTAAATATGTGTCGGAGAGAAAGCTGTGAGGTACCTAGACTTCAATGCATTGTTTGAAACTCGTTTGCCACTTTAGTGGCAAAGTTTCTAGTTGTCACAATAGATTTGTTTAGTGCCTTGCTAATGACAGTTTTGAATTTTATGTAATCTTTTAGACCATTATTATCGTGGGACACACTTTATTACCGTTTAGTTTAATTTCAGAAGAAATGATTTTTTCTTAGCTTTTTTCCAGAAATTGAAATATTTTCCTCATTTTTTTTTGTTGTAAACCTTAGAAACATTGGAAAAAAACATAAAAAGAATTCTTACCTTCCTCATCGAGTCCCCTAGATTCACCATCATCAGGAGAAGATAGACGCATCTGCAGGACATGGTTTTCTAGGAAGTCACCAACGTTGTCAGCGATTCTTTCGTCAATCTGGAGTTCCCTGGCTTTGGGTTCTTCAGCCAATGGCTCGTAACTACGAGCTGATCGAGCTGATCCGGTGTTTACCAGGCTCATACCCTCGAAGATGTCCACATCTTTTAAGATTGATAGCCGTTCTGTGAATTTCAAGGCTTTTTCCTGTGGAAAAAGAGATGGAGTTTATTAATTATGCTATTAGACTACTTGAATCCATGAGTAATGTTTTAGATTTTTTTTATTTTGTAATAAGTAGTGATTTTTTAAATTCGAAGTGTTAAATACGAAATGCACAGATACAAACTATATTGAATAATTTAATGCTCTTTAAATTTGAATTATTTAACCACTGAGTGTCGTAAAACTATTTAAAGGAAACCCGCATTTATGCAATTCCATCAATTGCAGAGAAATGATTCTACTACAAATCCTCAGTAAGTAGCCACTCGTTATGTTAATGGTTTTTTACTGTAAATACAATGAGCTTGATCATTGTTACGACTACACTCGATTGGTATTCTGATCACTGCACTCCACAACACTTTGGTATCCACAATATTCACCTTCAGACATAACGAAGTATCCGTTTCTATGCACTCAGAAACTGCACCCACTAAGTTTTCCGCAACACCGTTTTCTTGCACTGGGTTACACTTCACTGATGCCAAAATGGCTAACAAAGCTATATTCTTCCACATTTTTAATTTATTAAACTTCTACTTCACTGGATGCTTGTACTCCAAGTGCCAACGTTGGCAAACTTATGATGATTTTCCAAAAAACTGATGGATTTTATCCTTCGCCGCCCCTCTCCGATTTTTTGACAATGTGACGTAAAGTGTGTGCGCGCTGTTTGAAGCCGTATGCTAACTGATCGACCGTAGATCGTTTAAGCTCAGACGTCAGGATAAGTAGAAAAATAAATATTGGATGTTAGAAAGCGAAGTTTGCGTTTACGACATCGAAAATAGGCATTCGTACGTTATGAGCAGTGTAAATTAAAACGAAAGAAAAAGTGTGATTGTTTGATTTTTCGTAAGTCCATATGCGGAGGTGAAAATGAATGTCGTAATTTCTAAAACACGTTGTAACGTTAAATTTTATAATGTTGTAATAAAATATTGTTTTAAGTGAAATTCATTGTTCGCTCTCTCATGAACTCTGTCTAATATTATATGTAGCTATTTTTTAATACTATAGATTTCGAGGTCGTATCGGAAACCGGAAAGCTTAGAGACTCGGTTAAGAAACTTTCTGTCGCATCGAAAAGACTGATACCGGCTTTAGTTTAACAAATTTTCTACTTTTTTCGTATTCTAATTTATTTTTGATATGTTTAAACTATTTTTTTAAATATAACGTTTTAAATTATTCGTTTTTATACTTTTCATATTATTACGTACACTCGAGTCGTGCTGACCTCTCAGAGATTGAATCATACTGAAATCCAAAATATTGCGAATATTAATTTATTTTGAATAAAAAAAACGATTATAAGACGTTCACTTTCCTTTGCAATATTTAAATTAATTTTAATTAGTTTTACACAGAAGATTGGAGTGATAAAAATTAATGAAACTGAGTGTTATCTATTAAGTTAAATCACTGAAAAGTGTAAATCAATTTTAATAATATTAGTTGTGAGATTTGATAATTCGTTTGCTGTATCTTTCATATTTATAGTAAGTAAACAAACAGTATAGTTTATTTTTAAATGACTTATATGCATATGCAATAATAAATAATTATAAAATTTTAAAACGATTTACTGGTTTGAATAAATAATTGCAAAATAAATAAAAACAAACGACAGTCGATAAACATACCTACAATAGAGATATATTCTAAAAAGATTTTTTTTTCATAAACCATACAAATCACAAATCTATACAAATAAAAAGAAGCTACGCGTAGCAACAAAATGTCTAGGTCACAATTATTATAAAACGATTAAATAATTGAGCTCAAGTGTACGAAATGTGTCAGTGACGTAACTACATTGCTTTGCACAAGTGAAAGTACACACGTGCATACTTTACACACTTCTTAATTTCAAGACTCACCGAGACGCTGGCAAGACTTGCAGGGAAAAAGTCGTGTTACAAGTTGCTGATACTCGTATGTATAATAAGAATACATGTATGGTATATGATGTGAATGAATTTTGTAGTAAACTGTACCTGATACGGCTGAAGCTCGAAAGAGACTTTTTGGTGGGTCGCATATTTTGATTTCATATTTTTCATAATTCTATCTAGGTGGTTTCATTTCGATATTTCTGTATGACTGAGATTGGTTTTTTATTAGTCTTTGTTGTTTAAATATTAATAAAGCTAAAGTATAAAAAATAGACTTAGGGACTCCATAGAAATACAGGTAAGGATAATACGAAACTGCCTCTTTTTTGCAAAATTGCTGAATTCACTATTCTAACAATGATATTAGTATTGTATTTCTCATCTATTTCAGTAACAGTATGCAGCAGATAATAATAAAGTATTCGCCTCTGTATATGCATGACTTAACAGTAAATTATTGGTGTATCAAAAGCTTATGTCCATCTAAAATTTACCTAATTTAACAAAATATTGAAACAGCTTATTTCAATCGTATGCTTGTTAAAACCCTAGTCAACATTACCTACTTGAAGTAATTTCTATAGACAGAGTATACAAACCCAAAGAGAATATAAATATTTGTACTTCATTAGTACTTAAGTAGAATCAAACTATTAGGCCTGCTTTTCTAAGAATACAATATAAAGGGGTAAACAAAATATTTCAAGAACTATCACGCAGTTCCGTTGGTGTCATTTGAGGCCAGCTTCGAAACAAAACCAGTTAAACATGTTAGCACTGGCCTCAACCACTGTGAATGCATGCTGATTGTTGTACTAGCGCATAGTATGAAAATCAATGTACGTAGAGTCTTCTTTATAGCATTATAGCTATATAAGAAGATATTACTGTTTTCATCATTATCACAGTCAAATGATTATTATTACGATATGGACTTCTTCCAGTTCAAAAACTGTTTCAAAAGAAAACGGGAACAGGATGGTTTGGTTTGAAGAAAAGTGTTTGTAATAATAGCTGCCATAAAATCCACACTTGTGTAAAGTTGACTTGTAAAGCTTTTCCAGCAATCAGCCGATCTTATTCTTTGGATGTAAAGAAATGAATCTGGATGCTAAGAAATTATATTTTTGAACCGCTTAAAATTCGTCAGAAGTACCGTTTCATTTATCTGAACCGAAATGGAAAATACTACACAGCTTTATTATAGCTTCTGAAGAAATGCCACATATGATGTAACAGAGAAAACAAAACAGTAATAGGATCTGTTAGTTTCGTGAGTATATCGTAAAGAGACGCTCCCAAATTACGAATCGAGGAAGAATTTAGGACACTTTCTATTATCATACCTGTCATATACAGTTATACTACATAATCCTAAATGCTTTACGATGAATGTTGGTTGTGTCTTCTAAAAACTATTTTAACGGGATCATACCCATAAAAAGCTGAAGCAAATAATAGTTGTAGATACAAAGAAGTCTTTAATCACGGTTCCCATAATCACGGCGCAGCGCTGCCACCGTGCGATGGCATGGGTGCCGTGCCGTTTCACGGAGACGGCGTCATGCTGTTGAACGGTACCGCGAACGATTGATAAATTTACTGTCTTCAGATTTATTCCTATATCTGTGCTATAAGACCTTGCTTTGTGCCAATTTTCAGGATTCTGGGTCAACGGGAAGTACCCTATGAATTTCGATCTTTAGAGTATCAAAATATATGTTTTTTATTGCGACATAAACGACTGTATCTTTTTTATTCGATAACTTAGAAGTTGGATTTCACAGCTTGAAGGGACTGCAGATTTGAGTATATGGTTTTAATTTCAATTCGATACCTTCACGCTTTCTTGAGATAAACGGTCTTGACAGACAGACAGACACGTGGACGGACAAAAAAAGTGATCATATAAGGGTTCTGTTTTTTCCTTTTGAGGTACGGAACCCTAAAAATGAACTATTTACATAAGTAAGTTTGTACGGAACACTTAGTGCGCCAGTTCGACTTTTAGGCTGTTTTTTTTTCACAGTTTTTGAGAACACCTACATAGTTCATAAAGATGTCACAGCACCTAACTGTCAAAGAGGTCAGTATGAATGTGTGCCAACGCCCTTTGAATTCAATACTTCCAATAGCCCTGCTTTCTACATAATTTGATTTGCTGTGACAGCGCTTATGCGTAAGCTTTTGGGCGTTACGATGGATGACGGAGTGAGAATAATTCTTTTGACTTGTAACGGGATATAAAGAACGTTTTGGTATAGTCGTGCAAAGAATACATTAAAAATTATTGTTCATACAAACACAGATTTAGAATAGTGAATACTAGGAAAAAATTTAGTCCTCAACCTTACTACTTGGACAGAGAAAGAGTGGGAGTAGTAGATGGATTTATGAGGATGACTGTGTTGTGTTACTAGGGTGGTAGGTAAAATAAGCAATGATGTTATTTTTTATTCATGCATGTAATGCTAAATATTCTATAATTTTTATCAGCTTTTTTGTCGCGTTTGATCGCCACCACACATTATTAAAGGCAGAACCAAAGCGGACTCAAACTGTCACCCTGGAATATACCTCGCTCGATCCTTACCGGTTCACAGTTCTTCTGGATGTGTTGACATCTGGATATATCATGAGGTTGAAAATTTAACAACTTATACCTGTGTGTGTGTGTGTGGTAAAAAACTGTAACTATTTAGGGTCTGTTACCGATTTAAGCATACGATGTTTTGGTGCAAACAATACATTTTTTCACATTGGAATAATCTGAGAATACTCTGTCATGACAGTCATAAGAAAAGTCTAATATTTTTTTTCTTTTGAATAAAACAACAGGATGCATAAATTCTTGTTTTGCATAATACTTTCCCAAGCATGTAGTTAGTCATTTATCGTGATGTTATCAGTTTAAATATAATTACATTGAAGCAAAGGTTGGATTCACATTCCTAAAGTAATCTCATCTCTTGCAGCCATCATAGGAAGTAATAAAGTTGTTGCAGGGATTGTTTAAATCTTATTATAAATACATATATTATGTATTCAGAGGCGAGATCTTTAAATTCCCAAAGACACAGTATTAGTTAGATTTGATTTTGAGGTGAGTATTACCTTGACGGCCTCCAACAAGGTGGACCGATGACCTGGTCAGGGTCGCGGGAACCCGATGGATGCGTGACGCACAGGACCGGTCGTTGTGGCGACGCTTGGGGGAGGCCTATGTCCAACAGTGGACGTCTATCGGCTGATATGATGATGATGATGATTACCTTGCCGTTGCCGCTACTCAGGCTAAATAGAATATTCAAAATATACACTGGTATAGTTGTAAAGTTATATTTTATGTTTCACTCGTTGTATCGACTCTGTCGACTGTTAAATTTTCTCCTAGTTGAAAATTTTACTTGCACGGTGTTTAATAGATTATAAGCTATTATAACCAGATTTTTCATTAAACTTGATCACCACCTACATAACTGCATTTGGTTTGTTTCCAACTAAGGTAAGTACGATCATGTTTTGACCATCAAGTACTTTTGTAATAGTTTATCATTTGTCAGCGTAGAGCTATAAGGACTCTTTCATTTCTGACTTCACGTAATAATTATTTTTTTCTGTGCCTACGCTAAAAATCTTCGTTTCACCAATCAATTGTCTTTTGCGATATCTTTTTCACTGTTATGAGTTGATTAAGTTCGCTTTCATCGTCGAGGTAATCTTCCTTTAGAATAGACAACTCAGATCGGTTCTCCTTTTATTTGAAGACATGTGAACTTATTTGCAAAAACGGAATTATCATCACTGCGTTAAATGGCTGGATTCATTATAATCAATGATACTATTAATGTTGATGTACAATCTATGTATCAATGTATTATTGTTTTTCTTTTTGTTTATTCTTTCCTTTAAACGACACCTATTATTACCATTTGCACCACGCTATGACTGAATGAAGAAAATTACTAAAGTTAAAAGACCTAATAACTTTTTGCATTGTTTTATACTTGGCACATAAAATTTCGTTAAATCTCACTAATATTACAAAAGGCGAAAGTTTGTGACTGTGATTTTGTTTGTTACTTCTTTAGGCTGAAATGAAATGAAATTTGGCACACGGGGAGACCATGTCCTGAATTAGCACAGAGGATACTCTTTTTATCTCGGAATTATGTTCCCTTGGGATAACTTTCTACTCTCCTACTCTCATAGGCGAAGCTACTGGTAGCAGCTAGTCAATAAATAAAAGAGAAGTTATTCAAAAGTTTTTAGCAAAAAAAATAAAATGAGATAGAAAACGTAAATGTACCTCTCAACAAATAAGTGAACTACGGAATCCTATCAATGAACTGATGTAACAAAACTCCTGTTAATCCTTACCTAACCGACTATCAAGATGAAAGTGCCGTGAGTCAGAGACACTTGCGGCCAGTTGCGGCCTGTGCAAAGCCGACCTTGAAAACAACGGTACTTTGATGCTGCGTTGGAACACACGGAGTGAATTTTTGATGAAGCTTTTCGAATAACGGTTTTTATGCGAGTTATTCGAAAATGTATTTTTATATACTGTAAGAAGAAATACTTACATAATTTCAGTAACAGTATGATGGTAAATGGTTTTGAAACAAATATATCCAAAATACTTTTTTTTAGGTGGGAAACCATCAAATAACTTTTAAAGTGTCAGACTTTTACAGACTGAAACTCAATTGCATTTTAACAAATGCTTTTACCATTTGTGAAATCCCATAAGTAAGGTCCACTAGCAACTTTTTTTTCAATTTTAGTCCTTTTCTTCAAAATACACGTGATTTCGTTCCGAAACCATTTAAGTTTAGTATATTTTTTCTAATACAGCAAAGTTGGTCAGAAAAAGCGTGCTGAATCCGCAGTCGCAGGCGAGGTTTAAGGTACGATGCCGCTTCTAAAAGTTTTAATACAAAGTGTAGGGGGTAGGGTAGGGTATTCTTCGTTATTTTACACACATACATACATATACATTACTCTTCGCTTCGTCGCCTATGCCACGTCGTGAGCAGTCACGAATGGAACGACGCGCGAGCAGCACGTTGCTTGTTATACGGTATGAGCAGTTTTTACCAACAAAATAATAATAATATTCCACAACTATCACACAACACCATCTAGTCCCAAGCGTGATGATGATATTGAATTCAATGTATAGTTCTACGACATAGCATGATCTGCCTTTTAATTTTCCCACTGTTAGTTTTCAAACCTCGTCTCTAGGAGAAGGAATGGGCCATAATCCACCACGTGGACCCAGTGTGATTTGGTCAAGGTCACGTGTCTATAAATACGACATAATTAAGCAATATCTAGTTATTTGCGACCATTGCAAGCCGGAGTATAGCAATATAAATGTACAGGATAAAATATGGAGAGGAAAATGGGGTAAAATTCGATTTGATTCCTTTGCTAAGTTTTAATTTTCACACAGGATGTACACAATATCTACTACGTCTGTACATTTATGAATTGCATATAATTAAGTCTTCTGAAGAGGCAGACTTGCTATCGCAATAAAATCAGACTGTATAATGATGCATTATAACGTCGCTTCGACTTTTCTATATAAATGAAACCGCAATCGTATGACGTCAGAACAAAGGAATCAGAAGCGTGGCCAACTTGAGGCATTCGACGCAGGAGAATCGAAACAAAATGGTTGCAACTTGGCTAGGGAAGCTGATCTGTCCCACTTCTGCACTGCGCCTGCGTCACGGCTTCATTTTACACTGTTTCTGTATAATTCAGGCCTCAGAGAAAAATATAAGTCGATGACTTAGACTATTTTGTTAGTTTCTTGAACGCGGATTTGACATTGAAATTTGGTTTCAGTTTCGTCAGTTTTCAGTCGCGCTATATATTGTTCACATTATATTTTTATTACATAATAATTATGCAGTAATTAAGTGCCTTCTTTCTTTCTTTATTTACAATTAATGCAATATAGAATTTACGCAATAAAGGAATATGTTGAGGCAATCTTGACCGCTTCTAAAGACATAAAAAGATTCACAGTAATGTGCTCAAATACAACAGATATCCTAAATTGTACAGATTGGTATCATAAAATATGATGAGAATCTAAAAAGAAGGATTCCAAGAGATCAAAAAGTTACTTTGACAATATCTAAATTTCGACACTTAACTCATACTGGGGATACTTCCTTTTGCTCTTTCCAGAGTAAGAAAATATACTAGATTTCCCCTATCAAAAAAACTTGGCAAGATACTGGAAAAAGTATCATCACTATTTCCACTTTAGACTTAACTTAGGCAGTGATGATACTTTGCCACACAAAAATGACCTGAAAGCTATATCAATCAAAGGGCCTTTGATTAATGTAAAAACCTTTACCTTTTTCCATCCACGGAAATAGAATTTATAAGATTACTCCTGTAGCCTGATTCACGTTAAATCAAACCAGCCAAATATCGTTGAAGTTTTATAGTCGTTCGATCGAAGTCCTATCCAAAAGCGGTATTCACGATTTATCGACTTATTTCCAGTTACTTAATAAGTATTCTGCCAGGATATTGTAATACATTTTTTTAATCGACAAATTTAAAACGACTTGAAAATGGGTGTCGTGAAACTCGATTGATGAATGTGAATACAGAAATGGTCTACAGAATCGCTACGATATCGTTACGGTTTTTATTACGTGAATTGGGCTACTGGTTGTCTAATGTTATTTATGTTTATTTGTAATTATTACTACTTCTCTTTTTGAGTAAACTGACAAAACATGTTTTGCTAATTAGCTACCAGTCATAGAAAGTTTGTCCTTGAATATAATTGTGCTTGTGAATGCAAAAAACCAGAAACAGAGCAAAGTGTAAATAAACTATATGCGTACAAACACAAAATTAGAAGGTATGTGTATAAATTTTAAAGATCAATGGAGCAGAAACAAATTAAAATAATAATAATATAATAATTTAATTATTATATTTTTTTTCTCTTAAAAATGTGTAAATTATATTTTTTCATTTAATACTTTACTTTTTCTGACGTAGGTAGACAAAACAATATTTTAAAAATATCATTAAATTGTCATTTAATATTTTTCTGTTTCCGTCTTCTTTTCTTATCTAGGTTAAGTGTGTACATGAATTGTTAAATAAATAAATAAATAATAAAACATGAATTTAATCTTGATGAGTCTAGAACATCTTGATCTTGAATCTTGATGAGAGAGAAGAATCTAGATTAACATAATAATTAAGCACCTCATTAGTTGCATGATACATTAAACGTGTCAATATATATTTTACGCAAGTTGATTTCAAAAATACCGAAAGTTTCTAAATTTTTAATAAAACGATATTTTTTCTAAAAAAATCCTACGCAGCCAATGCAAATCATGCAACTGATGACGGATGTTTTGCGGCGGGGGATGGAGTACTTTATTCCATTCTCCGATGTAACCATGTCTGGCCGGGCTCACCCTTGGTTTGGTGCGGAGTGTGGCCGCGCTAACGCGCTCAAGCACGCAGCATATCAGGCATGGGCCGACGCTCGTATGCGCAAGACGAATGACGTAAGCCAGAAGAAGAGAGCCTTCAACAGAGCTGCCAAGTCTTGCAAGAAGGTGATGCGGAGGTCTCGGTTCGACCACATTAGCCGCATCGGGAACAAACTAGCTTCATACCCTGCGGGTAGTAAAGCGTTTTGGTCCCTGGCTAAGTCGGTTGAATCGAACTTCTGCCGCCCCTCACTACCGCCACTGCTGAAACCCGACGGGTCGCTGGCACATACCGCTGAGGAGAAGGCAAATTTGTTTGCTTCACTCTTTGCGGAATCTTCGCGTCTAGACCCAGGAAACGCGCGGCCCCCTGCTCATCCTGATGGTTGCGATGCGAGTATGTCAGATATCCGCATCCATCAGAAGGACGTCCGTAGGGTGCTGCGTAACCTTGACGTGAACAAGGCTAGCGGTCCGGACGGGATACCAGCAATTGTTCTGAGAACGTGTGCGCCTGAACTGTCTCCGATCCTGACACGCCTATTTAGGCTTTCATTTGAGGCTGGAAAAGTGCCGATGGCATGGAAGCAAGCTAATGTCCAGCCCGTGCCCAAGAAAGGGAGTCGTGCTGACCCAGCTAACTACCGACCAATCTCAGTAACGTCCATTCTCTGTAAGACTATGGAACGTGTACTCAACACTAAGCTCCTGGCATACCTAGAAGCTAATGATATTCTCAGTGACCGTCAATACGGCTTTCGCCGAAATCGGTCAACTGGAGATCTTCTAGCGTATGCCATCCACATCTGGAGTGAGGCCATCGAGAAGCACGGGGTAGCGCTTGCCGTTTCCCTCGATATTTCGAAGGCTTTCGATAGGGTTTGGCACGAAGGCCTTATTGGTAAGCTTCCTTCTTTCGGTTTACCCGCTGGATTGTGTGCTTGGATCGCAGACTTCCTGAATAACCGGTCCATCCGAGTGGTTATCGATGGCTGCTCGTCTGATCAAATGGCTATTAATGCCGGGGTCCCTCAGGGGTCAGTACTCTCGGCAACATTATTCTTGCTGCACATAAACGATCTGCTTAAGCCCGGTACCTTTGGGTATGCAGACGACAGCACTGTTGCTGAGAGTTACATATCCAGCGCGCGAGCTAGTGGGTCACAGATCCAGTCTCTTCGAGAGGCTATGGTTGAGCGCTTGAACTTGTCCTTGGAGGCAGTCTCCGATTGGGGCGATGCCAATTTGGTCAGGTTCAACGCTGCAAAAACCCAGGCGTGTCTATTTTCCGCTAAAAGGAGCCAATTCAGTCCTGCTCCAACTTTCCGGGGTGTAACCGTGCCGATAACCGACCATCTTGACCTTCTTGGTGTTACGCTGACATCAACACTCAACTTTGGGCCATACATCGAAGCAAAGGCTCAACTGGCTGCCAAAAAGCTGGGAGTTCTCGCAAAGGTCAGACAGTACTTCACGCCGGAACAGCTGCTCAAACTTTATCAAGCGCAAGTTCGATCGTGTATGGAGTATTGCTCTCATCTTTGGGACGGATCTGCCCGATACCAGCTTGATGCACTTGAGGCAATTGAGAGGCGAGCCAGAAGGATAATTGGCGATGATACACTCGTCGAGTCGAGGCTTCAAAGTCTTGAGCATCGACGCAGAGTTGCTAGCCTGTCGGTTTTCTACCGGTTGCATTTCGGAGAGTGTGCGTCGGAATTGCATAACCTAATTCCGCCTAGCCCGTTTCATCATCGGACTACCAGACGTACGGCTATGCGCCACCGGTATATGGTGGATATCCCACCAACACGCACAAAACGTTTTGGGAACACATTCATTGTGCGTGCGGCTAGGGAGTGGAATTCCTTGCCGGAGTCTGTGTTTCCTGATAGCTACAACCCGGGAATCTTTAAGTCGAGAGTGAATAGGTTTCTTTTAGGTAAGCGCGTTCCATCGTCGACCGCATCGTCGCTTTCCATCAGGTGAGATAGCGGTCAAGTGCGAACCTATAAACAATAAAAAAAAAAAAAAAAAAAAAAAAAAAAAAAAAGAAATGCCTATGCCAAAAAAAAAAATCAAATAAAAACTTTCAACCCGTGTGACCTGACGTCAAAATCGAGGCGCGGCAAGCACTTTCGCGGGCCGCACCTATAGTACCACCTGACTGGGAGGCCTCCGGAAATGAACTTGTGTACCGGAGTTTTGTAACGATGACATACTAGGTACACGTGATGAGCATCGGTAATTTTGGTGTATGGAGGTTGAATTCCTGATTTTATCGAGTGTTACCTATTTCTTGAAATTGTTACGCGAATTGCGCGATTCAAATTATTATTTTTTTTACATTTATTAGAGTAGGTAACACGTGTAACCTTAAGTTTCTTTTTTATGTATTTTTACTAACACTATATGGCCTGATACAAAGGTATATTGAATTGAATAATAAATTATTTATGATATAGACATAAACAATGTTATTTGTCATTGTTAATTAATTTTCTAGACTTTAATATTTTTCTTAAATAATGCTTTCATTATAGTAAAATCCATCTGTAACTGGCCCCATATTTTGGCAAAGCTCTCTACTCATTTAGAGAAGAAGAATCAAAAAGTAATCTAGAAGTAGGTGCCTTTGCTGAATATGAGTCGACAATTTTAGGACTATGTAAGTATCTTTTATCCATGTCACACATATTATTGAAGGAAAGAATAGAAAATTCTTATTTATACAGTGATTTATAAGAGTCTCATTGACTGAACCTTTAACCTTTAACACAAAAGGCTATTCGCGCCGGGTCCTGGTACAGGCCATGGTCCGAAGCGAGGGTAATGAGCCTGCGGCACTCGCCTCCTTCTGAAAAGCAATGCTAGCTATGGAGAGTTCCATACGAGTGAATCCTCACGCCCCAGCTACCGAGACACTAACCTCAACTATCAGCATCCGAAGGAGAAGTGGGCGAAGCGGGAGATAGTGTCACATTTTTACTGACTAAAAACCCACTCCTGTTCCTTCTTTGTCGCTGTACCAGTGCCCCGGCGATCTCTTTCATATCACCTATGACCCCAGTAGGTTTCGACCCTACTGGGCCCCTACGGTTGCTGACAACTCCTTGAGGCGCGCATTGAATGTAACATAGGATTCAACCCAGGAGTATATTATGTTAGCATTTTCTTTTTCTTTTATAACGGATAGGCTCGCGTTTGACCACTATCTCACCTGATGGAAAACAATGATGTGGCCGACGATGGAGCATGCTTGCCTAGAAGACACGTATTCACTCTTGACTTAAAGACTCCTAAGTTTTAGCTATCAGGAAATACAGATTCCGGCAGGGAATTCTAATCCTGAGCTGTATGCGTAATGAATGTATTCCCAAAACGCTTTGTGCGTATGGATGAGATGTCCATGTACCGGTGGCGCAACGCCGTACGTCTTGTGGTCCGGTGATGGAACGGACTTGGCGGAATTAAAGTGTGATTGCCCTCATTGCTAAACTAGAGGTTGTAGGTTCGATTCCTAAGATAAATATTTGTGTGATGAGCACAATTATTTGTTCTGTGTCTGTTTGTAAGTAAATAAGTACTTATGTTTATTAATTGTCTAGTACTTTTAGCAAAAGCTCTGCTTACTTTGTAACTAGATGATGTTGTGGAATATTATATTATTTTTATTACTTTCATGCGGGTAAAGCCACTAGTAAATGCTAGTTATACCATTTCTCCACAAAAAAAATGATAACTAGTTGCTTTCTGAACTTCCTATCAAGTTTCTAATATTTTTACAATCTTAATTAAAACTAAATATATTAATATGATTGTATAGGTATCTACATATTCTGATCGTATAATTACACCGCATTATTAGAGTCATAAATTATTTTTTGAGTGAAAGCTGAATGCGTGCGGTCATAAAAATGAATATATTATAGTGTTATACATAATATACATATGTACGTGATAAGCGTGTGATTCTCGATTCAGGATCCGCCTTTGATCAGTTGGTTGAGAAATCTAATTTCCATTATCACTTAACTAGATATCTATTGATATGGAGATTTAGGACCGGTGTTCCACAGGATGTGCGGACGTAATAGTCACATAATAACGTGCGTATAATATTCATTACCTAATTAATAAATCATTGTTTTATGTAATAGATGCGGACATGGGCCTAATTAATGGAAAGTGGTGATGGCTGGTTATAGACGACAAACCAAATGGTTTGCGAATGTTGAGCTCAGTGCAGTGGTTCTCATGTGATTTGAACATTACATATTTACTGTATGGACCTTAAGAGACTTTGACTCCTGAGTTTGTTTCGGTGTTTATTCTCAGGGTAGTCAGCCAGGAAACACCGGCCTCATCTAGCTTAAACAGACAAAAAAAAATTTTTGAAAAGGGCAGATTCTCCGATCAAACGAATGTTATGTCTGGTGGGCAACTGCCCGACAGATGATTTCGGACTGTATATGCTCAAATTGCTCAGAGAATTTTATTTTACGATGCAAGATTTCATATTTCTTCGTAGTTCCTATGTTACAACATAGATGTCGCTACAAAACTTTTACGGTTTGGACTAAAGAAGGCGGGAGCTTCTTTCCGTTTCGTTCCTACCTCAGCTTTGTAACCTAACTTCTCGGTGTCAGGGTGCCATAAAATTCCGAACTTATTGCGGTCGC
Organism: Mythimna albipuncta; assembly: GCA_929112965.1. NCBI lineage: Eukaryota > Metazoa > Arthropoda > Insecta > Lepidoptera > Noctuidae > Mythimna > Mythimna albipuncta. The sequence goes on from OV815980.1 coordinate 7,188,478, forward strand.
TCATAGACCGGACAAATGGACATGAACTTTCCAAACCAGTAGATCTTTTAAGTTTCGATGTTCAAATTTGTACCCATACATAGTATTTAATTTAATTTCATCATCATCAGCCTTTTTAATGTTCTCACTGCTGGGACTCAGGCCTCCTCCCTAGGAGAGGGAATGAGCCGTAATCCATCACGCGGGCCCAGTGCAGGTTAGTGAATGTCATATGTCTTCGAATTTTCGAGGACATGCCGGTTTCCTCACGTTTTCCTTCACCGTTTTGAGAGCAATGGTGATAAAATAAATTACACAAATTAATGAGCCTGGTTAGGTTCGAACCCGCGATCTACAACTTGTAAGTTGGAACCATTACCATTTGGCCATCACTGTTCTTTGTGAATTTAATTTCACCTAATCTAAATATACGTTGGGCTACACGACATTATGCGAAATTTTAACTATGGCAAAGGGGACTAGGGTGAAATTTTAATTATGCCAAATACAATTCTGCCATTTACTTTTAAAAGTATGCCATTGTAAATTCACGCAACCCTCACCAGGTCATCAGTCCACCTTGAGGGAAGCCCATCAACGCTGCGTTTTCCAGTTGTGGTCGTCACACCAGAACCTTTCGGCTCTCTCGACCGTTCTGCGAACAATGTGCCCACTGCCACTTAAGCTTGTCTAGTTTTTTAGGTTGAGTTGGTAACTTTGGCTCTCCTGAGGATATCTTCATTCTTAATTACTTACGAGTGTCAGGAATAAGGAATTAAGAAAATGAATGATGCGTAAGTATACATTACCTACTTAATATTATTCAGTAGGTAGTCTAATATTAAATACTTTCAAACGTACCTATATTATATTCATATTTATATATCAGCTACTGTGACAGAACATAGAGAGACTTACATTTTTACGCCTAAATTGTACTCGTGTGCATAATATTAAGCAAATTGGTTTTATTAACAAGCAAAAGCTGCAAGAGTAAGAAACTGAAAAAGAAATTGCAAAATTAAAAGCTGCAGCAGACATAATGACCCGGGAAAATGTAAAACTAAAGAAGTTATTAGACCACAAACGGGCAAGCAATTTATTCTAGATGCGTGTGAAAAGCTAAGGATCTCTCTACTTGAGCACATCCGGGTGGCTTTCCACACAAACATCCTAAACGCATGTCGTATGCGTGCGTCGTGGACCTATTCTGAAAGTGTTCATTGATTTATCTGTTTAAAATATAATAAAGTCTTCTTCGCCAGCGTGAAACTAAGTTTTTATATAAAAAAAACTTTGGATTTATCCCCTTATTGGGTGAATTTTGGAAAATCCACTCTTAATACTTGATTACGTCATAAATAGAGGCCTTGTGTAGAATTTGACGACCCTACATCCAGTAGTTTCAGCTGTGCTTTGATGTGTCAGTCAATCAGTTTCTCCTTTTATACATGTAAAGAGAGAAACTTATAAATGAAGAGAAGAGAGAAATCTAAACAAGTTATAACAGCATCTATGAGTGATAAAGCTACATAATAATATATATAGTTCTGAAAATTTTAATCAACTTTAGTTATTGGCTAAATAACCTTGTCATTAATACTCACCAGATTTTTTGTTTAGATAATGACTTAACTAGAGAAAATTCACAACTTGTTCAGTTACATCTCCCAATTTAGGAGGTTCTTATCATCAGTTCTTTAGAAAAGGTTCTTGCTAAGGTTGTAACGTCTTACTTCTAGTTAGACGAATCAATCTATAAAGGTAACTTTTTATCCGAGCTATCTGACCTGGCAGTAATGTTCTATAAGATTTTCAAACAATGGTTAATTTCAACTAAAGTGCCCACTTATAAATCGTCACAAACTAGTTTAGGATTACTACGTACTAGGATTTTCTCTATGGAGAAGAACAGGGAAGCAACTCCACGATTTGATTTTTTTTTAAATTGATTTTTACACTTAAACAAAATTAATAAGTTAGAGAACGTAACTCTAAAGTATAATAAATTCAATCAAATACATCCAAAAATCAATATCCACTTATTCGTAGCCATATATATATGACGTTGTTCTCCAGAATAGTCCTTTAGTTAAGAAGGTAAATAAGTTGCAAACTGCACGCTTGCACAGGTGCGTTCTTGACATCCGGCCCCGAGTGCAGACAGGCGGAATAGAATGTAGTAGTTCACTCACTCAGTGATGCAGCAACAAAGAACGAAATATGCTAGACACGGTTGTTTGAGCTCAAAATTTGTTGTAAATACTTTATTAGTGACAAATAAATAAATAATAAATGGTCTTTATTTTGTAAATAGGTTTTGCTTAATTTTGTTTTCACCATAACAATCAGTGACCATAACCAGCAGAAAAAATAGCATTGTCTCGATCAGAATCTGCTTAGCATAATGTGTAATGCAGTTTTTAAAAGAAGAGTGAAAGAGCATTATCTTTCTATTTCGTCATAATTGCAAATTTAAACTAAATATGTATTATTTTATTTTAGGTATTATTTAGTATGTATTTGTGTGATATTTATTTTATTATGTGTATGTTTATAATTATAGCAGTATATATATATATATATCTTTAATTATTATTTTCTTTTTATACTATTTCATTGTTAACTTTGTATTTTGTGTACTAATTTTCCTTTTACTTTTACACACGTTGTCTACTTCTCTGTCTTCTTCTCTACTTCTTTCTCTTCTCTTCTTCAACTTTCCTGTCGCAGGTATGCTGGAAGAGATTTCATTAGAAATAAGCATCACCTTTGTACTATTTTTTCTGTTTCCTTCCTCTTTTCTTGTATTTCTATATGTGTGTACATAAATAGTTAAATAAATAAATAAATGTATGCTAATATTATAAACAGGGGGAGGACATATTTTTGATTTTAATGAATAAACTCAAAGGAAACTTCTACTGGCAGAAGTTAGTGTCCTATAATATTCTAAAAATCAAGTATCCTGTCCAGGACTGCTGGAACGTTTGAAAGAGTGACCGTGGCAGAATGCAAAGAGTAACTGAAAGACACAGGTGGGTTTTAGTTAGTAAAAGTCTGTCACGCCCTCTCGTTTCACCCTAGATTCATTGGATGATTTCCCGCCGCAAGAAAAAGTGTTCAGTCTAACTATTACAGAAACGAAGCTACCCATAGTATAGTTATCAGCACGGATCTTGAGCGTTGGCTTCAAGTTGCGCAGAAGTTAAATATTCGGTCTCTTTAGTGGTGCGACGTAAGACGCGGGGGCGAGGAATGTCAGTGATTTGCTCGCCGCGCCATCGTATCATAGACGTTACTCTTGATTCGTTCCCTGTGCTTACTGCATGTATCTAATATCGACGACGAATGGCTCGCCAATGTATGGAATGCGCAAATTGATGCCCACTCTGACGCCGAGCGCTCAAGATCCGTGCCGATAACTATACTCTTGCCCTAATTTCAAGGTATTTTTTTTCCGTATCTATAAATAGTTCTATGATACCAATTTATTTCAGCGGTCTTCGTTGTGCTACATCGTCTTTGCAAACTCCGTCCCTCATTTCCTCGACCTTTTCTAACTTTATAATAACTACCAATGCTCATACTGAAAGATTCACTAAAAGTTTAAATTTAGTTTAGTTTAAATTTTTAACCCCATATTATATTTTCTTTATTATACAGCAAAACAATGTACACTAAAATTAAAAACCCCTAAAACTAATTAAAAACAATAAAATATTGATACGAAGTCAAAACCTAATATTAAAAAAAAAAGATCTCTTGTACACCATATCAAGTTATAGTTATGTAGGTACAAAGCTTACCTCACAGTTGAATGAGTGAGAGTTTTGACGGTCAAAATATGCAAAAATTTAAACTAGACCAACGTAATATGCATAACATCGTCATTATTTCAGCCAAAAGTAATCCACTATTGGATATAAGCCTCGTCCAAGTGCCTCACCGTACAAACTTTTTTGATCGTCTTACCTGTAGTATGGACGTTTCACTTCTAAGTACAGATAAATCTTTCCACAATAATACCCATCATTGTCTCATGCCAGTATGTCATTCATCTGCTAATCATTATAATAATTACCAACAAACCACTTCTTAGATCTAACTCTTCTATAATTACCTTGTTATATTTGAACGGCATAGCGGCATACTACCCCCATACTGGTAGTGACTGACGAGTTGATTGCTACTAAATACATCTTTGGATGAAGCTCTAATGATGTTGATTGTTGAGTAGATGATTTATGGTGGTTACTATGGTCAAAAAGTTCTGGTGAGTTTTGGCGTAGTAAAGATGGATTGATTGCTACAATTAATGATAAAAGAAATACTTTGTTGTCTTGATAGCCCAATGGTTAAGCTTTTCCTACAAGCATCGATGCAATTTTTCAATTGTTTTGTAGTTTTGTGAGGACATTACCGACATCCCAATCCTCAAAAAGCACGTAAACTCGTTAGTCCCGATTGTCATTCGTAGATCTTTGACCGTCGATACAGGTAATCAGATGCCAAAGTCTTACTTCAGTATGTCCAAGAAGTATAATTTTGCCCAGTTACTAGGTTATTAAGGTCAGATAGGCAGTCGCTCTATTCGTCCGGTTAGACTGGAAGCCGACCCCAAGCTAACTTGTTGAGAAACAGCTAAAGAGATGATGTTGATAAAAAAATAGATGAAATGCAGCTTTTTACTAGCAATCGTACCTGCTGAAGATATCTGGATATCTCTCAGAGTGGTAGAAAAAAAAAACATATTATTGTCTCCAACCTAAGTAACATAGGACAATAGCAGGATGATGATGATGAAAAAAAAAATTATATCTATGTGAGTAATCTCAAACGTTGAAGCACAGCAATACACTTTGAAAGCTGAAAAACTAACTAAGGAACCTCTTGCTTAGAATGGAGTACAAAAATAAGCAAAAAAGATGTTTTATAAAAGAAAAATGATTAAATTAAATAATACAACAAATAAAGAAAGAAAAGAAGAAAGAAAGAAAGAAAAAACTTTTATTCGTACCTCACACATACAGTAGAATCCGATAATATAAATAATAGGAAACACTTTAAAATCTGTGCAAGGCCAAAAGAACAGTAACAAAAGATTTACCAAATTACATCGTGAACTAACTATTGACTTAGACCCTATAATTAAGAGAAGTCAAAAAAGCAGTACAATCTTCAAATAAAACATTAACAAATTTTGAAGATACTACTGATGAATTTATGCAAAAAATCTGTATCACCTCAGCAATTAAAATATAATAAATCAGTATTTACCTCTTTAGAGCAGGTAATTAATTCTACCTTGAGAAGATTATTTAGCAAACTCATAACCACACTTGAATCAATAAATTATCTGAACAGGTCAATCATAGTTCAGGGGTAACTTGAATAGAGTTCAGTGGCAATAATTTCTCACCATTATTGATACAATTCTCATAGCTTTGATACATTCTCACTTAATTGTCAGTGTGAGAAAGTTACTATATTAATTTTCTGAAATTAATTTTACACTTTCTAAGATTTTATAATGAGCTAGAGAGGTTTTGTTGTAGTCAACACAGTACTCAGATTTAATATGCCTCATGGTACGGTCAACCGCAACTCAGCGGTGGATAGAAATGTGAAAACTGTTACAAAAATGCTGTCAATATACCTAATTGTTACCGCGGTAAGGCGAACACTGAACATGATTTGGCGGTGTGGTCAGTTTCGTTTCGACTTTGCTGGCTGAGAAAAGTAAAAACGAAACTGACCAAATAATTTTACCATGACATAAACTTAGTTATTGATAAAGAAAAAAACTGAAAGGCATGAAGAGGCCATTTATTTGTTTTTTTTTTTGTCGTTGTTTAGGAAGCTTGACCTGGTCAGGATCGCGGGAATCCGATGGATGCGTGATGCACAGGACCGCTCGTTGTGGCGACGCTTGGGGAAGGCCTATGTCCAACAGTGGACGTCTTTCGGCTGATATGATGATAAAAATGATCATGAGAGGAAGCTTGAGATCATCGGAGAATTTGAGACTTTTGTTACCCTCATATTCTTACTTTATTATACCAAACATCGTTTACAATCCAGGCTGTAAGATTGTCAAATGCGTAACAGTTACCAGTAAGACAAAATTAGTCTGCTAACTACTTTAAAAAATATGTTTTGACTTTATTTCTTGATATTCGATGTCATGCTTTTTTTATTCTCTTTTCCACAAAAAATGTGTGACATTACAAACAATTTATCAAAATCCTGCGATCTTCGCCAGGTCAATAATTCATTTTATGTGAGGACTTTCAGCTCTCCATGTTCAGCGATCGCCGACTTCTGCGAAGCAGTAATGCTCGCAAAGGAGTAGGCCGAACGCATCAGGCAACGGCGTTATCGCCGCCGCCGCCGCCGGGATTCTGATCCCGATTTCCGGCCAACGTAGGCGCGGGCTTGCGGACGGTGAGCAATTGGTAGCTCACTGTCCGGCCGTCCGGTAACTGTCCGGACAAGCCCAAGTCGTCGACGGCGTGCACTGTTCCCACGCGTCTCAAGGAGTTGTCAGAAGCCTACTGGGGCCAGGGTTATCCGAAAGGGCGCTCGAGCCCCGGTATGAAGGCTAGAAGGAACGGGTTGGGTCTTTTAGTCAGTAAGAGTCCACTATCTCCCGCTCCGCCCAAGGGCGGGGGATATCAATGTATGATTTTTCCCACCATAAAAAGAAGCTCTCCGTGTTCTGGTATGCAGTTACTACTACATATCCTTTCGGCTAAATTTACCGTCTGTTTTGCGAGCAATTTGATCTATCCACTGCAACTTAATTTTGTGAATCTTTGAACTATGTCGCTTACCATGGTTCTGCTGCTTAATATGTGTGTTTCACAATTATTGTCTTAAACAATATAAATGTATAAACAAGTAAAACTTTCTGGTCAATTAAAAACCTTCAAGACATGTTTAGTTAATTCAAAGGATGTCTAGTGAGTGATAAGACCGCCATTGTAGCCATAAATTTAAGTTTGTGTAACTTTTTTAGTGTACAATATCATAGACTTCTATAGATGGATTGGATAAGGCTGTAGAGAAAATAGAAGATAGAATAAGAAAGAAAGAATAACCGAATAAGGGCTATTATAGAACGTTATATTACATAGAAATAATATTTTTCCATATCTTCAAAGCTCACATTAAAGTTTTGAAATTTGACCATAGCAAATTAATTCATAACAGAATCATTCAATTGTATAACCATGTTATTAGACTGTTTTTGCTGTTTAGTTTTGCCCTACATTTTCTTTTAATGATTGGACAGGTCATGTTATAATTCATAATATTTTGTATTTCACAAAAATAATAAAATATCACATGTAATTTTATAAAAGTCGTCTTTATTTAACATTTACGAGGATCCTTCGTAAAATAATAAATTAAAACATCGCAACAATCAAACTGTTAACATTCTTCGCATTAAATACACATTGGTTTGTAATAAATATGACTTGAAGCATACCCATACACATACAACAAAAAATGACTCAAAAAAAAGATAAACTGTTATGAAAATATTAAAGTAAATAATATATAAAATATCTTTGGAACTGAAAACTTAAAATAATAAAATTTACTATCAACACTCACTTAAAAAGAAAGTGATGTATACTTAAACATAATAGATAAATAAAAATACTTATATACAATAAAGGTAGAGACTAATAATATCAGTCATAATGAAACTTAAAATAAAATAGATATATACAGAAAAAAACTTAGCATGTGTACGAACGGTGGTCAACATATATACAAGGAAGAAAAAGAAGATTTACAAAAAGATTAATAAGTTAATTTTACCTAGAATAAATAAATTAATAATTTAATCTCACGCCTGTTTGACATGAGCGCCATACGCAAGGTTCTGGGCGTCCTGAGACCTTCCCCAGCCACCGCTGCTTTCCCAGCCGTGGCTTTCTTCATGAGGAGGTTCTGACCAACCACTGCTCTTCTTGGATTCGAGGAGTTTCTTAATTGCGCCAAAAGCGGCGGCGATGAAAGCGATTTTACCGAGGAGGACGGCCTTCAAGACGGCGAAAGCGATGATACCAAGGAACAGAGGGACGAGGGCTGCAAGTTTTAGCTTGATGAGGGCCAGGATGGGGAGGAGCTTCTTCAGCTTCTTCTTCTTCTTGCCACGACCTGAAGTTGAGATAGAAAATTATGAGTCAAAATTTCTAAAATTATATTTAGGATATTGTCACACATAGTGTACTAATATTGATTTCAAATTTAAAATAATCGATGGCTGTCAAAGTGCATAATTTTTCAAAAACATAATACTAAAATAAAACTTGTTTCACGATATTAATCTTTTGATGACAAAATAAACTTGAATGATCACAACAAAAGAATTTTCAGTAAAGCTTAGCATTCAAGTGCAACCAACAAAGAAGTGAACAATCAATGACGACTCTCTAAACCCCGTTAAAGTCACACATAAGTCACTAATTATCTCAAAAACAAATCCAGCCAACAAAAGAATTATAGACCGTTTAATCTCACATAGCAAACTTCAAAGAATCTTGTTCACAAAAAAAAATTCCCACACCATCATAATAAGAACCATAGCTTTGTACACGTAGATACGACAATTAAAAGAAAGCGTGCTTCAACTTTTGGCATTCATAGTTAAATAAAATTATAATTTTGAGAAAGTTGCATGTATGTCACGAACTAAAGGTCAAAAGTGAGAATTATTTCCATATCATGAATGGTTTGCAAAAGTTGCAATTTGGTGAGCAGTTTAACAGAAACTACCAAATCGATTATAATTTTTAAGCTGATGATAATAATATATCCATTATATCGATAAAAGTATAGTAAAAACGGCTTCGCATTAATCGATATTCAAATGTAAAACAAATGATGTTGTAAAACAAGTTAACGCATATGTTAGCGATGAAGTTTATTATATAATCAGTAACAGGCCTCAATAGATGAATGATCTTAAGTTATACACTGATTTGCAGATAGAAATCTAAAGACAGTGAACTTATAAAGTACCTAGGAACTGGTCAAGCAGGCTCTTATATAAATAAACGGGTCGGAGTGAAAATGAAATCCAAGTGTCCATTGTGTTATGTCATTCGATTAATTATAAAACATTTTATGTTAAATTTATTACAAACTTTTGCAAATTGAAATCTAGAAATTTGGATTAGATGGAAATTATGTAGATGATATGATTATATGTCTATTAAAAGACAGTGAAATTGATGTTGCAACGAGATTGGAACAATATTGAAATAGCGAAACAATTACAATAAATTAAAAATCTCTGCAGTAAACGGGAACCGAACGTGATTTTTTTAAGTAAGCACTTCTGAAGCTAGGTCATGTGGGAGTGCCCGTAAGTTTTTAGCTTATGTAAAGCACGGATCTCAAGGAGATTTAATTTACTTGAAATATCAAGTGAAAGTTTTAAGTCGCAACTGATTTACGATGTTAACGTTAAACGATAAATGAGCGATTAGAAATTACTTTTTGGCAAGAAGTGACTTTTAACCTTTCGCTAATACAAATCTTCTTCAGGGCAAAAACTATAGTTAAAAATTAAATCTGAAATGTGATTTTAAATTAACATTTTGGTTATTATTTAAGTTTAGATTCATATTAAGGAATGTTTAAATGATAGTTTAAGAAAGTGCAAACAAAATATTTTCAAAGCATTCACTTGCGTCTAAGTGCTAATAAAGAGCTTCTATTAACAAAGCACTAGACACTTTGTGACAAACATTTAAAAGCTTAGCCAAATATAGAAGCTGGCTATTAATTTCAGCCTATGCGCAGTCAGGTAATGTCTATAAGCTCGTGTGTTACTTTGACTGCTTGTAGTTCTTTGTTTGTGTTCGCCATTATAGTAAGTCAGGAAAAGAAGGATATAATTACACTAACGTTTTCTACAGCTTATTGCTAGCAACAAATTTTTGTTTAGATTTTTAAAGAACTTTGGAAAATGTTTTTCGATGCTACCAATTACCAAAGTTTTAAATTAGTAACAGATTTAAAAATCTAAAATCATGAAAGTTATTTTCAAGTTTGCTGATACCCAGTATCGCAAAAATCCAATACTATGTCAAGAAAGTGCATAAACTACTGTATCAAATAAACACATTACTTGCAGATTTTATCTCGATGCGTGGGAAAAATTTCATACATTGTGCTTCACGCTGGATTTTGTATACTTAATTCCGTAACTAATATTTTTATTGTTAGCATGAACGGTATCTAAGATCTTGAGATTTTATGTACTATTTAATATGTTTGAACTTTTCAATTCTATTGATGGCTTCATTTTGTGAATCATCTGTATCATAATTTACTATTTTTATCTTTTTCAATAAAACATACTTGACTGACTTCAGTTATTTTATATGCCATGTCCACAACTGTTAGTTAGTAGGTAATTAAAGTTTATTTCTCTTTAACTACTTAAGCACTTTTCTAGCGGGTGCAACATGGTAATAATGTTCCGGGTTAAAAGCCTACTACAGTCCATTAGTGGCGCGTTATTTACGTGCATGGCAAACTTTTCACACAAATTAAACTATTTTACGTAGTAATTACTTTACAAAACTATAATTATTATTTTTCTTTGAGAAAACCTTTTAAATGGGGTTAAACTCTTAACATTTTTTAATTCAATAATTGCTGTCAGCTTTATTTTTAAAATCATTTTCGTAAATGAGTTCTAAATTGTAATTTAGTCTGATTTATTGGTTCTGGTATTCCACATTGATTCTATTTTTATATTACTACCAGACAAGCTTGTAAAATGTAACAATTGAGTAAAATTAAAACAACTTGTACATACCTTCCTCGTCAAGGGTGTTGTCGTCTTCCAAAGCTTTAGGCATTCTGAGCTGCAAGACATGGCTGTCAAGGAAGTCCACAACATTTTCCATGATCCTCTCTTCTACCTTCAACTCCCTGGCTTTAGGGTCATCAGGTAGAGGTTCGTAACTGCGAGCAGATCGGCTTCCACCGGTGTTCTTGAAGCTAACGCCATCGAGGACATCAAGGGTTGAAGAGGCTGCCAGTTTGTCTGTGAATCTCATTGCTTTTTCCTGTGAAACAAAAGGATTACTTTTAATATTTGTATTTTTCTTTTTTTTTTGGTCTTGGCCTAATTCTTGTATGTTTGAATTATTTGTTAGTTACTTATTTAGTCATTGGTAAAGTAAGACTGAAATTTGGGATACTAAATCAAAGGATTGTTTGAAAAATAAATTATAGAGTTATATCTTGAACTTTTTAAAGTTTATACGTCTTTTAGTTCATAATAATTTATCAAATTGGCAATTCATCAGTATCCAGTAGTTCAATAATCAAATCACCAAAAATCTATTCAAAGATCTTCAAATTTTTTTGCAAGCTACAACACTATAATACCGCAATTATTTTTCAAAGTCCTTGAGTTTTAATATCAAAATAAGACACTGTCAGGCCTAAAGCCTGTTTAACCCCAGGGATCCAAAACCAATCACAAAACACTGTCACATTTCACTTCACTGCACAACACACCTTGAGACACAAGGAAGTATCTGTATCCAGACAATCCTTTAGAGCCGAGATGAATCTCTCGGCGGCTCCGTCCTCCTTTGCCATGGGCAATGCCCCGGCGACTGCTACAGCACACAAAAGCACTACAACCTTCATCTTTCTCGATGGCTAGACACAAATTGCTGAAGATCAGTGTATGAGCGTGAGTTTTATTTTGTGTTCCCCCTCCCTGCATTTCCATATGTCACGGCGTCTTCGTAAGTGTGAGGCCTATGACGAAATACAAATATGACCACGACAGGGTAGGCATTTTAGCAGGTTTTTTGTCAGGTTTAATGAATATGTGTTATGATGGCATGGTAACACGGTCAAAGATTTGAGCGTTAATTTTTTTTTTTGGTTTTTTGATTTTTTGTGGCTTGAGAATCTGAAATTGTTCATTTTGCGCGGGAAAAAAGTGAATTGGATTCTCTGCCAACGAACTTATAACAATTTATATAATTTTACATTTGTTTTTAGTGTGAACGTCATAATTATATATTGATTTCTGTTTTAATAGATTTGGTGAGTTGTAAGTTGTAAGTAAAATGCAAATTTTCGTAATTGAATACGTAACCTTTTGCTACCTTGATTTGATTTCAAACAAATTTCTATGAAAATAGTAAAAAGACGTAACCGTAACGTAAACTAAGTGAGTAATTTCGTAACTTGCGAATAATCGGAAATCCTTTTGAAATAATTACTTCGTCCGAAATATTTGGAATACCGCAATATTTCCGGTTCTTCGTTGGAGGGTTTCGCAAAATCGCTTTCTAAAACCCATCAATACTTATATCATCGGTTGAATTTCTATATTTTTTGACCATTTGTATTCTAAAGTAAATTGTTTAATAGTCCATTTATAGGCATAGTTGTCTGTACACAGCGAAAGTTTCTCTGGTACTTAAACACAAAGGTGATATGTCTATTTGGAATATAAAGTGCAGAATTATGTTGTTTTACTCATAGTCATTGCCAACCTGCCTTTTGTTTAAACCACTTTTAATTTCATTTAGGTTGAACTCTGTATCCATTGCGTAATGCGTAGACTTTCTTTGATACATGAATAATTACGTCATTGAGATTTTTTAAATTTATAACAAATACGATCTTCCTTTCATTTTGGCTCATATGATGTTGAGACGCATTAACGAAAACTACCATTTTAGTTTTATTTTTTAAAAACATCGTTTTAAGATAATTTTTATTTTTTGTGTGTTGATAATTCGTAAAAAGTGCGTAAATTAGGTGAAGATACCAAATTTTAAGTTATTCAGAACAGTGATTAAAGGTTGTAATATATTGGTAGCTTTGTTTTAGGTTTGGTGTACTAATATAATTTTTGTGATTTTTTAAAGTTTACTGTTAGAATAACCCTTAAAAACTAATCAAGTGGACTGCTTTAACTGTTCAAATGTAATGGCATTAGTTTGTTATGTAATTTAGTTAAAAGTTAATTTAATCTGTTTCTGCTCGTTCTTGCTAATTTTGTCGATAAAATAAACCATCATACTACATCTATAGCTGAACATATACCAGAAATTCTTTTTGAAAATTTAGTATAGAATGAAGACATTATTTACATGATAGGACATTATGTCTGCCCCAAACATAATGTGGCATAATTATTCACTCATTACTGCATCAAAAGGAACTATTGACAAACTATTCAATCACATTTAAATTGGAGAGAGTTTTTTGTCCCGATCCATTGAGACATTTCTCAAATTTCATTCAAAATTGACTCTTATTTTGACCAGGTTAAATTTCAAAACGATGTTGCGAGTTTTCTTAAAGGTTCACTTTTATCTAGGTACAATCTTGGCTAGGACAATGAATGAGTTAATCGCTTCTGGTCGTATACTGAATGTGTAAAGGAAAATTTCTCTGTCGCTGTAGGTGACGTTAATGATGTATGAGCTTTTGTTGAACTGTAGGTCCTCTTCGAGTATTTTGTAGTCAGTACGTCAATCAATGTGTTTGCCAGCTTGTGTAAGGTCGTGGCTACTAATGCTTAAACACCATTGTAATTTTTGAATAAATATTTGATAATATTAATATCAAAAAGTGTCTATTTTATTTTTTACTAACCTGAGTTTATGAATTCTACAATATTTTAGAATGATGTTTTCTTCTTTTTGTGAGTATTAGAATATACTTAAATTTTATTAGACTAGTATGTAGCGGTTTGGAAGTTTTTATCATGGTTTCGTTTTCAAATTAATATTATAAACATTTTATGCTTAAATATAAGCTGGTAATATGCCTAGCTACTTAATTTGTAAATATCTTTTAGTCAACGGTTATAAATTTCCGTTTTTAGCATTTTATTAAGGCGGCTTCAAAAAAAAAAAGTCTCTTATATCAAACACATTTAAAGAATTTAATTACAACTTGCAGTTTTAATGGTGACTCAGATCTCAAAGTCATGTTAACTTGTAGCTAATGCTACAAAAAAACGAAAGTGTAGCAAATGCTTGTCATCCTCCGCTTGTTATAATGTTTGTAGTTGGACACACTTTATCATTCATTGAGCCGTGACTAACGACTTTGATAGACTACAAGAAAACGAAAGAAGCAATGGTTCACGAAGTGTTGGTGAAGTGGGCCATTGTGTACAAGAGTTGTTAGAGTTACTAAGAGAAATGTCTCTGGGTACAAAATTATGACTTAACAGAATTTAAAAACAAGTGTTCTTTCAATCAAGTGGGACATCAAGTGCATAATGATTATATTTCTCATTGTTACACTCATTTGTGTCCTGACCTTTTCCATTGTTTATCGTTAACCTACTTGTACATACTATAATAACGGTTTCTAAGGTACAAAAATAATTTGCTATTAATTTCTCTATCTAGTTATTCGACTTCAAAAACTTATAATTAAGGTAAGATTTCTTCATTTGTTTAAACATTTTTTACATACGAAAGCATGCAAAGTCATCGTTTCAGATGCATCGTTTGAGTCCGTTCATGTTTTGCTATTTTAGCGTACAAATATTTTTGTAAAGAAAAATTTATACCAAAACTTTCATAAAATTTATAACATATACAAGATTATGTAAAAATTACACAAACGCTACAGCACAAACTTACAAAATTTGTTGTAAAAATCACAAAGATAAGATTTTTTTATGTGGTGGATATCTTTATTAAAGACATGTTGCAACTCAAACCATCAAAATTTATCTTTTCAGGCCATATCGTTAGGAGCCAAACATTAACGGTAATAGAAAAGACAAAGAATGGCATATCATCTTTTCTTTTACTAAAATGTCATGGACCATCATTATCATCATTTTTGAAAAATCCACCATTGTTTTCTTTGCATTCGAATTGTACTGTTTATCTAGAGATGTGATTAAATATAACTTCGACACTACGAACTTACTTTACTGTATCATGTGGGAACTAAGCTAGTATCGAGCAAAAAGAGATAAGAATTGTGTTTTAGTGCTTAAGTAAAGTAGTTTGGTTCCGTAGTTTTTAATTTTTTTATTTTGCAATCCTATTCATCTCCTTGAGTTTCTCCTTTTGTTGTGCTCCAAATACTTGCACTGACTGGTCCACTCAAATTGTATGGTTCTTTCTTCAAAAGACCATCTCAGACATCAGTCTCTATGGTTATCTTAAATTGACAAATAAAATGGGCCAGCCTCCTTGCTGGTTTGCAACCATGGGATATCGAGGAAACAGTCCTAGCATACATGCACGATTTGCGCGTGGATATACAACGTCAGAGCGAAAGTCCACTGCCGTGACAGGTCACGGTATGGCGGACAGAGTTCGGGCGGGATCTCATGGTAAAGTAGCGTCAGCAACTATTGCAACCCAGTGCTGAGCACGCAACAATTATGGCGGTAAGTCGAGGGGACTTACATTGTGACGTGTCTTTGAAGCGTGGCTAAGCAAATACATCACGGCTTCCTCACCTTCCGCATGACATAGGTTCTCATCGGACATGGTAAGTTCAGGAGGAACTTGCTTGTGCGGAAGCGACGCCCGGTGTTGCCACTGTGTAGACCGCCTGGAGGACATGGTGGAGCACACGGTGGAAATGTGCCCCGCTTGGGCAGAGCATCGCCGTGTCTTCGTGGGGGCGATCGGCGGTGGCAATTTCTCGCGCCGGGCCTTGGTACAGGCCATGGCCCGGAGCGCGGAGGAGTGGCAGGCGGTCGCCTCCTTTTGCGAAGCAGTAATGCTAGCAAAGGAGGATGCCGACCGAATCAGGCAACGGCGCTCACATAATTATTTCACAATAGCAGATAACAGAAACTGTATGTTAATGATTAAAGGCATCTAGCAGCACCTACTGCCTTACGTCTTTACCATATTTACTAATTTATATGTATGTATATTATTAAAAATCCTTCAGACGGAGATAACGTTTTATCGTCCATAATTATGCAAATTAAAGAGAAATTAAATCACATTATTGAGTCAAAAGATGCACTTCATTTCCTTCCTACCTGGCGCTTGGCCAGCAAACATTTTGCTAAATTTGTCACATTTCTAGCTTTACATACGCATGGCTATGTGTATTCAATATTTATGATGCGCCTAGCTCGGATACTCTGTAGGGTTTTAAATACTTATGGTAGTAAAAGTGAAAATAATTACTTAGCAGCGTCTTACTGCACACAGTTAAAAAGTGAACATAGACTGTGACGGTGGATATAGACTGCGAGGCATACGCCACGCACGGCGCACAGACAATGCTTCGCAAGCAAATGCTTCGCCACAAATATTATGACAGACAAATGAAGCATTTGCTTCGCACGCCATGGCTCGACCCGAGTATATGTTGATAATACCTAATTGTTTTCAACATGCACTCTTTAAACAAAGGCATTCGCTGTATGCCGTTCGCGGCGCATACGTCGCAAACTCTGTATCCACCTTTAGGTCCTGTTTGAATAAATTCATCATTTATGTCATCTACGATTTTACACCAGACTTTTCTTTAAAACTGCTACCAGTTACAATCGCTTTTGGAAAATAGCTGCAAGACGTAAATTGATGGACACAGGTCTCCCTCAAGTCATAACGACCAGGTCTGTGCGTCTTGCATCCCTCACTAGGTCATCGGTACATCTGCGTCTTCGAGTACATGGTTGCCACTTCAGAATATTACATTCCCATCGACCATCTGTTCACTGCCCACTGACACATAAGTTTGACGATTCTTCGAATTAAGTGGTCTTTTACAATGGGCCTCATCAGAAGGCTTTCAATCACCCAAAGTTCAAAGGAAAGGCTATGCTCAGAGGCTTTGTTGAGTGATCACATCAGAAATGAAGATATACGTAAGGAAACCAAGGTTTCTAACATACTTGTTTATTTAAGCCTATTATGTGTATTGAAACTAAGGTTAGTAAACAAAATCAGTAAACGTCATTTGAACATCTTTAAAAAGATAACCACAGGTACATAAAGATCAATATGCAATTCACTTGCTGGTCTCTAAAAAGCAGTTTGTGTGAAACTATGAATCTGCTAGACTAGTGTTTAGTTTCACACGTTATAAAAACATTTTCTCTTAAACTTTTTATAGCTGTAACCATTGTTTGTGGTGATAAGCAGGTATGGCAGTTCCGTATAGCGGACTGAGAACAAGGAAAGTCACTTAATATTAATTTTATAGAAACATAAAAGACTGTAGAAATAATTTCTTTAGTTTTATTTAATTATCCACCGATTTATTATGCTGATTAATTTACATATTTGTTTAAAGGTACATTGTGTATTGGTATCATAATATTTGTGTTTTGTGCATTTATGATATTTAATTTTATCAACCGGAAAGGGTGACTAAAATAGTGTAAGGTTATGAAAAACATATGTGAGACAATATATAATCTCTATAATATTAAATAATAATTAATATTAATATAATATTTGGTATGACTAGGTAGTCTGAAGTATAGTCGTATATGTCTCTCAGTAATAAGAAATAATAGGTCATAAAAAGATATGTTGATACGTCTACTGTTTCATACGTTACTGCACCAAAAGTTACGTAAAAGTTAATGGTCACAGTGTCCACGCAAGTGTGACGTAACTCACTGCGTGTACTACGTTTAAAATATTCATCGTTCATTCATAAAAAAAATAGTTAATCAACAACTAAAGCCCACGTGTTTCAAATCACGTTTTTCCCAAACTTTCTTTCTAATCAATACGTGTATTTGCAATAAATAATCTTAGTGCATAAACTGGGCGATGCCGCTGGCGTTTCTAGTCATAACCTAATGATTATGCCAAATATTTGGTAACTATGCTTTATAGGACCTGTTTGGGTGTGCGGTTGTCACAACGGAGAGGTTGCATTTGACGCCTGAATGTCTGGCAGTATACTGTTACATAAAACTTTTGATGAGGTTGCATGCATGTACTATACATTCATCGTGAGCAGACTTACTTTTAAATGATTTGAGGGACATAGTTCACGTAACAGCAAGAGGTCTGGTTTATTTGTGCTCATATAAATAGCCTTGTCTTAATCAATCATCACAATATTCTTCTCGTATGATATTATTGGAAAAAAAGCAATTATACTTATAGCCTAGTTTCCAAATAAAACATTTGAAATTAAGTAGGTTTGATGAACCTTACTATAGAAAATATAAATTTGACAAGTATTCAGACTAAAATAGAATTTGAAAAATCCGATTTTTTTTATTAAAAAATAATAATAATTGAATATGCTGAATTTGAAAGGGGAATAGAGTTTTTGTTCAGATAATGAACACAATGCAGCTAAAGCTTTAGTATTTAATTCATTGACGTCATAAGTGTCATGTAACTTAAAATCAACTTCACATAACCAAGTCACATCTACCTCGTGGCCACCTCAGCTTTCTTTCCCCATATGCATAAATTAAATTAAAAACCATACTATTACATAACTAAATTAACATTATTATGTTAGAAATGTTAAAGTGTTCTTACTTACTCAGTTATATGATGTATTAAAACTTTAGACCAATGTAATCGTCAAAATCGTTTATGTAAGATTATGTTCTCACGCGAATTATTGTGAATTGTTTAGGATCATCGACTTTGCTGGGTGTGCAGTGTTTAGTTAATCAACAGAGTTTAATCATTATTTTCTTTTCAACATATCATTTTTTCTTTTTTGTCCGATAGTCTTAAATTTCGATTAGTTTATTTTTTATTCATTCTCGTTTATAATGGTTGGTGTTGTTATTTTATTTCTATGTTTATTTGAATCTATAACTAGTACTTTAGTACCTACCATTATTATTTATCTCGTATGTCACAATATAATTTCAGAGATCTAAATTAAAAGTGAGCTTAACTTGATTTATATCTCTGAATTGCATTAGATTAATTATATTCTCATGCGTGGTTAGCGTTTCCATTTATTTTTTGATAAGTTTGTTATGAAACCATATAATTAAAACAAGCAGTCATCATCATCATCATATCAGCCGAAAGACGTTCACTGTTTTACATAGGCCTCACTCAAGTGTCGCCACGATGACCGGTCTTGTGCGTCTCGCATCCCTTTAACATCACCAGGTTATCGTCTAATATTGTGGGAGGCCTACCAACGTGGTCGTCATTCCAGAACCTTTCGCCCCTATCGACCATCTGTTCTGCGAGCAATTTGCCCTGCCCACTGCTATTTAAGTTTGGAAATTCTTTGGGCTATGTCTGTAACCTTGGTTTTCCTGCGAATATCCTCATTTCTGATATGATTACGCAAGGAAATTCCGAGAATAGCTCTTTCCAATGCCTTTTGAGTGACTTTAAGCTTTCTGATGAGGCTCAATCTAAAAGCGACCACGTTTCGGAGCCATATGTTATCACTGGCAACACACAAAGGTCATAGATTTTTGTCTTGAGACACCGTGGAGCTTGGACAAGAAGACACCGCGCAGCTTCCCGAACGCTGCCCAGCCTAGTCGAATTCGTTGCAATTTTCTCAATTATGTTCTTAGAACATGTAATTAAAAAAAAATTAACTCAAACATGGTATAGTAATGAGATTAATATAATTAGTTTTAGTATCAAGCTGTAATTTACTTACAGCGTGATTTTTAGTGAAAGTGGACATATAAAAACATGCGTACAATGTAACGTTATATTCGATTCAAAAAAGGCTATACCAATGTATTGTATATATTTCGTGTTTCCATTCTTTAACTTATCAATACATAAGTTGAATAATAAATTGTATGACTATCACTTATGTAGTGAGTGGATCTTAAAATTCTTTGAAACTGTCTTTTTTCTTTACTAATTTACTTAAAAAGGTGATTCTTCTGTAAAAGCCATGCTGTATTGATAGTTTTACAGACTTCTTATACCTACAATCTTCTACGATAAGATTTTTTATGTAGCGTATCTACTATCATGTTCACAGTAGTAATTTGTATATAAAAACCCAAAATGGTTGAAATTGAGTGATTTCTGGGATATGAAAAAAAAAATCTGACTGCTTTTAACTAAAAAAAAACTAAAACTTCACTGTATTCTCAGTGGCAGCGTAAAATTCGCTTATAGTACTGTTTTTGGGATGTAGACAGACAGCAGTTAATTTAATAACGAAGTTTGCAATTTTATTCTACATTTACACAGCTGCAGTTTCTTTCAGACCTCTCATGTTTGAAATTATAAAATTCTAGGGTCAGTTTGGACTTTCAAGTGGAATCTGACAGGATATACACCAGCTAAATAACCAGTCCATCCGAGTGGTTATCGATGGCTGCTCGTCCGGTCAAATGGTTTTTACCGCCGGGGTCCCTCAGGGGTCAGTACTCTCGGCAACATTATTCTTGCTGCACATAAACGATCTGCTTAAGCCCGGTACCTTTGGGTATGCAAACGACAGCACTGTTACTGAGAGTTACATATCCAGCGCGCGAGCTAGTGGGTCACAGATCCAGTCTCTCCGAGAGGCTATGGTTGAGCGCTTGAACTTGTCCTTGGAGGCAGTCTCCGAATGGGGCGATGCCAATTTGGTCAGATTCAATGCTGTAAAAACCTAGGCGTGTCTATTTTTCCACTAAAAGGAGTCAATTCAGCTTCAACTTTCTGGGGTGTAACTGTGCCGATAACCAACTATCTTGACTTTCTTGATGTTGCGCTGACATCAACACTCAACTTTGGGCCATATATCGAAGCAAAGGCTCAACTGGCTGCAAAAAAGTTGAGAATCCTCGCAAAGGTCAGACAGTACATCACGCCGGATGCTTAAACTTTATCAAGCCCAAGTTCGATCGTATATGGAGTATTGCTCTCATCTTTGGAACGGATCTGCCCGATACCAGCTTGATGCACTTGAGGCAATTGAGAGGCGGGCCAGAAGGATAATTGGCAATGATGCACTCATCGAGTCGAGGCTTCAAAGTCTTGAGCATCGACACAGAGTTGCTAGCCTGTCGGTTCTCTACCGATTACATATCGGGGAGTATACATCGGAATTGCATAACCTAATTCCGCCTAGCCCGTCCCATCATCGAACTACCAGACGTACGGCTATGCGCCACCGGTACATGGTGGATATTCCACCAACACGCATAAAACGTTTTGGGAACACATTCATTGTGCGTTCAGCCAGGGAGTGGAATTCCTTGGCGGAGTCTGTGTTTCCTGATAGCTACAACCCGCGAATTATTAAGTCGAGAGTTAATTGGTTTCTTGTAGGTAAGCGCGTTCCATCGTCGACCACATCGTCACTTTCCACCAAGTTGAGATAGCGGTCAAGCGCGATCCTATCAACAATTTAAAAAAATCCTTGTTCGAAGATACTGTGGGTGGTAGACAGAGTTATTGATAGCACAAAATGTAAGATAAAAGGGCCGAAAATTAAACATTAAAATCATATCACTTCTTGAGCCTTATCATATTCGTCTTCGAACGTTTTTACGACACATTGAAAGAGATGATTTGAATTTGAGATACTTTTATTATAAGAATGAAATAATATCCTTCAAGGTAGTAAAACATTTCATCAGCGAAACTTTCATCTTCAATATCTTACAACTCTTACGCAACTTTTAGAGAAAGTTATTTATTAAATAATTTGTTGCTAGCAACGTGATATGGTGGCGTTGACCATAATCATAATATATTGTTTCGAAATACCCACTGTTATAAGTGATGATGGTATCAATCTTGAAGATGATGTGTTTAGAAAACGTTTCGTTACTGAACAAGCTAACGATAATGTTAATGATAATAGTGAAATTGATATTGCGTTTAATGAAATTGAAATTAATGTGCTTTCTGATAGTGAGTGTTAGAGATTATTAGTTAGATATTTGAAATTTCTTTTTTATTATTTTATAGTGCATATGTAATCAGAAATTGAGAAAAATCGTAGGTTATTCAAAAGATTGCTTGAAAATGTTTGGCTAGACTTACTAATAATTGCATATATCTGTAACCTATTTATCTATTCTTAGCATGTCTACATAGCCCTTAATTGGAAAATTTGTAATCTTTATATTTTTATTATATCATTGTCTTTTGTTTGTATTCAATACAATAACGGTCAAAAGGTTAGCCAATATTTTGGTTTTTAGAGTAATTTAAAATTATATAATTTTAGGATTAAGTAAACAGAAACAATACAATTTTGAGTTCTTTATTTGTACGAATCATATTAAAAAAATGGTTTACATATAAACATGTATGTATAGGAAAGTATTAAAATATATTATAATATATTTGTACTCCCGAAGCGGCACATTGATAAATGTAATTAATATATTAATATATAATTATATACAGTAGAAGATAAACTAAATTATAATAATGTAAGCAATATTACAGGTGGTTTCTTTGATTATATGTAACGTAAATATTATAATTATATGAAAATACATTGATGTATTAATACATAAATATAAAAAAAAATATGGAAGTATGAAAATGAATAAATATGAAGTATGCAAATAAATAAATAAAAATAATAGCGTAATTAAATAATTAATTATATCACAAAATAAATGTACACAATTAATGTATTATGCATAATAATATACACAATAATAATATACAAATAAAACTAAATAGTTAAAATAAGGACTTAGTAAGAAAGGACTAGATAATAAATCTATAAGAGTTAATAGTAAAATCAAAAGTCAAACGTTTTGAAGTATACAAAATACACAAATACGGATACCGTATAGGGTTTGAAAATACTAATATAGTATAGTATGAAAGACCATACAAACTTAGAACAACATTTTATGGGAAAACAGTAACAAATCGCGTCTTCGGTAAAAATCCCTTACAAAGGGAAATTCTTCGTAAAATATTCAATAAATACGCCTTAAAAACTACAATAAATAAACTCAGTACATTCCGTTTCACACTATGTTACAATAGATAGAGGACTTAGAATAGCTCCTTGGGAATTCCATAGCTTTAATCGCTTTTGACGTGGCCGGAGTAGGCTAAATCTTGTCCATCATCGATGGATCGCCCCCATCCATGACCACTGCTGGCGTAGTGCTCTTCATGATGAGGGTGGGCAACTACTTCATAGCTGGTCTCATGATGCTTGCTCGCCAAAAGCTTCTTCAAGGCAATGATACCGGCGACAAGGAGAGAGATCTTGGCAAGGAGGACAGCCTTGGCAGCGGCAAATGCGATGATGCCGAGGAACAGTGGAATAAGGGCGGTAATCTTCAGCTTGGCAATGGCGAGGAGGGGCAGGAGCTGCTTTATCTTCTTCTTTTTGCCACGAGCTGAAATCATAAAAGCGACTCGTTAGTGTTGATAAATCAAATAATCATTAAAATTTTATAAATCTATATATTGTCTTGTAAACGTTCAATCATGTTGTTTACAAATAGTAGAAAAGTGAGAGTATATTATTACTAAATGTTTTTCACTATACAATCTTCTTTTTAGCATATGCGAAACCTGAAACACCTGTCTAGTATTTTTATGCAAAGAATCTATGTTCAAATTTCAAAACTGTATTATAACAAAGTTATAAGCCAGTTTGGTACCTAGTTGGCGACATAAATACATGGACACCGGGCCACCCTGGCAACTTAGTGATGGTTTTGCTCCCACACCTAGCTGCTGTGAACTGTGTTGTACTAGTGTCGGTGTTGTCCAACTTGTGATCTTATTTAAATATTTTTGGAAAAAAATATTACATGGTATAAAAATTATTGGAATTGATTCAGCTACTGATTCTGAAAAACCATTATTCAGGTTTCACATATACTAAAAATATAGTTGTATACATAATATTCAAATCAAATTAATTCTCTACATCGAGCAAAACTCTCAATACAACGTTTATAAACTACTATCACTCCTACAACTTTCACATTTCCTCTAAGATAATTCTACAGATGACTCTTAGTATCGTTGTCAAGGTCCATTACCCTCAAACTGTGAGTGCAAGGTTTGTCAATATTAGCTGCAACAACCTGGTTGTGATGTTATGGATGGAATAATAATAATTTAAGTTCACTTCTGTATATTAAAGTAACTACTTTATACAATTATATCTGTTGGTTTAATTTAATTTATTAATATTTTTTTAAATAAGTTATTGTTATTAGTAATTTTTGCGTTCAATAGTTTCTTGTATAATTTATAATAATTTGTATAACCAATATTTTGTCAATGTTGTATAGACTATGCGTATACTATGTAAGCTATATTATGTGTTTAAAGGCTATAAAATAATTAATTGGTACACTAATAAATAAAGATAAATTTTATTATAATAACAATGTATGTTGTGTAATTGTATAAATAAATAAGTAGTTGATGTCTACCAAAATAAATAAATTAATATTTTTCCAAACAAATATTTTTTTGACGCACAGTTGACGCAGTAGTTGAGTAATAGACTGCTGCGCTACGCGTCTTGGATTCGATTCCCGCACGGATCAAATATTTGTACGGCCACAGATTGGTGCTCTGGGTCTGGGTCTCTTGTGTACGCAAATTTACATGTTTGTGAATGCACTCATGAGTTATTTCTAGTGTGAGCCAACGATTTAAAAAAAAAATCTTATTACTTATTTAAAAAATATCATAGCGTGTCCGAATTTATTTAAGTTATAGTAATACAATATAAAAAAATATCTTAAATAGACAATTCTTTCTTTCTCATTCAAAGGTTTTCTTAATTAATTCATGCTACTGTAAACGTAGTCGCTTTAAGTTCAAGGCGCTTAAGAACTTGACTTCGCGTTAAGTCATCCACGTAGACTTGGCCTTAGCGTTTCATTGCACTCGCTGCCAGTGCAACCACAGCCTTGAACAGTGTCGCCATCTCTGAGACTGACTGTGAACTATCAAGTCTTATACTTCCCTTGAACTTCATCGTTCGATACAATCTTTTACTTTATTTGTTCAGAGATTATTTAATCTGTGTTTATGAAATAGAATAACCAAATGGAATTTGAATTTGGCTAAATACCTATTATTTGTTCTATGGGTTATATAATTATGAATTAATAAATGTAAGTTTTAGCTTATTCATAATATCTATAACTATACAATAATTTAATTGGTTTGAGTTATCGAGTTAAAAAAAATGGCTAATATTTAATTAATATAATATTATTGAAAATTGTGTGATAATCATATTAGTATATATATATACATGTATATATCATGTATTTATTTTTTGTATAAGGTATATATAGTTATATAAGTATTTATTACTTTAATTTTAAGACTCCACTAACTCTTCTTTATTTATTTCTGCACACTACTGTCTACATCTCTTCTAATCTTTCCTTTTGGTCTGCTGGAAGAAATTTCTTTGTGAAATAAGCAGTACCTTTGTACAAAATTTATTATATTGTTCTCTTCTGCTGTATATTGTGTGTACATAAATTATAAAATAAATAAAAATAATTTGACATCGTAGAAGTTAATGTAGCTTTTCATCGTAGTCTCAGATTTATCTGAAACAAAACGTCTAACCATCTATCCGTTAATGGTAAAATAGGCACTAATCCAAAGACGATAAGGTGGAAAAAAAGCATTATAAATGCGAGACAGACAGGTGCAAATGGTCACCGTTTTAAAACTTGTTTATGATTGACATAGTGACATCGCCGGCCCATTGCCCACAAGCACCTACATGACATACTTCCCTCAATCGCCTATATAGGGTTAGAAAATATTGTTATGGTGGAACAAATTTAGTAAAATATTAAACTGTCTCTGGTTAATTATTATCGAGTTATCCATCTAAAACATGACAAGTCTAAATCATTGACTCATGTATCGCTTTTTTATAACCTTTAACCTTAATTTCTAGAATTAGGAGAAATTTGAAATGACAAGATACCGCTTGATTGATAAAATTTATCTTAGTCATTCTTCTTTAAATATCAAGTTCATTATTACATTCACCTTTGAACTTGTTAAATTTAAATATGCTTGTAGCACATAAATTGATCTTGACCCAAAGCAATTCATTTTAATCACCAAGATCACACAATAATATTTTAATGAATAGATATACCCGCCTATCAGTTTAATGAAAAGTGAAATAAATACAAAACAATACCTTAATCAAACACTGAACAAGGTAAGTAGGGCTGTCTTTATCTGGCATTTTGTACTCATTCTCGCTATTGCTAATAGCTAAAGTACAAAATATACCTTAACTGAAATGTCTGAGCCTAGCACTGTACAAGGTTTTGTATAATTTATGTACCGACAGAGACACAGTTACAGAAAATGTTATATATATATATATATATATATATATATATATATATATATGTTTATAATTTATTAGGTAGGCCAATGAATGACTTAGTGAAGGTCCCGGAATTCCGATGGACGTGAGATGCACAAGACCAGTCATTATGGCTTTACTTGTGGAGACCTATGTCCAACAGTGGACGTTCTTTGGAAATATGCTTTTCATAAGCGCCACCAAATCAACCGATTCAATATCTTCTGCTAACAATGGATTTCCAGAATTACTTCTTGGTAATCAACCTACCTTATGAAACACAGACCAACTCATTTTTTTTTCTCTATTCCACATCCTATTTAGAAATATATAAGTATGTTTATCAGTTGTCTAGTACCCATAACACAAGCTCTGCTTAGCTTGGGACTAGACGGCGCTGTGTGATAGTTGTGGAATATTATTATTATTATTATTATTATCCTGTTGAATAATTTAATATAAACAAAATACACAGTGAAAAGGTGTGAGAGTCTCAATTTTTTTCCCATGTTATATAATATACAACTATCGAAAAAATTCTCAGAGTGCTGATTTTTACAGTGAAATTGCTGTATCATTGTCTTTTGAATTAGTCTCGATTGTTCCAACAATATGCCTATCCGTGTTTGGAGGTATATGATTAGGTGTAACCATTTTATTAGTTTTTAGACGGTGGCAAAGTAAATGAAAGAGATATTATAAATCATAAATTTTGTGGACCGGATATTATTGACAAAACGTACAGTTCAAAAAAGGCAAATAATGTAATGGAGAATTTATTTATAGTGTCAAATCTTTTGAATGACCGTGACAAAACATGTGGACAATGTTTGTAGTTCTCAGTATTCCCGAAGGAAATCAAAATTATTTCATATTTTAGTCTAAGGACAACCATTTGAGTTTAAAAGCTTAGAAGGATCTGAAGAAGATGCAAGCTATTTTGATCTACAAGATTATGAAACACTTACTAAGAGTTATGATAAAGTATGCAGAGCAATTATATGCCATAACGTAACCTTTGGTTGACTTTTTTATTGAAACATAAAAGCATTATAGATTAGTTATTAAACTGCAGTTAAAACCGCCCGTGATTTTCGGACATTTGGTAGAACCTGCTACAGATATAATCTTTTCAGATGAAGTTATTATGTATTTCGTGAACGTAAAAATAATTTATTACAGATTGAATTGAATGATCAAAGACATGAAGTACCTATGGTATAACGGTAAACAGATGTTCCATTTTCTAAGAAAAATAAGACAATTAAAACTAATAGTCTGACTCATAACACCATAATTGCTATCAATCGAAGTTGTAACACGAACACATATCATAATATTGGAAAGGCAACTTTCTTCAGAGAAGAGTCGAGGAGTGCCGTTTACACGATTTCTCGATGACTTGTTAAACTGGTTTAGAGGCAGGACTTCGAACTAATACCGTAGAGGGAATGTGCCGCTTTCGAGTTTCTATATGTTGTTGACAATCTCAATGCAAAGACCTTTTTTGTGGAGTGACATTACCGCAATACGGAAGTGGTGAGATGTCCTAATTTTGACTTGAATTGCTGTGAATATTTCAACACCTTTTAAAAAACTCTGAAAGCTATCAATGATCTATGAATGGAAGTCAATGCAAAATACAATACGAGTACTTAACCAAAAAGGATAGAACATCCTTAATGTATAATAGTTACAATTTCAAAAAATGTATTACAAAGTGAGACGCTAAATCAAAACGTATATAGGTTTCAAAGCTGAATGAATTGGATAAACAAATAACATACTCTGACATTTATTGACGAATTCAATGATTTGCATAAAACCGCTTTAAAAAATTACGTAACACCACCTTGCATGTATTTGTCAAAACCGGAATAGAACTGTAATAATTCGAAGGAACATGTGTAGGGAACTTAAGGAGTACATCCGTTTCGAGTTTTATTCTATGAGTACGTAGTGAACTAGCATTCATGTAACATCCGTTATTGCCACTTATATATTAGACTTTCTTTTTTTATCTTTAAAGACTTTAAAATTAAAAGAGTTGGCTGGTGTCAAAGGTCTTCTTAGATATTTCTTTAGCATTAATTCATTAAACCCCAAGCGAACGCCGGCGTTCGCGCACCTATTGTCTTTCAATTGTGTCTGTAATTATCACGATTGAATGGTTAAATGGACAAAAGGTCAATAGGCACATTTGTGTGGAGTCCATACAGAAGTGTTATTTAAAGTTATAGCATATGCCATTTAAAAAGTTTTCATTATATTCCCTGTTATCACTAAATATATGTACATGTGCAGAAAAATATCTGTTACCCATTATAATTTAATATGACTTCAAACATATGTGTCAAGTCATTCATTTAACTTCATTTTATGTCGTTACAGAAAAAATTTAATCTGACTGGTGTTTGAGTTGAATATCATTAAAAGAGCTGTTGTTGGAGAGTTGTCCGGACCTGCCGCTAACAAATTTAAGTGTGATTGAACGAATTTTCTTCTGGCTAGACCTTGTTCCATTTATTTAGGGTCCTATTTTTTATTGAGCATGACTTCGTTCCCTGTCTTTTGTCTACTGTGCAGCTTCTTTAAGATTTTTTTGAACCGACACGTCATCAGCTAAATAGAGGGTGGTCTTCCACACGTATGCTTCGTCACGGGCAGTCTAAGCAGATGTGGTTAACTTGTTCATTAATTTTTAATCCCCATTATAATATCAAGCACTGAACTGAACTTCACCTAGTTTACCTTAGATAAGTAAGTCCTTGCGTTCACTTTAGACTGAGTTCAGTAAAATACACAAAAGAATCGTTTACCACTGAATGTTTTTTTTTTATATACATAAAACAAGAAATATCTAAGTCAGGTATATGAAATATTAACTTACATCACCTGTCTCATGAAGTCCTATTAAAGCAAATTATTCAAAGTTTTTTTTTCTGCACATGTCTACTATACAGTAAGATAAAGCAACATGATCTTATCAAATGACACAATATTATAAAAACTTGATGCATTTTTTGGTCCTAAACGCTCAATCGGAGTGTTAAAATAAAAATAGTGTTAATAATTTAAATAAGATGGGTACTGGATCAAAGAAAATATTAAAGAAAAACACATTTTATGTAGTAGAACTAAAAGAGCTTTGGTGATGACAAAACTTAAGTGGCTGAAACCGTATAAGAACATATGGTAGAAAGTATAATTGACATTATTTACGCATAAAGTTAGAATTACCGTAAATGCATCTAACAACGAACATAGAGCAATAAACGAGGTCAGTTCAAGATAAAATCTCTTTTGCATTTGCGAGTAGTTGTAAACATAATATCAGACACAGTGATCTTGTTTAATTAACTCGATAAATATATCTAACATACTTGAAGAAAACATTTCTCAACCACACAAATGGCTTCACAAAATTCTTTGATTCGATAATTCTACTTACCTAATCAGAAATAACAATCGGAACTAATGGAAGTAGAGCATCTTTCCATACGGTTGGTATGTATATCAGGAAATCGCAATATTGCATGTTTGTAATTAAATACATTTATTCATGCGTAGAATTCAAAGCATGAAAATAGTACATAGCTAACTAATGGGGCAGTTAGGCTTTCTATTTATATCAATAACTTAGATTATCTGTACACTACAAATTTTAACTGTTACATGCATGCGGCTAGGGCTGTCCATCTTTATTTTCAAGCAACTGTTAATTGTTTACATTAAATTATTTAAGTTGAATTTCTATCTCTAATTTATACGCTTGCTCATGACTGTGTGTTTACTTTAATATCGATAAAGCAATATTTAGTTTTTAACTAACATCTAATTTAGTCAATATATAAGTGTGCTACTACCTTTTTTGGGAAAAGGACACTTTACTTTGTAACTATTTATGCTTTGGGTGTATCATGAGGGAATGTCAGACCATTACTTACTAAAACTCACCCAAGATGTTACCCTTTGCGTTCTCCCCTTTGCCGGCTGCAGTAACTCTTTTAAATAATTCCGCAGCTCGTGGATTTTGCTACTTAATTATGTTTTTTAGATGTGATTTATTACAATACAAATTTTGCTTTTCAGAAATATTAAAATATTTAGAGCTTATTACAAGTCCAAATAGATAAGTAAATACGAGTACTACGAGTATTATCAACTGAAGCGATATATTAATTTTGTAGGAGTAAGAGCGGGTTTACAATTAAGCGTATTGAAAACAATATTGCTACTGATTTTACTACAAAATTGTGACAACCCTGCCTCTTGTTTGTACCGCCAGCATGCATTTGTAATATGTAACGGTACAGTCGAGCTATAACTTGGACAGGTATTAAGTACCGTCGCCGTCATTTCGTATACGTGCATTTTATATTCATGGAAATTTAAACATTACTTTAAACTTTCCAATATGATGTTGTGTTGCTGCTAGGCTACTAATATTGGTGTCTATTTAGCAATAACTTTGAACCTTGCGTTATTTGCGTTAATTTTTGAAATGTGCACATTTTGTTTATTTTGGCAGTGTAGTGTGATATTTGTGATCTGCTGTTTTTTTTCTCTTTTGCTATGTGACATATACAACGATCTAATTAACTTTACTGATGTAATGACTCAATGAATAACATAAGATTTTCTTCATAATTCTCAGATATACATGTTGTCTGATTTTGGAAATACATATTTACTATTCTGATCAATATTACCAAGATTTGTAAATGACACTTCAATTATACATTATTGAAATCATAACTTTAAGACCAATAAGACTATTAAATAAATAACTACATCATTTTCAAACCGATGCTAATCTTAATCAATAAAAATATTGCTATCATTAAATTGATTGTGGTCGTAAGTTAACAACTTATTTGCAAATTGATACACTTTTTTGCTTCTATTATCTGTTCATGGGCAGTTAAGAATAAACTGTCTTCATTATTTTATTACTATCTTCATTATCGATAGATAATGAAATCAAGTTTTTCTTATTGACCTACATTACTATCATCAACATTATTTCAAAGACTGCGCGGTTTAATGCCAACAGCATTTTGCAAATAATTGCATCCCGCCACGACTGTCCCGTATACTAAGTGGGAATAGTTACGGGAAGATTGCAATGGTGTTGTATGATTACCTATATTATATTATGTACCAACCGACATACATCTTAAAAATATCTTAAAATATTGTAACTAACTTTCATGTAGATTTCATTGGAAATCAAAGGATTGTTATTATTATGTTTTGTCCAAATATTTATAAATATATGTTGTGGAATAAGTAAGGTTAGATTTATAATTAAATAGTAATATTAAGCGGAGAAACTTAAATACAAAAGCATGACTAAAAGTTTACTTCAGAAAACAATTGTTTTGCTCCATTTAATCGCGATCTTAAAACCGCAACATCTTACTCGTACAAGTCGCTTTAGTTTCGGATCATTGATCTACTTCATTCAAATC
The DNA here is from genome assembly GCA_929112965.1 of Mythimna albipuncta. Lineage (NCBI taxonomy): Eukaryota > Metazoa > Arthropoda > Insecta > Lepidoptera > Noctuidae > Mythimna > Mythimna albipuncta. The sequence goes on from OV815980.1 coordinate 7,220,214, forward strand.
TATTTTATTTTCCGGTTTTTTAGTATACATTTTTTAAACTTCGCAAGTTCAATGAATTCGAAAACGAAAGCTAATTTGTAACTGGTTCGATTTGCGTCACTAATTTGCATACGATTATATTTCCTATCGCTTAATTTGCATTTGATTTATGTATGTTACCTTTCATTTTGTATATATTATTATGCTCAAGTTTTAATTTTAAACGCAGTTTGTTATGCTATGTTTGTTTGAATGAATCAAAATAATTGTTACGTTCATTCAAATTGCTTTTATCTCACATCTAACGTGTGATTAAGCTATTAACACTCCATTATATACGCTCACTTTACTTTACTACTAATTAGATCCAGTATTTATGAATGTCATGTTTTGGATGCTTACCTTCCTCAAGGGACCTCTTCATGCCTTCAATGGCAGAAGAAGGCAGCTTAAACTGGATCACATGGTTCTCCAAGAAGTCAGCGGCTGAATCCACCAGCCTGGACTCGATCTGAGCTTCCCTGGCCTTAGGCTCTTCAGATAACGGTTCCAAGGCTCTGGCTGACCTTGGGGAGCCATTGCCAAGTATTGTCACACCGTCAGCAAGGTCCAACTCCCGCGCAGTGTTAACAGCCTCCACATATTTCAACGTCTTCTCCTGCAACCAAAAGATAAGAACTTAGTAACACATCACTTAGAACACTTCACGGTTATCACTTCACTGATCCCACCTTTATGCACAAGGATGTATCTCCATCGACGCACTCTTTAACAACTCCTAATAAGGACCCGAAAACTCCGATTTCATTGGACTCATTGTCGAGCGCTGGCATCGCCTGCGCCGCGGCGAAAAGTACTAGGACTGCAACGTATCGTATCATGGCGGTGAATCAAACTACCCCTACAGAAAGCTTGGCACAAAGTGTAGCGACGTTGTATATGACGGCCTGTTTTAAGCATCTTACCCCACTACCTCGCGGCGGTCAAGAAAAGTGAACTTGATGTCGGTCGATTAAACTGGTACCTACGAAATTATTTTGTTGTACCTACGGACAGTTTTCGGGGAACGCACGTGGTTTTTTGTGGTTGTGTGGGTGTGGTCGGGGATCTTGGTGACAGTTGATAAGTGTGGTGCTACTTATGGGGAGTATGTGGTCTTGATACTTTTGTGGTGTTGAAAATGTGTCAGGTTTGCCAAAATCGATCATGTCAGTCGTAAAAACATTTTGTTTTCCTTTTATTTTGTTTTACTTGTTGTTTTAATATTTCTATTCTGTATTTTTGTATTTAAGTTTTATTCTATTTTTATAATAATTAGGGAAAAAATATTTGATACCATTTTTATGTCCTGGTATACGTATCTTATCAATCATCCTTTTCACTTCCGTGTAGGCATAATTATAGACTTCTTGTTTTGGTTAATAAATATGTTGTTTTGAACTTTAGATTCCTTTCATTGATATGAATTATTTATTCAATATATTATTATATGATAATGTTATACTTATAAATAGACCACCTACCTAAGTCAAGTGTATTCGTAAGCTTTATAAATATTGTTAGCAGCAACAGCTTGGTGTTAGAATTAAAAGCTAAAAATTGGATAATGTTTTGTGTTATTTTTTGTGCTTAAGTTCATTTAACTATTTACTTGAAGATTTTAGTATTAAATACTTACTTAATACATATTTACGTTTATATTTGCACAATTGCAACCCCATTTTGTATCAACGCAATCTGTCCATCAGTTTGACTGGAAGAAATCATCGATTGCTATGAGGCTGCTAAATGTTTGATTTTTTATTATACGGTTTACTTTTTGTAAATTTTAATCATGATGTGCAGCAATGTATAAATATATAAATTAACATATAAATACGACGAACTTCGATTAACCAGATATGTACCAAATGTTCTTGTTCTACTCTACACCTGGCTTATTATGGAAGCATGGGTGTTTTTTTAACTAAAACAAAGACAGAAATAACTTACCATTTTTATCACCACTGTAGAATATTACTACGCTTTTCTCACGTTTCCCTTTAACGTACTTCATATGTTCTTTCTCAGCTTCGTTTATCGTCATATCTACAATAAATTAGTTGTTATTAAACGAAAGAATGGTGGTAACCTAAAAACTTTTTCTTCACACCAAATGTTGGAACAATGAACAGACGGTGATCACTATTAATGATTACTTACTTTCCTTTTTATAAAATCTCTCGAGTTTCAATGAGCTCATTATTTTGATAAAAATATTATGGAAAATATTACGTGACGATAAATTAGTGAAACTGAGAATAACAAGTTACAAGCTATGTTGAAATACAAATTATTGCTAAGTTTTTTGGTGTTTATAATAAATAAGGACAATTTGATTATGTGTTTATTTATTTTAGTTTATGCAGTGTTTGCCTATTGACTCTTCTACTTGTAGACATATCAATATCAAAAAGTTTAACTTTTTACAATTTACTGAAAATTTCATGAGCACTGCACATGATTTGAGGGTTATATAATTTTACATTGGAAATACTATGCTTTATTCATTTACTAACTCAAAATTTATCAGAGTTTCTGTTCCACTGACACTTGTAGATTCATGATCCATGTTACGTTCTATTGTTTTACAAATCTACATCAAGTAGATCATAATCACCTGCATATGATATATTAACCCCATTTCTCTTGTAACATTTTTAAGATTCATATCTTTTACATTCACCTTATACCATGGTATTTTTATGATCAGATTAGATTTAAAATATATTGTGTTCTGATGCGTTGCATGGTTGAAGGTTTTCATACTCTTTATTTAATAAGCCACCGAGCTTGGCATATGACTCTATGGCTGTTATAAAAACCTATTTACATTATATATCCTTTGAAACACCACAGCGGCGGTAAGTTCCCTCTTTGAGGAGTGATAACAGAGCGCCACAGCGTCCTCGGGTTCCACCTGATGCTGATTTTCGTCAAAAATGGCTAGTTTAAAAGGTTTCTGTATCTACTTTAAGAAAAGAAACGCTCGAAGTAAAGGCTGGAAGTCTGGTTTACTTGGGACGAGCACTACTGTATCCTGATGGAGGCAATTGGCGGTGGCGACCTCATGCGTCTGGGTCTGGTTCAGGCCAATGTCAAGACGGTCAGAGATCCCCATGTTCTAGCCGCCAATACAAGGAACGGGCGTAAGGTGTCACAAAGTGATTCCTGGTCACCGTAGGCACGGGTTAGTAGGCGACGAGCAATGGACTGAGCCCGAGTCGACAACGCGAGGTGTTCCACATGCGCTTGAAAGAGATGTTCGCAAAACCGTAAGGGCCTAATCCGGCCTGATAAAGCTGCAGAGGGAATATTTGAAAGAGTAATCGTGGTCTTGGAATGCAAAAGACAACTAAAGTTAAGTTAGGTTTTAGTCAATAAAAGTCTGACACATCCACTTGTTCCACTCTAGAGGGGGAAAGGTTACTTGATGATTTCCCATCTCTAAAAAAGGTTGTATATCCTGAATAGTTTTAATAGTAGTTTAGTTTATTTTTGAACCTTAGCTAATGTTTTTTCTCACCGTTAGATTTATCACGTAATAAAGGAAAATTGTCTTGCATCTTTGACACTGTAAAGTACTCAAGCTTTAATAATATGGAGAAGTAAACAAATGTTGCAAAAATTTCAGCTGGACAATAACAATTATTATAAAAAAAATAGCATTTTAGTCCCGTGTAACAATGTTATTTGACTACATATATAATCATCAATCAGAATGTAATAATAATAATATCGGGTCCACTGCCAAGGACTCAATCTGATGACGATTTATTTCCACGTATCCTATATTCTTGGAACTCTCAGATCTTTCAACTTTTCGATACAGTCAAATACAGTCAATATCCTGGCATTTTCTAAAGTGAAATTGACCCTAATATTATCCTTAAAACCTACTAGAAGAACAAGTATTTTACCACAAGTATGTGCCAAACAGTACTCACCGTTCTATACGTGTGTAGTTTGGCAATGACCCTGTTACAGATACTTTAAACAATACATATGTGACTTGGATCCTAAATACGTAGTCACTGTGTATGTAAATTGAGAACTTTTAGACTGCATGTCTGTAAGGTAAAGTAGCCATTTATTGTAAAAACCTTTGAGAGTTTTTTTTTTCAGGAGTTGCTTCGAAGATAATTTTTCATTTTATTTCAGGATGTTTTAAAATCGTTTTAAGCCCCAGGATTGCAAATACTACTGCTGAGCATGTGATCCCGGTTTCGGTTCCCCGGTAACGCAATATGATTTGGATTTTCAATTACAATTTCTCAGTAACAGCCCGAGATCTGGATTTTGTGTCTGATATATTTGTAATGTGGTAATAGTAGATAGTAATAATCTTCATGTTTAAAACTGTCAAGATGTGAAACATGTTGTTAAGAAGAGAAAGAAGAAATATTTATTGGACCCTCTAAACCACAAAATAGTACCGGCAGCCCAACATAAGAAAAAGTCTGACAGCTTTTTCTTCTGTTGGGCTGATGAAAAGATGGGCTCATGACATTATTAAGGTTGCAGGCAAGGACTGAATAAATGTTGCTACAAACAAAGAGCAATAGAATGCGAAAGAGGAGGCTTTTGGAGACCTACAATAAAGAAATAATAATATTCTTTAATGTCAGTAACAATGAGACTTTTATAGTGTTAAGTAACAATAAAAAACCCATAACTATGTTGGTGATACAATTACAACCACAAATGACATCAAAACACACAACCAAATCATCATTGCTTCAACACTCCAGCTAAATACTGAAGCAAAGATTCATGACATAGCAGTACAGCCTGTCAGCAACCATGCCTAAGTTACAGCTGGAATTAGCCCACACCCAGCTGATATTGCTGAACTAATGGAACGGAATGTAAATGTTTAGATTTCAATAAGTCACTTATAATAGATTAACGAAAAGTAACTCGCGAGAAAGTAGATCCAAGTTTAACCTGAATACAAATAGGAAATATGTGTTTAGGAATGGTAATTGAATTTTAATAGAGGGATTACCTTTGAGGGGATTGAATGCCAAAGCATTGACATATGTGCAAGCTACTCTCACTACCGGTAAGTTTTATTTGAAGTATTTTTTACAAAATAACTTACTTGAGTTTCAAATTCTTGAAAAATTCTTGAGTTCTTGAATAATATCACCTAAAAGGAATTTACGTTTAATAAACATTTGTAAACAGCTAATCCAGTAATAATTTGATTAATAGATTAAAGGCTGAAAAAAATCGTGCATTTTATTATTTCTTCATCTACAGCAGTTTTTGGAGATAGAGATGAAATTTAACTTTTCCACAATTTTTTTTTATATGTACTTTGTTAACATATCCCTTTCGATTTGATTTGGTTTGGCTCTGAGTTTCCTTGAAGAAGAATCACATCAGAAATGAAGATATCCGCAGGAGAACCACGGTAAACACAGCCCAAAGAATCGCCGAACTTAAGTGGCAGTGGGCAGGGCACATTGCACGCAGAACAGATGGTCAATGGGGATGAAAGGTTCTGGAATGGCAAACACGCATCGAAAGACGCAGGGTTGGAAGACCTCCCACTAGGTGGACCGATGACCTGGTGAGGGTTAAAATCACACTGGTGTCCTTCAGCTGCTTTTTGTATTTTAGGACTGCAGGTTTCCTTTTCAGAAATTCCCCGCAGTCCTAGCTAGCGGGCATCGAACCCGTGGGCCTCTACGGTTTGCTGACATCTCTTTGAAGGGCGCGTTGATCACTACGGAATTAACCAGACGGCCAGACGGCAAGCTCAACGTCCGCAAGCCCGCGTTTACCATGGCTAGTAGTCTAGGTCGGAATCTCGGAGGCTATCGGTGGTAACGACCTCTCGCGCTGGGCCATGGTACATGTCATGGTCGAGGAGTGAGGAGTGTAAATGGCAGTTGGCCGCCATCTTCTGCGAAGCAGTAATGCTTGCAAAGGAGGCGGATGCACGCGCGAGGGAACGGCTCTCACGCCCCAGCCGCCGGGATCCCCATCCCGATTTCCAGCCACGGCCAGGACAGCAAACAATGGGTAAGCACGCCTTCCGATCGTCCGCTAACCATCCAGACCGAGCCCAAGTCGTCAATGGGGTGTAACCAGCAGGGTCGAAGCCTACTGAAGCCATGGGTTAAGTGAAAATTACCTGGGGACATTTTCTTTCTTCTTTTCTTTCTTTTTTTTTGGCCCTGGAATATAAAGCAAAGAAGGAACAAACGAGTGGATTTTAATCAGTAAAAGTCCGACACGCTCTACCGCTCCGCCCAAGGGCAGCAGATGTCACTAGATGATTTTCCACCTTAAAAAAAGTATCAAAATCATTGACTCCCTGTATACCACATAAAACTCTGTGTAAAATTCATAAAAAACTTGAAGTACATAAAGAAAATTCATTACATACAGTAAGTAAATGAAAGCTGTTCTCTTGAAAACTTTATATTCATAATATATTATTTGTTTGTGTTGAAGAAAGTTTGTTGTTTTGTGAGGAATTTATACCCGCATTATTTTGATACTAGCTTTTGTCATCGGTGGTGTCTGTGAGAAAGTTGAGAATTATTGTCATATATATGCTAAATTATACTTTATCTTAATTCAAATCAGGCGAGCGTAACAAACTGTGTAAGTATTCTAGGATAGCGGCCAAAAACATTTGAAAAAAGCCATGTGGTTTCAATGAACGCAGTGATGACCCATTGGTAATATTCCCGATGAGTTGTAAATCACAGATTCAAACACAGCCAGGCGCATTACTTCGTGTACTTTATTTCAACAGCACTTATGCTCTCAAAACAGTGTCGAAGAAAAACTTGGGAATACCCTAGGAAAAAAAATCGAAATCATCTCCGCACTGAACCCTAGGTAGATTACAGCTTATCCCCATCTCGAGTTCCAACAGTAGGAGCATCACAAGGCTGATTATGCTAAGTGGCTTCGATCAATAAGAGTCAGAAAAGGTAAGGTTGACTGGTAGAGAATGCCTTATGGCATTAAGTTCGCCTATGTGCCACTATTGTACATGAAGTTTAAATAAATAAATAAAAGCGCCTTCTACAGCAGGACGAAAAACAACCATAAAAATGTCACGTGCAAAAAAAGACATGGTCAATCTGTTCCAGATGTCATTCAAAGCCGTTGAGGTGTGATTTATAAACAAACTTCCAAACATCCAGACTTACTATAGCACGAATTCAGTATAAGCATGAATTCGTACGCGTTAGAGGTTTTGTTAGGTTAGTTAGAATTATTATTAGTATACGTTTGCTAATAGCCTGTTATGAACTAAGAAAAGGAGAATTTCTCCAGTCATAATGAAGGGTTATTTTCACATGTACAAAGACAACAGTTGAAACTGTTTGGAGTAACGAAAACATATTTTTATAGATGTCAGCAAAACCATAGGAGCCCACCAACGCCGAAGCCTACTACTAGAGCCACGAGTCGATTTCTGTAGAGGAGACCCGTAGTCCTGGGATGCAATGAGCAACTGAAAGAACGTAGTTTGAGTGGCAGACATTTTTTCTTTGGTTGTTTGAATAAAAAAAAAAAACTTTTCACAAAAAAAAAAATAACCGACTTCACTAAAAAAACACTAAAATGATCAAAATAACGTTTGTTTCTTATTAAACGACGGAGTTCTGAGTTATAAAAAAAAAAAAATACAACCTAATTGGAAAACGGATAAAAAAAGAACATCACGCTATCATTGACTGCCTTTTCTTCCATCTCATTAAAAAATTCTGTTTTTTTTTTTTTTATTTGGGCTTCTTTTCCTTCTTCACATACATGAATCTTCTCTACATGACCCTCCTCTTTTCATGACCATATCAAGATAAAAGATTTTCTTTCATATTTTCTGTCTCTGGCACTACTTTCAAACTTCCTCTAATATACGACCCATAAATTAAAACGCACATAAGCTAATACGTAGACAAACAATAAGGCTTCAACCTGTCACAGACAGTGACATAAAACATCATAATCGTGCGTTTGTCAAGCGTGACTTGTCGCAGTGTTTCGTCGCAAGACGTCGCGTCGTGTTGATGACGACAAATATGAACAAGGCACACTATGTTGCGTCGCTGTAAATGATTTAAGGTAGTTATGGTGATATACGAGTACATTTAGATGTGTAAAGTGTGATTTTTTCAATTCATATATATTTTTTAAGGTTATCTGGTTAATCAATCTCCGTTTTGCTGATGACATTGTTCTTTTTTCTTCTTTAGCCACTGAGCTAGAATGCATGCTACAAGAACTAAGTGATGCAAGCATTGAGGTTGAACCGAAGATGAATATGTCGAAGACTAAAGTCATGACCAACGAAGCATCAAAAACTATGGCAGTACACGGGGAGACCATACAACCCAGGTATACCTAAACTTGGGATAAGTAGCCTCTTTCCAGACGAGGCAAGACAAAGAGATCGCAAGACGAACGATAACCTTGGAAGACCTTTTTTTTTTATGTTGTTAAAAATCATGCATTGACATCCCCCGCCCTTGGGCGGAGCGGGAGATAGTGTCAGACTCTTACTGACTAAAAGACCCACCCCGTTCCTTCTAGCCTTCATACCGGTGCTCGAGCGCCCTTTCGGATAACCCTGGCCCCAGTAGACTTCGACCCGGCTGGGGTCCCTGCTGTTGCTGACAACTCCTTGTGGCGCGCGGGAACAGTGCGCGCCGTCGACGACTTGGGCTTGGTCCGGACAGTTACCGGACGGCTGGACAGCGAGCTACCCATTGCTCACTGTCCGCAAGCCCGCGTCTACGTTGGCCGGAAATCGGGATCAGAATCCCGGCGACGGCGGCGGCGATAACGCCGTTGCCTGATGCGTTCGGCCTCCTCCTTTGCAAGCATTACTGCTTCGCAGAAGTCGGCGACCGCCTGCCACTCCTCCTCGCTCCGGACCATGGCCTCAACCAAGGCCCGGCGCGAGAGGTCTCCGCCGCCGATCGCCCCCACGAGGGCACGGCGATGCTCCGCCCAAGCAGGGCACACCTCGACTGTGTGCTCCACCGTGTCCTCCGGGCGTTCCGCACAGTGGCGACACCCGGGCGTCACTTCCGCATGAATCCGGTGCAGGAAACTCCCGAACGAACCATGTCCGGTGAGGACCTGCGTCATGCGGAAGGTAAGGACGCCGTGAGGCCTTTCCAGCCACGCCTCAAAGAGGGGACTTACCGCCATGATTGCCTTGGAACAGCTACAGGTTAATGAAAGACTTATTCAAAGGTGAATTGCTCATGGACATGTGTATTCTCCCCGTCTTAACCTATGGCGCACAGACTTGGTCTTTGACTAACATCCAGAAGTCCAAACTTAAGGTTTGGCAATGAGCAATGGAGCGCAGCATAAAATGTGTTAAATTAACGGATTGAGTTCAAAACACTGTACTGCGCTCCAAATCTAAAATAGTTGATGTGGCTCAAAAGGCTGCCGAACTGAAATGGGACTGGGCAAGACATGTTTGCTGCATGCCCGACAAACTGTGAGCCAAAGTAGCACAAAGTTGGAGCAGACCACGAAGGAGATGTCGCGACGAAATATACAAATTCCACCAAACTGAACTGGCAAGAGGAAGCCCGGGCGCGAGAAAGATGGAAGGAGTGGAGGGAAGCCTTTACTCAGGAGTGGGACAGAACAAGCTAACAAAAAAAGGGAAATTATTTACTTATTTAACAATTTATATACACATAAGAATAAAAGAAAAAAAGAAGGAAACAGAAAAATGGTAAAAAGGTGATGCTTATTCCTAAAGAAATCTCTTCCAGCATACCTGCGAAAGGAGATTGAGGATACCTCGTTGACAAGCTGTTGATCCCGGTGGTCATTAGTCACGTGCCAAATCCAAACTAATATTATAAATGCGAAAGTAACTCTGTCTGTCTGTCTGTCTGTCTTTGCTTCACGCCTAAACTACTGAACTGATTTGTGTGAAATTTGGTACAGAAATAGTTTGGAACTTGAGAAAGGACATAGGATAGTTTTTATTGCAAAAAAAAAAAAAATATTCCGGACATACAGCGCCTTCTATTGGTCAAGAGTCGGCATCAATTCAGTACTGAAAATTCATCGGAAAAATGTAAAAAAATAGTAAAAAGGTATGATTCAAACGCAGAGCTCATTATGTTGATTTTTGAAGAGTTCCCTAGAATATCTTCCACATTTCATTTTTGAAGAGATCCCGCGAGATCGGGAACTATGTGGGTAAAACCAAAAATCTGCCGGAAGTCACTATTCCACGCGAACGAAGTCGCGGGCAAAAGCTAGTAGAGTTATAAGGTTTTCAGTATCTTTTGTAGATGTTGAATGGTCTTTATGGATAGTAATCACAAGCATAAAAATTTGACGGCAATGTGACTAATATCAGTATCATCTTACCCGTATGCCCTGGTACTTGAAGTTAGCTCAACATATGTTTTTCTTCCATCCTCTCAGCCATTTTCATTATTACTCCACGAACAATCCATTCATCTTTATTAAATACAAATACCAGTTAGGAAAAGCAAGACAAATCTATTAATCTGAAAAAAAAGCAAGACGGATCGTTTAGTCTGAAGAAAAGTTCTGAGGCTGCTCTTAGTAAGGTAATTTTAAAGTTGAATATTTTTTTTTATCGACGAAACTCTTTGTTTCTTAATGAGGTTTTATTCAGTCAGTCAGGTTTTTTTTGTGGGTGGTGGGTAATTGAAGTGGGCCCTGAAATGAAGGCAAAGACGGAGTGGGATTTAGTTAGTAAAAATCTGATGCTCCCCTCCCGCTCCACCCAAGAGCGGTAGAAGTTATTTAATGATTTTCCTCCACAAAACAAAAAAATAAATAAAAAGTTACTGACAAAACATGACGTGAGCAACGATTTATTATACAGACACATTTCTCCATTTTCCAGTTACGTCATAATGACCATTCTTAAAATAAGCTTGAAAAGCAGTTCCGGTAGTATGATGCAATGATTAGTGTGGGTGCATCATTTTTACGTTATGCTAATCACTAACGAGGTTTGACGTCAGCCAGATGACTAAGTTGCTGATGATTTAGACACAATATATTCGCTTTTGGACACAGTGTCCGAATTGAAACATTTTATACCAATTTTTTTTTCACGTACGATTCGCACTACTAGTAGTCCGAATTTTTTTTTAATAAATGGTGGAAAAAAGCGTTACCAAAACTTTTTTAGGCTGAATTAAAGGCGGCAAATTCGGGTAATTTTTACTTTACTTAATATATATATATATTATAAAAAGGTAAAGTTTGTTTTTATGTTTTGTTTCTTTCTAGGAGTTAGTCTCTGGAAGTACTGGTCCGATTAGTAAAATTTATTCACCCATAAAAAGCTGCTTTATTCCTGAGTGATAAAAGTCAAATTTTTTTTACGCGGGCAACGCCACGGGCAAAGATTTTTTTTATCTTACAGAACTAAACAGCTTCGATTTTGGTTGTGTCCGAATCGTCGGTGAAAAAATATTGAAAATAAACTATGTCAATTCGGACACTGTGTCCGAATATACTGAGTTCAAATTGTCAGTGGCTCAAATGACGGGTTGATCTTGTTCAAACAAGTTATGAAGCACTAATGCTATTTCAGCCAAAGTCGACTTTTGGGGCATCAACCTTATACATAGATAAAGAATAGTAGCAATTATGATTTATCAACCAAAAAAAAACCTGGTAATTCAAACAGTTTTTTTTTTTTAATAGATTTAAACTAGTGCTTTACTGCGATCCCACTTGATGGTAGGTAGTGATGCAATCGTTGAGAGCGAGGCGCATTAGTTTATTAGTCTATTCACTCTAGCCTTAAAGACACTTAACCTTTCGAATGTCTTAAGTTACACTGTCCGACATAAGGTAATTGTCTTTCTATTGTGTTTCTAATTACGACATTCAAAGAGTTAAATTATAAACGGACGGACAGACCGCAGCAGGCAAATTGTACCATTCCTTTGATGACCGCGGTATAAACGACGAGGCGAACCAATGACTAATTAGAAGACAAGTTTTCCAAAAGTGAAAGGATTTCCCAAATCGGACCCGCAGTTCCCGAGAAATGCAGTCTGTGAACTTATAAACACACTCAAATAGCAAGACAGTGCAGAAGTTTTATTCCACACAATTTAGGAACAGAAGTTTATTCTCAAGTTGTTTTTCGACTATCTCACTGCAAACTTTTTTTCATACGTGTAAAATTATCGACCAACGTACAGTTATATCAACTCAACAAAATGGTTACGGTAGACAATAAATGATAATGATAAATGTTCTTTATTTTGCAAATAGGTTTGAAAAAAAAAAAACACTTACTCGACAATTTGGTTTTCAGTCAGTTTATACTAGATGAGGCCGGTGCTTCCTAGCTGACTACCCTAAGAAGAAACGCAGCAAACAAACTCAGGGGTAAAAGTCTCTTTTAAAGTCCATACAGTAAAAAACATTTATTGGTCAAATCATATGAGAACCATGCAGATTAGTGTCTCAGATGGAACCACACAGATTTGAGTAATAGTATTTGAGATCATGATAGGTAGATAAATCATTGTGAGGCAGTTTCTTTTTTTTGTAAGTTTACGTCAACGTCTGTCGTTGATAAATACAAAGCTATTGATACATTCTTTTACCTACTTACGTAGGTGAAGAGAATGAAAATTTTAAACTAGAATTTAAAATTGTATTTAGGTATATAATCCAATCCACTTGCAGCGACATCTATAACGCCACATAAGAACTAAAAGACAAAATACTGGTTCGCGGTATTAGAAATCTTGTGATTCGAGCATCAAGCCATCGATAGCACTCCTCAAATAGATGTCAGCAAACCGTAGGAGCGATCCCCATTATGGCCATGAGGATGCAAAGGGTAACTGAAGGACACAGGTGTGGTTCTAGTCCGTAAAAGTTTGACACGATTTGTAGAAGTCGTTTAAGTATTGCCTACCAAAAAACAAAACACAATAGCCCGGTATCGACGTTACTGCCGGGCAACCCGAACCAGATAAAACACCCATCCGCTCGGAGGGTCTTCCTTTTCCAATAAAGGTGTGTAAGATTTTATACCCTGTTTTGCATACTTCTAAATTATTCAGCAAAACCATTAGTATACCCTTATTGCCTAGAATGGATCGGATGTATCCACTCCGATGTAGAACTAAACAAAATATTGAAATTGACAAAATTTACATTCTGCGCTTCTTTGCTCTGTGGCAGACACTACATCTGATGCAACCGGTCAGCCAACGCTTTTTTTTTACTTATCCAGAATGCACTGGAAGTATCTACTCCCCAAGTAAAACTGTACAAAATTTTGAAACCGGTTCTATTTTCCTTCTGTATTTCTTTACTCTGTGGCAGACACTACATCTGGTGCAACCGGTCAGCCAGCGCTTTCTTTTTCCGAAAAAAAAGTGAACTCGAATTACATTTTATGATGCAACATTTTTTAACCGTAGTTTTTTCATTTCTCTAACCTCTATTGTAGGTTTTTTTCTTTTGTAATTGCTTCGTATTTACTTTTTTGCTTGTTGAGTAATACATTTTGTAGGTCAATAGCAATGTTAGATATTTGAAGAAGTTTTTTGTTATTATGTAAGTTTTAATACTATGATGATTTGATATATAGTTTGGGAAGTGCATTGAGTTTTTTTTTTTGTTTTGAAATATGAAATAATGTGTGTATAATTATATGGTCAAGACCTCTTATGAAATAATATGATTCGTATAAAAAATAGTAAAATTGTTTAAATCGATGTTGAACCGGTCTAAAAGAAATTTTGTGTTCAAAGGATTCAGTCCAATAATTTGTTACAGCTTCAAAAAATGCAAAAAAAAAATTACGTCAGAAATCTCCCTATAAAAAAAAATATATATCTCTCCCTACTTCCATTTTTTTTTTTAATTACAATGCCTTTAATATAAATAATGAAATAATAGGATACTTACAGTATTTATATCTCCGCCAATGCCTTCATATAATATGACCGTATAGCATCCTTGCATTATATTAGGTGTGACAGCAAAAAAAGCAAACAAAAGTGACCTATTATAACTACGAACTGTAAAACTTCATGCTATTGCCGTTCCTGATGCGGTCGGCTTCCTCCTTTGCGAACATTACTACTTCGCAGAAGTTGGCGACCGCCTGCTATTCCTACTAGCTCCGGACCATGGCCTGAACCAAAGCCTGGCGCGAGAGGTCTCCGCCACCGATCGCTCCCACGAGGGCACAGCAATGCTCCGCTCAAGCAGGACACCTTAACTGTGCGCTCCACCATGTCCTCCGGGCGTTCCGCACAGTGGCGACACCCGGGTGTCACTTCCAAACGAATCCGCCACAGGATCCTCCCGAATGCGGAAGGTAACGACGGCGTGAGGTATAGTAGTGGTATCAGATGGTCAATAGGGACGAAAGGTTCTGGAGTGGCGACCACGTAACAGAAGACGCAGCGTTGAAAAGCCTCTTACAAGGTGGACCGATGACCTGGTGCGGGTCCCACACCGATGGATGCGAGACGCACGGGCCTGGTCGTTATGACGACACTTGGCGAAGGCCAATATCCAACATTGGACATCTGTTGGATAAAATGATGATGATGAACATTGCTGTCAATCTTGTTTAACTTTGAACTTAAACTTGCCTTATTGTCTAGCCTTTTGAGATGTATTAAAAATAAAACAATAACGTCCATAAAAGAACAAAAAAGTAAGCAATCAAATAAAATTGATAGTAATTTTTGCGGTCAGTAGCTTAAGTAAGATATTATGGTCCAAACACGGCGTAAATAAACAATTGGACAGAGGAAATCTTTGGATGTCTTTAAATGCAAATAATTTATAATTACGGAAACATTCATTAAAAGAAGATAGCTGTAAAATAGTGAAAAGAAAGTTTTCTTTATTGATGTCAACTGAGAAAAAATGACTTACGGATCTTATAGAGGTTTGGTTTAATAAAGTACCGTATTTTCACCACATAGGATCAAAGCTCCATGTACTGCAACAAAAACCAGTCCTGTTCGTATCGCATCCATCGAATCCTAGTGATCCATACCAGGTTATCCTTCCAACGCTGCATATTTCGATACGTGGTCGCCACTCAAAATCAAAATCAAAATCAAAATCAAAGCATTTATTTCAAATAGACCATTTACAGGCACTTTTGAATAGTCAAATGTCGGTCAGTCCAAGAAAAGTGAAGCTAAATTGCACGTTCCAAAGAGTACGTCTCTATGGAGAAGAACGTGCAAGAAACTCCATGGACACTCTTTTAAATCATATTATGTGTTACATATAATGCTTGGTTACATATTACTTGTTGCTTCTATCATGTGAGCACAATGTCGATAGTGAAATAAAAATGTAAAATAATTAAAAGATAGAAACTGAATTAAGCCACTGGCAGCTAAGAGATGACCAGTCCCATCTGACGGCACCCGTTCACGAGCATGACGCGTGCATCAGCCCCACTCAGCTCAACCATTTTGAAGGGAACTGAACGACCCAATACCACGTGCCACCAGCAGCGAGACATTTGAGTGAGCATGACGAACTCTCAACTGCCATGCTCGTAATGTCAAAAAAAAAAAAGTTGTAACCTAATAAAAATGCTCCATGGTGCTTCACATTCACAAACTTGGAAAAAGTGCTTTTACATTATATAATGCAATTGTGTCTTTCAAATTAAAAAATAATAATATTAGTTTCCAACTAATCAACTAATTAGTACGCCCTAGTGGTAGTGGAGCTGGACCAGCATTGAGCCAAGCATTTTTATCTTGAATCCACTCCAGAACCTTTCGGCCTCGTCTGGTCTGCGAGTAATGTACCCGGGCCATTGTTACTTCAATTTGGCAATTCTTTGAGCTATGTCGGCAACCTTAATTCTCTTGTGAATGTCTTAACTCCTAATGTGATACACAAAAAAACTCAGACCATAGCCCTCTCCATTACCCTTTTGGGGACTTTAAGCCTTATAATGAGGCTCAATATTTAAAGCGACCACATTTCAGAGCCATATGTCACCACTGGCACCACATCATGGTCACAGAATTTGTTTTGAAGACACTGAAAGATGTTAAACAAGAAGAAATCGCATATCTTCCCGGATCGAGTCGAATTCGGCGTTCGACTTCTTTTTCAAAGTTAGATTTATCCAACTGGACCCGTTTGAGTCTTAACTAATCTGATCTTATTCCATAACTATGGGTCAATAACCAAAACTTTCTTTACGTTCATAAAACAGCATGTCATAATGATTATGGCATTGTCAAGCCGGCTATGAAACATAACACAAGAAAGTGTACAAGAGGCGTCATTTCAACTAATTTATTTAACAGTAAAGTACAGTCAACGACCATATTACGCTTTCGCTGGCAAATCTTCACTTATAAGTTGGAAGTGACGTTGGAAAATCAGTTTT
The DNA here is from genome assembly GCA_929112965.1 of Mythimna albipuncta. Classification (NCBI taxonomy): domain Eukaryota; kingdom Metazoa; phylum Arthropoda; class Insecta; order Lepidoptera; family Noctuidae; genus Mythimna; species Mythimna albipuncta. Next base: position 7,236,646 of record OV815980.1, read on the forward strand.
ACTTTGTTTTCTCTTTCTAAAATAGTGGAGTTGTAAATAATATGTATTATTTATTATTTACCAGCTAGTATATTTCTAATCATAAATAAAACTAAACGACAAGATTCAAACGGTCTAATGAAGATAAGGAATCACTAGAACCAAAAGCTTTGCAGTTGAAATGGTAATCGAAAAATCTATCAGGGGGCTGATAACGTTGCTGTGTAATAATATGGCACGAGTCATTTGATATGCCTTGATATCAATGAAGACCATAGGAGCCCAGCAGAGCCGTTGTCTACTAGGGCTATGGGTAGACTTCTGAAAAGATAACTCCTGGTCCTAGAACGCAAAATGCAACTGAAAGAACATAACTATGCAGGAATTGTTTTAGTCAAAAAAGTCTGACACGCTCTTCAGTTTCGCTCTCGCGAGAAATGTCACTAGATCATTTCTAACCTACAAAAAAACGTCTTGCCGAGGTTATATAGGCCGTTTTATGTAAAAAAAAAAACGATAACAACATAGATTTTCTTTTTTTTATGGTGGGAAAAAATCATCCAATGACAACCCCCGCTCTTGGGTGGAGCGGGAGATTGTGTCAGACTCTTACTGACTAAAAGACCCATCCCGTTTCTACTAGCCTGAAGTTCATACCGGAGCTCGAGTTGTCTTTCGGAACTAACCCTGGCCTCAGTAGGCTTCGACCCAGCTGACTCCCTGCTGTTGCTGACAACTCCTTGAGGCGCGCGGGAACAGTGCGCGCCGTCGACGACTTGGGTTGGGTCCGGACAGTTACCGGACTGCCGGACAGCGAGCTACGCATTGCTCACTGTCCGCAAGCCCGAAACGATCCTAACATAGCTGGAAGGCTAAGTAGATTTACTGATTAGGACGATTATACAGACGTTGGCAAATAACCAGTTTCAAATATTTTAATAATCTTTCTCAAAACTATTTCAATGGCATCTCATTAAAGAGCCTGTGCTCTCTCCTACTTCCTATAAAGCCATATCTATAATAAAAACGCTCAGTCATTGAACGAGCATTTCCTTTAATTGGAATTCCATCCAGCTGTATTCAATCCTATTGAGAAAAGATGGGCATAATTACTCGAAATGAGCTATGTCCGTCAACTTTCTCTTAAGGGTCATTGGCCGGAGGGCCTGGAGATGATTCAAGACTATAATTCTACATATGTATGTATTATGTGTTTGTACTAAGTAGGTTCATTGTTTGGTATGTTTGAAAGTGTTTGTTTGAAGTTTGTGTGTAAAGACATTGTTGTTTGACTGCTGTAAGTCTGTCTAAACAGTCAAAATGCTTGGGTAATTAGGGCAAAATGAAATCTTATATACTCAACACTGGTTCCATAATCAAGGTCTTCAAGGAGATTTTGATTCAGCCGATACATGTCCACTGCTGGACATATACCTCTCCCAAGCGTCGCCACAACGAACGTTCCTGCGCGTCTGGCGTCCATCGGTTTCTCGCAACATTCATCAGGTTATCAGTCCACCTTGTAGGTGGCCTTCCAAAGCTGCGTTTTCCAGTACGCAGTCGCCACTCTAGAACCTTCCGCCCCCAACGGCTATCTGTTCTGCGAGCAATGTGCCCTGCCCATTCCATAGATTTCGATCATTTTTTACTAATAGAAGAACTTTATAAAAAGTATCTAATATTTTTTTTTTAATACAAAATTTCCAAATCGTTTGACTTCTTAGACAGACTATACTTATTTCATAGCTTGTGTCTAAATATTGGTTCTTGACATATGAAATTGTCGTTTTATTAAACTGTGTAATTTTAATTGGGTCATCTTCAAATTGATTTTTTTCAAGGTAGGAAATCATATAATGACTTCTCCTGCTTAGCCGGAGTGAAATATATGGCATATCAGAGTTTTACGGACTAAAACCTTTTAAGTTCCTTCAGTTGCCTATTACGTCTCAAGACCATTAAGCCCATGGCCCCAGTAGGCTTCGGTTTTACTGTTGGCTACGGGTTTGCTGACATCTCTTTGAGATGCGTTTGGAACACTACGCGTCGTTGGTTACCAGATAGGCAGTCGGCGAACTGCCTATTGCTCGTTGTCCACAAGCCCATTTTATGGTGGTTGGTAGTTAGGATTGAGGCCTCAGCAGCTGGGACGTAAGAAATTCGTTCCTTCTTTCTTCCACGCGTGCTTCCTTCGTTAGCACTACTTATTGTAGTAATATTACTTATACTTGTTGTTGTTTAGAAAGGTTTTAACAAAATGGCATTATTGCCAGAAACAAACTTGATAATTTTAGAAGCAAAACAAGCTCAAATAGTGATTTCAAATAGATAATAATTATAACAGATTGTAATATCGATACGCCTTTCAATAATATTGTATCGAAAGCGAAACTACATTTAAGGCGGAAATATTATATCAATATCTCTGCGTCCACCATAATTCTTGTTTATAAATAGATTCTTTGTCTGTGGTTCTAGACACATAGCATAATCAGTTTTTTAATGGTCTTATTGCTAGGACCCAGACCTCGTCTCTAGGAGAGGGAATCCATCATACGGGCCCAATACCGATTAGTGAATGTCGCATTCCAACGAATCTTTGGTTCTAACACATCCCAATTTTCTCACGATGTTTATCCATCACCATTTTGAGAATAAGTAAAAGTTGTGTTTAAAATATAAAACGTATAAAATTCCAAAAAGGTGTTTATTTCTGTCATATTTTTTTTTTAGTGGAACATTATCAAAATCCTGCTCTGAGTGGGGTAAAAAGGGTATGAGATGGTTAACAACTACTACTTAATTTCCTTCAGTTACTCTATATGTTCCAGGCCTACGGTAACTTTTTGGAACAAGCCCTTGAAACAATTTCTACTTAACCGAGTTATAACAGCATGGAACAGGCTCCCGGAAAGTTGTGAAAGCTCCCACATTGAACTGCTTTAAAAATCGGTTGGACTGACCAAACATCTCCAAACTATATGAAACACACGCATCAGCTAATAGCTGCTTGTGTGTCTTACTAAATAATAATAATAAGAATCTACGGTAACTCTCGTCTACCCAAGTCCACTTCCTTCTCACCAGTAAGTACCACTTATTGAATATTGGATTCGCAAAAACCTACACGTATTGACACAATTTCTTCAACCATATTTCATATAAAGTTTGGCAGCCGCTCCTGTCTGCATAATGCATGATACTATTGTATGCTTTGTGTCACATCCAACAGTATCATTGAGTAACTGTACGATATTTACATGCGGCGAAAGTGAATACCGTTTTGGCAGGTTCAGAGTTCGTTATTTTATTATTTTGTTGTACTATTTATCTAATTTTATATAGGACATTACTCACACTCCGTGCCTCGGAAAGCAATTAAAGCCATTGGTCCCGGTTGTTATTTGTAAATCTTTGCTAGTCGTTACAGGCAGTCAGAGGCCAGAAAGTTTAACCATCATTCTATCCAAGAAGGGTTATGGAGGTGTGATAGGCAATTATTCCATGTACAATACGGGTATTCAGCCGCATCCAGTTAGATTAAATGCTCACCCCCAAACTATTTCGGAAAGGGCTAAGTACCTAGTTACTGATTGTGTTCTCCTTTTTAGGGTTCCATCCGTACCTTAAAAGGAAAAACGGGAACCTTTATAGGATCACTTTGTGGTCCATCCGTCTGTCTATCTGTCTGTAGGTCGGTCAAGATCCCTTATCTCAGGAACGTGTGTAGTATCGAGTTGAAAATAAAACCATATACTTGCTGTACATATACTTTGAGTGCACATTTTGCCGTGTCCACGTGCCTAGTCATGTCGTAACTGGCTTGTGTTTGCGGTTCGTTTTACCAACTCCTAAACTAAAGTCGAGTGCAATAAAATTCCTGATAGTCAACGAATATAAATAAGTAAAATTACAATGTATAAAAAAAAATGAGGACGTTTTCTTTATTTTTTTGTAACATGATCGTTATAAGGAAGTTGCGGTTTCGGTTTCGGCCGAAACAGAGAAGATTCCTACAGAAGGAAGAAGGGACGATTAATACTCGTAGTAATTAAAAATTGGATTTAAGTACATCAACAGGTCAACAGGTATACTTTTAGAATAAAACAAATAATCATGAGTACCAACAGTTTAATTAATAACATTTGACAATAAATTATTTTAATAAATTAATGAACTGACTGGAACGTATATTAAATAAATGAAAATAAATAAATAACGCCTCAATATTTACATTGCATTTCAATAAAATGAGCACCATTTAATAGGAAAATATCAAAAATAAATATGAGATCTGTAACCTACGTAGATTAATACATATATTTGTAAAACAATAACATTTGGCAATCTATAATACTTTTAATTTATAAATATTATGCAGGAAAAATATTAAATAAATGCAATAATTTATTTACATATGTACATGTGGATACTATACTCTTTTAATATAATTACTATACATAGATACTTTCAGTCTTTGTATTATATAAAATATTCACAGCATATAAATAAATAAATGAATAAAATATTCGTACAAAAATATGCTCATATAATATACGTAATACTTACATAAGTTCAAAAATATATTATATAAAGATAGAAGTAATAAATATGAATATCGCTATTATGCTGATAAATAAATTAATTAAAGCACACCCCAAAGTCTTGTAATATATAAGTTTATAAAATATATAAATATTATTAAAATATATTTGGTTCTAACTTAACTTTTTGTTAATAAGTCTATACATTATTATATATTCGTCGAGTCCTTTAAAGAGTATTTAAGGTACTTTATAGAAACGTTTTATGCTAAGAGGAAATAATTTCTCTTACTCATTTTTCCGCTTTCTTATATTTTTATTATAACCATAAATGATATCCCATAAAAATAGCAGTTGCAGTTTACTGACCCTTGAAGTAAAATAAATTATAATTTACTCTAAAATATTAATTTTCAACCTGTTATTCTTGAAGCAATATGTTTTATCAAAAATTAATAAATAAATATAAATAAAAAATAGTATAATATGACACACACATTATAGGAATTCAAATCGAACGTTCATTCAATAGTATTATTTTTGTAATTTTACGGAATGTAAAAACATATATTTAAAAACAAAAACGGCTTTCAGAATGAATAAATAATAAATAAATATTTATTTTATTTAGACTCTAGAATAAAAAAAAAACTTGCGACAGACTTCCTCACCCAAATGTTGCATAACTATGTACTCTATAATTGTAAATAATTTAATTATATGTTGTCTATTTATATATTTATGTGTAACCAACTGGTCCAAGTGTCGCGTTCTAATTAATGTTAAGTAACGGTGGGTTTGCTGGCTATTGGGAGTAAGCGTTGTACGCTAAGTCTTGGGCTTTCTCGAGCGACCTGGAATCAATACAGAAGAACCATGAAAATAATTATATATGTATATAACAAAACGTTATACAACATGCAAACGTTGAATATGTCCTATCAAAACTAAGGCTTATTTATTGTAAGCGTGTACAAAATCCCTGGATAATATATTAAAAAGTATAGGCTCTACAAATACGCGCATTTCTTTCTACAATTTATACAAAAGTGCATGCAATTAACCTTTTAAAAATTAAAAAATATTCGCCCCATGTGCTTTCCTAAATTTTATATTTAAAAACTATCGAAAATAATAAAAAAGTCCTAACCCTGGGTTGCCCCCGGCATTTCTCTCGAGGTGGTCACTTTGCGCAACGCTGGTAAATTAGAGAAAAGAAATGTCAAACTTTCTGCAACAAACTATTTCATGAAAAACATGTGAAAATAAAATCTTTAAGTGGAAATGAAAATTTTATAAAAGTGCATGCAAATTAATTGTTTTATAAAAAAAAACCGAGCCGGGTAATTCAAAGTGAAAATTGTCTTCATAATTTATAAAATTATATCTCCGTCAGTGATCAAGATAATGTCTTAATTTCCTAATAAACTAGTCAACCCAACTTCTAAAACAATCCGTTTTACGGAACAAATATTGATCTGTAAGTGCGTATCCCAGAAAAAGACATTGGGCCATATAATTATTTTTGATTGGGCCATAAACCAGGCATACGTGCCCCAGTCGGTAACGTAGGCACTCCACTTATAAAACTAAGACACGTATTTGAAATTTGGTACTGATTTGGACCAATCTGCTATTATTGTAAGCATGACAGTGATGTAAACTATGGTAATAGTTTATGTAATTTTAAATGTGTCTTAGTTTTGCGTGTGGGGCACATTACCGGCTGGGGCATGTATACTCTCTGGTTTACCATATTATAAAACACAAGATAAATGCCCTAATAATCTTGAATACGCACTTGAGCATGTAAAGCCTACGCCTTATGCTTGACTACGGCATACTATTCAACATATAAATCTATCAAAACTGTTTTTCGAAACAATCTCACCTGCTCCACCCTGAGCCACCATGTCCTGCCGAGACGACCACCTCGTGGGCTTCATGACCACCTCCGCTCGGAGACAGTAATTTCTTCAGCCCAATGATACCAGCCAGTACCAGTGCCAACTTAGATACAATGAGTGCCTTTCCAGCCAGTAGTGCCAACGCTCCAAACGCCAGCGGTACCATCATACCACCGATGAGAAGGGGGATTGCGAGAAGAGGCGCCAGCTTCTTTCTTCTGCTGCGGCCTTGGTCCTCTGATAGTTCTGAGCCATCTTCGGTGGGGAATTTGACCTGGAATTTGGAATAAATGTTCTGTTAGTTGGGAATTTAGAACCAGAAAATTTCAAGAAAAGGGAAATATGGCGGAGCACTCGTTGAACGCTTAGCCTTTACCAATTAGTAAGCCCATTCACTTTTTTTTTTAATCTGTGTTTTTATTTGTATTTCGGACTGGTATTTGCAACTCTACCACTATAGTACAGCACGTATTAAAAAATTTAGTTAAAAACATTTTTTTTCTTTATTTTAATTTAAGTTCACTTTTCTTGGACTGACCGACATTTGACTATTCAAAAGTGCCTATAAATGGTCTATTTGAAATAAATGCTTTGATTTGATTTTGATTTGATTTGATTTGATTTGATTTGTTCTTCCACCATTCATAGTATATATAAATTGTGCAACATAATACATATTGCAAAGTTACATTAACCTTTTGAATGTCTTAAGTTACACAGTTCGACATAAGCAATTGTCTTTCTATTGTGTCTCTAATTACGGCATTCAAAGAGTTAATGTGTTTAATATAGGAATATAATTATTTTAGGTCTATGATTTGTCTATTGTGTTTGAAAAAAATTGTTAACAGTCTATTGCAGAAAACTCTTTGTTCTTCGTTCTTACAATTCATCATAAGGTTGAATAGCATATATCGGTGTATTACTTTTTTGGTGTACCTACTGATCAACTGATCACCAGAGTGTTACATGGACCGATTACCTATCTGACCTACACCACCCAGAAATTAGGTAACGCCTATGACGCCTGTTGGTAAGGCTGCTATCAGACTTATTGTCCTGATTATATCCGTCATAACTGCCATAAATCAACAAATGACAGCCGAGACAAATAGCTTGACGTATTTTCAGAGAAACAGTAGCCGCTGTTATTATTACATAAAAATCACCAGTTTATAGTATGCATATAAGTAAGTGTTTCTTGCAAATTGTATTGCAATTTTGAATCTAAGGGTCAATTTCTTGTAGCACATATTATGTTTATTAAATCAGGTAAGGTATATGATCTAATAAATATTTGGTTTTAAAATACATTTAAAAGAAGTAGAAGAGAAGCCTAGGCGCGTGAAAGATGGAAGGAGTGAAGGAAGGCATTTGCCCAGGACTGGGACAGAACAGGCTAACAAAAAAAGAGGACATTTACATTTGATCCAGCAGCAATTTTTTTTTTCTATTTTCTTTCAGTTGACGTTTGCATTGTAGGACCACGAGTGGCGACCTTTTCTTGTCTCCCTTCCCCATGGTCTTAGCAACATCAACCTAACTATGATCCTACGGTTTGCTGACGAATCTTTGTGGCGGTTTTCGAACACTACACGCCAAAGATGACTCAAGCTCGGCCCTTATAGGACGAACGGATGGCGAGCTATCCGACATCCAACAGCGTTAGCTATATATTACCAATGAGGTGACATATAAGTACCAGTTCCTAATGAAAGACCAGTCAACCGAAAATTAATTCGTATACAAAGTTGCAATCATAGTTAGTTTACCATATTCCGTGATTGCATGGTAATGTTTACTCATTATTAAGCTACTGATACATTGTAGCTATTAGTAATGTACAACAAAAAGTAAAGTATTTCTTCGCACCGAACCAACGTTTGTAATAACAATTACTTACTCAGTTCAAACGTATAATTGAAGACCAATATACAATAACTTCCTACAATAGAACACGCAAGAAGAAAGTGCGGAAGATTTTAAAATTATGGAACATGAAACTATTGAAAAATATTAATTAGAGAAGTGTTGGGGCCAATATGCGTGGCATATAGAGAGCTTGTCTAATTGGAAGGTTGAAAAGTAACAAAGTAATCTTATAGATACGGAAATCAATGAAGATATTTTTGGAGAACGTGCACAGGAATTACTTCACTTGATTCCGCCATTGCCTTTCTACCGTCAAACAATCCAACTTACGGTGAGTGTCCACACTTACATTATTGACACTCTACAGACTAAGCGTTTCGTGTCGTTGGGATAATTTGCCTGCTACAGTCTTCCCGTCCACTTATAATTTAGGTCTCTTCAACGCTAGAGTGATTAGGCTATTAATAAACTAGTGCGCTTCATCATCAGCGATTGCATCACTGCTTAGCTTTAGATGGGATCGTAGTCAAGCACTGGTTTATGTTATACAGTAAAAAAGTTGTTTAAAAATGGACTATGACTTTATTAATATTATAAAAAAAAAACAGTGAAGATTCGGTTTTTATCTATAGGAAACGACCAATTGAAACTATGCAATAGATTCTGACGTTTGACGGGAAAAATAGAAAGAGTTACCGTAGTCCTAAAGCGCAAAGAGCAATTGAAGGACACACCTTATCCCTTCACTCTAAATTAGGAAAAGTCATTTGATGATTTCCTATCTCGAAAGAAAAAAAGATTCTGACATTAAAAGCCTGTGTGATATAACTTTTCATCAATGCAAATATTTACCTAGTCTACGTGGATCCAATTTAATGTTGACACTAGATCGACTTGTTTTATATCCGGGAATTCAAATACATATTTAATATTTTTTAAAACTATTTGACCAGCTTTCGGGTTTCTTCTATTTTGTTCTCGATATTACTCGTATTAATCTTAGTTAAAATCTACGTCAGCAATCTATTCAATTTATCTCTTTCAAGACGAAAGTTATGTTTACAGATACATCAGTAGGTTAACGACCACGTAGTTGCTGGCAAAACAATTCAATAGCTAGACTTACACGTGCGCTTTTTAAGGACTATGGCGCGAACAGACCGTATCGGAATACAGTGCACTGCTCTAAAATACAGATCAACGCTGTCAATAAAAATCAGTTAACTGCTTTAACCGGCGATGTTTGCCGCGCGTCGACCGAATTATGGGCTAAGTCTACCACAATGTGGATCCCGGAAATATTCAATGGCATAGCAACAAACCTAGGTATAAATAACGAGACGATCTTCACATCTATAGGCAACACTGGATCACATTTACTTGAAACTAGACGGATAGAAAAGAAAAAGGAGAAGTACCTTTGAGAAGAGGAAAACCTTAGCCCTGTAGTGAGACAAAATAGACATATGATAACTAAATGGCATTAACAGTTATCATATGTCTATTTTGTCTCACTACAGCAGGCAGCACTACAGGCAGCATTAATTGTGTTAATTTGACTTGGTCAATACCAAGTCAAATTAACACAATTTAATCTGTTTTATTTAATCCAAATTATATGATCAAGACTTCTGACCAAATAACACCAAATGACAACCGAAGAGAAATAACACGAAAAACATTGAATAAATAAATTCAATCAGTGACAGAATGTCTATTGAACTTTGACCCCCTATAAGAGAACAAAATCTGAAAATACCAATTTAAGAAGCCATTGCATCTTTCGCATAAGCTATGCAAAGATATTGAAATTGACATATGTGTTATGCGTTTAGTACCATAAAGCAGAGCAACTAATTTTTTTAAAAATAATATCAAGATCTCAACATCAAAGTTAAAGATCCTTTACCACAATTTTTAAGTAACCTATAATAACCGTACTATGTCCTGCTATGTACACAAGCTACAGAGAAGGCTTAACAACCGCTGGCAGACAGAACCTATTCAACTAAGAACCAATCACGCACAGCTATCCCTAAATACATTACTAGAAATGACACGCACTGCCGTGCAGACCCCCCATTTAGTACACATTAGATTTTCTCTACGCATATCAATTATCACGCACGTAGCAATTAGAAGAAACTGCAGAGTTTAATAGAGTGTGGCCGACAAAAAAGTGAAGATAGACTAATTAAATACAATTATGAGATGCATCGGGAAAGTTGTCACGCTGCGTTGGTGGGTGGTATGCTGTTTTTACGCATTAACTGTAAGATTGAGCCGTCACGCTTTTACGGGAGAAGCCGGATCTAAATACAACCGGAACGAGCTGGAGTATATCAATGTTCATTAATTTTGAGGATTTTTATGAAACCTCATTTGTATTCCTATACATTATTACTATTATAAAATACATGCTACAATTAGATAGCCCGTATTATCGCGCTACTGGGTTTGCCCAAAAGCTTCACTGGATTCTTTCCCACGATCACGATACTTCGCTTTCTCCTTCCAATTCTTAAAAAAGATATCCAAGTCATCCTGCCATTTTTTTTGTGGTCTGCCACGGCCCCTTGTTGCTATATCTAAGCACCAATCCTGTATTTTACAGGCCCACAGTTGATAGGACATGCGGCAGACATGTGTCAGTCATGTCCTGCTCAGTCCAATTTAAGTTGGGCAGTTTTTGAGCCAAATCAACAATTTTGCGTTTAAAAGCGCAGTATACTGTTACATACATGGTCTGTTAATTTAAATACTGTAAATATAAAATGAATTTGAACTGGTCATAAAATTGTAAATAGAAGTTTATCTTTGATCCTATAATCAATTTGACTGATTTAGGTGATGACATTTTGGATATAAATGATGAGAAAAAATTTCAAATAACTTCTCTCACCATAGGTGGAACAAGGGGGAGTATCAATGTTACACTAACTAAAACCCACCCAACAGAGCCACGGTCATGGTCAGGCGGACAGGGCCTAGCGCGCTCCATCACTCACGCTGAATTATAGTTCCACTTAAGAAATTGTTACCTATACGATTATGATTTGATGACAGCCTATAGTTTATAACCCTGTTTCTTCTTTGCTTTTGTTACAGGGCCCCGGGGTCACTTTCGCACAACCTATGGCCCCACTAAGCTTCGACCCTACTGGGCCCCTACGGTTTGCTGACATCTACTTGGGGCGAGCGTGGAAACACTGCGCGTCATCGAGAATTTAGGCTTGGTCCGGACGGTTACTAGACATTCATTCAGCGAGCTACCCATTGCTCGCTGCACGCAAGCCTGCGCCTACGGTGGCTGGAATTCGGGATCGGAATTCCGTTGGCTGGGGCGTGAGGGTCGTTCCCTCTCACGTGCTGCCACCTCCTTTGCAAACATTACTGCTTCTGCTTGCTCCGGACTATGGCCTGTACAAAGGCCCAGCGCGAAAGATCACTGCCGCCTATCGTCCTTACAAGGATAGAGCAGTGCTGTGCCCAAGCGAGGCACACTTCTACCATGTGCTTCACCGTTTTCTCCGGGTGGTGCACACAATGGTGACGCCCGGGCGTTTCTTCCGCACGAATCCGGTGCAGGAACCTTCCGAACTTATCATGTCCAGTAAGGACGCAGCGTTATCTTTCCAGCTACTCCTCAAAGAAGGGACTTACCACCATAATTTTGGCGTGCCCAGCACTGGGTAGCGGCAGTCGCTGTCGCCATTCCACCATGACATCCCGCCGGAACTCTATCCCTCATGCCGCTACTTGGCGCGGCAGCGCAGATTTGCCCCGGCGTTGCATCTCCACACGCAATCTTGGAGGACTGTTTCCGCCAAATCCCATTTGCGTTTAGATTGAAAAATAAGTCACAGATTTTTTCAATCCAAATGCATTTCATTTTTTACCGCATTTCTTAACTGTCACTTAAATATCACTGCAAATGCTACGTTTTTGTTCTTTGATAAGCAGTGCATCCCAATTCTTCATAAAATAGTACATTTTATAGAAATTTCGTCAATACAGTTACGAAGATATAAATAAACGGGGGTTGATGCCCGACTTTTGGGGGCGCTTAACGCCCAGCCTGATACATTAAATATAATTAATTGTAGTGGCGGCATGCCCGCATATTTTTCTGCACTAGTACCACAAACAATAAATTGCCTGCCAAAGCGGTAAGGCTAAGAGCAAAGCTGAAAGGCAATGAATTGATTAATAACAGCGGTTGAAAATAAGTCATTATTGAACTGTAAACGTGAATCAATGAGGTGGGCGCTAAGCGATAGTCAAGTAGTGTTATTGCTAATTGTGAGTGCTGTCACCATAATTACAAATGATGATAGGCTGTTTATCACTACTTTGTAGTAAGTCATTAGAGGCGACTTTTTAATTACAGGCGTAGTTCTATGCGTTACCCTCAAGTTACTAGTACTTTGTCAGTAACAGCTAAAAGCAGTGAGGTAGTAAAGTTATGTGTATATTTTTTAACTTCATTCAATACAAAAGATACAAAGGGGGCCTTAATGCCTAAGGCATTCTGTACCAGTCGACCAAAAGTGATGGAGACTATAGTATTGTGCGTAGTTTTCTTTATATTTTTGCAATTGTATTGCAAATTACGACACACGAACCCGCCATTTTGGGATTCCTAAATGATTTCCTAATGACCACCATAATGTTTACTAAAGAGAAAGCTGTAATTTTGACCAAACATAATATGACATATTGGATTCAAACCAATATTATGTTCGTGATCTCATAAATGATTAAAAGAGTGATGAATAGTAAGTAAATGAAAATGAAGATGTAAGTCAAATTAAAAATAAATGGATTGTGTGAGAAATAATAAAGGAAATAATGAGAAGAATAGTGTTGTTGATAGGGTAGAAATAGAAGAAGAAGTGCAATGAACCCTGGAGAAGGAAAAAAGAGGTTGATGATATTTTTTTAAGGTTTTCATTTTCATCACAGTCACGACCCACTAGTCCAATTTAAACTTCAGCTTTATTGGATCATTTTGTGTTTTTCGTCCATATTATTGAATATTCAAAAAAAAAAAAAAATACTGATTAAGTCATTAGTATCAATGTAACGTATACAATCAAAACTTTAGTTTATTATTTTGATTCGTATGATCATCGTCGTGTCTTTAAGTCGTGTCAACTTCTTGCTACCCAGGTAGGTAGCAAGAAGTTCAAGCTTATTTTTACAATTCCAAAAATCACTACGTACAGTTTGCTTTATCTTCAGCAGTTGTCAAGTTAAATTATAGAAATAAGGTCATCCCTAGGTATTTTTTACCGTTTTTTATTCCCAATAATAGTTCCAACACCATATTTTTTTGTAAGAAATGAAAGCACTGAAATCAAAAACCTTATCAAACTAAGCTCGCAATAAATGCTGATACAGATACATTTATTTATAAGATAGTTACTTCTGCTTTCGGCTCTTTGCCCGTAAAACTATCTTACTTCCCAGCTTAAGTAGAAGATTTCCAAACGAAAACATGCTTTTTGAAATATCCACCTTTTTTTTTTGGGCACCTTTGTATTAGAATGGTGGTGACAATTTGTCGAAATCGATCAAACCGTCTGTAAATTTTAATCAGACAAACAACCAGCAATTTGAACTTTATATAGAAGGTATCTATGGATAACAGTATATTAAAAGCGTTGTATGAATAATAATTACTCTCTTATCTCTATATATGGAAGCCTTATAATGTGTTATGTCATACAAACAATTAATGGAAGTGAAGTAACTCGTTCATTCAAAGTCAAGGGTAATTGATTTGGTTGGGAAGATTGTATTACTGAAGTTTTATGCATCAATAAGGAAATACGTTTATTGTACCACGTACTCGTAATATCTATTAGGCCCAAGTTTGCTCGTTAGACCTGTGAAGAAGGTATGAGTTAAAAATTCCATATGAGTTAACAATATTTTGATCCCATACACGTAGTGACTGTGATAGGTGATAATACTAAAGAACAGTGCATCTACTTTTGGAAGGAATGAATGTGAAACCATCAGTGTAACTCTAAATACGGATATAATAAATAGCACCACCTTTAGTCTAATAGCACCAAAGGAAACCATTTGGTCAAGGGCAAAATCTAAGAGGTAATTTTAAAAAGAAAAAACTGTAAATCAAATCAGATCTAGCTCTATCAAGGTGCAAATTAGTAATAAATGTCTGTGAAAATTCTCAGCAATATATCGGCAACCACGTGGTTTAATACGTCAATTCTGCAATAATAACATTTTATCCTGAATATTACTTATCAGACCTGCCTGACCAATCATGTGTGTATGCCTGTCTGTACCACCGTAGCTTTTAAACGAAAGAACCAATTCGGATACGCTTAGTTTTTTATTTGGTAACAAGTTTTCTAGCAGTTACAAATTAAGGAAGGAGTAAAAGTGGTTATATACAACTGTTTTTTTTTTAATATGTAAGGTTTTTGTATCTTTTGATTAAAGTATTATAAACTAATCCAATTATTTTTATCCAGACTAATTTTGATACAAACATCACTTGAATTTAACATTGCAACGTTTTGAGAGTAGGTACATACAGTCAAGCATGATCAAACAATACGTTTCGTTGTTTTGACTAAATTTTAATTTAAGAGTACTCCAAGCTGAAAGAAATATTGAACTATACCTACTAAAATAATTAAGCTTCTTACCTGCAGTGTATGGGACCTCATAAAGTTGACGACCTTGTCCAAAATGAGGTTGTTGAGTGAGCTCTCGTCCATCCCCCTAGGAATCGCTTCCTCTTTCTCGATAATATGCACATCCTTATCCTTGGTTATCGTCACTCCATTCAGGATGTCCAACTCCTCAGTTTTCGTCAACCTGCTCAAAGTCTTCGCCAATTTCCTTTTGAGGCAGTGCGAAATGTCGGATCCGCTGCAGTCTTTGTAGGTCTCATACGCTAATTTTAGGTCTCCTAGAACATTATCGTCTGAGCTTCTAGCTTCTAATTTGTTCTGTGTTGTGGTCGCCGTTCTAGCCGTGGCTGCGGCGACCAAGGTCAATATCAGGAGGTACTGTACCATGTTTGTTGTTTGCACTATGTTGGCTATATGGGCACTGTGTATAACTAGAGCATTGGTTGCGTTTATATGCGCTTAGTGTCACGGTACACTGGCTATCGCTGAGAGGGATGCAGCGATGCATTTATGTTGTTGGGTACTGTCGGGAACTTATTTTGTTAAGCTAGGATTGTTAAAATATAAATTTAAATCTATAGGATCTTTCAATGATGAGGTAGATTTTTATGCCGTATTGTTGCAAGGACTTGTAAAAATATTAATTAAAAGGGCATATGCTAATCACAATTTTATATCTGTTTTTTTTTTTTTAATGACATTGCTTATTTATACTCGTATGTATGTATCTAAGTACTTATTTCTTTTGTGTTTGTATATTTCTTAAGTTTCACTTGTTATGTTATGTTTCTGCACCACCCTAAGTTCAACGGTCAGAAAATGCCTAAGGCATTAAATAAATATCATTTCGCTTCTAAAACCAGTTTCAGGGTACACTTCATACACTATGATGCAAAACACTGAGTTTGACATAGACATGATCAATGACCATTCCTAATGCCATGTGAGACTAGTGTAAAGAAACTTAAAGATTGGACCCCATGCCCTAGAACTGTGACTAATGATAGATATAGACTGTAGCAAGTTCTAGTTACGATAATAACATATCTGATAGAAATAATAAGAAAACCAGTGCATGTTGAGAATATTGGATATTAGACATAACAATCTGAATAACAAAATGCTATTAAGATTAAAATAGAATAAACTTTATTGTACTCTGAAAAAGAAGCATAGTACGCACGTAGTATGATTTTTTAAATGTTACTAAGGAGAGGGATGTGAGAGTGGAAATTCATTCATCATCTTTCTGCCTTTGTCTCTTGTTATTTGACGTATTTTTTTCTCTTATTCCATTCTGTCACCCTTCATGACATCCCTGGTTACTATTATTTATATATTTATTTATGTAATACTTTAAAATGAAAATAACAAATAACAGATAGAACAACATAAAGGAACATAAGAGAGGTTATTACAAATGAAATTTCTTCCAGCAGACCTGCGACAGAAGAATCGGACCAGAGATGTAGACACAGTTTATATAAATAAATTAAAACATACTGTTTCTCATCATAATATTTTGAGCTGGATTTGTCTTATCGTCTCTATATCTTAATTTTTTCTACCAAGAAAGTTTAAAAGGTGCTTTGACTGCGTTTTTCCTTTGTAAAATTTCGTATCACATTTTTTTTTTCTTAATTCATTAGTATTTTCTGCTTAACTGTACCTCACTGGACCAGTTCAATTTAAAACAGTTTGATATCATGACTTATCTGTTACGGGGTGCATCTTTGCCCACTGATGATTGAAATTATCGAGATCATCTCTATCTGGTATCAATTTATTGAGCCAATAAATAGCTGCAATCTTGAGATCACTTTCTATGAGATCTCTCATTGAAATCATAGTCTCAACTGTTCAGATGAAGTTATTGCAACTGTAATGTTTTTGATTTTGGTCGAAATATTTAATTTAATTTTTGTGTCAAAATTCAGCTTACGCTTGTGCTTACGGTGGTATACGTAATAATCAAATACATTTAGACGTCGAAGCCACATTGCTGTCATAAGACACTCAAAAGATGTTCTCAAAGATTGAAAAATTTTTTAGGCAGTAAAAGTGTCTATCAGTCGGTAAAAAAAAATATGAAAAGATGGTGTGGATTCAGGGAGCAGACCCCATGACTCAAGTGATCTGATCCCAAACAGTTATATACATAATATTTGTTTATTTAACTTATTACAGGACATTTACAAAAAAAAGAAGTGTACAACAGGCGGTAGGTATTTGGTATTTGGTTATTTATGGTTATTTTTTAATTTATTAGTGTCTCAGCAGCTGCAACGCAAGCCCCAATATAGCCCGCGTGCCATCTGGCCACCATGGCGCCAAAATCAATCCATCTGGTTTATTTCCATTGTTACGTACCAAGCCACTAATTTCTAACATGGTAGGTGTGCCAGCAGTGACAACTCTCTTCTTGATTTTCGTGTTGAAGACACTCTTCAAGATTAGTTTCGTGTATCATATTTCTTATCGTGATTAGCTCCAAGCCAAATGTAATGTAGAAATTCGTTTTTCGTGTGCATATCCAATTTGCATAATTTTAACATTTTTTTTATGTGTTTAGGTCTTTCATTCCCACTGGTCGTATTGTGACAATGATATCTTTTGTTTCTGCTTGTTTGTTCCAACTCTCCTCAGTCAACATGTGCCTTAAAAATGTTGCTTATAAGAGCTGTTTTAAAAGCAAAATTTTATCATCAAGTCACAATTGCTTTCATGACTTCATCTTAATCAATGATTTGATCTGAAACGTTTTGCACGCATGCACAAATAGAGGACGTTCATTCATCATTTGTAATCCGTGGACTACTATTTACTACTAAACATGATGGTGACCGGTTATCATCAAATCCATTGAATGATAGTAAATTTTTATCAAACAGAATAGTTATCAATTATAATTGTCGTACATTGGTGTGATTGACAATTACATGACTAACATTTTGTGCGGACCTTAAAAATTCTAAACATCTGTTAAGGTGAACAATGATAATAAAATGATTGATTTAACAATAATTGAAAGATTTGCGAGAAGATTTCTTATACTTATAATAATTAAATGTAGTACTGTTAAAACATTTCTATATAATGTAATTTAATTTTTGGTGTACAATAAAGAATCAATCTATATATCTATATAGATTACTTACGTGGTCTGAAAAGTTTCTGACCTCAATGTGAAGGTACACAGCAACTTGCACTGCACTTACAAGGCACTTATCAATTTAAGTTGTGTATGTAGTTTGTACATCTTTTGACTATTACTCGCCAAAGTTTCAGCCCTTTTGAACGCGCAGTTGTTATTTGACAGTCATTTGAGTGGATCAATGTGAGATGCAAAAAAAGAAAATCACAACGGAATTACGGTTTCAATTGCTTGATCATCCTTTTTACTCACCAAATCTAGCCCCAAACCATTTCTCTTTATTCATCTAATAATTGCGGTCGGGGAAACAGATTTTTGCCAAATACGAAGGAAAACTTCGTGCATAATTATTTTGCAGAGAAAAACGCCAACTACTATGCCGGGGTTAGAAAGATTGAGGCATCGCTAGCACTGGAAGAAGTATGTAGAGTTACGAAGAGACAATGTAAAAAAAGAAAAATAAAATGTAAGTCAAAAATTCTTACAATTTATATTTCTTTTTTTACATTATCTCCAAGGAAACAATTTGTCTTGTATGTGCATACAAGACATTTGTCTTCTATCTTTGTTATTTCGGAAACTTTTTAAACCACGTGTGTATATTGGGAACAAATAAATTTAGTCCTTAAAAAACAAACATATTTTATGACAATACGAGGTGAATATTAGCCTGTCAAGAAAGTACCGGAAAAAGATCAATAAAATACAATTTTTTTTTGTTATTCATCTAAATTTATTTTATCACCTTCAAAGTATGCCCCTTCAGAAATAATACACTTACGCCAACGAATAATCCAATCATCAAAACATTTTTTAAAACGCTGTTTCTGAAATTGAGTTCAGTTCTCGCTGCGAATTCTCCTTTATGTCATCTACAGATTGACAACGGGTGCCACGACGTAGTAATTTGAGTTTAGAAAAAAGATAAAACTTGACTGGAGCCATATCTGGTGAATATGGTGGCAGCTCGATGGTATTCATTGAGGGTTTGGTCAAAATTTCGTTCACAATGATGGCCTTGTGCGAAGACGCATTATTGTGTTGCAAAATCCAAGAATTATCTTTCCACAAATCTGCCCTTTTTCGTCGAATTGGCTCTCATAAATGCCGCATAACGCTCAAATAATATTTTTTATTTACCGTTTGATTTTCCGGTAAGAATTCCGAGTGCACAACACCGCGATAGTCAAGAAAACAGACAACATGACTTTGACTTTTGATCGACTTTGATGTGGTTTTTTCGGTTTTGGTTCAGTTGGAAGGCGCCACTCCGAAGCTTGTTGACTTGTTTGCATGTCAAACTCGTAAATTCACGTCTCGTCGCCAGTAACAATGCATTTCATGAATGTTGGGTCGGAATTCACTCGTTCCAGCATGCCGCGACTCTCATGCGATTGAGTTTTTGGAGGTAATTCAGGTCTTTTGGGACTAGCCGAGCTGCAACATGTTTCATACCCAAATGATTAGTTAAAATGGTACGGTTTGACTAGTAAGATACAGAAAGTTCGGCGGCTATCTCTCTCAAACTTGAATGAGGATTTTCAGTCACTATTTCCTTCACTTTTGCGACGTTAACCTCAGTTGATGGCCTACCAGAGCGAGGCAAATCTTCCATAACATCTCGACCGCTTTTGAATGCTTTGTCCCACTCATAAGTACGAGTTTTTGATAAAATCGATTCACCATAAGCCTTCTGTAATATTTTTAGTGACTCCGAACACGAAATTCCATTAGCGGTGCAAAATTGAAGACAAACTCTTTGTTCGATGTTTTTGTCCATTACGAAATTCGCAATACACACTAGATATGATATAACTAAAAACAGCACTGTATTTAATATAAATAATATATGCAACTTAAACTCCGCGCCAAAATGGAAAACAGTTGTGCCAATCTAGCAACAACAAAAAAATCTAAAATTTGAATTTGGAACCATAAACAAATCATCCATTCCCGATACTTTATTGACTGAATGAAAATAACTAGTGACAGCAAAAATAATAATGAAAATAAATAACGAGTTAACAGTTTCAATATTTTACTTTTTTTGCAGAATTTCCGACAACTTAATTGAGGAACATACTTCAAATTGTATTCAATCACGTTTTATACTATTTGATGATTAATGTGCATTCAAATCGCAATTTATTTACACTAGCAGAGTTCTGGGACTACACTCGAATAAATGCCAAATTTCATAGGTCTACCCTTTGCTTGGAACAATTTGGACCTTGAAATAGTTCAATAGTTTAGGCTGCTTGAAAATAACTCGCTCAAATTTGAAATTAATTAAGACTGGATGCTATAACATTCATGAATTCACGGAAGACGTTATGAACTACGATGAAATGGTCAATATTAAAGCTTATGACATTTTCAGGCTGTTAATTTTGCGAAATACGTGAAAATCTAAATTTTCTCGATAAAGTCGTAGCACAAATAAACCGACAAAAAGCCCATGAACTCTATTGCATAATAATATGATGACATGAAATGAACACATCGATCACGCAAATGTTTAAACAAAACACAAAAAACTCTCATTTTCTTTGCGTTTGTAACTTTTAAATCCACTGTCGAACGAATTACATTATGATTAGTGACACGCGAATAACATACTTGGAATATAATGATGTCTTCGACATTTTCATTGTGATCATTGAATGATCTTTCTGTCGTGATTACTTTAACATAAATAAGGTGAATGATTTATATATTGATAAGATTAATATAAGCAAGCCATGTAGCCTCCATTCCTACCAAGATCGGAGAATCTACACTCAAAGTTTTAGATTATTACGTTTACCTTGGACAGATAGTCCAGTTGGGTAGATCTAATTTCGAGAAAGAGGTCGACTGACACATCCGACTCGGCTGGACGGCGGTGTTCGGGAAGCTGCACGGTATCTTCTCGTTCAACATGCCACACTGTCTCAAGACGAAAGACTATGACTAGTGCATAATGCCAGTGATGACATATGGATCCGAAATGTAGCCGCTCACAATGGGCCTTATCAGAAGTCACCTAAATGGCAATGGAAAGGTCTATGCATGGAGTTTCCTTCCGTGATCCAATCAGATATGATGATATTTGCAAGAAAACCAAGGTTACCGACACAGCACTAAGAATTTCCAAACTTAAGTGGCAATGGACAGGGCAAATTGCTCGCAGAACAGATGGCCATTGGGGCCGAAAAGCTATGAGGTGGCAGAAGACGCAGTGTTGATAGAACTCCTACAAGGTGAACCGATGATCTGATAAGGGTTGCGGAAATCCGATGGATGCAAGACGCACAGGATCGCTCATTGTAGCGACACTTAGGGGAAGCTTATGTTCGACAGTGGACGTCTTTCGGCTGAAATGATGATGATGAACATAAGCAATCAATTAGTAAAGCATAGTAATTAAGTGCCTACTTAAAATTTTCTTACCATTTATATTTATTTATTATTATTTATTTATTATATTCTTTATTGTACACCGCATGAACAAAAAAGATATAGGACAAACATTCAAAACATCCCAACCTCAACTTAAAAATTTTTCACCATCAACATTTACTTATTGTAATTATTATTTACTTTCAACTCATTTCTAAGGTTTTATGAGACCCATGGTAGCTATTTTACGTACATGATTACCATTTTTATCAAAAATAGGTTGGAAGGGTTACAAGCAAATACCAATTCTTCCAAGGTCGATGTCTAGAGACAAAAAGAGAACATCATTTACCAAGAGCGTATTATTATCAGTTAAAATACATAAGTTTTAGTCTATTTCCTTCTATCTATAATATATATCAAAACAATAATATTAGCTTAAAACCGCTGAATTTTATGAGCATATATATATATATATATATATATATGCGCATTATAAGTCTATAACCATTCAAATCAAACAAAACTGATCTTGCAAAAAAATTACCGACAATCCCCAACGTATGATGGTAATATAATAGATTCACCCAGTTGCAATAATTTATGGGAACGCCCATATCCAGCAGCCTTGACCACACCGTTACCAGACCATCTCAATGAAGTAAAACCAGGGTAGATTGAATTGAACGCACAATTTACTTTCAAATAACGCGATCTTTGCCGTTCTTCGGAAGTGGGGCGCAATCGTATTACCAAGTTATACGAGATGAAAGAAACACGCAAACTGCTTGATTATGAGAAGCCACAGTACAGGCATAAACAGTGACTCAATTTGCAACAGTATAGGCCGTTTAAGTGCAAATGAGAATGAAAGGAGTGGATAATAATAATGATTGATATGACATAAAGAGAATCAAATATAGCGTCACTAAAGACATGACTTGGGTAAAAAGAGAGAGAATGTTTTATACTCCAAGTAATAGGAGACAGACGAAGCAAGCTTACAAACAGTGAGCAATGGTTAGTTCACCGCTCAATAAGAACCAGACTTGAAAAGGACAGCTCAAAAAATTAAGGTAAAAAAAAAACCGTCCAAGTGCGAGTCGGACTCGCCCATCAAGGGTTCCGTAGCAGCAAGTAACATAATATAAAAAAGTTCGTGTAGTTCGTTGTAACTTTGATCGATGTTTTAATAATAGTGTTTTTTTTTTAGATTTAAGACGTATTAAAAAAAAGACGTGTGGCACTCGGGGACTGCCGCGGTAAAGCTATTGCATAGCATTTTTATCAACTTGTGCATTTATAATTATTTATTTATTACATTTATGCAGTATTATTTCCTTTGTTTTTTTCTTTGATATTAATTGAAGTTACACTTTCACACATTGAATTGAATTTTGATTGATATTTCACTCATTTGTTTTCTTATCGGTCACCACGTTAAAAAAACAAATGAGTGGGGGGTGTTAGGTTATTTTTGTTACGGAATTTCTGGATTCGGTCTCCACGCTTAAGGCCCGCGATAGAAGCTATGCAATAGCTTAAAAAAAAAAAAAACTACTTACTAGATCTCGTTCAAACCAATTTCTGTTGGCGGTTTGCATGGTATTGTAAAATATATATTTTTTTTCAGTTTTATCATTCTCTTATTTTAGAAGTTACAGGCGAGCGCGAGAGACACTTCCAAAGTGATAAAATGTGTCCAACCCCGCCCGGTTGGACACATTTTATCACTTTGGAAGTGTCTCTCGCGCATACTGTTCAGTTTAGAACAAAATGATTTTAGAAACCTCAATATCATTTTTGAAGACCTATCCTATATAGATACCCCACACGTATGGGTTTAATGGAAAAAAAAATTTGGGGACCCTATTGTTTTTTTTTTATTATTATTTGAGTAAATATCTTAATGCGGTTTACAAAATACATCGACTTACTAAGTTTCATCAGTTTAGCTCTTATAGTTTAGGAAAAAAGTGGCTGTTTCATACGGACGGACAGACAGACAGACAGACAGACACGACGAATCTATAAGGGTTCCGTTTTTTCCATTTGGCTACGGAACCCTAAAAACGGTTCCAACCTACAGTACCTACATTTAATTCAAAACATAATCGCCCTACCGGAACGCTTTCTTTGGACTATTGTAAGCATTTATGCTGTGAGGCATGTAATGTACCGTCTGTATTTACATGATTTACAATACGTTCCAAATAAGAATAGGATCGCCCGCCATGTTGTGACGTCACGATTTACTGTCAAATCGAGGAAAGAAATTTTTAAACACAGCTTACGCACAATTTACGAAAAATTTAATTTATTTATGAACTGTGAACGAAAAAAGTTTAATCAGAATAAAATGATTATTAACTTAATAACAATAAGTAGGTAAGTGAGGTGAGGCTAATAAGACTATCAGCGGAATAAATCTGTCATTTTTAAATATCGCGAAAAGTATGACCGTTTCTTTTTTTACTATGTTGATAAGACATTTTTGATGACAAAGGTATTGATTAAAAACAAAGATATCGTAATTTTGAATTTTAATGTCACTAATGTTATTAAGGCAAAAAATTACCTACTTGTCATTTTTTTAATCGCAAAACTACAAAATATTGAATATTAATTTACTATTACTGCATACTTTCTTAAAAATATTTGTCTTCCTCATAATCTTACACAATCCATCTGGACCTCAAAACTTTGAATAAAAAAACTACTATAATGTGGCAGTAATTCACAACCGCGTCACACTTCCTAAAAATTTAGGTTGGCGAGTCAAAACTCCAAACTTTGGGCATTGACGCCGAGTTGCTACGTTGCTAGCCTGTCGACATTCTTTCATCTATATTTTGTGGAGTGTGCAGTGGAATTGCATAATCTAATTCTGCCAAGTTTATTTCCTCATTGGACCACTATATGGCGTTGTGCCAACGGTACATAGTAGACATCTCATCCATACGTACATAACGTTTTGGGAACACATTTACTGTGCGTACAGCAGACTCCGGCTAGGAATTCCACTCATTTGCTGCTGAAGAGTGAAATGCTGGAGTCTGTGTTTCCTGATAGCTGCAACTTAGGAGTCTTTAAGTCAGTGAATAGGTTACTTCTAGGCAAGCTCCACTGTCGGCTACATTGTCGCTTACCATCAGGTGAGATAGTGATCAAACGTAAGCCTATTCATAAATATAGAAAAAAAATATCTTCTTAAAAAATCTTACACAATCCGTCTGAACTCCATATTTTCGAAACAACCTGCGTCAATGATGAGGCAATAACATTAGCAAACCGAATTGTTCACGTAATGACACATCCTGAATATTATAATATCACACTTTCTCACTTTGCATACGATTTCACGTCCGTATGCTTTGAAGGTCAAATTTCAATGTTGCATTCCTATCATATCTAACTATAAAATTTACACTATTTCCTATAATATGCGTATAAATGACCAAGTCTTTGTAATTGCTAAGGGTATTGTAAGAAAGTCCTTATTAAAAATAAAAATGGTCGAAACAAGTAAAAAAAAAGTAAAAAGAAAATACTAAAATATACTGCAGAAAACAAGACACAAACAAAATCAGACATAAAGAACAAAAACGTTATAGAATCAATCATTCGGTGTGGTGCAAATGATGGATTGTATTAATTTGACAAGCGTTTCGGAAACTCATTTATTTTGCGTACAGCTAAGGAAGAATGAATTCCTTGCTAGAGTCTGTGTTTTCTGATATCTACAACCTAAGGATCTTTAAATGAAAAGCAAATAGATTACATTTAGGTAAGCGTGCTCTATCGTCGGCCACATCATCGCTTACCGTTACATGATATAGTGGTCAAACATAAAACAATAGCATTCGAATACAGCACATTGTCCGTTAACTACAGCGATCATTATTACTACTAAGAAAATTTTAACATGGTTCAATTATCATTATAATCTTCATCATGTTTTCTGCCGAGAGACGTCTATTGCTGAACATATACTTTCCCAATTGTCACCACAAGAAGTAGTGCTGTGCGCCTCACATCCATCGGCATACCGCAACCCTCAACAGTTAATCGGTCAACCTCGTGGAAGGCCTTCCAACGAAACAATATGTGTGGCATAAAAATATCTAAAAATATTACAAAAAACATTATTGCATCCAAAAAAAAGATAGGTGACCTGTCAACAGCTAACATTCAACAGTACAAACACAATAATAAGAAGAAACACAATCATCTTAATCAAACGTCAGCTTTACTGATGAGGCAATCAAATTAGCGAGCGGAATAGTTCACGTAATACCACATCCTGAACACTTGACACTTTCACGTTTTGCATACGATGTGTAGTGTAACCACACGACTTTATGCGCAGTGCTTGTCAGGTCAAAATTTATGATTATGGTAATAAGTTGCCTAATTTTTTATTGTTTGATATGAACTAGTGCTTGACTGTGATCCCACCTGGTGGTAAGCAGTAATGCAGTCGTTGATGATAAAGTGTACTTATTGATAAGAACCTATTCACCCTAGCCTTGAAGATACTTAAATTATAATAGGGCGGGAAGATCGCATCAGGCCGCAACAGGATCGCAGCAGGCAGGCGTTGCAGTCCTTAGATGTACGCGATATAAACGACAAGGTGTAACGTTTAATTTGAACAAAAGAAGTACCAACAATGTGAGAGTGACACTAGTCGTACATCGGGTTGTCCGATGGTAGAAAGGTGATTGTCGAATCGAGTCATCTAATTCCCATTCACACTGTCCAAAATGTATAGTTTTTGAATATTTTTAGAGTTCTGCGTAGACATATTACGGGCAATAGTAGTATAACTGTTACTCCCTACTAGAATGTTACTTCTATAACCAATAATAGACCTTATAAATAAATGCTATTAAAAACATAACTTGTAAAAAACCAAAGCTTGCAACTCGGTTCTTATAACGCAAAAAGTTGTGAGATCCATGTAATACCAAGTCGGTTAACTTATTCAGTCTGTACTTAAGGGATCGTGATGACCTAGATTAACTTGGCACTATTATTATTAATAGAACAGAAAAATAATTTAAGCGATTTTTATTTTTATAGAATAAAAGTTTATGGATATAACTATAAAAATAAAAAAGTGATTGTATAATATTGTATATCTTAAGGTCCCCTTAGTTGCTTGGCCGATAGAACATAGACCAGGACTTCCTTTTCCTATGCCAGGACATGAAAGATGGAGAAACGATATCAAGGGTGGTGGAATAGCAATATATTGGATGATTACTGGTGGTTTCTTCACAGAGAACAACAAAATTAATCTCATTGCAGAACAAATTATACAAGAAATTTTACGAAGAAAAAGGGAGAAACAATACAGAAAAATAAACCCTTAATGTTTACCTTACAATGACGTAATGTATTTCTTAGTAAAAATTGTAAGTAAATTTAAAAAAAAGCTCTGTTTTTAGATTTTATCCTATATAACCAAACAATAACTTAAACATATCGTGCAGTTTCATTACAAATAATTAAAAGTTGAACTGATTAGATGCAAAACTTACTATAACTTCAATAAATACTACGGTACATTAAATTCGTGCGCCAAAAATCAACAAGTCCACTTACAATCGTGAGACAACCAAAATACTCCAAACATAAGTATGAATGAGTGACGAAGGTGAGTTAGTGTCAATTCGCAGTACATTGCTAGTTCCTATGCGGATCTTATTGTGTATTTTATTAGAACATGTTGTGTAAGCTTTGTGTACGGAGTGAACAGCGAAAGTTTGAGGTATGACTTTACGCACGTATTTTGTATTTACTGCTTTGATGGTGACTGAAGATATTCCAAATTTATTATTTACTTTGCCTTCTAGTAAGGTGAACAGGTATAATATTAATAATCACACTAATATATACTCATTTATAAAGGCGAAAGTTTACAAGTGTATGTTTGTTTCCCGTTCACGCTCAAATAGATATGCAAATTTGGACAAAATTTAAAGCACAGTTAGACCATATCTTGAAATAGCATGTAAAATACTTATAACAGGAACATACCCCTGTATTTTCCTTTAGGATAATTTTCTGGTATCACACGGACAAAGCCGCTCGTAGCTGTTTGTTCACGTATATAATGTAATGTATGGTATATGGTAAACATCTTGTTCCTGAAATGCTCTTAGGATAAATATTTAATCATTATTTCAAGCTCTTGGACTTCTGTTCCTCTAAGCAATAATTAAAAGAACCTGTCACAAAAAATGGCATCATCTCCTTCAGATGTTAACCTGTCCGTGTTGGTGCCCTAGATTTTTTTCGTCAAACCCTTACCCTATTAAATTAATTACCTAAGAATTAGCCAACTAATTCATCAAATATTGTATTTGCAAATATATAATTTGGGCTGCTAGTTAAATGGCTGGGTTCTCAACTGAATGACGTATTAATTTAGTTGGCTGTGACAGTAACTTTCATCATCATCTTCCTGTCCGTTTCTGTTTATTTATTTAATTATTGGCACACTAGCAGCATTACACACAAAATTATTGTAAAAATAGTAATAAGTGTGTCTATTATAATAATTCGCAGTTACCGCAACACGTGTTTAAATTCTATGCTGTCTGTCATATCACTTCTCACACAATCCATTCATCCCTGTTCCTGTGACATCTACTAATATACACTGGGCTCATTATTGTGTTCGAACGTGAGAATGTTTCCGGCTAACTATGTGTAAAATTGAATGCTCTAAATATGTGTTTAGGGTTAAATGCTATGTATGTATGTAATCAGGACATTCAATAAATTACATGATAGCATGAAGTACATGTCAACATTGCGACGAACAAACGATAAGTACTATATAGTATACTAGTATAGTAATGTATAAAAGTAATAAAGTTGATCGTCATATAGTGAACCTAGAAAAGAAGTAAACAATTAGGGCCAATACATACAGTTATAAACAGAAAGCTGCAAAAATATATCACATCATAATCATAAATATAATTTTCAATAATATCACAGAAATCGAAAGTTTCACCCAAAAACGCAAATTCTTGACCTCGTCATCCTTTATCAAACACAAAAAAGCGAGTCTATGACAAATACAACCCACATTGATGACATTAGAACCACATTCTTTAATTATACGCATATATAAGTTCGTCACCAAAAGATATTTGTGTCAGACGCACCTACGACATCCTTTTTCGAAAGAGAGAAAAAAAAAGAAATTTCACTTCACATCGCGTTCCTGTGTCCGGTTTACATCCAACGCTTTTCCTTTAAAGCAATCTACAAAGCTAATTGCTCATCTCTAAAACTTCTAGTAAAGCAATTTTCAACGTTATGGTCATGACTTTACGAGCGCTTGTAAACGAATTACGAATTTGATAGCGGTAAATTTGAATCTGTTCGATGGACAAGGCAAATACCTGTTTTCTGTATTTATTGACTCGTGATTTTCAACTTTATTCCATTGGTATAAGATCGTATGATTGCACTTGAAACGACGGTTCTCGTAAAGGTGTGTGAACTCTAGCCATGGTTTACTTTGACAAAGTTAATATGAATATCGAATGACTGAGGCTAAATGATTTTGATTCTTATGTCAATGAACACAAAGTAAGTGATGAATGAAAAAGTTAGTCGCAAATGCAAGACTATGTAAGTAAACAAATGTAGGAAAATAAAGAGGGGGTGGTTACATAAAATACATGAGATACAGAAAGCCGATGGGCCTCGGGCGACAGCAGCGAAAGCACCTTGTCGATGACTAATGTAAGGAACTCTCATAGGTCACGAATGAGGTTGCAGTCACAAAAAAATGCGTAACCCTATAATATTTGACCGATTTGTGGTCTTTTGAATTCCAATGGTGTAATACTACTATAAACTTTAATGACACGAATTTTTAAGTCTAAAGTATATAGCATAACAGACTACAATTATAAAGGTTGTGTAATTTTTTTATCGCGTAATCGTTACGTTTTGGTCACTTCTTTTCCATAGCATACGACCAGTTTGAAACGTATTCCTATCGTTTTACAAACGTCAGCATATGTAAAATAAAACATTTTGGATTAAATAATATATTAAATTATGGATATGAACTAAGTAGATTTGTCTGAAAACTACATGCAGGATAAAATACAAAATTTAAAAGTTAGAATATAGGCATATAATGGTGAACAATTAAAGATACTAGTGCAAAAACTAAAATTATACTTAACTCTTTGAATGTCGTAATTAGAAACACAATAGAAAGACAATTACCTTATGTCGGACAGTGTAACTTAAGACATTCGAAAGGTATAACTAACGTATTAGATCTCTGTTGCCAAAAAAATGCACTCTAAAGTAAAATATGTACCTTTATTCAAATCTAACAAAAGAATAAAAATATACAAGAGAAATGTGTAAAAGCGTCCATTAGCGCCAATGTGATATATAATTCTCATCTACAGTAAACAACATCATAATAATTACTAATAAAATTACAAAAAGACGTGAAATCTATCCATATTGTTATTTAAAACTCGAAAATATTACATCAGAAACTTTTACTCTTAGAGACGGACATACAAGAAAATTAATACTTTCACTCTTTGACCACTTTAATTTTCAAATTGACTGAACTTCCTTGAGTTTTGCACAGAAATATAGCCTTAATCACACTTGTGACAAGAATGCAAATCCTGTGCATATTGATATTCTCAGTCTGTGAGACAATGTGAGGTCAAAGGCTTCATGTGTATTGCTAAGTATTGGTGGTTTATGTGAATTGTCACTTGAATAGTAAAAGTGTGTGTCTACGATTAACATATAAGAATTTACTTATTATGTTTGATCCTGACTGCAGTTACATTAGTAGACTGGCAACTAAAACTAGATATTATAATTGTAACGGTTATCACAGCTTGTATAATCATTAGTGCCCCGTAACAGATAAGTTCTTTTTATGTAATTAAACAGAACAGTAGCAAAAATAGTCGAGGGTCCATATCTATTATAGTCGACTGTTTTGCTAATTTTGAGTTGTTCAGCATTTTTCACACAATCATTTAGAACTGTATACTGCATCAATACAGGATATATTTGAAGATAGTAAAACTAATCATCATCATCAGCCTTTTTAACTCCAGCTCAGCTTTTTTTTCCCTTTCCTAAAAAGAGGCCTGAGTCCCAACAGTGGTAAAACTAATGTTATTTTTAAAACTAATACAAACTATAGTTCAAACACCAATCACTAACTAACTGATAGAACTATCAATAACAACCAAATGTCTAGGTTAGTAGACTACTATCGAACCTCTCACAAAAAGTTAAATAATCACTACTTCCATTTCATCGAAAACCTTGTGTAAGATGATGCAATCGTTACAACCAATACTAATAGCAAAGTAGTATTTTCATTGATCTCTATACCCAACGCACCATACAAAACATACGTAATTTCACCAGCTGCTGCCAAAAATTACGTGTATTATGCAATTGCCGTAACAGAATTAGAGATTGTTCTCAAAGATAGTTCGCAAATTATCCTCGGCGAATTTTCACCTATTGTCTGTGTGAGAAGTTAGCGTAACAACCAAAACAATGGCAAAGTTCACCGGAACAGAACATGGAAAGTCTATATAACCAACTGGGACTTGATATTATTTTTAAAGTTACAATTGTAGCAACAAGGATAGTTGTGCCATTGGAAACTGAAGCATGTGTTGATATCAAAGTTCCATCCAAAATGTGTCTGATAAAAAACCTAAGATGTGTGTTATTGCTTATACTAGTTGTTGAAGTGATACCAATTGAAATTGATCTGCAAGAAGGTGAAGAAATCAATGGCAATCGTGTTGATGACAGTCAGTTGAATGAATGTATTAGTGTGAGAAGAAGTACTGATGTTGGAGTGTGTTTTGGTAAAGAGTTGTTGAATAAATTGAATAAGTATGATGAGGCTGATGCATTCAGTCTAGCTACTGGTGTCTCTTTTGTGAGAGATGAAAAGACTCCGAGGGATATTGGCGCTTTTCTTGATAAAGATCCTATGGATTTCCGGTATACTTGTTTTCAATATTTTTATAGGTTTCATTTTATTTAATTCTAGAGTCCATGGCAATGTTATTTATTTTTTTACGACTGTACGGAACATAAACTAAGAAGGAAAAAGTATTTTTATTTTGTCTAATAAAAGTAGTTAACGTTACTTGAAAACATTATACAACACACAAAAATATCCTATTATAAAATTCTACTCTACTTCAATATCAAATTTTTATTCACAGTTCAATTCTTGAAGATGCTGGTAACTTAATATCCAAGAGGTCTCTTCATTGGGACCTTAGCACATTTTATCCTGGTTTGGTCATGAGGATTGGCCCAACCTTGGCCAATGGAGTACTTGAGTTTGTTATGGATCCGAGAATTAAGGATAGATCTTCCTACCAACAACCAGGTGAAGTCTCCACAGGTATGTTTCTTTATTCAAAGTTAATGCAACTCGAGATAAAAAAATCCAATATATTTAGTTATTTTTGCTTTTAAAAATATATTATTTAAAACATTAAATTAAAAGAAAGGTTCAAATTTAAAGATACAAGGTATCATCCTCTTTAACCTGAATATTTTGCTGTGTGACAACCTTGTGTTTAACGCCATCTATCTATTTACCCTAAAATGAGTTGAGTCATCATTGTTCAAGGTGGACTTGATATTGAATTTGATATAGCGCTACCTATAAACAGAGCTACGAACTTCCTAAAATAATCAATCATTCAGATTTGTTTATTAATGTTTATTGTTTATTTTCGCTCTCTTGCAATAATTGTTAGTTTTTGTGGCTTCATTAAATTTAAATTTAAAGGTAAAAGAAAATTAAATGCAAAATTTGAGCGTTCTTAGATTAGCTATAATTAGGTACTACCGAATTTATAGTTTACTAAACAGTTCACAGCTATATCGATGAGATAAAAAGATCAAATAAAACTGATTACATATATAGAAATGTTTTGTCTTAGGTATAAAACAAAAAAAAATACAATATTTTTTATTTGCAGGTCGTCTCCTAACCAGAAACCTTCTAGTACCATTCCTTCTTGGATTTAAATTCCAACTTTCAACTTTACTACCTCTGCTGTTGGGGTTATTATTAATTGCCAGCAAAAAGGCGTTCCTTCTTGCAAAATTAGCACTCCTGGCTGTCACAGTATTCAGCAGTGGATTTGGCTCAAGTGGATCAGGATCGTTTGGAGGGTTCGGAGGACCTTCCCTCTCATCTTATGGTTATGAAAATCCAGGACATTTCCATGATCATGATCATCATACAACTTCAGGTTGGTATTATTAATGTTATTATTGGTAGTTTTGCCTGGAGTTTGATTTTCAAAAAATAATTTAGGAAGTGCTAGGAACACCGAAAGTATCAACTAGATACATAACATTAATCTGGACTAACTAATTGGTATTTATAACACAACACTAAATCAATTTATTTGTTAAGGTTTTTCTGTCAAGAACTTCAGATGACGAAGATAAATAAAATAATGTTACGCTTGAAGATTATAATAATACGAAATAATGGGTCCAAACTCTTTTATGTTAAACTATATATATATATATAAAATTGAGATAAGTAATCATTAAGTAAACTATTGAATGAGCAATCCTTTTGGATTACAAATAATATAATATTAAACTCCATTGTACTTGTAAGAATATATAAGATAGCGACATCTAGTTTAAACTCTCGGAAACATTTACAACGAATCCGTTTCCGATAGGTACGATCACATCTTGCCGGTGCACTATCAAAAAGCCTTCCAATGATATCTTTGGATTTAACTATTCTGGACCTTAGAGTCTTAGCACCAAAGTTGAAAATGCCACGGATTGGATTGTGTGAGTATTTTGTGTTGTAGCTTTAGCGGGGTGAACAGTTTTATAAGCTTGGCAGAGGCTCTGAATATTATAGTGACATATGTATTATTAATGTCATAATTTATTTTCTTCTACATTTGTAGTTTAAACTATGGGTCTATCAGTATTCTTCTTACAGGTTGGATGTGGTCATTCCTGTAAGATACATTTATAAAATTGATAAAACTATTTATTACACCAACTTTGTAGGTAAAGGCAAAAGTTTATATATATTATTACGTTTGTTACCTTTTAGCTCTGTTGCGTCATGATCATGATGATGATCATGTCTTGGAATAGCATATTTTTTTGTCCGGGGAAACCGATAGCAGAAGCTTATTTTTGTCTAGTAGCTTGTGATAATCCTGAGGATATAAGATATTTTGTGTAATTTCTTTGAATAATTAGTAAAACTGCTTATTATTTTCTATGTGAGCTATGTGAGAACAAGCAAGGGTCTGTCTACGATGTACAATATTGATCCTGGTATCTGATTCGTGTAGGAATGCAATATATTCCTCACTCCATCTTCATTATCGTTTTCTCACCCATAAATTAGTAATAGACAAGTGGCTTTTACGCGATATCGTGTTGGCAAAAAGCCCATACAGCATTGATAAGCACTATTGAAATATATGGTTATCCTTATATTTTGATTTTCTGACAAACGAAGTCTAGGGTATTTTATCCCAACTAAGTATATCAAAGTATGTACTATAAACACAATGAAAAACAAAATCATAAAAAAATTATTGCTGATATTGATAACAAGCACGACAGTTGAGCGTACTGGGTCCGATACCCGGAACGTGCATTACTATTTGGGAATTACTCAGTAGCATCCCGGAGTTTAGACTAATGTATTGTGACACCAGTGCCTTGGAAAGCACGTAAAGCTGAATACAAAACCAATCTTGCACCTCTTCTCTTCCCGGTCGTGTCTGATTGCTGTCCTTTCTGACTATGAAAGTAGACTTGTACAATATGATATCATCTGGGTACTTGACGATAATATTTATGAAAACTGGCAGCATGATCTAAATTTGTTCGGGATATTTAAATATGTACCTACCTGAAACAAAATTTTAATCTCCCAACCAATTAAATGCTTCAAAAATAAATCCTCCAATTCCTTACAGGTTACTACCGCCGTCAACCACACCCAGACTACTATTACCGAGAGAAGTCAGCTGAAACTTCAACAGCATCACCCATCACTCCTGATGAACTTAGAAGTAGACTAGAAAGGCTGTTTGTTACTAATAAGAAAGAATCTGTAAATGAAAGAGAAGATATTAGCGCAAGGAATAGAAATTTTGCTTGGACTCCTATTAATAATGGGTAGGTTTCATCTGTAAAGGCATCGTCACCATTTCAGCCGAAAGACGTTCACTGTTGGATATAGACCTCCTCATGTTTTGCTACAAACAGTTCTGAGCACCTCGCATTCATCAAATTCCCGTGGCCCACACCAAATCATCCATCGATATTGTAGGAGGAATTTTAATGCTGCGACTTCCAGTACTTGATCGCCAAAACCTTTTGGTAAAGACATGGCATCAATGGTATTAGTAATTTAATTAATTAATTTGCTAATTATTTTGCGTATGCTAAATGAAGATAAATATAGAATCCAATATAAAATACAAAGAAGAATTTATTAGATTTAAGTTACACAATTTAGGTAAGTAGTGACAGTTAAGTAATTTAAGCTACCATAATTTATCTTTTTCATTTGTCATTTCCGTTTACTTGTATTAAGGGAAAGCACTTAAATTATTTTTACTTCTAGTCATCGTCTTTTCTATCGGTGCTTATAATATTATAATGTATTGGAAGCCACATTTCTACCGATTGCATCGTAAATGTTCTAACGTTTCAATAAATCAACGTAATTTATGTTGTATGTTTTTTTTCAAACATATAAATAATTAAATTACGGTCACTGTTTTTTTTTTTTAATTCTTTAATAAAATGTAAATTAAATATATCAATCCGCCTTTTCATTATTATTAATACCTTAAAGTCAATCAATTAATAACAAACTAGATACTAGCAGTAATTTAGTAATTGGACAAGACTTAATAACTAACAAAATGAATAATCATACTACAATACCTTTCCCATTAACAGCAGTTAAACCAATTAGGTTAAAGAAATTAAGTTTTCTTCAGTCTCCGGTCCACACCTATCTTTAGATATCCTACACAATTACACGCTCTAAATAGTAAGAAAATGGCCGCTAAGTGGGAAGAGTTTCCGATTTAGAACCAAATGGAAACAAATGTACGTGATATATTCTAACTGCATTCGTTTCTATAATTGTTGAAACATTGAAAGATATTTATTGAAATGCAACACGTAATTTTCTTGTAAGGAAGTCGGTAGCATAAATGGGCGCCGTTGATTATAGTGATAGATGGGTTGCTAGAGCTGTTGGATTAGTTCGTAGTTGGTGAAGTGTTAAATTGAGCACGCTGGTTGATGTTGAATATATCCTCACTTTTAATAATCAAATGCGTATGATTTCCTCATTGGGAAATTTTTATAACTTTTCAGTATCACTTGTTCAATCAAGATTCAGAATTTGATAATTTATGGCAATTAACTTTACCCAATAATATTGACACACAACTGGCAAAAAATAGGAGTTCATTTTTTATTATTGATAAGCTCACGTTTGACCATATCTCACCTAAATTTACATTGTAAGTAATGATGTGGTCTACGATGAAATAAGCTTACCTAGAAGTAACCTATTCATGGACTTTTTTGAACTTCTGGAAATCTACAAATATGAAAGAGAATACCATAAAATACTATTTTATTAAAATAAACCATATCACCAAGCGTTGGGTGAAAATGAAAACATGATATATATTACTAGTCAACTAATGATAGATATAATTAGTTGACTTGATAAAAAAAAAAATACGAATCTGTATATCTACAAAATTACGTCACGAACATATTTGAAAGTATAAAAATAATATCACTGTTACGGTGTCGGACCTAGGCGAAGTATCTACAAAATAGTCTGTGATTACAACCGGGTCTTAAAGACCCCTGGATTGTACTTATCGGGAAACACAGACTCTGGCAGAAAATTCCACTCTTTAGCCGTACGTAGAATAAATGTGTTTCTAAAACGTTTTGTGCGTATAACTGGGATGTCCACTATGTACTCGTACCGGTAGTGCAACTTTATACTTCTAGTTTTCTGATGATGGAACAGGCTTAACCGAGTCAAATTGTACAATTTTACTGCACACTCCCCTAAATTCAAACGATAGAAAACCGATAGGCTTGCAACTCGACGATTCTATGTTAAACTTCCTAAATTGACATATCTCAATACAAAGATTATTTCTTTGGAAACAAAGAATAAACCTGTATAATTTAGGCAAGCAACACTTTAAACAGCCTAAAAACAGGATGACAAAACTCACGCAGATACATTTTCTTGTCTTGGAACAGCATTAAAATAGTCATGAACTTACATATTCTGACCAACAAACCTCGAGTGCGGGCAAGACTGGCTCTGAACCAATAGGATACAGTACCTTGAAACAATCAAGCTAACAATAATATAAATCTGATGAGCACACTAATTTATAAACCACCTCTACTTGTGCTGCTTTCTTAGTTTTTTATCTGAATGCCGGTGAGCCATGCGTTTGAATCGCGTGCGATGCATTTTGCGTGTACATTTGAAGCTTTCTCGGTTTTCTTTGATAGAATTCTTGGGTTGCATCTGAAGTTAGACTAGGTTTTGCTGTTGCATTTGCTTGGTTTTCTGAAATAATAAAATAGGTAATTGCTACCATTACTATTTAATTTATATTACCAAAGTTTTATTATCTACAAAAACTGCTTTGTTTTGTATCGTTTAAAAAAATAATAAATCAATTTTATGTTTATTAGACTCTCTTTTGGCTGTAAATTTATATAATTTGGAATTTGTACGTTATTAGGCTTCTTCGACAGCACAGAGTTCTTAAAATGCCCTGCCCCACATTGTAGTAACTTTATTATAAATTAAAAGATCGGAATCGTTTCAAAAAAATTCTTAACCAAGCTATTACCCCCGCTTAGTAATAAACTTTGTTTTGCACAAAAGCAATAAATAAGTCCAAGAAAATTAAAATACCTTCAACATTTTCAGCAGCCTGCGTTTGTAAACTAGGTATGACATATAGCAAGGAGTAAGGCTATACATATTTTTCATAATATCAAATTAATATTTTCTATGCATTACACCAACACACAAACGTACGTTATCTTAACATCTAAATAAGTAGACGGTTATATAGCGGTCTAGTCTTGCTCCAACTGCCTCTAGGATTGAATATAATTGATTATCAGCTTCTTCCGTTATACTAACATACAGTTTTTACTACTGACATCGTTAATTGTGAAGCTGTTAATGAGCTAGTTAGTTCTAGATTTTATTTTTGAGCTTTTTCATGTTCCTAATTGTATTTTTGACGAATTAATGACAATCATGTACACATTCTTTAGTCTTGCAATCTTTATTTCTCGCATCGTATTTTTCGAGTCCATGATTCTCCCGAGGCGACGTTATTGTATATGTATATCTATTTTGTGCAACGTATATATCATTAGCATTGTGTAGTTTCTAAATACGAGTGAATTTGGATCGACCATCGAAACGGACCACGACCTGTTAGATGGTGATAACTTTTTCAGTAACCAGTAGTTCTTCAAAATGTGATTTGTTGTTAGCATATCAGGTAGTCTATTGTATGTATACATATACTCAGGCTGTGAAAAGTAATGGGCCATGCATCACGTAGTCTTTAAGGATGGTAACTAAACTCAAATGTAATGAATTCATTTGAATTTTCTTAGTACACTTTAAGATCCTTTAGATCATTTCACGTAAGTAATATCAGGCATTACTTATTGCTTCCATTCATTACTATCATTGTTACAATTCTTTACTTTACATTAACCGACTATGATAACACATTGTCAGCTCATCTTTTAAATCACTAGCATCATCATTTTAATAGCATATAGTTTGCTTATCCAGATGGTTTTATATCTCGTATGGTGTGTCGTGTTACTAATTGGTGTACTTAATTTTATCTCAAAAACAGCTAATGCAGATATATTATATTTAACCATTTGATCTAGGATCTAAGTTTATTTTTTTTTTTTATTTTACGGATCTATTATGTTAAATTATTATAATTATTTTCTCAACCAATCTGATTCAAATTCAAATGTTTTTATTGATATTTTACTTTTATTTTTATTTATTTATTTCAAGTACCAAAGACTCATTTCAGTTACAAAATCATACGTATACAGGTATTATAAAATTACATTAAATACTACACTTACTTACTTACTTTTGCTACATTTGTTAAATTTTAATTATTTTAATTAAAATACATGTATGTAAATATTTTGCACGTCTGTCATTGATATTAACACTAGTTTACGACTCCATGCAAAGTGCTTTCCATCCATGTTTATATTGGTATTGTTGATGTGCCGTAAATAAATAATATATAATCAAACACAACATTATTTTGAAGAATTAATAAAATTATAAAGCAGTTGCATGGTAGACAGCAATTGCAATAAAACTAACTGTATTTTCTTTTCACGAATACCTGAATAATAATCTGATAACTAATAAATATTGTCGTGCTTAATGTATTTGTTACGAAGTGTATCTAAAATTTTCTTTTTCTGTATAGTTAAATAAAAATCAATTGGCGCATACAAAGCGGAGCATAACTTGAGAACCGCTTGAACAATTAAGCTGTTTTTATTTTTGTTGTGTTTATAATTATCTGAACTAGATTCTTTATGAGAAAAAAATATGTAGAACAACCTCCAAAACTTTAATTCCTCTATGTGAAGTCTACCTGTCGTAGTCGTAGTCACAAAAGGAAAACATTAAAATAATGTGAAAAAATAAAGGAAACCACAGGATTTCCGAAAGATATATCTATTAGAACTATTCGTTTTAAATTATTTAGATGTAATGTCGATACTAAAATGATATCTTGATTTAAATAAAACATTCATTTTGTTTGTTATGATAATGATCAGATCGTACTTAAAACAATTTCATCCTTGAAGATGGAACGGTTTCAACACACGGTAATAAAAACTGGCTATTATAAGTCCTTGAACATTGAGATCGCTTTTTTTATTTGCTCATACCATACTGCTTTATAAATCTAGACATTAATGTCTGAAATGAAATGTAAGGAAAATCCTGCCCAGTTGGAAATGGAAATACCATTTACTGGGTCTCTATGACCAATATTTATGAAACCGAATGATCTGTAGTTAGCGACATTGTTCATGCAAATGATAGCGACCAGTCGACTGTGACAGTAGAAAATAATAAATTGCTATATTGATCGTTCCACCTATAATTATTGACACGACAATTGTGGGTAAGTTTGGATATACCTCAATATTATAAACGTGAGTCACTCATTGTAACTCATACCTTATAACACTGATATTAAGAGTTTCGTGATTAGCAAGATTCGCATCTACCATTTGTACGTTGACTGTTTAATCAAAATTGATTAGAATCAGTTCCTCCTTCAATAGGTATATTATATAAGAGTTATATCACCGAATCCTGGGTTACTTACTTCATTGATTTCGTTAAATCATACTTACCTAAGTCATAATTGAGTCTATACTTGACTTTTATCTTCATCTAGTGAAATGTTTTCTTCATTTTCAGTGTCCGGAGATTTTTCTTCGGTATTTCATCGTTCCATATCACGCAATAATGTCCTCATTCCTCGGCACAGATTGTAGGAAATAATTTCCTCGGTGAATGCATTTAATTATCTCGGTTAGTTTTTTTGCTTATTGCTACGCTGTTAGATTTCTATATATGGTTATGTGTGTCTAGAGCTATCTTTGTTCATATCGTGTGAAATAAATTATTTGGATTATTATTTAAATTATGAAACAGTTTGTCATTTTGTGTTATAAGATTTGTTATATCATCTTCAGGGTGAAATAACATACAACCGTAACAAGTTTTAAATTAAATTTATTTAACCTGTCATCCCCAATCGAATTTAAAAATAAAACAAACATTCTGTTTTTATAATTTTCTTTAGTCGTCATTCGTTGGTTTCTTTTAAGAATATTTTTCATCATCATTACAAAACTTAAAATTAAATAAATTAATAACCTAATAATAACAGGGTTAATATAGTACGCAATTATTATTTCTGTTCATAAATAAATAAATAAAAGGTACTCGCGTAACCACCTTGTCGATGATCGACATGAAGATGTTATTATATAAAGAATAGCCAATAAATAAATAAATTAACTACTTATTCTAAACAGCACCGTATAAATAAAATAATATAAATAACTTATACTATTAACTTATCCGCTATTTTTACAAAATTGGACAAACGTAGAAACAGAAATGCACAGTACCCGTCGACTAGCCTAAAAAGTCTTAATGTAATTATGATTAATTCATGATTATAATAACATTTATTATTTGTATATTTATATACTTATTAGCATTATTATTTATTATTTGGTGCGTCCGATTAAACAACCCTATATAACTAATGTACTGAACATACATACACACATGCAAAAATCGCGAACGCAATCTTATTTACATAATAAATTATAACTTTTATATCATCATTATTATGCATTGAATAAATAATAATAAACATGGGACTAAGCTAGCGAATAAATAATCAACTACTAATTAAATTAACTACCTAGTGTCGTTTGAATAAGCACAATAAATAATAATTTTTTGGTTAAACATTATTCTTTTGCAAAAGGACCCAAACATTTTGGGTTTATAGTGCAAATAAAAAATGCCGTGTCGTTGTGAATTTTGTAAAATATGGAGTCGTAAGCCTGTTGTATTTTCTAAAACCTACTGCTTCTTGGCATAGGCTTTGTAGGCCCTGTCCTGAGCAGCGGCTTCATCTTCCACGCTCCTCCTGTAGTGACCTCCAGGTCCTGTGGTGTCGAAGTCGCCGCCGTAGTGAGAAGATGAATACGTATGAC
Source organism: Mythimna albipuncta (assembly GCA_929112965.1). NCBI lineage: Eukaryota > Metazoa > Arthropoda > Insecta > Lepidoptera > Noctuidae > Mythimna > Mythimna albipuncta. The sequence goes on from OV815980.1 coordinate 7,278,125, forward strand.
TCTGGGACACCTGAGGATGCTTCACGATCTCATACGTAGTCTTCTCATGAGACTCTCCTCCAGAAACTAACTTCTTTAAGCCGATAATCGCTGACAACAGCAGAGCTATCTTACCAATAAGTAAAGCCTTTCCTGCAATCAGCGCTATCGCATTGAACGCCATCATTAGGAACCCACCTTTGATTGCTACACCAGCGAGTATAGGTCCCATCATCTTCTTCAATTTGCTCCTAGCTTCGTTTAGTGACCGTCCAACATCTTCACCAACATCCATGGGAGATATGAAAACTCGATGTGTCTGCATTAACTTTGTGGTCGCAAGTTGCAGATATTTATCGATTTTGTCCGATGGCAGTGATTCGAGGTCTTCATCTTCAGGTAAAGCATTGGGTGACGCCCTACCAGCTTCAGCACGCTTGACTAATGAAATTCCATCGAGGATGGGCAACGTGTCCATGCGCGCCGCCCTATCCGCCAATTTCGTCGCCTGGATCTTCAAGCACTTAACTATCTCCTGCGACTTCTCACAGTTGTCATACACCTTGCCCAACAGCCTCAGGCTGGCTCCGAAGGTGTCAGCCGAAGCGGAGAGCACACAAAAACACAAAAGGACAATACCGCGGCACTGCATCTTGTTAAAAACCGCGGGTGTCCCCTCGATGTGGACCGATGTCCGGCTTATGCGGTTGCGTCTATTGAAATGTGGACTGTGTAAATGTGCACTGGCATTTATCTATTTTCACCGGGAACTACATTTATCTATAAATCTTTTAGAGCGTGCAATCGTTGCATCGTATGGCCGTGCACTGAGGCGTGCATGTGCACGTCGGGTCCACGCTTGTATGGGTCTCGTCTCGTGTGTGTGTGTGAGTCATCGCTCTCATGCTGACGAAGCAGATTGTCAAAGTCAAGGTCACTGTCAAGGATCAGGTTTTATGGCAAAATCCTACTTTTTAGGGCGTTTCACCTAGTAAGCAGGTGAATTCTGTTCATATCTAACAGTTTAGCCAGATATGGTAAACTCATTGGAGCATTATATAGTTCACGAGTAATTTTTTGTTCAGTTTACAAATAGTAGAATTTTTAACTATTATAGAAAGTTTTACATGGCCAAGTATAAATTTAAAAAACCTGACAGAAAGTCAGCTGGAGCTTCCACAGTAATAAAATTAAGACTGAGTTGCATTTGATAAACTTGATTGAAGTTCGAACGTCAAGTAAAAACCAAATAAAACAAGGTTTACTTATTTTTCATCCATCCTCTCACAAAACCTTAGAAATTCACGACACACATCTATCCATCTCCCAGCAGACAAGTCTCACTTTGGTGTTAAAGTCAGAAGAGCATTAAGCACAGAAAGCGTACGAACGAGTGGCGAGTTAGCTCTTGACACTGTCTGTGATAAAGGACCAGCTAACAATCGGTGTGTTCACGGCCTGAGGTGTTATCACACATATAACACAGACTTCATTTTCCATACCTGTTTTATCTTCTTCTTTGTATTACTGGTACGGCAGTAGATAAAATTGTATCTGCCCATCGTCTCTTCTACGAAATTTCTGATGGCAGTGCAGAACGGCTTCGTCTTATTAAAAATGCTATAGAATATTAAAGTGCAAGTACAAAATAAATGTAATTTACTAGAGGTTGGAGCTTACAGCATATTTTGAAGAAAAGAGGGTTGGAGGTGAAGCACTTTGCAGCACATCTCTACTTTCATTATTTATAAAGTTTTATTTTACCGGACTGATGATCACAAGAACACAAATCACAATAATACCGAAAAAAAAATTAATGCGAATTATTCAGTGTACTTGTAATTTTGTTAGTTGCTTGTAATTTTGACAAAGAAATGTAATATTTTTTCACGATTAAGTAAAACTGCATAGTATTGATTATCATGTAAATGTCCTAGATTTTTATAACATCTACCATAAACCTATCAGGTCTGCAACACGAACGGGAGGCAATTTAATTCGATCTCAATTTCGCAGCAATCAACTCAGTTCAATAGCCACCTATATCTTTCGATACATCTGTGTGGGATTCAAACTATCTTCCATATCCTGCCGTTTACTTGACTTGATGTAATTAGATACTTGTAGGGACATTTTCCCTTTAATTAGAGATAGTTAGGCAATTTCTCCACTTTAGATAGGCTATACTCTTGAGGTAATTTTGCTGAGTTATACTATGTGCAGCTTAAAACAAAAAATGGATATGATTCTTTTTAAAAAGTATAGGTAACTAACACACTTATGATTAGTTGTGATACCTCTAGTAAGTAGCGAGGCCCTCTTATTAGGTTGGACGCTTTTTATCCACCCTAACTGGTTTTTGTGCCGTTACTACAAAACAGTTTTCAGATTGTTTTATAATACTTGTGCCATGAGACCTTGCTTACGGATTTCAGGATTTTAGAACAAGGGGAAGTACCCCATGTGGTTCCCTTGAGAGTGTCGAAATATACGTTTTTTGCGACATAAACAGTCGTATAATTTTTTTTTCGTTAACTTAGAAGTGTGATATTTCAGTTTCAAAAAACCGCAGGCTTGAATATACGGTTTTAATTTTTTAACTCGATACCTCCATGCATTTTTCAAGATTTTTGACTGATAGACAAACAGACAGATGGACAACAAAGGTATAGATCCCTACAAACAGGCATCATTGAAAAAAAAAGAAGCTATACCTACTAATTGTATTATTTTTCCAAATGTTTTTCCACTTAATCGCGGCTGCTTATTGGATGCAGTATTGCATTGGCAGGCATCAAGCAAGGTTTATTGATGACAAGATGAGGATTTTGATGTGTCCTAGATGTAGAATAAGATGATCCCGAAAAAATCCAGACCCCAAAAATAGACAATCCTGCTTCATCATCATGATCATTTCAGTCAAAGGACATCCACTGTTGGACATAGGCCTCCCAAAAGTGTCGACCCAACGAACAGTCCTGAGCGTCTCGCATCCACCGCTTTCCCGCGATTCTCACCAGATCATCGGTTCACCTTATTGGAGGCCTTCCAAAGCTGCGTTTTAATGTGCGCGGTCGCCACTGTAGAACTTTTCGGTCTCATTGACAATCCGTTCTACGAGCAATGAGCCCTGTCCACTGCCATATAAGTTCGAAGATTGTTCAGGCTATGTCAGTTTTCCTGCGTATATCTTCATTCTTGATGCAATCCCTTCGTTCAAATTTTCATAGAAACAGTATTACTATTGCAGCCACAACAACAACAACTTCCGTAAAAAAAGGTGAATAGAGACTTAGGGGTGAATAGACACAAAACTTTAAAGGGTATTTTCTCGATATTTTAATATTTTTTGCAGCATTTAACTATATCAATATATTAATGAATTGTTATTCTAAAAAACCGATGCTTTGTTAGTGACCGACATTATAGTATCAAAGTGAAAAACCAAACCAAAGTTTTGTCGTTTTACTGTAATGTAAAAAAAACAAAGGGAGTGTAATAACATCTATGGTGCCACATAAGAACTAAAAAAATCGAAATCTTGCATCGCACAATTAAAATTCTCCGTGCAATTTTATACAACAGCTCGAAATTATTTGAGCAGTTGCCTGGATCAAATATACAATTTCCAAAACGGATCTTGAGCGCTCGGCGTCAGAGTGGGGATCGCTTTGCGCATTCCATACATTGCTGAGCCAATTTTCTTCGTTGTTAGATACATACAGCAACGCAGGGAACGAATCAGGAGTGACGTCTATGACGCGATGGCGCGGCGAGCTATTCACTGACACTCCCCGTCACCGCGTCTCACTTCACACCACTAAAGAGACCGAATAACTGACTTCTGCGCAACCGCTCAAGATCCGTGACGGCAATTGTACTATATATTACCCGCCTGATTGGAAGATCTTCCCTTTACAACGGAGGCTTGGAGGTTTCAGGATTTTACACTCTGTTCCACATGCCTCTAAAATAATGACCCTCGACTATGAATGTCAGCTCATCCTTTGCTTGACCTGATGGTCTAGCGGTAAGTGGCCCTGACAGCTATGCCAGAGGTCGTGGGTTCGATTCCTACTCAGGAAAAATAATTGTAATGAGCATGATCACTTGTTCTGTTTCTGTGTGTGATTTATCTCTACAGGGTAATTTGTTACACGAACAATCTTGAAGGACTGTATGGTTTGTTTTCAGTAAATGTATTATGTTGTATAAAAAGTCATAGAACAAAAGTTGTTGTTTATGATGTTAGTACCATAGTTTTGAGAGGTTACCAGTGTTTTGCAAATGACCCTGTATAGGTATGTGTTTTTTTTTTTTGTGTATTTGTATTTAGCTTGGGACTAGACGGCGTTGTGTGATAGCTTTGTTGTATTAATAATCATCATATCAGCCGAAAGACGTTCACTGTTGGACATAGGCCTCCTCTAAGCGTCGCTACAACGACCGGTCCTGTGCGTCACGCATCCATCGAATTCCCGCGACCCTGACCAGGTCATCGGTCCACCTTGTTAGAGGCCGTCCAACGCTGCGTCTTTCGGTACGTCGTCGCCACTCTAGAACCTTTCGTCCCCATCGAACATCTATTCTACGTGCAATGTGCCCTGCCCATTACCACTTAAGTTTGGCGATTCTTTGAGCTACGTCAGTAACCTTGGTTCTCCTGCGGATATCTTCATTTCTGATGTGATCACGCAAGGAAACTCCAAGCATAACCCTTTCCATCGCCCTTTGGGTGACTTTGAGTCTTCTTATGAGGCCCATTGTAAGTGACAACAATGACATTGCCGAGCACTAATAGAGGAATAACTTTGAGTCTAGTCTTATGAGGCCGATTGTAAGTGACCACGTTTCGGAGCCATTTGTCATCACTGGCAACACGCACTTTCGTCTTGAGACACTGTGGTTTATTGGACGAGAAGACACCGTGCAGCTTCCAGAACGCCGCTCAGCCGAGTTTCGACGATTGACCTCTTTCTCGAAGTTAAACCTACCCAAATGGACCGTCTGTCCCAGGTAAACATAATCGTCCACAACTTCGAGTGTACAGTCTCCGATCTAAATAGGAGTGGGCGCTACATGGATGTTAACCATAACTTTGGTTTTGAACGTGTTCATTTTAAGTCCCACTCTTTCGGAAGCTCTACTGAGGTCACCAAGCATTGTACTGAGTACCTCCGTAGTCTCAGCCATGACTATTATGTCGTCGGCAAACCGAAGGTGAGTGATGTAATCGCCGTTGACATTAATGCCTAGTCCTCTCCATTCCAGAACCTTGAAGACATCCTCCATTGCGGCCGTGAACAGTTTCGGAGAAATAACGTCTCCCTGTCTCACACCTCGCTGCAAGAGGATAAGTTTCGATGTCTGATCTTGAAGTCGGACTGACATGTTGGCGTTTTTGTACAAATACTTCAGCACTTCAATGTACCGACAGTCAATCTGGCACCGTTGGAGAAACTGAAGTACAGCCCACGTCTCGATCGAATCAAAGGCTTTCTCGTAGTCCACAAACGCTAGGCAGAGAGGCTGATTATACTCTTCAGTCTTCTGTATAATCTAATAATGAATAATAATATTCCACAACTATCACACAACGCCATCTAGTCTAGTATTGTATTATGTTGTGTGTGTGTTTTTGAAAAGTGTTTTCTACTCATGTTTTGTCCCGATGGTTTTCCCTTGCTCTTGCTTAAATATTAACTGTGACACCCACCAGATCATCAGTCCACTTTGTGGGAGGCCTTCCAACGCTGCGTCTTCCGGTACGTGTTTGCTACTTCAGAACCTTTTGTCCTTATCGGCTATCAGTTCTATGTGCAATATGCCATGCTATTGCCACTTAAGTTTGGCGATTCTCCGAACTATGTCGATAACCTTGGTTCTCCTGCGGATATCTTCATTTCTGATGTGATCATGCAAGGAGACCGTTCAAACGATTATAATGCAAAACGAACCTCAACGATGAAAACCAATAAATAACCGCGCAGATAATACCTAATATCCATATTAATCCGCTAAATCATTAGAAAACATGTCGCCATTTGATTTATCTTTAGTAATTGGTAGCAACAACCAGCCGGTTGGCATCAATGTACCTAATTATTGAATAACTTATGTAATAGTATGCACGCAAGCACGAATGTTAGTCATAATCGATCGCAATGTCAGTACAGTGTAGCTTTTAGAGGTGGAAAGAATTGTTATTATTGAAGTTATAGATACATATAAAAATGAACGATCTGGACTAATTTTAATAATTCTATTCTTATTTTTTCACCAGCATACAAGAAATGTTTAAAAGCAAAAAAAAAACATTATTAGGGTGGGTAAGTAGGTAGGGTAAGTAACTTGGTAGGGTAGAGTGAGGTTGAATTGGCGTCGGGTGGAGTAAAGAACAGTGGGGTAGAGTTGGGTAGAATATAGTAGCCAGTTGAAAGGAGCGAAGTCGCGGCCAAAAGCTACTAAAATACAAAAGGAGAAACTGACTCACATATCAACGCACAGCCAAAACTACTGGGACTAAGAGCATCAAATGCACAAGGTTTTCTTTTATGACATTTATCATCATCATCATATCAGCCGAAAGACGTCCACTGTTGGACATGGGCCTCTACCAAGCGTCCCCACAGCGACCGGTCCTGTGCGTCACGCATCCATCGGATTCCCGCGACCCTGACCAGGTCATCGGTCGACCTTGTTAGTGGCCTTCTAAAGCTGCGTCTTCCGGTACGTGATCGCCACTCCAGAACCTTTCGTCGACCATCTGTTCTGCGTGTAATGTGCCCTGCCCATTGCCACTTAAGTTTGGCTATTCTTCGAGCTGTGTCGGTAATCTTGGTTCTCCTGCGAATATCTTCATTTCTGATGTGATCACGCAAGGAAACTCCGAGCATAGCCCTCGCCCTTTGGGTGACTTTGAGTCTTTTTATGAGGCCCGTTGTAAGTGACCACAGTGACATTGCCGAGCACTAATAGAGGATTATCTAAAATTCTTCCCCTAAGAGGATACGGCTCCAAAGTTTGTGTGTTGAAACCTAGTTTTTAATGTAGTGAAAACTTTGTAGTCTATACATAAAATAAAATGGAATTATCTATTTTTTACTAAAAGCATATGAAAATATATTTGGAAAAAATTCATTAACTATTGTAAATTTTTTGTCTGTCTGTTTGTTTCGGCTAATTGCCAAACAGTTGAATAATATGATGGGACTTTCACTGGTAGATAATTGATGTCATAAAAAGTACACTGTGTCCGAATATTAGAGAGGACTTTTTATATATCAGACTTTAATATTTTGCATATTAATTTAAGACCCAAACGTAACTGGATGTTTTTAGGCAGCTAAGCTGCGTAGGGGAGTGCAGATCTGCATCATAGTGCGGGTCTTTACGCACTCACGTGCGTAGGTGCGTTTAGGTGGTAAATTCACGCAGGTACGCACTCATTTCATACAAAATCACGCACAGTACTACGAAACTCAGTGTGGCATACCATGCGTGTCGCCCCGCAGCCATGCGCGTGAGTGCGTGTTTTTCCGCATGTAGGTGCGTGATCTGCATGAACGCGCGTGGATGTATTGCTGTGCGTGTTTTCTATACAAATGGAGATACTTACAAGTAACGTTAAGAGACACATTCACGCACTACGCTGCGGGGTGCGTAGCTGTGTGATAACCGCCTAAGTTTCAAATAGATGCGAACTGAACGTTACGTAATTCAATAGCAAACGATTTTTGGGAGTATCATGTTCTAGCCTTGAATAGGTACACGTAATTATAATCGAGCGATAACACCGTAGCAGACCAAATGTTCTAGTCCTTCAATCTCTCATCAACAATGTAAGGGGGATATATTATAGTTTTGTAAGGTATGTATCTATGGGCTAAGAGGCCTGAAAATAAATTTTATTATTGTTATTGTAATCGTTCATAACTATGAGTAACGTACAAATTTATTCTTTTTTCCGGGGAAATCAGTTGATGACTTTCAATGAAAGTATAAAGTGAATACAGCGCCATCTATTATAATATGACTGAACTACTGTGACGAACATTAAGCTTTTCAAGCTATGGTCGCTCGTTTTTCTTTTGGAACTATTTCAGTTTTTACCTGCTTTGTAAGCGCATTATATTTAAAAACTTTATACCTCTAAATTTAATATATATGTGAGATAGGTGTGTGTGTGTGTGTCTTGTCCTATTGATATTTCTCAGGGTGGAATGAAATTGACTGTCAGATTTTACTAACGAAAACAAACCTGTCTTATTCTTGCAGTTCCCTTTTGCATTCCAGGGCCGCGGAACTGTTTCAACAATCCCGTGATCCCAGATTCATGCATACTATATCTACAATAAAAACTTGGAATAGTAAAATGTGAAATTACAATATAATCTGATTTGGGAGTATACCTAGTTTTTAGATGGGTCTTATTATTTCCTGTTACTCTAGTCTCTAAAAAAATATATACCAAATAATATATTATTTAGTTATAATTTAGATATATTTATTAGTTTTTTTATTAATTAAGTCAGATACAATAAATACAAAACAATTAACGTTTTACAATTAAATTAAATGTCAAATGTCAAAAAATAACCCGCCCGTGATCGTTCCCGGTGCAAAAGTGCCTAACACTCACCGCATTAGCTCGCTGAATAGCTTTAGCCATTTTTTGCACCAAGAACGACCTGGACCGGAAGTCACCCGTTGCCTCACCGAGCTTACGGCCCAAATCCTACACAGAATGCCTTGCCTCCGTACTCCAACTGCCCAGAGTCTCCACAGCAACGGACACAAAATGGTAAAAATGTTCCAAAAAGCGTACTTCCACCTTTTTTAAGAACTGGCGTCTTCAGCGGCGGCGAAGGCAGTGTACATAGTGCGACTCAGGTGACCGGCGGCGACAGTGCTGACGCAAGTTGTGTCCCAGAACAGGCCCTTTCCGTTTTTCCATGGCACCAGACTCAGCTTATCCGGCCTCTTACCATCAGATCTGCTAAGACCTGGAGGCTCAAGCACGTAGGGAACATTTGCCGATTTAAGGGCTAGGTTTTTGTGTGTGCACTGCTACAGTTCAACTTTTTGCTTGCACAGGTAAAATGGTTATATGCATAATAGAATTTCTTCTTCAGTAGCAAAGCGTCGGATACCTATTAATACATCTTTATATATATTATTTCGTAGCCAGATCTTGGAATTGATCACTTCATGATATTGTCAACTGAAACTGGGCAGATTATTTCATCGTTAACATTTGATGATATGTCAATCCTCGTTTGACCATATAAAGGTTATTCGTAAGAGAACCAACCACTTTTACAAATGCAGTGGTAGCCGAGTGGTAACGGCCCAACTTAAGCGTGGTCGCGGGATCAAACCCAACCAGGCGTATTACTTTGTGTTATTTCTTTCATCACCACTGTTCTCAAAACGGTGATGGAAAACACCGTGAGAAAACCAGCATGTCTTTGAACCAAAAATTCGAAGACATGTGATATTCACCAACCCATCTTTTCTCAATTCTGTCGCCTATAGAGGAGGCCTCACTGTTCTCACTGTTGGGACTCATCCCAACAGTGAGAAAATTAAATATGATAAATGATTATGATATGTTTATGTTACTGTTCAAAAAGTCAGAATTCAGTCAAGCTTATACTCAACAAACAAACGTCACCCAACACCTTTCATTAATTTCAGCTCAAACATTATTACATTTATAATATCCTATGGACCTCATAGTAGGGATATTGAGTGCGTGTAATTTGCTAGTGGTGCCTAACTGACGTGTGATAAACGTGACGGATCTTATATAGCTGTAGGCACAGTTAATGGTAGTGTACAGGTAGAGGAGGCTTTAACTTGCGGTTGGAAAGCAAAAGAACAATATAGATTGATTGTTAATAATTAAAAAACTGAAACGTTACACTATAATCACAAAAGTATGTGAGTGAATGCCAATGCCATGAACCAATAGATGCGGGACGCACAGGAACGTTCGATGTGGCGACGCTTGGGGAGGCCTATGTCCAACAGTGGACGTGTATCGGCTGAAATGATGGTGATGATCATGATGATGTGAGTGAATACAGGTTTATTTGTAAAACACTGGCAACCTCTCAGGACTATGGTACTAACATCATAAACAAAAACTTAACTCTCTATGACTGTTAAAAATTTGTCACAAAAAATTTTCATACGAGAATAAAAAATATTTAAATTGAACGTTCTAAATATTACAAAATCAAAGTGAAACAAGCGATAGTACAATAGCGGAAGGGAGTGGGGGTCGGTGGCTTCTGTCGTATCATATAGTACGTAGGTAGGTATAGCAAAATACAGAGTTGAAATGTGTTAGATAGAACAACAACATTTTGAAGGTTTGTTTTGAATAATGTTTTGTAAAAAGACACGAAACAAAAGTTTTTGTTTGTGATGTTACTAATACAGTACAAATAACACTGAATAAATTATCATAAAAAGGATAAATTTATCGATTTTATGATAAAGATAACGACTTTTTTCGCTACAAAAGGCGTAAATATCATTTTATTTTGAGGGACTTTAAAGATTTTGGAGTGGCGTGTAGTAAATTTGTTACAAACCATATCCTAAAACACTACTCAAAATCCTGGAAATACGTTGTTTCTGGATGAATGACGAAGTCACTGGGCGACCTAGCAGAAAATAAATAACAACTGCAAAAACTGTTGTTGCAATCCACCATCACCTGTACCTGTACTTCGTAATTCCCATGAAAGTAGGTGATACAAGTACCTACTTGTTATTATCGTGCTCTTAGGACAGCCATACACAAAGTTTATTGTGTGGAAACTTCATCAAACTACACTTTGTATGAGCTGTGTTTAAGCTTAATGTGTAATTGTACGTGGAAGAACGAAAGCGAATTAAGTAAAAATAGCTAGTTAGCATTGACTTTAATTAAAGTCGAAAATATAAAAAGATGGATGTGAAAGAAAATTCACAAAAATATCTCTTTTTACCGACTAAAAAGTTACCAAGGCTTTGAAATGCTAAGGGCAACTGATAAAAGACATGGAAGTTTTAATCTGTAAAAGTCTTATAGTCTCTTAGTCTCTCTTGTTCCACTCAGACCGGGAAATCTTATTTGATGATTTTCGAACTCAAAAAGGCAAATTGTCATTGCGACTTTAAGACCATTTATACGCAAAATTCCACTTTATGAGAAAATCGATAAAAACCACAAATAAAATGAAACCAATTACACCAAAAAAAAAGTATTATTTATTTATTAAAACTTCTTGCACAAAAAACTGTACAAAAAAAAAGTATTAGCCATTTGATTCATTTTTTGGTCTTGCTCTGAAATAGAAAAAATATTTCCTCCTCCTCGAATCGTATTCCTCACTACTGAGGTTCGTGAAATTCTCATTGGATTAGCTTCTTATTAATGGTATCTTGCTATCTGTGACGGCTCTTAGCGTCATGAAGTGCGACGTGCAATTGGGTGTCCAGTGTGGAGGGCCTGATCTGCCCATCTTTTAGGGCGGCCTCTTGGTCGTTTTCTATCAACCATGCCAGTTACGATGAGATGTTTAAGGTTGTGGCCACTTTTCCTGATAATGTGGCCAAAGAACTCCAGTGCACATGTAGGTAGAAAAAATACTTAAGTACAGTAAAAAAAAAACCAAGGAAAAGTTAACATGTATGTGGAGTACAAAAACTATGTATAAGTATCACTTCAATCAATAACCATTTGATATAAGTTTAAATATAGATACAACCAACAATGAAGGTTCGAATGCAAGCAGCAAACTCGGTCTGTTTTCGCACATAGCACGTTTGCCGAATGGATGAACAAATATTTAGTCAAAGAAATGTTGATATGTTAGACAAATTATTATAACTGAAATAATGCACACCCTTAAAAAAAAACAATTCAAAATTAATAATTGTATCCGTTATAATTTGTATAGTAAAGTTTACTTATATTTTTTTGAAGCAGTCTAAAGAAAGACAGAAAAAAAAATTACTACTGGGACTCAAGCTTCCTGCCTTGGAGAGGGAAGAGGCCGTAATCCACCACGCGGGCCAGTGCAGGTTGGTGGATGTCACATGTCTTTAAATTTTTGGTTCTAGGAAATGCCGTTTGTTTCGTTACGATGTTTTCTTTCATCGTTTTGAGAGCAGTGGTGATAAAATAAATTACTGCCTGGGTTCAACCCGTGATCTACTCGTATGTCAGGGCCATTACCACTCGGCCACCACTGCTCTCTAACTTCACTGGGTTAGCTTGCATAAAATATAAATTAAGGTAAAGCCAAAAATTCAATCAATAATTTTATGATAATAAGTAACATTATAGCTTTTCATAACATCCCTTTTTTCTAGGCATTGCAACTTTATTTTGTCACAAACATTATTTCTTCCATAGTTTCATCATCATCATTATCATCATATCAGCCGAAAGACTTCCACTGTTGGACATAGGCCTCCCCCAAGTGGATGAATGAGAATGAGAATCCATAGTTTACCGCTACCTAATACTTATTTGTCTAAATTTTTGGCTCGTTGTGTTTACATTAAAGTCACTTGCTGTGCGCATACTCTTCTCAAAGCGTACCAACAATAAGTATAAAAGGTGAAAGTAAAAACACTTCAAAACTGTCATGGCGTGCGTGACTGATTTGAAGAAGATGTGATGATGGTACCCTTTTCGTTATGTTTATTTAGTAAAGTTAACTTCTTAATGCTATACCCGTTGTATTCAAAACATGTAAGCTTGTACCGTTAATTTCTAAAATTAAGTACACGATTTTATTGAGATGATATGAATATGACTGACTCGTTCCATCTTAGAGCGAGAGAGCATATCAGACTTTTACTGACTAATAATGTCTTTAATTGTTCATTTTGTTCTAGGTGCATGGTTTTTTTAAGGATTTCCCGTGACCCTTCAGTCTATTATAAATCTTTGAGGCATACACTATGCGCCTTCGACGACTTTGGGTCGCTCCTTACCAGCCAGCTGGACAGCGAGCTTACCATTACTCGTCCTGTGTGAAAATGCGTCTACGGTAGCCGGAAATTACCCTGCATCTTTCAAAGACTCAAGCGTCTCCAGTCACAGTGGCTTGGATGTGAGAATGTCTGTTTTGTTACGTTTACGATCATCTCCTTGTGAAATTGTTACTATTTTAGCTATAAGTTACTCTTAGTAATATTAGCTTAGCTATACTTATTATAGCAGAATGTTACCAAGCTGAGACTGAAGCCTCCTCTCTAGAAGAGAGAATGGCTGTAATCCACCATGCGGAGTTAATGCGGATTGATGGATGTCACAATGTTTTCGAATTTTTGGTTCCAGGATATGACGGTTTCCTCACTATCATCAGATAAGTGGTAACGAAATAAATCACACAAAGTACCCAATTTAAAACCCATGACCTACAAGTCGTAAGTTGTGTATATAACCACTGGGTTGCCACTGCTCTCCAGTTTTATATAGTTGGTAATATAACAACAAATAAATCTAAAAGAGAGAGTAACCTATTGAAATTCGTAATGCAGTTTTCTGGAAATGATAATGACGGTAATAGTTTGACGGATAACGTGCTGAGTGACATAAGGTCGGAGTTCAAAGCTGTTTGGAGTATTGAGGCAAATATTTTCACTGAATTAAAGAAAGAAACTTTGACCTTTAGCAGTATCTACATATACATAGGTGAGGTGGTGAAGCAGGTTGGTTTAAATAGTTTTTGTGCATTATAAGTAGTTGTACCAAAATTATAATTACCATCAGAAGGCTTACAGTTACCCAAAGGGCAATGGAAAGAGCTTAATGCTGGAACAGTCTGCCTGCTGTGGTTTTCCCGTCCGATTATAATTTGGGTGTCTTCAAGGCTAGAGTGAATAGGCTCTTAATAAACTAGTGCGCCTCACTATCAAAGGTTGCATCGCTACTTACCATCAGGTGGGATCGCAGTCAAGCACTAGTTTATCTCAATTAAAAAAAAAAAAAAAATGAGGAATGAAGATATCCGTAGGAGAATCAAGGTCACCGACATAGCCAAACTAAAGTGGCAGCGGGCAGGGCACATTGCTTGTAGAACGGACGGTTGATGGTTATAGAGTGTACTGAATGCGAGATGCACAAGATCGGTCGTTGTGGTGACGCTTGGGAGAGGCCCATGACCAACAGTGGACGTTTTTTGGCTGAAATGACAATGATGAATAATCACCATCTAAAGAATTACATGAAAGACCTACTGCAGTGCTGAAACGCAACGGAACTGAGGGAACTCGGTTTTGGTCAGTGTAAGTTTTAAAACCCACAGTTTGCACATTTTTGTAAAACCCACAGTGGAGTTCATGGAGGTGTGGATGACATACAGACCTTAAAAAAAAACTGTATTTTAGATTAACCTGATTGATTAGCAATTTTTTTTTTTTTGTTAGCCTGTTCTGTCTCATTCCTGGGCAAAGGCCTCCCTCCACTCCATCCATTTTTCGCGCGCCCAGGGTTCTTCTTGCCAGTTCTGGTGGAATCTATCAAGTTCGTCGCGCCATCTCCTTCGTGGTCTACCGCGACCCCGCGGTAGATTAGCAATAAAATTGAAAAACCATAGATAGAGATGGATACTAGACAGATCCTATAATTGATACTGTCTCCATCACTTTCACCTTCGACCACTGCCTACTCTGCCACGCTAACTGTCGTGAAGCTATCAACTCGCACGCACTCGTAACTCACGCATCGTGAAAGGTTACTCATCATGAACCAACTCTATAGTAACCCACTTCTTATAGTTTGCAAACGATATCAAAATGGTAATTTCACTTCTTTACAAGAAAGTAAAAAATCTGTGAAAAATTAATGCATAAATCAAGTTCCGTTGAGGTCCTAGTCCTGAGTTGAGCTACAAAAATACTGATATATGCTTACATTGACTGGACAGGTTCATATTAAAATAATCTGTGTGGTTGTTTCCTCAAAAAACCATCTCAGGTACTAATCTACATGGCTCTCATATGATTTGACCATTGCATGTATGAACATTAAAAGAAACTTTGACTTCTCAGAGTTGTCATTTAGAAAACACTGGCCTCATTTAGTATTTACTAAATAACGAAAAAAATGCCGTGTTTTTAAAAAACATATTTGGAAAATGAATATCGCTTAAACCATTTGATTTGTGTTGAAAATCATCAAATAACTTCTCCAACCCTGGAAAAGTCAGAAGAAATATTATTGTGTATCCAAAAAGATAAACTATGATATATTTTTCGTTACTAGAAAATGTAAAAGATTACGATAGACATCGATTTAAGATAACTTTATGTCGTTATTTCCGTTTTTGAATTTAAGAATTTCAGTCAATATAGAAGGGTCAGTATAGGTCCTACTTTATTTCAAATTCGAAATACTGTGTATTTATTTGTACGAGTCGATAAAACATAGCAATAGATCATATACCATTCCTTGTAAACGGTAATTTTTGCACGGTTTTCAAAAGTTACTGGCATGACTGGGTATAGTATTTATATTTTACACTTCTGTTCCAACGTTTGAAGAATACATTATGAAATCTTATGTGTACACGAACTAGTAATCGTAGTATTTCATTGGCTGACAGAAAAACGCTTCTACCTAAACTATCATCATTTTCTCCTAATAAATATTTACTACAATCCATCTCCACAATAATATCATTACTAAATTAACAGTGTAAATTCTTCTGACATAACTAAAACAGTTAAATTTAACAAAAAGCATAGTGAAAGTAATCCATAGCTCACTAATGATTACTCTTCACTAACTTTTACCAACATCACATTAGAATCTAAACAGAGTTACTGAAAGAGTTAGTTTATATCTAGCATACGTTACTATTAACATGACAGAACGTAAACTAGCGAATGTTGCTTTGAAAGAGAAATAGGATACTAAATATTTTTAGCTGACGACTTGTCTGTAGGATTTTTTTAATGAATGAAAAACCAGTTTTATTCTCCGATTAGATAAATAGTTACTACCAACTAATATAACTATAATATAATTATAAATTTTATAATTTTTTTAATTTTGTAGTGAAAATCTCTCTCCAATTTTTTAAATATTTTTCTATGTTAAGAAAATGTTTTTAAATTCTGTTTAATTCATTTTCAAGCTGTAAACCATGGACTGCCTCTTTTTTTTAGTTTTTTGTAGCTCATGCAAAGGTTCTATCTATCAATACCAGTGATAAGACCGATGATTAATATTATTTCATATACCTAATTCACTTCTTAACTTAAAAAAACTTCGTTCAGTAAAAAAAAAAAAACAGCACCACACATCTGCTTACTGTAATGTTCACCACATTTAAAGTATAACGTAAGCTAAACATAGTCAACCACGTGATAATAACGGATGAATGTATAATTATAACAAAAAAAAAAGATTATATGCTAATTTATTTATGTGTTCTTTAGCGTAAGTAACAATAGAAATAGTTCTTGTAATAAGTAAGTAATGTGTCTTCACGGCCATTTTACTTCAGTAGCTTTCGACTAAAACATATGCAATCACTTGGGGCATGTAAAAGCCCAGCAGATTAAAGTTAAAAGTACGTTGAGCTATTGGTCTCGGTTGTGATTTGCAGATCAGTCGATAGGGATTTTCAAATGCCAGGAAATCTGTGACTAGTCTTGCAAAGTCTTGTATCGTGTAATCCAATTACTAGTTGTTGAGGTCAGATAGGCAGGCGTTCCTTATGAAATACTGATAACCCAACATATTTGAGGAGGCAGGCAGAAAGGCTAGGCAGATCTAAGCTTCAACCCTAATGAGGCAACCATAACTGTATCTGTGATCGATGATTATTCGAGACGACTTGAGGCTATAGTTAAACCTATGAATCGATTGTTTTTTTTTTCTTTCAAAATAATTATATCCGTTCTGAAGATTTGTAAAAGTAAACTAGGTGTCATCCGCTATTTCAAATGCGTCTTCGGTTACTGTTCCTCTCCTGTAGGTTTTTTTGAGTTCGGATCTCATCCAATGAGAAGTAATTCAGCAGGAGATGTCATCCAATGATATCTTCCGCCCTTGGGCAAAGCTTGAGGACATGTCAGACTTTGACTGGCTAAAACCTACTCATATGTTCCTTGTTTTGCCGTACATTTCAGAGCTCCGGGTTTTCCTTTCAGAAGCGAGCCCATGACCTCAGTAAGCTTCAACCCTGTTAGGCCCCTACGGTTTTGTTGACATTACCTTAAGGCGTACGTAAAACACTCCGCGCCGACAACGACTTGGGCTCCATTGGGATATGGGCTTTGGGTCCAGACGGTTACCAGATAGTCGGACGTTGAGATACCGATTGCTCGTCGTCCGCAAGCCCTTGCTTACGGCGCGCCTTTCTCTACAAATGGGCCACACAAAAAGTTTAATTTATGTATTGGCTTGATAGGTGTATTGAAAAATAAAACAACAAACTGTTTAAGCTTTATAATATTAGTATAGATTAAACTTCTGTACTACTGGATTGTTCAAACGGTTCCAAACCATCACACCAAAAACCACGGGCCTAAAACGCAAAAAGTAACGCAAGGAACTTTGGTATGTTTTAGTCATTAAAAGCCTGACACTTCTTCACGCTCCACCCACAAAAAGAGGAGTTATTCGATGATTTCCTTCCGAAAATAAACTTATATGAAGCCTACAAGTGACTTGTTAAGCAGTTTATAATTACGGGGTGCAAAGTTTAACATTTTTTAATTTGCATTTGGCTAACAAACGCCTTCATATCATTTCTTACCAATCAATTATTTAATCGTTTCAAAGATTGTGGAGCTTTTACATATTTGATGACTCTGTAGTGCTATAAATCTACAAGGTTCAATGTTTGATTCTTACCATTTGTAATGCCAATTATACTGATGAGATAGTAGAAAATATAGAATTGGGAAAGTTATACTATATCTGTTAAAAAATAAAAGGGATGTAAAAAATACAAAATTAGTCGTTGTTTTCTATACAGTAGCGCCAATTTTTTGACCCTTTTTAATTTCAAATTTTATTTATTTTCCGAAAGTGGTTAAGTGGTTCCCGAATAGCCTCTCAATTATCACAGAACCCTTGAAAGCTATCCCTAAACCCAACTTTGCCCCATTTAACTAAAAACTAAGCCGCACAATCTAGCCTCTCAAATGCCCCCGTAACATAGCATATAAATTGCGCGCCGAAGCCCATCCAAGCACAGTCATATTCCCTCTACCGTGCGACTAACATCAAACAAAATGTACCAAAAAGTGTTATTACTATCTCTATTCATAACTCTAAGCTTAGCCAGAGATGAACTTGGATTACGATACTTCAGCCGAGTGTACGAAGACTGCCATAATTCAAATGGATTCGTTCCTTGTTTAAAGAAAAAAGCTATTCTGTTCTTTGATCGAGCAGCCAGGATGGAAGTTATTCCCTTAATCGATGGAGTGGATGTTGTCAAAACACCAGGAAGTAATATACCAGCGATCAATGAAAATGATATTGATGCAGTGCTACCAAGGAATATGGGCAAAGATGAGGCCTTGACGGAAATGCTATGGGATAGGATTGCGGCGTTTGCAAATTCTAGGACAGTGCAGCTGTCGCTACCGAAGGTTTCCGGTGAAGCTCTAAATAAAGGAGTTGAGGAAGGTAAATATAAAAATTTAATTTGTTTATTTTTCAGTGCGAGAGTTCAGTGATTTGCGCTTGCAGGTCAAAAGGTCACAGGTTCGAAGCTCGTGTAACATAATTTGTGTTGTTCTAGTAATGAACGAGTAGCTTATTTTGAATATTAAGAAGCTGTTCTCTGTTTGAAGTAGTGTTTTTTTTAAGTATTTTCAAAAAGAAAGATATTTTGATATGCATGAACCCAATGACCTAGTTTCTTTAAGCACTATTACTGTAAAAGGATTTACAAAGTAACATTACTCATTTGAGTTTATCTAGATTGTATTAAAAGCTCTCTCTTTTCATTAGACTACAAACAAGTAACATTTCTCAGTTATTTTTTTTTTGAATAATAAGTTTGTAAAATCTGAACAAAAGTTTAAGCAATAAAAGTATTTTAAACTTTTATAGCTTTATAATGTTTCGAAATTGACCTCGTGGTTTCTGAATGATACGACTAGAAGATAGTTTTTGCTATAATTTACTATGACCTTGATGACCTCCATCTTCAAGTAATGCTTAGGTACCGCAATTATGAAGTTACCGCGGTACCGTACTGGCTATATCACTTTTAAATGTAATTGCAATCACTTTCACTATAATCGGATAAATTTAAAATATTTTTTATTTATTTATTTAAACTTCATGTAGGTGTACAGTAGTGGTACATAGGTAGACTTAATGCAACGTGGTATTGTCTACCAGTCATCCTTTGAGTTTAAAAAGACAACACTATAGTAGATGTGCACAATAAATAAATACTAGATGTATAGAATACTATTAAAATACATAATTGTACGTAAAACTTATAAATACGATAAGAATCAAATCATTATAATTAAGAGAACTCAAAATATAATAATTATGACGAAGACCAAACTAAAGTCAAAGGACTAGTAGTAGCTCCGAATTTTAAGCATAAAAGAAAATTAACTTTCAGCTTTTTTGATGACTGGGGGAAGCACATTCCAGAATTTTTATGAGTTAAATGTTTCATTTTATGTCAATTTTATCATATATTTTAAAATATTTAATCAAATCTTCAATATAAAGAGTACTTGTCACAGGCAATAGCGTGAATGATAAACGAGACGATCTCATTTACATTAGTAGATATTCATCATCTTCGATATCAAATGCATTTGCATTAGAAACGACAGTGAATGTTTTACATTTCTGTCACATCATTACTGAAGACGTTTGAGATTGTCATGTTAATTTTGTACTATCGGTTTGCTTGCGGCTTACCTGTGTAGAAACTTTGTCATTCTTATTAGCCCTAATGGCCATTGGATAGATTTGTAGTCAATTGTATACCTAAGGGTGACTTTTGATAAATCGCACTTTCATATAATTTGCTTTAATATTCAGGCATCTGTTATTTAGACTATGCACTATCTGACTCTTAGATTACTGTTTTGAGAAATGAGAAACTACCACTATCTTTAAAGTACAAAATTATTCACCTCAAAGTTATGAAAACAAATAACTCATTAAATAATCGCATTTATATTATCATCAAGTAATACTAGCCCAGACAAAGATTTGTTTGTAAATGTCTTAAAGAAAATCGATGAGGTTATTATACGCTGACCTTATTCAAATGGACATATCCAATAGATGAACCATTAGGTAATTTAGGTAGACATAAAATTATAGTTTAGACAAGGAAGTCAAATAAGTAACTTTTTGAAAGCAAAATAAAACAAACCAAGTAATCAAAGACTCTTTTAAAATTTGACATGAAAATTAAATTAGTTAAGTTTATTAAGATAATTTGATGTTAGTATTTAGAACTAGGTTTTAATTATATTTTACACGTCAATTTTAACTAGACGAGGGCGTTTTTTCCCAGCTTCACTTTTCTACATGATAGTTCTTAATTCTTAAACTATCAATCAATGACATAACCTTGTTGCATTAAGCCCGCATATGTACCACTACTGTATATGAAGTTTATTTAAATAACTTAATAAATATGGAGATGCAGACAGTTCACGTATAAAGGTGATGCGTTCTTGATAAAGAAAAATTTAAAAAATAAGACAATATAGCAAAAAGTATACACATCCTACTAATTTGATAAATTAGTAGTCCTGTTAGGGTAATTGATTAGATTCATTAAATGCAACATGAAAATTTTATGAATACCTGCTATATAAATATAAATATATTATAAATTTGATAGGATAATAATTGAATTGTTTACGTTTGTCAGTTTTCCTTGACCATGTAACAGGAGTAACCAAAAGATAATTAAGTGTCAATATATTGCTACCAGATTCTAGAAGCATGCACTTTGAGCCCACTACCCCGGTCTCTACCATACATGTACTTATATTTATATACGCGCGTAACGAGAAATCATTAATAACGTTTCTATCTAACCTCTCCAAACTTTTCCTTTGACCTTAGACGTGTCTCTTGTACATAACAAGCTTGCTTGAGAAAATCTTCAATCTTATCTTAAGAATAATGTCATAAAAAGGAAGATAAAACATTATTAATGACGAAGTTAAGTACATGACATGTGTTTTTATTTTTAAATTCTTATGCTAGACTAAACTTCTGACCATATTGATTTAAAAATAGTTTCAATAGATATGACAGAAAAACTGTGCAATTTAAAAAGTGTAATTGTCTTATAAAAACATCTGATAACATTAAATTTAAAATTGTTTGAAGTGTGAGGTATACTTTGAATACTGTAGATAATGAATTTGGTCAAGAAGATAATACGTTTGAGATAGAAGAATATACTGAAGTTATTCTTAAAAGAATAACAAAGAAAAAGATGTTCCAATATCAATTTTTATCGTATCAACATTAGAAAAGGTCAAATGAACACAAATAACAGGAAATACTTTGACATATTCCGTTTCACCAATCAACGCTGTATATATTGTGATGGATCATCCTATTTATCGTAATTTACTAGTCATTCTTATTGATGATTTCTTAGCAAAATTTTTACTATAAGCTTAGATTAAAAAACAGTTCGTATCGTGATAAATCAGCCAAGGTAAAAGTAACCACTGATGATATTTGAATTTGATGATACTAATTTTATTGTAGGAGCACCAAAGCTGCATTTAATGATTACACGAATCGGTTGTTTTTTTTAACCAGGAAAAGCTTTCTTACATTGTAAAACAAAATGTAGCTCTTTCCCCGAAGATAAACGTTGCCATCGCATTATTTTAAATCACCATCGTTCAATATATGATCCCCATTAAAGAGGCTCATACTGCAAATGTGTGGTGATTGTTGTAAACTATATATTATTATAGTTAGTTGTCAACCGGTGTGGAGTGATTTCTAATAACAGTTATAAGATTTGATATTGTGTTGGAAGCTTTATGTTTGTTAGTATTGATATAATGTTTTATTTCAACATTTTGTTTAAGCTCAAATTTGTTATAACTGAATAGGTTAATACTGAGGAACATGTCTCTGAGGATCAAGATTATTTTAAGATTATTTTCAGTTTAATACTGCATGAATAGTATCCTCTCAATTTATAAAGATTTACGTTATGTGAATTGTTATGCCTTGATTTAAGTTTTAACTTTGACAGCCTTTTTTAGTTTTAAAAAGTAAAAATTACTCTTTACGAATTTATTATTCCGTACGTAAGATTGCTAAAATATTAATAAATCTTTTACTAAATACTCTAACTAAATATTTTATTATATGTATTTTTTTAATATTATTCATTTTATTGCACTCTCTCGCGTAACACAGCTATTAATCTAGCAATTGTTTAATAACCTCTTTAGTCTAGACAATTACAATAATGACCACGATTTTCTTTATCTTTATTTGCTCGTTTACTTTCTTTTTCCGCGTGATGTCCATTTACTTTTCTTCGTCGTACAATTACTGACCTTTCATTGTTAGACGTAGATGAAATGAAAAGAGTATCTCTTATTTTCTATGATTGCCAACTTTGTTTTTGACATTGGTGCTAAATTATGACTATTCATTATTATGCTTTTTTTAGTTTAGTTTGACACGATATTGTTCAATTGTTTTATAATAGCAATATTTAAAACCAAAAATCGTATACCAAATCAAGGTTTTTTTTTCAAATATTCAATGCCTCGACCATGTAAATCTCAGTCTCCATCAATATCATTTATTAGTCACTAGTGATTAATTTGAGTTAATATTATCACGGAAGGCAAACCATATTATCTATATTTTTGTACAATCATTAATCAAAGTACTTTAAACAAAACAAGAAAGTGTGGGCTCAAATTATATTATCAGGAAATCCACTGCACTAATTAGTAGTTGAAATGTTAGAAGTGCAGCGTTTTCCTTGTCGCTATGTTTGCGTGATTTACTTAAATTATTACTTATAGTTATGTACATGCCATCCTATTCAGGGTTGTGACTAGGAAGTGGTTCTTCCGAAGTCCAAATTATGTTGCACGGTCAAATGCGTTGATTATTGTGAAATATGAGTTTGTTGTTGTGTTAAAAATGTTATATCCTAAAATTAAAGTTAAGCATTTGCATCGATGTTAACATATGTTGTAATTTGTTCGTAGACCAAGTGTATGATAAGATTTACTAATATGTAATTCAGAAGCTTTGATTTCTATCATCAAGCGTTTCATGTATCCAAATTATCCATCACAAAACGTTTCTACAATCAACGACATTCTCTTTTCAATTTGGAAAGGTATCTTTCAATCTGATATAAATGATATATCATTAATTAATTACTAATGTTTGAACTATTTATAGGATAGATAAGTTTACACATGAATCTGGCTTTAATATTTGCTTTAAACTTTGAATTAAGAACGGTGTTCAAGTTCAAGATTTAACTTCTAAAGCATATCAAACATGACAAAAATATTTCAATTAATAACCACAAAGACTGCGAAAGAGATGACGAAACGACTTAAACGTATACGTTTAGAATTGGCAACAGTAGCCTAGAGCCGGGAACAATTAAAAAATGGAGGAAGGTCTTTTCTCAGCAGTGATAATTATTTTACAGGTTAAATATAATAATATAATAAACTCATAGCCAACCAAACCAATTCCAGGTCGAGGGAAGATGAAGAAGATGATGGGTATGATGATGATGGGAGGAGCAATGAAAATGATGGCTATGATCCCGCTGGCGATAGCTGGCCTGTTTGTGCTGGCGGGGAAGGCGCTGATAGTGTCAAAGGTACGATTGCTATAATTATATTTTTACAAGCTTTTAAACAGGCTGATTTACAACTAAATAAAAGTAAAGACGTACTCGAGACTATTTAGTCCCCACCTATCTAGTTAAAACTTGATAGAAGTGGAATTTCGAAAATTTTGTTTTCATATACGACGTTTTGGATTATTGTATTTATTAAATTATGGATGAGATTAAGTTTGCTGCTTCTTTGAGATTTACGAAGTCTAACAAATTAATTTGAAATTCTATGTTTTTTATCAGTAAAATTAACAATGGTTGTAATGCTCACATTCCAAACAAGTTGGAACTTAGATCTTTGATTTTTATCGTGAAGGTATTCGCTTTACTGATAGTGTACTTAACTATTCTAGTAGCGCACCTATCTTGAACTCCCATACCAATCAGCGATTACTCTCGTTCATTACTCCCACATACTTGTAGATATATCGTATAATTGTCGATCTTAGATACGAAAGTAATATTTAAAAAGACATTGTCTTCTTATAATGACAAGTAATTATTACGTATTACGTATGCATCACATGTAAGAGAAAGTTTCTTAATAATTAAGCGTAGATGGACAATTAAATCGGTATAGTCCATTATTTTGCAGTAGGCACGTATTTTAAAATATTCATGTGTTATATTAACATGAGAATAGTGTTAAATGCCTACAATAGTATTTCTTTTTTTAATAAATTATTTACAAGATTCGTTCCGCTTTCTTGTATGAACAAATCTATTAATGTTTTATTCAAATATTGAAAATAATTCGAATTAATAACGTATCAGTATTTGAGGGATGTTAATTGTTAAACTCTACTTCATAGAATATAGGGACAGTATAAAAACAGTTTAATATACTTAAATTTAATAGTCAAATTAAGTTCTGTTGTGTTACCACATTATACAAACCACAATCTGAGTAGATTGTGTGGCTCGTTATCATTTTCACTAGGCCATTTTACTTAAAAATATATATGTTTTATCGGTTAGAGATATCAATAATAATTTAATTACGATGCTTATTCCATCCTGTTAATTACGTTTTCACCAGTGTCTTATTTGCTACCACTACAATAACATCATTAATCAGCTCAGCGGATAAGTTATTGACATATACCACGCATTCACCTATGCGATAAAACAACTCTCAACTTTCAATACTCTCCATACACACTTATTCACTTCACTTCCTATTTTGCGTATCACCAACAGTTTTTGTAGCATCAATATAGGTAGAGAAAACGGATAATTAGAATTAATCGTTTCTTTTCCCACCCTATTGTCGTTCAGTGTCGTGGGAATAGAACGGTGTATGATCATCATGTGAGAATAGTTTGTTGGTAATTGTGTTGTGACCTACATTCTTTAGTAAATGAGGATTACATTTAAGCCCTTGAAAAGGGGGTCGTGAATGGAACGTCTTCTTCTTCTTGTTGATGATTCACATATTTTTACCAACCAGTATGGAATGCGCGTAGTTCTAAAATGTTACACTAACAGTTGAATAGTCTTATTGGAATTAAAATAAAATAAAGACATTCATTTAAAAAAGAAACATTTATTGACATAAATTCTAAAACTTTTGAAGTTACAATTTAACTGAAAAATATTCTAGTCAAGAGTGATGTAAAAGATGAAAACAATATACAAAACTCAAATGACCTATGTAATAATAAAATACATTT
Organism: Mythimna albipuncta; assembly: GCA_929112965.1. NCBI lineage: Eukaryota > Metazoa > Arthropoda > Insecta > Lepidoptera > Noctuidae > Mythimna > Mythimna albipuncta. The sequence goes on from OV815980.1 coordinate 7,303,665, forward strand.
TAAAGAAAAAAAAAGTCAAATTTGTGGTTATAATTGTGGGAAAAGGGTTTCCAATACACAATTCCGACCATAAAATTTATAAAAAAAGACTACATAACATCTTTGGATCAAAATTACAAAACAGATGGTTACCATTGTAATAAAAAAATCAATTTTCTCAACTTCTGTGTTGAGCTCTTCATATAACTGTTTGAAGTTCTACTCGTTCTACTTCGAAAAGGTTACATCAGTTGAAAAGAAAGTATTTTAATTCCATGTTTTAGCTCCTATTGATAAATTCTTTTGTGTGAAATAAACAATCATTTCAATGAAAAATTTTCCCCCGTTCCAGTTAATTTCCTTTGTTTGTTATTAACGTTATCTTGACTTTGAAATTCTTTACTTATTATAAAGACTACTTATATATATTGAGATTGTCTATTTGGATTTTTTGAGTGATGCGCTCTTCTGCTGTAATTTATCGCTAGTTTTACTTTTTAATAACTTTTAAATGATGTTTGTTTTCTAACAAACTATTAATTTAGTTAAAAGTATTTTTGAAATTCTGTTTTCAACATTATCTTGACAAATTTTGATTTCGTAATGTAACAAACTTTGTTTTCTTATTTCTTTGTACACTATGAAATACCATCGATGCTATAACTGCGAATGCTAAATAAACATTGCTATCTACCACTGGGATTATAAGTGTATTTTTTCCAATTATCTGTACTCACCGTCTTCTAAATCGTAGTTACACTGTTGCTAGACTGTTTTATGTTTCAAACTTCACATTGTTTCTCTAAACCACTTTACCCATTCTCCAAGATTGTATCTAATATTCCAGATACAATAAATTCTCAGTTATAATATTCAAGATCATTGTATGAAACTAAAGATCAAATCCCGAGGCAAAGACCTTGTGACACGAATAGAGAATGATACTTCATTGTAGCCACAGGCTCTTACTTACACTTATAGCTTACTACTTATTTGTGGTTGGCAAGTTAGCGGTCCTGTAATGGTGACAAAAAAGATTTGGAATTTTGGCTATAAATGACGAAAAATCTAAAATTTTGTCAAATACCTCTTTTATTTTTTTTAGGGTGGAAATCATCCAATGACTTCTCCCGCTTTGGGTGGAACTAGAGGACGTGTTAGATTTTTGCTGACTGAAATCACACCTGTTTCCTTCAGTTGCCCTTTGCGTAATATGACTAAGAGGTTTCCTTTTCATAAATTCCCCGCGGTCCTAGCGGTCCTGGCGGTGCTAGCGGGTATCAGCCCTGCCGGGCCGCTACGACTTGCTGACATCTCTTTGAGGAGCGCGTGGGTCACTACGCGCTGTTGACAACTGGGCTCGGTTTGGTTGAGTACCGGACGGCCAGACGGCTGGCTATCCATTGCTCGACGTCCGCAAACCCACGTCTACCGTGGTTGGTATTCGGGGTCGGAATATATAGGACCTTTGTGCAAAAACTGGAAGTGCAAGATTGTATATCACGATGGAAACAACTAGATGCTAAACACAAAAAAAGCAGTTATAGAAATTGCCGAAATCAAATAAAAAGGAATCAACCCCTTGACGTTTCAGTAGCAAAACCATTGCTATATATTTTGGACTTCGTAATTGTCGTTATTGCTAACAAAATGTAAATATTTCTAGAACCTAAGATCTTGGCGCTACGGCTACGTCCATGCGTAGTCTGAAAGGGAACCCCAGGGTTCTAGAAAGCCAGGTAAGAAAGTGCCATAGGTATGGTTTTAGTTAGTAAAAATCTGATATGCCTTCTCGTGTAACCCTGGAACCCAAAAACTTATTGGATGTTTTTTAACCTTAAAAACTGTTATATGACATATAAATAAAAAAAAAATACTATAAGTCTGTTTGCTTAAGGGCCAAGCGCCCGAAAAGTGCCATAAAACAGTGATTTTCTGAGGCCTACTCCTCCGTAACGGCTAGGTCAATTGGTTTGAAAAAAATATATGTTTATTATAGATTCATGAACAATAATATCAACATTTGATTTTTTCGTGCAATTAATACTTTTGTCAAAAAAAATATTTAGCAGTTTCGCAACTTTTCACAACTTTTCCCTACTCCTTCGAAACGGCTTGGACCTTTAGAAACATTTTTACACATAAAAATTGGTGGTTAAATATTCTTCAAAGTGAACATTGCATATGTAAATCAGTCAATATCTCGCAGAGAAAATGGATTTAAAGCGCTTTCCGGGCGCTGCTGGCCGTAAATAAATGCACAGATTTGCGTACCGCCGCCTAGGTGAGTGCGACAGTTGCGTTCACATAATTTCGGCCAGATGGCTCAAGGGACTATACGCCTTAAAGAAATAAAATTAAAACTATTATAAACTTATAGAAGGTAGTTGACCTTGCAAAAAGTTGTAGGTACTCTAATCCAAGATGACTTTTTATCAGATTCTAATGTGTATTTTTAACCAAACTACTAAACAATTGTTTTGACAACTACTGATATTGATGTACGAGTAATACCTACTTATTTATGGTTACAATGTTTGACGCTCCATACAAAAACCTGCTTATTTATCCATTGTGATAAAAACGAGCGTGAATATAACTATAAACATGTCTTTACACACTTCATTGAATCCAAACTCAAATAAATTACTTTCAAATGTAACTTATGCTACTGACGCTACAAAGAAAATTCCTCGATAGTTAGAAAGGAACTCCATTTTGAATTATTTCTGGTACATAGAAGTCACGATCTAGAGTTTATTTTCTTCATATATTTTGTATGAAATTAATTTGTTATTTAAATTTTGGTATATTTACGTTATATGTTTATTACTATTTAAAAACATTCGGCTATAATTTTTTATTCTATTTCATGTAATACTATGATAGATAGATAAATTCTGATCTGATTCTGATGAATTCTGAATCCTGAATTATGATCTGTTCTTAAACATTCCTGCATTTTGCTCTTATGCTAAAATTAAATTGTTATTATCAGCTTTATAACGTTCCCACTGCTAGGACTCAGGCCTCCTATCTAGGGGATGGAATCAGCCATAAACCATCACGCGGACCCAGTCCAGGTTGGTGAATGTCACGTTTTCCAATTTTTGGTTCTAGGACATGCCTGTTTTCTTACGATGTTTTCCGTCACCGTTTGTAAGTGGTGATAATGAAATAAATAACCTAAAACTCATAACTCGAAGCTATAACTACTGGGCTACCCACCACTGTTCTCAAATAAATCATTACGTGAATTATTCAGTCATAACTAATTTTATTAGTAAGACCCGTCTCTTTTATATCACCAGCTCTATGATGTATGCGATACGCATTTATTTCTATTTAGAGTAACTAATTTATTTCAAATAATGTTTTCATTATAAATATATTACTTTCAAGTCCTACTCCATAACTCCGATTTCCTTATTGACCTTTACCATCTTCATCAGACTATCATAACATTCTCAGTTCAATCCATCAACACTACTAACACAACTATTTGCTCCACAAGAACGCATCGCATCGATTAAGTTCACATTATTGTCATTTCTTATATCATGTAAACTGTGTCGTGAATCAATGCCAACGTCATTGGGGACGATCGATGGTACCATAATCATTGTGGAGGAAATCTCAGTGATAGCACTCGTATATACAAGGAAGTATAATTTGACATGGTTTTCTGTTTCTTATTGAGCTTTAGTTGTTACGGCCGTACGAGTAGTATCTTTCACAATCTTGTTTTTGTCATTTAGTTTTGGCTTTTAAAAATGATATTCTGCTCTAAGTATGTAATAAATTATTGTTGAGCATTGGTTAGAAACTTTAGGACTACAGTCATGCTAGTGTAATTTTTTTATTATTTATCAAAATTTCTTAAAACCTTTTCATGATTTATCAGTACTAGCTATTGTAGCGATATATGTATATGGCATCCCGCAATAAATTAAAGTCTAAATTTTCGTGTGATTTAAACATATATAATAGCCCGAAATCAACTATCGGGCAGTTACCCAGATCAGATAAAACATCTGTCTTACCAGACAGGAGGATCATCTTTTAACGGAAGTACGTACTGTTCCACATACCTCTATACTCTTATGATTTTGCTTAAATAATCCAGTGACTGACAGATTTTACCTTGCTATGGCTACGTATTTTCCAGTTTCTTATGCTACGTTCATATTTTAGTCTTTATTGAATGACTAAGCTACTGCATCACAAACTGTCAGAACTAGAAATTAGTGTCCCATTTTCTTTATTTTTATTTCTTCAACTTCACGTCCAAAACGTGCCACGTCAAAGATCAGCATTCGTAGAAGGTAATTATAGTACAAATGTCACGTGATCACGCCTAATGCCATCCTGTGTCATTATCATCATCATCATCGAATCGCTCAGTTGGCACTTTCATGCTATGTTGATCTTTCAACAGTCGTTGTTTCAACTATTTTAGATAAAAATCTTACGTTCTAAGAATAGAAGATGTACATGCAAAGTGAATGTAATTGTAGATAATCCCCTCTAAAGATAACCTACAATTATAATTTTTTTTTAGCTTCTGTTGTTTTCTCTCTAACTTGTTAAGAATTGTTTTTTTGAGATCCTTCTCTATCGCTATCGGTATACTGTGTTTGAGATAACTGTTCTGTTCTTTTTACTTCATCCTATTTCGAAATTCCATGTCAAAGATTTTTTTCTATTGTTGTTATAAAGAGTAGAAGAACCAAGGTTACAGCCATAGCCCAAAGAATCTCCAAACTTAAGTGGCAGTAGGCAGGGCACATTGCTGGCAGAACAGATGGTCGATGGGAACGAAAGAAGACGCAGCGTTGGAAAGCCTTCCACAAGGTGGACCGATGACCTGGTGAGGGTCGCGAAAATCTAATGGATGCGAGACGCAAAAACCGGTCACTGTGGTGACACTTGGGGAAGGCTTATGTCCAACACGTCTTTCGCCTGAAATGATAATAAATTAAATTCACACACTCACTTTTACTTCAACACTTCAACTTCGATTGTTTTTTCGTGGTTCAACGGAGCGAGTCAACTCTATTTTTTCTATTTTTATCCAACCATAATTCTTTTGCTAGGGGTCTACAGTTCAAAACATTAGAACAATCTAAAAATAATGCTCATTTTAGCTAGTAAAATGTGCATAAAATTTAAATTACTTGGTTCATAACTTTTAATTACAAGCAATGTTTGCTGCGTCTTATAGCGTGACCCACTGCCTATGTTATTTATTTTCATACAAATATCCTTGTATTATGGTAATGATAGCATAATTAGTTCCATGCTCTTAATTATTTTACCCAGTTAATTAAGACCGTAGTAGACTGCTTGAGTTCAGTCTCAATGCATTTTGTTAGACCAAAACTTTTAAAGGAAATGTTTTGAAGTTTGAGCTGCTACTACTAGTATTGATAAATCTATTATTCCCCTCAAAATAAATGTGATGTCATCTTTTCATCAATTGTTATTTTTTTATTGTAAGGTGACAATACATTTTGTACCCAGTTTATCCTTTATTCTATATATTTTTGATGCTTGAGATAACATGGGATTCTTCTTGGTCAGTGCAAAATAGGATATTTTTTTCGTCCACAATAATGGCAATTATTTTTTAATGTAATGTAGGATTTAACTTATAAAGATTTTAAATTACTGTGATTTCAGCATCATTGTTGAAGTTATAAGTTTTCTTTATATTTGTAGGTATATATACTAGAATGCGTAGATTTACCTAGATTTTTATCTATATTATTTGCTGATTGTCATTACATTCTTTTTATTGTTAGTATTTTCTGATCATATTTTTCCATTTCCATATAGCTACAACTTAGAAATTTTTAAGTCTAGAGTGATAAGGTGACTTCTAGACAAGCGCGCTCGATCATAGATGATATCGTCTTTTTCATTATTTCTGTATATTGTTATTATCACGTTTATGATCACTTTCACATAATTGTTGAAGATTTTTACTATCTATTGCGTATAGCCAATCGATTACAATGAAATATAGTAAAATACTGGCTTTTACACGCTTATAATTCGTGGTTCTGTTAGATCATAGCCATTTATTGCATTGAATCTTTTGTGTGTGAATAATTGTGCGTAGATTAAAGAAACATCGTTTTTAATGCCGAAAGTTTATATTGATAACTTTGTAAAGCTTTCACAAGTTTATTAATCTGTCTTTGATTGTCGTAACTATCTAAGTGTAGACTTTTATTTTAACGGGATGGAGCTGCATTTTACACGAAACACCTGTTTATCAGATTTCCACATTAAAGTTACAGCACTAATTTATATCAATTAAAAAAGTAGTTGTTGTGTAACAAACACCATTGGCAGATTTTTCTGGCTTCTGACTTACGTTTCTTTCACGACCCGATCTACATTTCCCCACAATCACTTATACGTGATCAAGACGTTATAACACATCTTTCTCTAGATATTGTAGATACATACATGCCTCGTGGATTATATCCAAATTTCTCTAAAAATTTACGTCTTTCGTGAATTTTAATTTTTTACTTTGTGTAATGTACCTGCTCATGGATAAAAAAAAGTAAAAAATATGTGAAATGTTTGAGTGAATGATTGAATTATCGAATGCCAACGAAGTGTTTAGGCATTATCTCTCTTTTTTCACGCACGTTGCTTCATTATCAAATATTGCATTGGATGAAACAACAAGCTTTTAAACCATGTTCACGTTGACGATAAGCGGATTGGGAAAGGCTGTTTTTATTAGAATGATTATTTTTTACCATTTCTCTAATAGCTACATACATAGAATGAGTAGTAATGGCCCCGACTTACGAGTTGTAGGTCGCGGGTTCGAACCCAGCCAGGCGCATTACTTTGTGTATTTTATTTCATCACTACTGCTCTCAAAACGGCGAAGAAAAACATCGTGAGGAAACCGGCATATCCTAGAACCAAAAATTCGAAGATATGTTACATTCACCAACCTGCACTAGGCCCGCGTGGTGGAATACGGCCCATTCCCTCTCCTAGAGAGGAGGCCTGAGTTCTAGCAGTGGGAACATGAAAAAGGCTGATGATGATGATATAGAATTCATCATCATCTTTCTGCTCTTGTCCCGTGATATTTGGACTCGGTGCAAGATATTTTTTACTTCCTTTTCTTTAATATCACTCCTCACACCATTATTTTTTTAACTTTCCTCTCCCTCTATATATTTTCAAATGTATACTTCTTTTTTTTATTATGAATAAACACAAGCCATGTTTGACTACTGTCAGTCCTGATGATAAACGATGATGTGGCCGACGATGGTATATACTTGCCTAGTAGCAATTTATTCACTTTTTACTTAAAGGCCCCTAGGTTATAACTATCAGGAAACACACTCATATCGCTTCTTTTAGTAACGTGAGTTTCATTCCACCTCTTCATATGACCATACCAAGACAAACAATAGTGTTCAGTGGGTTATTTTAGCCCTGAGGTATAACTTTGATCCAAGTTCGTTAATCAATAGAAACACAGTGAACATAGTTTCTCATGTTCCTTTTGATAAATGAGCTTGAGTCAAAGTTATTCCCCAGGGCCAAAGTAACCCCACTCTACTCGGTACTCTAATACATCTACTTATTAACATAATAGTCATCAATCAAATTTACGTTAATCTGGAGTATTTTCAGTCTAGGTCACGACCACAGACTATAACGAGAATGGAGCACACAATATTATCGTTTCTGTTCTGTTTCTACACAGAATATAAAAAAATTATTTACATACAACATAATCACCGCTTATTTGAAAAACTCATTAAAACACATTGAAGCTTAGTATGTTTTTTCTGCAGTGTTTGTTGTGTGTAGTGTTGCCAGGTCCGATTGGATAAAAATCGGGACAATTGGTAAAACAAATCGGGATTTAGGGTTTTAGTTCGGGACATTTTTTTAAAAAAGTTTTTTTCTGTTGGGAAATCTTCCAATGACTTCTCTCGCACTGTATCAGACTTTTACGAACTAAAACCCAGGCTTTTTCTGTCCCACTGTGCGTTCCAGGGCCACGGTAATTATTTCAAACGTTCCCGCAGCCCTAGCAGTCATCGGCCCTGTATCATTTTGAACGCACTTGACATAGTGATGCGAATGCGATACAGGTTAATTTATTGTAATAATGATGGCTTTAATATATCTTTTGATTTGTCGGGATATTAAGCGTCCCGATCAGGTGCAAATCGAGACATGTCCCAAGATCCCTAAAAATCGGGATGTCCCGCGCAAATCGGGACGCCTGGCAACACTAGTTGTGTGCCAAAAAAGAAAATATTTTTCTTTCTTTTCTTTCTAAAATAGCTGATATAATTTTATTCACAAATCATTTAATAAGTTCTTAATTTGAATTTTTCGAATTAAGTAACTGTAATAGCGTAAGTTTATCAGACGTTTGAGTCTCAAAACCTTGGGGTTTTGAGACTTTTTAATAAATAATCATTGTTGTACAAAAAAACCTAATTGAACGCAAAGCTTATCAGGAAAATAACAAAGAGAAAATAGAATATAATTTCATAAAACTTACTACCTACTACAAAAATTAAAATATCAACCCACCTAATCAATTCAAAGTATTGTAATTTAAAACATTTTACGGTGAAATTTATCTGTTCTGTCAATCACTCATTTTGACGTCTCATCTGTTAGACCAACTTTGCTCACAGACATTCCTGACAACATCATTACACACACTGCGCATGTAGATGTCGGTCATATCATTTTCTCAACACTTAGCGCTCCATTTATTACTCCTTCCTTGTACACATTCATACCGGAAAGTCCAGGCAATCAAGCTGTTAACTTTCTACTCGATTAGGGCATTCTCAGGGCAATAACTTAGATTCTAGCGTTCATTGAAAGTTTAATGATGTTTGTAATTACTTTGGCCTTGTTGAAATGTAATTGTAGGAAGTTATTTAAATAACATACAACGTTTATAACTTACACATAAATATTACGCTTGTGTTAACAGAGGGGTTAGTAGGGATTACCTGTATTATTATTATTGTTTAATATATTATGTTCAGCAACATCTTCCTGCCCATTGTCCCATATTACTTGAGGTTGACATGTTTTTTTTCTTTCATTCTATCCTATCAGCAGTCACGCTATCATTGACTTCCTTTTTTTCATATCATTTCTTACAAAATCCATTTTTAGTTAGACCAATATAAGTTCAAAGATGGCAAAAAAAAATTACATTAACAAACAAGTAAATGACATACTATTGCTGCAATTGCGCTATAAACTTAATTATCATTTACGGATTAATGATAAATTCAAATTAACATTACAGAGAAGAAATTCAAGCGATCAAGTAAATCACTTAGCGTAGAAAGTCAATTTAAAGGCTAGAGTTTGAACTCACGAAGCCCAGGTCGGGTCAGTGAAAGCAGATGTATGATGGGAAGTCATTACGTTGTTATGTATCATGTACCATTATGGGAACCAATAGGAAATAGAAGTAACTGTGTGGGAAATATGACAAAAGAAAATGATATCCAGCTATAATAGAATTTTGCTGGCGGGAGTGCGATACCTAAGTCGGCAGAAGCGGAACCCTTATAGGATGACTTTATTGTCCGTTTCTCATGGCCTTTTTCCAAGAACGTGTGGAGGTATGAAGCTAAAATTAATATTAAATACTCAAATCAGCTACTTAAGCAGCCGAACAAAATCTAACCTTTACGTCATCGCAATCTAAAAATCGTTTATAACCTCGTTCAGGTGTCTACGAGTATTTTGAAACTTGCTATGAAATCAAAACCACAAATATAGGGTACGTTCCGTTTATCTAGAATCTTATTTTTTTGCCATAAAGTAAGCACAAGCACTATATGGAATTTTCTGGAAACTGTTTCACAGTTACGTCACAAAAAAAATGTGATTTTCACTTTTGAATAGGGGTAGTTGCCAGGGTCAAAATAATTACATTTTATTTAGTCCATATTTTAGACTATAAAAAAAATATTGGACACTTATTTTTTCCTTTCGATTAAACAAAAAATAACAAAGATATAGCCCATTAAAGTTACGTGTGACGTCACCCCGTACGGAAAAATGCAGCACGGCGTGACATTACATGTAACTGTAATGGGCTATATCTTTGCAATTTTTGATTTAATTCACAAATAAAAAAATACGTGTCCATTATTTTTGAAGAATGTAAAAGACGGACTAATTACATTTTTTACGGCAACTAGCCTGTTGTCAAAATGTTGATCAGTCAATAAAGTGCTAGACTGGAAACCGACATCAACATGGGAAGTGCTAGGCAGATTGATTGATGTGAGAACTATTGGGGAATGGATGAGGGAGGAAAGTGTGTCATGATATCCCGTAGAGGTAGAGTTATTGGGATCAAGGTATGATTACTCGGATGTGAGAAATTGCAGGATTCATAAATGAATATATACATCGTATCTCTGATATCGCATGTATAAACATGCAAAATGGGTCAAGTATGTTCTTAACCTCTTAGTGGTGCGCTTTCAGGAGATGTGAGCAAACCGTAGGGGCCCAGCAGGGTCGAACACTGGGGCCACAGGTTGTGCTAAAGTGAACCTCGGGGCCCTGAAACGAAGGCACAGAAGGAGCAGGAGTTTATAGTTAGTAAAAGTCTGACATGCCCTCACGCTCCACCTAAGGGTGGGAGATTTCATTCGTTGATTTTTCCACCTAAAAAAAGACCTCTTAGTAGTAGGAAAAAAAAAAATCCAAGACATTGTTTACTAGTGTGCCAAATTTTATTTCAATCTATTCAGCTCTTTGAGTATGAAGGGCCAACATCAGTCAAACTTTCACCATTGTAATATTAATGTGATTCAAATAACTGACAAATTATGAGTGCTCAAGGGCTTTTGCTTAACAGATAAATATCATTGTAGATCCATAATTTAAAGAAAGTTAATTATATTTACTAGCTCGCTATTGTAATGCGTAAAGAATGAAAGTAGATTATTAAAAAGAATGTCAAATTCCCACAATTTTTACTAACAAAACTGCCCATGACCCAGGAATTAAACTAAAGTTCTCATGCTCACAATTCAACCACTTTTACTGCTGAAGATAGTATCAACATAATCACAGTATGGCGTGGTTCGAACCTTGTTTGAACAATATTCTGCTAATACAGCATTTAACTACCATAAATGCAGCTCACAAAGTATAATTTTATAGCTATTTCGTTATCAGCTGCGATAAGGAATTGGGGCAAATTATATTTGAATATTTACTCGCGTGTGTAGTTAGTAGTAAATAAAATAGCATTTATTTTTGTGAATAATTTAACGCACCCAAAGTTTAAAAAAAAATGGTAAAGGAGCATGACCTTTCACGTTGAGTTTTCTTCTCCTGGCTCAATTATTTATTTGATATTTATTAGTATTTTTTTTTTTGTATTACTTGAAGGTTTTTGTGTTATTATTTCTAATTAGTATAATTTCTGAAGTTGTACACTGACGGCCCTAAATCGTTCTCTTTTCTTTCAGTTTATCCAAAGGTTGTCTGTAAAAATTGCCCTGAGCGATAAGACCGTCCCTTGTACACTTTTTTTAATATTTTTTTTTTCCTGTAATTTTTATTTAATTAATAATGTAGGGCGCAGTTATAAGAGATGATGAATAAGCTATGGTAACCTATTTAAGAGTTTATAGAACGCAAAATTTAAGGGCCACTGAAGAAACTGGGTGGGTTTCAGTTAGCAAAGGTCTTACACTCCCTTTTGCTTCACTCCGAATAAAGTATCACACTATTACTTACTAGAACTCACCTGTGTTCTTTCAGCTGCACTTTACATATCAGGTCCACAATGCGCCTTTACACCCACAGTCTTCTTCTTCTTGTTTTCGTGTACTCTTAACCTATACTTTTTTCGACCAATATTTGGCAGTCTGTACGGCTCTATTGTTGGCCTCGTATAGATCCTGAAAACTGCAGGTCGTTATGCAAGATGGGCAGCATAGGTGGCACATGTCCAGTGGAGAGGCTCCATACTGGTACTGTGCTAGAGATGGACCGAGGAAGCCCCATTTCTCTAGATAACTTTTAGACCTGGGTTCGCAGTCGGTTTAAAGATTTCCAAATTGGCCACTGTAGTTCGCGTCCAGGGGGAAGATGTCCCGATGGTGTGATGAAAAGTGGAGGAGTTGACTGTTTCTGCCTCCACAACGCACATCTCTCGTCCTTTATATTGTCTTCCAAAGAGGTCATATATCGCATAAAACTTTTACGGCTCTTTAAACGTGCAAGTACGAGTATTAGTTGTTTGCTTTAGGCTTTTTGTTTAGCATTACAGTAGGTACTTAAGTCTTGGAGAATAGTTTATGCATGGGGTGACGGTACAGGATTAATTCAGTGTGGGGCAACGTTTATAAAACAAATATATATATATATATCTACAATAATTTCATTTCTTTAAAGATTTAAAAAAAAAAAAACAGTTTTAGCTAACGCCAATTTTAAGTTTTATTTAGAAATATTGAAGACAAAATTAAGCATAACTTACACTAGTCATAACAAATATTAGATATACATAACTGTGTATCATTTTCAGTGTCTGATACTTAAATGACTAGCTTTTGCTCGCAGCTTTGCCATACATAAGATATAGCCTATGTCACTCAGGAATAAAGCAGCTATCTATCGGTGAAAAAAAATTCGTAACCAGATCTTACTTTCGGAGAATACCTCCTAAAAAAAAAACTACCTCTTCATTATTCTTCATAAGTGTAGATAAAAATGTAGACAACTGTCAGATTGTTTTTTTTTTTTTTTGAGGTGGTAAAATATCTAATCTTTTCCACTCTAATGTGAGGCGGGAGGGCGTGTCAGACTTTTACTGACTAAAACCGAGATCCATGAGTTTACTTTTCAGAAATGCCCTACATTTTTAACAATCTGAATACTGAAACCGACTACATTTCTACCAAGACAAACAAAAGTGAATGACCCCGTTCTTTGACAGTTAATCGCTACCGCATGTTTAACCTAGCGAGCGGTTACATCATGCATCGTAACTTAGTATTCAAAGCCGGTATCGTACCGAGATGTCGCCGGTTCGATGTCTGATTATAGATATCTATTTTTGTACAATGAAAATGGCTGAATAGTTGAATTAAGGTTAAAAGCTTTTTGGTAACATTTTATTATAATAAGCACCAATTAGAATGGAAGCGTTCCACGTACGGAATTCTATGCCAATGACTGTGTTTGCTCGCACGCAGAACAGATGGTCGATGGGGACGGAAGGTTCTAGAGTAGCTACCGTATACCGAAAGACTCAGCGTTCGAAGGTCTCCTATAAGGTGGATCGATGACCTGCTGAGGGTTGCGGTAATCCGATAGATGCAAGAAGCAGAGGACCAGTTGTTGTGGCGTCGCATGGAGGAGGTCTATGTCCAAAAGTGGACGTTTTTCGGCTGAACACGGAACGGAACACGGGCCACTGGTCACAACCACAAAACGCTGCCACCGGGCCACTGGTCATAACCACAAAACGCCGCCACCGGGCCACTGGTCACAATCACAAAACGCTGCCACCGGGCCACTGGTCACAACCACAAAACGCCGCCACTGAGCCACTGGTCACAACCATAAAACGCCGCCACCGGGCCTCTGGTCACAACCACAAAACGCCGCCACCGGGCCACTGGTCACAACTACAAAACGCCACCACTTGGCCACTGGTCACAACTACAAAACGCCGCCACCGGGCCACTGGTATCATACATTTTATATGGATTTGCCGCACACGGTTGACGCTGGTGGCTGCCACACAACACCTTCTTTGTCAGAGTCCATTATGATACTTTGCGTATTGGTTAAAAGCAGTTGCAGCCACAGGTCATAAGTGGCTGTAGCTTCAGCCTCCTTCATGTTCTTCTGCTGCTTCTAGTTTCTTGTGGTTCGACCGTACTGTGGTTTGTGATGCCCTGCCCGAGCGGGGCACACTTCTGTTTGTGTGCAAGTACCGTGAGCTTTTTCATTCTAAGGCCAGTTTTGTTAATTTTGACGAATCTGACATTTTTTTGAAGCTCTGTCGTGGCGTGTCAGATTTTTATTGACTAAAACTTAATTATGTTCCTTCATTTACCGTATGCGTTTTGGGGTCTTGATAGCTCTTTTAAATTTTCCTGCAACCGTTAAGGCCACAACTCTTCTTGAGACGACCAGGGTAAAGGAACTGTGACATTGCAGATGTCTGTCTATGTGACAAAGACCACTTGCCCATTAAGTAGGCTTCTTTCTAGATCACCATTATTAGCGTGATGCAAAAAAAATATAATTAAAAACTGGTAAATTACGTAATTCGGTAAAATAAAAAGCGATTGTTAATAAAAACAAACACTCTATTTTATCGATAGCGGATTTCCATCGTTTTCTCTGAAACGCAACTGAAACTATAATGAAAATAATTACAAACCAATTAAAATGCCAAAACGTTTAATAGTGACACAAGTGTTATATCGGCCACCCTAAGAAACCATTCTCTGTTCCACTCTCAACCTTAAGGTCTTCACAATGAGTCTAAAATCCCATGCTTCAATAATTTCGTGAAAAAATATACACTATTGGCATTGTTCATCTTATTTACTTGAAAGTAAGGTCTAAAATGGCTTGTATTGTGTTGTATGAAGGAGTTTAATAAGTTCTGAAGGCGCACGTCACCGGCCTTCGGTATTCCATTCTAGTTCCATTTGCTTCGGTTGCGCGCATTTTAATATGAGTCAGTGTTGCTAGAGTGCGGAAGGGTTCCAGTGAAATTGGGAAAAATGGTATAAGAAAATGATTTAACTTCTCAAAGACTTTTGCTGTAGAAAGCGATTTTTATTTGAAAAAAAAAAAAACAATAACAAGCCATTTTTTTTGTCGTCATTTATTTGTTATTGAACTGCTTATATTCCGCAAGCGTTTTAGTAAAAATGTTTTCATCGTTACAAATCTGACATTCAGTAAGTAAATAATTATTTCTAGTGTTATTACATATTAATAAATATGTTTTATTTAGTAGTTGACGAAAAATATCATGAAATAATATTTAGACTGATATCTCAGTGTACCTTAGGTTGACATAACACGATTCAATCCAAAGGAAAACTTTCAATATCTAAGTAGAAGAAAAATAAACCTGAAACTGAAACACTCTTTCAACATAAACAATAAATTACCAATTCAGGGAAGTATCAATTTCTTGCCCTTGCAACACAAAACAACGACTGGCAGTCATCTCACTGCAGCGGGGCACAACGCCCGCTCACATTTAAAAATCGAAGTCACCGCCAAAATTCGAAGTCGCAAAAATGAAACTTGAAGTCGCCTACAATATACCGTCGGCACAAGTAAATCTCGTGCGGCTTGTGTTGATTTTAAGCCGTTCGAGATTTACTTATATCGATGGTACACATTCTTCTGTTTATCGGCTTCCAAACACGTGGTAAATGTCTTTCATTTAATTATTTGTTTTGCGTTGCGTGTTTTAAATCGACTTTTTAATTGCTTTTGTTGTATGTTGTTATTAGGTGTTTGAGAGACAGGTTTTGGTTTAGTTGTTTTCGTTAAACCGATTATCAATTTATGTGTATCTTTTTTTAAGGTCTGCATTTAATAACAGGTTTTGTTTATGCGAATATTTTAGTGTTTCAATTTTATTGTTGCAGTAGGTTGTAGTTTATTAGAAGGCAATGTTCTTATAGGTAATGAACTTCGAACAATACACATTCACTGTTATAAGTAGTACCAATTGGTACACGCTTCAATGGTCTTGTAGTCGCAAAACGATTGTAAAACCTTCAGACATTTCGTTCATTATCATTATCTAGCACGAGAATGAAAACGTTACCGTTTTCATTACTAGTTTCTACTAGCAGCTTTGTTTGCGCTATACTATGTATATTTGTTTCCAAATCCCATCAGACTTTTGAGCATAAAGGAGTAAGAAACATATACATGTATTATTATATAAAACGCCTTTAATTAAGATGGATACTGGAACTATGTAACCAAACAAGTCCTGTGGGCTGAGGCTTTTCAGTTACTACTTCAACTGAAAACTTTGATAAATTAAAAGTCAGACCTAAACTGTGCTTGCTGACGTTGTTTTCTTTAAGAATTTTATAAAAATTAAGGGGTGTGACGAGTTTACAATAGAGGTATCAAAAATATAAAAGTATGACGAATCGACAATTGTGGCTATACTAAGTATTACATTTTGGAAATTGTCTTTTATTACTGTAGTAATTGTTGGAAACATGTTTAATTTTTCTTTCACTAATTTTAATACTACTCTTAGTTTTAGTACTTTATGCGGTCTACCCCTATTCTTTGGTATTTGTACAAGATCTTATTAGTACCTAGTCCTGAGCTACACGAATGCTGAAAAATGCTTGTGTTGACAGGATCAAATTACTCAAATCTGTTATATTTTTTCAAAAGACGCAAAAGGGAATGTGGATCTAAACATTTAGATTGCATGAGGAAAATTAATATTAATATCAATCTTTCATATTTTTTTTTTTTATTTACTCATAGAACAATATTTATAAATCTGTAAATAACTAATGACTTTCCTCTTGATAAGTTACTGCTTATCATAAAATAATACAAAAAACTATTCCCAAGATAAGATAAGATAAGAGATTAATGAATGAATTTTATGTGATACGGATAAAAAATAATAAATACTCTTTCACCGTTACTTATCTTTTATATTATACAACATCTACTGATATTATTTCATTACTATAGTTCAAAACACTTGAGTATGATGTGTGGTGTGACGTGAACGGGTAAAACAGAGATTGTATATTAGAGGAAGTTTGAAAGGGATGCCAGTGACTGTAAAGTTAAAAGGCAACGCATGTTGCTAAATGAGTTATGGGTATACATGTGAATCCTAACTAATATTATAAATGTGAAAGTGTGGATGTTTGTTACTTAATCTCACAAAAACGGCTGAACGGATTTAGATGAAATCTGGTATGCATATGGCCTTCAACATGGATAAGAATATAGGCTAATTTTTATCTCGGAAAAACATCTTATTCCTACGGAAAGTACACTCGGACGAAGTCGCGAGCGGACAGCTGGTATAAATATATATGGGAATGGCGACAAAGATAGAGGTCAATGAAAAGATGGAAGGATTTTGTGAGGAATGGTATGGAAACAAGAAGATAATGAATAGTAGTTCAAAATGCGACTTTGCTATCTTGTAATGTCTTACAAGAACTTTTTTTTTTCAGCGGGTAAAAATCATTCAATGACATCTCCTGTTCCTGGGCGAAGCGAAAGAGATAGTGTCAGACGTTTACTGGCTAAACACCCACCCTGTTTTTTCTTAGCCCTTCATACCGGAGGGGAGACCTTCCTTTCAAAAACCGCTCCAATCTTACAAAAACTGTGATTTTTATTTTATATGAAATTTTTCTTTACCCGTCACATTTTTTTTTTTTAACTTTAATTTAACTTATTAATAAATTAAAGTTTATATCAGTAAAAATATTGTTGCTGTAATCAGAACAGTACAACCAGATATCCAAAATTTACCTTCTACTTAAAAAAAAAGTATTACTTTTTTTTGTCAAAAATAAAAACACTGATCAAGATCGGTTCAGACTTGGTAACACAGATAGTAAAATGAGTTCAGTTTTAGATACTATTACTCAAATATCATATCAAAACAACAGTCATAAATTGTTACTACTGTGTACTGTTATAGTACTGTACCAAAACTAAATACTTAAGTCTTATTTACTAAATACGATAAGATAAAAAAATCAAATGAGTCATTTTAAACTCAAACTATAACAACTTATCATACTATTATTAGTTCAGTTTACTGTTGTACAGTTTTTGAACTAAATAAAGTGCTTGGGTATGCATGCAATGTGGAATCTATTTATAGACACGTTTTTAAGATTCCGTACTAAAATGGTCAAAAAGAACCATGTGTATTGTGCCATTTTGTCTATTTTACTGTGTGTATTTGTGTTTTTCGAATATTTGCGTTAAAATTTATATTAAATAAAATGTATAATATAAATTTTAACTTGGGGGAAACCTATGTCCAACAGTGGACATCTTTCGGCTGATATGATGATGATGATGATAAATTTTAACGCAAATATTCGAAAAACAAAAGGTTAGGTTTAACGATTAGGTTAATATTGTTACTATGGGTACCCCGATCTCTCAGGCACTAGTCTCGATGGATCCCGATTTATTTTTATGTTGGAAAATTCAAATAAGATCAATTTACCTTAAAAGTACTGTTAGTAGCTACAGAAAATATAATATATGTGACTCATTTGATAAAATACCAATCTACCAGCGAATGAATTTAGAAAATGCTTACTATCACGGTACAGTACACTTACTAAACCTAATTCTTTCCTTCCTGATTCTTATTCATCCATATATTTGGCTAGAATGTAGGTTAAAATTGAATCATTTATGGTTGGCAAGCTAAAAGCAGCTACATCAATGATGCATCGTTTAGTACAACGGCGGCGGCGCCAGCGGTTAGGTAGCACTACGGAACTCAACGTATAATTAGATCGATAGATAGAATGCCCTTTACTATGCACACTTCTTATCAATAGAATAAATGAATGTATCGTGTAAGGAGGGAGAAAAAAGAGACAGTGATAGCAGGTGATAGGAAGGAAGGGAAGAATAAAAATGTATTGCGTTGAACCAAAGTTACATAGAACAAGGACAAAACGATGATAGGTAACAAAATGTACAAAATCTGATCACCAAAAAGCGATTTTTACTATTTTTCATTCACTTTTACTACCTAAAATCCACCTCTGAGAATGAATGTGGGTCATAGGTCCCGCGGCTCTAGGAAGTTTACTAATGTATCTAAAATTATATTAAAAACCAAACACACCACTAACCCAAAAAAAAAAAAAAAATAACTCATAAACTATAAGTTTATACCTAATAATACATAAAAATATCATTATAGAAAATTAAAAACATACTAATTATACAAATCTCAAAACATGTTGGTGATAGTTAACATTAACATGTAAATAATACGCATTCTCTAATATATAATTTGTTTCAGTGTCTTTTATCTTTTATTATCTCACAGAAGGTGTAAAAAGTACAGTAACCATAGGAGATAAAACTGTCATTCATCTTGAGCGGTTTGCATTCCTTCACTCAGGTTTCTATATTAGCTCCCTCACACTGCTCGGGAGTTAATTATACGAGTATATAGATCTCTCACTGTATTTGGTATTAAAACTTAGCAACCTTCCTTTCGTTCGGATTACAGCATGCCACCCGTGACTTTAAGACACTGCTTTATCCCCGACACACACATACATGATCACACAATGTACTATTGAATCTTTAAACTCGGTGGAAGCATACTTTTGTTATGTTTATATTAGAATATTTTATAGATACGAATTAGTACGTGTGTCGATTCAAGGTTAAACAATGCAAGCTGACGTCGGTTGGTAGACGGCTGATATCCACGTCATACTTAATCAAAACTGTTAGGTCAAAATCACTTCTTATAAAAGAATTTCTTAGACCTGACACTCAAATCTGTGTGGTTCTTTACTCAAAAGATCATGTCAGATACAAATGTACATGATTCTCGTATGATTGGTTTACTTTCGAACTATTTAAAATTAAAAAAAAAAATCATTTACCTACCCATTTGAGTAAAGTTGATAAACATTTAAAAAAAAACAACCGACATAATAGGTATGTTACTTTTTACCTATTGTGTCTGTTGGTTTATTTTGCCATTTCAAAAACCGGCCAAGTGCGAGTCGGACTCGCCCATGAAGGGTTCCGTAGCAGCAAGTAACATAATATAAAAGTTCTTGTAATGTGTTGTAACTTTGATCGATGTTTTAATAATAGTGTATTTTTTTCGGTTTATGACGCATTAAAAAAAAACTACTCACTGGATTTCGTTCAAACCAATTTTCGTTGGTAGTTTTTATAGTAATGTACATCATATATTTTTTTTAGTTTTATCATTCTCTTATCTTGGAAGTTAGAGGGGGGGGGGACACACATTTTACCACTTTGGAAGTGTCTCTCGCGCAAACTGTTCAGTTTAGAAAAAAATGATATTAGAAACCTCAGTATCATTTTTGAAGACCTATCCATAGATACCACACACGCATGGGTTTGATGAAAAAAAAAAATTTGAGTTTCAGTTCTATGTATGGGGACCCCCAAAATTTATTGCTTTTTTTCTATTTTTGTGTGAAAATCTTAATGCGGTTCACAGAATACATCTACTTACAAAGTTTCAACAGTATAGCTCTTATAGTTTCGGAAAAAAGTGGCTGTGACATACGGACGGACGGACAGACAGACAGACAGACAGACAGACAGACAGACAGACAGACAGACAGACATGACGAATCTATAAGGGTTCCGTTTTTTGCCATTTGGCTACGGAACCCTAAAAACTCTATAAACTGGTTCTAGGCAGGTAACACAGAATGTTACGTTTTTTTTTTCTAATAATATATATCTAGATGCATTATAACTTAATAATGGTTTTGACTGAAGCCTATAGTAATTATTTTGTGTTCCAAAAAGCCATCCAAAATGAAACAAGTTTGATCAAAATAAATACGATTGGAACTTGCTTAACAACAGCAAGTTTATTGAGAAACGCTTAGTGCATACAGAATGACGGCTGAACTAACCCATATAAGTGCTGTTGTAAGTCGGCGTGGGGGTGGAGATTATCGAGTTATTTATGCGCTGCAAAGGGTGCATAAACACCCCTTTAACACGGCCATTGCATAGGTAGATGTTAGCGGCCAGGTCATAATAATTATATTATGTTTGGTTAGAACAAAGTGTTCTAATTACGGTAACGTCAATAACAAAAGTGCAGAGATAGCCCAATTGTACGGCTTACGACCTACATTTTGTTTGGTTGTAGTTCAAATCCATCCAGGTGCATTCTTTTTGCTGGGCGTCATTATTTTTTAAGGTAGAAACAACATAATAACTTCTATCGCTCTGAATGGTATGCCAGGGAGTGTTAGATTTCCCGCACTCATGTTCTTTCAGTTACCTTTTGCGTTTTAGGTCACAGCTCTGATCGACATAGTACACTTAATCCGCATATTACAGAAACGATTAGCACCAGATTCAGGGCCGAAGCCTACTAGCGCCTTATGTTGACCCGGAGTTTAGGAGGCAAGGCAAAGAAGAAACATATGTGTAGGTTTAATCAGTAAGTCTCTAACTCCACTCTAGAGCGAAAGAAGTCAATGAATGATTTCTCACCATAAAAAGCACCAATCTCAATCATTTTAAGACAAAACTCTGCTTTACGGATCACCAAATTCTGCGTCAACTTTCAAAATTTTTAACAAACCCTTCTCTCAATTTCAGATCGCCCTACTGCTCTCGGGCATCATGCTGCTAAAGAAGCTGATGTCAGCGAAGAGCGGAGGCGGTGGAGGAGGTGGACACGAAAGCCATGGCTGGTCATCAGGAGGCAGCAGCGGGGGCTGGGACAGAAGGGCGTATGACGAGCTGCCGTACTCAGCTTATAAGAGGGAATAGAATGATAACTGAATTGATGATTGATAGGTACAGGTGAGAAGGTCATTGATGAAAGTAAATTTGTCGATATTTACAATGTTAGCTACAACCTAGTGAGTCTTTATGTAAAGAGCGGATAAAATACTCTTAGGCAAGCATGCTCCATCGTAGATGACAGCATCGCTAACCAGATGAGTGAAACAGTGGTCAAACGCGAGCCTATTAACAATTAAAAAAAATGTCATTTAAGTCTTTGTGCTTATCTAAATAAAACTGTTTTTAGTCAGACTATCAATTTTTGAAAACAATGATAATGTGGATAAAGCAGCTTTCATTGACGGTTGTAGACTCAATGCTATGCTTGACTCGCATATTCATCGTTTATTTTAATATTCTTACCCTCCATTTTTCATAGTTTTAAACTGCTATCGGATTCACTACGAATATGTTGTCGTTGATAGATAAAAGTACTTTCTGTCTGTAATTAATGTTTTCATGTTTCTTGTTTTTATCTTCTACGTAATTAAATAGCTGTGTGTGCAAGATCGATCTGTAATGTAAGGTGTTAATGTCTAAATAAACTTTAGAAGCGAGAATTTAATTTGAAACGTTGATAATAAAATAAATATGGTAGGTAATACTTTGCCGAAGTAGTTATTAAATTCTATGCTGAAATTCGTAGAACTTTCTATAAATCACACAGTTTCAAAACTTATAATTAAGTATTCATATCCACAAAGCTTTATAAAATTCTGTTAGCCAGAATTATTTTGTATTCACAACCTTGAGTTCGAATGTGATTGATACTTATTGGAAACGTCAAATGCAGGAAAGATACTAAAATATTAAAGCTGATTTTGGAGAGTCACACAAGTTATCGTGTCAAAGAGCTTTCAATGAAATGAGTTTTATTGTAGTATTTAATTTTGTATTTCAAATTCGATAGAGCTGCTCGAAGAATCGCCACACTTAAGTGCTAGTAGGTGGGGTACATTGCTAGCAGAAATGGTGGTTGATGGGACTAAAAAGTTCCCACAAAGTGGACCGATAACTTAGTGAGGATCACGGGAATTCGATGGATGCACAGGACTACTCATCATAGAAACAATTGAGAGAGGCGGATGTCCAACAGTGGGTGTCTTTTAATTGGTTTCTGAAAAGAGATTAACGACTGGTTAGAAATTAAAATTCAAGTGTTGTGATTGGCTGTCGATAAGATTGTTAATCCATTCAATCACTGACCGTGCGCTTGTCAATTTGTGACGTTTACTTCGTGATCGTTCCCGTTTCTACTTTTCTATGATTTTCGTATCGACTAAGTACCTACCTATCATCGACTATTGTTATCATTTAGACCCTACGTCCAAATACTAGGCAGAATTTGTAGTATTATTGTACTTTAAACAAAAAAACTTCGATCGAATTTATTTACGCGACACTTGTTCAATTATAACAAAATATGTTAAATTTATTTATTTTGTGCTAGTTACAAACAAAACTCACTATATTTATGTGTGCCCACCATTTTGAACGTGTGTCTCGTTTTTATAATTTATTGTTTCATTTATTAAAATAGACTTTAATGAGGTGCTTTTTGTATAAATAATAATCGTTTCAAAAACGATGTGTTGGTACTTTTTATTAAAAGGTTTTATTTATTTTTAGTTTGTAAGTTAAGACTGTTTTTAATTTATTCCTTGCTTTAATTTATTGCTAATTTATTTGTGCCTGAATACTCAATGATAATATTATTTATTTTACATTAGTAATTTACATAATAAAAAAATAAATGTTTATGGTGATGTGAAACATGACAATAGATTTGTAAATGTTGATGTAAACTTTTTATACAGGTTAATAAATAATAATATTTGACAATTATGCGTTATTTTATTTACCCTCAACTAGGTATAGCTGAGAATAATAAACACGAAAAGAATGGAGCTTTTTATTTTATTTTTTTATCTGTTATAAACTAGTACTTGACTGCGATCCCGCCTGATGGTAAGCAGTGTTGCAATCGTTGATGGTGAGGCGCACTAGTTTATTAAGAGCCTTGAAGACACCTAAAATATAATCAGACGGGAAGACCGCAGCAGGCAAAGTATTGTGTGTGTGTGTGTTGCAGTTGCTAGTAGAATAGAATAAACTTCCAAAAAAGTAACACTACTTTTTCCTTAAATTTAATTTATGGGTACAATGGTGCAGGTGGTCTTATCGCTGACAGTGATATCTACCAGATAATCTTAGGATACTATTAAAAGGACTACAATAATACAGGGGGAGTTTGCGGTATACTACCAACAAATCTTGAAACAAGAAAAAAATACAAGTTATTCTTACATCTACACTAATATTACAAAGAGGTAAAGTTTGTTTTTTTGTTTGTAGGAGATTTCTGAAAGTACTGGTCCGATTGCTAACATTTTTTCACCAGCAGTAAGCTGCTTTATTCTTTAGTGACAAAGGCTATATTTTATGAACGCGGGTGAAGTCGCGGACAAAAGCTATTATTAAAAAATATAGGTACTCAAATAAACTAAGGTAGGTGCCAAATAAACGTGGAAAAACTCTTAAGGACATTTTTAATTTCATAAACGAAATTAAAGACATAAAGCTGTCTTGAATTGACATTTATCCTGATCCTTTACCTTTTCTGACATACAGATGATAATGGTATTTTGGGTACCTTCGATATATTGGAGATATTAGGAAAAGATCAATGTATTTTAGTTTAAGTTTATCTGGCGCCTAGTATTTATCTTAACAAAAAAAAAAAATAATGTCATGCGGCTAACAAGAATAATAACGAATACCGCGTACCTACGCATCGAAGGACTATAGCAGCTGCAGCTAGACTGAATAAGCTCTTAATAATCTAGTGCGTTTCCCCATCAGTGATTGCATCAAGCTGCTAACCATCAGGTAGGATTGCAGTCAAAGACTAGATTATATCATTAATAAAAACTTCTACACAAGTATAAAACTTTGTGTACTTATGGTGGTTTTATGCTCGCCTACTCTACGATCGCTCTTTTTGATTAAATTGTTATTTACCTGCACTAAAAATAAGCTACCTATAAGTAGATAGGTTTAATACCTGTATTGCTGCTATCATTATAGCCTTCAACTTTGAGCCTTGGTGAAAGGGTAATGCATGATCTACCTACGGGTGTTATGTGGTCAGCGATTTTGATATTATAGATTGTTTTTGCGTTATTATTTTAAAAACGGTTTTAAATTAATTAGTAATTTCAAATCAAATCACACACCCAAAAAAAAAAAAAAAACAATTGAAACATGTCATTAATAAATTAAAATGAATTAAGTGTTTTAAATATCAAAACATTAAGATTACCTTTCGAACGCTTGTCCCGTAATGATCCGTTCCTTGCCCCGTAATTATCCGTTTTTTTTTTTTTTATAATGTCATAAAAAGAAAAGGTATAAACAAACAATTGAACAATAATGATTGTAAATATGACGAAAAATTTATGATTTTATTTAAATTGACGCGAAAAAATTGGCGCTAGCCCAAATATTAAACTTTAAAACAGCGCCATCTATCATAATAGATAGGAACTATGTCACATGTGGGTAACTTTGATGTTCATTGTTTTCTACGAAAAATTATGAGCAAGACAGTTATATTTATGAACTTAGGGTAGAATAGTGGATATTGGATTTAGTAATAGGTACTATTTAGCTACTAATAGCTAGGTAATATTTAGCTATCAAAGAAAGCAATAAAACTGTTTTTATTATAGCATAACATAGCTTAGCATAATCAGCCTTATAATGCTGGGGCTCAGCCTCTTTATCAGATGGTGTGGAGGGTGAGGTAAAGGGATGGAGAGGGGGTTTTTAATAGTCTTGATAATTCTCCTACAACATAATTTATTTTCAAAGTAAAAAATCTATGTACAAAATATCATAACTGTATCATGAAAAATCACAGAGTTATAAGTTTGGAATGTCAGCAAAAATATATAGTCACCGGGCCATCCAGGCCACTGAGAGGTTGTTCTACACTTGCACCCAGCTGTGAGCTGGCTTCTAATGCCCGACACGACCTGCCGTAACCTGTGTTGCACTAAGTGTCGGTGGTATCCAGCTTGTGACCTTTATAAATATTTTTGGGAAAAAATATAACATGGGGTAAAAACTATTGGAATCGAGTCGGTTACTGATTCTGAACAAATAGTATTCAGATTTCGCATTACTAAAAATAATTTTGTAAAAGGTTTAATTTGTTAGTTACGTATTTTATAATTATTAAGGACAATTGCTCAATAAAAGTGAACACAAAAAAAAATAGACCTAGGTACTTTGATTGTTTTGAGGTGGGAAATTATCGCGGGCTTGCGGACAGCGAGCAATGGGTAGCTCGCTGTCCACCACTAAAAAGTACCTCTCAGCCAAACTTAAATATCTTATAGCCAGAGAGCATCTCATTACGATTTTAATTATCCTAAATACGGTTAGATTACATTAATTTACCTTCTGGTTTCATCATCAGATCAATCCGATACATCATCTCTCCCTTTTACTTCAGCCAGTCATCGATTACAAGTATAAACAAAGCAATTTTACTTGTTACGACAGTTCTGCTGTGATCCTATGAGGAGTTCTATGCCATATCTTCGAAGTTCATGATCAGATCATAACAATATTTCAATGGGAACAAATTGAAAGCATAACCTTTCAATCAAATAAAAATTTTTCAAAATCGGTCGACAATTGACCGAGGTATCGGTGAACATACATAAAAAAAACAACATACATTCAGCAGGACATAGAACCTTCTCTTTTTCGAAGTCGGTTAAAAAGTACATAAATTATGAATGGAAAAATTCACCTTGGTCGTTCTAAACTATTTTTTTTCTAATGTTTTATGAGTAGAACAGTAAAATGACTTTTTAATTTTGATTTTGACGATCGATGGTATCGGGCCTTTGGTAGGCGTACGAGGGGCTGAAATCAACTCGCAAAGGCTCATATCACACTTTTAATTAAATAAAGCACCAGTAAGTATAATTTGATTGTTATAATAAAAAATCATAATTGAGCCGCTATCAAATCATAAAAATTTATTACTCGTTGAAAATGAAATAAACAAGAAATAATTTACAGCAACAATGTCTATCAAATGAATTTATTGTTCAATACTTTTTGACTAAACAACTATACCTAACTAATAGCACAATTAATGACATACGATAGTTTGGAAATATACGAGTGGCTTTTCTGTACCGGTGCGTTAACCAGGCAATCGTTTTGGAAGTAGATAGATTCATTATGTGTATAGTAAGGAGTGGAATTCCCTGAAGGGGTCTGTGCTACAACCTAGGGGTCTTTAAGTCAAGAGTGAACAGGTTACTTCCAGGCAAACGTGCTCCATCGTCACCCACATCATCGTTTGCCATCAGGTGAGATTGTAGTTAAACGCGTACTTATCCATAATAAAAAAAAAAGTGTTACGAAGAGATAGAAGAATTAGGGAACATTCCTGTCAACATAACCCATAAATATGTATATATATGTAAGTATTTATTTATTGTATATATTATTTGTGTGCTTTGTGTATATTTGTTTAACTTATTTTTAGTTTTAAGTAGAATTTAGTGATTTAAGATTAAATTTTGTTGTCCACTTATAGTTATGGTTTATATGGTCCAGACTAAGCGTTTCGCCTCGTGATTTATACCGCATACATCGAAGAATTGAAATAACTAGCCTGCAGCATTTTTCCTTTCCGATTATAATTTAGGTGTCTTCAAGGCTAGAATTAATTCATAATAAACTATTGTGATTCATCATCAACGATTGCATTGTAGTTTACCTAATGGTAAGCTACAATGAATCCCACCTAATGGTGGGATCGCAGTCAAGCACTAGTTTATAATATCATTTGTATAATATAAAAAAGGCCATGTGCAAAATACTTATTGTATTAAAATAACTATAAGAACTCACTGATTAGATGAAATTGTGTGTATATTGAGCGGGATCCTGAAAAATTTAAAAATACAATTGAACCCTGTAGACCCCGCAACCAGCTTCTTATTTTTTTTACTTTTAAGTTGCTATTCGAACCTCGGCTGCAGGCTGCTGATGCAAACAGCACATGCAGTGGCTGCAGCTGCATTATTGGTTTTTTGCGTAGTAGTGGATTTCTGTAAAAAACATTCCATACGTGGCTGTGGCTGCACAGGCAGCGGCCGCTTGTACGCTTGTTCTGGCTGCATCTGCAACCTGCAGCCTCGGATAGTACAATGTCAGTCTGGACCGCAAGTTTAATTAAATAAATAAATTTCAAAAATTCGAAGACATATGACATTCAACAACACGCACTGGGCCCGCGTGGTGGATTACGGCCCATACCCTCTCCATGAGAGGAGGCTTGAGTCCCAACAGTGAGAACATTAAAAAGGCTGAACCCGCAACAAAAAAAAAAAGAAAGGCTGTGTCTTTTTTGTTCATGCGGTGTACAATAAAGAAGAAAAAATAATAATAATATAAATAATAATAATAATAAATATTTTTTTACTTTATAAACAGACACGCAGCCGTTACAACTTAACACCCCTATATATGATAACAAATACACATTCACTTTCGTAAATCTACACTAGCACGTCGAGTAATTAGCAAATAACTATGGAAGTATAACGGCTTCCGTCCTGTTGTGCGTTTTGCACGAATAAATGTGTTTTACGCACGATTGTCCGATGCTAACATAGTTTTGTGTACACTTGCGTTGAAAAATGCTGATAGAATGAGACGCTGTTTCCGCGTTTGAAAAATAAATGATTGCAATTAAAACGATGTAGTCTATAAAGTTACGGTGACCCTGGTAAGCAAATGGCAAATAGAGGAACAAAGGTTTTAGTAAATAAAAGTCTGATACATCCTCTCGCTCCACCCAGAGCGAGAGAAGTTATTTGATGATTTTCTCCACCTCAAAGAATAAAAATTTATAACGGTGTGACTATAGTGCGGAGTATAAAATAAAAAATAAATAAGCATCTTGTTATTAAAATAAAAAAGACTATTATTATCATATTTGTCAGTGTTGTGTGATATTATATTCATTGCTCTCGTTTTCAGTGTAAAAGCTTCTTTTAGATGCTTCCATTGCTCACGTGGTCTGGCTGTTTTGGTCCATAGATTACCAGGTACATATACTTTTACTACTTCATCTTTCCATCTTTTAAATGGTCTGGATCTTTCCCTTCTAACATTTCTATGCGTCCAGTTTGTTGTGATAAGGGCCCATCTTTGTGGTTCTAGCCACTGAATGTGGCGTGCCCTTTCCATTTGAGTTCGCCTGATCACATCTTTTTATTTAGTTAATGTTTTAACCAGTTTTGATATTCTTGAAACTTCGTCCCATTTCTCTAATATTTCCTTGTAGCTATAATTTAAGAGAGCAGTGCTGACCGAGTGGTAAAGGCCTCGACTTATGAGTTGTAGGTCGCGGCTTCAAATCCAACCAAGCGCATTCATCACCACTGCTCTCGAACGGTGAAGCAGAACATCGTGAGGAAACCGGCATGTCCTAGAACCATCAACCGAGAGAGGAGGACGGGGACTCAGGCCCAAAAGTGGTAACGTTATAAAGCCGACTGTACTGTGCTATGCTTTGCTATATAATTTGCTCTCTAAGTAAAGTAACATATTATAATATGTATAATGTAATATTTATACATTATATTATTTCAAAGTAATCTAGTCTTTGATAAATCTATTAGCTGTACACCGCAGACTGCCCCTGTATTGTTTTATTCGTTTCAATCCATTCTAAGATTGTCTGTCAGCAATAAGACCGGCATTGTACTAATACCCATAGATTTGAGTTTATGTTTATGTCATGTTACTTTTTGGTGAACAATAAAGTCTATTCTATTCTAAAGATAAAATAAATTATGACTAGGCAAACGTACTTCAACACTACATACACTCTTACAATCTTCTGATGATTAGGTTAAAAGTAAGCCTTTGAATATACCAAAAACGATAATTGGGGAGGACGAGAATTCAGAGGAAGAAATAAAAAATTTACTTCAGATTTTTCTTTGATGACATACTAGTATCGTAATATCGAAATACATATATATTATCACAGGCTGACAAACGAGCATAGCCATGGGTTTTTTCTTTATTCTAAATGTTTCTTTTTCATTACTACGAGTATAATCGCATTTCTTATAATTACATACCATGACGTCATGCAGTTGTAACTTCAATTTTAATAGAGATGTATGAGTGTTACTGATCTTAACTCAAAACTTAACATTTCTTTATAACATGATTTGTTTGTTTAGCACTAAGGGTTCCGTAGCAAAAATATAGGTGTATTTGAATTATATACACCGCTAAATTTGAATCGTTTTAATCCCGTGGAGTGTCGATAATAATAATAATAATAATAATAAATTTATTTATTTTGATCCAATAACATACAGATAACACACAAGAACTAAACAATTTCGGGTTATAATTAAGTACATATGGAGTGTCAAAAGAGTCTCGTGTACAGAATTGTTGAATATATTTTAGTTAATGCATATTTTAGTTGAGACCATTTGGACCCCAAACTAGGCAAGAGATGCCTGTATTTTGGAAGTCCATTGATTCCTCCTAAATCACAATGTCTTAATTATACTAATTTATAAGTTAATAACAGCAACATATATATATACTTAAATATATCTTTTTTTTCTTTACATGTTCGCTCCTAACCAATGCTATGTTTATAGTAGGTATTTTTTTTTTAAACAATTAAAACAACAATGAAGCTACTTTACAACAGTGAGAAGATCTTCAGTCGCTTCATATGTTAAGTTCTGTAACCACTTGCTAATCCTGGTTTTTAAATGAAATTTAGTCAGGGTATACATATTTAGTTTTGTATTTAGTTTATTATAGAGGCGTGAGCTTAGTGCTTTAAATTGGCGACTTGCAAATGTTGTTCGACATCTGACAGGATTGCAGACCGGAAATCCTCTGCGTCTGTGAAGATGTTTGTTGTCAAGTGGGAGCGTAGAATGGCAGCGTAGGATAGCGCGGAGAATGAAGAGTTGACGGACACTAAGTACTTTGGATTCAGAGTAGAGCTGGGCAGTAGGATAATCTCTGCGTTTAAAGAGCATAACTTTCAGAATAGCCCTTTGCGCTCGTTCTGCTTGGAGTAATACGGTTTTAAAGGTACCACCCCAAGCAGTTATGCAGTAAGAAATAATTGAAACACAGAGGCTTTGGTAGACGAGAGATAGTGTTGCAGGGTCAGCTGAGTATCGAAGCTCTCTGAAAATATATATTAATTTCCTCATCCTAGCTGATAATGCCTCGATATGAGGACGCCAATTCAATCTTTCGTCAATAATCACACCGAGGTACTTTGTATTTGAAACAAGGGACAAAGTGAGACAGCTGCAGGCACCATACGTGTTCTGTTCCAAACATGTGTGGACTTTAATCAGGAGAGAATCTATTGGAGGCAAGTTTGTACTTCGAAGCGAAAAGCAGACAACCTTTGTTTTCTCCACATTCAGTGTTAAAAGGTTTGAGGAAAACCAGTCCATCACCACACGAAGAGAATGTTCTGTATTTAGCCTAGCTCTCTCCCAATCATCACCATGAACGATCAGTGCCGTGTCATCTGCATAAGTAAAAATGTCACAATTTGGTATGTTCAAATGGCACAGATCGTTGATGTAGATCAGGAAGAGAGTAGGTCCCAAAATACTGCCCTGTGGTACTCCAAAGGTAATATGCATATCATCACTGTACAGTTCACCGATTTTCACGCACTGAGTACGATTTGTAAGATAGTCGCTGAAGATTTTAAGTGCAATTCCTCGGACTCCTATACTCTCCAACTTGTTTATAAGAATAGAGACAGAAACTGAGTCGAAAGCTTTGGACAAGTCTAGAAAGGCTCCATAGCACTTTCGGTTTAGGTCCAGATTGCTTGTAACGGTATGGGTGAGATCTATTACAGCGTCCTCTGTGGAGACTCCCTGTCTAAAACCGTATTGATTTTTAGAGATTATGTTAAACTTTTCAAGATAATCAGTAAGGCAGTTGTTAAGAATTCTTTCTAGGATCTTTGACAGAG
This sequence comes from Mythimna albipuncta, assembly GCA_929112965.1. Classification (NCBI taxonomy): domain Eukaryota; kingdom Metazoa; phylum Arthropoda; class Insecta; order Lepidoptera; family Noctuidae; genus Mythimna; species Mythimna albipuncta. The sequence goes on from OV815980.1 coordinate 7,335,352, forward strand.
TGCTCAAAACAGATATAGGTCTATAATTAGTTACATTCGTTTTGTCTCCACTCTTATAGATTGGGTGTACTATGGCTTTTTTAAATGCTCTGGGAAAAGAACCCGAGTCTATAGCACGGTTGCATATGTGCGCGATAGGACCAGTTAGAGCAGTTATAGATTGCTTCAGAATCTTAGCCGGTATGTTGTCATGTCCGGTGGAGCAGTCACTGCGAAGATTGAGTATAAGCCCATACACTGTCGCTTCATCCACTGACATGATGCTTAATGAGTTGCACTGAAGGGACTGAGATTGACGCTCCTGGTGAGGTATGTCCCGGGGAGTCTGAATTGCTGACGCGAGTTTTTCACCTACACTGACGAAAAATTTGTTAACATTATTTAAGGCCGACTTTGCATCCCCGCTATCTAAAAGGTGAGTGCTCGAGTTCTGCGGTGGATTGTTGGTGTTAATGATTGATTTAATGGCCTTCCAAGTTGCTTTGATATTATTTTTGGCCTTTAGGAGCTCATTTTTTTCATATGTTCTTTTTAGTTTACGGAGCAGATTGTTTAAGAAATTTCGGTAACGAGTATAAGTAACAAAAAGAATACTGTTGTCAGGAGAAGACTTTGACTTTTTATGGAGCATATCCCGATTCTTGATGCACCTAAGTAGACCAGGAGTCATCCAGGCCTTAATTATTCTGCATTTTTTTGGGATGTGTATAGTGTGAGTATGCTTATTGATTGAAGATTGTATCATAGATATAAATGAATCAGTGGCGAGGTTACAGTCGGATTCAGATGTGACTGGCCCAAAGTCTAGCCCGTCTATTTCATCCTTGATGCTAACGTAATCATACCTACTAATGTCAACATTGGTAGTAATAATAGTTTTATTTTTGAAGAGTCTAAGGCACAGGGCAACAGGTAGATGATCGGTTATGTGCGTATCCAGAACTGTCACAATTGCAGGGACTTTCGTTTTTATGAAAACATGATCCAGACAATTCCCTAATCTAGTAGGTAAGGTGTGTCCAGGCAAAAGTCCCAGGGAGGCACAAGTAGTTAGGTAGGTATCCGAATGACGATCATGATTGTTGGATTTTATATCGATGTTAATATCGCCAATGACGACAACATTCTTGAAGCGTTTAAGACTTACCACTAAGCTATCCAAACTGCAATAAAAGTTTTCCAGGTCAGAATACGATGGTGAGCGATAGATACAAATAATGGCTGCATTGCTCGTTGTACATACGAGGCAATTTGCATCTCGGAAAGGTGGTTCATAGTAATTACATTGTAGAGTGGTTTTCATGTATATCACCACACCGTCGTTTTGTGTGTAGTTGTTTGAGGATGCGTAAGAGGAGTAACCTTGCAGTATAGGTAGAGGACCCGTTAATCTTAACCAGCACTCAGAAAAGACGATAACATCAAAGTCAATTTTAGTAGTTGTGAGCATTGCTATAAACTGGTGAAAGTTTTTTGTGATGCTTCTTATGTTGATGTGTATTACTTTTAGGTTTAATTCTGGTTGTTTGATCTTTGCCTGGCATTGACCTGGTGGACAAAGGAATGAGCGTGCAACGTTCACGGTATCGATTTCATCTGCTATAGAATCGTTTGTATTAGCCATTTGTGTTGGGTTTAGTTAGGAAACATGCAATGTCATGATGGGTGGAAAAGCAATCATATGGGAAACAGAGCAACAAACATTGCAGCGGATGAGATGGGATGTGACGAACAACATTTGCGTAATAGTAAAAAGTATACTGTAGTATAATTATGCTAAAAGCGGAGTTATATGTTACAAGTGTTTTTATAAAACAAGCAATTACGAAAATTAGAATATTAGCAAAATGTAAAAATAAAATAAAACAATATAAAAATAAAAGAGTTTTGAAACATGCAAAAGACGGCGCGCGCACATTAGGCGCTATAAAGTAAAAATAAACTAACAGGGCAGTAACTAGTCAGTCCCTGAATTTTAACGTAGCTAAGCAGTTTTCAGAGGTGATTTGGATGGGTTTGTCCTCTGGATGAATCTTCATGAGGATTCGTCCATTTACACTCCAGCAGAATAATTTATGTGTCTTAGCATACTGACGACACTCATAAAATAGTTTCCTCATGGATGGAGTAAGATGTTCAGCAGCATAGATAGGTAACTTTTGTCCTGACAATCCAATTGTTTGCGTGTTCAGTTTTTCATTAAGTGGGCGAGCTTTGTTAAATTGTTTTATATTGGATAAAAATTCGTTTTGATCCGGTATATGAAACACTATCGATTTGTAAAGATAAAATCAAAAAATAAAGTACCTTTTTTTCACAACTCTTATTAATTTACGTACGTACGAAATTAATTTCTTTAAGAAAACGTCGGCTGAGAGGGTTCAATGACCTGTAGTTAGTAGTCGGCGTTGCGTAAAAACTACCTACAGATCACTGAACTCGCTCAGCTGACGTTTTCTTAAAGAAATTAATTTCGTACATGCGTAAATCAATACGAGTTTTGAAAAAAAAACTTTATTTTTTAATTTTATCTTTACAAATCGATTGTGTATCATGTACCAGATCGACCCTCCACGGGATTAAAACGATCAAAATTTAGTGGTGTATATTAATTTTATTAATTATAGTCAATCTTTCATTATATTTCACGGTTGGTATTTTCGTAAGACAACAAGTACCGTTCGTGCGCGGGTAATAATTTTTTTATTTTATAGATTTATGAATGTATCTTCTTGAGGGGCAACATTCTGATAGACTTGGTGATAGATTATCTGACATGATCTCCATGCAGCTGGCTGCCCATTGTACACCTGATGTTATAAAATTAATGTGCTGTCTTACCTAAAAATCGAATAAATCATGATCTCCCTAGTCTTTTCCAGCTTGGTGTCGGCTTGCAGACTAACAGGATAAAGGTCATGTTTTACATGAGGCAATTACCGATCAGATCTTCACAATGAAGAGCAATAGATAAAAAGGTAATAAAACAAATATATCTATATAAGAAACCTTTTTACATCTTTTGTAGGTACCCTGATAAGTAATAGATTGGTATCCTAATACATTCCTGATATAATAATAGAATATTCCACCACTATTTATCTAAGCAAAGCTTGTGTACTAGATAACTGATAAACATACTAATATTATGTCTAAATACATACATATAGACATTGACTTATATTCTAGTGAGAAAATACATATCGATACATATAGATAAGTTACACCTAGACTCAGAACAAATGATCATGCATAGCCTCCGGCATAGCAGTCAGGGCCACTAACTACTAGACCAACAGGCCAGCAACAAATAGACTTCTTTTAATAATTGTTATTATTAGTTTATTGTAAGTATTTTGAACTAGCTGCAGCCAGCGGTTTCGCTCGCGTGATAGTAGTATCTTAAGATAAAAAGCATCCTATGTACTATTACTTATTTATTGAATCTTCATGCAACACAAAGTACATAGGCGGACTTAATGCTTTAGGCATTCTCTACTAGTCAAGTTAAGGTGGTAAAGAGACAACATGGTAGGCGCACAAAAAGAAAATTTTGGTATTAAAACAAGAGTAAAAAGTATACATATAGTTAACAAGCTTTTATAGCTCGGTATACCTGTATAATTAATACTCGTCAAGACGAATCATACGAGCCCAAACTCGACGGGGTTGTGTCGTTTAACTACCAAGTTCCTATAGCCACTTTTCGGTTCTATCATCAGGTCAGCTCCTTGTAACAATAATTTTTCATTGTCATCTGATTTACACATACATGCAAAATTTCAGCTCAATCGGTAACCGGGAAGTGAGTCAAATTTAATTTACAAGATTTGATGACAGACAAGCATTGGGACAGGTGAAACTAAATAAAAGCTTGTAAAATACAAATACATATATTTTTAATATAATATATATACATACTACATAAATACATTTATATAAAGTAAGGACAGAAGTTTTGAGACGATTCTGCTATTGCTGCAGAAAATGATTCCGCAACTTCCGCTGAAATGCATACCAACTTTCGGCCGTCCTGATATCTAGAGGAATCGCATACCACAAAAAGTGGACTGTATATAGAAGAAAGAATAAACAAAATCCGAATTATGAGAAGGACAGAGCAGTAGGAGATTGTTAGAAGAACGCAGATTCCTTGCGTGTGAAGAACAAAGATTTTCAAAGTGAGTTACGAGATAGCGAGGCGTGGGAGAGTTGAGCAGATAGAAAAGTGTAGTCAGTATACTATTCCAGGACATGTTCTACCCGTGGACCAAATTGAATCGAAATTCATTTGAGTGTGAATACAAATATATATCCATCATATTGATAAAGGTTACTTCTTTTTATGTCTGATTTACTTTATTTAATCTATTTATTTTGTTTTGATACTATTATTGGTAGGATCTCTGACATATAATATTAAGTATCTTACAATATGTTGAATTTACTACAATTTTTCTCTCTAATTACGGTATTCGAAAGTTTAATAAAGACGTTTATAACTCTCCTTCAATTTTATCAGCCGTCATCTGATTATTTAATCCAAGAGCGTTTATTAACGCAAGTGTTACAACAGATACATTCGCCTTGTTCGACTATTTAACTAATGAATGTGAATGTGCATGCGCGCAGGGGACGCGGCATTTGAGAAGTCACGGAAACGTTCATAATATTCAAATACTAGGTATGCAATAATCATGTATTGAACGTATCGGTAATTATTCATTGGATTGTGTAGTTTTTAACGAAGCGCAAAGGCGTGTCAGACTTTTACAGATTAAAACCACACCTGTGTCCTACAGTTGTCCTTCATCATCATCATCATATCAGCCGAAAGACGTTCACTGTTGGACATAGGCCTCCCTCAAGCGTTGCTACAACGACCGTCTCTGTACGTCACGCATCCATCGGATTACCATGACCAGGTCATCGGTCTACCTTGTTGGAGGCCGTCCAACGCTGCGTCTTTCGGTACGTGATCGCCACTCCAGAATCTTTGTTGTCAATTGCCAGTTGTCCTTAGTGTTCTGGAACTACGGAAAACCAGAAAATCCTCGTGGTTCACAACAGCCTTGCTGGGCCCCTACGGTTTGCTGACAATCTTTTTGAGTAGTGCGTGGGTCCCTATGCTCTGTTTAAGACTGCGTCTTGGTCTGGTCGATTACCAGATCTACCGGACGGTGGGCAAGGATTTGGGACCACGGGTTTCTTTTTGAGTAGTTGACATATGACCACAGTAGACTTCGGCCCAGCTTCGCAGAAGAAGGCAACTACCACTCACTCTTCCTCGATCCAAAACCATGGCCTGAATCAGGGTTCGCGAGTGAGAGGTCACCCTAACGAGAATATGGCGGCGCTCCTCCAGGCGGGCTGCACAATGGTGCAGGAACCTGCCAAACTTACCTTCTCCGGTGAGGACCTGCGTCATGTGGAAAGTGCGGGCGCCGTGACGCCTCTCCAGTCATGCCTCAAAGAGATAACTTATTTAAGATAATCTGCTGCCAGTTGATTCACCCACGTAATGGTAAATAATTATCCTAAGGGAAGTTATTACCGGGATAAAACATATTCGTGCTTTTTAAGGACATTGTCTTAACTTGGCACACAGGTTTGTGTGCCAAGTTTCATTAAAACCCTGCAGCCGTTCGAATGGGAAGAAGTAAGAAACATACACACACACACTCACAAACTTTTGGCTTTATCACATTAATAGGAGTACACTGGGCCAGAAAAAATCTGGGTCACTAATAACACTGATAGTTTCTTACATCATCGTCATTATCATCATTTCAGCCGGAAGACATCCACTGTTGGACATAAGCCTCCCCCAAGTGTCAACACAGTGAACGGTTCTGCGCGTTTCGCATCTATCTAATTTCCGCAACCCTCACCAAGTAATCGGTCTACCTTGTAGGAGGCCTTTCAAAGCTGCATCTTCCGGAGCGCGTTTGCCACCCAAGAACCTTTCGATCCCAACGGCCATCTATTCTGCGAGAAAACCTAAGTGCCATGCCCCCTGGCACTTAGGTTTTTAATTTTTTCGAGCTATTTCGGTAACCTTGGTTCTCCTGCCTCGTATCTTCATTCCTGATTCGATCACGAAAGAAAACTCTGAAATTAGCTCTTTCCATCGCTCTTTGGGTGACTTAAAGCCTTATAATGAGGCCTATTGTGAGCGACCAGGTTTTGTAGCCATATATGTTAGCGTATATGTTATGACTGGCAACACTCACTGGCCACAGACTTTCGTCTTGAGACACTGTAGTATGTTGGATGAGAATATAACGTGTAATTTCCCGAACGCTAGCCAAGGCAAAATCGGCGGTTGACCTCTTTCTTAAAATTCGATTTATTTTAATTAGTTTCTTAAATACAAAAGATAAGTCTGTAAAACTGTAAAATATTGTTGAAGCTTGGAAGACCTTCTGGGCTTTTACAGATCACTGGAAAGAAGTCTTCCGATGACTCTGAAAAAAAAACTCATTGATATTATGCTTCCTGCCTGTCATAACCTAAAAGTTAGTCACTGAACAATAATATGATTATGATTATGACTGGCCTGTTGGTCTAGTGGTTAATGACCCTGACTGCTATGCCGGTGGAGGTCGTGGGTTCGATTCCCACCCAGGACAAATTTTTGTGTGATGAGCATAATCATTTGTTCTGTGTATGGGTGTAATTTATCTATAATATGTATGTATCTAGAAATATATAAGTATGTTTATCAGTTGTCTAGTACCCATAACACAAGCTCTGCTTAGTTTAGGACTAGACGGCGTTGTGTGATTGTTGTGGAATATTATATTATATTATTATTATATTATATTATATTATATTATATTATATTATATTATATTATATTATATTATATTATATTATATTATATTATATTATATTATATTATATTATATTATATTATATTATATTATATTATATTATATTATATTATATTATATTATAATATCCATACTCAACATTTTCATTGAATAAATCGCTTTAGAAACACCACCTCCATAACTGTGCTCCATAACTCAAGTAACAGATGTCGGGGGAAAAACAGCCAGGCTGCAATGAGAGTAGGCTGGCCACGTCACATGAATGCACTCGGTCAGATGTGCGTAGATTGTCAGTCACTGGACGCCTTAGGGGATGATAACGTCGCTATGGTTAACGACGTGGTGAGATCTGATTGATACATTTTACTCCTGACTTACGAGTTGTAGGTCTCAGGTTCAAAGCCAGCAAAGCCAGCATTACTTTCTGTAATTTATTTTATCAGCACTGCTCTAAAACGGTGAAAGAAAACATTGTGAGGAAACCGGGATGTCCTAGAACCAAAAATTCGAAGACATGTGACATCCATCAACCCGCACTGGGCTCGCGTGATGGATTACGGCCCATTCCCCCTCCTAGAGAGGCCTGAGTCCCAACAGTGGTAACATTATAAGGCCGATTATGCTATGCTATTATGCTACATTAAAAAAATTCAAAAAGCTTTCAGACCATCATTATTTCAATGTAATAGGTACTAATAAAACATATGGTTACAAAAACAAATTGACCGTATCAAATAACCACATTCCAAAAAAGTTAATAAAAAATTCGAAACTTTTTAGTGGTTTTTTACTTAAAGTGAAAAAAAAAAATCGAAACTTTTTAGTTGTAAAAAAAATCTAAAAGTAGTCGGATCCGGTTGATAAAATAGTAGCAGTTGTAGTAGTAGTTATATTTATGCTGTACAACAAAGAGTACCTATAATATCTGTCGCAGCCCCAGGAATCAACCCTTGGACCTCATGCTCAGTTATATCACTTGTAGTCACCACTACAACGAGTCACTCGACTTTATTGACTGTATTGTTTTTCCAGTGTGATTGAAACTAATCGCTTATAATTTTCAATGCTTCATTAGGTATGAATGACTACGAATGGCAACACATTTGACGCAGAGAATTAGTGCCACTGACCTGGTTGTGTACACCCAATCAAATTAGATTCAAAGTCCCGAATTTAATATTCGATTTGAATTATTATTTTCATTTTCACGATCTTTACAAAGCAGTGGCAATTGCCCCGACTTACGAGTTATACGGGTCGCAGATATATTATGATAGTTAATACGCAACGCCGGCTATTACCTACAGGTCATTGGACTCACTCAGCTGACGTTTTCTTAAAGAAATTAATTTCATACATGTTTAAATTAGTACATGTTTAAAAAAAAGTACTTTATTTTTTAATTTTATCTTTACAAATCGATAGTGTTTCATGTACCGCGGGATTAAAACGATCAAAATTTAGCGATGTGTATTTTGATAATTCAAACTAAGAATCTATGATCAGAGAGATATATGTGAGCGATAGCTCATTGTGAGCTATCGCTCACAAGAAGGCATAAATTCACTCAAAACTACTCAAGAAGACTACGGACTACCCTCGAAGTTTTTTTTTTTGCGTAACAAATACGCACAAGAAAACCTAGGTTACCGACAAAGGCAAAAGCACTACCAAACTTAAGTAGCAGTGGGCAGGCCGTATTGCTTGAAATATACACCGCTAAATTTCAAAATATTTTTTTTTTTTTTAAGTTCTAGCAATAGGACTCGTAGATGGACGATGGGGCCAAAAGGTTTAGGAGTGGTATAAAAGCTCATCTACCAGCTTTCACTTTCTTCTTCATATCAATTTCTTAAACAGCTGATCAGTCAGTCACCTGATTAGCGCCGTGCTCATTAGCTTCATTAAAATCTATTGTTATTATTATTGTAAAGGTGTCAACTGGTGAACCATGTCCTCTGAAGGGAATATATACTGGTACTGACTTTGAAAAGGATCAAGGTTGTTCCATTCAACCAGACTATTAAAATTTCTTCAGCGACCAACCTGGACCAGCAATCGAATACGCTTTTTCTTTCAAAATACGGATATTTCAGCACCTACTTTTCCAACTAAAATAAATAATTTAAACTACTAAAAGCTTATTTTTCCTAAATCACCTTGCAAAATGTAAGGCAATGATCTGACAACTTTTCCATAAATTATATAAAGTGCTATTGCCCCATAATGATCGAAGACGCAAAGACGCATCCATCAATCATATTTAGAAAATCTCATCGAAATCGATTCAGGAGTTTATTATATTACCCCATCACTTTCATTGCTTCAACGATACCAGCTTCTAATGTTTTATAAATGTCTTTAAAGTCCTCATATGTAAAATAAAATATATTGAAATGAATTGAGTTGAGGTTAAGTTGTAGATAGGTAGCGTTATTTACTTATATATAATTTACCCGTACATTGTTAACCTCTACGGTTCGAACTAAGCGTTTCATCTCGTCGTTTATACCTCATATATCGGAGGATTGGAACAATTTGTCTGATGAGGTCTTCTCGTCCGATTTATAATTTTGGTGTTTTCAAGGCTAGAGTGAATAGGCTCTTAATGAAGAAGTGCTCTTCACCATTAATTATAGCATTTCTGCAAACTATCAGGTGGGACCGCAGTCAAGCACTAGTTTATAAAAAAAAAATCGTTTGTTTTAACAAAAAAAAAAATCTGATATAAGAACTTACCTATTAATATTAAAGGTATGCAAACGTTAAAAAAATATATTTTTTAAAACAAGTATGCAACTGTCGGGCACTTTTAAAACAATAATAGCAAAATTAAAAATTTTAAAATATCCCCGACGAATAAAATCAATAAAAAGTAAAAGAACTGGTTAAGATGTGTCTAAAGAGCTTAAACTCGACATGTTTACTAGTAGGCATTCCAGGGTTCCATTAGCCACCTCTCAGTTATAGCATCAGGTCCTAATTGTCTACATGAAAAATATTTAGAACTAGTTAAAACCAATCTAAAGAGCCCAAATTCGATGTGTTTACTAGAAAGCATTCCAGGGGTCCATCAGCCACTTCCCAGTTCTAGCATCAAGTCTTCGTCATCAGGTTATCATTTCCATAAGAAACATAAAGAACAATTTTAAAGATAAATCTAAACAAGCCGAAACTGGGAAATTTGCATTCCGAGGTTACGTCTCTTACCTCCAACCTCCATCATCAGACCTGCTTGATAGCATCGGCATGTAGGTACATGAGTATTTCAAACATTAGGCCACATAAAATGTGTTTATTAGTAAAATATAATTATATCTATTAAGTCACCACGACTCACCACTACCAACTAATGAGCTGCCGACCTTGAACACCTGAACAGATTTTGATAAGTTGTAACGTCAGCTTTCAAATAAAAAAACCGCATTAAAATCGTTCCATTCGCTGAGGAGCTACGATGCTACAGACAGACACACAGATACACAGACACCTCAAACTTATAACATCCCTCTTTTCCGTCAGGGGTTAAAAATAGATCTTAAACAGCGTTTTCGCATCTCAAAAACTTTCTCTCTCGCTACAGAATTCTGGAAATTCAAATATTTTCTATTTTACTTAGACCTACATGGGCACTTATAAAACGTCAGAAGCTAATGCACGGTTCCAAATTGGTAGTTTCCTATGGAAAAGAACCAGCAAGAAACTCGATGGTTACGCTTTTAACCTTTCAGATATCGTCCATTTGAGACACAATAGTAAGACAATACATGCGTTCGCTTGGGGTTTAATGAAAAAAGTGGTTGATGTTACAATTACCCTTTTGACAAAATATGATAGCTTTGTGAGTAAAAACACATGTTAACAGTTTTTAATTACTATCGTAGTGTTATTAATATGAGATAAGCAGTAACAGCAGTTGTTCGAATAATAGTAGAGTGCATGCGTCATTATGTACACGATTTACTCGATTGTTAGAAAAAAGAGGGTAATGGTTTTCAGATACGTATTGTGATGTATGCTTGCCATAAAAATTAAAGTCGTGTTTTATAAACGTACTAAGGTAATTGACAGCTAAGATTAACCTACATATATTATCTTAAATATTTAACTGAATCATAATACATAATGTATATTATCTTAATTACAGATTTAAAAAAAATTGCCTAAATATTGTTTGATAGTGTTAAAAGGTTAAAGGGAAATTGCTCGCAGAACAGATGGTCGATGGGGCTGAAAGGTAGAGGACGAAAGGGTATGCAACGTCAGAAGACCAGCAGACACAAGTGTGGGTTTTAGTTAGTGAAAGACTGACACACTCCCTGTGACCTTTCAGTTCTAGAACCACAAGTTTACTTTTCAGAAAATCCTCGTAATGCCAAAAAAGTGTAGGAGATTAGCTGCAACATTATCATAATCATCATCATCATTATAGCCTAAAGATGTCCACAGTTGGACATAGGCCTCCCCCAAGTATCGCCATAACGATCCGGTCCTGTGCATCTCGCAATTATCGGAATCCTGCGACCCTCACCAGGTCTCGTGGGAGGTTTTTTAACGATATATCTTCTAGTATGTTGTCGTCATTCTAGAACCTTTCATCCCCATCGACCATCCCTTTTGTGAGCAACGTGCCCTGCCCACTGCCACTGAAGTCTGGTGATCATCATCATCATCATTTCAGCCGATACACGTCCACTGTTGGACATAGGCCTCCCCCAAGCGTCGCCACATCGAACGCTCCTGTGCGTCCCGCATCCTTCGGTTTCCCGCTACCTTCACCAGGTCATCGGTCCACCTTGTAGGAGGCCTTCCAACGCTGCGTTTTACGGTACGCGATCGCCACTCCAGAACCTTTCGGCCCCAACGGCCTTCTGTTCTGAGAGCTATGTGCCCCTAGTGTGTGAGTCTGGTGATACTGCGAACTATGTCGATAATCTTTGTTTTCCTGCAGATATCAGCATTCCTGATGTGATAACGCAAGGAAACTCCGAGCTCAAGGAAGCTCCTACAACCGGTACATAAAATATTGATTGGTCTTGTTTATCAATAAACAGTAAGGCAAATACTAGAAATATATTGGTATTTATTTGCTCTAAACTATCACAGCTGTTCTTGAACCTTTTACTATGGTATTTAGCTGGTAACCACAAATACAGCTCTCTTTATCTCAGCCTAAAGCGTTGCTGAACAAAGTGTAACTGCATTATTTTATCCCTGTTAAATTTAGCTCTTTTTGTACTGTGATTCTTCCCAGAGTAATAGTCTATCATTTTTTTTAAGTTTTTCTTTGTTTTTGTAGCATAAGATACTATAGTATTAACCTTTCAATAGTGGAAATTACAGACACAATAGAAAGACAATAGGTGCGCGAACGCCGGCATTCGCTTGGGGTTTAATGAATTAATACTGTACTTCAGTCGGCTAAACTTTTTTTCACACATAAAAGGACCAAACTAACATGGTTTAGAAATTATACATCACAAAATTAGAACCCGTTATTCTGTGCCTACCAAATTCAGAATGAATGAGGACAAACCATGATTACTAAAACAGATGTCTCACTCAACATCTCAATTTCAGACAAGATGACAGCTTTTCACCGTCCCAACATATCAGAGCATCTCCTGCCATCTAATAATACGATAATAAGTACAAATTGCACCTCAATCTATTGGAGAAACTGTCCCCAACTATTAACGGAAGAAGCCACGCGAAAACGGACAAGTTTTTCATTTCAAACACATTTCGTTCATATCGGAATTGAAACCGAAGGAAGCCCGAAGGCCCGGCCGACCGTGAACTGACTGGAAAAACGCAACTTTATACCTACACATGTATAAATATACCGTCTAACAGCGACAGTAATTCAGTTTTGCGCGACCGCTTGATGCAAAATGGTGGTACACAGGGTGATGGTCTAAGGAAAGTGAAGTGTTCTGTGTTGTGTAATAAGTGACATTAATTAACTATCAATATGTACTGCCAGACTTTAGTGCTCTGTTGTGTGGCCTTGGTTTCAGCGAATGAGTATCAGGATGCTTTGAAGAAGCTGTGGAACAAGGACAGTGATTCTATGATTGATGTCACCAGTGCTTCAATAGTAATCAAACCTTCCAGTTTTCAAACCAGAGAATCAAGGGATTCCAGGCTTCCTTATACGTACAGTCGGTATGCCTTTAAGCCTCGGGCTATACCTTTAAGACCAGAAGAACCCCAAGTAGAAAGAAACGTGTATTATGCAGATGTGAAGAATAAATCCAATATTCTTTTCCCTGGTAATTATATCGCAATTGCCAAAGAGAAAAGTAATTTGACTGATGATGGCCAGTTCCAAGTTAGAGCAATACCCTTGATCAGGAGAGAAGAAGAATATGAGAAAAGGTCTTTGGATGGTGAGGAACCAATTATTGAGAAACCTGAAGGATTTTCAGAACCTACTGTCTCACGGAGATCATTATCATGTAAGTATAACATAAATATACGTATTGTCTAATTTTTTTTTTTAGATAACGTGCTATGTTTGCTGAAGTGCTTCGTCAAGGAATCTAAGGCAGAACTTCTGGATTAAATGCATTAATTTATTATTATTTATAGGGTAATTAACTTCTTTACCGTATTATTCTGATTTACAAACTGTCGAATCGGATACGAAGATTTCTGCGTATCATCAAAATTATTGAACAATCTGTCATCGAAACTGGTTTCACAAATGAACTTGCCTTATCATCTGTTTTCCTTTTCTGTTCCATTAAAAAGGTCAGGAAAGGTCATGGACCCTTTTTCTAAAAGCGAGATGATTTAGGTGAACGGCCAAAAATCCTTGGTTATTTTGTTCTGGATTTGCTCACCATGTTTTTCTTAATTGATATCAATTCTATATTCATGTATGCAAATGCTCACATCATCACCAATTTACTTATTGTTTCGAAAATTAACACATTCCACGAATAATTTCTTCATTTGATTCTTCTCACGAACTCCCAATATTAGCGATAAATCGGAATGATTTATGTACGAAATTATCGAATGTTATCGTGTACGTTCAACTAATGGCATCACGCAATCTTTCATAAATAAATTATGTATTAAGTATCATTGAACTTGCGTTGCATGTTGACAAACAAATGGACACAGGAATAATAGATGTTTCTTTAATGTTCTAGAAATTATTGAAATATGGACTTGTTCATGATTTAGATGGCATGTTACATGAATTACCTGAATATTGATATATGGATTTGGTAAACGCAAATGACACTGTTTGCAAACTATACAGAAATGAAAATCATCATACAAAAGTATTTTCTAACCTACTTCTTGATTCATGCGCTTTTTATAGGAAGAAATCAATTAAAATTGAGGAACTTAATTGCCTTTTAGGAAATGTGTAAATGGGTTGGTAATTAGTTCCTACTCCTATTATGAAGTTCTTTTTTTAGAACAATCGCAATTATTGATGAACATGGTGAATCAATGCATGTCTAATTTAACAGTTTTAGTTTTTTTATCTACGTAATATACATCTAATTAAATATTGATTTTTAATTTAAGTTAAAAGCTGTATTTCTATTATTTTGCAAAAACATTATTCCAATATTTAGTTTAGTAATTTGCATAATATTTACTTTACTAAATTCTATGGTAGTACGGTGTTCTAAAGCTTTTTGTGTCTCATTCATAGTTTCACGTTACTTAAATTGGTCACGGATCAGGAAAGTCAAAATCTTGTCAAATTACTACTATCTTCATACGAAACCATAGTCACATTCAATTAATTTTACTTTATACAAATTAACATTCACTTAACAAAGCATACCATTTGAATATAAATCATTAAACGATTTGTACAGAATAAGAAAACGCTTTTCTGATTCAATTACATAAATCTATTCAAGAAATTTCTATGAATGTTTTATGGGATCTCAAACCCTTAAATCTCATAATGACTTATTAATCTCACAATTCTACGATTGTTAAACATTATTATAGGTATTTTATTAAATAATCATTTACAAAAGAAAAGTCTCTTATGTATTAAATAGTTTTTTTTTTTCTAAGTTCTGATCATTTTTTCTTTTGAGTGTGGTAAATTATCAACGACTTCTCCTGCTCTCTCTGTTATGACGATGATCTTTTTGACGAAACCTACTAACGTTCCTTCAGTTGCTTCTTGTGTTTTAGGACCATGTTTAGTTTTTCTGAGAATTCTATATCCCTGGTATTTCTAATCATTATCATGTTTACGCTCTATTTATTATCTGGAACCATTCTGTTAATGATCACTTCCATCATTATCTTTCTATCCTGGTTCCATATTAGATATTTTAATTGCTGCAACAAGTCTTCTTTTCCATTTTGTATCCATTGTACCATTGTTGTCATCTAATCTGTTTCTATTCTTCTGTTCTGTTTTGATATATACTCGTATATTGTTTTATCTTGCGCTTTGTAGACTTTCTTATCGAAGTCTAAACTTAGCAGGTCATAGCTTTATCTTTATATATATTTTGTAACTAAATAAATAGATATGTGTCCGTACTTAAATTTTGTATCCTAGAAATGAGTTATGTTAAATAAATTGATAAAAAGTTATTGTACACTTATTTTTAGAAGTCCTATTTTAAGTTAAGGTGAGCAATAAAGAAATAAATCATTAGTAAAGGTTAAATTATTTACTATTTCTCATATTTGAAAAAAGTTGGTACCTTTTCTAACCCATCTCCGGTCTCCAAGATACTGGCGCCATCTGGTTAAGAGACCACCATATCGATTACATATTTGAAACTCACTTGTAATTACAGACTATTAAGTTGTTACGGCAACAATAAATTATAACAAAGATTCAATCAACATTAATATTATGACATATATTATTGAAACCATCTCTAAATTATTATTTTCAAATTATTGTGAAAGATGCTTAAAAAACTACCTCATGTGTGTCGAACTAGTTCATAATTTCTGAAAATAGATAGTTATACGAAAGAAAATATTAACCTTAGTTGCTATGTCAATACTTTTTTTTTCTTCATAATATGCTACTGACAGTCTGTAACGATAACCGTAACGTAACGTATCGGTTTATACCGTTATAATATACATTTACGTGTATCGTAGTCAACGAGCGGAAACGATTGCTAGTTACAATATTGATGAAATTCAGTTCAGCGAGAGTTATTGCTGGTTAGTGATGACATGTAGTGGATTTGCGCAGAAGGTGCATTTCATAATTTGAGTGCTGTAAAACTCTACTGGAACTACTTCATACTCTCTCTCTTATTTGAAGCTTTTGAACTTGTCATAGAATTTAGAGTCTGTCTAAAAAGTCAACCGACTTGAGTAATTATTAATGTAAAACGAGATCTGATGTAGTCAACACTGATTTATTAATTAAGGTTGATTAAAAGATTTTGACCATTGTTTACTAATAGAAAAACCTTATAAAAAGTATTGAATACAAGTATTTTATTAATGATTAAATATTATACAAAATTCCCAAGTCGTTTGACTTTTTAGTCAGACTATAGCTTTTCAAAACAATGTTGACACGCTTGTCAGAATAGTTAGTAACAGTAGTAGTTTTGTAACATAAATAGCTCTTGATATCTTCCGGACAAAAAGATTGTGTTGTGAATTCAGTTGTTAAGCTCTAGCATTCATAGTCGTTGAAAAAGTTCATATTTTTGCTCGAATATTCTCTCTGTCGTGATCCATCTGACTTTGTCCACTGCTGGATAAAGAACTCGCCTTTCTTGTGGTAGTGTCCACGTTTCTGTGCCACTATCGTATTTCTTCTACCAGTCTTAAGATCTCATATTTGAGTTCCATACTTGGATTTTCGTTATTGAAGACCTTTGTACATCTTTGGATTCTAAGGTTTGAAATTTGATTTAGTATCTGGTATGATAAGTATGGAATACTCTGTGTGTAACTCTCAGCCTGTATGTAGCCTCCTGCATTAGTGCCTGCGTTTTAAAACTGTAAACCTAGTGAGCTATTACTTACATATGTACAGGTTTTTTAACTGTATTTATTTGATACTTTAAACAACAAAAGTCATCAAAGTCATCAGTGCATCAAAATTCACTAAATATAAATGGTCTTTTAACAATTATTAAAGAACTGGGGTCACCCTAACTCGGACAGGTTAATTTAGAAGGAGGGTGGTATAGTAAGCGAGCGAAGCGTTCGAAACCTGCAATCCCGTTCATGGCAACTTTTTTAAAACTACCACTAAGAGCATATTTTAGTGCATAATATGGTGAATTGGCATAATTTGTATAAAAAAAAACTGAGCAAGTGCGAGTCGGACTCATGCACTGAGGATTCCTTGCAAACTACAATTCCCGAATGGAGTCTCGAAGATTTTTCCGAATTACAAATTTTTTAGGTAACAACAAACTGATTTTAATTTTTTTTCTATATCTGTTCTATAAGACCTTACTTTGTGCCAAAGAGTATCAAACTATATGTTTTTTTGCGATATAAACGGCCGTATCCTTTTTATTCGTTATGTTTTTAATTTAATTAGTACCGTGTTTGATTACTTTTCCAAAAATGACTGCGATTATTGTCCAAGATTATATTATTAAATAAGTATATATGTAAGCTAATCGATCTGCTTACTGTCTGGCATAAAGTTGATTTACTGATCCAAACTTGTGAGTTAGTATTCAGTCGACGGTGAATTTGTAACGGTTGGTAATGATAGTGGTATGATTGCGACCGTTTCTCTATTATTGGGTGAGCAGGGCGGTAAGTGCCGTGGACTGATAGAAAGGGATATATTGAGGAGTGTGGATGATGTTGGGGACTGACTTACTATTGATTTACTATCGATTAACATATAGCATAGCATAATCATATTCTCACTGCTGGAATTCAGGCCTCATCTTCAGGGAAGGGAATGGACCATGGAACCCACCATGTGGACCCCGTTCTATCAATTTTGTAGGTACTTTATCTAGATATCACATATTATTTGTCGAAAATATATTAGTAGAGAAAAACTATAGACAGGTGAATCAAATTGAAACTTATTGTAATGGAAACACTAATACATACCTGCGAAAAAGATCTTCTTATCGTCTAAAAAAACAATTGTAATAGTTTTCATATGCGACTAACATTTTACGTTTGATTTCCTTATTAAATCAAATTATAATCTTCAACAAATTATTAAACAATGATCATGGTCATTGATTAATTTGGATTTATCATTATTACCTACGCAATTCATGTATCTTCTACACAGTACATTATTTTCGCTTCAACAACCAGTTGATGGATATTAGAGATATTGATGCCGATCAAGACATTGGATGTCAAACTGTATATCAGAAATGACTGCGAATAATTTATGTCTTTTCTACAAACAGTAGCAAAAAAACTTGGTCAAAAATGTAGAAAGTGATGTGTTAAAAAAAGGAAAGTGGTAATTTCAAAAAAAAGTTTGACAAAAAAAATGAAAGTCAATAGTACAAAAATTATAGGAATTTGGTAACTGGCAGTTGCAAAAAATCAGTTTGAAAATACATATCAGACCAAAACATCAATCAATTTTTTTTTTAATCTTTGATGTAATTAAATTAAATCATCTTGCCAGGCTTCAATATAATAAGCTTTTTATAAATTATTTTCGAAAATACTTCTTTTTTACTTACGTATTGTAGAGCTGTAGCACAAGCTGGAGACGAAGGCTGGTTAGATGTTTTATGGAATCTGGTGTACAGGAAGATAAACTCCAGATAAAATATTTCAATACTTATATTTTCAGCACTCCAATAACCTAATATAAAAAAATAATGTGATAAGTTTTATACCAAGTATACCTTCAGATCTGAATTTGTATACCCCTTTTATACTAGGTATATTCAATCAATCAGCAAAGGCAAAGCACGATATTATTCCGTCCTCATTAAAAGTTATTATATCATAATAAATCTATATCTATAGTCAATGAGAATTTAAAATTTATGAAAACCTCAATGCTAAAAGATAATTAACCTTTTGAATGTCTTATGTTACACAGTTCGACATAAGCAATTGTCTTTCTATTGTGTCTCTAATTACGGCATTAAAAGAGTTAAATAATAACTTACAGTAAGATTTTCTGAATTCGTTGTGGTACGTAGACTGACTTGCAAAAAAACCATTCTTATTTAATAAACTTTTAATTTCACACTACTATTACCCACTACTATAGGTTCTCCTTGTCAAAGACAACAAAGTCACGGCAAATGTAGCTGAAAAACTTTCCTTACAAGAATGTCCATCTATTTAGTGTGATAACAACAATAATTAAAGTATAACCGCCACCGTTTAATGTGCCAACAATTACATTGCTAATCACAAAGACACGCACGCTACACGTTATCGGATCTCATCTGATGTTTCACGGCAACGCAATCGTAATAGGTTGTTAGTCTATCAGCATTAACGCTGTTGTCGTAGATAATATAATTATAAGCATTGTGTCTTTGTAAGGTGCCAACCACAGACTTAACAGGAAGACTGACAAGCATAGTATTTTCGAAGTAAATGTAAAAAATAACCATTTGGGAAAGATTTTCATCTTTATACGAATTTATTATGTTTTGTGTAGTCATACTTATTCACTATGTTAAAGTAAACACATTAAGTGAAAACCTTTAGTCATGGACCTTGCTGAAGTAAAACCGATTAATAGAAATCCACTAGTTGATTGTGGCATTCTTTTCAGAAAAGTTTATAAGCAGTGGGCGCTAAATGACTTTCAGCTTAATAATAAAGACAGAAATATTTGTTTGCCAACGTTGCAAACAATTACTAGATAACTTTCAATTTCGTTTTTCGTAAGGTATATTTATTTTGATATACAAATTAACCAAAGAATTTTCTCTCTATTTCCAGATATAATGGGTGAAGACGAAGACGAAGACGAATTTGAAGAAGATGATGATGGAGAATTTGAAGAAGAAGACATTGGCAGCATCAAAGGGCAAGACGAGGAACGAAAAAAGAACAAAAGAAAGAAGATCAAGCCGAAAAAGCTCAAGAAATACATGCTGCCACTCTTACTGGCTTACAAGATGAAGTACTTTGCACTAGTACCGGTCATGATCGCAGGGTTGATCCTTCTGATCGGAGCCACTGGGCTAGCAGGTTTCTTCTTTGCATTGTTTGCGGCAGTTATGGGATTACAGAAAGGAGGATATTAGATCAAAGACCAAGGACACCGGCTTCAAATTTCTGTAAAGCGACTGTATCAAGCAGACAGACGAACTAAATTCGATTGAGGTTCCGCACCAAAATGCTACTAACAGGGTTGTACTTTTTTTGGAACGGAATCTCAAATTACACGAACTATTATTACTCGTAGATAAGAAAATTGAGAAGTTTGAAGTAGACGGATCTTTGGAGTCGGTATTATAAGTAAAAGTTTAAAATAAAGTCGACGACTCGCAGTTGCCATTCAGTCTAAGTAAGCGTGCATCTGGAATCCACCCTGCTAGTCTGAAGTCGAAAACAAAGAAAATCCACCGATAGTTGATTGGCAGATTTTTCTGTTCCATTTTAATTTTCTATTTTTCGTACAAAACTTGGACTGTGTATTTCTGTATTTTTTAAAAATACAATCAACGCTATTTTTAAGCTCGCGCAAATGTAAATATAATTAGGTGCTAGTAATAAGTTATTTATTTATTTATTGTTAGTACGAGTAGATAATGTAGTTACCAATTATAACGTAGACAAAATGTATCGCTAACAATAATAATATAATTATATGCAAGTGCTTTTATTTTATATGATTTTTATTCACCACTTTAATCATTAATTTAAACAGCATGTTAGCTAATAATGGATTAATAGGGCTGATTGTCCTCTAAAGAAATTCATTTATATGCCGCATTTATAATCTGTTGACTATTTCCTTTGTCTGTAATTAAATTAAGTTCGTAATGGAACTATCTGTTTTAAAAATGTTAAGATATTAAGATAAATCGAAAAAAAAAACATGTCTATAATTAATATTTTGAGATATAATAATGATATACTCGTAATATAATATTCCCCAACTATCATACAATGCCGTCTAGTCTCAAGCTAATCAATCAGAGCTCGCGGTGTGAGTACTAGACAACTGATAAACATACTTATATATTTCTAAATATATGAATGTTATAAATAAATTATGTCCAGACCCAGAACAAATGATCAAATAATATAAATAAATCATAGATACATCTATACATATAATAAAATCGTAGGAAAGTCAAAACTGTACATTGAATATTTTTTTAAAAGAATACTTGGGGCGTGATCTACAATCGATACCGAAGCCAAAAATATAGTTTTTAGAATTTTTGTCTGTTTGTCTGTTTGTCTGTTTGTCTGTTTGTCTGTATGTATGTCCGGGATAAACTCAAAAAGTACTGCATGGATTTACTTCAAATTTTGCATGAATATTACTAAGAGGTCGGGTCAACACATAGGCTACATATTATCACGCTATCACCTACGGGGGAGGAGCTGTGAGTCTTTATATTTCTTACGCATTCTGTGACAGCGTATAATATAAGGACGCATATTTAAATGTTGTTTATGAGTAAGTCATGCTATTATCTAGCTTTACACTATAAAAACTACGCCATTAAAGTAACTTGGGCAGAGAAACATAATTTAATGAATATTAGCAGTATAAACACAATTTTAAAACAGCGCCATCTATGAGATTTCATAAAAATCAAATCAAATTATATGTTAACAGTTTTTGGAAATTATTCATTTAAATTTGATCATGTTAGCGAGGTTAGTAGTTAGTTATTCTTAAAATTCATAGATGGTAATGTGCATTTTCTTCATATTATAGTTCGTTTTGACAAATTCAAATTCCAACAAAACTCCAAAAAACCTTGAGCAGAGTTGAGGAAGATAATTTAAAAAAAAAAGCGGTGTTAGGTATTACATGGTGGCATTTCTCAGACTCTGTGAAGTCACTCTGTTTGCGAAATCCCTTACGTATGACGAGGTGCTTTCATATTACACGTACGACAAGCAAAGGGGTGTATTCAACCGACATCGACGAGGAGGTACTGTGAAAGGTTTCCGGGAATTTCCAAGGACACTGCATTGGATAGGGTTTATACCGTCCATCCGAATAGAGGCGAATGCTATTTTTGCGGTTGTTACATCACACTGTCTCAGGCCCAACGTCTTTCGCCTTTCTGAGGACATTTGATGGCGTGGAGTATCCCACTTACCGCGCAGCCTTTTGCCTAATTGGGATGCCATCCTCGCGGAGGCAAGCGTCAGTGACAGTCCCAGTCACATGCGTCATCTGCTTGCCGTCATCTTGGTGTTTTGTGGAGTCGCGAACCCGGTAGCTTTGTGGGAGAAGTATCGCCATCATCTGTCTGAAGATTTTCTACGAGCTTTGAAGAGTGCTACTAGAGACGAAGTCGAAGTAACTGATGAACGCGTGCTGAACACCTGTCTCAGTTCACTTCAAGATGTGGTCATTTCTATCGGCGGCAATCCACTGATCGAATATGGGTTACCAGCTCTCCAATCATCACCACATCAAGACCGTGGAAATCGGGAGTATAACGCTGAGACAAATTACGATCCGGGCGAAACAACCACCATACGAAATACTACCATGTCGCTTTGTTCTCTTGAGAGCAAAAACAAATTTATGACACCGTCCTTGAAAACGTTGGGCAAAACCAGGGTAAAATGTTTTTCTTGGATGCTCCTGGTGGAACAGGAAAAACGTTTGTTACCACTGGCCTACTTGCAGAGGTCAGGAGGCAAGACAAAATTGCTATTGCTGTAGCGTCGTCGGGAATCGCTGCCACACTGCTTCCGGAAGGCAAGATAGCACATGCCGTGTTAAAAATTCCCATCGATTTAGAGAGCGCCAAAACGCCTGTTTGTGGTGTGTCACGTAACAGCGATAAGGGACACGTGCTCAAGGATTGCTCTCTGATGATGAGTGTACGATGGCCAATAGGAAGGCAGTTGAGGTCGTAGACAGAACCCTGCAGGACATCCGCAGGAACTAACATTTGATGGATGGTGTCACAGTTCTGTTCAGTGGCGATTTCCGGCAAACACTTCCCGAGGTGACGCGGGGATCGAGGGCTGACGAGGTGAATGCTTCGTCGAAACGATCTTCGTTGTGGTCACGAGTTCGTACACTGCGCTTGACCATTACTATGAGAGCTCGGCTCGGCGGCAATGCACGTGCTCGAGAATTCTCTGATGTCCTTCTAAGTCTCGGCTAAGGCACTCTACCAGAAGAGAGAGGTGGACAGGTGGTGCTTCCAGAGTCTCTCGGTAGAGTGGTATCCAGCTTAGAAAAACTCATTTACTGTGTGTACGGGGACATCAGTCGTATACCGCACCAGCAGAATTCTTGGGTGTGTGAGCGGGCCATTTTGACGCCCAAAAATGATCAGGCTGCAGCAGTTAACGAATGCATTCTCTCGGAAATTGTGAAGAATGAAGTTGTCTACACCTCGATAAACACTGTTGTCGAGCA
Organism: Mythimna albipuncta; assembly: GCA_929112965.1. Classification (NCBI taxonomy): domain Eukaryota; kingdom Metazoa; phylum Arthropoda; class Insecta; order Lepidoptera; family Noctuidae; genus Mythimna; species Mythimna albipuncta. The sequence goes on from OV815980.1 coordinate 7,358,713, forward strand.
AGATGATGCCACACGTTATTCCGTGGAATTTCTGATTTCCCTGTCAGCAAGAAGACTTCCGGCGCATACCATCAAGTTGAAGGTCGGTCTCCCGATTATGCTTCGAAGTTGTGACGGGACCCGCCTTAAAGTCATCTCGCTCCACACAGACACACCATTGAGGCGGAAGTTCTTACGGGTTGTGGCGTCAGCGAGGCAGTATTTATACCACGCATTCCCCTCATACCCCATAACTTCCCGTTCCAGTTCAAGCGCGTACAGTTCCCCGTGTGTGTTTGCTTCGCGATGACCATCAATAAGTCGCAGGGGCAGACACTGAGGGCAGCGGGTGTCGACCTCAGGACAAGTTGCTTCTCACACGGGCAACTGTACGTCGCTTGCTCCCGCGCCACCAGTCCTGACTCTCTTTACATTTTGGCTCCTGGCAGTATAACTACCAACGTAGTTTAAAGGGAAGTCTTGTAAAGTATGATACCTTTATACGTATTTTTACTCTTTTGTGTCCTGGAATGTATTCCTGCATTATTTTCTCTATTTCCTTCAGTCACATCTTATGACTGAACTCAGCAGGATTTCCGTATAACTCTCTTCACTAGCTTCGTTTGCGAAAAAAACGTATATTATAATGCTATTTTAAAAGTTGTTTATTTATAATGCTATAGCGACACTGGCACCTTAGGTATTTTTAGTGCTGTAGAGGCTTCACGCAGACGACGTCGCGGGCAGCAGCTAGTATCTAATAAAGTTACATTATATAAATGAAACACAAGGAGGTTAGGTTTTCAGATCCCACACTAAACCAGTGCTGTGTGTCTGATTATGGTTGCTAAGTTGTCCTGTCGGTACTAACGTGCTCGGAGCAATGTTGTTGTATAATTCTGTCTTACCCATTCTTGTGTTTGTTTCTGTTGTATCTGTGTCTAAAGAAATTCTCTATTCTATTCTTTAATATTCTATTTTATCAAGAAATTAGATTTGATAAAATAAAGAATATCTACTGACTCAATAGGAAAAAGACAAGAAATAAAAAATAATATCACAAAGTGATAAAATGATACATATTCATTTTTTTTTTACTTTGAAATCTTCAATCTTGTGTTTATGTCTTGATACCATAAATAAATAGTTGTGATCTAGAATGACCATAGCCAACCACAGCTTTAGCGTTACGCTCTATTAACCGATCCATTATTTTCTATACCCATCTTTTGTGGTCGGTACAATTGAAACGATTCAAAGGATGGTAAATAAATATTTAATTTTTGTCTTGATGAAATAACCAATTCATAAAGTTCTTCAATTCTTTCACTGGCAGATAATGTACAACCAGTACCATTATAACTTTCTTACTCTGCATTACTTGGGGTCGGCACAACATGTTTATTTTTCTATTCCGTCCAGTCTACCGTCACGGTATAACTATCACACATACAACTCCCTTCTCTTTCATATCATTTTTCACATAATCCATCCATCTTTTCTTTGACCGCGTTCTAAATGATAAATGTAATCATTTTTGGTAAATAAATTAAAAAAAAAGACATGTGACACTCGGGGACTGCCGCGTTAAAGCTATTGCATAGCATTTTTATCGTCAATTTAAACTAGATCAGGCTGGTGTTTTCTAGCTGATTACCCTGAGCAAAACTGTAACAAACTCAGAGGTCAGTTTCTATTAAAGTCCATTAGCAAACATGTAATGGTCAAATCGAATCATAAGACTAGACCCATGCAAAATATAATATGGTCTGAGGTGGTTATAAAAGTAAAAAAAAAATCATATAGACTTGAGTGGACCGGTCCAGTCAGTGCAAACATTTGTCAGGATTTCAGCTCAAATGCAAATAATTTGGCACAAAGATGCCAATATAAAGCTTGATCATATTGTACCCGGTACTTTATACCATGATCGTAGTAGGAGTATATCAAATACGAAACTCGACACGGGCAACTATGGCCCCTAAAACGTATCACGGCTGTGTGTTCTATAGAGCGCAGTGGACATTATATTTTAGACATCTACTTGATGATAGAGAAAAATATAATATTTTCTTATAATATCAATTTATTAGATTTAAGGAAAGATTGATATTACCATAAAATAAAAAACACCACGAAAAAAACTCATTTTCTCTCATTGTCTTTCTATTGTGTCTTCAATTAAGGTATTCGAAAGGTTACGTTATTTAAAGGACCATTTTTAAATCTATCTAAAGTTTAGGATGGCCATCGTACGTGGTTATAGCCCATACGGCTCACAGTTTCGGCATCGTTCCATAACCAACCATACCGTCGTGTTCCACGGCCCGTGTTGTAAGCACTTGATGGTGTATGTTAGTCAGGAAGAGAAAAGTGGAACTGTAAGCAGAAGACATGTTATGTAAGCACAACTTGTAACCCACGTTGTATCCCTCAAGTTGAAGGGTAAAATTTATAAGTTCGTAATAATACCTATTATACTGTATGGAACAGATTGTCCAACAATCTGTTGTTTGTGAAAACGATGGATGAAAACAGATTGCATGTAGCGTAGCACTGACGGCTATATTGAGATATGTGGGCTGACGAGAATGGATAAAGTGAGAAATGGTATATTAACGGCAACTGAAAAGTAAAAGGGAATCGTTAATCTTGGTATGGTAAAGTGACGAGGAAGGATGAAATGCATGTAACTAAAAGTGTTATTAGTATACATGCGGATGATAGATGAAGATGGATGTATTGTGAGACGAGTCATTATCATCATCATTTTAGCCGGAAGACCGCCGTTGGACATAGGCATCTCCCAAGCGTCGCCAGAACTAACGGTTCTGTTCGTCTCGAATCCATCGGATTCCCGCAACTAACACCAGGTTTCTTTTGTAGCATTCCAATGCTACAAAAGAAGGGAATTCAATGAAAAAAAAAAAATGCACCGATTATCAAATACTCTAGCCGCGGGCTTGAGGTTAACAAGCAATGGATAGCTCGCTATCCGGCCGTCAGGTAACTATCTAGACCGAATCCAAGTCGTCGAGATCGCGTAGTGCTGAACGCGCTCCTCAAAGAGATACCGTGCAACCGTAGGGGCTCAGCAGGACTGATGTCTGCTGGGGCTGCGGGAATATTCTGAAAAGGAATCCCATGGTCCTAGAACGCAAAAGGTGGTTTAAGTAAATAAAAACCTGTCACGCCGTTTTGCTCCAGTCTAGAGTGGGATAAGTCATCGGATGATTTCCTACCTCAAAAAAATACTATGTAACTTTGTAAGTAAAAGAGAAAAGAAAGAAAACTATTCATTTGACATACAAACTCATAGATACAAACAATGTAGTAACAACATGTAGACAGTAATAGATTTTTAAATAAAAAAAGAGACGACGGCGCCAAATAGGCCCAGTTCAGCAATAATGCCAGATAACTACATGGTAGTTGCCTGACGCTGGTAAGTAACTTATGTTATGGTGGTTTAAGTAACTAAAATAAACTGTTAGTAAAAACTGTAAATAACTTAAGTGAAAAGCTGATCTTATTGAAATTATGAAATCAATTGAAACAAGTTTTCAATGAAAATCATTTTTTCATAGCAAGCTTTTATAGCGTGGCATTATATCTAATTAATACTCATGAAAATTATTCCAAAAAGTTGAAACATGATAAGGTTATCTTATTGCGCTACCGAGTTCCTATGACTATGGCTATCATCAGACCATCTAGCATCAAAGTACTCGTCCAGATGAATTACACGAGTCCAATCTCGATGGGGTTGTATTGTTTTACTACCTATCAGTACCTATGATTACCTTTCGGTTCCATCATCAGATCAACTCCATTTCTATAAAATTTTGCATCGTCATCAGTTTTACACATGCATGCAAAATTTCAGCTTAATCGATAACCAGCTTAAATTTAATTCACAAGATTTGGACACAGACAAACATCAAGACAACTGAAACTAAATAAAAGCTTCTTAAAGTATAATTTTTATCATTTTTTCATAACAAACTCTTAGCATCGAACAGCGCCATCTGTTAACTTGAAGATAAACTAAAGACGTTTCAAAGGAACTACGAAAAGATGGCTGGTTTCTAATAAGATACCACTCTTTGATTAGAACTGTGCTTCATGATAATTTTATTAAAAACTAACTTTTGTCTGCAGCTTCACCCGCGTAAATAAAATATGGCCTATGCCACTTAGGAGTAAAACACCTTTCATCGGTGAAAAAAATTTTAGCTATCGGACCAGTACTTTCAGAAATTACCTTCTACAAACAAAAAAAAGTATAGATAATATTCCACACTAATGAGACAAATCTTCAAAATACCATGCGATTTAGCTTTCGAGAATTATTTAAAAGAATTCATATATATATTTTAGTTTTTCTTGGGAACCTTGAAAACCTTGAAAAGGCGCCTGGACTTCTGGGAAAAAGATTAGAGAGTGTGAAACTACTTTTTTGTGGAAAACATTTAATCACTTGAGAGAGCGTGTCAGACTTTTACTGACTAAAACCCGCCTATGATCCTTCAGTTGCTCTTAGTGGTCCAGGACCACGGGTTTCCTTATCAAAAATTCACCATATTCCTGCGGGCATCGGCTCTACTGTTTTGCTGACATTCCTTTAAGGCGCGCGTTGAACACTAAACTCTACACGCCGTCGACAACTGAGCTTGGTCTTTACCGGACGGTTGGTTGGAAACCAGCCACGTACCGTTTTTCGCTGTGGCGATACTTGGGAGAGGCCTATGTCCATTCGCGCATAAAAAGGATGCCGTGTCCTTTTAAGAACCATCCTAGAACCTCCTTATTGCATCGCCTTTTCGAGCACGTGTCATGGGAGGCTGCAAAATGGCTTCTCTCCCCCAGGAGAGCATATATCGCTGTATTTCCTGGGATTTCCTAACGGACAAAGTCGTCAATTTAAGTGCTCGCGATTTCAGAATCCTGGCTGTTAAACTACGCAGGTGGAGTGGTAGCACGGCGATTACTACTATGATACCGTTTTTTTCAAACAGGATTGGCCCACTCACGACTTCACTTAGCAGCCTTCTTCCGGAAAATCATGGTACATCATAGAAGGAACCTCACTACTGCTGGCAATGATAGCCAACCAAGATCCGCCGTTCAGACGTCCACGAAGGGCACTGCTCTAGCGTGTGCTGAGCAGAATCTGTGGATAAAATATACCTAAACAGACACTTTGTTTTTTATTATTATGGATAGGCTCGTGTTTGACCTCTATCTCACCTGATGGTAAGCAATGATGTGACCGACTATGGAGCACGCTTGCCAAGAAGTAACCTATTCACTCTTGGCTTAAAAACACCTAGGTTATAGCTATCAGGAAACACAGACTTCGGCAGGGAATTGCACTCCTTAGCTGTACGCATAATGAATGTGTTCCCAAAACGTTTTGTATGTATGGGTAGGTACCACGTATGCAGCGGCGCAACGCCTTATGTCTCGTGAACTAATGATGGAACGGACTTGGTGGTATTCACGAAAGAGAATCATTATATTAGAAAGAGTTTTTTTTTATCAGATTTCTAATTTTGAATTTACCTTGTACCCGTAGTATTTTATTAGAGTTTTTTTATATAGACAAACAAATTATTTTACCTCATTTATTTATTTGGGTTAAAACAAACAGTGTCATACTATATTTTATAGTAAAAAATCTTAGTATTAGGTACTAAGATGCAAAATAGAAATAAAGTAAAAAAAGGAAATATGTATCAATTCATATACTAATGAAGTGATAGTAATTAAAATTACTACTAACTGACTTAGTGCTTTCAATGCTACGAGTAATAAAATACACTATTCTTGGATATAGAGAAAGAAGAGCAACAATATCAAAATTCTTATTAAATTGACATGTTGTCATAATATTAATGCTGATTAATTTCTTAATTAATCTCGGCTGAAGTTTTTTTATCGGAGTATTTTGGGTACGAAGTTATTTTATAGTTTTATCCAATGTGGCACAAATTTTATTTTATAATATTGCCTTGTTATTTATCAAATAGTTATTTATGGATTTTATTTCAATAAAATTTTACACCCGTAAGTACACTACATCAATATTTATTTCAATTACACATACGAGTATATATTGCATTTCCCTAGTCCGAGCGTCACTGCGGGGTGCCAACTGAAAACCAGCGCCGGCTGGGTGTCTAACGTACAACAAATGCTGAGGTGATCACCCTTTCAGTGCAGGCACGCTCGGCGTACTTTGTACTTTTATTTATGTTTACTTTGTGTCTATAACCGTTGTGCTGTTTCTGTATCGAATAAAAGTATTTGTATTATTTTATATTCTATTTTATTCTTTAATTTATAGATCATTGGTCTCGAGCAGTTTTATAGAACAACAAGCTACTAGCAATGAAATTGTGGTTACTCCTCACTCAGTCATAGAACCGACGATTTGAAATTCATTGCTATGAGATTTTAAACTACTATACCTTGTAGCGATCTCATGGTTTATAGAGATACTTATGTAGATTTAATTATCTTACAATTCAGGCTGAAATCATATATTTCAATTCTAACATTTATAGGCACCTTTCAATTGTTTGTTACAAAAAAGATGAAGATATTTGCATATTCCAAAGCGTTAATATCTGTGCAGAAGATCGTGCAAAATACTGCAAGGACCCTTTTTAAAATGCTTGCTCCAGAGGTGACCGAGGTAGAGATGAGAGTGGCGGTGCAAAGGCTGAGTGCCAAGAACGCCGCCCCAGGACCCGATGGCTTGCCTGGGAAAGCCTGGGTCCTGGCCATGGAGGCTCTCGGGCCTCGACTAAGGGGGCTCTTCAGCGCATGTTTGGAGAGGGGCCAGTTTCCACTTCGCTGGAAGACGGGGAAACTGGTCCTCATCGCAAAGCCAGGGCGCCCTGCGGACTCTCCGTCCGCGTACCGGCCCATTGTGCTGCTCGACGAGGTGGGCAAGCTCTTTGAAAGAGTGATTGCGAGCCGCCTCGTCGCGCGCCTTTCACGGGTTGGGCCGGACCTTTCGGACGGACAGTTCGGCTTTCGCAGGATGCGCTCGACGGTGGACGCCATCATGCGCGTGCGAGCCCTCACGACGGGGGATGCGGTGTCCCAGGGTAGGTGTGTCGTGGCAGTGTCCTTGGACATTGCCAACGCTTTCAATTCCCTGCCCTGGAGTACGATCCGGAGGGCACTCCGGTACCACCGGGTGCCCGAACACCTCTGTCGAGTAGTCGAGGCCTACCTGTCGGACAGGTACATTGTCTACCCCGGTCACCAGGGAGACTGGAAACGTCGGGAGATGTCGTGCGGTGTTCCGCAGGGGTCGGTACTAGGGCCACCCTTGTGGAACATCGGGTACGATTACGTGCTGCGGGGCGACCTCCCTGACGGGGTCAGCGTGGTCTGCTACGCAGACGACACGCTGGTTCTAGCGCAGGGAGAGTCGTACCAGGCGGCGGTCGCTCTAGCGACACGCGGGGTTGCGATGGTCGTTGATAGGATCCAGGAGTTGGGACTCGAGGTGGCGCTTCACAAGTCCGAGGCGATGTGCTTTCACGGTCGTCGCTCTCGGAACGCGCCGCCAATGAGTTCCCAACTAACGGTAGGAGGAGTTCACATCGGTGTCGGGTCGACGATGAAGTACCTGGGACTCGTCCTCGACAGCCGGTGGAATTTCGTGGAGCATTTCCGACGTCTGGCTCCCAAACTCAACCGGACTGGGGCCGCTCTCAAGCGGCTCCTGCCCAACCTTGGGGGTCCAGACGCCTCCTGCCGGAGGCTCTACGCGGGGATCGTTCGGTCCATGGCCCTCTACGGGGCGCCGGTGTGGGCGCCGTCGCTGCAAAAGCGACCGGCGGCCATACTGAACGCCTGCCAGAGGGTCATGGCAATTCGGATGGTGCGGGGATACCGCACGATTTCCCGCGAAGCGGCAAGCCTTCTGGCTGGCCTACCACCGTGGGATCTGGAGGCAACAGTCCTTGCACACATGCACGATATGCGCGTGGAGATGCAACGCCGGGGTGAAAGTCCACTGCCGCGACAGGTTGCGGCTTGGCGGACAGAGCTCCGGCGGGATCTCATGGTGAAATGGCGTCAACGACTATCGCAACCCAGTGCTGGGCACGCCACAATCATGGCGGTAAGTCCCCTCTTTGAGGCGTGGCTGGAAAGACCTCACGGCGTCCTTACCTTCCGCATGACACAGGTCCTCACCGGAAATGGCAAGTTCGGGAGGTTCCTGTTCCGAATCAAAGCGGAAGAGACGCCCGGGTGTCGCCACTGTGCGGAACGCCCGGAGGACACGGTGGAGCACACAATCGCGGTGTGCCCTGCTTGGACGGAGCATCGCCGTGCCCTCGTGGGGGTGATCGGCGGCGGAGACCTCTCGCGCCGGGCCTTGGTTGAGGCCATGGTCCGGAGCGAGGAGGAGTGGCAGGCGGTCGCCGACTTCTGCGAAGCAGTAATGCTCGCTAAGGAGGAGGCCGACCGCATCAGGCAACGGCGCTCTCGCCGCCGCCGCCGGGATTCCGATCCCGATTTCCAGCCACCGTAGACGCGGGCTTGCGGACAGTGGGCAATGGGTAGCCCGCTGCCCGGCCGTCCGGTAACAGTCCGGACCAAGCTCAAGTCGTCGACGGCGCGCGCTGTTCCCGCGCGCCTCAAGGAGTTGTCAGCAACAGCAGGGGCCCAGCCGGGTCGAAGCCTACTGGGGCCAGGGTTATCCGAAAGGGCGCTCGAGCCCCGGTATGAAGGCTTGAAGGAACGGGATGGGTTTTTTAGTCAGTAAGAGTCTGACACTATCTCCCGCTCCGCCCAAAAGCGGGGGTTGTCATAAGATGATTTTTCCCATCGAAAAAAAAAAAAAAAAAAAAAAAAAAACCTTTTTAAAATAAATAAATATATACAAAATGATGGTTACATGTTGAACGTAAAAATAAAACTACACTAATATTATAAAGAGGTAAAGTTTTTTTTTTTTTGTTTGTATGAGGTAATCACTGGCTGAAGATGTAGATTACTACAAATTACAATTTACACAATTATATTCTAGTAGGTACAGCTAAATTGGTACATATAATTATAAAATTCACTTCATAATATATTTTCTTTATTATTATTATTTTGCTTGCGTTTGACTACTATCTCACCTGATGGTAAGCAACGCTGTGGCCGACGATTTCAGCTTCCCAAAACTTCTTCTTTGGGATATCAACTGCTAGTCTTAGGCCTTAATCATATATGTCGTCACATCAACTGGCAATGTGTTCTGGTCTCCAGTAGATTCTTGCGTCTCTCATCCATACAAGATATAATATAATATAAACATAATAAAATCGCCATTGTACTCACAAATTAATATTAATGTTTAAATTATGTTACTTTGGATATGCAAATGCATAGAACCAAGTCAGTATCTACACCAAAAAGAAACTAGATACAAAAATGTCAAGTCCAAGCTTTCCCTAACACTAAAACTAACGTCTAATTACTTAGAAAAAACGCATGGAATCATTAAAACGTACCGCTTGATAGGACTTAATGTTCCCATTAACACACTATAAAACTCAGTGACAACTGATGCCGACACCACTTCATTCGCACTTGTCAAACAGAACGAATTCCCAAAACATAATATGCGAAAATTTAGCAACTTTGACCTTTAAAACGTAGGTAAAAAGTCTAGTGACCAGTGAACAAAAATGCTTCCTTACTCCCGTGGTTTGATTCTGGATAATGCAAATAATTATGGGATAGTGAAGACTGAGACGTTGTTCGGATTTGGACCTTCCAGTCATGATAAATTTGTGGATGCAGGCTTTAATTCGACTGAACCACTGGAGTGGATTATAGCCAGTAGCAACTTTGCACCTCGATCTTTGCAAGGTAATGATTTGTTGTTTGTTTTTGATTGATAGTTTTCCAATGCTATTGGCATTGCATCTACGAGTATATATTTTGACATGGGTGCCTACTTTCCCCCTTCTTGATAGAAAATATAAAATTATGTTCTTGCTTTGGTTTCCATTTTTCAATCGTCAGATAAGTTTCTTTCATTAGAGGCTTTTCCGCAAGGTCTTAACCCAATCCATTTGACAATCTAAGCTAAAATATAGGGGGTATAGCTCTATCACTCTTTCTCGCTCACTTTAACACGTCATGGTAAAGACCTAGTACGAATTTGTTACACGTTAAACTGCTGACAGATATTATCATTCTTGCTAGTAAAAACTCAGTCATTGCTTTATTCAACAGACTAAAGTTATCAAGCTATTGAAAAATTTACCCTTAAGAAATAAATTAGAACAAAAATATAAGAATTTTTAGAGTTTGGTACCCAAAGGTAAAAATGGAACCCTATTACTAAGACTTTATTGTCCGTCTGTCTGTCTGTCCCAGTCTGTATTTCATAGCAATCGATAGCTAGACAATTGTCACAGATGATGTATTTCTATTGAATTTGCAAATACAAATATGTAAAAAAAACAGAATAATATAAACATTTAAGTGGGGCTTCCATACAACAACTGAGAGGTTTTGTTTTGTGAGTTTTTGAGTTTTGTATAGTTTTTTTTTTTTTTCAAAAAAACTCACAGTAACTATCCGAAAAAAAGGTTATCACAATCATAGTGATAGTAGTCATGTTATTTATATTTTAATGGTACGGAACTCTTTGTACGCGAATCCGACTCGCACTTGGCCGGTTTTCTAAGAAACCGCTGCCTCACAGTACACTTGTGTTAAAAACTATTAAACCTAATTTTACCATTTCTTTCCTAAAGTAACAGATACGGAATCACGAGCCTCAAAAATTATACCAAAAGCAGAACCGACAGCGAGAAAAACGTCTAAAAAGAGCAAAAAGAAACATTTGGGCAACAAAAAGAAACGCCATGGCAAAGGTAAACTGAAAGGCCAGAAGTGCATATTCAAGGTTTTCAAGAAGAATACAAAGAAGAATCGAGGAGGGAATAAGTTTTCAAAGATGCATAAGAAGTATATGATGCCCTTGATCCTTGGGCTTCTAGCTGCAAAGAGTTTACTTATTCCTATAGCTTTGAAGGCTTTGGCATTCTTGTCGGCTAAAGGTAAGTTTAAAAACAAATTTTAATATCTATACTAATATAATAAAGAGATAAAGTTGGTTTTCTAGTTTGTAGGAGGTAATGTCTGAAAGTACTGGTCTGATTGCTAAAATTTTTTCACCGACTGAAATCTGCTTTATTCCTGAGTGACGTTGGCTTTATTTTATATTCGTGAGCGAAGCCGTGAGCAAAAGCTAGTAACTAATATAAAGGACCAAGGTCAGCACTGGGCTATAATGTGTAGACAAGGGACAGACTGCCCTGACAATTTTCAGATATAGTCTCAGCTCCAGTAAGAGAACGATGATTTAAAACAAGCTTTTAATGAAAATTATTTCTTCGCAGCAAGCTTTTATAGCTAGGTATACCTATATAGAATACCTAAGACGAATCATACGAGCCTAAACTCAATGAGCTTGTTTCGTTCAACTACTAAATTCCTATAGCCACCTTCCGGTTCCATCATCAAATCAGCTCTGGGAAGTGGGTCAAATTCAATTTGCAAGATTTGATTACAGACATCATTTTATACAAACATCGGGACAGGTGAAACTTAATAAAAGCTTGTCAAAATAAAATGTGATAACCTGTTCATATTTCGATTTTGTTAGACTTTGTAATACGACAATTATTAGTGCTTTGTGCTTTGAATTTTATTCAGCCATCATTGGACAATTCCATATAACGAAAGTTATTGGGCAAGAAAACTATGAATAGTAGGTACTGTGTACTTTCGGGAACACACTCGTATACATATTAGCCGATCTAGCAAATGTGATTCTATCCTAAACATTATGAAAAGAAAAATGGGGATGAGCCTAGGAGGGTAAAAATTGCCTACGACCCATTTTGAATCCTATTGAATATTATGCACAAAAAAAACTTAAAATATAGTCGACTCATTGCGTAGGAGTTCTATAGTAAAACAGTTTCACGAAATTGATATATATTAGCAAACAGATATTAAAAAAATTATGGTAAACTCAGTATAAAAGTTTAAGTTCTCTCTCGCTGGGCCCTGGTACAGGTTATGGCCTGGAGGTGGCTGAACACGTGAGCGAACGGATTCCCACACGCACCAGACCCCGGGATCCTGACCTCAATTTCCAACCACCCGTAAGCATGGGCTTGTGGATGGTAAGTATTAGGTAGTAAACCGAGCCCAAGTCGTCGACGGTACGCAGTGTTCCATGCACGCCTCAAGGAGATGTAAGTAAATCCTTAAGGGGTCAGCAGGGTCGAAGCAGACTTTAGCCTTGGGTTGTTCGAAAGAGAACCCCGAGGGCCTGGAACGAAGGCAAAGAAAAAAGAGTAGTGGATTTAAATCAGTAAAAGTCTGTAACATCCTCCCGCTCCACCCTAAAGCGGGTTAAGCCATAGGATGATTTGACTTGACTGGGCTGTTGGTCTAGTGGTTAGTGGCCCTGACTGCTATGCCACAGGTCGTGAGTTCAATTCCCACCCAGGACAAATTTTTATGTGATGAGCATGATCATCTGATATGTGTCTGGATGTAATTTATCTAAAATATATATGTATTCAGAAATATATAAGTATGTTTATCAGTTGTCTAGTACCCATAACACAAGCTCTGCTTAGCTTGGGACTAGACGGCGTTGTGTGCTAATTGTGGAATATTATTATATTATTATTACAATATATTTCACACCTAAAATCAGTAAAAAAGTATAAAATTAGCCCTACTATAAATAATATGACTCTTAACCATATTTAAATTATTTTAGTCAACTACAGCAAATAACTTTCAAGGTTTCTCTGCAGGATTGATGATGGGTTTCTTCTCGACCGTCATGGCATCCGTACTGAGCCTCAAAGGCATGTTCGACCACAACCACAGCTACCAGAATAGAAAAGATGATACCAAGACCCAGGTAGAGATCATCCAGGTGCCTTCAAAGAGTGAGGATCACGTGTACTATGATGAACATTATAAAAGAGGGGATTATGTACCCGTGCCTGTTACGGTGCATTAAAGAGCTAAAAAATAGATCTCTTACGTTCGCAGTCAAGTCACTGCATCATTTGGTGATAACATCATTAACAAAAAGTGGCAAAATGTAGGAAAATAAGTCTAGGTTCAGACTGCTGTAACATAACATGCACTGACAGAATTTGCCGTCCACATTGTTGCAATGTAACAGAATTCCCACAGTGTGGACGCCTTGCGCATGCAAACCGTGCACACTTTGCGCACGAACAGAACATTTCAACTAAGGAACCATCTCCACGAGCGAGAGACTCGCGACGATTCCGTGCTATATAAGCACAGTAAGGTAGTCTCCACGAACGAGCGATTATTCCGCCAGCGTACTGTCGTGACTCGCCGCGTAATCGCCGCGTTTCCGCAACGAGCCATTGTGCAATACGTTACTTGGCAGACAGGTAACGCAGAAATGACCTGTGTTTGACAGCGCGCTCGCCTCGTTCTCGCTGCAAAAACGCCACCATCAGTGGCGAGCGCGCGGCGTGCCCGCTGCCAGTAACAATAGCCGCGCGGCGGTACGACAGCATTTCACTCGCACTTAGCCACTCGTCGCATCGCCGCGATAATATCGCCATGTGGAGACACATTCTAAGAGTGTATATAGAAATATGTGGTATGATGACAATATCGCCGCGATTCTCTCGCTCGTGGAGATGGTCCCTTAAGTGAGCAGGTACATGCTCGGTTTGTGCACGCGCTGCGTCCACATTTATGAAATTCCCTATATATGTTACCTTACGTGTTACATTACAACAATCTGTACCCGGCCTTAGAGATGTTTTTGACAGATTATGACTAAGATGCGATTGTGAACGTTCCTTAAAAATACGGGAACCCTTAAATGTAGATGAACAAAATCATTGTAACATAAAAGAAATCAAAATTTTATATTTATGAGATAGATATTTTGCCAACTTATTATTGTATTACTGCTAATGATTACGTAGAAACAAAGAAACAGAGAAATGCATTTATATTTAATAGTTAAGCCAATTTAGTTTTATATAAGGAACGATGTTAAAAGATCATTGAGATTATAGTAATACTGTTAAAACCAAATAATTTTTGTATGAAAAATAAACCTAGTAAATAATTTGATTTGTTTTTTAATACTTACAGTCCGACCCTGCTTTCAATAAAAAACTTAAGAGTTACCAAACTTTATAGTAGAACCCACCTTGTAAAGAAGTATTTAATACAAAACAATATTCTATTTTATGTAAAAAAACTGGCAAATAAACAAAAGCAGACACAAATCTCATATATGACAGTAGCATAATTTGACAACCAAAAAAACATCACCATGGAAGAATGTGAAATCTAAAAGTAAAAATTTTTCACCAAAATCCAACAAAAAACCAAAAGACTCATGGAAAATAATGTCAACAGATAACCGTGGGTAGGCAAAATTATGGGGAAGAGAAAACGACGTATTTTCCCGAAAAAGAAGAAATCCGTGTTCAGCAGACCACACCCGATCCGCCGAAAAATGGCGTTACGACACAGAAAAATGAAGGCGTTTTTCCACAAGCATAACCCAAGGATGTTTTTATCGAAAAATGTAAGGAAAGTGGTTGGAAGAATTTACACTGTGTCTGACAAAGTCAGAGATAAGATTGCTGAAAGTACTATGGCTTTAGATAATCCGTTTAGCGCCCAGTTTTATGAAGACCGTTGTTCAATCCAATAGATAAAAGAATATTACATTTTGATAAAGATGTGTCGTCGCGGCGGTGGTGGCGGTGGTGGTAATGGCCTCTTTGGTGGCGGCAAAGGCGGTAAAGGCACCTCCAACCTTCTAGTGTTGGCATTAATACAAGCTCTAATAGTGTTTTTATTATGTAACTACTCTCATCTAGCATGGATAGCTTTTGGTTAGAGCTTAGTGTTTTTTTTCTGCAAAGTTGATTTTTTATCAGAGTTAGGTATTACTATTTATTTTGTTGCAATGTTCAAGCTACATATATTATAATAATATTAAAAAATTATACAGGATAAGACATTGGTATTATTTCAGGACCTCATCTTCTACCATCTTGAACCAACTCAACTTCTACCATTTCGAATAGCATTAGTTATACTTGCAAGAGTTTATCAATTTATCAGCCACCGTGCTATCAGGCTGATAGGATGAACCCTGAACTTTTCAATTTGCGTAGTCACATGTAATCTCAAATAAGTAGATGAATTGGACTCGCTAGAAGACGTGCGAGTAGGCATATTTGTGATCCAGTTTAGTCCAATCTAAAACCCTGATCACAGGTGTAGGGACAATTTGCCTGCTGCAGTCTTCCCGTCCAAATATAATTTAGGTGTCTTCAAGGCTAGAGTGAATAGGCTCTTAATAAAGTAGTGCGCTTCACCATCAACAAGAACCGCATTCAAGCACTAATTTATATAGTTGAAAAAAAAAAAAAACAGCTCGTTCAAATTGGACACAAAATCAAAATTGAATTATTAAAATAAAGCAAAGGTTGACATCAAAACAAAATTTATTACACTATTTTTTCATATTAATTCACTACAATATTACTTTTGTTAATTTTATATGACTACTAAAAGTTGTTGCTACCCCTGGGTTCGACTGTACGACAGGTATTTAGTTCTTACTACTCGTTCATTAACTTCTCAGTAGTATCTCAGAGGCTAAGTCTGAGCTCGGCGCGAGCGGTCGCCTCTTTCTGCGAAGCAGCATTGCTAACGAAAGAGATCACCACAAGCGAGAGTGAACGGACATTCTCATGCCGCAGCTCCCACGACCCCAACTCCGAATACCAGCTATGGCAGGTGCGAGTTTGTGGACGACGAGCAATGGGTAGTTCTTTGTCCAGTAATCGTCCGCACTGAGCCCAAGTCGTCGACAGCCCATAATCTTTCACGCTCTTCTCAAAAACATCTCGGCAAACTGTAGGGGCCCAGCAGCCCGCTAAGGCCGTGGTGATGTTCTGAAAATTAAACCCGTGGAACACAAAGGGCAACTGAAGGACACTGGTGTGGTTTTAAGGTCATAGCACACATAAACGACTCTGCTCCAACCGCTCCCACCCAACACCTAAGACTAAGAAGACAGCTCGCAGTCCACGCGGCGACAGCTAGCAGGCGCCTAGCAGACCACGCGGCGACAGCTACCAGGCACGCAGCAGTCCGCGCGGCGACCGACTGTCACTGAGCGGACTGATCGGCGTGGCGTCCGCGTCGGCGTGGCGGCTGCTAGCAGTCAGAGCGCGGACATCGCGCGGACTCCGCGCCTACCGATCGCCTACAACGTGCGGCCAGTGAGGCGTCAACTACCGAGCAGTTTTGTGGCGGTAAGCTAGCTGACAGCGAGCTGTCTGCTTATTTATGATGCCAATGTAAAATATAGCAATATTTAAAGCCCATATTTGAATGATATTCTTTTTGCCGGGTGGGAGCAGATTGCCACGCCTTCGCACTCCGTTCTAGAACGGGAGATGTCATTGAACGATTTGCCAACTAAAAATAACCACAAAAACATGAACCTACAACATCCACAATTTGTCAGATTTTGCGATATTTAAGTTCCACGTTAGGTAGCGATCGTATCGAAATTACTAGACACATCCAGTTTTCAGACTACTACTGAAAAACTGAAGACGGAAAACCGAACAACACTTTGCTTCCCATAGGAATCGAGTCTAGGACCTCAAGCTTATCAATTCATCCTAACTTAGTATACCTATAAGTCCCAACTTTCTATTCCAAAGGTATCTTCTTAAAAAAAATAATAATTTGTAGAGCTCATAACACTGATCTCGGTATAAATACTTGTTATACAACATAAAGTGTGCCAACGCACTCGGCTCGTTGCGTAACACTCACCCATTGCTTCTCACGATGTGCAGTATATGTGAAGAGGACAGATAAATTTATAGAAAGAAAGATAGGTAAACATTTATTTGTAAATCGTGCAGGACTAAAAACAATAAAATTAAAAATTAACTGATCAATAAAAAGCTTAAAATAAATAATAAAAAACATTAAAAAAATAAAAAAGGGACCTGTGGTAAAACAAAAAAGGCTTGTCTGTTTGACTACCAGAACACGTATAAGACTTGTATAGTTTGTACCGTAAACATGTTTTTGGAAGTAAAAATGTCTATAGTTTCTCGTTCTGAACTGCATTAACTGGTCAGCTTTCAGTGTAACCAGTTGCAACTGAGTACCAGTATTTTATATGGAGCGACTGCCTGACTGATCTCCACAGTCCAATAACTGTCAAGACTGGTGTCAGATTTTCTACCTTCCTATCCATACCTAATGACTGTCAAGACTAAACAAATTAATTATTTTAGGTAGTTTTTTATGTTCGAAGGAATCTCGAAATGCTAAAAGAGAAGAAAAAAGAAGAATCTTTTACTTCGACCGTCCGGTAACTGTCCAGACTGATTCCAAGACGTCGACGGTGCGTTCTATTTCCGCGCACCTCAAGGAGTTGTCAGCAACCGTAGGGGCCCAGCAGGGTCGAAGCCTACTGGGGCTAAGGGTCTATTTCTGAAAGGGAAGCTCGGCCCGGGCATGAAAGGCAACGAAGGGATGTGGTGGATTTTTTAGTCAGTAAAAATTTGACACTGTCTCCCGGGGGATGTCATTTGGATGATTTATACACAACGAGAAAAAAAAAAAAACACAGTAAACAGTACAGTGTATGAATCCTTTAAGAATTGCAGTGTATTTAAGTAATCATATTTTTCGTAATACTACCATTATTTTCATCTTAAATGCCAGCATATACTAGGCGCAGTTCCAATAGAAAGTACGACGATACAAGTTCATTGTCGCGACCTTGAGCGAGCGATGCAACTGACATCAATCTAACGCTCACCGCACATGTGGACACTATTCTTTCCTTGATTTATTTTCTTCTATATAAGCAAAGACCAACGCTGCGTCTAATACCACATGGTGAACCAATGATCTGATGCGAATCGCAGGAATACGATGGATGCGTGGCGCATAGGACCGTTCGTTATGGTGACATTTGGGGGAGGTTTATGTCCAACAGTGGACGTCCTTCGGCTGAAATGATGATGATAATGATTATTGTGAAACAAGGACCTTGACAGCCTGTGTAGCTACTATGCAAAAAGATTTTTTTATTTTATTTAGGTGTTATTTTTTATTCTAAATGCCTTGTTGACACTTCGCGAAACTCTTCTTGGCTTTACCTAGGCGTTGCCATACAGCATGGCAATATCGAGAGCCTTTTGGCCGAGTTCCCAGTCGACAGCGATGCAGAGGGGTTTTTTAATGCAATGTATATGGTCATTATCATTTCAACTGAAAGACGTCCACTGTTGGACATAGGCCTCCGTCAAGTGTCACAATAATTACTGGTCTTGTGCGTCTCGTATCCATCGGGTTCCCGCGATCCTCACCAGGTCATCGGTCCACCTTTGCCTTCCAACGCTGCGTTTTCCGGTGCGCAATGTAATGTAATTTTTTTGTTAATTTTGTAAGGCTTTTGTATTTTTTTTTTGTTTTAACTAGAAAGATTAAGTGCAAGCCCGTGTCAGATGGAAAGAATGGAGGGAGAAAGAAAGAAAGAAAGAAAAAACTTTTATTAAGAGGTGGCCAAGAGGTGGGTCTGTCACACCTCTTGGCAACTGGCTAATAAAAAATAAGACCAAAACTGATGACTTTTTTTCGGCGTGTAAAAATCATCCAATTGACATCCCCCGCCCTTTGGCGGAGCGGGAGATAGTGTCGGACTCTTACTGACTAAAAAACCCACCCCGTTCTTTCTTGCCTTTCATACCAGGCCGATCCTCCTTTTCAGAACTAGACCCTTGGCTCCAGAAAACTTATGACTTCGGTTTTGAAAATCTCACCAGAAAACGTGGGCTTAGATTTTTAATTAGAGTTGGAGGATAATGTAGTTTCTTAACGGTTCTTCTCTGCAAGAAACGACCAATTGAAACCGTACGCTAGCTTCTGATGTTTTATGAGTTTTTTTTTTTTTGGTGGGGATTATCATCCAATGACCAACCCCCGCTCTTGGGTGGAGCGGGAGATAGTGTTAGACTCTTACTGACTAAAAAACCCACCCCGTTCCTTCAAGCCTTCATACCGGGGCTCGAGATCCCTTTCGGATAACCCTGGCCCCAGCAGGCTTCGACCCGGCTGGGCCCCTGCTGTTGCTGACAACTCCTTGAGGTGCGCGAGAACAGTGCGTGCCATTGACGACTTGGTCTTGGTCCGTACAGTTACCGGACGGCCGGACAGCGAGCTACCTATTGCTCACTGTCCGCAAGCCCGCGCCTACGATGACCGAAAATCGGGATCGGGATGTTTTATGAATGCTCATGTAGGCCTATGTGAAATAAAATAATTCTGAGTTTGAATTTTAATCAATTTCCTAAGTTCTTTATTAACCAACACTATTACTTGTTTAAAAATAAAAATTTAGTAATATACGCATGAGTGCACTCAGTTTAATGTACGACCAACCTTACGTAACCATCTTATGGGCGATTGGAGAAAGTCTCCGGTAGCAACCTTGACCTGTTTAGAAGATTAGAACGTTTGAAAGTTATCATTCCTAATTTATAGAGACTTGAAGAGATTTTGGTGATTTGGAAGACGATACGCCTTTTGGGGATTATATAACACTGAAATCTTGCATTTGTATTTTATTTTGTGTAATGTTTTGGCCTGAATACTACTTAGTACGAACCATTCATACAAATACATGGTTTAAAAGACCTTCTTTCTTCGTATGAATAGTTAATTTATTTACCATTAGAATATGCATGTAAACATTCTAATATTTAATAATTTTTGGTAGCAAATGAATCTATTCAATATTTTTGGCAAACTTCGCTAAGGTAGTTAATACGACTATAAAATTTTCAGCTCTGAGAGCGGCCTGAGAACAGGCGTGAGCCTGTTTGAATGATTCTAAACATGTTCAAGTAGCGCAAACACTTGAGGTACAAAATTACTCCAATCAGCATTTTTTTTTTTTTTTCGATAGGAAAAATCATCTTATGACAACCCCCGCTCTTGGGCGGAGCGGGAGATAGTGTCAGACTCTTACTGACTAAAAAACCCAATCAGCATAACATTCGACTAATATGTACGAATATTATGTCAGTTGTGAAAGGGAATATAGCTGGTGATGATTATAATCCCTTCCCACAACTATTTGCAATCTATCAATCAGGAGACCAACGTTTAGGGCTGGGTACAGCTGTACATGTTCAACAGACAGGCATGTAATTTATTCGTAGCGAACCACTTCATTTACATTACCTTTACATAGAAAATTGACTCATCTATTCCGTTTAAAATTCTTCCAACAACTGAAGAGAATCATGCCAGAGTTGCGTAAAACCAAAAGTAATACTCCATAGGATCCGGATACCGAATATCCTTTAGAAAGTTGAGTTTTGACAGCAAATGGATAAAGAATGCAACAATAACACTCGCTCTGCCAACTGATACAGGACATAAAATAATTTCTCTTGAAATACGGTGCCTTTTGGGTGTCTTCGTGAATGAATTTTGATGGCTTTGTTTTAAAAAACGTCATCCTATTTCTTGTTCTGATATTGAGAACTGGGCCTTACGATTTTACCATAGTAAATTGATCGTGAGGATCAGATGAGACGAGCCTTGGACCGTAAAGTAAACCTGAAAGAGGAGTCTGTCCAATTGCAGCAAAATTCAGGCTGTGTACGATAACATTTTGAAAATTTTCGGCATAGTTATACAAAAAATAATGGAACTCCAATAGAGATTAACAGAATAACTTTACCGGCAAGGTGCGGTAATAATAGGTGGCGTAACTCGGTGACTGGAACCAGAAATGCTGGTCGTCCGGCGTCAAGATAGGTAAACGGTATTGTTGGGATTAGTTGGCATCTTATCTGGATAACAACCGTGGACATAACCAGAAGTTGTAACCTAACAGCGGGCAAAGTTCGACTGTGAATGATGATGATGATTAAATTTAAAAAAGAAAAAACAGTACACCGACTAACATGTTAATAACCTAATAATGTATCAAGTTTGTCAATATAGATAAAAGCAGATATAAAATATATTTTTGATATTTTTGTTTCATTTCAATACTATGGTAGTAATGTCGGCTTTTGTTTGCCGCTTGTTCAAGGAACGGCGTGTGCGCGAGTTAATATACGAATGAGTGTCGACTCCCACATGTGAGAAGTCTTGATACTTAGACACTCGTGTCGACTTTATTTTTTATTACAGTTGTTAGCATTACCTATGATTCAAAGCTTACAATAATTGAATACAGTTATTGGCTTTGCAAAGGAATTCGTTAGGTAATTTAAGTAGACCGTACCTTTTTTTTGATATTTTTAAAATTCATGTTATTATAATTGAAAATGTCATGTTGCGTTAAGTCCGCCTATGTACTACTGTCCATTAAGTTTAATAAATAAATATAAGAATATTAATTAAATTAAATTAAGCCATTATTATTATTCCTTTTGTTAAACTTTTCTCCACACTTAGGATTACTCCTTTTCTATTAATCTAGTTGTTAATTGCATACGTGTCATTTATACGTCTAAAGGTTTTATTATTTACAAAATAAATATAATTGAATAAATATTTTTAGTCTAGAACAAATATTTCTCTCACTTAGGCTCGGACAATAAGAACTACACAATAGTTTTCTTTCTCTTTTTTAACATTTCCAAAACGTTGATTTTTCTATGTCTGTATGTTTGATAAACATCTGTTTTTTTATTAATTTGTATGTTTCTAAGTACTGTAAGTATGAAAGTATTCCAAAAAATAATAACCAACTATCCATCTATTTGTAACAAAAATAAAACAATTAGAAACCTTATAAGTAGTAAACATTAATAAATTCGACATTATCGAAGCTTATAACTTAACTTCAGTTACGAACAATTCTTCAAAAACCAACCTTCGATCAAAACCACTCGCCGCGCTACAAAATATTCCGTAACAGCTATCCTTACCGTACACATAACGTTGAATATAAAAGCGAGCGTCATCCCGGAACCATCTCACTTTATCCTAAACCTTCGTCCACTAAGGACTTAAGACCTCTCCAGCCTTCTAAGGCCAAACCTAAGTCCAATAAATTTTAGGGTAATTTTAACCCAAAAAGTTGAGTCAACCAATATTTTTTTTTTTCTACAATGCGAGTGCTGTGTTTAATTTTGGTGGCAGGAGTCGTGGCCTGCAGTGCCGCCCCAGGAGCTTCCAATGAAGAAGACGGAAGAATCGAGCTCTTTTCTGGAGTGGCTATTGAGAAGTAAGTGGCATTTGGTTTTAAAACGGGAAAATTTTGTTAAATTCTCTTGATGAAATAGGGTGCCTAATACAAGATTTTTTCTGATTTACTACGTACTAGCCTCTGCCTGCGGTTTACCTGTGTAAAAGCAGATTTTTCCATACAAATTTTGAGTCCCCGTTTTATCCTTTTAAGAGGTAAATTTTAGAAAATCCTATCTTATTCCATCAATCAATTATTTTATTTTCAGGAACAATTTTCATTGAGTGTGGAATGAAGTCATTAATAGAACTAACAAAAAAATGTACTACATCATTTATTCAATTATATTAAAAGAAAAAAGAAAAAGTCAATAGTATTTAAAAAAACAATTACTAAACTACGGACTGTTACTGAGTCTGACTTGAAAATAAGGTACCTATTAATCCATATTTTCAAATCGTAATTATTATGTAGTTTTTTTGTACATTATAAAAGGAATTTTTGTGCAAAATTTCAGCGTTCCAGCTCTAACGGTTTGGGTTGGGCGTTGATAAGTCAGTATTTTATGTAAACAAATTTTTTATAGTGCATAGCCAAAACGACCTTTTATAAGTAAATCAACTTTTAGTATACTTTCCATGGCAGTCATTATTTTCCCAATTTAATATATTATTAGTAGATATCTAACGTATTTTTAATCAACTTTATTATGATCTCTAGTTTAGTTTTGGGTTTCTGCTATAAGAAGGTTTCACCAAATATTATCTAATTCTAATTTTATGAGACTTGCAGAGATATGGCTCCGTGATACTTTGAATCTATACACCTTAGATAACTTTATATTATAATTCTTCTGTACGTGTGTTTATCACTTAAATCTTCCAAAATGGCTTGCTTGCTTAGGATAAAACGTTATGTGAATATTTGAATGAGTCCCTGATTGGTTTGAAAATACAATTGAACCTGCTAGGTGGCGCTGCAATCGGATGCTTAATTTTTTCCTGACAAAAAGCCTTCGAGCAAGACAACGTTTGTCGAGACCGCAAGTTTATTTTATAAGACTAAGCTCTACACTTAAGTGACCTAAAAGTAACATTATACAAAAATCAACATACAGTTTCGAAGCCCTGTTTTAAAGTGAAAATATTAAAACAATGGTTTTGACGCAAATTCACTTAAATATGTGACACATACCACACGTCGTCATGCATAGTTGGGTAACGGAGTGGTTTTAAAAACAACTTTACTTTGTTTACTTTGAAAACTTCTTGTCGAAAGCGCGAGGTTTTTGTCAATTTTCAAACAAAAGGCGTAAATTATTGTTTGAATTTCATCTGAAAATAATTCAGTTAAATGCAAACTAGTTTGCCATACATTTAATATACCAAATGAACTTTTATATTTATAATTTAGAAAAAATAAACTTTTTGATCATATAATAAAGTAGATTAAAAGTTATGTGTAAAGTCTTATCTTGAGTCCCAAACTAAAACCTCTGTTGTCTACTTCCATAATCTATTTACCGTAATTCTCTTTGAACCTTATTATCATTCATTATATCTATTTATCGTTATTTTGGTAAAATTATCTTCTGAAATAAGTTTACTGTACTGCATAGGCAAGTCCAATAGCTACACATGAGAGATGCAATCTTTGGCGGGAGAAGTTTAAACCTCCTGATGATTTTATTAAGGCATCAGAGGGCCTCACTCCTGGTCACGAGTTGCTATGGAACCAGGTCGACGTATCCAGGCAAAGACAATCTCCATAGATAGGGGTCCTCAGACGATTCCAACTTTCAGTGTTTATACAGCGTCTCTCCACAGACATGCATGGCATGTGATGCAGGCTGGAAGGTGGGACATGGTCTGTTACCAGTTCACGTAGAGATCTGATCCTCTCATTAGACGTGGACGGCATTGCCGTGGCCGAATATTTTAACTAGTTTTGCCTTCGAAACACTAAGAAGAAAAATAGCTACACAAACAAAGCTGATGTTTTGAACAACTTATATCATGACTCACGAAACAATACAACAACAAATTATAATCCCCTGTCAACCAATTCAAATAAGAGATAACTCCGCCTCATGATCTGTACAATGTTGAAATTTCCATACAAACACTTTCACTTAATATTCATTAGTTTTCACTTATAAATACAGTAATTTATCTAGATTAACAATAACAGTGCGCTTAATACACTAATGCGTTTCACCATCAACGATCGCATCACTGTTTGTCATCAAGTAGGATCATAGTCAAACACTAGTTTTTATTATATAAAAAAAAAACATACTGTTATAGTTCCTGGTAATCAATCCACTTATGCCTCTTCAAAATCATAGCCCTCTAAATCTTTGGTTTCCACATGTTGCAATATTTTCCCATAACCTCAGGGGTTCAGTGCACTAGCATAGAGCATAGAAGGACAATAAATTATTTGTGTGAAATGGCAATGTTAAGACTAGCTTGCAACCGCGTATATTGGGGGACTGGAATAATTTGCCTGCTGGGGTCTTTCCGTCTGATTATATTTAGGTGTCTAAGGCAAGAGTGAATAGGCTCTTAATAAACTAGTGCGCCTCACCATCAACGATTACATCACTGCTTACCATCAGGTGGGATCGCAGTCAAGCACTAGTTTATACGAATTAAAAAAAAACACACTGTTATAGTTCTTGGTAATCAATCCACTTAAGCGTCTTCAAAACAATAGCCCTCTAAATCTTTGTTTTCAACATTTTGCAATATTTTCTCATGACCTCAGGGGTTGAGTGCACTAGCATAGAGCATAGAGGGACAATCAATTATTTGCGTGGAATGGCAATGTTAAGACTAGCTTGCCGAACGCTCAGCATAAAGCTGTGGCCTCATGCTTAATGCAACGAAAGCACAGCATGGGTTTTCAGCGCTTACAGATACAATCGTCAGTTGGTACCACGTTCCACAAAAAGTATTTAAGGGGCCTCTGTGAGTTTAACTTCAGTCTGTCCTATGCCTTTTAAAGGTCTAGACCCCACGGTGCTTGATACCGTTTTTTGCGAGTAATAAATCACCAAATCCCATCCTATCCATTTCCATTTTTGTTATAGCGAGAAAAAGAGAACAAAATATATCTTAGCCAAAAGTCTTTACTTTAGTTTTTTTAGTGAGATAAGACACTTTCTTCACAACTCTCTGTAATACGCTAATAATACCTATTTTAGTATTCATTGTAATGTAAATCAAGTGAAAATGCGTGTAAAATGGTATTGTGTCTTACGAAACTACGTAAAGTTTTAAAGGAAAATATTTTCTAATTATGTCTTTGTGTAAGACAAGCTGCTGCCAGTCGCTTTGCCTTCGTGAAAGTAGAAAAATGTCCCAAGAAAACATAAGCCCAGGGTAAAAAGTATCCTATGTGCTATTTCAGGACATGATCTACCCATGTCCCAAATTTTATCCAAATCGGTTCACACGTTCGAGTGTAAAGATGTATAGTATGTCTAAAAACTCAAACGACTTGGGAATTTTGTAAAAAATTTAATCATTTAAAAATTATTTATGTATATTCGATACTTTTTAGAAGATTCTCCCATTATTAAACAATGATCAACATCTCTTAATCAACCTTGATTATTGAATCAGTGTTGATTACATCAGATTTCATTTTATTCTAATAGTTATCCAAGTCGTTTGACTTTTTAGACAGACTTTAACAGACAAACATACATTCTCGCAACCTTTCGCTTTTATAATATTAGTGTGATTTGCAGTGTATTAAAAAAAATTTATGTGTTTTGAATATCATGCTTTTTCGATATATTTAGTTCTTAAATGAAATGTTCTAGCGCTAATTAATTTTCTAAGATGTTCTTTTTTTAATTATGGGAATTGGGAAATCATCCTATGACTTAACTCATTCTATGGTGGGGCACAAGAGTGTGTCAGACTTCTACTGACTAAAATCACACCTATGCTTCTTCTTTACCCTTGCGTTCTAAGAATTTTCAGATCACTCAATGATCTCGATTCAGGGAGTTTGATTTGGGCCTTTATCTACCAAAAAGAACAAAAAAAAAAAAAATGTCTAAGATAGAAATTTAAAAACCGATTGATTTCATAGTTAAATAGCGAAAAATTTGTAAAAATCCGAGACAAATAAGTTTAAAATTGATAGTAATCTGAATCAAATTTATTTTAATACAAACTCTGAGAAATTGCTATCTGTTCAATCTAAAACGATGGGTTTTGTATTCTCTTTTCATTTATTACTAGCAGCTGACTTTGTCTATATGGCTTTAGTATTTTCCGAATTATAAATCATTATCTATTAACCCTAGGATCCCTGAATTCTCTTACATACGCCCTGAAAAGCCTAGCAGGCTAATCTGGTTCTGGAAAGAGGCGAGCTGGTTGGAATAAGCTGATCAAAAGATGGTGCCATTGCCTACGCACAATGGTCCACATGAGACGAAAAGCAGACTCCGAAAAATAGATAGATTACTAGATTTACCAGCGGCTTTGCCCACGTGAACGAGAATTATTCCAAAGTACTTACGAGATAATTAAGTATCTTATGTGTTATTCTGGGACATGGTCTACTCGTGTGACCAATTTCATCCAAATCTGTGTACCTGTTCGACCGTAAAGAAGTAACAAATATACACTTACAGTCTCACACTCATCAATTTTCGCCTTTACAATAGAGTTGCTGTCAGGCAGTCATACAACTGCGGTAACCTAAGATAAAAGCTATCTTGGTACATACCAAATCCGATTATGTATAGTCGTTTAAGCGTTCACCTTTATTATAGACTATCGTCCCGTCCCGGCTTTGCACGTCCAATAAATATAGCCTATGTTACCCAGGATGAATAAAGCTTTCCAATGGTGAAAGAATTTTTGAAATCAGCACATTAGTTTTTGAGTTTATTCATTACAAACATACACTCAAAAATAAAAATGTTCCCTCTTTATAATATTAATGTAGAAAGCGTGATTTAATTTTTGTATTTCTCTCTTTACAGAGACGCTACAGGAGAAGAGAAGTTAAACGTGAAATTCGAGCCGGGTGAATTGAGGGAGGCTGCCAGAACGTTTGAAGAAGGTTAGTACCTTAGTGATGGCCATTAGGCAGTGTTTTACGAATAACCCTGTAATTCCGCTGACATGATAAGGTGATAATGACGACTCTCGCTCAACTCAAGAATAAGACATCCTGATGATTTAAAATATATTAGTTAAATGTTTATATATACTAGACTACCAACAACCTTATGCCTATAATAGCAATACCAATCATCATCATCATTTCAGTCGATAGACGTCCACTGCTGTATACAGGCCTCCCGCAAGTGTCGTCACAATAAATGATCCTGGGCGTCTTGCATCCATTGGAGCAATTGGTGTTGCTCCAATGGATGCAAGACGCCCAGGATATAACTTAAATCAATCTTTAACATATTCGTGAGAAACATCTCGATATACAGAAGTGAAAGTTGTAGAGTGGGTCAGTGCACTCTTACGTGAGTGCAGCGGCCGCGCGGTCAAGGTTACGTCAGCTGGTCTTGTAGCGTTAGCAAGGAAATGAAATGTGTTACATCTGCACTAACAACTAGGAATATATTAATCATAGTTACAAATCTCACGTTAACGTATCAACATCATTTAAACACCTGTCTATTATTTTTATATAAAGAATCTATGTACAAAATTGCAAAATTGTATCATGAAAAATCAGAAAATTATAAGCCACTTATGGCTAACCAGGTGTTGGCAATATAAATACATGGTCACCGGGCCACCCTCGCGATTGAAGGGTTGTTTTGCTTCAGTACCAAGCTATGCGCTATTACTACATGCCCACTATAACCTGCCGCAATTTATTTTGTACTTAGTGTCGGTACTAAAATATTTTTGGGAAAAAATAAAAAATAGTTTAAAAAATATTGGAATTGATTCAGTTTCTGATTCTGAACAAACTACATTCAGATGCTTTGTATCCTACAACTGGGTAAAGGCATCCCCATTTCCATCCAAACTTCTTTATTCTAGGCAATCTCTTGCGTCTGAATGAAAATGTACATTGTGAGGCAAGATTAACCTCACAATGTACATTTTCATTCAGACAAACATTAAAAATACGTGTAAAATGGGCGTTCTTATTGCACAAGGAAATATCTTTCTCGAAATATGACAAGAAGTCAAACGTGATTGTTAGTTAAAAATATTGCGGTAATATAACGATGCAATGGCGTGTAGTATTAAACTTATCACAATCTAAATAAAATGTATCGTAATGAAAGTATGGTGTGTGAATGGACTGTTACGTGAGAGAACGCTCGCGTGGTCAAGGTTACGTCGTGCGGTTACCGAAGGAATAGTACTGGTTATGGCTAATTGTGGGTTAAATATTTTAATGTATGTTACGGTGAATAAATTATGATCTAATTTATAGTGTAGTTAAATATATTCCATTCGTCAGTTGTACTGTTAGTGTCAGACCGCCTGGATAACATGGTGGAGCATACAAGGAAGGTGTGCCCTGCTGGGGTAGATCACCGCCGTATCCTCATAGAGGCGATTGCCGGCAACCTCTCGCGCTTGGCCCTGGCTATGGCCATGGTCTAGAGCGAAGAGGAATGGCAGGCGGTCGCCTTCTTCTACGAAGCAGTAATGCTAGTAAAGAAAGCGGCCGCATGCGTGAGGGAACTGACGTCCTCACACCCCAACTTCGAATTCCAACTACCTTAGGCTGGTCGTCCTACCAGCAATATGAAAATCAGGATCCAGTAACTGTCTGGCTTGAGCCCGAGTCGTCAATGGGGCGTAAAATTCCACGCGCCTCAAAGAAAAGGATTTGCTTACATCTGCAGACGGGGCCTATGCCTACTAGAGATGACCTCAGTGGATTTACTTCGGAAAGAAAAACTCGGGGTCCTGTAACGCAAAGGATAGATAATTATGTATTTTAGTTACCATTGCGTTCTGGGATCGCGGGTTACCTTTTCAGAATCTCCCCGTGACCTCGGCAGGTATCGACCCTAATGGGTCCAACTACGGCTTAAAAAATATTATATGTCACGAAGACAAATCATTACGTAGTGTTTATCAACGAAGTATTTCATGAGTGACTGTAATCATGGTCAAGACTACGCTGTTAAATTGTATCATACGAGATTGCGGTGACATAAAATATACGCAACAGTAGCTAAAACAACCGCGGTTTCATTATTATGAATACCAAGTCTGGTGCTAGCATTAAAACCAACAGTTAGAGATATACACCTACAATGCCAGAAGCCAATTCATCTGTGAGAGGGATTGGCCATAATCTACGTTGCAGGTCAATTAATTGTCATAGGGACCCAGTAGGCCATGCCATGCATGCCATAGGCAGTCGAAAAGGGTACTTCAGGATTTTGGAACGCAAGGCAAAGAAGAAGCATAGCGTGTTTTCTACAATCTTGCTTCAACCTAGAATAGGAGATGTCATTAGATGATTTCCCACCATCCAAAAAAAAGTCGTCGACGGCGCGCGCTATTCCCGCGCGCCTCAAGGAGTTGTCAGCAACAGCAGGGACCCAGCCGGGTCGAAGCCTACTGGGGCCAGGGTTATCCGAAAGGGCGCTCGAGCCCCGGTATGAAGGCTTGAAGGAACGGGATGGGTTTTTTAGTCAGTAAGAGTCTGACACTATCTCCCGCTCCGCCCAAGAGCGGGGGTTGTCATAAGATGAAAAAAAAAAAAAAAAAAAACCATCCAAAAAAAACCTATTGTCTTAGATTTAGTTCACACTATAAAATTATAATCTACACCACCGTAGATCAAAATCAATGGTCAATTAATCAACCAGCAGAATTTCACACCAAATCCAAGAACG
This sequence comes from Mythimna albipuncta, assembly GCA_929112965.1. NCBI lineage: Eukaryota > Metazoa > Arthropoda > Insecta > Lepidoptera > Noctuidae > Mythimna > Mythimna albipuncta. Next base: position 7,388,889 of record OV815980.1, read on the forward strand.
GTGGGAAAAATCATCCAATGATAACCTCCGCTCTTGGGCGGAGCGGGAGATAGTGTCAGACTCTTACTGACTAAAAGATCCACGCCGTTTCTTCTAGCCTTCATACAGGGGCTCGAGCTGTCTTTCGAAACTAACCCTGGCACCCTGACCCTGGCTGGTAGGCTTCGACCCAGCTGGGTCCCTGCTGACAATTCCTTAAGGCACGTGGGAACAGCGCCGTCGACGACTTGGACTTGGTCCGGACAGTTACCGGACGGCCGGATAGCGAGCTACCCATTGTTCACTGTCCGCAAGCCCACGCCTACGGTGGCCGAAAATCAGGATCAGAATCCCGGATCATACGGACCATGGCCCCAACCAAGGCCCGGACAATGAATGATACTGGAATCTCTTATAGTTACCTAAAAGAAAAGATTTCTAAATTTGGCTAGGACATTACTGGCACCCTGAATCTCGGAAAACACGTGAAGCCGTTGCGCCCGGTTGCCGTTTGTAGATCTCTGACAGCTGTTACAAATAGTCAGATGCCAGAAAACTTGACTATCAGTCTTTACAAGGAGTATCATGTTATGTGGAGGTCTGATAGGTAGTAGCTCGATATGAAACACGATTACTCAACCACACCCGGTTTGACTGGAAGCTGAGCCCAAGCTTGAATAAAGGCTAAGGAGATGATGGTGACTTGTAAGACCTGTAAGCCTTCCTTTTCCAATTCTTAAACTATCATTCTGAGGTCCCTCAAACCACTTCAATGCCGATCTTTTTTTGTTTCAGCTCGTGGAAAAATCAAGAAATACTCACCGCTGCTAGCAGGTATAGGAGTCAAAGTTTTGGCAGTAGCTGGTCTTCTCTTTGGAGGTCTGACACTCCTCGTGACAAAAGCTTTGGTGGTAGCCAAGTTGGCCTTCGTGGTGGCTGCAGCCTTGGGCATCCAGAAGTTGCTGAGTGGCGGAGGACTCAACAATATTAGTGGAAAGGTGAGCGATTATGTAAGGATTACTTTTTCTTCTTTTTCCTCGATTTAAAGGTCTTATTTGAAATCTTATAAACATTAAACATTGCTGAAACTAAACTATTGTTGTTTGGGTTTTTAAAGTATTTAGGACATATACAGTACAACGAGTAGTATTTAGTGTTAAAAAATATTTTCATCTTTTTAAACCTTCGTAGTCAAGCACTAGTTTATATAAATAAGTAAAAAAAACCCACAACGTACAAAGGGTGATATAAGTTTGGCCGCTTTGTTTATTTGTCTGGGGCCGCTTTGTGCTTTCTAGCAAAAGTTATTAATATGTTTTATCAAAATTGATAAAGCAATATCCAAGTTACAGGGCGGAGGATGTTAAATGATGGGAAAGGTCATCGAGAGAGTAACAGTAAAATTCATATTTTACAATAAATGTAAAAAAATTGGGTCGGGGCTTTTAAAAGGTTTAATTTGAGTTTCATATACAATTATATTATGGCGTTAAGTCCCTTCTTTGAGGAGTGACTAAAAAGACAAAACGGCGCCCTTACCCTCCATGGTAAGTTCGGGATATTCCTGCGCTGGGTTCATGGGGAAGAAACGGTCCGGCGTCACCATTGTGTGAACTGCCTGGAGGACACAATGGAGTATAGAGGTGTGCCCCATCTGGGCAGACTACCGCCGTTGGCGGCAGCGATCTCAGACCGTGTCCGGAGCGAGGCGAAGTGGCAAGCGGTCGTCTCCTTCTGCGAAGGCGAAGTCAATGGTCCTCGCGCTCCAGCCGTCAGGATTTCGATCCCAATTTCTGGCCACCGTAGGCGCGGGATTGTGGACGGAAAGCAATGGATAGCTTGCCGTCTGACCATCTGGTAACCGTCCAGACTAAGCCCGTCGAAGGCACGTGCCTCAAGGAGATGTCAGCAATCGTAGGGGCCCAGCAGAGTCGTAGCCTACTGGGGCCACGGGTGATGTGAAAGAGAGCCCCGGGGTCCTGCAAAGAAGGCAAAGAAGAAACAGTATTAAGTTTTAGTCAGTAAAAGTCTGATACGAAAAGGGCGGGAAATGTCATTTGATGATTTCCCATAAAAAAAAAAAACAAAAATACAATTATATACAAGACAATAAAATTATTTTTCCTCTTCGAGCAGATTTTGAATTAACTGAATAGTCGTTAGGAAGTCAAATAATAATAAGACAGTAGAACAAAAAAGTAACGAATTCCCTTTTTTCAGCTCGCCGGCTTTCAGTCCTCCCAGCAGTGGACGTCTCCTACGGCATCAGCAGCCACCTACCCTTACGCTAGGTCTTCAAACATTGCGAATGATGCCAACGATTTAGCATATAAAGCTCAACTTAGCTCATAGAGATTTAAAAAGCTAGCTTTAGCCAGGATGGGGGTAAAACAATTTTGTGCCTAATATAGACTGTGGGATCAAAGTAGGAATAGGGTTGTCGATAAACCATGAAATGAGGTTTAAAAATATATATTATAATAATAGTGTAATTCACGTAGTTCAGACTAACCTTATTCTTATTTTATTGAATAGTAATTGCAGTATTTTTTTCTGCAATTTAATTTATTATTTTTTGTAAGAACAGATTTCAAATATTTAAAATTTTATTATAATAAAATAGAAAGTATTATCTGGTATAAAAGTATAATCATAGGTTTATATTATTTTTTTGTAAAATTTCAAAATAAGTACAGATTTCCAATGATCTTGTTAATTTAAGTGAATGTTCAAAAATATTGATTAATTTAACTTTAAGATATTTAACTAATTTGATGGTGCATTTGTAAGCTTTAAATTTTAAAATTATTTATTTTAAAAGCTGAATTTAATGGTGCATGATTCGTTATTATATCAAATAATTTATTATTTTTAAGGTTTTTATTATTTTTTAATATTATGATTTATTTAAAATGGACTGTAAAAAATACACAAAAAGTTTGGATAGTACAGGGTAAAAGCAGCAAATTAAAAAAAAAAAAACATTTCATGTTATTGTAAAAAGCGGCCTAATCGTGCAAAAAAAAAAGAATTAAATTCCTAGTTTTATTATTAACTATTACGGGTTTATGTGTCATAACCAAACGTTGTACTTAATATAAGAATTATGTATTCAATAATAAGACTGTACGTTAACTTTTAAGACATGAAATAAACTGAATCATTTCTGACGTGTTGTTTTATTTTCATTTTAAATTACATAACTTAATACAGCCAAGCCTGTTTCATCTACGGACGACCAGATTTACGGCAGTGCGCCACTGGTCCATGGTGTATATCAACTGGGATATCCACCATGGACCAGTGGCCCACTGCCGTACAAATCGTCTTAGGAACACTTGTTGTACGTACAGCTGCTAAAGAATTCCCTGCCGGAATCTATGTTTCCTGATAGCTAAAACCTCTTCGGTTCTACGGTATTTAAGTCAAGACTGAATATTATAGGTTACTTCTAGGCAAGACCGTGTGCTCCACCGTCAACCACATTACCACATACTATACGGTGAGATAGTGGACAAGCGCGACCATTTCAAAAAAAATGCTGCATTTTTTACAGCTGTAGCGCCATCTATGACTTGGAATAGGTACTAAACTTCATCATCCTGTATCATGCTATTAGAGTTCTCCGTGAGATTAGAACTTAAACAATAGCCCAAAATCAAATATCGATCAGTTACCTGGATCAGACGAAACAATCGTCAGATCAGAGAATCCTCTCTTTTTAATGGAGGCATGTGGGACTTTATACCACATACGTCTAAAAATACGACCATTTCTGTCACAAAAATAAAAATTATACTGAACCCTCAGGGTTAGCTTTTACCTGTTTTTTTTTTCTAATAAGATATACATTTCCAGAAATTTCTACATGCATAAGTATAAAGAGACCTACTTATCATCTACTCGTAGCAAGAACAGTCTTACGGTTTGTTTATACAAGTAACATAACGGTTTGAAAGTCGACAAAGCGTGAAACTTTATTATAGTGTTCGTGAAGAACTGCCAGCGCCATCTCTTGGCAAGTTATGTGAACAAATGACCGAAAAGATGATTAATTTTATCATTCTTAACCATAGGTAATTTAAACCATAAAAAATGACGAATTCTAAATCATGGTTCGTAGAAAAAAAATCGCTTCGATCCCTTGCTTAATAGAAAAATGGATCTTTTACTTCAGTGAATCTGTTCCCGAAGTGCAGTCATTTAAAAACTGGACCTTACATTTTTCTAAGTCGAAAAAAAAAGACAGTGAACTTAAATAAACAAATAACAAACTTTAATAAACCATTATTTCTCCTTTCTTTCAGTCCATCCAAAGGTTGTCTATAAGAGATCACCCTGTGCGATAAGACCCCATTGTAACTGACGCCTATTGTACACTTGTTTTTTTAAATATTTGTCCTGTATTTTTTTTATGAAGAATATAATAAATAAACTACAAATTTAAAATACTTTACGATTTTTTAGATGAAATCCGTTTTTACATCTCCTGTAAAGTGTGTATAAAATATATAGCAACATGTTCACAAACAATTACGACTTTTTAGGATGAATAATTTAAAACAACGATTTGAAATGTGAAAAATAAACAAATACATATTGCTTTTCATATCTCAATGATAAATTTTCAATTCTAAAATAATATAATTAAACTTAATGATCTTCTTAATAATTTTTATTTTGATGCCATCATTTTTACGTAACAACTTCATGTACTTACTCAAAAAAAAATACGACTAAAATAAAATATGACTGATTTATTTAACCCCGAATCACTAAATAGTTATCTTGGGTTAATCAAATCAGTCATGTTTTTGCAAACACGCCTTTTATCTAATCTCTTTGACTTCAGTACTTAATGTAGGTACTCAAACTTAGTACAAACTACTATTTATGAAATATTATTGAATTGATATGAGCTTTATTTTAACGTTTACTACGTTAAGACTAATCAAGTATTTAATGAACACCTTAAAAGAGCAATAACGTTGACATAAATATGTTTAGTAAATCATTAGGTTGAAAAACTCGCAAACTTAAATCAGGTGTAATATTTTAATTTTATTTTAAAAAGTTCTTTGTCTAGTTTATCAAAGAAATAAAAGTTCTACATGTACGTGAACATAGACTTGTTAAAGATTTTACTGTTAAGTGTATGGTATTGTTTTTAAACTAATTTATTTTAAGAAATAACTTTCTCCAAAAATATCTTTGTAAAATATCATAATCAAATAATTGAATAATAGCTAGTTAATAATTTATATAAGATAGTCATATCTTTAAAGACAGTATCTTAAATACAATAATCATAATCATGACTAGACAATCTCCATCGAAAATTCCTGAAAAGCATGAATAAGACATTCTCTCGTCTCAAGCTGTTTAGAAACTAAGCTGTATGCATGGAGAACCCACTTTTATACTAGTTTTCAATATAGATAGAATGTGAAAAAAGAACATGCCATCTTCACGCAGACATAGATAAGTAGTGCGTGGGTACAAGAGTGTCTGTATACGCCTTTCACTCACACACATTGATAGGAAAATAATTGGATAGAGAAATGAGTGGAGTAGTGATGGAAAAAAATATTTGTTGATTGAAAGTCTTAGATTGTTTAGACCGTTATAATGCTAAACTATTATTTTTGTCAACTTAATGTTCTTATGATTTGTGGTTTTTGACAATGGCTTAGAAAAACAGTTATTTGTAGAACTTCTCAGTCACAGCCCACCTTGTTTCACGAGATGTCAAGTGATCTGAATTAAGGTCGATTGTCTTGTTTTTTTTTTTTTAGCGAACTTCGAATAACTAACTTTTTGCATGCTTCAAACAGTGTTAATCTTTATCAATATTTAAATTAAAATTCATTCTTATCTATAGACTTCGCGATTATCTAAATTGCTTGTTCTTCACTTTATCAAAATTTGCATTGCTATTTGATTTTCCAAACTTAATAACACTGACTTTATCGATAGAATTAAGATATATTAGATACAGAATTCATTTCAAATTCATCTTAGATGTTTTTTTAGTATAGCTTCAAAAAATATATAGCATTTTTCGACTCTACTTCCTCCGCAGTCTCTATTATGTAGACGGTAAACTTTCTCCACTACTACACAGACATTCTGTCTTTGTGTGGGTGACACTTTCACTTGAATACATTTTTGTTGTATTTTTTCTGTTTTCTCATACTAATAATTATGATTGTGATTGACGATCATTTAAACAAGTTGTTTTTTTTTTTATATATTTAGCTAGATGGAACAGAATTTTTAGTTGGCCTATATGATGCTTCTGTATATGACATGATGTATGTATGTTTATAATTCACAATTTTGTCAAAAAATACTGATTTTCCAAGGAATTCTGATCATTATAGTGATCAATGGATTACAATATCTTTAATTTTGGAAGTCGGTGTTAAAAAACGAAGAAACAGAACTAAAAAGACCGGATTCCAAAACGGAAGCATTTTTGTTTTTCTTTTGTTGTGGTTTGCAATTTGAAATCATGTTTACCATTTCAATTTTATTACCTGGAAAGGAACTCCACTTTTCACGTAACAAAATTGTATTGTTCAGAACTTTAATCATGAAATTATTTTTTAATATGAGAAAGCTTGAAAATATTTTATAAATAAATATAAAATGTATAAACGGTTTGGTTTCATTATTGATAAGCAATGAGGAGGTATTCAATTTGGATTTAATTTAAATAATGTTTTCAACTACTGAAATGTTTTTATTCCATTCATTTCACTAGTTTACAACGTTCAACAGTACCTAGTATCTATGTAGTTTAATTTTTACGTAACCAACAATTACGAGTATGTATCTACACCTGAAAATGGAAAAAATTAAATTAAATTCATGAAGTTATCCATGTCTTTTAATAAACTTTAATAAACGAGAGGTTTTTTATCAAGAAAATCATAGGTTTGCAACAAATATGTGTATGCATACATGTTAATCTGATTTAAACCAAGCAAAAAATAATTACAAAATATAAATAGTCCTAGAGCCACAAATAAGTTAGAGAAGTCAATTTTATGACATGTCCTTTCTCGGATAACATTCGTTGTAACACTGCAAAATAAATATTTTTTTGTTCTTGTTTTTTTTTTAGTAATAGCAGTAATTAACTTGACAATTTACTTACAGTACCTATACTTTTTTCGGTAATGTACCATACTGTGTTGCATTTAGTTGCTTTAGCACTTAACATAGTCTTTCAGTATTAAACATTTTACATAATCTGATAATTTCGACCATTTTTGTTGCTTTGACTTTGGCATATATACTTTCGTAGTTTAATAGGTTTTTTTGTTAGTTTAATTGACTCTATCCAGTGAAATCCATCCAAACTTAGCCTAATCAATTACCATAGACACTTTTCATCACACCTTTAAATCATCACCAACAAAACGTAAATATTATCAAGAAAAATCAACCCATTTCCATAAGCTATTAAAAAGAAAAAAATCTCTTTCACCGACTCAGGAATTTGGGGCCTCTGCTACGTCCACTAAACACCTTTCTCTCGCTTTCACACTGTGAGATCGGGTAAACATGATGCCCTCAATGGTTTTATTTACCCTTGGTAAAACACCATAAGTCCACAAAATTCTAAAAAAAATTCAACCTTGGGATTAAAGGTTTAGAGTTGAAAATTGATTAGGTGGTAGTGAAGAGTTAAGTGAAAATTCTTGTCGTGTAGGAGTAAAAACAGGTGGGTATGTCGTTTCCAGTTTTTTTTGTAGTAAGTTTAGGCGCCCACCCGTGTGATAACTCCATAATTTATATGGTGTTTTCTATAAGTTATATTAACGTTACATTTGATGGAATTGAGGTTGTGTGCATCGTGGGCTTGTTGAGCAATCATGTCTTCAGTTCTTGAGAAAAAGACGTAGTAATTTTGAAAAGCAAACCAACAATCCTTTATAAAAATATACACCTGTGACCAAGACAAAAAAAAAAACTATATATTAGTATATTTCTGAGTTTTAAATCTAGCTGGAACTTTAGTAGCTATTTTGTATTACATAGTAAAAAAAAAACATCTTTATTGACAAATACTTTTAAGTATAAATCTATAAGCACAAACAACACAATAACAACCAGAATTGACAATAATAACTACAATAAAATAATAATTAACAAGTGCACCAAGGTATTTTCTACCATTCAATCTTTTGGTTGGAAAGTCTTCTGTGGTATTTCTTAAATTCAAATAATTAATAATGATTAAAAATCGACATTACTCATGATTCAGTCTTCTTTCTAGGGAGAAACATTCTTTATAATTAGCGTTTATAAAAGTTGTGACTGTATTAATATTCTATAAAGAATTTTGTAATTCTAGCTTCTAAGTCCAGAACAATTTAAATACTATAAAATCTTAAGATTCTCAAAAAAATTGGCAGTATTCAAAAGAATGCTCACAGTAAAATAAAGTAATTAACAAGAAAGGAGGAAAAAAAGGAAATTGTACGCAAAACAGAAGAAAGTAATGTTGTTTTAATTATAACAATTATTTTCTTAATTATATTTGATTTCAATATCTTCACGATGGTTTTAAACATGACTCATGCGATGTAAGAAAAATTGTCTTTTGTTACTAGTATTTGAAGTATAAGATAAAAAATCTGTTATTTTATTCATTTGACAAAATCACAGTATATTTTATTTATAATATACTATAATGTTGGTTTATAATTTGAAATATTTTATCTACCTTGTAATTTGTATTATGATGTCTTAACATTTTTTCTAATATTAATATTTATTCCTTACGTATGATCTCAATTGACATTTAAAATCATACAAAACCGCCATAGGTATTAGCCATCAAATGTCAAATGCAAATATAAATATTCCATAACACAGGTCTATCACACCACAGGTGTACCTGTACACATACTACCAAAAAAATCCACCACACCTCAATATCAGGTGGTACATTTCGCAACAAGCATTCGCAAGCCGGATGTGGCATTTTTCTCTAGAAGGTGAAAGTGTACGAAGTGGCACACACAGTCGAAAGTGATGTGAAAGTATACTGGCGGATGTGTTTTGGTAATTTATGAGAGACGAAAGCGTGAGGAAGGATGTACTGGTGTGGGCGAATTTTTTTGGTACGTAGTGTAAGAGAGTTGCCGATAAAGTAACTAATAACATGTCGTTAAATTAACCAGTCGTCAATGTTACTGATGGTTAATATTCTCAAACCCAAATTCAAACTCAAAATTATTTTGTTTCACATAGGCTTACATGAGCACTAAAAAACTTGGTCGTTAGCAATGAAAAAGAACTAGCAAGAAACACTAAGGTTATTCTTTTTAAAAAATTATTGAGTTTACAATATTTCCATATTACAATATTAATAAATAAGAGGGGACAAAGTAGACCAGCCATTTTTGTACCCAAAAGCACAATGAAATTAGAATCCGATTCCGCGGAAATTATAGTACTATCAAATACAGATTATTAATAAGAGGCTAGAGTAATATAAATAAAAGATAGTGATAGTAAACTAAACTGATAGTGTTCTTTAAGATACATAGAAATCCAAGATACGAGTGAAACGAATGAATAAAGAGAAGTAGATCTACTTCTTACATTGAAAAGAACGCGTTTTACGCGTTAGAAATCTTCAAGATCAATGCAGTTTTTTTTTTATAGAAAATAGAAATGAAAATATTAAAAGATACAAAGAGAACGTACAAAATAATTAATAGATTTCAATGGCTTAACATAAAATGTTATTTTTTTTTTATGATAGTTAACAAGGTAAGTTAATGGCTCAATCTCTTTAAAACTTGAAATGATTGTAATTTGTGTTGTCTTTAATTTTTTTTTATATGAACCAAGCAATTAAGAACATCTTTCAAATTATAACTACTAAACAGTATTATTACATGAGTATCTATAGAAAACAAAAAATAACGATGCCTTCAATAAAAATACACTAAAAATAGCCAATTCAAAATCCTACACATCCAATAACCAAAAATATTCTAGAAACATTTCAAAAAGCAAAAAAATCTAACCATACAAATCATTACCTAACATTACAAGCTTAAAAATAAAAAAAAGTTATTCAACTCAAACTTTCATTTCGAGTGACATCACTCCAGCATCCTTGTTACGTCAGTTTCCAATATGGCCGCTGTAGAAAGTCGGTCGATGAACCCGACACACTTCCAACGTACTCGCGGCTCGAGAGTATTCGAGTATTTACTATAGAATATTGTATTGTTATGTAATATTGGAAATTTTGAATAGAATCGTCGTCGTGTAGATGTATTTAAGACTACGTAGTATTTAAGATATCTTTGGAGATGCTGTTTTGGGGTTATTTTTTGTATGACAAAAATATATTGTGCAGTATCGTCTTCAAACAGAACTATGTCATGTTTGTTGTATATTTTGCTTAATTGTTCACTTTTTAGTATTTACCTGAATAGCTTCAAAGAGAGATTCGAAAAAAAAAATCCTTTATGTCTCTGAATTAACAAAATGATATTTATTATGTTTGGACTGTAGAAAGTAAATTATTTTATAATAAAGTGGCGTGCAGATTTCTAATATTCTCTTCGCATATATGGGCCTCATTAGGAGGTTTAAAGTCATCCAAAGGCCAATGACAAGGACTATACTCAGAGTTATCTTGCATGATTGCATTAGGATTGAAGGTATTCGCAGGAGAATCAAGGTTACCGATATAGCTTAAATAATTACCGAACTTAAATGGTGGTAGGCAGGGCATATTGCTCGCAGAGCAGGTGGTCAATTTGACCGAAAGGTTCTAGAGTAGCGACCGCGTACCGAAAGACTTAGGGTTGAAAGGCCTCCCACATGGTGGACTGATGACCTAGTGAGGGTCAAGGGAATCCGATGAATGTTAGATACACAGAACTGTTCGTTACGGCGACAAATGGGGAAGCCCTATGTCTTACAGGCGACGTCTTACATCTGAAACGATAATGATGAATATGTATCGATACCTATATTCTTCTTTGCACAAATTATGCTTTGTCACAAAATATTAAATTCTTTATATGCAGATCGTGTTTCTAATTAGACGGAGAAGTTATATTTGTTTCCTGGCTTGTAGCTATTTGTACATTTCACTGAAAGGAAATAAATGTTTGCGCATGAGTAAGCTCATGCACGAACAATTTTCTTTTGAGTTAGTTCCTGGTTTTAATTGGAACGAAATACTACGTATATGTATTTTAAGGTACTTGTAGTTTTAATACGAAGTTGGTTCTATTTAGAGCTTTTGAAATTAAAAGAAAGTGTGAACGCGAAACAACAATTTCTAGATAAAAATAATATTTTTTAAGTTAAATGATATAAACGATTTCTTGACTACCCCCCTATTAGTAAGCAGTGATGTAATCGTTAATAGTGAAGTGCACCTGTATGCATTCACTATATCTTACAAGAAATTACTAGGTATATTAAGTAGTAATAAGCATATTAATTTGCTGATAGTCATGTTCACGAGAAAAAATTAGTTAGAAATCGCCTAAGACAGTGGGGTTTGTAAAGAGAGCAGTGGGACATAATACATATTAAAAAGAAAAACTCTACCCAAAAAAACAAAACTAGCTAACCGGATTAGATAGTACATAATTCTTTCCACTAAAAGAGAAGGAGTTTAATGAACATCAAGTTTCTTTTTCTATTTTATCGGTGAACACAACTATTAACTGAATGATGATCTTGATAAAGTCATATTTTATTAGAAATCAGTAATTATAGCTGTTATTGTCACTTAAAAAAATCTTTTCTTCTTTAATTTTTTATTGTATACCATGATAGATAACAAAATATGTGGACATCAGAGTTCATGTACATAGGCGAGCTTAAATCAAAATTGAGTTTTGCTTCCAGCAAACCATAGTGATTAAAAAAAAAAAAAAAATACATAGAAACCTGCCTGCTGCTTCTTTTTAAATCTTCTAATACTGTTAAAAATAATAATAGAAACCTAATATTATATGAGGATTTTTATTTGAGTTATAATTTTAATATCTAATTAAATAAATTTTACTAAAGTAAAAAAAGTTTTCTTTTTTGTATTTTAGTTTTGTTAATAAATTGTTATATACAACATTAGTTTTAGTATATGCAAAACCCGATCCCATGTCTAGTATTTTTATGTAAAGAATCAATGAACAAAATTTCACAACTGTATCATGAAAAATCACAAAGTTATAAGCTAGTTATGACAGCAAAAATACATAGTCTTCAGACCATCCAGGTGACTGAGGGTTCGTTTTGCACTTGCACCCAACTGTTAGCTGGCGTTTCATGCTCACTATGACCTGCCGTGACCTGTGTTGTACTTAGTGTCAGTGGTATCCAACTTGTGAACATTTTAAATATTTTTGGGAAAAAATATAACATGGTGTAAAACTAATGGAATTCATTCAGTTACTGATTTTGAACAAACCATTTTAAGGTTTCGTATAAACTAAAAATCATGTTGTATAGGTATAAAAGTAGATACTTTTATTGTTTTTGTGGGACATGAAGTAGTAGCTTATCTTCTTTTTCTTTTACATTTGCACCGGAGAGCTCTGTTCTGGTTCTGGCTAAATTATTATGACACTAACCTAAAACATACTCTTTTTTTTTGTTTAGTATGTTTGTACTGTAGTTTACATAATTGTAAGGTGGTCAAAAAAATAATGTATACCTCTCAAAACTAAACTTTAAAATAGTATTGAAACATTCTACATTTTATTCTTCAATCTTACTACGAGTACACATTTTCATCCATTCAACGCAGGTGCTACTCACACTTTCCAGTTGTCCATGTGTGCGTGTTACCGACTTCCACCCACACTGACGCACACTTGTATCCGTGTACCTGACCTCCTTCTGTGTCGTCGAGTAAGTAGTAAGATTATGTATTTAGGGTATACACAGGAATGCACCGTTTGTGTTCAATGTGAAACGTGGCTATGTATGGGGATTTGTAGGTAAATAAATATTATTATTATGCAGTGTTTTGAATGAAGGTGTCATATTTTTTTTTATAGCAAATAGAAGTGATAATTTGACTGGATTGTATGTTAAAAAAAAATGTTTATGAAAAAGAAAAAATTGGATGACAGATTTTCCGACTGCTTTCTTGGCACAGTTATTTTTTCATCCATTGTAACTTTGATACAGCCCAAAAAGTTTTATAACACTAGCTTTTGCCTACGGCTTCGCCTACATACATAAAATATAGCCTATGAACCTCAGGAATAAAACAGCTTTCGATCGGTGAAAAAATTTTGGCTATCGGACCACTACAAACGAAATACGAATTCTACCTTTTTAGAATATTATAAGTGCTGATTCCTATTCTTTCTAAATTAATTTAAAAGTAAACCTATTGAAATATCGTGGTATTAAAAATAATAATAATAATAACGCCGAATAAATCACTGTCTGATCTTCGTAGCGTGAAGCGCGTTGAAGTCTTTTGTGCGACAAACTGCTAGTTATTAAAAATCTTTAGAATCTTTGATCTAGTAATGAACTATGTGAGCCCTGTGCGATTTTATTTATTAAGTATCCTATTTTATATCTTTATCATATAGAATTATAGATAGAAGAACTCTTACTGATAATTTTACAAATACATCGATCCTATTAACTTCCAAACCTACACATCATACTACTCTGCCGCACCCGACGCCTTACAACCATGACATTCACACATACAAACATACATAAAAGTCACGAACACATACTCAGTTATATAACTCGTGATACAGGTGCTAACTTTCACGAACTTTCATTTTTCCACCTACAACTCACAATTAAAACTCAACCTTATTTCCGAGCTGTAACAGTTTCATTTTCAACACTGGCATTTCCATATTTCTATTCACAAGATGTTATTGAAATTTCTGACTTGTAGCTCATAAATTAAGGTCTAATTTCAAATGGTGAAAAAGTTTATTGGTCAGGCAACGAACGATGAATGGGCCTTTCAGTGTTGCATAACAATTTGGTCTGTAAGGCTGTTGACCTTACGCTGAAGAAAGCGAATGATTTTAAGGGAGTATGTATTTTTAGAATACGATTTTAACTATAGTTATTTTTTTTACCTACTGTTGCTATTCTGGTATAAGGTGATTAAGGCACCCGCCTCTCACAAATGAGGCTGCAAGTACCAATGTGAATTTTTCAGATTATGTACATTTGTTCATCTATGTTTACCAAATAGTCCAAGATCCCAGGGCCGCCAGACGTCACGTATTTTCTCACGAAGGAAATGTGGATGATTGAGACTGTCAGTATGTACTAAGAACGCATGCCTATCTGTTACCTTGCTTAAACGGTCAATTTTCAGGTACCAGGTAATCAAGATACATAAAAATAGTACTTACTTCACGTACATTCTTAGTACATACTAACAGTACTCAATCGTCCACATTTCCTTCATGAGAAAATACGTGTCGTCTGGCGGTCCTGGGATCTTACTCTATAAGACATTACTGACACCACATACCTTGGATAGCACATAAGGCCATTAGTCCCGATTGTCATTCTTAGATTTTGACATTCGTTACAGATGATACCAGAAACTTCCGATTATCGTGTTGGCCAGCAACTGGGTTATAAAGAGTAGTAGAGAAGTCTAATAAGTAGTCGCTCTATGTAAAACACAGGTATTCAGACCCATACAGTAAGACTGGAAACCAATCTCAACCTAGTTGAAAAAAGTTTGATTACTCCAAAATGAATTATAAGTAGTGCGTAAAAAATATTTTTTGCCTATATTAGCAATCAACCACAGCTTTGCACTTTACACATAAAACTTTCTGTCTATGAGTGAAAATTGCATGAAAATATGTATAGTGGTTTTGGAGTTTATCACGTTCATACAGAAAGACAGACGCAGCGACTGTGTGAGAAATGGGTAAGGCTTCAAATGAGATGGTATTCTGCAGATAGCTTTGGCTGGAGGACTGATTAGAAATGCTTACGCATCCCTTCGCATCATTCGGCAGAAGAGTGTATTCTATATTCTACCTTCGAACCCAATCACAGAAATAAGATCTATCCTGTTATCGCTTGACAAATAAAAAAATGCTCACACTAATTAAATACATGTATTTGATATCCTTCTAAGCCCAAACAGCCAAACAGAACCGATGGATGCGTGACGCACACGGTCGTTGTCGTGGAGCTTGGGGGAGGCCTATGTCCAACAGTGGACGTTTTTCGGCTGATATGATAATGATGATGAGCCGAATAGACTTCAATAAAATTTAGCACATAAATACGTTACATCCTGGAATAGTATACGGCATACTGTTTTTATCCTGGTAGTATGTTTCGGCTTTAGTTTTTTACTTTCACGCTAGTAGCTACTGTTACAGTGATAAAGAGAAATTGTTTTATCTCCTAATCAATTACAGTGTATGTTATGTTGGTTCTTTCAAAACTTGATATTTTGTTTGTTTTTCTTCTAATTGGGAAACATTTAATTTATTTTTATCTTAACTTGATATTTTTGGTTTTAATTTGTATTTTGTTTTTTTTATTATTATTATTATTTGTAATTGAAATTATCCTCCATAACATGTATTAAATCTCATAAGGAAAGCCAATAAAATAATTGAAACAGAGCTGCATTCTACTTGAGAAAGTTACACCATTCGTCTGCGTTATTTACAAAGTAAATCATTTGTATAGTAATTCCATATTTATGGATTTGAAGTCGCAAATGGTCTTATACCATAATCGATAGAGTGTTTGCTTGTTTCAAAAATCATTTTTTGTAGCTTATACATACTGCAGGTCACGTCAATCAATATCTAGAAGAAAATTACTCTAGCAAAATCATCATAAAAATATCTTAACAAAATGCCATTAAAAAATAAAAAAAAACGAATAACTGTTATATCAATACAGAATCATATCAAACAGTATCACAAAAAAACATCAGCTAAACAAAATTTTATTGTTCTTTTTAATCGCATACGCATACATGTAGCGCCATCTATTGACCGCAAAAGTACAAACCACACTGCAGTACCGACGCCATCTCTTAGTGACTTTCGCCAACTAAAATGACAGCTACGCATCTCTGAGGAACAAAAAGTACAAAAAGTTCGAGGCAATCTGCGTCCGTCGCTAGAGAGAGTTATTTTCAATGTTTTATTCTTTTTATATTACGCAGCGGTTATATAGAAATTAGAGAGATGACTAGATAGTTTTTTTTTTCTTCTGGAAGATGAAATTTACTTTAGATTTATACTCGGTCGAA
Source organism: Mythimna albipuncta (assembly GCA_929112965.1). Classification (NCBI taxonomy): domain Eukaryota; kingdom Metazoa; phylum Arthropoda; class Insecta; order Lepidoptera; family Noctuidae; genus Mythimna; species Mythimna albipuncta. The sequence goes on from OV815980.1 coordinate 7,405,156, forward strand.
AATTAGATGGTACAATGATTGTAATTAGAAGGTGTAGGTAAATAGTTTTTAAAAGTATTTGACGAGTGAATTTTGGTAGCAACTTGCTTGTTATAGAATATTCCAAGCTATTCAATCTTCTCATCGTCTAGATACTGCACAAAAACTATTTTTTTATCGATTCTATTAATAAAAAAATATTTGTACGTTGTAATATAAAAAATTATTTTGGTGTACACTATAAGTCACTTGAAGGACAGTGGCGATTGGGCAAAGCTGCAAAAATGGCTCGGGCCCAATAGGGCGCCCGATCCGAGAGGCTGGGAGCTCAGAAGAAGTATCCTAACATTTTAACAAAATTAATCAATTATAGCTAGACGCAAAGACCACAAAGACCACAAACAAATACAAATAAATTATTATCATTTATTAAACGCAGTCATATGAATAGGATCAATTTCTCAGAGTATTTTGCCAGCTTACCATCTTGGTTACATTACTCGGAGGTCCATTTTCAAAGACGAACTATAAAACTCTTCATGTAACTATTAAAGAACTTTCTGATTTATTAATAACTAGCTTTTGCCCGCAGCTTCGCCTGCGTACATTAAATATAGCCTATATCACTCTGGAATAACTTATTATTATTTTATTATTAGCTTTCTTTCTTTGAAAGATTTTAGCAATCAGACCAGTACTTCCAGAGATTACTTCCTACAAAAAAAAAAAAAAAAAACTTTACCTCTTTATTATATTAATAATAATAATTTAGATAAAGAATCATTTTCTGTCCGCATTTCAGTGATTTATCGTAATTAAATTACAAGACCATTTTTTTGAGGCCCCATCCAGTGGTTTTGCCACGGGCCTGAGAGAATAAGGTTAGGTACGTCACTTATGGAAGGGTTGATTACTTCACACGGCACTTTTATAGTGTAGTTACTTAGTATTATCTAATACATTAAATTCTCGTGTCACTGTGTTGGTAAGAAAACTCCACCGAAACGGCTTGACCGAACTTTGTGCATTTTTAGGATTCCTTACTTCAAAAGGAAAAAATGGAACCCTATAGGATCAAATTTTTGTCCTTCTGTCTGTCTGTCAGTCAAGACCCTTTATCTTACGAACGCGTAGAGAGATCGAGATGATATTAAAATCATATACTCAAATCTGTGGTCCTTTGAAGCTGTGAAAAAATCAAATTAGTTAGTGAAAAAAAAAGATACGGCCGTTTATGCCGCAAAAAACGTGTATTTTTCCTTTTGACCTAAAATCTTGAAATTTGCCATGAAGCATGTCCTAGAAATTTGTAATTACATTGAAAAAAAATGAAGCAAGTTAGTAACAGTAATGGTCGCAAAGGAGGAGGCCGACCGCATAAGGCAACGGCGCTCTCGCCCCCGCCGGGATTCCGATCCCGATTTCCGGACACCGCAGGCGCGGGCTTGCGGACAGTGAGCAATGGGTAGCTCGGTGTCCGACCGTCCGGTATCTGTCTGGACCAAGCCCAAGTCGTCGACGGCGCGCACTGTTCCCGCCCGCCTCAAGGAGTTGTCAGCAACAGCAGGGACTCAGCTGGGTCGAAGCCTACTGGGGCCAGGGTTATCCGAAAGGGAACTCGAGCCCCGGTGTGAAGACTTGAAGGAAGGGGGTGGGTTTTTTAGTCAGTAAGAGTCTTACACTATCTCTCGCTCCGCCCAAGAGCGGGGGTTGTCATTGGATGATTTTCTCTACCATAAAAAAGCAAGACAGTAAAATCTTCGTAACTCAAACCGGAAATTGAACTGTTTTCATAGGTATGTTTGTACGGAACCCTCAGTGCGTTAGTCCGACCCGTACTTGCCCAGTTTTTTTTCTTTGCTGAGATTGTTGCCAGCCAAGCCAATGCGTAAACAAGACAAATCCAATATTTGTAGATGAGTCACCGTAACCCACCATTAGGTATAAGATATACAGCATTATTTTGACAAGCAAAAATATACCTTATGCCATTAGTATTGCGTTCAAAATCAACTCAGATGGTACTCTGTATATAACGGCTTCACGCAATTTCCACATGTAAGCAGTGACTAAGTGGCTACTATTTTGTATTTTATTAACATTAAGATAAGGTACAGAATTCCTTATAGTAAACAGTTTGTATCGGTCACTCTGAAATGGAAGGAATTGATGTAAGAGATTTATACTGATTCATGGATTTTTTTGCGGTTTCCATTTAAGGAAGATATTTTTTTTAGAATTCCGTACCTGTCCGTCTGTCTGTCCGTTGGTTTCTCAGCGGACTGTAGAGTTTTTTTTTTTTGTAAAGGTCATCCAAATGACATCCCCCGCCCTTGGGCAGAGCGGAAAATAGTGTCACACTCTTACTGACTAAAAATCCCACCTCAATCCTTCTTGCCTTTCATACCGGGGCCGAGCTTTCCTTCCAAAATCAGACCCTTGGCTCCAATGTGTGTGTTGCTGACAACTCCTTGAGGCGCGCGGGAATAGTGCGAGCCTCAAGTCAGACAGTCAGACAGCGAGCTACCCATTGCTCGCCGTCTGCAAGCCCGCACTTTCGGCGACCGGAAATCGGGATCGGAATCCTGGCGGCGGCTAAGGCGTGAGCGCCGTTGCCTGATGCAGTCGGCCTCCTCCTTTGATAGCATTCTGCATTGCAGAAGGATGCGACCGCCCGCCACTCCTCCTCGTTCTGGACCATAGCTTGTACCAAGGCCCGGCGCTGGTTGAGAGCTGAAATTTTCACATTGTTATTTCCGCTACCACAACAAATAATAATTTAAAGGGGGCTCCGATACAAGACAGATAGAGATGTATTGTAGTGCGGAACTTTCATGTGTGAGTCCAGCTCGCACTTGGCCAGTGCAATAATTGCAGATTTTGATATATTGAATTTTTTCTTATTTTTTGGGTGGGATTAAATCATAACTTTTCCTGGGCTAGGTGGAGCAAGAGGCAGTATTAGATTTATACTGACTAAAACCCTTCCCTGTTTCTTCAGTTGCCTTGTGAGAGGAGGCCCAAGTCTCAACTTTGGGAATGTTATAAGGCTGAACATACTCATAATTATTACTCTTACATTATAAAGACGAAAGTTTATGTGTGTGATGATGTGTATGTTTCTGACTTCTTCACTCTCGTAAACGGAAATATCTAACATGTTGTCCTAGAAAGCACATGGTACTTAACACTTTACATTTTTCTTGGAAATTATGTTTCCTTGGGATAATATTTTGAAGCCACTGACAGCAACTTATTTATACGAGTAAGATAAACTTACAATGCGGCTAACGTAACTTAGCGAGCCTGAACGTAGGCTCTGCGCATCGCTCTCTCATGTCATTTGAGATGTGCAGAGCTCAGTTTAGGGGTATTGTATCTAAGTTAGCTCTTGATTTACTACACGCTTTGTTTAATCTATGTATTTATTAATAGACCTCAAAAATAGATATAGTATAATATAATATAATATAATATAATATAATATAATATAATATAATATAATATAATATAATATAATATAATATAATATAATATAATATAATATAATATAATATAATATAATATAATATAATATAATATAATATAATATAATATAATATAATATAATATAATATAATGTGGAAGAGTTTTTTGACGCCATATTTTAGTTAGTGTATTTTAGCGTAGGGTTTTATTATTTATTTATTTTGTAATTTACTGTAATTATAGTTATTAAGTTGTTTATAAGTGTAAATAAAATATAATATAATATAATTCTTACTTCCATTTATTTTAAGTTATATACTAGTACTTTGCCAACTTTATAGCAATATCTTTTATACCGTATTTTGTGGGTACTTTTAAAAAACAAAAAATGACAATCTTTATTATTTATTTAATTTATTAAACCCCAAGCAAACGCCCACGTTCGTTCTCTCATTGTCTTTCTATTGTATCTCTGAGTTTAAGTACTACTAAGGAGAAGGATAAGTACTGCGATATTACAGAAAATACAAAAGACAAAGAAACCAATAAATACCTATTTTAATAATGTACATACCTTTAGTACAAAATTTATTCTAACCAAAAATTTCAAGTCATTCCAAAGATAACACACACAAAGCAACCCGTTTTATAAACGGCAATTTCATAGGTGAAGACTTATTACTTGTACATATTATCTTTTTTGGTAAATAAAAGTTAAGTACACTTTAACCGTATTTGTGAAGTTCCAGTAAGTCAAGTTTTGATTGAAGGGTATCGTCAAACAATTGCTAGGACAGGCTCGGATTGGCGTGGAAAAGAACTTTGTAGTAAACTACTTATTAGGCCTTCATACTGTAGATCATGTGCTGGAGTTTGTTCGCAATACAGCAACTAGATTAGACCCATAACATTTTTTTTTTTCACGGAAAATCTTTAAATGACATTTTCCACTCTGGGTTGAGTGAGAGATTGTGTCAAACTTTTAACGACTAAAATTCATAGTTTTGGCTTTTGTTTTGCAAACTCCTTCAAACAATTAGCAGTCTTAGCAAGAATCGGCCCGTATTGGCCCTATCAATCTTAATAACATCTCTTTACGGTGCGCGTAAAATACAACGGGCCAGCTAGTTGGGCTTACTCAACTTTGGTGACTGGAAATTATCCTGCAGCAACCAACGCACAGGGAGCCTTTGGCGGGGGCCGAGGCGTGATGCTTGTCTCTCTCTTGCTCTCATTACTGCTACGTAGAATGACGTATCCGCCTCCTATTCCCTTTTACGCCGTACTATGGCCTAATCAAGGATCAAACGGGACAGGTTGCCTCCACGAGGAAATGGTGGTACTCCGCCTAAGCGGAGCAGACCTCCACTGAATGTTTCACCGTGTCTTTCGAGCAATCCGCACGTCCCTGGCAATTCTCACTGAATCCGACACATGAATTTTCTGAAACAACCGTGTCCGGTGAGACCAACCCCAGATCTACGGCGCCTTATGTCAAAACAATGTGTGTACATAGAGTAAATAGGCTCATAATAAAGTATGATGGTGAATCGCACTCATCACCAACGATTACATCTCTGCTTACCATCAGATGGGATTCGATTTTTTTCACTATCACATGAGCAAATGGGCTTCTTTATAAGGCTTATAGTCACCCAAAGGGCAATAGAAAAGGTTATGCTAGGAGTTTACTTGTGTGATCGCACAGGAATGAAGATATCCGCTGAAAAACGAAAGTTACCGACATAGCCCGAAAAATCCATAAACGGGATGGATACGAGACGCACAAGACCGTTCGTTGTGGCGAAACTTAGGGGAGGTCTATATCCAACAGTGGTCTCTCAGCTGAAGTAAGTGGTGATGCCGTTGGCAGCAGCTAGTTATCAAGCATCTAACATAGTATAGTTGGGTTCAATTCAAACCCAGCCAGGCGTTATACTCTGTATTTATTTCATCACCACTGTTCTCAAAACGGTGAAAGAAAACATGGTGAGGAAACCGACATGCCAAAGAACCAAAAATTCAAAGACATGTGACATCCACCAAACCGCACTGGGCCTGCGTAGTGGCCGAGCCTATTCCCATCGCTGGTAAGAAACTTTAAGACCCAGCAGCGTTAACATTATAAGCATCTAACGCGTCTACCTTACTCAAAGTACCGCTGCTACTATTTCTTTTATCAAAAGTATACGCTCTGGCAATGACACTCGCCAGCTGGTGATTAGACACACACTGCTGCACGCTTTCTGGGACTGAAACCGCGACACTTTTATGTAAACTGTCGTAATTGTACGTTTTGAAAGTGAGAGTTTGTTTTGGAACTAATAAGAGCTGGTTTTTATTTTTTTTAAGTTGAATATCATTCAATGACATCTTCCACTCTTACATGAAGTGAAAAAACATGTCAAACTATTACTGACTAAAACCACATTTGTGTCCTTAAGGTGCCCGTTGCATTTTAGGACCACTGGTTTTGTTTTACGACTACCGGGAGGCTAGACGGTGAGCCATCCATTGCTCGTCGTCCGAAAACCCACGTCATCATCGTAGTTGAGGCCAGAGTCGCGGTGGTTAGGTTAGGTTGAAGATATCCATCCCATCATGCATGCGACCATCTCCTTTATTAACATAACTGCTTTGTAAAAAAAATTGACCGCCTGCTTTTCTCCTCGCTCTGGATCAAAGAGTTGGGTATTGTATCTGGGTAAATCCAGCAATATAATCTGCCTAAATACTTCTAATTGATAATAATTCTAATTTGCTTGTTTATTATTTTTATTAAAAACATACATGGTGGGAGCATTTATGAACGTGTAAATTCACATTTATAAACAAGACATTCAGACTCAAAAAACACCTATCTGTAGAACTCGTAGCCCATCAGCCTACCGCGGATTTTCAGAAGAGCACTCTGGGGCCCTGGAACTAAGATAAAGGAGGAACGAGAGTGGGGTTTAGTCAGTAAAAGTCTGACATCCCGCTCTTAGACGGAGCATGAGAAGCTATTAGATGACTTCCCACCTAAAAAAAGCAGCCAACCGCTGCTCTTTGCTAAATATTATTCTAGATAAACTTAGAAAAGTATATATGAACTGAAACTTTACTTTGGTACATGCCCGGTTTCGAACCCATACGAACGACATTCACATGTTCGTGGGGTGTTATATGTGTTCCATGAACATGTATATGACAAAGGGCGCTCGAGCCCCGGTATGAAGGCTAGAAGGAACGGGGTGGGTCTTTTAGTCAGTAAGAGTCTGACACTATCTCTCGCTTCGCCCAAGGGCGGGGGATGTCATTGCATGATTTTTTCCCACCATAAGAAAAAAAAAAAACAAAAAAATAAAAAAAAAACATGTACATGACAGGTGTGAAGAACGCGAGTGAAAAATGTTTGTATTCACAGCTGAACACACAGACTCCCTGTTCAAGACGCACACACAGTTTGGCCACGTATCCCCCCGCTGGAGAAAAGTTATAGCTTTCTGCTCTTTCTTTTTTCTATTCTTTCTTCGTTAAAAGTTGCTTACGCCTAACCATCCATTAATAATAGAGATAATAATAAATTACACAAGTAGCAAAAGGTTTTTTTTTTTGCTAAATATTACATGGCATAAAGTAGTATATAGTAAAACAAATAGATTAAAATCACTCCTAAAGCACTTCAGGATATGTAGCCTCCTTGTTGCTACGTCACTTCGGGCTAGCGATAATTTTTAAGGGCCGATTTATGTGCAATCATCCTTTGCCTTTTTGTCGACATCAAAAGTAACAATGTTCAGGCTAGGGACATTGTCTTTACACAGTTATTGGTAACCAGTCCACTTAAGTATCTCAAAACCATAGTCTATTTTTGTATATTAATTATTCACACATTGCAATAAAGTAAGTTTTCCACTAACCAGTGGTAATTTTTGGATACTACTACTAGCATAGCGCGTACAGAGATAATCGTCAATTGGTAACACGTTCCATGAAAAGTATCTAAGAGGCCTCTGTGAGTTTGCTTCGGCCCCTCGTAAGCCTTAAAAAAGTCCTGGAACCTAAGGGCCTGGGATTTATATATTATATTATAGCTAGCCCGTATTGTCCCACAGCTGAGCAAAACATTCCCTTCATTCTTCCAACGATCACGGTTTCTCACTTGCTCATTCCGATTCTTAATTCAAACATCAAAGTCGTCCCGCCCGCTCCTTCGTGATATTGGGCGACATAAATGTAAAAAAAAAATACCTCGATAGTTATTCGCTTTTTTTTTTCTGCGAAATATTGCAGCTTCTCAGTTTTGCACTCATAATAGAATAGACGAGTCTTGCATCTGTGAGTTGACATTGGTGCAGGAATGTCTCACAGATTTGATGAGATCCACCCACCGTGTTGGAGAGTTCTCATCTTTGCAATGGGCCCTTGATGCCCTAGAGTCAATTTAGAAGCGAGCCAAGAGGACCATCGACAATTATGCAATTGTCCAGTCGAAGCTCCAAAACCTTGGGCATCGGCGCCAAGTTGCCAGCCTGTCGGTTTTCTATCGTTTACATTTCGAGAAGTGTACAGTGGAATTGCACAATCTAATTCCATAAAATCCGTTCTATTATCAGACCACTAGACATAAGGTGTTACGCCACCGGCACTTGGTAGACATCCTTCCCATGCGTACAAAGCGTTTTGGGAACACATTTATTGTGCGTACACCTATGGATTTTAATTCCCAGCCGGAGTCTGTGCTTCCTGATAGCTACAACTTGGGGTGTTTAAGTCAAGAGTGAATATGTTACATCTAAGAAGACGTACTGCATCATCGGCCACATCATCGCTTATAGGTGAGATGGTGGTCAAACGAGAGCCTATGAATAAAAAAAAAACTTCCTTATACTACCAAACTTTATATCAAGTCCTCGTTAGAAGTGATATGCCCAAAGAACTTGAAAATTCATATTTACACAAACGATGAGAATCTCTTTTAGATATTTAGTTCTTTCTCGATCGAAGGATTTTATCAGTGCGCGGTCCATAGGATTCTTTTACGATGATCTCGATTCTCAGCGTCCACGTCTAAGCTCCATACAGAAAAATTGGAAAGACTAAGAAATTATTACATAGAATGTAATAAATTATTGTAGCAGATAGTGAAAAAAATAGAGTAAAATTTGCGGTTTTTTTGGTCCTTATCTTCCATCTTGAGCCGTGAAAGGCAATTTAGACAGACTTATCGAATCTTTCATCATTGTAGTCAGTGACGAAGCAATATAATCCGAAAAGAATACGATCACTTTTACTTTTTCTAAAACATTTTTGATAACATTCAAACCACAAATCAATTTATTTCATGCACTACACTTCTATTACATGTAATATTTAAGTCGTGTTATTCTTTTAGCAAAATGATATATTTATTCGTTCCTTTGAGTTTTGTATTTGTATCGCTGTATTTAACCATTTTTGTATAATTAGATTTTTGGGCCAATGATCTGGTGAGGGTCGCAGGAATTTGATGGATGCAAGACGCACAGGACCAGTCATTATGGCGACACTTGTGGGAGTCCTATGTTCAACAGTGAACGTCTTCCGGCTGTAATGATGAGGATGATGATAATGTATGTTAATTTCTACTATGGAATTAGTGCTACTCAAGCAAAATTTGTTAGTATTACATAAACGGACATAAAACTTTCAGTGCACGAGTTTTTTTTTTTTCAATTTTTTTTTTTTCATCTACAGTCTATTAAAATATAAAGTTTTCATAACGAAAGTAAGTGAACCAATAACACATAGTTAATTTGTTTGAAGAAAGAGGTACGTTAATAACATTGCGAGCTTTTTAAAACGCATTGTTTTCACGAAACTCATGTTATGGGAAAGAGAGATAATATTTCTCTGGGATTACATGGTTATTACGCCTCAGGCGCCGTTGATGGCGCTTACGGACGGCGAGTAATGGGTAGCTCGCCGTCCGGCCATCCGGTAATCATCCGGACAGAGTACAAGACGTCGACAGCGCGTAATAATAATAAGTTTATTTTCAAATTCTACATACGTCCATAGTTCCATACGCTCCACAAAGAGATTTTAAGAAACCGTAGGGGCCCAGCAGGGCGAATACCCGTTAGAGCCATGGACATTTTTTGAATAAGAAACCAGTGGTCCTAGAACGCAAAAGGCAACTGAAGGACACTATTGTAGTTCATGAATAAACGGCAATTTTACATGTAAGTTAATCCGATTTTTAAATAAGCTTGTCGTCTAGACTTGGAACTAAAGTCCTAGACTAAATTAAATATGTTAATATTGGCTAAACGCACAACAAGTAGTCAATATAGTACATTGAATTATATTTAAAAAAGAACTCTACTTACACCAACTCTAGGTTCGTTTTCCTTTGAAAAGAAGGTGTTATTTATGAGTGTAATAAAAAGTTTGTCTGCCCATTTTAAAGTCTTAATTATCATTTAAATACAATGTAAATAGTTACTTATTGGTCTAAACTACGCGTGTACTTTATAATTCGGTAATAACCGTTTATTACTAGATTTCTTATTTTGATTTCGTAATAGTTTTTATCAGATTATCTTAATGTGTTATGTTGTAGCTTATTTTTGAATGTTATATCATTTTGCATTTCAGTTCACATTTTCTTGTTAGCTAGTTTTTTTTTTTCAGTTGATAAGGAAAATACTTGTAACTACATTATTGTACTTAAATGAAATCGTTAACATCTGTTTCTGAAAAAAAGACGTGTGGCACTCGGGGACTGCCGCGGTAAAGCTATTGCATAGCATTTTTTATCAACTTATGCAATTATAATTATTTATTTATTTTATTTATGCAGTATTTTTTATCCTTTGTTTTATTTTTCTTTGATATTAATTAAAATTACACTTTTTGAGCGTGGTGATCGATAAGAAAACAAATTAGTGGGGGGTATTAGGTTATTTTCGTTACGGAATTTCTGAATTCCTTCTCCACGCTCAAGGCCCGCGATAGAAGCTAAGCAATAGCTTAAAAATCACAATAGTTTATGTTGGCTTAGCCTTCACCTCTGGATTCACCAAAATATTACAACCTGCACTGTCGCGCTTGGACAGATGAAGACACAAACTGAACTTTATTAGGCGTTACGATTATAATTGTACTTATATGATCTCCGTATATTTTATCCATCAGACACACATACAAAAATTTAACGAGGCACTATTTTTTTACTGATGTTTTTATCACGTAAAATTAAAAAAAAAAGGAAATCAAAATGTAGAGTTATTGTCGTCTTCCTGAAATCCACTTTTATCAACCGTCTAGCTATTACTAATTTTCTTTTGAAGTCACTCCTCACAATAGGATAAATTGAAGAAATTAATGTTTTATTGATATCATTGAATTTACAACTTTCTTACAAACACATCTCAAACAGACAGATGTGAAACTACATACTGACAAAGCAAAATGCACTGATTACTCTTAATTTTGGACTTCAAAGCATTATGCATAGCAAGAAATTATAAATTATAATCTAGACTGAAAAAATAAAACAAAATTAACGCTGCGCACACTGAGCTACTCGCTAGTGTATTTTTTTGCATTCACTCGTACGCCAGGTCAAATGAAACAATGCATATACAAAAAATTGCCAAGCAAAAACCGACCATCGGTCTAATGTATAAAGAACTAATCCCGATCATAGATACTTAGCTAACGAGCAAACTTTTGCTAACTGCCTTACCAAAAACTGACAAGAACCAACTTAGATTTGCAACTACATAAGCTACATTTAATAGAAATGCAATTGGAAATGGCGCTTCTTCCTTTAGTAATAAGGTTGAGAACAAACTAAAAGATGATTTTTCGACCGCAAAAAAAACCTTCAAAATACAGATTCAGAACCACACGCAAACTGGGAGCGATCATTTGGCTGACCACAAACATCAAATATAAAAGGGTGACAATATACAAGATGATCACAGTTTTAGTGTGGACTGACCAAAGAGGACGTGTTATCCAGTAAAAATGTTCAAATACATCATTTTGATCATCGTGGCTAGTGCAATGGCTCTTCCAAACCCTGACGATGGATCTGTGGATAAAGTTCGTGGTATCAAAAAGGACTGTGCTAATGGACTTTTAAGTCCAGGGTGTTTAAAAATGGGCGCTATCACGTTACTGGAGAAGTTGAATAACAAGGATGAAGTGTCTTTAATTCCTGGTGTTAGTCTAGTGAAAGATGGTGATAAATCTAACAACGAGGCAGTAGCAGCAGACCTGGCGAGGTCTTTCTCCAGCGATTCTGATGATAGACTGGACAAGTCTCTTATATATCATGTTGGAAGCTTCCTGGACAGTCACTCAGTGAAGCTTAGACTTCTTGATGACAATGCTGTGGAAGAAGCGAAAAATGCGATGGCGGAAGGCAGAGGAAAGGGCGGGATGGGTCTCGGTGGTGGCAAGAAGGGTGGAATGGGTGGTCTTCTTGCTATGGGAATGATGATGAAAGGTATGTTATTTTTGTAATTTACAAAGCTACACTGGTTTTAATCAGCCTGAATAATGTATCTGATTGAAGATAAAGGACTCTTGCGTTCAACCAATTAGGAATATTTCCGCAAAACGGTATTTTAATTTGATATTAATTAAATTTAACTGTAGCATTTAACTGTTACTTAAATTGTTCCTATTTTCTACTACAAGATATGCCTGTTTGTCCCACCAAAAATACTAATACTGCAATCTTCCAGAAGAGTTTATTTTAATATGCTCTTCTGCAAGATTAAAAAAAGATATTTGGTGATCGCAATATGCTTTAACAAGCAAATAACTGCAACAACTCACATTCTACAGTTTATTCAAACATGAACATTGAAAATAAAACTTTGATCTCAATAAGATCAAAATGATTCATTTTACAAAAAAATACAATACCATAGTCTGCTATAACTAACTGTCCTGCAATAATCAGAACTCGTGAGATAACGTCAAGACAAGTACCATCCAATGAAATGATTTTAAATATCTTTAACTTTTTACTACAAATTGTAATTATCTTTATGAAAATCATCTCGCATAACGAGGTACATTTTCCCTCTAGCACTTCCATAATTTATAGATTTTAGTTTATAATAAGCTTCACATCTATAGAAGAAAGTTTGCGCAAGGTAATTTTAATAAAATGGCCTTATAAGACATTTGTATTTATTTTTCACTCATGCTATTCGATCACTACAAGGTTTGTATATAAGTATCAGGCTTATATTTTTGATACACAGGTAATCAGCACACAAACTTTTCTCTAGTATTTTTTTTTTAATAATTACAAAATATTACCTACGCTCTTTATAGAAATATTAATTGAAGTTCTAATTAAAAATATCTCTTAGATACTTTGCTCGTCTCTTACCAAATTTCAAATTAAACCAAAACTCGCATGGTCAGAAGTGACGCTAGAATTAAAATTTTCAGCACAATAATGAGAATTTTCAATATTTTTTCAACGTTTCTTGTTGTTGTTTCTTTCGGTCACTTTAAGCCCATTTGTTTAGCAGAGGATAAATGCTAAGGTCCTGTATTATGCAAATTAGCCTGGACTGTATCGTTTTAAATTAAATCAAGTTGGCTACCTGCCAGTATGAGTATTGTCAGTACAACTAATAGCAATACATTTTTTTCTGCCGTCATTGACCTTGTTATTCAACACATTATCAAAAAACAATGTTGATGAAAATTTCTCATTGTCTTCATGATACATCAAAAATTAAATTGAGCTAGTCCAATTTTAGATAACGAAAAAGTTTTTCAACTAGTGCGATTGCACTGTCTTCTCCTGTTTTAATACCTACTCAAAAATATACTATTCTGTTCATTTTCACAATTACTTGGATTCGAAATGGGCCGATTAAATTTTAGGTATTAGAGTTTTTATAAAAAGACACTGACGCTGTGGCTTGGTGATTTCAACAGATGGAAACTGGCAATGGTATGGTGCCACACTATATATGTTTACCATTACTACTACTTTGACTACATATGTTTTATATGGGGTTAAAAATTTGAATAATCCGACATACCAAAGTACAGACAGTGCAATTACTGCTCTTAGAGATACGCCAAGAGTTGGGCACACGACCGTGAGGAAACGAATTCAATTTCGGATGTTATCTGGCCAAATAATTTTATTCGGTCTGTTTGTTAGCCCTATATTTTAGGGTCCTTCAATTCGAAAATAGAATGTGATTCATCATTTGAAAGAACAAAAGAAAGAGAGAATGTCTATACTTTCTATTACTGGTCCTTCATAGGCAAAAGTTTTGGAACTTACGGATTGAAAAAAAATAATGAAAATTATTTCTACAATATAATTTTTATCAAGCACACAACAACAATAAACCACCAAACTTATGTGATAGCGGACACGGTACATTGATTGCATAACAGATAGTCGATGGGGATGAAAGGTTCTGGAGTGGTGACCATGTACCGAAAAATGCAGCATTGGAACACTTCCAACAAGGTTTACCGATGACCTGTTGAGGGTCGGGGGAATCCGATGGATGCAAGACGTCTAGGAACGCTCATAACGGTGAAATGATGCTGATGATGATCAAGGTAAAAATCACTGAGTAACAACAATAAATCATAATGAAGATAGAAAACCTGGAATCGAACTCTTCGAAGATGAGAACTTGTCGATGGCAAAAATCGTATTTTGTCAGCCCTGTATTTTGCATCTGAATAATTTCACAATAAGATAAAGACCATTGAAAACACGCACTAGGAAAAATCTTTTGAAATAGCAATAAGGGTAGCAAAGATTTAAAAAGCTGAATATTTTTTATTTTTATTGATTTAAACTAGTGACCGCAGTCAACTGCATTCCCACCTGCTGGTGAGCAGTGACGCAATTCGTGATGGTGAAGTGCACTAGTTTATTAAGAGCTTATTCACTCTAGCCTTGAAGATGCCTAAATTATAATTGGACGAGAAGAACGCAAATAGTTCTAGTCCCTCGATGTATGCGGTATAAGCGCAAATGATAGGTGCTGACGAAAATCAAAGATTCGTAGTGAATCCATTCATGGAACACGCACATTTGGCTTAGTTGGCCAAATTAATATCTAATTTTCACGCGATGGTTATGTAGTTTAGAAAAAAAAGCGTCTAGACTAACTTTCAATGCAGTTTTAGATATTTTTACATGCATTAATAAAATGAATTATTATAGAATTAAACTGTAAAGTAAACTATTCGGTAAAAATTGTCCCTCTACTTTACTTTGATAGTCATAAATATAAGTTTCTTATCCAAAATAATATTTTATAATCAGAAGTTTATATAGAAGTTTAATTATAATACGGTTTCCCTTATAAAAATATGATACGCCACAAGTTATTAACGTCTTTTGGTTTTTAGGGACTAAGACAAAATTTACTCGGTTTTAAGATTAATTTTACCTTTCCTGTTAAAAAGTCCAAATAAAAAGAAAATGTAAGACGTAATATAGTGTTTAGAATATTAAAAACCCATAAAATTACTATACATTTACATCGGTTGCCTACTCCAATGACTGCATGCGATAATAAACGAAAACCTTACGCTAGAAGAAACTTCAAAGTAAAACCAATCTTAATTGAAGTGAATAAAGTTTACAATGCTGTGACAAAAGTAAACTTTTTGCAGTCAGCCTTCTATGAAAATATAATGGATATAAGAGTACTGCGTACTAATCATACATCTATGTGAGACATATAAAAGGTGGACGAAACAATTGCTTATCAAAGTGTACCAGCATTCGTTTGGATACAGACGTCCACCATGTATCTCATATCGATATTATTTTTTATAACAGCAGTGTACGCACTGCCGAACCCCGAAATAGGAGAGTCACCAAAAAACCAAGTGGAACCAAATGTTGAAAGTGCAGCCAGAGCGATGAAAAAGGATTGTACGAACGGGATCTTTAGTCCAACGTGTTTGAAGATTGAAGCAATTTCAATGCTTGAAAAGCTCAGTGCTAAAGAAGAACTACAACTTTTGCCAGGAGTGAGTGTAGTTAAAGAAGCAACTAAAGAAAATGGAAGCAAAGTTGAAGAATTTGCTGCTGAATTAGCTAGGTCGTTTCCTTCGAAACCTGATGAGAGGCTAGACAAATATCTTCTATACAGACTTGGAAATTATTTGGACACTCACACTGTAAAGCTAAAGTTGCTTGATGAGAATGCTGCTGAAGAGGCCAGGGCTTTGGTTGGAGAAGCAAGGGGTAAAGGAGGACTTGGGGGAGGAAAGAAGGGAGGCATGGGAGGTTTGCTCGCTGCTGGACTTTTGATGAAAGGTATGTTTGTAGGGAGGTGATTAACTTTGGGGGATGTAACTAGGTACACGTTTAAATTTTGGAATAACTAGCTATGAAATTATTATTATTAAAGACTGTAAATCGAACAATTTCGTGCTATTAGAGGATTAGATAGGTACCTGCTCATTCATAAATAGGGAAATCTGTATGTAAATGAATACAAATGTCAGAATTTTAGGAAAGTGTGTGCGACGTAATATTTCATCTGAAATACAATAAAATGTAATCGTATGCGGGAGAACTTTTGTGAAAACTTGATTAATATTGGTTCTTCCCGTACTATAAGACTTCAGGCCTATCATTATGAAATTGTACATTTTACGGGAATAAAATTAGCATATGGCACTCAAAGTCACCAAATCAACCTTACATCAGTAACACAATATGTTAACGGTACGGTATTTCCCGAGATTAATCCCTTAAACAAAAAATATACAATTCTGCTTTTTAATAATTTTAGTTAAGGCAGTGCTCTAATTAACAGACTTACAGTACATAATGCATTTTGGTAAAAACTAGTTTGAAACAGTCATAGGAAATCAATATCCATTCCCACTTTTTGTGCAGTTTAGATGAAGGCAGATGCAATCTAACACATGAAGTGAAAGCACAAAGGAAATAGAAACTAGATCTGAAGATAATTGTCTTTATTACAATCATATCGATATCTCAGCTTGTCGTGTAATTCAGTACGTTTGAAGAAAAAAGTATACCGACAAAGTGTGCGATCCACTGTAGTAAACGGGCTTATGTTCAAGGTATATGGTATCTATCATCTACAACACCGCATAGATTTTTATGATAGATACATTTCAATAGATTCTTCAAGAAATGCGGACATAATGCTTTTCAGAGTTTTTAAATTTAAAAATAATTTTATAAAAGTTTGCAAATCTATTATTAACATTACTGAATCAATTGTCAGATGTAGTTTAGTCATAATTTCGTGCAGTGTGCTATAATTAAAAAAAATGTTCATAATTCATCGTCATTATCTTCCTGCCCTTGCTCCTTTTATTTGGGGTCAGCGCAATACGTGTTTTATTCCATCCTGATCATAAAAAATTATTCGTAATTGTGGTATGAAAATATTTAACAGTTTATTTAACTAGTATCAATGCTATAAGCTACTTTTTTTTTTTAAATAGAACGCAAACTAACACTGGATTGAAAACGTGCCCATTTGTAAAGCTGGAATTGAACACATTCTATCTCATTGACAGTTTTGGACGTCATACTGTCAATGACAAATTGATTCTTACTTTGATACTCCAAGTAAAAATCAATTCGTCATACTACATCTTACACTTATCCCAATATACGTTTTCAAGCGCAACTACTACACAGTTTGCGTAACGTCTCTCTCATTGACAAAAAATGAGGCTATCATTTTTTTCGACTTTAAAATAATGAAGCTAAGATTTCTTTCAACTGTCGCAAAAAGGTTCTGAGTTTATTACATTCAATTGATCTACTAAATTAGTTATACAAGGTTTTTTTGTTACTCTATCAGAAATTGGAAACATTTTATATAACATACATGCATAACTAACCGTTAACTTGCTATCTCTACAAAGACTGCTACTTAGTGATCTTAGAAGGATAGCGAAGTCATAATCGCTACTTTGTAGAAGATGTTCTTGATCATAGTATGTCATCTTTGAGCAGTAGGATACTGTTGCTATAAAAGTTACCCCGTTATTACTGGTGTCACTTTTATGAGCAACTGTCATGTTTGGTAGTTGTTTTTTTTTTTTTTTGAAGCAACATAAAGTGGAATAACTCTTTTAGTTATTAAGGGACTGGCTTCTACTAGCAGTTTCACCTATGTGGAAAAAGGAAAAATGTATTCGCATTAAACTTATGTTATTTAATGATAAAAGAATTTTTAAAATCTAATAGACTAAAAACTATAATTTCAGGGCCCAGTATATACTCCCAACTGTCTTTAAATTACCTTGTTGACTATTAGTCACAAGTACTACTGTAGATTATGAGATATTAGGTTCGCTAACGAACTTAGCAAAATTTATTGGGTTTTATCGTATGTAATTTTCAGTAGCAATGTGGAGTTTATATTATTAGTACCAGATTAATGGCAATAGGGTGCGTAAAACCTTTTAAAAATACAAGCATGTTATAAGTTAATTTTTCACTTCACTTTACTTATTATAAATATTCACTACAATTATTGAACAAGTAAAATTGGAGACTGTGAAAAGCATTTACATTCTTAAACAAAATTTTAAGTCGGATTACTCATGCCATTGTCATCTATTGACGGACAATTGCTAAAAGTTCTTTACTCTATGAGAATGTAACCGTGACAAGCAAAAATGTGCCTAAATAAAGCAACCAATTTTGGCTACTAGGCTACCATGACTACTTAAGAGTTTATAGTTAACGTCAATGCAGGTAAATTGAAAGGGATAAAGAATTTTTTATTAGCTTTCGAGGATATTTCTTAAGTATGCTTCGCCTTTATTTTTTCAAAGAAAGTAATTGTAACAGAAACAGACAAGTCTAGTAGAAGATGTTCTAGTAGTCTAGTGGTTAGTGGCCTTAACTGCTATGCCAGAGGTTGTCAGTTCGATTCCCACCCAAGACAAATGTTTGTGTCATGATCATGATCATTTATTCTATGTCTGGGTGTATTTTTTTTATGTGTGTATTAAGAAATATATAATATGTGAGTTTATAAATTGTCTTGTACTCATACCACAAGCTCTGCTTAGTTTAAGATTAGATGAGGTTCTATGAAAGTTTTTTTAGAAAAATAATTAAACCTTTCTCACTTTTTTATCTACAATCAATTCATACATAATTACTTGAAAGCCTTGTTGAGAATTTAGTTCTCCAATTTTAAAATGGTTCTGCTGTTGACAATCAGAGCATGCCATACCACGTAAATTGTTGGTTGTCATTTGAGATATACTGTACTTTTTACTTTTACTTGTAATTTAAGTAAAAAGTTGTGAGTAATTTGTAATGAGCAAGCAAAGTAATAGATTCTATGTACTTTTCCTCAAGCTGATATAAAGTGGTTTCATTTTCATTAATATTTCAAGCTATCGTGCTGTACAGAGATTTATTAATCACAATAAAATAAGAATATTATTTTGTCTACGATAGTTTGTTTGTTACGTCGGTGTTCAAATACATCATCAAAAGCAATATTTCACTGTCTTATTATAACTGACTTTATTATTGCAGTTATTTTATGATTGAATTTATTATTCAGTCTGCACATATTTGCTATTCTGTTCATTGTGCAGCAAACTGTGTTTTCTCTAGCCAAAGATGGTATTCCTTGTAACAAACTAGAGTCTTAATGCCATCTTCTTACATAAAGAATTGAAACAGCCTTTATCACTAGCAAAATGTCAACAAGTGTACAATAAGTACTACGTTTTTATCTACCTGTTTAAAAAAACAGGTGTGATATCACATTACGATTTTATATCAGAAAACTAATTAAGTTTTTCTTCCTCAGGAACCCTCATGTCTATGGGATTAGGAGCCCTAGCTCTTCTCGCAGGCAAAGCTCTGATGACAGCCATGATGTCTCTACTTCTCTCAGCGATCATCGGTATCAAATCCCTCTCCGGAGGCCAGAAGTCGACCACGTATGAGATCGTCTCAAAACCAGTGTACAGTCACTCCCATTCTCATTCGACCGCTCATGAAGACGTGGGTGGGTACGGCCATTCGGGATATGGAAGGAATTTGAATGTAAGGAGACGTTAAGAATTGGAAGAGAGTAATTTATTTTTTGAGTATGGTTTGACTGGGTAGAGTTGTTGTTTCATTGTTTTTGTTGTTTTATGTTGTTACTGTCTTATTTATTTAGTTCGATTTCGAAGCTTCTTTTTTATTATACTATTACTTTATTGTTTAATTTTTTTGTTTGTTGTTTATTTATTATATATTTAGCTTTTCTTTTTTTCTACAACTTTATTTTACTATCTTTGTACGAACAATGAAACGATGTTATATACTCAAGAAACCGTAACTAGGATCATTGAAAGAAAGTCTGTAAGTTATGAAAATGTGTCGACAATACTCATTATTTATTGAAACTATTTATTGCTAGGTTAAGTTCACAACTTATAAGCTGAATCTCTTATTATTTTGTCATAAATTTGTTTTATTGTATTATGTCTTGATTATGTATTTATGGTATTTATTGTCATTTCAGTATTATAGTCGATTTTTTTTAAATATTTTTATTTTATTTTGTTTACGTATTTCGATTATTATGTATTATTATATAATACCTATGTTATAATATTTAATTAAAAATGTTATTGTTTCTTGTACGTCTACCCGCCTATCGAATATTAATGTACTTATATAGATATATAAATACTGTGTTATAAGAATGATAATTTATTATATTATTATATCATGTTATATATTTTTCATACTTTTTTATGTATTCATTTTTCTCATTGATTGCCAATGTTATTTAAAATAAGATATATAAAAAAATACTAATATTTGTGTATTATTACTTAATATAATATGTTTTACATTTTCACTTATTTATGTATACAATATCGTTTTATGTGTATATAGTATTGATAATAATATTATTATATCTTTATATTTCGACTTCAGCACCAAGAGAAAATAAAATGTTTGTTAAAAATGTGGTTTATTTTTTCCTAAACCGGTCGATTCGTTATCCTTTTGATGCAATTGTGCAATTGCTTAATAAACAGTTGCCTCATAATATTTTACCGATCTTAATTTTTCAAGAACAATATTAATACAAACCATTAAATGTAAATTTTCCAATTTGGATAAAAATGAAATAAAATAAAAAGTACATAATATATGCCTGTATGTTATGTAACTGTAACCTGCAGTTGTTAATTAGTAATATAATAAGGAAAAGTATTACTTTGATAAAAAACTACATCAAGAAACCAAAGACTTAAATATAGCAAAACCATTTAGAGGACGCCTGGAAATAAAAGAAGTAAGAGTATAGGAACCACAACCTTATTGCTTTATTTGAATTATTAGTCAATATTTTGGAATAAAATTAGTACTAGTTGGCATTTTAGTCGATTACATTTTTTACCAATGTTACGTATTAACAAATCTTTCTTTTTGTTAAGCCATTGTGCATAATAATAATTAATATTATTTTCACCACAGTAGCTCCTGTATCAGCAAATGCTACTGTGGTGAATTTTTTTAATCCCTTGAGCGGCAGGGAATCACGTGACCCGGAAAATTGCAATGTAATTTTTTTTTTAGTTTCACTATGAAAAACAAATAACGTAATAAATATACGTATAGAATAATATATATATAGAAACAAAAATTTTCGGCCAAATAACTTTCTTACAAACGTGTGTACAAAACGAAAATTAAGCGTTTTTCAAGGACATCCAAGTTGTACAGGCGGTACAATCGGCGCTCGAGGGGCTAAAAACCGCATATTGCGCGGGCTTATGGACGGTGAGTGATAGTTAGCTCGCCGTCCGACCGTCCGCGGTTACCGTCCGGACCAACCCTAATCGTCGTCGGCGCGTAGTTTTCCACGTGCGCCTCAAGGAGATGTCAGCAAACCGTGGGGGCCCAGCAGCGTGAAGCCTACTGGGGCCATGGGTTATACGAAAGAGAACCCTGGGGCCCTGGAACGAAATCAAAGAAGGAACAGGAGAGGGCTTTAGTCAGAAAAAGTTGGACACGCCCTCGTGTCCCTCCCAAAAGTGAAAGAGAGATGTGGACTCCCACCTAAAAAAAATGGTTCATTAAGCTTCAAGCGAACGCTCGCTCTCTTCGCTCTCTCATTGTCTCTCTAACTACGGTATTCGAAAGGTTATATCAGCTCTTGTTACCGCCTAGGTATCAGCTATTTTAGAATCCCACTGTTAGGCAAGCGATGATGCTAAGAGACCGAATGCCATGCCTCTATTTCTATGAAAGTTGGACTTTTGTGTAGAATGCTACTTGTGTCGAATACTCATACAATATTTAACGATTTATCCAAACGACTATTTGATAATTCAAAGCTTACTTTTGCCTTAGCCAAAGTGACATTACCATTTTAACATGGCAATGTCACTTGTTTTTTAGGAAAACCTCCCACAGTCGATTAAACAGGGATTTTTTTTAAGCCATATTTAAAGATATTTTTATTACCTATATATTTCAGTTTCAAGTATTAGCCATTACAATTGAAACTAACCACAGAAATACTAAAAGAAACTCGCCTTAAATTCCCTTTATTTTAAGAAAACAAACAAAAATAAATAAAGAAAAGCAACAAAGAGCAACTTTCATTCACTGATGAACTTCACCGCATTTTGTCTTTTTGTTACAAAACTATTGCAGAGAAAGTCAGTGTTTTTTATTTTTAATATTATTGATCTGCTACGTGATTACAACAGAATACCCATTACTTCATTTGTATAGCAAAGGTTTATTCACAATCTTCGAATTTTCGATTCAATCGATCTTAAACTGTTAGCATAAAACTGTTTAAGTATTATATGAAACCTATTTTATAATAATAATAATTTATTTATTTCAAGCACTATCGACCCATACAAAAAAATTAATTTATTTGATTTGATTTTATGAATCGTTCATCAATTCAATGCTGATTAAGAAATTAATGTTGTACTAATTACAAAACAGAAAAACAATGACACATTAAGGTAATAGTTTCGAGACAGCCATCCGTGTTGATACTGCTGGTTTAAGGAAACACGAGAAAATAAAATCAGAAAAGACTTGAGAGAAGCCTTTGGCTAGCTATAAGACAGTTAAATCTAAGTACCATACCATTTAACTTTGAATAGGTACGCCTAACTTAAATCTATAGGCAATAATCGAGGCATCAGGCGTGGTAGGTCAGGTAGCATCTGTTTAATCCAGAAGCAGTAGTTATAATTCATTTTCCTTCTAGAGAATCGTCTGTTTGTTAGCAAACCATTACCGGAAATCTGGGCCTGCCTCATTACATCTGTGGTTGTAAACAGGGCTGTAGAGCGGAACGTTCATTAATTTGAAAATGTGTATCAGTCTACTTTGGATCTTGACCACCATCGGCCATTGTATACGGATATAACAGTAATAAGTGAAAATATCGTAACTCAATAGAGAAAAACAACAGCAAAATTATGACAAGTTGCCAATCTACATCTTGTTTTCAGCACCCATATGTTATAGTCAGTTTCCAAAATAATAGAAGAGATTTCCGTTAAGAATGAATACAATAAACTTTATTGTACCTATATCAAAATAGTAAAATTTTTACAGAAACTTAAACCTATGGGCATAGTGGCAGTGTTATCGATGACAGATATATACCAGACAAAATTAAAGAATGGTTATCAGACGGAACCAGGCACTAGCTTTTTCTTATTACTCGTATTTTGAAAATAATATTAATTTGCAAGTATGCTGGAAGAGATTTCTATAGACATACGCAACACCTTTGAACCTATTTTTCTGTTTCCTTCTTTTTATCTTATAAGTTTGGTATGTACATAAATAAATAAATAAATATCAAAGAACTACAACTGACAGTTGGGACCCGAGGCATCGATTTATATCGTAGACGTAACTTTTGATCGATCTGATTGTACGTAATACCTGGGTATAAGTGATCAACTTTTCCGTCAGAAATAATCTTACTTATACTCGTTTATTCCTAATAGCAGTCCCAACAGACATTGTCAAGCACAAAAGCTGACTTTTCGTCAGGTAAAAAAATGAGAGCCCGATTGCAGCGCACCTACTAGGTTTAATTACATTATCAATGGGCCCACTCAAATACCCACAAAGTTTTATCTGAAATCGGCCAAACTTTTTAGGTTACCCTGTAACTGTTTAGGTTACCACAATCCCTTGGAATTGTATACGTCTAACTAAAGTATGTCATCATCATCATCATCTTTTCAGCGATAGACGTCCACTGTTGGACATAGGCCTCCACCAAGTGGCGCCACAACGAACGATCATGTGCGTCTCGCATCCATCGGATTCCCGCTACCTACACCAGGTCGTCAGTCCACCTTGTAGGAGGCCTTCCAACGCTGCGTCTTCCGGTACGCGGTAGACACTCCAGAACCTTTCGGCCCCAACAGCCACCTGTTGCTCGCAGAGCAAAGCATGTAATGGACAGTAATGCTCATTATATTTCATTCATTACCTGGATGCCCCAGGTATTCTATACATTGCCTAAATATTGTATAGAACACCGGATTATACAGCTTGCCGGTAACATAATACAAAAATAATGAACTCAATAATGGTATTAAAAGTTTAATATTAAAAGTAGGAATAATAGATCAGCTAAAAAAAGTTGATTACTGATTAATAATTTTAATAGAAAACTAAGAAGAAAAAATATCAAACTATAGTGATGGCCTTTATTAGCAATAGATGAGTTTGTTGATGAACAATTAGTAAGAGCATTGTAATGAGGCGGTTTTAGGGTTCTGCATGCCTACCATAGAACCCTTATAGTTATTTCAACTCTATCTACCCCATCCATCCGTGGCTTAGTTCAGAGTCTTAAATTACTAAAAAGCTATGTTTAATAATTTTATATAGACGCAATTAGATTTTTATTAGTCGTCAAACGGAAACAAAAAGGAAAGACGGTGGCAACCTCGAAAGGCTAATTGTGACCGGTAAGGTGGACGGGAAAAGGCCTCGCCGGCGCAGCCCAATACGTTGGTCCGACTAGATCCGCACCGCTCTTGACTCCACGATGTACAATGTCCTTCATACCGCCAGAGACAGGAACAGATGGAGGAATATCATAAGGTTTAGAGTAATGAAACAGGGAGGTCACGCCCCTCAGCTTTGAGGAATACAACGCAAGGAGGAGGAGTCGTCAAACCATTCATTCAACTAATATAATATATATAGTAATAAATTTAATATAAAGTAGCCATTCCGGAACCCTTTACTACTCGTACGTGTGGTATTTTTGCTCTATGTCAGCATATTATTTACATTATTTAATCGATTTCGTTCTAAGAGTCGTATACAATACATCACACTTATATTATAAAGGCGAAAGTTTGTGAATGTATGTATAGTTGTTACTCCTTCAAGCTGGAACTGGTGAAGGTATTTAGATAAAATTTGGCACACGGGTAGATCATTTTCTGGAATAGAATTCAGAAACCCTATCAAAAAAATATATTGCGTAAAAAATTATTTCGTTGAATACATTCCCTTGGTACGATTTCTAACTTTCACGCACGTAAAGCCGCTGGCAGAAACTAGTGTACTTGTAAAAACCTAAGCCTTTATCCCTGTGAGTAAACAGAAACTACCTACAGCACGTTTTTATACAGATCAAACAAATATATAGGGAACTAAAAAGGACTAAGAAACAACGTGCAATGCATTGAAAATGCTAATAATATCGTAATAAATATCTTACAAATATTATAAAGTTTATTAGTTCGAATTTAGTGAATAACCTTCGAAACTCGTCATCTCATTTATGAAATTCTTTTTTTGATTTCGTACCAATGAAAGAATTTAGACTACACAAAAAAAAAAGGTTCGAGCAAGATAAACCCCGAGATTGAAGTTGCGAACAAAAGCTGCTCATATTATAATCATTATTTCAGCTAAACGACATCTGGCTATAGTGTCGCCACAAGAACAGATTCTGTGCGACTTGCATCGGTTTACTCCAATTATCGCATTATACTATAATCAAATTCAGAATAATTTTACATCCACTTGCCTGTACATGTCACTTATCTATCTTATCAATTATACTCGGCGCATTAGCGAACATCAATTTCACTTGCAATATAAAAAAGTCATGCGTAACGAAACTAACTTTATGGGTCCGAAGTTTGTTAGTCATGTTATCAAAATACTAGTTGCTATCAGTGGCGTCGACTCCGTGGTAGAAAATTATCACAAAAGAACAAACACGCCAGATAAAAAGTATCTTATTCATACCAACTCCATAAAAATATCCTGAGGGTTTGACTTTCCAACCGCGTAAGGAATACAATACTGCGCACCAAAACTAAAATGAGAGATGTTACCCGAAGTTACCTACTAATCTAAAGTGGGAATAGGCCGGACACATCTGCCGCATGTGTGTTTCTTTATTTACTGTACAGAATCTAAAAATTGACCCTGAAATCGCGCGACAGGATCACGATAGACGAAGAAGATGGCGGGAAAACTTATTTGTTTTCCTTAGGAATTGGTAAGAAATTGAACAGAACCGAGACCATTGGAAAGATTGGAGGGAGACTTCGGTCAGCAGTGACAGTATAAATTATAAAAAAATTAAAAATAATGTAATAATAATGCAGTTTCAGGCAAAATCTTTATTTATTGAGTCCATTTACGAACAACATTAGGCCGTAATATTAACCTTTCAATCGTGTCAATTAGAGACACAATAGAAAGATAATGACAGCATGAACTTAGGGTTTAATGAATTAAACTAATCATGGCAAGTTATAAGGACACACTCATACAATAAAATATATGAATTCAAAACTTATTTAGCCAATGCTCTAATTTTGATTTAGAGTGTTTACCATTTGTAGTAGTTAAATAAGTTCCATAATCAATTATAACATTTCAGCTATTATCTAATTTAGTTAACAGCCTCAGATTATCGATTGGAAACCGAAAATCGGTGAACCACTTTCAACTTTTCCATTATAACAATCTTTTATTTATAGAACGAAAGTGCTGCTGACAATAACGTTCAAAAGGCAACGACATTGCTCTTTTTAGCACTTTTCTTGTACTTTTTGGTATCATGGTCGGTATAAAATAAATTGCGATGAGATTAAATCTATCAGTCCACAACGGTCCCCCATGGAAATGTGTCAGTAATTGACAGGTACAGTGTAGTGAAATCGTGAATAAAAATGCATTTTAAAAGTGTATCCATATTAGTGACTCTAAGTTTAATGATTGGTTCTCAAGCAGCCATCGATGGATCTGAACCCAACGCCATAATCGATACTGTTAAAACAGTGCCTAATAACACGGAACGAGTTGGGAGGACTTTGCATAAGGAGTGCAACAGTTTGATGAATTCGAAATGTTTGAAGATCCATGCTTTGTCCTTTTTGGAAGACCTGAGCTCTCGCGATGAGCTGAACCTTCTACCGGGATTGAGCATAGTGAAAGAAAATCAGACTGGAAATACACCAAGTCCCGAGGAAATGGCTGCTGAATTATCGCGGCAGTTTCCTGGGAAGTCGGAGGAGAAGCTGAACAGATTCCTTCTCTATCGTCTCCAGGATTACTTAGATGGACATTCCCTGAGATATAGGCTGTTGGATCCTCAGACTACAAAGGAGGCGATGGATATGGCAAAGGGAGATAAGGAGTCTGTTGGAAGGAAGTCTGGGGGTGGCGGCGGCGGTGGATTTGGTGGTGGCAAAGGAGGTGGCGGTGGTGCTCTCTTAGCTGCTGCACTGATGATGAAAGGTAATTTAGTTTTGATAGGGTAAATATAATTGATTTCATGGTAGTACCACGTAATAATATTAAATATTGTAATAACTTTAACTACTGATTGACAGATTTGTATCATTTTAGTTAATTCATTTTAAATTCTTAGCCTATCAATATTTGTATTCATATTTATTTATGTAAGTGTGGTTAATTTAACTCATTGGTCACAACATACTTAATTTTACCTTACGCATACAATAATCTCAATCAGTTCATAAAATTTAATTACAAGATTAATTGATTGTACTATAAAACAACCTATGTTACTTGGTTTTCGTGACTTTAGAATAATATTTCTTGTCTCATTTTTATCGTCAATATCATTGAAATATTTGGTGCTTGTTATGGTGACAAGGTCATCTAAATATTCCAATATATCCTTAAAAAATAATTGTTTTCTCCGTTCACCATCGTTTTCTTTAATTCCAGGAACCCTAGCTGCAGCAGCCCTCGGAGCTTTAGCCTTACTCGCTGGCAAAGCATTGATGACAGCACTTATGTCACTACTCTTGTCAGCTTTAGTTGGACTCAAGGGCCATGGTGAACACAAGTCCACTACTTATGAAATCATCACCAAGCCTGAGGTTTCCCATCATCATTCCCATTCCCATGAGGAACATCACGAACATGAACATGGTCATCATGGTGGTTACAGAAGGGCGTATGACATGAATAACTATAATAGCTATATGCCTTATGATACTACTACTAGTTAAGTCGATATATTTTCATAGAAACATTTGGTGTTAGGATTATTTGGTTATTCTTTGTGAATAGGAAGATATTTTATGCCTAACAATATAGATCTGAATGACTTTATCATTGATTGAAATTTATTTGTGGGGTAAATATTTGCAAAAAATATATTACTGGTTTTTAATACAAATGAATTTTGCCCTGTGCAAAACTCAAATAAATTGGGGTACCCCTTTGAGAAAAAAAAAATATTCTGTGTTAGTCTTTGGGGGACTGTCTGTGGCATTTTTCTGTGTTATTTTATTCTAGCAGCCTTCAAATATGGTTATTAGATACAACAAAAATTAAATTACTAGATAATATTGACAAATGATTCTACTTGTAATACTATAACTTATTTGTATTGTTATCAACTAATTTATTCGAAATGTTTTATTATGAAATAGCTGTAAGTTTATTTATTTGATTAGTTCTTAATTCATTGTTGTTATCAAATTGTTTATTTATTGCAGTTTTAACGTTGGGTGTGTTAAAGTTTCTCATTACCTCTTATTTTATTTATTTATTTTTGATATTTTCTCCCACCGTTTAAAAATAACGTATTTCTTTTCATATAATTATATACCTATCTTATTTTTATTTATGTAATTTGTATTTATTTATTTTATTTATTCATTTATTAAAATTGTATGCACTAGTAAGAAACTGTACTAAGGCTTATTGTCTTAGATATTTTTTACCAGTCAACTTTATGGTATTCATATTATCATCATTAATTATTATATTCTCAATATTTATTTAAAAGTACTATACAATTTATTTAAGCAGTATATTTATCTGTGATATTTATTTTAATATATTTTTCTAATCTACGCTTTCATACCAAATATTTTATTTAGTAGTATTAAGTTTCTTCGTATTTTATAATTATTACGTATCATAATATTTCATTTTTAATTTATCGTGGTGCTTATGTATATATTTATTTATAAAAGTATATTATTGTGTAAAAAAATAAAATTTTTGAATTAAATCGATGTTCTTATTTCCCCGTCGGTTTATGCGTCATCTAGCAGTTGACTCAATTGACAGTTTTCTTCATCTGCTTTTAATGGTAATTTTAACGACAAATGCTTAGTGTATGAAATATTATCGAAACATTTGTAAAAATTAGTACCTATTTATTAGTCAATACTAATAATAATATTAAAACAAAATAGTTAAGTGTGCTCTGGTATGGTTATATCAGAGCACCACTAATATACAATTTTAAAATTATTATACACAAATGTAAAATTTAAACCTTCAAGTAACTAATTAAAACTTTATGGTGGAGAGAAACATGAACATGGTCATGTGGAGGACCACAATGATATTGACTGGTAATATGTCCAAAAGACTGACAGTATTGCCAAGCTGTCTGGCAATGCTTTTATTCTGTCCATGGTGACAGCCAGCTTTTGAGTTACTCAAAGTGGCATCAAGGCGATCACAAAGGTCTTTATACCAAAAGTTTCAACCTCGAACAATATAACTAACTGGGTTATTATATTTCTGCCGCTTACGCCGCTAAGATTAGAAATTAGATTACAATAAATTTATAATTTGGCTCAAATAAAGAGTTGTTCAGTTATTGTTAGTAATATTATTTCAGTTCAACCATGTAGGTTTGTGTGTAGGCAACAAAGTTTCACTATTACTAGCAACATTGTAATGATCATTATACAAGTGTTTTCTAATGTACTCAGTCTAGAAAATCTGTTTTTTATCTATTTCATGCACAATTTAATCTTTTGGATTTAAGAAAATGATGTATATCTTTATGTCTTAGCACTGGTTTTCTTTTGCGCGATCAGTAAGTTTTAAATTAAAAGAATTTTTAATTTGTGGTAGGAGCTTCAAATGAGAAATACTCTTTTAATACTTGTATATTTTAAAACTGTTTTTGATATAAACCTACATATATCTATTGTGGCTCGGAAATATTATATTAGAAGTTTTAGTATTTATTACAATTATTCACATCATAAGCTCCCTAATTTTTTTGCCAGCTAGTTTTGAGTCGCCTTCCAGTCTAACCGGGTGCGGTTGAATAGCGATGTTTCAGATAGAACGACCGCCTATTAGACTTCTATATCCCAGTTAGGTACTAAACAACACAATACACCTTGGATAGGCTAATGGTGAGACTTTCTGGTGTTTGACCGCCGTCAACATCGGGCAATTAGCAATTTTCTAAATAAACTTAGAAAAAATGATACATAGACATCTAAACATTATAATATTGATACACATTATAACAGCCGGATAAATGATAAATTATATTTAACACTTTTACACGTCAATTTTTTTTACGTCAGTTTAAACTAGATGATGTGATGTTGTGTGTGTTGTTGTTGTGTGATGATATGTTTCCTAGCTGACTACCCTGAGAAGAAACACCGAAACAAACTCAGGGGTCAAAGTCTCTTCTATAGTCCATACAGTAAATATGTATTGGTCAAAACTTACATGAGAACCAAGCAGATTTATCTGAGATGGTCTTTTAAAGAAAGAACCATACAGAGTATTAATATAATATTATGTTCTCTAATTTATGTACAACTTGCTATAGAATACACACTATAATAACCTACTACTGTTTAACGTCTAAGAGTTCATAGGTGGTAACAATTAGACATTCATATTGACCTTTACCTCTAAACCAATCCAATAGAGACGAGTTGTTTGTAGTTTCGTTTTAACTGCTATTAATCTCCCCAAATATAGTTGTTGAACTCAAAATCAAGCCAAAATAAATCTTATTACTTTAGAAACAAGAATTCTACGAAACAAATGCAGTAGCAAAACCTTGTATTTACATAGCCTTTTCTAATCCGTTAACCACAACGTTATTTAAATAAATAGTTAACAACAAAATTATATGTTTTCACGATAACACCATGGCACTTGACCTTATATCCCATAAACAAAGAAAATAAATATTATGAGCCGGTTACCGCGTTTTCCATTAGTGAACCAACAATGGAACTTAGAACAGTCATCCTAGAACTTATTTGTATTGTTGTAGTTAATTCTAAAGTTGTCAAAGTTGATCATGGTGTAGATAATGTTAGAGATGTCAAAAATAAAGATATAAAGGATCCAGATGATAATTTTAATGGTGTTTACGCTGATTGCTTCCTTCACATGTCATTTCCATGTGTGCAAAGAAAAACTTTGATGTATTTGAATCAGTTGAATAATTTGAGTGAGGTATCTGTGATCGGAGATTATGTTAAGTTTGGTAAGTGTTAATGAATATAATGTGTTGATAAATAGCAAGAAATTTATAAAATAGATTAAAGAACAACGGTGTAAAATGGTAAATTTTACAGCTTATTTTTTTATTGATATAAACTAGGGCTTGACTGCGATCCCATCTGATGGTAAGTAGTGATATGCAATCGTTGATGGTGAGGTGTACTAGTTTATTATTAGCCTATTCACTCTTGCTTTAAAGATACCTAAACACAAACAGCTGTAATTTAGGAAAATGTAAAAGATAATAATAATCAATATAAAGCGTTCTCGATACGTATAAAAACGGCTTATTAAATTGTTATGCCTGAACTTTTTATGATAGCAATATGTAAGCTGGCAACCGATTACAAAACTTTCATTAGGCTGCATAATGCAAAATTTCTTTTATGACGTTTTCAGTTAAATTAAACATCACTAAAGTTGAAGAAACTAAAGATACGGAAGATCATTTTATTGAAAAAAACTCTGAAGAACTTACACACATGATTGACAAAGCAATCGATAATTTTTTTGATAACCATCTCATCAGATTAAGTGCCTTAGGAAAGGAAACTTCTCTACCGATACCAAATAACGGTAAGAATAGCTTATTTTATATTTTTAGTTTATTACATTTAATAGATTTTTTTCTTGCGATATTCAAGTAAAATGCCAACGAATACTAAAATAACCACCACCTGAGAAAAGCATCTGAGCAATCACTTGTCATATTATGTTTGATTGCTTATTCCAATGCTTCTTCTTCTTTTTTTTCGAATCGATAATAAACTCGTTAAACTGTTTGGGCCCAATAGATAGCTATTTTAATGTTACAAAAGTTTAACATTTATACGACTTAAAAAGCATTTGTCTAACAAATACAACATTATTTTTAGTTAAAGCTCAGCCTGAATATGGTTGGTTTAGATTTTATTTTCATTTAACTGAATGGCTTCCAGTAGTTTTACACTATTTATTTATTTAACACTTTATGCACATGGGTACAGAGGCGGACTTAATGCCTTAGGCATAATAGTTGAATGAAATAGCCCTTGTTGCAATTCGGTAGTGTAAAAGTTGAAGTGGAGCAAGTAACTCATAACTATTAATCAGTTCCAAATGTTCTTTAATTATATGATGACAAAAAGAAAGTATTAGTACAATTACTTTAAAATTAATAAGACATCCATTAAAAATGTTACAGTAGAAGAATTTGTCGGTAGAAAAAAACGTAAAGGGGGCGGTGGAGGTGACGGCGGTGGTGGAGGGGGAGGCCACGACGGAGGAGATGGTTTCGGCAAGAAAAAAATGATGATGATGGCTATGATGTGTATGAAGATGAAGCTGATGATGGTAATTGAATTAGCAAAAAATACAGAGATTATAATAATATTATGATATACTATATTCATATTTTATTGTATAGGTATCAAAAATTTGGCTAGAATTGCAGTCTTATCATTGATCGGCATCTCTACCGGATGACCTATGAATGGTTTGAACGATCTAAAAATTAAATCACAACAATGACAAAAAAGTAAATGAAAAACCTTTTGTAATAATTTTGTTATTGAAGTTTTAGAAGGTCTGAAATATATTGGACTATTAACTTAAAGTGGCCGAATCTCAGGATCCAGGATTTAAGAAAGAAGTCAGATTAAGATAAATGTTCACTAAAAAGTAGTAGACGAGTTTATTGTGTAGTATTTTTGTGGATCTGAAAGTTACATTTTACAGATGGTTCCAGCGATGATGGGCATGATGGGAATGATGTCATTCAAAGGAATGATGTTCAGTATGATGTCATTCATGTTGGCTAAGGTAAGGCACCAGGTTGATTGAGTTTTAATACTAGCACAGTAGCAAAACGCAGTATACCAGTACCTCCAAATTTTTGCATTGAGATTTTAACAAGGCACATTGTTTTTATAAGTCTGTCCTTATCAATCTATTTATAAACAAAAAAAATCCTTATAAATAGGTACATAATTAAAAAAGCAGACTAATGTAATATCATCAAAAGCAATTAACCAAATAATGTGTGGTGCACACAGAGGAAAATACTGAAATTATCTTTACTGCAGATGATGCTGCTAATGAAGATTTTGGAGAAAAAAGGAGGTAGTGGCGGCGGAGGTGGTAATGGAGGCGGGGGCGATGGGGTAAGTAAATGAATGTAGGAAGCAGTAAAACATCATCATAATTATTAAAAATGTAGATGATCTTTAACTGTACTAGCAATACCACATGATTGTGAAATATTGAAAACGCCTACACAAATGATGAGAGCAAATTGGAATAAGAAAGAAAAACTAAATTTGTAACTCACAGTCGTGGAATAATCGGTGAAAGAAAACAGACGTGTGATTAAACACAATACTTAGTATAATTGACAAAACGTTAGTCTGTTATATTCTATTCATTATTGTACGCCATTTTAGTTATCTCAGGCGCGATGTTACGTTCGCCCTAAAATACATTTAATCAAAATTTAAATCTACAGGGATGGGCAACCGGCGGAGGTGGTGGTGGCGCGTGGATGCCAGCAGGTATTATCCCCGTATAATCAAACTATCCCATCAAACTCGACAAAAAATGAAAATTCACCTTTAAACACCCAGGTGGACCAGATTACGGAGGAGGCGGCGGTGGAGGCGGCGGCGGCGGTGGAGGCGGCGGCGGCGGTGGCGGTGGTTACGATGCAAATGGACAATGGCAAAGCAGATCGATACTAGATCTTGGTGGCAAAGAAGAAATTATAGAAAATAGGCCCATCATCTCTTACGTAGCACCGGTAGTAAGATTCAACAACAGAGCTATTGATGAAAAGACAATATTATTTGGAAATGATGATATCAACAAAGTTAATCCGAAAGCTAAAGCCAAATCACGAAGAAAAAGAAGCATTATCGACGTCCTCCAAAGCTCTTACCTATACTGGATGAACAAGCTACTAGGCATTAATAATAACAGAAGAACATCAACCAACTATCCAAAATACAAAATTGTAAATGGTGTGAAATACGTTTTCTATCCGTATCGTCAGCAAAAATTAAAGTTGCCTAAAGAAATACAGAGTAACAGAATAAAAAGTGTCGATGAAGGTTTCAAGCCAATTATAACTGCAGAAGATTTCAATAAAGGAGAAATTGTTGAAGGTGCAGTGGAAAGTAGAATGAATCGAAAAAAGATGAACAAAATGAAAGAAACAGTAAATGATACGATAGATGAGAATCCGTGGGAATGACTATATTATTTGATGAAATTTTACGTGTTAGAGAACCTAGTGGAACCTGAGTTTAAATCGTTTATATTTTTGTAGACAAAATATATGATTGTTTGATAAATGTGTAAGAGAATTAAGTTGTTTAGACTTATATGTACTACTTAAGTATTTATTTGTGCCTGATTGAATTATAAACGCCTTTAGTCAAAAAAATTATTTTATTATAAGCATGTAAGACTCACACACTTATAACCATATAGGTAAACAAACCATCTATCTCGATACTTACTGACAGCCCACCATAACCCACTGCTGATTAAGGACTAAGTATATAAAATGAATATACTATTATACTTTACTATACTTTACTTTTACTTTTTAACAACGTTACTTTTACTATAAAACTAAACTGAAAATAGCAAAAAATAATAATATAGGTATCGGCCATACTGGGCCTCTACGGTTTGGCTCACATTTCTTTGAAGCGCTCGGGCGGAATATTATCCGATATCGACGACCAGGCTCGGTCCTTATCAAACGACCAGATGGTGAACTATCTACGTGTTGTCGTCTGCACTCCCGTGCCTCAGCTACGGTGAACGGGAATCGGCCTACAACTCCAAAGCATTTCCGTGACACTTAGGCGATTATCATACTGCCGCGCACCCCGCAGCGTAGTGCGTGAATGCGTGTCTTAACGTTGCTTGTAAGTATCTCCGTTTGTATAGAAAATACGCACAGTCCAACATACTGAAACTGCATAGGTACGTGCGGAGAAACACGCATTCATGTGCGTGAGTGCGGGACGACACGCATGGTATGCCATACTGAGTCTCGTAGTAACGTGCGTGATTTTGGATCAAATGAGTGCGTATGGTATGCCACACTGAGTCTCGTAATATCGTGATTTTGGATCAAATGAGTGCGTGCCTGCGTGAATTTATAAGACGCACCTACGCGCGTGAGTGCGTAAAAAACCCGCACAGTGATGCAGATCTGTACTCTCGCAAGTACGTGCGTAAGAGCGTTTTCACGCGCTACGCTGCGTTGAAGGTTAATGTTAGAAGATAAAAATTATTATTCCAGATGTGATTTTAGTATATTTTAAAAGAGCGCCATCTATGAAATGAGTTGTGTAGTAAAACTAAAAGTAGAAGACTTCAAATAGTTACTGTCAGTTTCAATAGCAACGTTCGGAATCATACACAATGTCACTGGCAACCACAAGATGGCGTGCACCAATAACTTGATAAAACAATGAATACTATTGTCAACTTTTCAAAATCTTTAATTATTTTTTTTACGTTTGTCGTAAAAAAGAAACAAAATGTAAAAAAATAAATAAAACAAATTGTATTCTTTCATAAAAACGTAAATTTTGACAAAGATTCCAATATCCGATATGGTCTAGTGGCTAGGATACCTGGCTCTCACCCAGGAGGCTCGGGTTCGATTCCCGGTATCGGAAAATCTTTTTGCAATTCCCATAATTATAGTAATAGTAATTATTGTGACCGACAATTATTTTTTGGGACAATTTGTTATCACTTGGCAATCTTATTTCTTTGCAATATTATGTGAAAAAGAAAGAAATTGGTTTATATCCAAAATTTTATTCTTTGGACCAATATTAGTACCTATTTAAAACTTAGTACAAGTAGTGTCGTAAGTAAATAAAAAAGGTTTACAAAACGATTCAGGAAGTGTTAGAAGTTGTGTAAAAGAATTTTATTAACAAATGATATTTATCCATTAAATAAAAAAGATGGACTTTACTATTTTTTCAAAACAACCCTCAAAGTACAGCTGAAGTGTTGAAAGTGTTTATGATAACACTATCGCAAACGAAGTCACTGGCAATGCTTAGTCTAAGAAATTAAATGTTCACAATATTAATTTATATAGTAGGCGCCTTGTTTTTTAAAATAGCAACATGACATGCACAATGCACTTGTCCACATTTACGCAGGCGTTAATAACTAACTAGTTACTCATACACTTCATCAATTCTATTCATTCAGAAATTTCTCTTCTTCTTGGGTAAGCAAAGATTTTGGTTTGATTCTTACTGACTAAAACTACATGGTGTTCTGCAAATACCTGTGCCAAGGCGTTGAAGTACTAGCATTTTTCGTCACACTACTCCGGTTAAGTTTTGGTCCATATGAGTTCATGGGAACCACAAAATATATAGGTACAGAAGTCAATCTTTATACAAAGCGCGCTCGAGCAACGCACACAAAGACACCGCTCACAGACACGATGTCTCGGTCCCGTCTCGGATCACTTGTCGAACAATTCCGGCTCAAACACTCATTAGTGTGCGTCGATGGCGTCCACCGAGCGTAGGTATAAAAAGTGAAGTATAGACATGAGATTGTCTTCTGTACCAATCTGTTTTGTGTGGGAACTCTGTGACCAAATGTTAGGGACAGGAAAATGGACGATCATAAATCGGTGATCGGTGACCGATCCGACCGATATAATAATTTCATTCTTATTAAAAAAAAAAACAATTTATTCTGGAGAGAGATGCTTGGTGTTCTGAGTATAGATGTAGATGGATGGACTGTGTGAGGACTGATATGAAAGAGACAGAAGTTAATGATAGTGTGACGGATGACAGGACAGAATGAACAAAAAAAAACGTGTTGCGCCGACTCCAAGTAATATGGGATACGGGCAGGAAGAAGAAGAGAAATGCTTAGCGTTGTTGGTCGCTTTGTGAATTAAAAAATATAATTAGCGGTGAACTTATCTCAAAAAAATATAATTTTTAGAGTTGAACACAGAACACACCTTAGCTTATTGTCATTTATCTTGAACATTTCATTTTTTCTTTTTAATTTATATCTTTGTTTTCAATTCATTAAATCCCAAGCGAACGCGTTCGCGCATCTATCCTCTTACTACTGTGTCTCAAACTGACGGTATCTGAAAGATTACCGCCAGTTTCCGGTACGTTGATCAAAATCAAAATTAACTAATCAGCTGTTAAATTAACAGCTGTGTCAAATCAATTCGGGTTGCTGAAAGGATGATTAGTGAAAAAGGCTCAGGCGCAAAACGTCTCTTTCGCAAAATGTCCCCTGGTCGTAAAACGTCTCTTTCGCAGAATGTCTCTTTCGTAAAATGTCTCTTTCGCAGAATGTCTCTTTCGCAGAATGTCTCTTTCGCAAAATGTCGCGCCAGGGACTTAAGAATAAAATTTTAATTTTCAAAACAAAAAATCATTTATTAAAATTATAGTGCAATTATGATGTTAAAATTTTGGTACTTAAATTTACTTAAGAATGTATTCCAAATAAAAACAATATCAATAGGTATCAAACATTTTACACACATTCAAAATTTAGATCAAAAGAATCAATACTGTTAGTAAACATATCCTCACATAATATAATAGGAGCTATTACTAATAGTAACTAAACATTAACTAAGTATTGCAAATGAAAACATTTTTTATACCATTTTTAAAATGATTAAAAATATATATATTTGATATTAAAATGTCAAATAAATAATTTTTGGCATTATTATTACTTGAGTTATTATCAAATATTGCGAAAAAAAAAATTTAATCATTTTTATATATTATTAACATAACATTATTGATAAAAAGAAAATACAAATATATGACATATCAAATGAAATTATGTCTTAATTGTGACACTGAAATTAACTTTTGTTATCATTTTCATATACCTATGATAAAAAAATTAAATCTTCGCACTAAAATAAACCTTGGTTATTAATTAAAATTTGCTACATAAATTATTATTTTCGTAAATGATTATGAAAATAGATCTCTCATTAAGAAAAAAAAATATAAATGTACTTATTTTCATTCTGGAATGTACATTACTTGCTAATGAAGAATTGTAAATCAAAATAAACATTGATACCTACTCAGCAAAAAACCTAAATTTGTAAAAAAATAATCTTTTTTAAGAATATTGTGGAAGCGTCAGTTCCTTGCCTTGAAATTGTACCAAAATATTATTTTTAACTGTAACAAAATATTTATTTTTTATTTGGAATACATTCTTAAGTAAATTTAAGTACCAAAATTTTAACATCATAATTGCACTATAATTTTAATAAATGATTTTTTGTTTTGAAAATCAAAATTTTATTCTTAAGTCCCTGGCGCGACATTTTGCGAAAGAGACATTCTGCGAAAGAGACATTCTGCGAAAGAGACATTTTACGAAAGAGACATTCTGCGAAAGAGACATTTTACGACCAGGGGACATTTTGCGAAAGAGACGTTTTGCGCCTGAGCCGTGAAAAATTAACTAATCTATGATCATTTTGATTTGTCATGTGGATTGTTTTTAGTAATGGTCACATTGATTGGATATTTCAGTTTCAACTGTGAAAAAGTTCCTTAAAAGATCTTGTATTAAACCAGTAAAAAAAATAACCTGCGTCGTCCTTGACAACAAAACAACTTTGCTTGCTACAGATAAATATGTCAAAACTCACGTTATTTTCAAATAATTGTGTATTCATATTTAATAATATTTTTTAAATGGCTTCATGAGGGAAAGATTTCACAGAAAGATAAAAGTGCAAATTATTAAAACTGGTTCAAAAGTAAGTACGCCACAAATAAGTTACAAATTTTACATAAGTGAAGAAACACCTACATCTTAGTAATTAATAGATATACATTTTAGAGGTTTTTTCTAGATAGAAAAACTTTATAGAAAATAAAGCAACAAATGCAATTCTCAATTATACAAAAAAAAATAAGCTTGGGCATGTCTAATTAAAGATTAAAACAGCATCGCTGAGGTGCTTAGAACTCAAAGACAGCTCTCCACTGCCTTTTCGAATTTGAAAAGGGTTACGAGGCAGAACATCGCATGTCTTTATGTTTAGCAAGTTATATCTAATGAATAAAACAATACAGATGCAGAGGTCTATAATTTAGAAAGCATATCTTATATACTCTTTACATTTATAAAGATCGTCTTCTCATAAATATTATATTTTTCTAACAAACTTATTTGTTTCAGTTACAAAATGAAATGGTAGAAACACTCCTACAACAGTTTTTAAAAGATGGAATAGCTGATAAGGTCTAATAATAAAACAAGATTGAAAATATCCTTGGAGTTTCTTGCACATTCTTCTCCATAGAGATCTACGCTTGGAATGTGGAATCAGAATCTTTTTAATCGTATTTAACGTTATTGTTGTTAATAGAATGTTATTTTAACTATTTAATACTGAAATTAAACATTTGATTTGAATCTTTGTTTATATTTAAATATTCATCCATCCTAATGATTCAGTGATAGCTTATACATGAGATTAGAACTAAATTTATAAAGCTATTAAATCCACTTTTAATTATATTGCGCTCTTCTGTTAGGGGAATCGAGATGAATCGAGGCTTGATTTCAACTGGCTGTTGATTTATGTATCCTTATATCATCAGCTACTATTATTTGGAATGCTCTTGATGCGTGAAAATAGTATTTTTTCCAATGCACTGATAGATTTGTTTCTGAATGTTAAAGGTTTTATTTTTGGATCTATCATAATTACTAGGAACATGATTGCGGCTTTGCTCATTCGGTCCCAATTTTTTTATATTCTTTCTGAGTACTCGTAGGGATACTACCTTTTTTGAAAAATTTGCCGAGTTTTATGCAATTCTTCATCACTCCTTGTGGATATACATATATCCGAAAAATACATCTACAACAAAACGCAAAAATGAAATGCTTTTTGCAAAAACACATTAAAAACATTGTGATTTTACTTAATAAACATGATTTCACACCGTAAAAATTATAATCTGCAGAGAAACCACAAGATTCACGTAAATAGCCAATATTATTTATTTGTTAATTTGTCAACATGCACTATTGTATTGATTTCTTGACAAAGCTTTTGACAGTAGTTTAATCTATGATCAAAATAATCAGCGTTCCAGAAACCCAAAATGGAATTTCGCATATGATTTTGTACTAAGATCTGACAGCGCGGTCAACTAATCAGATGATCAAGATCATCCTTTCAGCAACCCAACTGATACTTGACAAGAGATTTGACAGCTGATTAGTTAATTTTGATTTTGATCAACGTTCCGGAAACTGGCGGTAAACGTCACATACTTAGGGCCGCTCAGACCCGAAACAACTGCCTGTTCGGTGTGGGAATTAAACCCGCAATACACATCGCGACAACCAAACGCTCAACTACTACATCAACTTTATTAACTCATAATGACACACCATTACGACGACTGTACTTAGTATGGTGGTTGTACGTGGTACGCGGTCCATAACCTTTAGTTTTATTCTGAGATGAGCTGTTGACACGCTCTGCTTTTTAGTTCTAGATCTGAGATTTTTTATCTTGTTATAGACTAGGTTGTGGAACATTATTACTTTTTCGAACATATTCTATCCTTACCAATAACTATGTAAACCAACCAAAATCATTAACCGATTTTGAAAAAAAAAAAAAACATTTGTCCAACAAAAATGTTGGCAATTTACGTAAAAAATTGGTATGATTCAATTTCGACCAGTCTCGGACAAACTGAGGTAGGTACTATTAGAAAATAATCAAATAGTAAAAACCTTTTTCTATAGATACCTTATTTCGCGAATTTTTATTAGGTACAGTTATAAAAAATAAGCATTATACCGTCGACTTGTTTATCAATTATATAAAAAAAAAATCTGACATAAGTGTAGCTTCACTGACCTTATCCAATTCTGCTCAGACGGCCATGACATGACCTAAAGAGTGATTACTGTCGGACTGCTTAGAAATATGAAATGAAATATGCAACGACGTAATGTTAGGTAATTTACGGCAAAATATCAGTAGGTGTGCAGTAAAATCTGTATTTCCTACTTGATTCTTGTTTTCATTTTGTTTCTTATTCATTCCTTTCTGTTATTTTCTTTAATGCAAAATCGTGCAGTCGCATAAAATCAGCTGCATAATCTGTTAATTACCTGGGCCGCAAAAATACAGGCTACAGTAGGTACCTAGTTTGGGCCACGGCCGGCCACTTTTATTGTGTACTGTTTTGTCTTACTCTAATTCTTCATTTCTTTATTTTCTTAACTTGTGTTTGTGTTAATAAATTTTTATTACTAAAACCACTTCAATTCTGAAGATATATTATCGGAATTTGGCGAATATATTTTCACCAAATAATGTGGATGAGTATTTTGGCAATCCCAACTAATGTAGCTTTAATTTTTATTTATTTCACCACCGTAACTAATATAATGTTAGAATATCTAAAAGTCTAATCAAAATCACCCCTAAACTGAAAATTTTATTAGGATCTCGATTTTTTTTTTGGCATTTCCCTTGATATTTGATTTGCAGAAGTTTGTAGAGTTATATATATATAAAAATTATTAAAAATCTAAAATAGCGAAAGTAAATCGAATCGCATATTTTACTATCGCTATTAATTTTACCAGCTAGTAATTCTTTTTTTTCTTTTGACAGAGTTTTTTTTAAAGTGTTTCTGTTTTTTGTAAATTTATTCTGTTTGAAATCGAGGTAACTTAAACAGAT
Source organism: Mythimna albipuncta (assembly GCA_929112965.1). Lineage (NCBI taxonomy): Eukaryota > Metazoa > Arthropoda > Insecta > Lepidoptera > Noctuidae > Mythimna > Mythimna albipuncta. Next base: position 7,447,191 of record OV815980.1, read on the forward strand.
TAGGTCACTGTGTAAAAAAGCTGCAGCCAGCTATTTTCTAGTTTTTGCTAATAACAGTGTCTTAATTTCCTCTGTACAGTCATATAAAAAATAGGTACACGGACCACATTCGCCAAATCCGTCCACATCTGTAGTGTTTTTTTTTTAAAACTTCAGAGGCGTTTTTAGCCGCAATGACGAACAAAATCTTTATCTATAATATAAAAATGAATCGCAAAATGTGTTGGTAGGGTCTACCTTTTATAGCAGAACTTTTTACGTCATAATATTGTTTTGCATAACAACGGATAGCATAAACTTCATTTCGCAGAAAATCATTTCGCATACACTCAGTTGTCATACATTCAAAACTCATAATTTTGTTAGTCAGAATCATCTTTAGGCATAATGTTTATATCCATAATAATTAAAAAGCAGAACCATCATATCGCAGAAAATTCACAGTCAGAATCGTCTTTTGGCATACATTTTATAAATCAGTTGATTGTGAAAATAAGTTGTTTTTAGTTCCTTGTAAGAAGCATTCAAACATGCAAACAAGAATACACCATGATATTACTACTAATATCAAAACGCTAACCTAAATGCTAATTACAAAAATATTATCGGCTTTGATGCATGTAGCATGCAAACAGGCATACAACATGCAAGCAGGCATGCAACATGCAGCATGCATGCAGCATGCATGTAGCATGCAAGCAGGCATGCAACATGCAGCATGCATGCAGCATGTAAGCAGGCATGCAACATGCAGCAGGCATGCAGCATGCAAGCAGGCATGCAACATGCAGCAAGCATTGTTTCTGTCACGGCTCCGGCGCTGCGGGGTTTGGGCGGCGCCACGCGAGCTTATCGTCACAGATGGTTTTAACGCTCACCACCGCAGCTTCGGCTTGCTGGCCGGCTTCGCCGGCCAGCCTCAGCCGCGGTGGCGGGCCTTCAAACCACCTGCTCCTCAGCTCGCGGGCCGCCCTACCCCTCCGCGCCTACGCGGGTTTAAATTACACTCTAGGGGTAGGGCAGACAAGACTGCGTAAAGTCGGTTTCGCAGCGATTCGTTTCTGTCACAAAATTTTGCAGCACAACGTATTGACTTTTTATGACACAAATTTAATTTAATATTGAAAATGCTACCAATACATGCTATATTTAGAACATTCTATGTCACTTTTGCAGACCATTCGACTTGAAATACATTGCACGTAGGTTATCTAACCATTCGACAGCATAAATTTACTTTATTTAAATTATCAGTTTTATTCCATATATTATAAGTTTTTGATGTTTTGAACACTAATTTTTACAAGAAGATACATCCATTTTAATTTTTGATGTTCAAATATGCACCCATACCAAATAATCGTATCTCTAAATAAATGTTATGCTAAACAAAATTATGCATAATATTAATTATGGCAAAGGTAATTATGCGAAACAAAATTCTGCCAAGATAAAAGTATGCCATTGTAAATTCGGACACGTAAATATTCTGCCAAACAAAAGTTATGCTAAATAATTTTTATGCCTTAAAAATATTCGATTAAATAAGATTATGCCATGTGAGTTATGCCAAATAAAAATCGGAGTATCAAGATTCTGCCAAATAGAAGGAACCCGTGTTGGTAAGCGCATAACTCAACAACGCCTGGACCGATTTCGCTATTTTTTTTTTGTTGTCTTCGTTATTATGAGGAGAAGGTTCTTACGGAAAAAAAAATGAAAATTAGGGTAGTGTAGGGTAGAGTAGGGTAGTGTAGTGTAGAATAAGGTAGAGTAGGGTAGAGTAGAGTAGGGTAGGGTAGAGTAGGGTAGAGTAGGGTAGAGTAGGGTAGAGTAGAGTAGAGTAGGGTAGGGTAGAATAGGGTAGAGTAGAGTAGGGTAGGGTAGAGTAGGGTAGAGTAGAGTAGAGTAGGGTAGAGTAGGGTAGAGTAGAGTAGGGTAGAGTAGAGTAGGGTAGAGTAGGGTAGAGTAGGGTAGAGTAGGGTAGAGTAGAGTAGGGTAGGGTAGAGTAGGGTAGAGTAGGGTAGAGTAGGGTAGAGTAGAGTAGAGTAGGGTAGGGTAGAATAGGGTAGAGTAGAGTAGGGTAGGGTAGAGTAGGGTAGAGTAGAGTAGAGTAGGGTAGGGTAGAGTAGGGTAGAGTAGGGTAGAGTAGGGTAGAGTAGGGTAGAGTAGGGTAGAGTAGGGTAGAGTAGGGTAGAGTAGGGTAGAGTAGGGTAGAGTAGAGTAGGGTAGGGTAGAGTAGACTAGGGTAGAGTAGGGTATAGTAGGCTGAAGTAGGGAAGAGCGGGAGCGAAGCCGCGCGGGCAAAAGCTATTATGCTTATAATCCAAACTAATATTATAAATGCGAAAGTAACTCTGTCTGTCTGTCTGTCTGTCTTTGCTTCACGCCTAAACTACTAAACCGATTTGTGTGAAATTTGGTACAGACATAGTTTGGAACTTGAGAAAGGACATAGGATAGTTTTTATTGCAAAAAATAAAACATAAAATAAAATAAAAAATAAAATTTATTCCGGACATGCAGCGCCATCTATTGGTCAAGAGTCGGCATCAATTCAGTACTGAAATTTCCGGAAGTCACTATTCCATGCGAACGAAGTCGCGGGCAAAAGCTAGTTATTACTATACGATACTCCTGTCAAATATGAAATTCCAACTGATCTTCTAGCTTATTACTATCTAAACTTAAATGCCTTGTTAAAAAAATCTTGTAATCTTGTGTTGCTGTCTTTTTTTGTTTTGTTTTTCTTCTTTGTAATTTTTTGTGTATCTAAACGGGCAGAATAAACATGTATTCTTTCTTTTCTTTTAAATTTTTGCTAAGTTCTGGTAGGAATAGGCTGGAAATTCACGTAAAAAATCTAAGAAGATTTTTTTAACCTTTCGAATAATTAGGGACACAATAGAAAGACAATGAGATCGTCAACGCTGACATTCACTTAGGGTTTAATTAATTAAATTCTTAACTAGTACTTGACTGTAATCCACCTGATGGTAAACAGTGATGCAATCGTTGATAGTGAAACACACTAGTTTGTTAGGAGCTTATTTATTCTAGCTTACAAGCGTTTCCGTTCCCTTTCAAGAGACTTAACAATAATAGACAGACAGCAGACTGAAAAGGACAGCAAAATATCCTTTAATTAATTATTTATATACATTTGGTAAACCTTATAAAATTAGTATTCAATGAGCGATTAAGTCGCGCCAGCACCCAACGTGGCTATCGCTTTCGAAAGCAAATGGTTCGGTTTTACCGCGCTTAACTATCGTTAGTGACATTGGATTAGCGGTAAGGTTAACCTAACTAAAAAGGATAGGTGTAAAGTTTAAGATCATTTTATTTATAAGGATCGCATCACTTAAATTTGAAACAAGCAGGACTAATGTGGACTTAAAGCCTTTTTTTAGGTCCCACTTTTATCATATAAATTTTATGATTGAGTTTTATGATGTTAATGATAGAAAAAGTGATTGAAAAATAGTAGAAATGAAACCGCTTAATTAATGATGACTACGTATAATTCTATGATACAAACGATTATGACTAAATTCTTTTACCAGATTTTCTCTAACGCTTTTTGTAGGGGAAGTTTGAAAAAATATGTTTTATTTATAATAAACTAGCTTCCTGCCCGCGACTTCATACGCAAGCCTTAATAAGTTAACTATTAAAAAAAAAACTGCATCAAAATCTGTCACGTAGTTTTATAGATCTAAGCATACACAGAGACAGACAGCGGGAAACGGCTTTATTTTATACTATGTAGTGATGAGATAAGTACACATCAGAATACAAAAACATTCAAAATGTGTTTACATTAAATAATTAACAACCATAGTTTACAAAGGTTGCAACAACTTTACCTTCTTATCCAAACAAAGCGTTAGCAGTTGGTAGAACCGGTCGTTTACAATCGGCCACTGCATACGGTCAAAGACCCAGATCTTTACCTTGCTCTTGGGTCTCGGTTTGACGTTTATAGTGTTGTGACGATGCTGCTATCGATGTCGTTAATTTATCATTGTCAAGTTTAATATTTTTTCTAATTTAGTTTCTTAAAATATTAACATTCTTAAATAGTTTTAGAGAAAAAAGGGAACCCTCGTAGGATCACTTTGCTGTGTGTGATCCGTCTGTCTGTCATATACCATTTATCTCGGGAACGCGTAGAGGTATCAAGTTGAAATTAAAACGATGTACTCAAGTGTGCCAACTCTTGAAGTTGCATAGAAATCAAACAGATACTTCAGTTTATGTGGCAAAAAACTTAAATTTCGATACTCTCTAGAAAATCAAAATTCATAGGGTACTTCCCGTTGACCCTCAAATCATTCCGGAAGTGTGAAGACTATTTCTCAGTTCAGTGATCCTATTGCAAAATATAAAACTTTAAAGTGTTCATTTCTAAAACCCCTCCTTTACAAGGAGTTATTAGCTTGAAAAATAATCAAAATATTATAACTGTTTAGCGCCATCAACACAAAACATCGAAACTTTGCACATATAACCGCCCACCACTAACCGCCAGTGCGAAAGAGACTCACCAATTTCTCCCACTCGCCGTTCAGCTGAGATGAATTTAGTAAGCCAAGCGATAGCCGTCGGTCCGCGCGCTTTTCTAGTACATATGACCTGTTTACAAACGTAAACATTAACGAAAACGTGATTGTTTTGTGTTACGGATTCATAATTATGGGATTCAGGTAAATGATCTTTATATTCATTGTTTTTATTTTTAACTTTTTCTGCATCAACCGGTTTTTCCGGCTTGTTTTTATTCGAAAGTTTCACAAAAACGTTGCGCTTGCAAATTTTTTTTTGTTTATGTTCGGATTTCGGATGCTGTATGTGAAATATAGTAGTGTCTGACATTGATATATATTTCGAATTCTTTAACTTATCGTTACTTTATTGACCTTAATTCTCCCTAACTTAGGTATAATTTATTTATAATTTAATATTCTAATTAATAATAAATACAGTGTCTTTATTATACCTCTATTATATTGTAGTATAGCTGCATTATGCATTTAAGTAGACTATGTCTAGTGCCTACGCGATGTTGACCATGTGTCAACCAACCAGTTTAGCAAATACTAGGATTATCTTATTGAAGCGCAGACTCATCTTCACTTTCTATTTATTTATCACCCGGAAGTTAAGCAGGTGTGACCTTGGCCATGATTAAGAATAAGAATAGTTTTGCACCTTCGTCCGTTGCAAAGACGTAACTTTATGAAATGATATCAATGAGACACATTCCTTCATGGGTTTAATTTTATCTAGTTCTTGTTTTGTCTTTGGATTCGTTTATTATCCTCCACTATCATATTTGTTTATACTGTTTGTGGGATGACCCAGAGCGTTGTTTACTTGGTATGTCTTCAAGTTCCATTATCAAGACACCCTTGCATAAGCCAATTTAATAAGTATTGTTTCCCTTATTCCGCCCTTCATGAGACCGTCTTAAACAATCAGATATTTTACAACTTATGTTGTACTATCACGATGATCGTTTAACAATCATAGAAAATATATAAAATCTACTTATTCTACTCTCGTTACAGATCTATCAATAAGACTACCACTTCCAGTTTCAACAAAAACTGGGGACAATAACAAAGATTCGTTCATCTGGAAATCCAGCATAACTTCACGCCATACCTCATTGGGTATATCCAATTATGATATAGTTTCTCTGTCGAAGCAACTTTCTTTCGCATGTCCACTTGCATTCCTAGTCATCTTACGTTTGAGTTTTCAGTGTTTTGGTATTCAGGTGTGAAAGAGAGGATAGATTTATAGCACTGAGTTTTCTTTTATTTCGTGTTATAGAGAACTTGCAGAGAGCTCTAGCTGTTAAAATTGATAAAAAATCAATTTTTTTTTCTTTGAACACGGTGAGGCGAGGATACGGTAATTTGCCTTGGCAGCACACACCTCTACCGTATGTGCCAACGTGTCTTCCTGGCGGTTCGCATTTTCAATGTTTTTCTTAATAAAGATCAGGTTAGATACTTTCAGTTTCCGTTACCGAAGATTCGTCCTACTTTGTAACTTATCATACTAATCTGTATATATTATAAAGTCAATGCCACTTTTCGTTTTAATTTTATAACTCAAGAACGGGCTCACCTATCCAAACCAAATGTTTAGGGTAGAGTAGGGTAGATTAGGGTAGAGTAGGGTATGGTAGGATGGAGTAGGGAAGAGCAGGAGCGAAGCCACGTGGGTAGTTTAATATATTCTTAGCTCTTCCATAGCATGAGTCAATATACTATTCTAACATTAGCAATTTAAAAACTGCTACAAATGATTAGTTTTCTCCAAATTTCTTTAGCCACAATAGGGAAACTAACATTGTACTCGTAGCATAGAAAGTCTTGCGTCATTTGTTTACGTGTTGCTTCCGAAGGTGTTCACCTGCAATAGAAAAGCCTTGAATTTAATTTTTGTTTGGCTATCTGGACGCTGAGCTACTCATTACTCGTCGTCTGCAAGCTCATGTCTATGGTGGCTGGAAGTTGGGATCAGGATCCCGGCGACTGGGGTGTAAGGATGTCCGTTCCTTTACGTATGCGACCACCTCCTTTGCTAGCACTACTCCTTCAGAGAAGGAGGCGACCGTCGCCCACTCTCTTACTACCAGGGCTCGGAGTGAGAGATCGCCTGCTGCTGATCGCCCCCATGAGGACACGGTGGTACTTCACCCAAGTGAGGCACACCTCCATCGTTAGTTCCATCGTGTCCTCAGGGCAGTCCGTACAATAGAGAAATTCATGCGTTTCTTCCGCCAGAATCAGATGCAGGAACTACCCTAACTTGCCATGTCCGGTGAGGACCCGTCTCAATACTTCACGTATCATGTTGTTATTATTTATGGTTCTTTAGCATTGCAATTTTTTAATTTTAGTTGAGAATCATCAAATAACTTCTGTCGTTCTTTGTGAACTGAGAGGAAGTATCAGACATTTACTGACTAAAACTCACCGGTGTCCCCAGTTGCGTATTTGTGTCACGGTAACTCTTACGAACAATCTTGCTACCCCACTATCATATCGGCATCTAGAGGTTTCCTCCGCTTACTTCTTATAGCTCATCGTTCACAAGCCTGCTCCTACGGAAGCCGGGGATCACCTTGTGACTTTTTAACCAAGGTGTCTCTTATGTGGTTGGGGCGTGATAATGTACATTCTCTCTCTTTGAAGCCGTCTCCTTTGCTAGTATTATTGCTTTGCAGAAAAAGGCAACCACACCTCATTCCTCTTCAGGGCCAGAGCCTAACAGGAGAGACCACAGCTGTGCATCACTTTCATAACGACATGGCAGTGCTCAGCTCTGGTGGGGCACACCTCCACCGCATGCTCTACATGACTCCGACTGATGCGTAGAATGGTGGCAACCTGGAGTTTCTTCCGCCTGAATTCAGAACAGGAACTTCCCGAACACTGTACAGAGAGGACCTGCGTTATGCAGAAGGTGCCACTCCTCAAAGAGCGAATATACCGCCTTGATTTTGGCGTCCCCAGTTCAACATAGGCTCCCCGCATCCCATTCTCTCTTGTTCTAGACGATTGCCAGAACCAGTGCAAGATATTACCGCCGTTTTGTACATAATTTAGAATTGCATTTTATGCTCTTTATTGAGTTCTACGTTAGTACAATTTAAAAAAAAAAACAAATTCATCGAAATATTTTTCCATTCCAACTATTTTTAATTTCATTTTACATCTTTATAGTTTCGTTATATTTCCTGTTCTAATTTCATTAACAAACAATAGGCCGGTCAATCACAGGATAGTGCTGTTATGAATATGAATATTTAGTGGTTTTCTAACCATTTAAATACTGTGTTAAGTTTCACCCATTGTTTAAATAAGGAAAGCGTCAAACACATTTCCATGGCGTTCATCATATTGACATGGGTAACTCACTTACTCTGTTTCTAAGGAGTCAAGTTATTAGCTTTTGCTTAAAACTACAATTTCTAGCTTTAAACATTTCTTGGCTATCTTTCCAACTTTCTTCTCATCCAACTTGTGATTGCTTTGAAATGTATCAGTGACTTTTTCACTATATTTTTTGCCAGTATTTGTATTTTATGGTTGGTGACACTTACTACTAGCCATTTTTTACTTATAAGTTTATAACTCAAATGGACTGTCATAGGTTGGGTATGTTAACTAGCATTAATCGGTTAATTTTATTCCGTGTTATCCAAGAGACCAACAATAGTCTTAATCTTTAAAAGGATTTTTGTCACCATTTCCTCCTTATGGCGATTTTCAGAGATTACCTTGAATAGTGGTATAATGATTTCAGTCGTCTCTAATCTTAACTCAGTACTTTTTCTACAACCGACCATCCTGTAGAACCACCGTATGGAACACTACTTTTGCCCGCTTCTTCGCTCAATCGGTGTAAAGGAAGGAAGGATAAGGATCAGTGTATTTTAATTTCGTTTCTTTGCTATTTATGTTGTATGCAGATAGATAAAAAATCCCATATAATAAATCTTTGATTTCACAGCAATGTTCAATCGTTTAAAGTTATTTCTTCATTACCTACTTAAAGAGAAGATATTACATAAATACTCATTAAAAGATGAACATATCACTGCTAAGCACCACATTCTTCTTTCTGTCACACCTGACTAGCCAAACCATACGTCAATGCGTCGAAGTTGGTAAAAGTGTGTTAATGCGTGTGACATTGTTCAAGCAACGTCGGACGGTACCGGTATAACTTTTGGTATTTATAGGCATATTTTGTTGATAACTGTTTTTTTTAAGAAAGAGAAATGATCGAAATCTAGGCTAGAATTCACTTTAGTATCTTATAGAACGAAGGCTATGCAAATAATTTATGGTAAACGAAACACTTTTTTATCACTTGAATATAGACTATCCATTGACCAATCGTTTTCTAAAATGTTTGACAAGAAAACTAACACTTCAAGTTATGTTAGCAAATCCGTTTTTTTTTTCCAAACAATTTTCATTTAGGAAAATATAATTTCATTAAGAATAATTTTTTTTTCAAAGAAAGGATCATGGTGAAATCTCGAACAAAATTTTGCTGGTATATTTTTTTAGCGTCTTGTTATAAAAAATATACAATAGTATAAAGATTTTTCGAAACAATTTTGTCATAAAACTATAGGTATTAATAGATACCAAGTAATAAAGATATTCCAGTTTGAAGTTGGTGAGATTACGTATATTATGTCAATAATACCTGCGCACCTCCTTAGAATTTCAAAAACGCGTTTTTGAACGAACGATATGATAATGTCATGTATAATGTTTTTAGACTGGAAGGCTGTTGATATGTCTAATGCCATGTTTTTTCTGGTGATGTTATTCTCGATATTGTATTTATTGTTGTGACAACATCATAATATTGTGTTATTTTAGCTGTTATATTCTAAGCACAAACAGTTATTTTTATTTTTGTGTTTATTATTTTATGCGGAAATGTATTTCCGAAGTATTTATTAACAATACATAAAGCAAAGCATATATATTATGAAAAGTTTGATATTATGTTACTTGACCAAGAGTTATATTGGTAGCAATTTTAAACGTTTAATTTAGCCAAAAGCCATGAAAGCCATGAGGCAAAAAAGAACTAAGCCATAATTATTTGTGTTGCGTTTTATTTAATGAATTTTAGTTTATATATTATTAACATTTAAGCACTTAAGGGCCAAGCGCCCGAAAAGTGCCATAAAACAGTGATTTTCTGAGGCCTACTCCTCCCTAACGGCTAGGTCAATTGTTTGAAAAAAAATATATGTTTATTATAGATTCATGAACAATAATATCAACATTTGATTTTTTCGTGCTAGTAATACTTTTGTCAAAAAAAATATTTAGCAATTTCGCAACTTTTCGCAACTTTTCCCTACTCCTTCGAAACGGCTTGGACCTTTAGAAACATTTTTACACATAAAAATTGGTGGTTAAATATTCTTCAAAGTGAACATTGCATATGTAAATCAATCAATATCTCGCAGAGAAAATGGACTTAAAGCGCTTTCCGGGCGCTGCTGGCCGCAAATAAATGCACAGATTTGCGTACTACCACCTAGGCGAGTGCGAGAGTTGCGTTCACACAATTTCGGCCAGATGGTTCAAGGGACTATACGCCTTAAATTAGTTACCTGAGATACAGGTTTATATATACCTAGTTGGGGTAGAACGCAATTTCGTAACTTTACCTCTAGTTTAAACCCTTATTGTAGAAATATTTACGTAAATCAAACAAATTCAATAAACATTGTTATTATTTTATTATTATTTATTTTCGTAAAAAGTCTAGTCACAGCATTTTTCAATTATGACGGCTTTTTTGCAGTCCTTAATCAGTCATAATCTTGATTAGATAAAACAAAGTCAGTTATTTCGTTGGTTTATATTATGGTAACTTAGACAAGGAAATACTTATATAAGCAGACACTTATTATTTGACTAAATGTCTACTTATTATACAATATATTTATAACATCACTATGATTTATGGTTTGAATAGGGTATTTAGTACACCCGGTGTCTGGGAAAGCACGTAAAGGCATTGTTCCCGGTAGTCACTCGTAGATCTTTCACAGCCGTTATAGGTAGTCAGACATCAGAAAGTCTGACCAAATGATAGGCAGTTACTGAATGTAAAACAAGGGTATTCAGCCGCATCTGGTTAGACTGGAGGCCGACCCCAAACTAGATAGAGAAAAGGCTAGGACGTTGACATATGGTTCATTGTTTTTCCTTAACCCAGACTCAAAATTCCGCCTTTTTCAAAATAGAGCTTGAGGCACCGACATCATCTGAAAATTATTATTTTCATATAAAGTAAATGAAGTGTGTGCTATACCTCCATGTCTAGCCAAACTTTCAGTATGTAATTAACCTGCTTGCCAAGTTTTAAGTTTATGAATATTCATAATTTTCATTTCCCATGGAGCTTATTGTATTTGTACAAAAATGATGTCAATAGGTTAAATGGAAGTGGCTTAGCCTGTTTAGATAAAAGTGACTTCAACAGATTTATTGTTTCATTTGGGTCAATCATCTCAAATTGGTTTTGAAATGTAGATAATGTAATAGCTTAAATTTTACAAAACATTGAATCAACTGCAATAATGACAATCTTCAACATGCATGCTATAATCGAATCCTTCTTCTTCTTTTTGATGGACTCAAATTAGTTTTTTTCTTACCTGTATTTGGTAACCAGTACAGCTCTTTTATTGGCCTCGTATAAATTCTGACAAGTGCAGGTAGCTATGCAGGACGGAAAGCCATGGATGTCATGGTGATATATGTCCTGTGAAGTGGCTCCACACTGCCACTGTATTTAAGATGGGCCAAGAAGGCGAGTAAATCTTGATAAATAAGTACCTATTCTAAAAAATCGGCAAGCTAATCAAATATTCACACCCTAGCTATGTGAAAACAGTGGTTTGCAGGATTATTGATTTAAGGAATTATTTAAAAGCTTTACCTAGGCTCTCGATTACAAAAATCAACTAAAGAATCATGAGTGACTTTTAGTTAATAAAATTCTGACACTCTGTCGTACTCCACCCAGAACGAAATAAGTTATTTAGGAATATCTCCAGAGGATCAAATTCCAGTCAGGTATAAATTTGTCAATGTTAACATAACCAGTTGGTCATCACTAATAAAATGTAATCGAAAGTTCGACCTTGTTACATTTGGACATCGGACGTGGCCACACGTTTTGCGTCATAATTTACCGGTTCTGGAGAAAGTGCTTCGAAAATGTAGCCTAAGACAGGAAATCGAGTGAAATTACGGGAGAATTCTGCTCGAATTTGTGCCAAGGTTGGGTTTTGGAATGGTTATTTTATAGGACAGGTTTTTGGGATGCCTTGCCCTTAACAAGAATCGTAGCTATGACCACAATATTTGCATTACTAATAATTTTCTTTCGGACATTGTAAATATCTACAAGTATAGTTTCAGTAATATTAGTTATGATTGGATTTTTTATTAATCATTTAATCACTATTGTTTTTTCAAAACTCCTTTTTTTATTATTGATATAAACTAGTGCTTGAATGCGATTCCACTTGATTGTAAGCAGTGACGCAATCGTTGATGGTGAGGCGCACTAGTTTATTAAGAGTCTATTCATTCCAGCCTTGAAGACACCTAAATTATAATCGGAAGTTAAGACCGCAGCATGCAAATTATTCCAGTCATTTCAGTGTTCGATGTACGAAGTATAGATTTAAACGAGGAAGCAAAATGCTTAGTCTAGACTGTAGAGGTTTCAGCAATGTAAGGGTGAGAATGATCAGATACATCATAAAGATTCTCTTTGGGATTTTTTGCATCGTTTTTATTCTGTTTACAATCTTTTTTAAGCACCTACTTTAATTTCCCCATCGGCTTTCTTTGAGCACACTTCTTTATTTGTGATTAAATCAATCCTGGTTATATTATGTAATTATAGATCTATCTTGATCTTCTCTTTAGTCATCACAGGCAGTGTTGCAATTTGTAAAAGCATTTATTTATTTCTCAAAATCCACGAATTTTTTCCGTAATAGTACCTAATCTGTCAATGGACTATGAAGTAATCTTATTGTCGTCGAGACCATTTTGAAAGAGAAAGTTACGAGTAAAACTATTAATTGATTTTTTTTTCTTTGTTAACAAAGGTAAATAAAAGAAAGGTTATTACTACTAAACACGGGCAAAGTTTTCATTGTTATATTTTTAGTGTTAAGAGAGTGTTGTATTTTGTTAATGTCAACTTTGGATATCTGAGTCATATTAATTTTAAAACCAATACGTACCAAATTATTGATCTGACTTAAATGTTTGTAATTTAAACAATCTAACCAGACAGATGGCTTGCTGTTAGCAATAACTTGAGGATATTTATCGGAACAATTATTAGAAAACTCCTTGAAAAATATGCTTCATTGTCGACTGAATCATCACTTACCAATTACAGGTGGGTCAAACTTGCACTTGAGCCTGTTAATAAATTGTATGTATCTTATCGATACATTGTATGGGCAAATTGTTGAGGCTTTTTGTGAGTCATCGGTGGTTTGTCGATATAATAAGAAGCGCAAAAGAAAAGTTGTAATTGGATGGAATAAACATGTTGCCGACGCGCACAGGTTAGCTAAGGATAAATTTATTTTGTGGTCATGCTACGGTAAGCCTACTTCTGGCCGTTATTATGAAGAGATGTGTGAGTCAAAACGGATATTTAAATCTCCAGAGTCAAGAAGATAAGATCAAAATGGATATTCTGGCATCAAATCATCTGAATAAGGATTTCCGTGGAATTTGAAAAAAAAAAACAAATAAACTCAATCATAAGCCTAGCATGTCTGTATGCATCGACGGTGTGAATAATGCGCGGGGGATAGCAGAATTGTTTAAAGCCAAGTTTGAGGTGAAGTCGTCGCTAGGACGACTGCTGCATAGTGAATCATTGCTTCAGTATCTTAGCTGGGATGCTGAAGCAATGATTCATTGTTTGTTTGTGGTATTATAATTAGTAAATGTATTTGTGTCGCCAACATAGTTGTAAGGTTGTTTTATTATTACTGACACCAAATGAGTCTTATTGTTACTCGAAAATAAAGATTATTATTATTAATAGAAAAAAAAACCGCATAAATGTAGATATTAGATCTCTATTTAATTGAAATTCAAAATAGTACATTCATATTCAACCTAGAAAAAAATAGTTATGAGTATACCTATAGATATGAGGACGAATGAAGAGGGAAAAGGAGGCCAAAGAAAAGATGGTTGGATTATATGAGATAAAATAAGATATTATAGGGAGACCGGTGATGTGACGCTTATCTTACGTGTTACTTTTAGTTCGACATTGTTATCTATTTTTTATGGTATGCGTCTTGTTTGACGTGAATAAACACTTTTTCTTTCTTCTTTCTTTCTGATAGGATAGAATGTAAGAAAAAAACGTGTTACGTTGACCCCAAGTAACACGAGACAGGGGCAGAAAGATGATGGTCGTAATATTTAACGCCTAATCTATACATGTTTATGCAGCTGTACCTTTAACAAATATTTGAAATAAAAGCAAAATGGTAGATTAACATCGTCGTGTATCACAAAGTAACGGAAAACTTCCACCCAAATAAACTCGGTCATCTGCCAAGCCCTTTACTACTTTCAGAACTGGACATATTAAAATCACAGCAGTTATCAACGTCAATATTAATATGTCAATACATAATCTAAACCTTTCATTATTTATTTTCACTTTTCACTGTGGTATTTGAAAGTGTAACAAGTTTATAATTAGGTATGTCGAAGAATTTAAAGTGATCAATATTCACCTGTAGGGCAGTTAAGTAACTAAAATATAAAACTTATGATGTTAATGTTGTTTACAAAAATATTTTTATTGCGTGAACAAACTGTTAACTTATTGAATTTTACGGCTATAATAGCATTTTTGATAGCCAATGCTTATTAAAAGATGACAAATTGGCTATCGTTTCTCATTTAGCACTCGAAGAAGCAAAAATAACATTACATTTTTTTTGTTGAGGTTTCTTTTGGTGGTAAATAGGGGTCAAGGTCTTATCTTTCAGTCAACATTTTTGGCAAATATAATAATACAATAATTGTTTATTACATTACACACAGAAAAAAAAGATTGAGCACCTATAATAAATAATAAAACGTTAAAATGATTAAAATATTTTTTTTATTTATTATAATCTTTATTGTACACAATAATTGTGTTTTAAACATTTAAAAGAATAAGTTCACAATGGGCGGTCTTATCGCACAAGACGACCTCTTACAGACAACCTTTGGATAGACTGAAAAAAAGGAGATATTAATACTAAGCATTACGAGTTTCCCCATTTTCGAATCATGCACTAGCTTCTGACGTTTTATAAGTGCCCATGTAGGCCTATGTGAAATAAAAAACTTTTGACTATTTTTTTTTTGTTTTTTTTTTTTATTGTGGCAGAAATCATGAAAAAACTTTTGACTCTGACTTTGACTTTGAGTATAATTAAGAAAACCAAAAATATAACTGATAAACACTCAATAAGTGTACAAGTTTATGCATACGTTTTCACGATATATGAGTAATTCTTAGAGTGGAGCAAACTTTACATAAAATAAAATTTCTGGTCGTTTACTCTACAAAATAATTGAGAATATAAAAAAAAAATGCTGAAAACCACTTTTCAAATTTTTTACTGAGCAAATCTGTTAATGTCATATCTTATTAAACAATTTTACTATCTGAGGCTTTAAAAAAAAAAAAAAAAAAACAAAGTATTAAAAAAGCCTCAAAAAAAGTATCCACACAAAAAAAAAATGTAAAGAACCTTACTTTTGGAAGTATACTTTGACACAGAAAATCATGCACTGTGAAACATATAATTCATTAAAACATTCGTTAAAAGGTCGTTGTAAAAAATACAGTTAATTTAGTAACTAGAAGCTGGTTAAAAGTACCTTAATTACATGAGATGATTAATGATAAGTGGTCAACGTTAGACACACATTTAACTTACAGATTTTCAAGTTACTGCTATCGAAAACCGGTAGGAAATTCAACTCCTTTAGCAGCATACATAATATATGATTTTGTGTTTTCAAAACGTTTTATTTAGATGGATGGAACATTCCCCATGAATTAATGGTGCAGTAATACATTAATTGCAGCCTAATAATGGACTCGAGCTTTTTTCAAGTAGCTCAGCTTACTTGGCTTACTTGGTCTTTCATTTTTCGTATATTTTATCAAGTTTGTCCCTGCTATGAGGTAATATCATTTTTAATTCACGTTGTGACATTTAATACTGTGTTTATAAGCTTAGAAACTGATCAAAATAAAATTACAACTTTTAAAGTAAAAAAATAAAGTCTAACAACATGCATATGTTTAGCCTGGTTACCCTATAGCACCTTTTTTGTCAACTCCGTTTCTAAATTATATTGTATCTGATCTGGACCAAGGCGCTTTCACCTTATAATAAACTACAATCTACTACTATCAGTCGATACTCATTATTTTACTAGTTCATGTTTTCTTATATTCCTAACAATTCACAATTTCAGTCTAAACATGGAAATATCAATCCACGCTATATATCTTTTGCACCTTCCGCTATCATCAACACATCTTGTGGGAGGCCTTCTGATATGTTTCAATTGATGATTGCCACTCTTTATCTTTTTGGTTTTGTTATTTCTGTTTTGTTCTGCATACTGATGTTTTAGGTTAGCGAATCTTCAGGCTATGTTAGTGATAATGATTCTTCTGCGGGTATTTTTATCTTTATTTTCGATTCTATCAGGCAAAAGCACTCCGAGCACTGCGTTTTCTGTTGTCTTTTCGGTACTTTAATCTTAAAAGTGAAACTATTCTTCCATTTATACGAGTATATATACTAGCGGGCCACTTCAACTTCACACAGTTGTTACAAGTCATTAAAATTTGTAAATTTCGTCTACTACATTATGTTTATGTATGTCTTCTACAATATAAACTGTTCCTACAAATAATTTATTCTATTTGTTAAAACCGCATAATAGTCCGTTTTGTTGTTTTTAATTTTATCACTAAATATATGTAATTTACAAATAATTTTAATGTAATATATAGTATGTAAGGAAGATACGGAGTATTATTTATCAAAAAATTTAGAAGTATCACCAAATCACCATCTCCAGACACTATAACAATATTGAAATCAAAGTTTATATCATCGTTAATTGATTAATTTGGTTTTTTTATACGCCTTCGCTTCCATGGTGTTTCCAATTAGAACCTACAAAATATTAGTAACAAAAGTTTATCTATTTTAATACTTACTCTTAATCGACGTTACAATTACTTAAACAAACAATATTATACTACACCTAACAATTTTGACTCGTTTTAATATCAGTTCAGAATAGATCTTCATTGTCATCATCTTCATTATCTTAATCCTTCCCAACAAGTTTTGCAATTTTACTCTTTCGGTCATTGACAGCTCTCTTATTACTAAACTTGACTCTTATTTTCATTCGTCCGTCGTACCAATTTGATTACTTTCACTAGAGTATGCCGTAACCCGTTATTTGATATTACTAGTTTATTGTTAACTGGTTTGTTGGTAACCACTATGGCTACGCTTATGTAGTTGTAGTGAAATAATGGGCTGAAGAATGGTTATTATTTTTTGAACAAGTGTTTTTTGTTTTTTCACATATTTGTGTGCACCGGCTTGATGTGAGCGCTGTTTTAAAGGGTCACGTAGATGTGAAATTTTAGATACTGGCTTTTTATTTGATTTTAAATATTTGAGATCGATATTATTATTAAAATGTCTTATTAATGATTCAATTAATTCATGATTGATTAATTTTCCGTAGATATTTGATGATAGCTTTCTTTTCCGAGATTTATTGCATTATAAATAATTTGCTAGATAACTACTTAAAAATACATTCTTATTATAATAATAATATCCTATTAAAGCTTTAAGGCTGACAAGTTGCGTGATTGTAAGTAATAGGTATAATTATGTTACTAATTCCAGATAAAATTTATTCTGACTTTCCCTAGAGCCATAACCAGATAGACTGATAAATCAAGTAGTGCCTACTTAGGTTATTTAAAGTAATTACGTTGTTCGTTGGATGTAACATTGTATCTTATGGTTTGTTTTAACATAAAATATATTTTCTGAATTGAGTCATTTTCATTGATATATTTATCTTTGAAATCAGCCACGGTTTAAATTTTCACTAGATATAAGTATTTCATTTAAATTTGTTTGTGATTATTTATTGTAAAATTGTATTTGTTGGACCTTTTAAACAAGGGCTGTTGTTGAATTACCTACTTTATGGTATAGATATCTCGTTATACAGATAAAGCACGTTTATAATAAATCCAGATTTCCACTGACCCATTTCTTTCAAAAATCTTCAAGGTATACTTAAAAAGTGGTATTTCGGTACTTTCAATAATTTGGTCATCACGAAAAAAAAAAATCTTATAATTCTAGGAAAATAAACTTTTAAAAAAAAGGACAACACAAAGAGGAAAAAACATACTCAATATTATAAATCAATAGTACAATATTAAAAAATATTGAAACGAAAGCTGTTCTCTATTACAAATTCGAAACATCGCCTCTTCACCAAAACGTAAATTTTAGTGAAGATGAGAAAGACATAATTTATTATCGAATTCTCGAATCAGTTTCACCGTTATTTCAGTTCCTTATGTAGGTACTTTATGGCATTCACTGAGTATTCAGCTTTCTTTTGACTTTCACGGGACTGGAAATTGTGTTTTTTTTTTTTATGTGATACGAGTTTCATCTTTGACAAAAACAAGAATTTGATGTATTTTCCTTCCCTAAGAATACTCTTTTAATAGTTGCTTTATTTTTTTTTAATTCTGTTTTTCGAATAAATTAAACAAGCTGTGATTAGAGCAATATTTTATTCTGTTTGCTAATTTGATTTGAAGTCTTACAAACTTTTGTGGACAGGTGCTCTATAGATTTTACCTACAACAATAAAAGAGAAAAGTTGAGTTAATAATGCTGTGTAGCTAAAATATTTAGATCTTGCATTACCCAGAGTTTAAATAAAAGTGTTAATTTACTAGACTACGGTGGAGCTCAGTACAATGCTTGGTAACCTGAATAGAGCATCTGGACTTAAAATTAATATGGACAAACTCAAAGCCATGGTAAACAGTCCTAAACCAACCACTCAAATCAAGATCGGACGTTTACCTGAGACAAACGGTTCAGTTGGATAGAAAAAGAGGTCAATTGTCGAATCCAACTCAGCTGGGCAGCATTTGGGAAGCTTCATGGTATCTTTTCATCCAACATATCTCAAGACGAAAGTCTATGACCAGCGCATGTGGCTACATCAATAAAAAAGACTATGCTCAGACTTTTATTGCGTAATCGTATAAAAAATTAAGATAACCCGACGAATTGCCAAACTAAAGTGGCACTGGGCAGGACTTATGGCTCTCAGAACAGATCGGTGGAGTCAAAAGGTTCTGAAGTAACGACCACGTACCGGAAGACCCAGCATTGGAAGGCCTCCCACAAGGTGGATCAATAACCTACGGGGTTACCATGACGTTCAAAGTAAGATTGTTTTAATCTTGTACCAGTGTGGGTAAGAGATGGCACTAGACAACCTGTATAGCTCTGTCTCTTACCCACACTAAAACAAAATTAAAACAATCTTACTTTTAACTTCATGGTCAAGGTCCTATTGAGGGTCGTAGAACTACGACGGATACGAGACGCATAGGGCTGCTTATTATGGTGCCAATTGGAGTAGTTCTATGTCCAGCAGTGAACATATTTCGGCTGGAATGATGATGATGTACATTTATGCAAATAACATACTCGGTCATGACCCTTGTTTTATAATATCTTATACTACCAGTTTGCAACACACGCCATCAGTAACTCATCAGACTAAAGACTTCGTTTGATTTCATGAAAGCTTAGACATTGAATAATTACCTACTTTTGCTTTCAACATCACATCGATAGAGGAAAGTGAAAACATGGTATATTGCAGTTTCTTTAATATCATCCATCGGTCAAGGATTGCATTTAAAATTAGTGTTAAGAAAGTTTTCACACATCCAAAGTGACCAAACATTGAAAGTGGTGTTTTATTTATTCTACTATCTACTGTTTAATATAGAGGTCCCCAATAACCAAGCGTTTTAGACGTTAACAACAATAGGTGTTTTTTGAGTTCCCAGCCTCAAATAGGAAAAAAAGCCCTAATGGGATCACTTTGTTTTCCATCTTTCAAGACACCTTTTCTTATGAACGCGTAGAGGTCAAGTTAAGACAGAGGTTTTATAACGAGCTTTTAACGTGACCCATTTAAAGAAGGAAACTGAATTGTTAAAGAGATAGAACTCTATATGATGTTCGCCTCCATCTTTCTCGCTTGCATGCCTGACTTTTTAACAAGTCACGGTGAGGCCAGGTCAAGTTGAAATAAATGCCTAATTCAAACCTCTAAGTCAACGCAATCAAAAGACTCTGTAAACCGAATGTGCTGCCAAAAAAATTAAATCTATAAGGTATTTCTTGTTGATCTAGAATCAAGAATGACAAAAAACAAGGTCTCATAGCACAAGTATAGGAAAAACTCCGAAAATTTATAATTTTCTGTTCTATCATTTTTCCATGTATAGCCAAGCATAGAACTCCTTCAAGTATCGCCTTAACTAGCGGTGCCACACTTCTCACATGCAGCGGATTTCCATAATCTTTATAAGATATCAAGTAAAACTAAATTTTCACAAGCATTTTAAAATACCTACCGTTCAAGTCTAACTAGTCATCAATGCCTAAAAAATATCGTTTTTAATTCCAAAAAAAAAAAATGTTCTTCAAAAAGTGTCTGACTGACACATTTGCTTACTTTTGAATGGTCATTGATAATAAAATATCATCTCTTGGAATGATTAAATTTGTGCATCTTAACTTGCTATTTCAAATGATGTCTCAAGTGTTTGATTGGCAGGTTTTTGAAAAAGTGTAACCGTTACTTTTTGCTTATTAATCAATAAAAAGATATTTGAATCAGTTTTTGTATTGTACAACCTAATTATGAAGCAATTACCTTTTACTTTTGACTTCATGACATACTTTAATTTGCGTACTATGTTTTTCTAGGCTCAAATATCTTGTGTCTAGTTTAATAAGAATCACAATAATATTATAAATGCCAATATTTTTTGTGAGTGTGTAAGAATGTGTGTTTTTTCGTCACGCACTTGTATTGTACTGCATTATGGAGCATTTTACGGCTCACAAACAGAGTGACATACATATGTTCGCACAACACAACCTCTCCAATCAATCGCTGAATGGCCACCAACTCATGTCAAATACAGTATTATATCACAATGCTTGAGACTATAGTCTGACTTAATCAACGTTGATTATTGAACCCGTGTTGACTACATCAGATTTCAGTAAATCCTAATAATTACCAAAGTCGTTTAACTTATTAGACAGACTCTACCTACACAAGCAGCTAACAGCAGCTACTATATGAATACTTTTTAAAAAAGTGCTAAAATGGTTACAATCAAACATTTTTACTTTTCTTCAAACAATAATTTTAATGTTTTTCATATGCTAATAAGTTAACAAATACTATCACAGTGACATCAGGGTCATATTGACCATCATTTTTGGCAAAATTAACTACTTAAGCATACATAAGATAGACAGTTACAACATTACAAGCTGAGAAAATAAGCTTATTAATTTCAAGATTTTTTCCATTTCTATGAAAAATATGCAATAAGTGTTGTAGTCACGGTCAATGCCGCATGATTATAGATTTTACGCATAATTACATGCCTCAAACAAATGTCGGTAAAATTGAAAGGGCCCGGTAGGGTTCATACTCTTGCTAGGGCTGCTGGAATGTTTGAAAAGTTTGCTGTGGCGGCTAAATGCAAAAGACAAATAAAAACACAGTTGGATTTTTGTTTCTAAAAGTCTGATATGCTCATTCGCTTTACTCTGGAGTGGAAGAAGGCATTTTCCAGATATTTTTTTATTAATATTCGACAAATCATCCAGGCAGCCAGAGCGTATGCTTGTTTCTCCTTTACGCTCGATGGTCTAAATGGATTTCTGCCAGTGGCTTCACTTGCATGTAAAAGATCCTAAATGAACATACTCCGGAGATATATCATAGACCCAATAATTTTGCTTATTGTGATGTTCCTCGGTAAAAAGAATATCGATAATCTCAAACTCCAGTAAACAGATTTTCTTCTAAAAGATTGTTGAATCATAAATACTGTCCATTCATTCATCACCATCTCAAATTCAGATGAAAGACGTCCACTAAAATATGCTCAAGCCTCTCCTAAATGTGGCCATGATGACCTTTCCAAAGTTTCTAGAAATCAATAAATCACAATCTTCATAGTTTTTGGGAAATTATCCAATGACTTCTCCTGCTCTAGGGTGGAGCGAAAAGGCGTGTCTGGCTTTTATTGACTAAACCACACCAATATTCCTTCTTTGCTTTACGTTCTAAAACCTCGGGGTTTCCTTCCAGACTACACATGACTCCAATTGGTTTCGGCCCTGCTGGCCCCATACATGTTTGGGTCACCTCTTTCCGAGGAAGTCCGTTCCCTTACGCGAGCAGCCGTCTTCTTTGCTAGCGTTATTGCATTGCTGAAGGAGGCGATCGTCTGCCATTTCTCGTCGCTGCGAGCCACGGCGCACTGGCCTGCTACAGATGCATGGCGCAAGAGGTCGATGCCGTCAATTACCTCTACCATAGTGGGCATACCTCCACTGTATGCTCCACCATGCCCTCTGTGTGGTCATAGTGACAAGCGGGCATTTTTTCCACACATATCAAGTGCAGGATCATAGCGATATCGCTATGAGATCCTACCAGAACTTTGTCCGTCATGCTGCGGCTTGTCATGGCAGAGAAGTTTGATCCTGACGTTACATAGCCATACGTAAATCATACATGCGAGCAAGCACTCTTGCCTCCAAATCCCATGGTGGCTAGTGTTTGACCTGATGTAGTCAAGACTAAACCAAAAAAAGGCTTCAACAACTGATATACCAAAGCAATGACTTCAACAGAAGACTGTGGCTGGTGATAATAGCTAACCACATACTACTAATGGATGTTTGCCTGACTTTCGTAGTGAAAGTTACAGTGTACATGTTGAACCTCGGACCTTAGTTTGATGAATAGGTTGTTTTCTGATATTTTCTTTTCATAGTATGAACAATATGCTAAGTAAGTGTAGTGCTATGTTATGGTCATGGGCTTTTCTTCACTTATACTTTCAACATTACGGTGTGAAAATTCTTTAAACGATCATTTAAATTTCTAAGAGTTCTTCAAGTTGGAAGTTTATTATTATCAGTATTGTCAGCTTACGTAGTCCACTGCTAAAATAGAAGCATATTCGTTCATAAAAATCATCCTAACTCCTTGCAACGGTCACTTAGGTTGTACCAGCCACCCTGCAAAAACTATCACTTCCCCTAATCTTAGAACATTCCATCTTGTGTCGATTTATGGCGATGAAAATTTTATTAATGATAGCTTCTTGATTTATCACTCATTTTCATCTTAACCGTTAAATGATTTAGTACTATTTATATAACTCTTTTGACAATCGAAGACAATGCAAGGTCATGAGAAAGCATCCATACTTACAGCATCATTGTGTTCAATATTATCTAATCTTCCTTCTTTATCTCTTCTTTCTAAATTATAATTACCTATATAAAAATCTATGTGTATACACGTGTTTCGTAAAGTGCACACGATGCTTTTTTCACGGGTCTTGCACAGTAATACGCATTATGTATTTATGATTTCATATTTTCATATCAGTTTGCAGTAATGGGTCAATTTTAGAATTAATCTTTTTTTAATTATGTATAGGCTCACGTTTGATCACTATCTTACCTATTGGTAAGAGATAATGCGCGGTTGACGATGGTACATGATTGCCTAGAAGTAACTTATTTAACCGTGA
Source organism: Mythimna albipuncta (assembly GCA_929112965.1). Lineage (NCBI taxonomy): Eukaryota > Metazoa > Arthropoda > Insecta > Lepidoptera > Noctuidae > Mythimna > Mythimna albipuncta. The sequence continues at coordinate 7,470,786 of OV815980.1, forward strand.
CTACTAAATCAACAGCCAATTCCTAAAACATTAATAGTTTGCACAGTATGCAGCTTGTTGTGTATGAGGCGGAAGACTTGTTAAACACACAACATGAACATATTCCGTAACACAAAACGAAAATTTCAGAACACAAAGAATCACGCGACAGACAAATGACTGTTTATTTAAGTCAAATTACATTCTATCATGTTCAATTTATTATGCGTAACCACACGATTACATACTTACACACTACAAGTGATAGTCACTTACTAAGAAAAACTCGTTTGGGAGATAATAGTTATATGGTATACTCTTTTTAGTACACCATAAATAATTACAGTAGCAGCTTCTAATACTTAGGAATACTTAGGGATATGCAATTTTATTTATTTAACTTTATGTAAGTACAGTAGTTGTACATAAGTGGACTTAAGTTAGAGTTATTTTCTATTAGTAAACCTTTGGGTCAAAAAAGGCTTTAACAATGTGCTAGGTCAGCAACAATCTTTATATAAAAATCTCAAGTCACACTGTTTGTTATCGAACTCCAACGATTGTTAACCGATTTTTATAAAACTTTTTGTATGTTTGGTATATCTGAGAATACATTGTAGGCTATTTTTACACCCTTAGGTGTCTATTTATTTAAGTCTATTATCGTGCGAGCAAAACCCCAGAATAATATCGTAGTATTAGTAATAGAAGTATTATTGTGATAAAATTAAAATAATATGTAACGTCTAATTAAACATCATTAAAATTATGTACCTACTCTGTATATAATATATATGCCAGGATAATAAAAAAAGAAAACTTAAAATATAACAATTATGATATTGAACCAAGAGGACTTTAGATAGTACTTTAGAATTTCTTTTAGAATTTGAAATCGCTATAATGTAAAAAAGAGATACTTATTAGAACTTTCTATTCGATCAATAATAAAAACAGGATTTTCGTCAATATATTACTTTAAAATTTCTCGTTTAAAATTTATTTTTAAAACTTCTTCCCTGTTGGCGTTATATTGCCATTATATGATAAAAATATTTTAAAGAAGTTTCACTTTAAGTCATACAATTGATTTGTGTCATGTATCGCTGTAGTAATTTTTAGCAGTCAATTTCGAATGAGAATTCGATAACCATGAGCTTGTTACACTAGATGTGGCAAGATGAATTGTAGTTTGATCAAAGAAAGTTCCAATGAAACCAAACAAAAAACAAAATTTACATTAAATCGCTGAAGGCAACACACATACGAAACAAACTTTTTAAAAAAGCATAACACTCCTTTTTGGGCCGTCGTGCAATTACTGAAGAAGAACAAAAGAACATAATCATTTATAAATTTCTAGCTATTGCCAGTAGCTTCAGCCTTGTGAAAACAAAAATTATCTCAAGGGAGCATCTTCCTGAGATAGAAAGTAATGTGTTATTCCAGGGGTGACCTATGTGCCATAATTTATTCAAATTCGTTCAGCCATTTGAGTGTAAAGAAGTTTATAAAATACACACTCACAAACTTAAAAATACACAAAAAACACTTAAAAAGGTGTAAATTTTACAATAAAACACCCTCATAAATACATCTATGTACATAATAACAATAAAAACAATCAGAGCATAACAATATCAATACATTACTCATGCATCATCCAGAAATAAGTAAATCTTCGTAGTTGCGCACGCGTTGAAAGCGTAACGGATGAAAGACGCGAATTGCACCGGAATCTGTGGCCGTTTTAGCATTCTATTGGTATGTGATTCGAATGTTATTTAGCAGTCGTTTTTAACTTCTCCCTGGCGTTTTCCTGTCATTACTATTATCGGTAATATTTTTTTTTGTCTAGGTTTGTTTCACAGCTGGGGGTAAAGTCATGCCATAAGTCTGGCCAGTTCGAGATTTGGTGTGAAAAGAAATATCTGCATGATATGAAATGTCTCTCTCTCTCTCTCTGTGATACACAATGTTTTTAATCTAACTCCTCTGAAACAGCAGGATAATTAAAAATCTAGCCGTTCAACCGGCTCGATTTTTAATTATCTGTCTCTTATCTCCCTATTTTAGGGTACCGTACCTCAAAAGGAAAAGACGGAACCCTTATAGGATCACTTTGTAGTCCGTCTGTCTGTCTGTCAAGACGCTTTATCTCGGCAACGCGTGTAGTAATCGAGTTGAAATTAAAACCATATACTCAAATCTGAAGTCCCTTGAAGCGGTGTAAAAATAAAACTTCTGTGTTAACGAAAAAAAGAATACAGCCGTTCATGTATCCGCATCAGCCGCAAAAAACGTAGATTTCGACACTCAAGGGAATCAAAATTCATAGGTTACTCTTCCTTTTGACCCAGAATGCTTGAATTAGGCATAAAGCAAGGCCTTATAGCACAGGTATAGGAATAAAACTGAAAATAGAAAATTAGTTGTTACGTCCCAAAAAAAAAAAATTACGATTCGGAAATTTTTTCGAGTTTACATAGGTAAGCTTGTACGGAACCTTGAGTGCGCGAGTTCGACTCGCACTTGCCTAGTTTTTTCCTTTGATAATTAAATGGCAGAACAATGTTTGTCGGATTACTAAGTTATTTATATCAATAAAAAAAACATTACTTTTGTTATAAAATAGGGGACTTTAGAGTATGTTTCGTTGAGTGTTTAAACTCATAAAAAAAAACGATACTGTGGTATACACCACAGTTATGTGGAAGTAGTAGGATAGGCAAAATAGTGAAACTTAATCATGGTTTGAGGAACAGCACAGTCAAAGAAAAGTAGACTATAGGCATTATAACCAGATAATGATCATTTCTACAACAAAATCATCACACAATTCTATTGTCTATCACTTTTATGAACAGGAAAATCATTCAAAAATACACTGCCAAAACGACATACTCTAACTATTATAATTTCTATTCAACGGCTGTGAAGATTTTAATGATATTATAAAAATGATAACTACATTTTAATTACATATTCTTAGAACAAAAGTATTAGATTTTTTACCAACTGAACGGAAACCGGTGTAATTCTTTTAAAAAGTGTGTCTGTTGGCCCTGTAGGCAACCAGTTTACAGATAATTTTCTTCCACAGACGTATGAAGATACAAGCGAGCTATGGATCTTCTATTGTAAAAACCATCTCGAATTTTACTCTTAAATTTAATATGCTTATGATTTATTTATTGTGACTGCTTTTGTTGAGGTGGGGCTATTACCAAATAAGCCTTCTTACTCTGGTTAAAACTACTAAAATCTATTACAATGCACCTAAATTTAATACAATAAATATTAAAATTCACCTGTATTGCTTCTGTTGAGTTCAGTTCAGTTGGCATCCAGGGCTACGGTAACTCTTTCAAATAACTCTGGGTATTAACCTTACTTTTTATTGTCTTACTGATTATATAATATATTATATTTTAACTGTGTTTTCTTCAGTACTCCGATGTCTCAAATGGCTTGTTTTCATTTCGCCATGCTCAGTATTAGGTAGATATGAAATTTTAAACGAAATCGGTTCCATATGCAAAAGTAGTAATAAATATCTTACGTATAACTTGTTTTCAAGTAATATTACTTTGGTCTTATTTGGTTTTTAAGTTTATTATGTAGAATATGATGTAAATAAGGTTTTTTATTTTGTGTGAACATCAATCAAAAATCATTATTTTGTATATTTATTTTAAAAAAAATGATAAATGTGATGACTTCCTAACTCACTAGACTATGAAAATATATACAACTTGCCCATTGTAAGTAAATTTTTACATTCATTTATGTTAATTTTATCAAAGAAGTAAGGCTGTTGGCTTGTATTCTGACAAAAAATGTGCAATAATAATGAAGTTTCTCTTTTTGAAAACTTTTTCAAAATTTTAATTGTGTGATTTTTCTTTTTTGACTTACATTTGAACAATTAGGTATTTTATGAAATTCTCATTTTATGGTCTGCTGACTCACCATTAATCAAAAAATAAATAACAAAAAACGTCATAATAATATATTTAATAATTTTATAAAGTAACATGCCGCATGCCGAGGCATCAGGCCAAGATAGTTTGGTTTCATTACTAGCACAAAACATCACTTTAATACCTAACTGGCTAGAGCAATGCTCTAGTTTAGTAGACATCCACAACCACAGCTTAAACCACTTAGCAGTATAAAATTTTGCACAAAAGCGCCTTATTCAACTAAGTGAGAACAAAGAAAGAATTTCAGAAAATGTATAGGACGAAAGTCACAAAATCACATCATTCACATGACAGTAAACAAGTTTGCATCATATCTTATAGAATATAACTAAGGTAGGTGCCAAATAACCATGAAATTAAGGAAGTTGACTTTCCTACATTTACTGACTTTTTTAATTTCAAATACAGAAATAAATACATAACGTTATCGACATCTATCACGTTCACGATCCTTTACATTTTCTAGTACCTATGCAGAGTTATTAGGAAAGGTTAATGTACGTTATTCTAAGTTTATCAGGTGCTTTGTTTAGTTCTAGATTGGTACATCACGTATGCCACTATTTGGAAATAATTTCTCATGTCCTGCCAACTATGGCATTCAAAAACCATCATAACTTATCAAACTACAATCAAAGCTATGGAAACGACCATATTTTGCTGTTTCCACACATCGAAAATTTCCATAAACAGACTTTACTTTCTCCACCTACGAATAACCATAAACTGTTGGAAGCCCCCATTGGTTCGACTTCATTTGTTATAATTAAAATGCAAGCCGTTGTCGCTAAAGAGGTCACACGTGATGAGATTTAAGGAGTGGTGTTGGACTAGTCGGCAGTTCCGGGCCGAAGGTTGATAAACTACTTTGATAAAAATAGTTATTCTTTACTTATAGAACTTAGATCAGTAATTGGTTAACAGTGTAAAAAACAAACATTTCTTATTGGTTTGTTGAAGTTTATAAACAAAATAAGTGCAAATTAGGCTTCAGACCATAGATGTTATGGTAATTAATACAAACTCATAAAAAAATGCCCGTAAATTATTATTAGCCGGCTGACAATACATCATATGGCCTTTAACAAAACTCAAATATCTTAAGATACAAATTGACAACCTTATCTTACTAACAAATAAAGACGAATTATTAAAAGTTTTAAAAGGAACCAACTGACAGAACAAAAGACGATAATATATTAAAAACACATTTAGTCAATCAGATAAAAAAAGATGAAAAGAACTTGCTTGCGATTTATTAATAACATTTTAATAGTAAAACAAAACAGAAATTTAGTAGTAGACAACTATCAAATGTCTAATCGATCAAACAATATAACTGATATTGATTAGACTTCTTCGTGCCTCAATAAGCTCACCTAGTAACACATAACCAGCAGTCTGTCTCTCTTTTTTTTTTGTTATAAATAAATATACATGGTTGTAATCAACAACAGTTATGGAACAATTAATGGAAATTCGATACTTTTTCATATCGTTGCGTGTTTTATTCTTGAAGAAGAGTTTACGGTAAAATTAATAGGATTTTGATTGATTGGTTCTGATCTATTTACTATTGATGCAAAAGTATAATAAATTAATTAGTTTCCACCTGTTAATCCTAGCAAAAACAATTGACAAAACAGTTGCAAAGTGGCTTGTTGGCTGCTAAACTGGTTATCGCAGTTCTGATTTTCGCACGGAATAAATATTTGTATAAATTACAAGTAGTTATTCCAGATTTAAGTATCTTGTGTATGCGAGTGTATTGTTTGTGATCGAACCTTAGACATAGAAATAATTTATAGAGTTGGAGAGTCAAGAGTTTAATAAAATCATTACGATAACCCTATACTATTTGTGAGCGTAGTATCTGTGGAAATGACTTGATACAGTCATTATCATCATTCAATTGCTTAACTGTCTTCCATGTTTGAAATATTAAGGCAGATACTTCATAATTCAAACCCTAGTAGTTATCAGATGACTCTGCATAGCTTTATTGTTCGCTTCTTTTGGTTTTTTATAACTACTTGAGCTTCATGTTCTAAAGTGCTATCATTTCTACGATTATCTAGCGTTGATGCCTTTTTATTTTTACTAGAACAATTTGCTTTGTTATTTTTGATTAAATCAGTTCCAAAAGCAACTGCAGATATAAAAGCTACCGTGTCCACACGTCATAGTTTCTGTTAGGTACTTACATTTATGGGCAGAAGTCTCATTCATACTGACTTGTCTCAATACCTTGTAAGAACTAGTATTTCTCGTTTAAAGCAAAAGGGTTATAAAATTATGTCCCGGACATCGCTTCATTAATGTTCCAGTGACCTTTTAGAATACTTTGCTTTCTTATATCATGTTTGTTTAAAATTTTTAACTTTCCTTTCTCTTCAAATATTTACCTATTTTTTGAAGCTTGTCAAAGCTTTGGTATGCATACAATCTGAATCTTAAATACTCATTAGTATTTTGCTTACTATCCTCCTTTTTATTAAATTACAAATGATAATATCAAATCAAAATGCACGTCAAACGTAGTAGTTTTTTATAGATTATGTTTTATACCATAAAAAAGTGCAAGTTGTTCAAAATATGTACAGTAAAATTTATGACACATTTGTTCTAATGAGGAACGATAACTATATTTTCTAGTTCCAGATTCAAATTCATCATTCATATTCCATTTAATATAGTTTGCTGCTTCAATGAATCGATAACCATAATCTTATAGAAATCACGAAGCCATCAGAACATCATCAGTGTCATAAACAGTATATCTTTTGGTTAACAAGCCATGACCAATTTACTAAGATCAGAAAATCATATATTTTTGATGATGACATCTTTTCACTTTCACTTTAGTACATCTACAGTCAGACTACTTTCAAAAATGTGCCGTGAATTTAAAGTACTTTAAGTACCTGAAATACGAATCTTCATCAACACCAGCGGAATTGTAATCATCGTAGTTAAAATAGACTACGTTCAATTTTCAAAATCAAGGTTAGCCAATCAATTTGGTCTTTTTAGTTTATTATTTGTTGAAGACTACAGCGCCATCTATTATCAGCACACCAACATCGACGTGACAGCGGCGCGATGACATCAGCAGCGAGGGGAGCGGGGACCATCAAGGCGATAAAACCACCGCGCGCGATCCAAAATTTCACTTTTTGATTTTGTGACACGGCAACAAATTATCTCCTTTATTACCTTATTGTAAATTGATTTATTAATTACACGAAGTTTAGAATCAGCCTTGGATCTCATTTCATTACGACGACCTGGTAACAAAAAAAGCCGTAACATAAATTGGTCCTTCGAGCCGGACGATCATCTGGAGCAGCGCACCTTCTGGAGCAACGGTCAGGTCAATCCATCCAATTTTCCTCCCAAGTCCTGTGTTCAGTTTGTGCTAATATCGTTCTTTTTCGCAAAATTCCAGTTTTTTTCCACGGTGCAAACTTGTGAGTCTACCAGCATCAAACACGGGTACCTATACACCGGCTAACTGTAAGTACTTGACTCTTTTCTCTTGCAAGCCACCACTATGCCTAACAGTAAGAGACATTCAGTAGTAGAGATAGAAAGTTGTGAAGATATTATTCGTGATTTAGTTAAGAAAAAAAAAAAAAAAAAAAAAAAAAAAAAAAAATGAAAAATAGTTTATTCACAGAAATACATATTTAGCACAATAAATATTACCTCTGCCAAACTGTAAAGCAGTTTGTTGACAGATGTAGCTCCTTTTGTCTAGCACAAACATACACATTCACCGAAAACGAAAATTGACTTTGTTCTCTAAATATGCTCAGTCATTGGATGTTTCGAAAATAACGGACACACAGAAAGCAGAATTAGAGGAGCGTTATCATTCCTTCAAATTATTAATCGATCAATTTTCTAGTGTACAAGATGACATAGACTCTTATGTGTCAGATGGTGACCTGGACGGGGAACTACTAGAGAGAGAAACGTTTCAAAATCAGTTTTATGCTATTGCGGGCAAGGCTAAATGTATTTTAAAAGACAATTCCACTCAAAATTCCGGAGGTCAAAGTCGATCACCAAACTATATGAAATTACCCACCATTTCTTTACCCAAATTCGACGGTTCATATGACCAGTGGCTCGAGTTTCGTGATACGTACTTGTCAATGATACACAATAGTGACAGTCTCGACAATGTTCAGAAGTTCCACTACTTACGTTCGGTTCTTACAGATGATGCATTACAGGTGGTTAAGGCACTGGAGTTCTCTTCCGACAATTATTTAGTTGCTTGGAGTCTCTTAGAGAATAGATATAATAATGAAAATTTGCTAGTTGGTAATCACGTAAAAGCTTTATTCTATGCGGAATCTATGAATAAAGAATCAGCAACTCAAATTCGTAGGTTAATAGACACAGTTTTAAGAAATATTCGAGCTTTAAAAACATTAGGAGAACCTACAGATTCGTGGGATACCTTAATTATCCATATAGTAACGTCTAAATTAGATTCGACGACGGATCGCGAGTGGGAAAGCCACAAAAGTACCCTCCCGAAAGTAGGAAAGTTAAAACTGTCTCAATTAATGCAATTTCTCGCGAATCGTGCTGATTTTTTAGAATCAATTCAACCTCAAGGCAAACAACCATCAGACACTCACACAAAGAAACAGTCGGCCACAAAATCACACAGTCATATTATAACACGCAAAGACAACAACCACAAAAAATCATCTAATTCACCCCGTTACAAATGCGCACAGTGCGGTTCCAACCACCCGGTTTATTCGTGTGAAGATTTCCTTAATTTATCTCTTAAGGATAAAATCAAGTTAGTTGAGGAGAAAAAGTTATGTCACAATTGTTTACGATCTGATCACGCAGTGAACGAGTGTTGGTATGGGCCGTGCAGGCATTGTAACAGAAAACACAACACATTGATACACATTGATGTTGCTGACACTCGCACATCATCAGCTGTTGCACAAATCACGCAAATAGTGCCACAATCTGAACCAAGTGATGCGAGTGAGTCACACACACAGATGCCGCTTACCACTTCTTACAAATCTCACACAATTTACGAGGACGATAACAAAACTAATGCGCATTATTTTCTAAATCCAGTATTATTATCGACCGCATTAGTGGAAATAGCGGATAAACAAAATAAATATCACACAGTGCGAGCTCTTCTCGATAACGGGAGCCAACATTGCTTCATATCTGAACCGCTTTGTAAAAAACTAAACCTTTCATTGATACAGTCCACTGTTCAAGTTATAGGAGTAGGTAACACTATTTCTCAATCCACGCAATCATGCCACATTCACTTGCGATCTAAAACGAACACATATAATACACACGTTAATTCATTAAACCCCAAGCGAACGCCGGCGTTCGCGCACCTATTGTCTTTCAATTGTGTCTGTAATTATCACAATTGAAAGGTTAATTGTTTAGTTCTGTCTCGGATAACTGCGCAACTACCCTCACTTGGAAATAATTACAACATACAAATACCAGGGAATGTTCAACTTGCTGACCCTGAATTCTATCTGTCTAACGAAATCCATTTACTGTTAGGTGCAGATAGGTTCTGGCATCTCCTTAGTGATGGTTTGATTCGGTTGCCGAATGGTCCATATCTACAAAACACACAACTTGGCTGGATCATATCGGGAACCGTTCATAAAATGGTCTCACGCGATACCAGAACACATTGTAACTTCACACAAACATTAAATTCAGATCTAAAACGATTTTGGGAACTGGAAGAAATACCGTCCACACAAAACGCCTTCACTAAGGATGAAAGTGCATGTGAAAAATTATTTACGGACACGACCCTACGCGACGATAAGGGCCGTTTTTCTGTGCGCATTCCACTCCGTGAATCAGCTGATACCTTACAAGACACATTTTCTATGGCAAGGAACAGGTTTCTTGCACTCGAACGCAAACTAATTAGGAGCGCGCCTACCTATAGGCAAATGTATAAAAATTTTATGAGTGAGTATTTAGGTCTGGGACACATGAGTCGCATAACTGAATATAATTCCCCGTGTTATTTTCTTCCACACCACGGAGTCTATAGGGAACACAGTGCCACAACAAAACTTAGAGTTGTCTTTGACGCAAGTGCAAAATCTACTTCGGGCAAATCATTAAACGACATCCAACACATCGGGCCTACGTTACAAAATGATTTGTTTTCAATTTTGCTCCGTTTTAGACAATTTAAATATGTTGCGTGCGCAGACGTTGAAAAAATGTATAGACAAATATTAGTTCAACCTGATCAAAGAAATCTGCAACTAATACTTTGGAGGGAAGATCCATCTGAGCCGCTCGGTGTGTTTCAACTTAATACTGTCACTTACGGGACGGCGTCCGCTCCGTACCTCAGTATCAGATGTTTAAAACAACTCGCGTTAGAGTGTAAGGATGACGTAATTGCACAGGTAATTAACGACGACTTCTACGTTGATGATTTGATAACGGGACATCAGGATCAACAAAGACTATTAGAAATATGCAAAGACGTGTCCGCAGTATTAGAATCAGGTTGTTTTTCCCTTAGAAAGTGGGTATTTAACTGGTCATTTCCACAAACAGAATCGCTGTCTACCTCTAAAGAATTCACACTAGGTGAAAACTGTCATACCAAAACACTCGGCATGGGATGGTTTTATTCATCTGATGAATTACATTTTACAACTAAATGTGATCATGACGTCACTCACACTACTAAACGCAGTATTCTTTCAGTTATCGCACAGATTTACGATCCGTTAGGTTTGCTCACACCAACGATTATTATAGCAAAAATCATATTGCAAAGGTTGTGGCTGAGTAAAACAGGCTGGGATGACGCAGTTCCAGAAACATTACTTTTAGATTGGCAAAAATTTATTAGTAAATTAGCCAATTTAGGAAATATACGCATCCCACGTTATGTCATTGGAGAACATACAGAAGTAGTTGAGTTACATATATTTTGTGACGCTTCGCAAGACGCTTACGGCGCCTGCGCATATGTACGTAGCTGTACAGATGCACAACTGACATCGGTCAAATTGTTGTGTGCGAAGAGTAAGGTCGCACCCGTCAAACCCATTAGCGTACCGCGTTTAGAACTATGCGGCGCAGTAATTGCTGCGAAGTTGTTTACAAAAATCACTAACTCATTACGATTAACGTTCAATAGCGTATATTTTTGGTCAGACTCAACAATAGTTTTAGGTTGGCTCAAGATGTCGCCTAACTTATTAAAAACATTTGTGCAAAACCGCGTTGCACAAATTAATGAACTCACGGGTGACATGCCTTGGCTCCACGTACCCGGCAAACAAAATCCAGCCGATTTGTTATCGCGCGGCGTGCATCTTGATTCACTTGAAACTTGTGATTTGTGGTGGCGCGGACCGCCATTTTTATGCGTTCCTAACACACAATGGGAACATGACATTTCTTGTAATGTTAATCACGACGAATTACCGGAATTAAAATCAATTAAAACTTTGTTGCTAGCTCATGTAAATTCAGATTTTATTCTATTCGATAAGTTTTCATGTTTTAGTCGTTTGCGACGCGTAGTGGCGTACATTATGCGTTTTGTAAATAACTGCCGCACTAAATTAGAAACACAACGTCTTACGGGTTGCCTATCGATTGAAGAAATTAACATCTCTGTACGAATCCTAACTCGAATTGCACAACAACAATCATTCTCAGACGTTTATACTACGTTAAAAGAGAATCGTCAAGTAAAAGGTCCACGTAGTATTTCCAGTTTAAACGTATTCCTCGATGAACACGATTTAATTAGAGTAGGTGGCAGATTATCTTACTCAGATTCGTTCTCTTATGACAAAAAACATCCTTTGTTGTTGTGCGGTAAACACAAGTTAACTCGATTAATATTTGAGCATCAGCACAAATCATTGTTACACGCAGGGGCTCAGTTATTACTGGCCACAATTAGAGATTCTTGGTGGCCTACTAGAGGGCGCAACTTGGCTAAGCAAGTGGTGCACACTTGTATGAGATGCAAGCGTATGCGAGCGAAACCACTGAACATACAAATGGGTAACCTACCTAGTGAGCGATTGGAGCCAGGGTATCTATTCATACGCAGTGGCGTGGACTATGCTGGGCCATTGTTCATGTTAAACCGCGAAGGCAGGGGGGCCAAATTAACGAAATGTTACATTTGTCTTTTCGTATGCTTCGCTACGCGTGCGATACATTTAGAGTTGGTCACAAGTCTTACTACTAAAGCATATTTGCTGGCTTTGAAGCGTTTCATCTCTCGACGTGGCAAACCAATGCAGATTTATTCCGACAATGGCACGACCTTCGTAGGAGCTTTAAAGGAATTTTCAAAATTTTTAGATACTTCACGATCCGATATAATAGATTTCACAACTGAAAACTCTATAGAATTGAAATTCATCCCGCCGTACTCGCCACATTTTGGTGGTTTGTGGGAGGCGGGGGTTAAGTCCTGCAAGTTTCATTTATGTCGCATCGTAGGCAATGCACACTTTACTTATGAGGAGTTGAGTACGATCTTAGCACAAATTGAAGCCGTCCTCAACTCCCGACCTATGTACCCCATGTCCACAGATCCAAATGACCTGCTTCCTTTATGTCCTGCCCACTTCTTGATTGGCCGACCGCTCACCGCACCAGCCAGTCGGGACGTCACCGCAACTGCTACACAACGCCTGCCGCGGTACGATCGCGTAGAACAAATGAGGCAAAACTTCTGGCATCGCTGGTCCACCGAGTACATATCGGAACTCCAGAAGAGAACAAAGTGGCAACTCAACCAGGACACTCTGACTCCTGACACCCTTGTCCTAATAAAAGACGACAACTTACCGCCACTTAAGTGGCACCTCGGACGAGTGCTGCAGACAGGCACCGGCAAGGATGGCATCTCACGCGTGGCCACCATCAAAACAGCAACGGGTGTTATTCGGCGAACATACCCGAAAATTTGCCCGCTTCTGCATCCGGGTGATGACCAAACTAGCAGCAGGTCAACTTCATTGGAACCTGATACTTCCAAGGCCGGGAGCATGTTGAAGACTACAGCGCCATCTATTATCAGCACACCAACATCGACGTGACAGCGGCGCGATGACATCAGCAGCGAGGGGAGCGGGGACCATCAAGGCGATAAAACCACCGCGCGCGATCCAAAATTTCACTTTTTGATTTTGTGACACGGCAACAAATTATCTCCTTTATTACCTTATTGTAAATTGATTTATTAATTACACGAAGTTTAGAATCAGCCTTGGATCTCATTTCATTACGACGACCTGGTAACAAAAAAAGCCGTAACATTATTTTTTGCTATATGAAAGCATTAGACTTCCATTTTTGAAAACGGAGGCATAAAAAATTAGGTAGCTGGCTCGATTTGTTTTACAGCCTTACTCTCTAACATAGTTTCGAAACAGAGTTTAGCGAAGCCAGACGTTTTTGAAACACATTTTTAATTACCAAAACGGTTGAAGCATTTAATGTCGCACGTTGTTATATTTTCGTGATATTGGGTTAGATTTTCTAAATGGTTTTAATTTTCAAAAATATCAATTACGATTCCAAGTGCACATGCAGCATTATAAAATTTATACTATGTATTCTCGAGTCTCATAATTTTGGGTAAGTTAACATACTGGTCACACACTGTTAAATAATATAATTTTCTCGTTACAGATGAAACATCAAGATATATTCGGATCAACTCAGCAGATAATTCACGACCTGTCAACGAGAGACAGATGAGTTCACTTTCCAAAATCACAGTACACAAAACTTCTAGAGAATGGAATCACTTCACGTAGATGCATGCGGATACACCAGAAGACCTAACGTGTGTGCAAAATAAAACCATCTGTGACAAATAAATAGAAACCAGTAATGATATGAAAATGGCTGAACACACACTGGCTGCAGAGAAAAACAAAAACAAAATGGGAATCAATACTTTAACCAAGTTTATAGTCATAATATTAATTAGTGCTAAACAGATTCAGTGCAGTGACAATGATGATATAGCGAAACGAATGAAGATTATAGAAAGTGTGTCCGGTAGATACTTTAGTGACATTTATCAAAATGGTACTTTTAGGACTGGTAATGTGTTGTGGGACAATATTTTGAATAAGTGTACGGAAACGCCGTCAGTGAGTTGTTTACAAAAGAACGTGTATACTTACCTAGATGATAAGCTGGGAATGAACGGTGATGTGGAAGTGTCTAGTGGCGTGTGTTTCAAAAAAAATAGTGTAGATATTAACAAGTATAGTAAAGAAGCTAATACTATCTACCTCACTGGAACCGATAATGATGAAGAAAAGGAGAGGTACTTGGATGAGGAAAACGAAATTGAAGATACTGAACCGGGTAAGGACCATTTTTGTTCGCGTTCAATTTTGCATTTTTGTACAGATTATATTATTTGTTTATCTCAATACCACATTATATATGAACGGTCTTAATATTTCAATTTTTGGGTCATGGTTGTAATTTATACTTCATAAGTTTCTTAAACTTTTAGAAGTAGGCTACTTCGTTCATTAGCTAAATAGTTTGTTCATTAATTTTACTTGTTACGGCATTTTATTATATGTACACTTACAATGTGTGACGTCACTTTGTGACTAAATAAAATCATTAGAGAGATATTTCACAAAGATAATAATAGTCATTAATCTATATATATAGAAATGAATCCCTATTTCCTTGGTCACGCCATCACGCGTGAACGGCTAGACCGATTTCGCTAATTCTTTTTTTGATAGTGTAGGGTAGGGTAGGGTAGAATAGGGTAAAGTAGGGTATAGTAGAGTAGGGTAGGGTAAAGTAGGGCATAGTAGGGTGGAGTAGGGAAGAGCATGAGCGAAGCCGAGGGCGCAAAAGCTAGTACCAAATAATAAAGACTGCCATGTAATTGATAAACATAGTCCAATAGACTCCCCAGTCCTACTTTTAAACTGAACCAACGAATAGACCGGTAAAAGTGTTGAAACACAACATACGGATGAACACACAACATCAGAAAGACAGTACTAGCATACATACATAAAGATTTCTCTTAGTAACCTACAGACATAATGTTTATTGTAGACATCATTGAGACCTGAGGAAATCCACATTCACAGTGAAAAGGCATTTGTTTATTCAAACAATGAGCAATCCATGTTGCATAGGCTAGTGGTTAGTGTCATTATGACCAGTGTATCCTGAACTTCGGTTAGAAAGAAAATATTGTAAACTGGTTGGTTGAACTTTTTATAAGGGATATGGGTAATTTTTTATATATTTGGTTGATTAAAATTTGTGTAAATTGTGTATTTTATTTAGTGTGCTTTGTATACATTGATATGAATTTGTATGTCAATGCTTTTAATTCATTAAAGAAGGGTTTCTTTTAAAAAAGTAGACGCAACATGATTGTGTTTTTCTTTCATATTTCTCTATTACAGGTATTAGTTGACATTCATTCATTAGCTTTTTTTTTATAAAGCCTCTTTTTATAATAATTTAATAATGGAAGAACACCGTAGACTCCACTAATTCTTAGATTACTTCACTTTTTTTTTAATGATTATATTTATTGTACTTTTGAGTAGAATATAGACCGGTCTACACAGTTCTTAAATAATATATATTAAGAGGCTGCTTTGCTGGATTAGATCAAATTTACAAAATGATTTCAATAGAAGCTTAGATAATATCCCCAAGATACTGCGTTTTCAAAATATCTAATGAAAAATGTGTAATAACGTCATAATCGCGTAAGATCGGTTGTATAAAAAACAAAAATGTATGTCGAGTTGCATCCCCTTAATACTGTAATATGAAAATATTGCAAGAACATTTTTTTAAAAGAGCAACCATGGAGTCTCTTGCCGGTTCTTCTCCATAGGAAACGACCAATTTGGAGGCGTGCTCTAGCTTCTGACGTTTTATAAGTGCCCATGTAGGCCTATGTGAAATAAAAAAGGTTTGAATTTTGAATTTTTGAATTCCATCTCCATTTGACCTATTTCTACACTTTTGGCTAATCCATATTCAAAGTCATTATCCTCATCAGCCTTTTTAATGTTCCCACTTCTGGGACTCAGGCCTCCTCTCTAGGGAATGGGTCGTAATCCACCACGCGGGCCCTGTGCGGGTTGGTGAATGTCACATGTCTTCGAATTTTTGGTTCTATGACATGCCGGTTTCCTCACGATGTTTTCATTCAAAGTCAGAACTACTAAAACTGGTAGTCATCTTGTAATTTCCGTACCCAAAGGGTAACCTATTACCGGGACTCTATTACTAAGACTCTGCTGTCCGTCTGTCTTTCTGTCCGTCTGCCCATCTGTCATTAGGCTGTATCCCATGAACCTTGATAGTTAGACAGTTGAAATTTTCACAGATGATGTATTTCAGCTGCAAAAAAGTACAGAAAAAACAGAATAAAATAAATACTTAAAGGGGCTCCGATATACAACAAACGTTACATTTTTTGCTACAGACCGTATGGAACCTTTCATGAGCGAGTCCGACTCTCACCGTATTTTAGTGTTTAAGCTGACGTTTGTAATTTTAGGTTAATCTAAAAACTCTCTAGACTGCACAAATAAACTAAATAACTCTTGATTTTATTGAATTCTAAATAAAGTGTCCATTCACTAGAGAACCGTGAACTTTCTGTTTCCGACTCAATCATAGCGATAGTGTCAATGACATCGTTACGTAAAGCCTTGATCTTGACGATGTGAATTAGAGGTGCCAGCAGGCTACTACGAGCTTTAACGCAATCAGTTTTACGAAATAAAGTGAACTGATAAAAGAATAGAGCTTTATAAGGTTTATAGCTCCATTCCTCTTTTTCGCTCGAATCGTTGACATTTTATCACGGTATAGTAACACAGCCTTTTGATAATTTACTGTTGCGTGAGGCACATATGAAACTTGCGATGGTTGAGTATTAGCATTTAGTCTTTAAATAGTAATTACATAACAAAAGTAATATTATATCATTCAAGATTTGACAAAGATGTACCTAGTGTAAGATTTGAGACATAATTAAATTGATAAAATAATTATTCCAGTTACACATTTTTCCTGAAAAATGTATAGCCACAATTCTTTTAACCCTGGTTAAAAGAATTGTGGCTATCCAATTTATAAAAATCTGTTGTCCCAGTGTTTGTTATGGAACTCCTCTGAAAAGGCTTGACTGATTTTATGATTTTTGGTCTGAGAATAGGTCGTAGGCCATTTCATACCCTCCTACCCCCACCTTGCATTTTTTTTGAGTATAATTAATTGGCAGAACGTTTGCCAAGTCAATTAGTATTACTATAATATTATACCCTGTCAGTTTTGAGTAGCATTTTCATTTCTAGAATAATCTTAAATAATTAAGGTCCTAAAAAAAGCATTCTATACAAATATAGTCCAAACCAGCTACATTTAAACCATAATCAGAATCCAAAGTTAAAGTTAATAGATAATACTGACAGTCATCACAATTATTACGAACAATAAAAACCATCAGACAGAACACCCATAGAATAGAATAGAAAGGAATAGAATATACTTTATTATACACCAAATAAATAACAAAGAAGAAATAACACAACTTATAAATAAACTCAAATCTATGGGTACAATGGCGGTTTTATCGCTGACAGCGATATCTATTAGACAACGTATTTTTTATTATAACGAATAACATTTTATAGAAGCAAATTACCCACTTTGGTGCAGAACTGAGAACAATGTAAGAGGCCATGTGTTCCATACTGCGGTCTCAGAAACAAGTGCATGTGCCTCCGACCGTGGCAATCTGACGGAATGTCAACGAAAGTGGTGGACCATGCACAGACTTCAAGCTAACTGAATGTCAAGGAAAGACTCCTAAAAACCGGTCAAGTGCGAGTCTGACTCGCCCATGAAGGGTTCCGTAGCGCAAGTAACATAAAATAAAAGTTCTTGTAGTTCGTTGTAACTTATATCGATGTTTTACGGACAGACAGACAGACAGACAATACCAATCTGATATGACGAATCTATAAGGGTTCCGTTTTTTTGCCATTTGGCTACGGAACCCCAAAAAGGAGCCATAGATAGAGATAGTTTTATTTATTCCAAGTTTTCGTTATGTCATTATCATTATTTCAGCGAAATGACGTCCATTGTAGGCCATAGCCTTTACCCAAGTGTCACCACAACGATGTGCGACGATAATATGCGTCTCGTATCCATCGGATTCCCTCAACTCTCACAATTGGTCTACCTTGTAGTCTTTGGCCTTCTACGTCTTCTGTTGCGCAGTTGTCATTCTAGAACCTTTCGGTCCCATCGACCACCTGTTCTGTCTGCGAATAATGTGCCTTGTCGACTGCTACTTGAGTTTGACATTTAATTGATAGTATATTTAATGGTATTATGTACTGTCCTCTCATACGAGATCTGCAACAAGATTATTACAAAAGAAAATATATGGCTGCGATGCATTTGATTTATTATTTACAATTTACTTATACAACATTACCTACAGTCTAACTAAACTAATGCGTTGTACAGAAAAAAGAAAAAAAAAACAAAAAGACAAAACCAAATAAGACAACGATTACTTATTTTTCATCCATCCTCTCACAAAACCTCAAGTTGATGCTGTTCCTATAATATAATATATAATATTGACCCCGAATTTGAGACAATTACAGATTGTCTTTTTTTTTTTTTTTTTTTTCGATGGGAAAAATCATCTTATGACAACCCCCGCTCTTGGGCGGAGCGGGAGATAGTGTCAGACTCTTACTGACTAAAAAACCCATCCCGTTCCTTCAAGCCCTCATACCGGGGCTCGAGCGCCCTTTCGGATAACCCTGGCCCCAGTAGGCTTCGACCCGGCTGGGTCCCTGCTGTTGCTGACAACTCCTTGAGGCGCGCGGGAACAGCGCGCGCCGTCGACGACTTGGGCTTGGTCCGGATAGTTACCGGACGGCCGGACAGCGAGCTACCCATTGCACACTGTCCGCAAGCCCGCGCCTACGGTGGCTGGAAATCGGGATCGGAATCCCGGCGGCGGCGAGAGCGCCGTTGCCTGATGCGGTCGGCCTCCTCCTTAGCGAGCATTACTGCTTCGCAGAAGTCGGCGACCGCCTGCCACTCCTCCTCGCTCCGGACCATGGCCTCGACCAAGGCCCGGCGCGAGAGGTCTCCGCCGCCGATCACCCCCACGAGGGCACGGCGATGCTCCACCCAAGCAGGGCACACCGCGATTGTGTGCTCCACCGTGTCCTCCAGGTGTTCCGCACAGTGGCGACACCCGGGCGTCACTTCCGCTTTAATTCGGAACAGGAACCTCCCGAACTTGCCATTTCCGGTGAGGACCTGTGTCATGCGGAAGGTAAGGACGCCGTGAGGTCTTTCCAGCCACGCCTCAAAGAGGGGACTTATCGCCATAATTGTGGCGTGCCCAGCACTGGGTTGCGATAGTCGCTGACGCCATTCCACCATGAGATCCCGCCGGAACTCTGTCCGCCATGCCGCGACCTGTCGCGGCAGAGGACTTTCACCCCGGCGTTGCATCTCCACGCGCATGTCGTGCATGTGTGCAAGGACTGTTGCCTCCAGATCCCACGGTGGTAGGCCAGCCAGAAGGCTCGCCGCTTCGCGGGAAATCGTGCGGTATCCCCGCACCATCCGAATTGCCATGACCCTCTGGCAGGCGTTTAGTATGGCCGCCGGTTGCTTTTTCAGCAACGGCGCCCACACCGGCGCCCCGTAGAGGGCCATGGACCGAACGATCCCCGCGTAGAGCCTCCGGCAGGAGGCATCTGGACCCCCAAGGTTGGGTAGGAGCCGCTTGAGCGCAGCCCCAGTCCGGTTCAGTTTGGGAGCCAGACGTCGGAAATGCTCCACGAAATTCCACCGGCTGTCGAGGACGAGTCCCAGGTACTTCATCGTCGACCCGACACCGATGTGAACTCCTCCTACCGTTAGTTGGGAACTCATTGGCGGCGCGTTCCGAGAGCGGCGACCATGAAAGCACATCGCCTCGGACTTGTGCAGCGCCACCTCGAGTCCCAACTCCTGGATCCTATCAACGACTATCGCAACCCCGCGTGTCGCTAGAGCGACCGCCGCCTGGTACGACTCTCCCTGCGCTAGAACCAGCGTGTCGTCTGCGTAGCAAACCACGCTGACCCCGTCAGGGAGGTCGCCCCGCAGCACGTAATCGTACCCGATGTTCCACAAGGGTGGCCCTAGTACCGACCCCTGCGGAACACCGCACGACATCTCCCGACGTTTCCAGTCTCCCTGGTGACCGGGGTAGACAATGTATCTGTCCGACAGGTAGGCCTCGACTACTCGACAGAGGTATTCGGGCACCCGGTGGTACCGGAGTGCCCTCCGGATCGTACTCCAAGGCAGGGAATTGAAAGCGTTGGCAATGTCCAAAGACACTGCCACGACACACCTACCCTGGGACACCGCATCCCCCGTCGTGAGGGCTCGCACGCGCATGATGGCGTCCACCGTCGAGCGCATCCTGCGAAAGCCGAACTGTCCGTCCGAAAGGTCCGGCCCCACCCGTGAAAGGCGCGCGACGAGGCGGCTCGCAATCACTCTTTCAAAGAGCTTGCCCACCTCGTCGAGCAGCACAATGGGCCGGTACGCGGACGGAGAGTCTGCAGGGCGCCCTGGCTTCGCGATGAGGACCAGTTTCCCCGTCTTCCAGCGAAGTGGGAACTGGCCCCTCTCCAAGCATGCGCTGAAGAGCCCTCTCAGTCGAGGCCCGAGAGCCTCCATGGCCAGGACCCACGCTTTCCCAGGCAAGCCATCGGGTCCTGGGGCGGCGTTCTTGGCACTCAGCCTTTGCACCGCCACTCTCATCTCTACCTCGGTCACCTCTGGAGCATTATCGTCGTCGTCGCTATTGCGGTCCGCGTCAGACACCGCTGGCGGAGGCGGAGCCATGGGCGGGGGGGAGTGTTCCCCTCGCGCAGGGAACAGAGCGCTTACCACACCCTCCACGAGTTGGGGCCGGAGACTCTGAGTCAGCGGGGGAGCCCAGGGGCGCAGTTTCTCCCGTACCAATTTGTACGGGTGCCACCACGGGTCCGCGTTCAGAGACCCCAGCCACACGTCGCGGGCCTCGAGTTTGGCCCGCTTAATCTCCGCTCGGAGGGTGTGTTTTGCCTCTCTGTAACCTTCGTACAGCTCCGCCTCTCTGGCCTCCGCATCCGGCGGGCGGATGCGGCGCCTGCAGTATCTGGCGTACCGGCGTCGCACGTGATTGCACGTGTTGCGCAGTGCAGCGATTTCCGGCGACCACCAGTACACCTGGCGCTTAGCACGTCCTGGACGGACTCGGGGCATTGCCGCATCGCAAATTTGCGACATGGCCTCCCGGAACCACTCCGCCTCGACGTCGATATCGACAGGCCTGTCCGGTGCTTGCACCCAGGCCTGTACCGTCGCGGCTTCCAGGAGGAGCTCCCGGTCCATCTGCTTAAGCGCCCACCGCGGACCGCAAGGGCTCTGTCGGACCGGCGCGGCCGAGGTTTCGGCGGAGACGTCCAACCGGATGTACCGGTGGTCGGAGTACGTCTCCACCTCCTCCATAACGCGCCAGTCAACGACACGCGGCGACAGAGCGGGGCAGGCGAACGAAAGGTCCACCACTGATTCACCCCGCCTCCGCACCAACGTGGGGACAGAACCCCGGTTCAGGACGACCAGGCCCAGCTCCAAGGCCCAGTCCTCCACCATCCGACCCCGTGTGTTCGTGCGCCGGGAACCCCAAGCCGTATTCCAGGCGTTGAAGTCCCCGCAAACGACCACGGGGAGGGTACCAAACCCAGCGACGACGGCACTTAGCTCCATAAGGGAGACATGGAGTTCGTCGGGAGTTCTGGTCGGGGACAGGTAGACGCCTACCACTGCAATGTCCCCGACCCGTGCTGCCACGCAACCCCGTCTCCTCGCAACAGCCTCGAGGGGCGGGGTACCGGCGGCGGCCGACGAAATTAGCGTCACCGAGCCGTCTAGGTCCTGAACCCAGCGGGGATGGACGTAGTACGGCTCGGAGACGACGGCGACATTGATCAACCACTGCGCCATGCTCTGGAGCAACAGATCCTGAGCGGGGGCGCAGTGGTTGATGTTCGCCTGGAGGAGACGTAATGGTGTCGTTATTGACATTCCATTACAGTCTCCTCCCGAGCCCCCTGTGAGGGCACCGCTGCGGCGGGAGCGGCGGCGACAGCGGCGGCAGCCAAGACGGTGGCTGCTGCGGTGAGGGTGTCAGGGTGGATGAGCCTGACTTTGCCCTTGGCCTTGGCGGGGGGGTCGCAGGACCTGCCCCCAGCCCGGTGGTCGGCCGGCTTGCCTGCAGCCGCACATGCGTAGCAGTGCGGCTTTGCACGGCATTCAACGGCCTTGTGCCCGGGCTGTCCGCACTGGTGGCAGCGGTCACTGCGGTCCTCTGCGGCGCAATAGGCACCCACGTGGTGCCCCACGTGACAGCGGTAGCACCGCAGAGGTCTGGGCTCCAGCAGCTTTACCTGGGCCGAAACCCAGCCCACCAACAGCCTTCGGCCCTCGGCCGTGATGGCCTTGGCCGCCGACACGGGGCAGCTCACCGTGACGGCTCGCATGCCCGTGCCGTCAGCGCGGATGGTGCCCGCCCGGACCTGATCGTTCGTGCACCCTCCCGCCTTGACGATGGCGGCCACCACCTCTTCCACCCTGACAGAGTCGTCCAGACCCATTATGCGCATGTCCATGCTTTTGGTGGGTCTGGACACTCGGGCCTCCTCGACGTCCAGGGACGCCCTGATCCTTTCAGCCAGGGCGTCGGCGAGCTCTCCGCTGTCTGCCCCAGGGACCTCCAACATTCGGGCCCCGGTTGCGGTACGCCTCATTCGGAAGCCCCCGGAGGCTCCGAACTCGTCGAGGTGGCCCACCACCGCCTGTTTCGCCTTCGCCATGACTACATCGTAGTTCACGCCCTTCTTTTCCGCATCTGGCTGCAGTGTGATCACTACAGCTGCGGAAGTTGGGGCGCGAAGACGAGCAGCCATGGCCCGCTTCTTGCGCTCCTGTCGCCGCCTGCGCTTATTGGCCGCCCTTGCCGCCTTACTCGCCTTCTTCTTGGCGCCGACGACCGTCCACTCGGCGCCAGCCGAGGGGTCTTCGGGCGGAGAAGGCGGCAGGCGCGACCTAGTCGCCGCCGCGGCGGGAGGACCCGCCGGTTTGGTGGCAGCCACCACCCTGCTCTTCGGGGGATGGGCAGGCTTCCCCTGCCGTTGCTGCTGCTTGACCGCCGGGGCCGGCTTTGCAGGCTCTGACGCCGCGGCCACGCGCCTGGCTTGCCCCGTTGGGCCTGCCTTAGATGCTGCAGTCGTCGTGGCCGCGGCGACAGATTGTCTCAAATTTGGGGTCAATATTATCTTTCTATCAGTATTTAAATATGACCAATATTTAGCTAACATTATATTAATGGCCAAATAATTATCGTAATATTTATATCGGTTTAAGGCAACCACGCCAACTCTCATCAGGTCCACATAATCACTAATATTCAATGTACCTAAGCTGTAAAGTGTGAACACATGAATTTGCAGTTTTGTTCCACCGCACAATCTTTTTAGTGAAAAACTGAGAATATTTGTCAATGTCCGGATAAAAGTGATATCATCATAATGTTTAGCATTAGATCATTATATTGAAAAAATATTAACGTTCCAAATTACCACCCAAACTCTTATTAAATTAACATATTTTTCTTTTTGACCACTTTCATTTTTTTACCTTCGACCATCTGTGAATTAATTCATTGCAAACGTGATTTCGAAAGCATTTTACATTCCTTAGTGAAAGCAAAATAGAGTAATAAATAAAGTAAACAGTGTTAACCGTATTCCTCAAAGAATAAGGTTCAAAATTGTACGTGGTTTTCTTGTATCGTTTCTTTGTCTCCAGCGGCAAGGTATTTACGGCTGATATAATTCTTAAAGCGGGTGTAATAAGGGTTACATTTGATTGCGTAACTGTTGTTGTAACTTTGTTATAATGGCGGTATGAGTTGCGTTTGTAGAAAAAGTTAGTTAAGTTCTAATGGTCTTTTTAGGTTCTGCAGTTTCTGTGAGCTAAGAATGCGGGAAAATTAGTATCTATATATTATTGTTGATAGCTTAAAAATAGCTTAAGAATAGCTTAAACTGTTTTTTTAGATAAGATAATATAATAATACGTAAGTTGAATGGTTTACTGCGTACTACCATCAAAAAGGTGTCGATTAACGCCGAGCCAGTGGTCGATATTTTATTTTATCATATTGTGATGACCCAGTGGTTAAAGTGGGTGCCTCACTTCAACAATGTGATTTTTTTCAATTCATATGTATTTTTCTAAGTTTATCCAGGATATTACTAACTCTGCTTGCGTAGATTTTTGTCAGTCGTTACAGGTACCCAGACATCAGAAAGTCTGACCATCAGTCTATCTAAGAAGTATCGTATTGCCCAGTTACTGGGTTGTAGAGATCTAATTGGCAGATGTTCCATTTGCATGTATACTAATATTACAAACAGGTAAAGTTTGCTATTCTGTTTTCATGTATTTTTTTTTACCGATAGAAAGCTGCTCTATTCCTAAGTGACATAGGCTATATTTTATATACGAGGGCGAAGCTGCGGGCAAAAACTAGTGTAAAATACTGATTTTCAGCCGCATCTGTTTAAACTGGAAACCGACCATACCACAGTTGAGAAAATACTAGGGAGGTGACGATGATGATGTCGTGTCGAAGGTCAATATAATTGATGGCATACTGGTGACAGACCGCAGGCAAACGCACTTCTCAGAGCAGGTGTTATTATTAGATACATGTAGGTAGGTGTCCACTTTGTAGAAGAGTTGTCCATTTCGAAACCTAAATCCTGGACGGATCCAGCACTTAGGACTCGAAGTGGCTTTGCAAAAGTTTGAGTCCTTCTTTTTTCATGAGCCTAAATACAAATAAAATAGAATGACATTTATTCGGCGCAGGCAAAGCAATAAAATAATAAAAAGTAGTACAGTTGGGCTCAGCGTGTCCAAACCGAAAAGGTCACCAACTCAGCAATTGTTGGGCGTCGAACACTCAACGCTGGTTTTCAGCTGGCACCCTGCAGTCACGTATGGATGAAAATGACCTTTCGATTCACATGTGGTAGTAAGATGCGTTCGCTTTAGAATTGACCTGATGAGAATCGCCGTCAATAGGTTTATAAGTGCTGCAAATGTTCTTCTGCAGCTTTTACTCTATCTGCTGTTTGCGGTATTAGGCGTTTATTTATTTATCAGGATCGCCAACATTACATGACTGGACAGGTCAACCCAAATGGTAACACCCGTGTTGGCATACAATTGAAGGCATAATATAGTTTGGCCTAACGTTTCCGCATAATTTTTGTTAGCATAATAATACTGTTGCATAATAATACTTTAGCAAAATGCAAAGGTTAGGTTAAGTTAGGTTTATAATGGCTTTGCGTGCTTTGCGAAGCACGGGGAGTCAGTAATATCCTAGATAAACTAAGAAGGAAGGGATTGAGAAGTGCGAAGTAGCAATATTTATGGCAACCACCCTTATGCAAAAACATTTATGCCTAATAATATTATGTGTAACGATCATTATGCTGAATTTCGTTATGCCAATGTAAATTATGACAATATATTTTATGCTTATCATTAGTAAACCATAATTCTCATATCAAAACCTGAAAAGAAACTGGAACCACCTGACCTTTTTTATATGGGGAAATCCTTATACGAGTAGATACTTTCCATTTAGGGAAACCCCAGTGTTATGTCGGTCTTTAACAGACTGATACCTCAAAGTTCCTATCGCAATTATTAGCCGCAAAATAATGAAGTTACGACGGTATTTCTTTCATATTATCGTTTCTACCGGTTTACTAATGATAAGCATAAAATATATATTAGTACTAAATATTTATTTTATCTCAACTATTAATTTGTTTATAGGAAGTACCTCTGAAATTACTGGTCCGACTGCTAATTTTTTTCACCAACAGAAAGATTCTTTATTCTTGAGTGACTTAGGCTATTTTATGTACGCGGGCAAAGCTGCAGGTAGAAGCTAGTAAATTATAAATCCACATATAACATCAGAAGGTACAAAATTATAAAAAAATGTATAAAGGTAAATACCTTTATACATTTTTTTATAATTTATAACAAAAGATATAACAAAAGATTTTTTTCAGCAGACCTTCGAAAGAAGAGATTAAAATAAAATAAATTAACATTAAAATGAGTAGAAACCAAAAAAGAAGACTTTGTTTAAACGTAAATTAAAGTAACAAATAACACATTTATAGTTTAAATATTAATAAATACGTATATAAGTACACGTATAATTATGTTGAGCAACAAAAAAAGTATTTTAATTAGCAACAATTATGTAACTTTTTATTTTGTTTACGTCCGTCATACAAAGTGGGTCCAGTGTAGATGTAGAAAAGTAATATTCATCTAAGCTTAACTACGTCTACTAACATGGACTAATTATGGAACTAATTGTAAAAAATAAAACTATAATTCTAAATAGAATTACCCTATACTTTCTCTCGTTAATGCGTTGGTATACATGTAATAACTGAAATCATGACATTTTATAAAGCCGTGTAGCTTTAAGCCTTATGAGTAACAAATCTATTATTAACTATCAATCGTCAATGATTCTAAAACTACTTCCGAATTTTTTTCCCAAAATAAATAAAAATAACATTTAATACTATTTTATTACATAAAATAATTGTAATAAATAATTATAATTGTACATTTAAAAAAATATTCAAAATGGGTTTGCGTTTTTTTTTAATAATAATTAATATCATTTTATTTAATTTTTCATAAAAAATAATATAACAACGGGCAATAAGTTAGAGAACAGGTAAGAGATACAAATATGTAAAATAATTTTAAAACAAACCCAAACAATTTTTGACTTTTGATACCTGAATTGTATTTTAAAAAAGCCTGAAAGGAAGAGAAAAGGTTAGCGTTAGTGAGTATTAACTAGTTACATTATTTCCACAAAAGATCATTCCCCACTAGGTCAGTAGCCCACAAAGCAAAGCACTTGTTCCGTGGTCAACCACAAAGGGCCTGCACTTGTCATGGTGGCTGACAAGCACCTGTAAATTACGCAGATGCTGTGGTTACAGACGAAAGGCAGAAACTACATCAATTTTGTTGCATGAATAAGACGTGTTATCGGAATATATTGCAATAAACAGGTGGGCTATGATACTACAGTAATCCATCTATTCTGATTACTTTTTGAGGTCGATTTGTAATCACATTACACTATAAGAGCAGTGGTTGCCGCGGATTCAAACCCAGCCAAGCTCATTACTTTGTGTAATTTATTTCATCACCACTGCTCTGAAAACGGTGAAAGAAAACATCGTGAGGAAACCTACCCTAGAACCAAAAATTCGAAGACATGTGACATTCACCAATTTGCACCAGGCCTACGTGGTAGATTACCACCCATTCCCTCTCATAGAGAAGATGAAAAAAATTATTCACAGAAATACATATTTAGCACAATAAATATTATCTCTGCCAAACTGTAAAGCAGTTTGTTGACAGATGTAGCTCCTTTTGTCTAGCACAAACATACACATTCACCGATAACACTTTCTAAATATCCTCTTCATTGAGGGTTTGACAAAATACCTAAGTCCCCGCAGTGGGAACATTAAAAAGGCTGAATATGTTATGCTATCCTATAATATTATAAAGGTATTTGTGAGTGTGTTTGTGTATATTCGTTAATTCTTCACGCTTGAAAGACTTAACGGGTTTGCATTTGGTACAAAGTTTAGACTTTGTCCTTACTAGAATACTTTATTTAAGTTTATATGGGTAAAACTGCTCGCAGAAGCTAGTTCTACTTTATGGCTTTAGCGATGCGGTTTTGACAGTAATTGCATCAAATATAAAAGAACCTTACTCATTGACGTCCGGAAGGAAATTAATGTCTACATAAGCTCTTAATAACCGGACCAGTAAGCATAAATGCAATGACAATAGCATAACTTATCATGTACTTGGTCTTGCACAATTCAAACTATGCAGGCATCTATTATGGTCCTTGTGTCTCACTGGTTTAAATTTAATATTTTCTCTGTGATGGGATAAATTCAAAATTTATCCAAATCTCAAAAATGATGTGCGTATCTATGACTTTTAGCGTGTGTGAGAAGGCTCGTTAAATACATTAACATATTCCGTAAAACAAAACGAAACCAACAAAAAGCGAAAGATCATACAACATACAAATGACGGTCTATTACAGCCAAACGATGGTTTATAAGGTTCAATTTATTACGCGTACAATTACGTACGTATAAAAACATCACGAGTGGTAGTGCCTTGTCGTGGGAGATACTTAGGAAACGTATATATTTGTTCGTTCAAACATTTTTATATTTCTCTCCTGAACTTACAACTATCGTACTCGTATATAAAAACTTTTGAATCAATCAGTACTTAAAACAGAATATGTGTTAATGAGTTCAGTAAATATTTCTACTTAACATTCGAATTCAAATCAAAATTATTATACATATTTAACATAGACCTACATGGGCACTTATAAAACGTCAGAATCTAGCGCACGCTTTCTATTGAGAAGAATTGATAATAAACTCGATGGTTACTCTATAAAAAAATGAAAAATTGATTCTTAAAAATGTCCGTTCATATTACAATAGAATAGTTATGAGAGAACAGTGTAGACCGGTCAACTTTGAACCAAAATAAAAATATAAATGTATTTTTTTTTTCACAACTGTTACTAAGCATACCTTTTAAGTTCTGTCGTTTAAATATTTCTCACTAATTTTGAATTTAGAATTGCAAAAAAATTGAAATAATTAGGATTGATGCAACTATTTAGTCACAGCGTTGTTTTCAATCTGTCAAGTCGCGCACAAAAATGAATCTCTTTAAGGAAAACGTTCGTGCTATAATTTTTTACAACATTCAGAATTGAAGAGTTAAGATCTGTATATTATGATGAAACATCTTGTCTACAGACTGTCGAACGCTGGTACATACTTGTATTTAGAATTCCAGTGTGGAAAAACTAGTCTTAGTTACAAATCTCGTAAAGGTCGTTCAAAATCCGCCTTTACTGA